>CM022300.1:298995560-300485044 GCA_011799875.1 Thinopyrum elongatum
GGAGATCCGTATATGAGTTCTGTGGGGGAGAACTGCTTCCGCTCCGTAGACCAGAGCGAAGGGCGTCTGGCCGGTGGCTCGATTTGGTGTCGTTCTGATTGACCAAAGAACCGCTGACAACTCATCAATCCAGCGTCTTCCGCACTTTTTCAGACTGTCAAAAGTTCTGGTCCTGAGACCGCGCAGCACTTCAGCATTGGCCCTCTCCGCTTGGCCGTTGCTTCTCGGGTGAGCAACAGAGGAAAAACAAATCTTGCCGCCAAGGTCTTGGACATACTGCATGAAGGTGCGACTTGTGAACTGTGTGCCGTTGTTGGTGATGATCCTGTTAGGCACACCGAAACGGCAAACAATTCCTTTGAAGAACTTGACAGCCGACTGCGCTGTCACCTTCCTCACTGCTTCCACTTCCGGCCACTTTGTGAACTTGTCGATAGCCACGTACAAGTACTCAAAGCCCCCGGCAGCACGGGGGAAGGGGCCCAGTATGTCGAGCCCCCAGACCAAAAATGGCCAGGAGAGAGGGATTGTTTGAAGAGCTTGAGCTGGCTGATGTAATTTCTTCGAATGAAACTGGCACGCTTCACACCTGGTTACTAGTGTAGTCGCATCCTGGAGGGCGGTGGGCCAAAAGAAACCTTGCCGGAATGCTTTCCCGGCAAGCGCTCTTGACCCTATGTGAGAGCCACACATGCCCCCATGTATCTCTGCCAACAGCTCTAGTCCATCCTCCCGAGGAATGCACTTCAATTTCACACCGTTTGGTCTCTTTCTGTATAGGACGTCATCGACGAATTTTTACATAACAGACCGACGGGCTACTCTCTCCGCTTCTTCTTGTTCCTCAGGGAGTTCACCTGTCCGAAGGAAATGGACAATGTGCTGCGCCCATGCTAGAGCCTGAGGCTCGACGGCTAGGACTAAAGGCATCTCCTCCTCCGGGGGGACGTTGGTCTCGACAGCAAGGGCCTGAGGCCCTGCCGGAGCCTGTTGTTCCCCGGCAGGCGTGTCGATCCCAGCAACTTCCTTGCCGGCGGCTCCGGGGAGCTCTGCCGGGAAGTACTGGCCAGAGTTCAACTTTCTTCTCTTTTCTTGCCGCATCGATGGCGCCACGGATGGTTGAGTCAATTGGAGCACAAAAGTTCCTGGTTCCACAGGCAACTTGAGGGCAGCACGCTTTGACAGGTCGTCAGCAACACTGTTCTCGGCACGATTGACGTGCTCCATCTGCAGACCGTCAAAGCGCTCTTCCAATTTCCTCACTTCATCTACGTAGGCCTGCATAAATGGGCTTTGATAACTCTTGTTAATCTGGCTGACGACAAGTTGTGAATCGCCTTTGATGATGAGCTTTCTGATACCAAGGTCTGCTGCGATCCTGAGACCGGCAAGCAAACCTTCGTACTCTGCAGTGTTATTGGTTGAACTCTCCCGGGGAAAATGCATTTGGACTACATACTTGAGGTGCTCTCCGGTGGGTGCGACAAGCAGCACACCAGCACCGGCGCCTTGCAGCGAAAAAGCCCCGTCAAAGTACATAACCCATTGCTGATCGGTTTCCTTGCCGGGGAGACTTGTTTATTGAACTTCTTCGTCTGGCGTCGGGGTCCATTCTGCAATGAACTCCGCCAAGGCCCTGCTCTGAATTGTCGAAGTGCTTTCAAATTTGAGGCCAAAGCTGGACAATTCCAACGCCCACTCCACAATCCTGCCGGTTGCCTCCGGATTTTGCAAAATCCGTTGCAACAGAAAGTGAGTGACGACGGTGATCCCATGTGCTTGAAAATAATGGCGCAACTTTCTTGAGGCCATAAGGAGGCCGAAAAGCAACTTCTGCACACCAGAATATCTTGACCTAGCTCCTTGTAAAAGAGAGCTAACAAAATAAATTGGGCGCTGCACCACCTTCTTCTTCTGCACGGGTTCTTCTATTTGCGCAGATCCTATCTTGCCGGGATCAACCCTTGTTGGGAAAGATCTCGCCGCGTCATCTGGCGGTCCTGCCGCTGGTGTTGCTTCCTCATCAGCTTCTCTCTGCGCCACCAGCGCAGCACTAACCACTTGATTTGTTGCCGCCAGATACAGCAGCAACGGCTCTTGTGGTTTAGGCGCGACTAGCGTCGGCGGAGAAGAAAGGTATTTCTTCAAATCTTGCAGCGCTGCCTCCGCTTCCGGAGTCCATTTCATTGGACCTGCCTTCTTCAAAATTTTGAAGAAGGGCAGGGCGCGCTCAGCAGATTTGGAAATAAACCTACTTAGAGCAGCAACACAGCCGGCAAGACGACGCACATCCTTGACGCGTCTCGGTGCTTCAATTTGCTCAATGGCTTTGATCTTGTCGGGGTTCGCTTCGATTCCCCGGCAAGATACAAAGAATCCGAGGAGCTTGCCGGAAGGAACACCGAACACGCACTTCTCAGGATTGAGCTTCAAGTTGATCTTGCGCAAGTTTGCGAATGTTTCTTCTAAATCTTGAATGAGCGTTGCTTTATCCTTAGTTTTGACCACTATATCACCCATATACGCCTCCACTATATGGAGTTGTGGCTCAAAACCAATCTGGATTGCTTTGGCAAATGTTGAACCAGCACTTTTCAACCCGAAAGGCATTCGTATAAAACAATACGTACCACATGGGGTGATAAAGGCGGTCTTCTCTTCATCTTCCTTTGCCATAAAAATCTGATGATATCCTGAATAGGCATCAAGGAAGGACAGGAGATCACAACCAGCGGTGGCATCCACGATCTGGTCGATGCGCGGCAAGGGAAAAGGATCTTTTGGACAAGCTTTATTGATATCTGTGTAATCGATACAAAGCCTCCATTTCCCGTTCGCTTTCCGCACTACAACCGGATTAGCCAGCCAGGTTGGATGAAGCACTCCTTTGACCAGTCCTGCCGCCTCCAGCTTCTTAATTTCTTCGGCAATGAATTCTTGCCGCTCCAAGGCCTGTTTCCTCACCCTTTGCTTGACGGGCCGCGCATGGGGACAGACAGCAAGGTGGTGCTCAATTACTTTCCTGGGAACGCCGGGGATGTCAGACGGTTGCCATGCAAACACGTCGACATTCGCCCGCAGGAAAGCAACGAGCGCGCTTTCCTATTTGTCATCTAGGGTGGAACTTATGGTGAAAGTTCCCCCCGTTCCGTCCTCCCTGGCAGGCACCTTCTTAGTTTCCGGCGGGGTAGCCTTGGACTTCTTGTTCTTGCCGGTGGAACTCTCTGGTACGTCCTCGACGGAAGCGCAGCACTCCGAGGAGGCGCGCTTGCCGGAGTTCGCACCAAGGTTCCTGCCGGTCTTCTTCTTCCCTCCGGGAGTTCCAGCGGCAGGAGCAGATGCCTTGATGGCAGGTGCTGCAACGGCTTCCCGGTAAAGTTGGTCGGCACAGATGAGCGCATCCCTCTTGTCGGAATGGATAGTGATGACGCCCAACGGCCCAGGCATCTTCAAGACGTTGTATGCGTAGTGTGATGCCGCCATGAACTTAGCCAGCGCTGGCCGGCCAAGGATCCCATTGTATGACATGGGGATCTTGGCGACATCAAACACCACCTTTTCGGTCCTGAAGTTAAGCTCGCTGCCAAATGTTACCGGCAGCGTGATCTTGCCCTTAGGCTGGGTTCTTCCCAGGTTGACCCCTTGAGACGTACCCGTTTCCTCGAGGTCTTCATCGGGAATCTGAAGCTTTGTGAGCATGTCTGGTGATATTAAGTTTAGGCCGGCCCCGCCGTCAACTAACATCTTCGTCACCTTGAGGTTGCGAATTGTCGGGGAAACCAACAATGGCAAACACCCGACCGCAGTTGTGCAACCAGGGTGATCCTCGGCGTCAAAGATGATAGGCGTGCTGGACCACTTCAGAGGCCTACAAGCATCGGGGGATGGCTCTGCCGCATTAACCTCCCGCACCCACTGTTTAAGTTGGCGGTGGGAAGAATGCAGCGAGGCACCCCCATCAATGCACATAGCCTCCGTAGCCTTCTGGAATTCCTGCTCACTGGATTCATCATCTTCCTCATCATCATCTCCTTCTTTATCTCGGCCCCGAGCGGGCCGATCCTTCTGCTGCTTGGCCTTCTGCTTCTCGGCCACCGCGTTTCTTGCCGGACCACTCAGCACCATCTTGGGCCTTCTCCTTGTCTCGCCTCTCGTATTCGGCCTTCTGCTTCTCGGCAAGCTGCTCAACTTGCCGGCAGTCCTGGAGATCGTGGCCCTTAGTGCGATGGATCTTGCAATATTGCTTGCCGGAGTTCTCCGACTTGTCGGCAGCCGCCAAGGCCTGACAGGAAGGGCACCCGGCAAGGTCCTTGCCGGGGGCGCTAACCTTGGCCTTCTTGGCGGCGCCAGGGTTGCCGGATTCCTCGACGGCAAGCACGGCCTTGCCTCCGCGCTTCCTATTCCGCCGCCGGCCTTTCCTTGACGGAGCCGCGGCATCTTCTTCTTCTGAGTCGCCTGTCGCACCAACAGCTTCACCGGGGAGTTTTCTCCCCTCTTCAGCTCGAGCACACTTGTTGGCCAAATTGTAAAGCTCGGCAATACTCCTGACTTTGTTCATCGCCAGCTCTTCCCGCATCCTGCGGTTACGCACGTTCTGATGAAACACGCTAATGACAGCGGCAGGATGAACATCAGGAATATTGTACTGCACCCGGCTGAATCTCTGCATAAACTTGCGCAAGGACTCGCCCTCCTTCTGAGGGATGATGTGCAAATCACTTTCTTGGCCAGGAGCTTGGTGGCCTCCAACAAAGGCGCCAACAAACTGATGGCACAGATCTGACCAGCAAGAAATAGAATCCTCCGGCAGATGCATCAACCACGACTTGACGTTGGGTTTGAGCACCAACGGGAAGTAGTTGGCGAGTATCTTGTCATCTCGACCCCCGGCAACTTGCACCGCAATGGTGTAGATGCTCAGGAACTCCGACGGATGGGTCTTGCCATCATAATTCTCCGGGACCTCTGGCTTGAAGGTTCGGAGATTGGGCCACTGGACCTGCCGCAGCTCACGGGTAAACGCTGGAGGTCCCACCTCGTAAGGCAGGTCTCCTACGTTCCCTGGCGCGGGCTCATCGACAACTGGCCCCGCGCGCTTATCAGACTGATAGCACGCTTCCCGTCACCGCTCGATGGTTGTTCGAGTGTCCTCCTTGCCTCGTTCCTGGAGAACCAGACGCTGATCACGGCGCATCCGCGGATCGGACGACGCCGTGGAAACTTCTTCATGGCGGTCAACTTGCTGAGCCGTCGGCCGCCGCTGATGTCGCGGAGGAGAGTGCACTGTAGTCGCGCCACCTCCGGTTTTCTATCCACCGGCTCGCATCGGATCGACGGGCTTCCGCTGAGAGGGCCCTGCCTCTTGTGGTCCATCCTTATTAGCGAAGCCGATAAGGCTCTGGATGGTAGCTCGCCACTCCTCCATCCTCTCCGGGGCGGGAGGAAAATCGAGGAGCAACTGCGCACGTGCCAAGGCTTCTGCTGGCGTAGGTGGCGGCGACAGGTGCGAAGTACGTGAGGTGCTCTGACTCCTAACCAAGTTAGAAGGAGCACCACCACGGTCACGCGACCGCGCGCCACCCTCGCCGGCAGCTCGGTGTGCATGCTGGTCCCGCGCATCTTGGGATCTATGCGCAGAAACCTTTTCGTAGGGAGGCCCCGAACCACCAGCGCCATGACGTCGCTCGTCTCGCACAACCTGGGCAGGTTGCGAGGCTCGCGGCGGCGCGGGAGCTCCAGCAGGCGCTCTCTGATCCCTAGAGTTTGTTGTGCCACCCGTAGGCAACACAACGCCATCTCTAGATCCAGCGGCGCGCAAGTTACCACTGCCACTACGAACGATACCGCTCGCTTGGCTTGGATCACCAGAACGCCGCGGGGGTTCCAGTCCCCTTCCTTCTGCACCCACACCATCGCCTGTCTGCGAAGGCGCGGGCAAAACAGACCCGGACGGTTGTGCTGTCGCGATGTTCTTCTTCTTGGGCGGCATAATGAAGGAACTAGGGCCTCGACCACCAGATCAGGTTCACGCAACCTTCAATCCCCCTACCTGGCGCGCCAAAGATGTCGGGGCATGACACCTATGGGATCCCGAGAGACCCCTTTTACGATTCGGCGGGGGGAGAGGTACACGCAAATAGCAGAACCGGTGACCGACGCATGAGGTTTTTACCCAGGTTCGGGCCGCTGATCAGCGTAAAACCCTACTCCTGCTTTGTGTTCTTATTGATGTTCTTGAGCCCAGCCTTCAGGAGCGCTCGCAATGAATAGTATGTTTAAAGAGCAGCTACGCATGCAGAATGGGCCAGAAGTCCTCCTTCCCTTGTAGCAGTTGCCTTGGGCCTCCTTTTATATGCTCAAAGGGGTCTCCACAGTGGCAAAATGTACATACATTGAGGTGTAAAGTAGCTACAGGGTACCATACCTAACCCCTGACGGATTAGGACAAACGCATTTAATGCACCGTGAGGTGTCCTCACTTTCTTGGGGATGGAAAAAGGGCCATCCCATCAGCACCGCTTAAGCCCTCCTCCACTGGCGCGCCGCCACGCATCCATGGAAGGAGCCAGAATGTCAGACTCGTCACTGTGCCAAAGCGGTGGCACAGTGGCAGAACCTCGCCAGGCGCCGAAACTTGCTGGGCACCAAGCCTTGCCGGGCGCCGATCCTTGCCGGGCGCCAAGCCTTGCCGGGCACCGATCCTTGCCGGGTTCCTCAGGCCACCCCGGCAAGGATCTTGCCGGGGAGGCTGGTCTTCGATTTCCAGCTTTGCTTATTTGCTGATTCTCAGACCTCTAACTTGATGATTTCCTTGATAACTTAAATCGATCTTGAGCTGATCCCGGCAAGCCTTGCCGGGAGGACGGCTACAACTGCCCGTGCACAAGTAAGGGGTACTAATGGCCCAATACTTAGTACACCGACAATTGGATGAAGCAAGATTTTGTGAGTTAAGGCATGAGCTAAATATCATTGATTCGAGCAATGTGGCTTGAATCTAGGCACACCCCACCGCATTCATCATATTATCTTGTTCTAGATGTAGGCATGGACATAGGGGGGTGTTGTTCTCTCAATGAACTCTCCCTCCCCCATTATGCATAAATCAATCAAGTCTTTCACATTAGCCATTCTTGATGGTACTTGTGCTTCAAAGACGAGTTTTGGTCATGGGTCCAAGGTTAAAATCTTCATGGTGCCATACCAATTACCTCAAACATAGGTAACTTCAATCACCGCCCTGTCCTTGAGAGGCTTGGCTCCATTTGGCTTAAGTTGTGCTTTCTTGTTTTAGGCTTTAGGGTGTTACACTACTCCATGTGTGCTCTCAGTTTTGTTGTTTTTGACCTTGGAGTATTCCTTTCCTTTTGTGTTTTGTCTCCAACCCAAGCCTTCCCTCTCTCAAACCTCTTAGAATTGCATAATCCTCTTTTTCCAAATCTGATCCTAGCAGTTTTTCTGGTAGCAATCGGTACTACCGCGGACTGGAACGGTACTACCATGCATGCGGTACTATCGCCCGTGTCTATGGTACTACCGCTGAGTGCAGTGGTGTTGGCCTCCCTCCATAGCATTGGGGCTGTACTACTACTGGGTGGGACCGATACTACCCGCTTAGGCGGTACTATCGCTGCCACCTGCGGTACTACTGCTTCGAGGGCTCACGAGTGGGTTAAGTGGTGGGCATGGGGAGTTCTAACTCCCCCATACCCATTCACTTCCCCTCCTCTCGAGTTATCTCTCTCAAGTGACCAAGAACTCCTCAGGAGGCCGGCTCCGACCCTCCGATTCCGTGTCGTCTTCTCCGCTTCTGACCGGTGCGATTGATCCCCACCTTCTCCTCTTGCCATGGACGCCGGTATTGCCCTCGTTTTCCTCTCCTATGGTTCTATTTTTGAATCTTGGTTCTAGGGTAATGCATGTGGTGTTCGTAGATTTTTGGCTAAATCTAGGCATGAGTAGGACGCGGGATGACTGCTAGATAGGAGTGTAGTCGTACTTTGCTGAAATTTTGAACTTCTATGTCACCGGTACTACCGGATCCATGTCTCGGATGTATCCCCATAGGGCGGGCGGTACTACTGCTGGGACACGCACAGTACTACCGCTCGTCTCCCGGGGTACTACCACTTGTCCTGCGGCGGTATTACCACTGATGGGAGCGGTACTACGGCTGTGACCTGTTTTTCAGAATTTTTGCAATGTCATCTATTCTCAATTAGTATATCTTGGCATATGCATTGGCTTTACAGCTGCTTTTCCCTCAGTCTATTTTGTGGGTTCTAGGTGGTGGTAGCTCCGCTCATCAAGCACGTCGCAAGAACCCGGATTGTCATGGTGGCTCCAAGCACTATCGCTCCACAGATGAGGCTCCAGCTAGTTCCAGTGGGCCTCCAAGGTAATAGGTGAAGAAGACTGCCAGTAAGTTGAAGGAGAAGAGTACACCTCCTGATGAGATGCCTCACAAGGAGTTTGTTGCTTTCCGTCTGCATAACCCATATCGTCGTCCTCGGGACGGGGCTCTTGTTGGTCGTCCGTTCTGGACCAAGGAGCAATCACCGATCTATGTGGACACTCGGAAGGGCAAGAAGAACCTGTTTGTGGCTTCCAAGTCTATCGACATCATTCACATGGCGAAAGATCCGGCTTACTTTGGAGAAGCTCTTGCACTTTGTTAGTAGTGGGGTCTCATTCTGACCATCACCTTCAACAAGGATTTCGACTACGAGATTGTGGCTCAATTCTGTGCCACTGTTCACTTCCATTCTGATGAGGTTAGATCCATATCTTTTTTTAACCTGTAAACAGTAGGAGAGGCTCCTACTGTATAATTAAATTAAACAAACAAAGTTTTTACAAATTTACATCCCTGGGATAAGTGGCTAGAGCACACCATAAAGGGTGAAGGCAAACTAAAAACTAGAAGGTAGTGTTTCCAAGCTATGAACTATAGAGTATTAAGAAAGGAGATAATGAAGCCTTTCTTGGCTTCTTTCACCCCGTGGGAGAGCAGTGAGAGATGTGATTTGAATCTATGCCTTCATGATGCTTTAGTCAGCGGGATTCGCCTAAAAACCATATTGTTTCTTTCGTTCCAAATGCTACAAGCTGACACTAGGAAAACCTCTATAAATAAAGGGTGAGGCCATGAGTCTCTGGAGTGTGCAATCATTTGGAGGTGACAGTCTGTATTTGCCCATGTGATTTGCAGAGTATTCCAGCAACCTTTGCTAAATGGGTAGGTGAAGATCAAGTGGTTGATTGTTTCTTCAACATGTAAACCACAGAGCATGTAGTCATGATTGCCATCGCCAACATTATAATGCCCACAGAGCATGTCGCACGTGTTGAGTCTGTCATGTAGTAACAGCCATCCGAATACCTTAAGTTTCATGGTGTTCTTGGATCGCTAGTGCCATGTGAAAGCTTGATGTGCGTGAACATTCCGGAATACGAATTGGTAGTATCTGCTGGCATTGAACTTAGTGGCTCCTCAAGAGTAGTGCCAGACGTCATTAATAGCAGTCATGGGTTGCATGTGTGTCGTGACTATTTGGAGGTCTTTTATTTCATCAAAAGCCTGGGGCACTAGTGGTAAGTGAAACCCTTCCTAGTGATGTGAGTCCCAAGAAGTCTTTTACCGAGATGTCTTCCTGTTTTGTGAAGGAGAAGGCCCGAGGGTATTTGTTAGCAAATATATCATCGATCCAGAGGTCTTTCCATAGTAGCATAGTCGTCCCACAAACCACAGTGACTTTTGTGATGCCTCGGAATTGGAGTGAGTTTAAGTAGGTCGCGCCACTAGAAGGAGCCATTAGGATCAGTAGCATGAGGTATTTTCTGAGCATAGTACGTGTCCCACATAAGCCGAACCCATGGGATATCCATCTTGTTGTAGAACTTATGTAGGAATTTAAGCAGTAGGGCTTCATTTTGAGTTTTGAGATCAAGGACTCCTAGGCCACCATACTTTTTTGGTTTCCAAACCATTCTCCAGGCGGCAAGAGAGTTGTATTTCTCACATTGGTCTGTTTTATTTATCCATAGACAACTTCTACTTATTTTGTAAAGCATCTCAATGAGCTTTGGCGGGAACTGGAAAGTACACATAGCATAGATCAGCAGCGACGTCACCATTGATTTGAGCAACAACAACTTCCCTCCGTATGACTTCATGGACAAGGTGGAGGTGAGGGGTCGTTCTACATGGCACACAAGCGGCATAAAGTCTTGGATCATTGGTTTAGTGGTGCCAAGCGGGAGCCCAAGGTATGTGAATGGCATGGAGCCAATGTTGCATCCAAATATGTCTGCAATGAGTTTGCTACGGTCTTCCGTCATGTTGATTGGTATCAATGTGGACTTACGGAAGTTGATGGTGAGCCCAATAGAATCTGCATAGTCGGTGAGGATTTTCTTAATCTTCATGGCTTGATCAATGCATGCTGGAAGGAAAAGGATTGTGTCATCTGCGTATTGTACAACTGGGTAGTCAGTTTGGCCGGGACAAGGGAAAGGAAGTTGAATGTGTCCCTGCCTGAAAGCATCATTTATTGTAGCTTGTAATAAATCTGCCGCTAGGACAAAAATTAGGGGGACAGAGGGTCGCCTTGTCGGGCCCCCTTCTTGCAATGGAATTGTCGTCCCGGCACTCCGTTCAGTGGGATGGATGATTTGTCCGAAGAAAAGATGCTATTAAACCATGATAGCCAACGATCGTTAAATCCCATGTGCTTCATAATATCCAACATGGCTGTGTGCTCGATGGTGTCGAAAGCTTTAGCAAAGTCGAGTTTTAGCAAGACAATCTCCCTTTTGGATTTTTGGCATTGATGTATGTATTGGAGCGACCATGCCAGGCACTCTTGGATGGAGCGACCCTTCAGGAACCCATATTGATTCTTGTGTATGATTTGTAGGATGACTCGTTGAAGACGGTTGGCGAGAAGCTTAGTGATTGCTTGTATCTGTATTGGTATTTCCCCGAAGAGGAGAGGATGATGCAGCACAGCAACGGTAAGTATTTCCCTCAGTTATGAAACCAAGGTCATCAATCCAGTAGGAGGATGCACCCACACTATGTAAACAGCATCTGCACACAAATAACAAATACTTGCAACCTAACGCGTAAGAGGAGTTGTCAATCCCTCCTTGGTATTGAGATAGATTAAATTGTATGAGATTGGATAAATAGATCTAACAAAAACACACACAAAATAAAGAAAAATTGCAGCAAGTTATTTTTGGTTTTATATGATAGGAAAATAGACCCAGGGCCGTAGATTTCACTAGAGTCTTCTCTCGAGAAAATAGCATACGGTGTGTAAACAAATTACTATTGGGCAATTGATAGAAAAGCGAATAGTTATGATGATATCCAAGGCAATGATCATGTATATAGGCATCTCGTCCAAGATTAGTAGACCGACTCCTGCCTGCATCTACTACTATTTCTCCAAACATCGACCACTATCCAGCATGCATCTAGTGTATTAAGTTCATGAAGAAACAGAGTAATGTAATAAAAACGATGACATGATGTAGACAAGATCTATTGATGTAGGAATAGACCCCATCTTTTTAACCTTAATGCCAATGATACATGTGTGTCCTGTGTCCTTCTGTCACTAAGATTGAGCAAGGCAAGATCGAACCCATCACAAAGCACCTCTTCCCATGGCAAGAAAAATCAATCTAGTTAGCCAAACCAAACCAAAGTTTCGGAGAAGAAATACGAGGCTATAAAGATCATGCATAAAAGAGTTTAGAGAAGACTCAAATAATATTCATAGATAGAACTGATCATAAACTCAATTCATCGGATCCCAACAAACACACCGCAGAAAGTCATTACATCAAATAGATCTGCAAGAACATCGAGGAGAACATTGTATTGAAGATGAAAAAGAGAAAGCAAGCCATCTATGTCGATGGAAGGATAATTCAAGAAATTCCCCAAAGAAACTTCTTCATAAGCGTTTCCTTTATTCTACATTTTGTAAAGAGTAAATATAGATCAAATAATATTGGAAGAAATAGAGGATAATGAAGCTCAGGTGCAGAGTGATGATACATAATCAAATGGCTATTAATTAAGTACAGCGTTATAAGGCAAAAGGTACTGGCAAGAGGAATGCAGACATCAACATGTGTAGTGGCATTGGCTTTATTCAATATTTTGGTAAGAGTAAATGTAGATCTGATAATTTGGAGAAAGTGGAGGGCAGGGCAGACAAGATGTAGAGTAATGCTAGACAATCAAGTATCTCGCAATGCAAGTACAGTAATACTACCACCGTCCATTATTACTTGTCACTCAAATGGATGTATCTAGCACTATTAAGTTCTAAATACATCAAATTGAGCAACAATTAATTCGATACAGAGGGAGTACATGACAACATGTACTTATATGTGCAATATAGAACTTCATAACCATTGTGTTAATTCTACATTTATCTAAGAGTAAATATATATCTTGTAATTTTGAGCAAAAGGGAGGATACGGAAGCGAACATTTACAGTGATGCAACATAATCAAATAGCAATGAGTGTAAGTATGCTGACAAAGGGAAAGAGGTACTGACAAGAGCAATGCAGTGCCCAGTATTGTTGTGAGATCATATGATCCTTTCAGAAAGGAGATTCATCTGAAATTAGTTTTCATACAAGAGAGAAGGTAAGGCACATGCAGAAATATAGGAGTTCAAATTTTGAATTGATATCATAGACAGTACCCGACGCTGGGCTCTCTGCAGTTCTAATAGGTGTTTGGCCAGTGGAGTAGGGGTAAAGTGTGGTACAGTTGGGCCTGTGTTTTCTGTGGCTGCTGATCTATCTGATTTAATAGGTATCACTGCCTTTTCCAAATACCAAGTTTGTACTCCTTGAGGATCTGCACTCACCCTCTTCCTTTTGGACATGTATTAGGAAAGAACAACATTTGACTAGAAAAACATAGTATGATGACACATGGAATAGGTACAAAAAATGGATAAGTATGGCATATACTCATATATGATGCTTAAACTAAGCAGACGGTGTTGTAACAAAGTAGAAGTAATGTAAGAGGTCATATGCAAGATATGTGCGACCAATACAACCTTGCCAAGTTAGAGCAAGCACCTTGATGGGTGAATAAGATAGGCCATCCTCCACCATGACAAGTTTGTTAGCCAGTGGATTGTTCCGCAATATTCCTCTCGTGTGCCCATTCTCATATTCATTTTGATCATGTTCAATACCTAACATGCATGAAAACATAAAAATAAGTGAGATTATCTTTGTAATGCAGAAGTGATTCTAATCCAATACTGCCACTCTCTAAACCCCTTTGTGCTATCTCTACAATTCTTCTGAGAGATGTCATGCATGCTGTAATTTTGTATGTGCATTAATATAATGTGGCCTACTACTCAAAATATGAGAGCTCCAGAAGTGATGATACTTCGCAGATGACCGCTTCAACATATAGTAAAGAAGAACAACTCGACCTGACCTGACAGATTCAAAATAGACTAAGGGAGAACAACTCGACCTGACCTATCGACCGCAAATGTCTCTGCTACTCTTCCCAACAAGGAACATACTTATTAAAGAAGAAGAGAAGAGGATCATGTTAAAGAAGAGCAGAAGAGCAAGCAGATTGAAGATATTACAAGTCTTTCTATACAATGTCTATTGCCCACCCATGATGAACCAGAGCGCACAGAGAAATACTATTCCTTCCGGTCTCTCCATATTTGGCTCACATGCATTTCGAAACTAAAGTAGGAACATTTAGCTGACCAATTAAACATGTCTCAGTTTTACTAATATCAGCATAATATCATATTCGAATTTGTACAACTAAGCTTGTTTAGCTTGATGGGTGGAGCAGTGCTATTACGACACGAATCACGTAGATTGATCGTGGTCATCATAAAATGGGGAAACATAAGCATGATGAGTATAGTGTTGTCCGTGGCAGTGGCATGGCAGATCTGAAGCTGCAAACCGTGTAAAGAGTACTTAATAACCGATGTTTGCTTTGAAATAACAACTAAGATTTGGTATGGACAAGAAAGTACAGTCAACAAGTGACAAAGAAATGCAATTCCTGCTACCTCTCTATATGTCGCAACATGCATTTGGAAACTCAAGTGGGACCTTTAGCTAACCAATTAAATGTGTCTGTAACTAATATCAGTATCATATCACAATCATATTTAAACAACTAAGCTTTGGAATTATGAGTGTTGTGTCATTTAGCTTGAAGGGTGGAGTACTGCTAGTACAACAGAAAGCACCTACGCAGATCATAGCAGTGTAGATAAAAGGGGAAAACCCTAAGCATCACGAGTAAAATCAGGAAAGTGGAACTAGCTAGAACATATGGGCTTGTATTGCCGGTACGGCTAGAAAGGGTTCGGGAAGACTTCGGCCCCAAAAGGGGCAGCTCTATTCAACTAAAGGCACAATACTGTTACTATTAGTCTAGACTCTCAAATGTTAGAAGTATATTGTGTTTAAGATAGAGATAGGAGTTATAGATAGAATATATTAAATCATGTATGACTTTCCCTCTACTCTGTGTGTCTCTCTCTCTCACACATGTACATCTATATATACCCTACACAAGTGTCAGATCAATACAACGAATATTATAGGTTCTATATTTTCTACATCAAAGACGACATAGCTCCTAGCATTTTTCGGATATTATGGCAGACCATCTAGAGTAGTTGAAAGCATCCATTTGAGGTGACCCAAAAGACCTGTCGACTGCAAATGTCCCTGCTCAACTTCCCGACAAGGAACAAACTGTACTATTCCCTCCGTTCCTAAATATAAGTCTCTTAGAGATTCGAATGCGAACTACATACGGAGCAAAATGAGTGAATGTACACTCTAAAATATGTCTATATACATCTGTATGTAGTTCTTATTATAATATCTAAAAATACTTATGTTTTACCGAAAAAGGCTTTCACCCTGCTTTATAAATAAAGCAACGATGAACAACACCCGGTCCAAATGCACGCCACCATAACACATGCACGCACCCAAGGCAGTTTGGGAACAGAGGAAGTAATATACTTATTAAGAAGAACAAAAGAGGAACATGATAACAAAGAGCAAGCAGATTTTAGATAATGCAATGTGTGTTGCCCACCCATGATGAACCAGAGCGCACAGTGAAATACTATTCCTTCCGGTCTCTCCATATGTGGCTCACATGCATTTCGAAACTAAAGAGGAACATTTAGCTGACCAATTAAACCTATCTCAGTATTACTAATATCAGCATCATATTAGATTCGAATTTGTACAACTAAGCTTGTTTAGCTTGATGGGTGGAGCAGTGCTATTATGACACGAACCACATAGGTTGATCGTGGTCATCATAAAATGGGGAAACAGTAAGCATGATGAGTATAGTGTTGACAATCGGAAGCTGCAAACCACGCAAAGGGTACTTAGCAACCGATGTTTGCTTTGAAATAATGACTAAGATTTGGTATGGACAAGAAAGTATAGTCAACAAGTGACAAAGAAATGCAATTCCTGCTGTCTCTCTATATGACGCGACATGCATTTGGAAACTCAAGTGGGATCTTTAGCTAACCAATTAAATGTGTCTGTTAACTAATATCAGTATCATATCACAATCATATTTGAACAACTAAGCTTTGGAATTATGAGTGATGTGTTGTTTATCTTGAAGGGTGGAGTACTTCTAGTATGACAGAAAGCACCTACGCTGATCATAGTAGGGTAGATAAAAGGGGAAAACCCTAAGCATCAATAGTAAAATCAGGAAACTGGAACTAGCTGGACCATATGGGCTTGTATTGCCGGTACGGCAAGAAAGGGTTCGGAAATGCTTCGGCCCTAAAAGGGGTAGCTCTATTATACTGAAGGCACAATACTGTTACTATCAGTCTAGACTATCAAAGACGACATAGCTCCCAGCATTTCCCGGATATTATGGCAGACCATCTAGAATCGTTGAAAGGATCCATCTGAAGCGACCCAATGGACTTGTCGACTACAAATGTCCCTGCTTCACTTCCCGACAAGGAACATACTGTACTACTCCCTCCGTCCTTAAATGTAAATCTCTTAGAGATTCGAATGTGGACTACATACGTAGCAAAATGAGTGAATGTACACTCTAAAATATGTCTATATACGTCCATGTGTAGTTCTTATTGGAATATCTAAAAAGACATATGTTTTACCAAAAAGGTTTTTGCCCCGCTTTATAAATAAAGCAACGACGAACAACACCCGGTACAAACGCACGCCACCACAACACACGCATGCACCCAAGGCAGTTTAGTAACGGAGGAAGTAATATACATATTAAGAACAGAAGAGGAACATGATAATAAAGAGCAAGCAGATTTTAGATAATACAATGTGTGTTGCCCCCCCATGATGAACCAGAGTGCACCGAGAAATGCAAATCCATGTTGTCTCTCTATGTGTGGCGCACATGCTTTTCGAAATGAATATAGGAACATTAGCTGACCAATTAAACGTTCTCTGTTTTAGTAATATGAGCATCATATCAGATTCGTATTTGAACAACTAAGCTTTGGAATTATGAGTGGCATGTTGTTTCGCTTTATGGGTTGAGGTCTTGAGGAGTAGTGCTAGCACGACACGAAACACATACGATGATTGTAGTGAATATAAAGGGGGAAAACCACAAGCTTTATGAGTATAGTGACCGTGCCATGGCGGATCTGAAGGTGCAAACCGGACAAAGGCTACTTCACAACCAATGTTTGCTTTCAGCTAGGCACTACGATTTGGTATGGACAAGAAAAGTACAGTAAACAAGTTATGATCTACTTTCCGGTTGAGATCAATAACTTAAGCAGATATGAAAGAGTACCACCTCTCTTGCAACGCCGTGTAGGCCCCTACTGATACATTGAGGGTGCTGCGGGTGCGATGGCTGTCGACAGCGCGGAAGAAGACTTGAGACGGCAGACGGCCAGGTCGGGGGATAAGTCCTGCTGCCGTGGACGAGGCGGTCATAGGAGCGGGAACGACAAGGTGGACGACGGCGCCGATGAAGCGAGAGGACGCGATGAAAGGATCCTGGTCTGGCGCCGTGGATGAGAGACGTCCATCTCTTGCAGTGGACGACGGGTTAGGGGTAGCGGCTCCAGCAAGGTGGAGGATGGGGTGGCAGACGAAGGAGGGGGAGTGGGAGGGGATCTCAAACTTTGGGACGCGCTTGTCTGAAATGTCGAAAAGTTACGAAGTTAGCCCCCGTTTAAAATTTCGGACATCTCGTCGGTTGGGGATAGGATGGTAATCTCGCATCTCCCCAATATTTGCCAATAACGATTTCGGGCGAAGAGAGGGTGTTTTTCCGCCCACGGTTGGTGCCCACGGTGTATGAACGGGGCTGACAGCTAGGGCGGTTGTGTCACGTCTAAGGGAAGTTACACACCTGCCCTATTTAAAATATTTACCTACATCGATTTCGGACGAGGAGAGTTTGTTTTGCCACCCATGTGTATGAATGGGAAAAATGGAGGGAGAGAGAGGTCTTTCGGAAGAGTTTGCATCAAATGTGTGTTTGCCACCCATGTTTGGCGCCCACCGTGTCTGAATGGGGAGACAGGCGGTCGTGTCATGTCTGATTGAAGTTACTAACCTACCCCTATCGACAGCAGTGGAAATCAGGCAGATTAGGATGTGAAGTGTCAAGGGTAGACAGTAATTTCCATCTCACAAACACTGGCTTCGAGCAGCTGACAAATGATAGTGGGTGTTTTGCCGCTTCGCTCAAAATTTGGGAGAATTAGCATTCACGTTTACCCTGGGCCCTGGCAACTAAATTCAAATCCAATTTGTATTCGATTACGAATATCCATACATCATTCTATGTTTTGTTATTTATTTCTTCAAAACCACGACAAAGATTTATTCCACCTTTATATATGAATATGATTTAGAAATGTCGTGATCTTCGAATTCAGTAGGTTGGATACACTTTTAGTCAAACAGTTATTTCATCCAATACAATCTGCTCACACGAAATACAGTTCACCTTATGTCAATCATACAAGTACTGAGGATTACCTCGCCTAAAAAATTCAGATCATTACAACACATGGACAACAAAGGGGTCTTACAACATAATCCATTCAGAGACATGACACAACATGGAAGTATACTAATCTAATGACAGTTTCAACTGGTATGTAAAGAAGAACTGGGATTACCCTGGGCTTCAGATAGCAGAAGCAGCAGGACCTCCTCCGTCTTCAAATGCAACATTCTTACTTCCTCCAATTCTTGGCTTGCTTGCATAATGTGTGCAGCTAATTGCATAATTTCTAGCCTCAAGATCAATATTACCTCATTCATGGCAGCCACACCATCTCTTTCTGCCTCTAGTAGAGCCTCAAGAACTGTAATATTTGTGCTTTGACTGCTCTCCAATGGTGTTGCCTCTGAACTACTACCATCTGGTAACATGGATGGCGCACTGCTTCCACACATAGATTCTGGGGTTGTACATTGTGTCCTAGTGTGAACGGCATCCTGAAAGGTTTCCGCTGGACATAAGTAAGATATAGTTATCGCATGATCTAGGCAGTAAGCTTACATGGTAAACGGCATATGAATTATTGCCAAGCATGGCAAGCTATATTTAAATGGTTCGAAGTAGCATCAGCTGAAAACAAATTAAAATGGTAAGATGAAAGGCAGTGTACCACCGCTATATTTAAGTTGCCCGGGCATATAAGCAGTTGAAATAATCTGAGAAAGCACCTAAATAGTGTGGCCTCATATAAACTACGATGACAGTCTTGTGATGAAGTTCATAGGAGAAGTTAAGGAGTCAAATAAATTAGGCATGCATTTCTTTACGATAGTATAACAGGCACTGCTGACATATTGGCCAACTCAGGTATAGCCTAACAAGTAACAAACAAGCATTCGAATCAAGCAATACAGCAAAGCAGATAACTGAACTGTTTATAATTCTGTAGGATTACAGGTTGGGGGCACAAGCCAAGAAAGCAGCACACATGCATTACATTGCACATGTACTAAAACACACTGGCTTACCATATGTTGCTTTGAAGCCTCGCTGCTGTTGCAATGTTCTTTGAAGATATTGTCAGCATCCCGTGGTTGCAAATCTAGTCGATGTTGTTTATTCTTCTTCCTCTATTTAGGTAAAATTAATTTTAATCACATGCACTGATTCAAATTGATCATCAATGGTTAATCTAAACTAATGAAAGAAGGGTGTGTGCTTACACGATAATATATGTGCTTCACTCTATTTCTATGCTTGTTCAAGGTGTCAGCCCCAAAAGAACAAATATTTTGCTTGATGGGGTTGGCAGCTCCATAATGAATAGAAGCATCAAATTAGTCATGCAACTTGGGAAGATCAAGAACGCACAAAAAAGTAATGAACAGAGGCTCGGAGCAGTGATGTAATAGCTAGCATCGGAAAATGTAGGGTAAAACAAACAAAAAGCAGCGGAACCACAAGCTAGTTTACTGATGTGTAATTAAGCATAGAGAACATAGGCCATGTTTGGATCCATGGGTTAGAGCTAGTTTGTGCTCAAATAGCCCTAAAGTATCCAAACATGAGGGCTAGTTTGAGCTAGTTGCATTTAACCCACCCAAAAAAACTTATCCCACCCAAGAGGTGCTAATTGGAGCTAGTTCTCCTAGTGCATTTATTGTCAATCTAACCCTGTCATCCAAACACCTCTTTGGCTAGAGTTAGTTCAGGGTTAGTCATGAGCTAGAAACTAACTCTAACCTCTAGCTAAGTTAGAGTATCCAAACAGGGCCATATAAGCAGTCTGATGTAACCAACAGGTGGCATCAGAACAACACCATTCATAAATATAGCATGCAAGAAGTAAAATAGTAGGCAGTGATATCTAGGAAGTACAGTAATACTTAGCACAGAACAAAAGCATTGTAACTATATGTGCAGTGGTTTCTAATTTAGCACATGTAACCTGTTCACTGCCACACGTATGGCCCTACAGGTGCAAGCAGAAGAACGCGTCTGATGAAAAATTGAATGATGCCCTAAAGAAATTTGAAGGTGCAGTGCTTATGCTAAGAAAGTGAACATAGGCACCGACCTTTGGATAATAGTAGCTGATTCTCGGCGGCGTATGGGTATCATTGTCATACGGGAAAGCTAAGGATCGTTGATGGTGCTCGTGTTGCGGTTGAGTTTGGGCTGGCTGTCGCTGTTGCTGAAGCAGCTCCGGTGCTTCGGTTGCGGTGCCTGTCGACAAACAAGAAAGCTCATCTGTGGTAAGTGAACAGTTCCATGATAAAGAAGAGAAAACCCGAAGGAGTACAAATTGAAATAACCTGATGAGGCTGCGGCGTCAGTAAAGCAGGGCCGGTGGAGTTGAATATGGCGTCCGTGGAGCGGGTCTGGTGCAGTGGACGAAGGCGTCGGCGAAGCACATCCGGTGAGGTGTGCAGTGCTTTTGGTGAGGCGGATCTGTTGTGGCGGACGAGGGCTTGTATGAAGGGCCAGTGATGTGGCGGACGAGGGAGTCGGTGAAGGGCCTACACTATGGTCAACGAGGGCGCCGGTGAAGCAGATCCGGTGCGCTAGACCATGATGGCGGTCAAGGAGATCTGGAGCGGTGGACAAGCCAGTCGCTGAAGCGGCTCCGGTGAAGTGGTGAGTTGGCAGTTGGGGGTTCCAAGGTACGGAAGGTAGATCCAGCGGGGTGTGAGGTCCACCGCTGCGGCGGAGGACTAGATTCTGTGGCTTGGCGTGGTTGGGGGGGAGGAGGTGGGGAGGGGCTCTGGGGAAGAATGTTGGGGGCAAAGAGGGAAAAACAATGGAGTTACCAAAGAAGCCCTTTTCCGTTCATGTGGCAGGGGTAAAACAGGAATATCGCAGGGCTAAACTTTCGGGCGCGAGATATTTAGATGTGAGCGGGAGGTTTCAAAGCTTTTGGCAGCTGAAATTAAGTGTTCTGCTCTTGTACGGCTGACTATGATATCATGGCCGAGAATTTATTTGTTGTGCACGCAAAAAAAAGTGCAAGTTTCGAAAATCAATGTCTCCAACTCGAAACTTAGATTGTCCATTCAATTCAAATATGGATCATTGAGCTAGTGGAAGCAAATACCATCATATGGTCCAATTCAAATGAAATTCCAAATGTGTTTATCCTAAATATGATGACAAAAAAAATGTGTATGTGTATGAATAAAGTGGATGATTTTAAGGTTTGAACATGACAGTATGTGTATATCTCTAGGTTTGATATAAAAATTTGAAATCACTAAATCCCAGCTTAAAAAATGTACCCCCGTTTAAATGAATTACAAAAGCTAATAATGGAGTTGAATTCCAAAATTCCAATCTTAGGTTTGTAATTCTGGTACTTCAAAGTATATCACACATGTTCAAAAGTATCGTTATCTCATAGTCCAAACTGTGAAACAAATTGATCAACCATGAGTGCGCACACTATTGACCATATATATATCAATGACGCTTAAGTCTCTCAAATATAGATACCTCACTCTTTATCTGAAGCCCACCACCCCGTCCCCAGTCCTCCCCCCTCCCACAAGCCATTATCTCCCCCGGACACGAACACAGGAGCACATTAACCGCCTTTATCTTCCAAGTTCGGACCCCAATATAGGTCTCTATCACTTTGTCTCTCGGGCAAGCACACATCTCTTCCCCCACTCTCTAGGTCTCCCGGCTTTTCTCTTTCCCAAGCACACCCACTATATAGCAGTGTATCTTTCCCACACAAAACGTCGCCCCCAAAAGTCTATGTCCCTAGTTATGTGGTTCTCGCACACTCTCCACCATCTCTCTGTCTCTCTCTCGCATTAATTGATACACACCTCACTCACCACCCCCACTACAAAACAAGCACCCTTTGTCTCCTTGTGCAACACTCTCCTCTTTCTATCTCTCCCACATGCGGACCCGACCCAGCTCCTTCCCTATATACATATATGTCGTGACTCTTTCCATAGCTTCCTAGCGTGTCATCGTTCTCAATCTCACATGTTATTCTCTACACCATCTATTCTAGATCTCTCATAAGTCTCTATCACACACACGATGACTCGCTTTCCTTGCGTCTCCGTACATAGGCCACTTTCGAACAACATCAACCTTGTCTCCCTATCTATATGCCACTTCCGCACACAAACGACCCCTCTCTCTCCCCCTCTCTTCCTCTCTCTCTCGCTCGCTCGCTCTCTCACTCTCACACCCCTCTCCCACACACACTCGATGTCTCTTCCAAATAGTCTACTCCCCGCCAGCACCCATGCTATCCTGCTACTACACATGCCTTTCTCTCTCTTGGACACACATGTCATACCATTCCCCCTTCCCTACTAGGTTTACATCATTAGTGGTCTCTCTTCTCCACATACACATACTCTCTCACACACACATGCACGTGCACAAACACACACAGACACGCACAACACCCATCTATCTGGATCCTTCTTTTAAGACACACACCCTTGCATATTTCTCTCCAGTATATATCCCCCTCTCTCTCTAGCTCACATGCACACCAAAATTCTCCGTCTCTCTAACTCACACATCTCTCCCCATGTCCGCATGTGTATCTCACACACTCACTCTCTGATTATGTCTATGTGTCTCCATGTTACACAACACAAAGCCCCATGCACATGTCTCTCTCTATCCTCCACACACAGAAACACACAAAGAAACTCTTATCATTGCCTCAGTCTCTACATATCACACACACAGGCGCTATCTCTCTCTCTCGCACACACGCTCAACCAAGGTTTTCTCGTGAATAACTTACTGTCTATTCATCAACAATCGTGGCAGTACGATGAACATGAGGCATGAAAAAGAATAAATCTACACGTCCGTAGACCACCTAGTATGACTACTAGGACTAGAGCGAGTCGAAAGCGCGCCGCCGTCACCCCCTCCTTATCGGCGACGGGAAAACCTTTGTTTTACACTGTCGGGAAGTCATCGTGCTAAGGCCCCACATGTTCAGCCATTGAATAGAACGTAGATACAAGTTTATGGAAACAAGTATCGATAATACGTTTGTATCCCCATACTTATATCTCTTCTCTCTTATAAAAAACCGAGTTGGTGATGATGGTATGCCTGCCATCTTGCAATATAGACTGTCCGATCTATATCTGACTGATAGAATGCAAACTATAGCAACTTTGCAAAAAGATACCCGCACCTCTCTCCACATTTGCAGATAAGGCCTTCCCTCGTTCATCCTTATCTCCCACAACCTCATTGTTGAGCAATTAAAAAAGGAAGCCTCTGGAACAATCTGGCATGGTGGTCGCTGCCGGCGTCGTCCATCCCCATGCCTCCGCTCAGGCCGACCACCTGATGAGTACATCCATACCATTGTTACACCCACAGCCCCTGCTGCTATACATACTGGACCAATTACTAGAGCGCGCGCATGCCAATTAAATTATCAGGTACTTTCATTTCTTGGTAATGATTCTAATGTTCATGAGAATATGATGCTGCCTAAATTGGATACATTTGTTTTGCTTACAAATGAAGGGCCTAGCTTGGACAAGAAAGAGGAACCTTGGAGCAAGTTCAAGCATGGAGATGATGGCATGCGCAAGGGGAACAAGAACGGAGTTACAAGTGATGATTTCAGGACTTTGAAGCCACCATAATGAGTGCAGGAAGCCTTGGATGAAATATACAAGATGCCACTTCATAAATTTCGTCCAGAGGCTATTATAGGTGCTGCGTCACCTTATTATTGGGCCAGGCCCATGTAATTTCGAAATACTTGAGAATAGGCTGTTTTTAGAGTCCGTATGTGTGGGGAAACAAGAGATAGGGTTGGTTTCGGACCCCTCCTTCAAGGGCCACGAAATCCCCCCCCCCTCTTCCTCCATATATACTGCCCTTAGGGCACCGTTTAGACTTTGGGTTTTGTTTAGATTAAAAGTTCGCCATAGCTGCAACTTCACGTACTTTGTTTGTGTTCAACGACCAGACCAAGACGTCACAGAACCCCACCTTGATCAATAAAGCTTTCATCTTATATTCGCAATATCCAGATTGCAAATCTTAGTTTCTTGCTTGTTCTTCATTTGCTTGCAGGAAAAAGACCCTCGTGGTCAGGTTGATCGTGCTCTGGCGTGGTCAATAACCTCTCGAAGTTGGTTTAGCGATTGCTAAGGCGCAACGTCCTCGCACGTTCGTAGTCGGATCGTCAAAGTCTACTCCACCAAAAACGATAGCCACCATCTCATCGAAAGATGGGACACCTTTCGCCTCTATTAAGTGGTATCAGATTTCCAGGTTGCTCAGTGAGATTTTACAGTTTTTCGTAGTTTTGATCGAGTCTGTTCTTCATACCTACAGTCCACGAAAAAGCCAAAAAAAAATTAGGGTTAGGTCATCATATCCGAACCAATCTGAGCCTTTGCATAATCTTTTTAGGGTTTTTGCTTTGTTGAATTTGCGGTTGCATTGTCGTGTCTAGTTGCTGGTCTTAGCGTCTAGTCCTTTAGAGTTTCGAGTTCTGTCACAGTTTGTCACGCCGCCGCACCATATACCACCACCGCTACCATATACCACCACCGCTACCATATTCTACCACCATATATCCACCACCAATCCGAGTTCTTTTCATATTAGGTTTGTTTTTGAGACCCATCTATTTTCTGATTCGTGTTTCCTTGCCTGAGTAGGTTTCAGAAAAAAAAGAGGAGCGCAAAAAAAAAAAGAGCGCAAAAAAAAACAATTTTTTTTTAGAGTGTGCTCTTCCCTTGTTTATGTGCCGCACCATGATTTTGTTAGTGTTCTAGGCTCGCGTCTCTAGTACGGTCTAGCCTAGGACTAGCACAGTACCGTCGTTGAGCGTTTATTCAACTTTGCATCTCTGAATTGATTATTGCTAACATTTTTGATACCATATCATAAGCCTTCCTAGCTCCCCATACATCTACGTCATGCGTTTGACACCACCTGGCAATCTCTCTGTCCAATCTTTAAGAGTTTTGACTACAACGGTTGCCGATCACCACCTGCTGCTGGGTAAGAACTGGTAAGCATTTGAGATTCGCTTGACGGTTTTGTGATACACCACCACCACCACTTACTAGTAGTCTATAGGATCATATTCTTTTGTGTTTCTATTGCTGTTAACCATGGTAGGATCACAAGCCGATGAGACTGATTGGGAGAACATGACGAACAAACAGCTACATGATAAATTTCAGCAAATGATGAGTGGACAGGTGCAAGATGTGCTAAACAGATTTGAAGAGGCCATGGAGAAGATAGATGGAATTGAGAAGACATTCGAAACATAGCTCGATAACAAGTTTAATGAATTGCTCACACGTCTTCCACAACCACCACCGGCTGCACCTGTCGCACCTCTACAACAACAACAACGTCGCCTTCCAAATCAAGTGGGACGAGCACAGTGCGTTCCCCTTGAGCATGGTCAAACTTATGGTGCCGCTGCACCTACTGTCGATGCTTCTATGGCTCCTGCTGCCGCTGAGGAGGACGATTATGCGGGCGATTACGAGGATGAGGTTGATCAAAATCAGAACTACGTACCAGCACCAGGTCGTCCACATGCCAATAATCGCAATGGTAGGGCTGCATTTCCAGCTCAGGTACGAGATCATGACCATCTTCCTAAACTGAAATTGAATATTCCACCATTTGAGGGTAGATATGTTCCTGATATGTATCTTACTTGGGAGTTAGAAATTGAACAAAGTTTTACATGTTTACAATATCCCGAGGAGAGACGTGTTGTTGCTGCTGTTTGTGCTTTTAGTAGGTTTGCATGTGTATGGTGTTCTGAACATTGTAGATTATATCCTATTCCTGCTACGTGGGCTGCTTTGAAAACTGCTATGCGTACTCATTGGGTTCCACCATATTATCAACGTGAATTACTTCAAAAATTGCAGCGCTTAAGACAAGGAAAAAATTCTGTAGAAGAATATTATTAGGAATTACAAACTGGCATGATTAGATATGGTATTGTTGAGGAGAATGAAGCTATGCTTGCACATTTTATGAATGGATTAAATAGAGAGATTCAGACCATTCTAGAGTATAAGGAGTATAATAATATCACTCGTTTATTCCATCTTGCTTGTAAAGCTGAACGTGAAGTGCAGGATCGACAGGCATTGGCGCGAACTAATTTTTCTGCAGGTCGATCTTCATCATGGACACCGCGTGCCTCCTGTACTCCCACATGTCCTACTGCAGCACCACTGACTTCAGCCACCAATTCCAACCGAGATACAAGAAAACAGGCACCACCACCACCATCTGCCAAGAGTACACCTTCTGGGCCTGCCCAGAGCTCTTCTTCATCTATGGCATCAATAGGGCACACACATGATATTATTTGTCGTCGTTGTAAGGGAAGAGGTCATTATGCGAGAGAATGCCAATCTCCGCGTGTTATGATTGCTACTGAGGATGGTGGGTATGAGTCTACTAGTGACTATGATGAGGAGACTTTGGCTGTTATTACAAGTGAAGAACATGGTGGAGATGATTCTGATCATGAGACGCAATACATGGCTCTTGAAGACGCTGACAGGTATGAATGTTTAGTTGCTCAACGTGTTTTGAGTGTGCAGGTCACACAAGCTGAGCAAAATCAGAGACATAATTTGTTCCATACAAAGGGAGTTCTGAAGGAACATTCTGTTCGCATCATCATAGATGGAGGGAGCTGCAACAACTTGGCTAGCATGGAGATGGTGGAGAAGCTATCTCTCACCACAAGACCACATCCACATCCTTACTATATCCAATGGTTCAACAACAGCGGCAAGGTTATGGTAACACATACTGTTTGTGTGCATTTTAGTATCTCTACATATGCTGATTATGTTGATTGTGATGTGGTACCCATGCAAGCATGTTCCTTCTTACTTGGTAGACCATGGCAATTTGATAAAAATTCTGTACACCATGGTAGAAACAATCAGTATACTCTTGTTCATAAGGATAAACATATTATTTTGCTTCCTATGACTCCTGATTCTATTTTGAAAGATGATATTAATAGAGCTAGTAAAGCAAAACAGGAGAAAAATAAGAGTGAAAATCAGATTGTGGCAAAAGAATTTGAGCAACAAATGAAGCCTAATAATAAACCATCTAGTGTTGCTTCTAAAATTAAATTGAAAAGTGCATGTTTACTTGCCACCAAATCTGATATTGATGAGCTAGATTTAAGCAAATCTATTTGCTATGCTTTTGTGTGTAAAGAGGCGTTATTTTCATTCGAGGACGTGCCTTCCTCTTTGCCTACTGCTGTCACTAACATTTTGCAGGAGTTCGCTGATGTCTTTCCACAAGACGTGCCACCGGGATTACCACCTATTCGCGGGATTGAGCATCAGATTGACTTAATTCCCGGTGCTTCACTGCCAAACCGTGCGCCATACCGTACCAATCCAGAGGAGATGAAGGAGATTATGCGTCAAGTACAGGAGCTGCTCGACAAAGGTTATATACGCGAATCTCTTAGTCCTTGTGTTGTTCCTATTATACTAGTGCCAAAAAAGGATGGTACATCACGTATGTGTGTTGATTGTAGAGGCATTAATAATATTACTATTCGCTATCGTCATCCTATTCCTAGGCTAGATGATATGCTTGATGAATTGAGTGGCTCTACAATATTCTCCAAAGTTGATTTGCGTAGTGGATACCATCAAATTCGTATGAAATTGGGAGATGAATGGAAAACAGCATTTAAAACTAAGTTTGGTTTATATGAATGGTTAGTCATGCCTTTTGGGTTAACTAATGCACCTAGTACTTTCATGAGATTAATGAGCGAAGTTTTACGTGCTTTCATTGGACGATTTGTGGTAGTTTACTTTGATGATATATTGATTTATAGCAGATCTTTGGAGGAACATTTGGAACATTTACGTGCTGTTTTTATTGCTCTACGTGATGCACGTTTGTTTGGTAACCTTGGGAAGTGCACCTTTTGCACCGACCGAGTATCTTTTCTTGGCTATGTTGTTACTCCACAGGGAATTGAAGTTGATAAAGCCAAGATTGAAGCTATTGAGAGTTGGCCGCAGCCCAAAACGGTCACACAAGTGAGGAGTTTCCTTGGCCTCGCTGGTTTCTATAGGCGTTTTGTGAGAGATTTTAGCACCATTGCTGCACATCTCAATGAGCTTACAAGGAAGGATGTGCCTTTTGTTTGGGGTACCGCACAGGAAGAAGCCTTCACGGTATTGAAAGATAAGTTGACACATGCTCCTTTACTCCAACTTCCTGATTTTAATAAGACTTTGGAGCTTGAATGTGATGCTAGTGGAATTGGATTAGGAGGTGTGTTATTACAAGATGGCAAACCTGTTGCATACTTTTCTGAAAAATTGAGTGGGCCTAGTCTGAACTATTCTACTTATGATAAAGAATTATATGCTCTTGTCCGGACCTTAGAAACATGGCAACATTATTTATGGCCCAAAGAATTTGTTATACATTCTGATCATGAATCTTTGAAACACATTAAAAGTCAAGCAAAACTGAACCGTAGACATGCTAAATGGGTTGAATTCATTTAGACTTTCCCTTATGTCATTAAACACAAGAAGGGTAAAGAAAATGTTATTGCTGATGCATTGTATCGTCGTTATACTATGCTTTCTCAACTTGACTTTAAAATATTTGGTTTGGAGACCATCAAAGATCAATATGTGCATGATCCTGAATTTAAAGATGTATTGCAGAATTGTAAAGAAGGGAGAACATGGAATAAGTTCGTCGTTAACGATGGATTTGTGTTTCATGCTAACAAGCTATGCATTCCAGCTAGCTCCTATCGTCTTTTGTTGTTGCAGGAGGCGCATGGAGGAGGATTAATGGGACACTTTGGCGTAAAGAAGACGGAGGATGTACTTGCTACACATTTCTTTTGGCCAAAGATGAGACGGGATGTTGAGCGCTTTGTTGCTCGATGCACTACATGTCAAAAAGCTAAGTCACGACTCAATCCTCATGGTTTATATATGCCTTTGCCTGTACCTAGTGTTCCATGGTGTCGGTGTACTAGAATAGGGGTACCCTAGTACCCCGTACTTGTGCACGGGCAGTAGTAGCATCCCGCGGCCAGGCTTGCGGGAGGACAGCCAGAGAGAAGCTCAAGATTATTAAGCCATTCAAGAACAAAGTATACAAAGCAAGAGTTAAGGCCCCGGCAAGAGGAGCTTGCCGGGAGGGACAGCTGAGGCCCAGCCTGGGCATTGCTGTAGCAGAGTACTTGCCGTGGCAAGGTACTTGCCCCGGCAAGTCATTGGCTGCGGCAAGGTATTGGCTGCGGCAAGATAGCGGCTGCGGCAAGGTACTTGCCCCGGCAAGTTACCTTGCGCGGCAAACTATGGGCTGCGGCAAGCTGTCAGGTGCGGCAAGGTCTTGCCGCGGCAAGCGTTACTGTACCACTGTGCTACTGTGCTGCTCCGGTGCCTCTACCAGCGTGGCGCTCTGGGTCCTTCCAAGCGTGTGTGGCAGGGCACTGTGTAGACGGCGGTACACTGTAGCTAGCGGTGCAGGAGCAGGTGGGATAGGCTTTTCCCACGTCCAAGACGTCCGGGTACATGTATGTGGACAGCAAAGGCTTGGGCATTTAATGCCCTTGTCCCCTGCCGTCAGTGGTAGGTAGGACATGTCATCCTGGTAATAGTGGCCTTACTGTAGCAACTTTCCACCTCTACCTTTACTGTTTGCCACCTGTTGGTGACCCCTTTGTGCGTATAAAAGGAGGCCCATAGGCAACGTGGAAAAGGAAGGAGGGACTGGGAGATGGAGAACTCCAGTATTGTACGTAGCTACTCGGTACTGTAGCGCTCCTGGAGCTAGAACAATCATACAGATAATAAACCAAAAAGCAGGAGTAGGGTTTTACGCATCCGTGCGGCCCGAACCTGGGTAAATCTCTCTCGTGCACTGTCGTGTTCTTCGCTAGATTTGCTCTTCGTGCGACCGTCTCTCCCTGCCGAACGTAAAGGGGTCCTTCCCTGGGTCCCATAGGTGGTCGCGGATTCGTCCCCGACATCTTTGGCGCGCCAGGTAGGGGGAAGGAGGTTGTGTGAACCTAATCTAGCGATTTGCGCATTAGTTTTTGGGCCATCCTCCGTCTTATGGCTCCAAAAAAGAAGACTTCAGCCATCGGTGCGTCTACGTCCAACCCGCCTGCTCCCATGCAGGAGGGCGCCGACGTGATTGCGGCTGCTGGGGGGACTGGAGAGTGAGAGCTCCTATTACCTCCACCTGTCCAAAACCGGGCCAGCAACGCCAGTCTTGGCGCTGCTGGGTCTGGGAACGCAGCGCTGCTCACTGCTGCTGGCCCTGCAAGCTCCAGAAACGGTGCTGCGCGTTCTGGAACACCTGCGCCGGTTCAGACGCCGCGGCCTTCGCAAGAAGCCCGTGACAGGCAGCGTCCTGACGCCCCAGGTGCCAGGCACTCCCTGGATAATGAACTTGCGCATCGATCTCGAGATGCGCGGGGTCACCATACGCAACAACACGTTGGCGGGGTCGAGGTGCGGTCGCCTGGGTGTGGAGATGCTCCTTCTAACACTGTTAGGAGTAAGAGCATCCCACAGTCCTCACGCCACTCGATACCTCCCTCACCAGCAGAAGCGTTGGCGCGTGCGCAGCTGCTCCTGAACTTCCCTCCACCAGCAGATAAGCTTGACGAGTGGAGGGCAACCATTCAGAGCCTTCTCAGCTTCGCTGACGCCGACCCGGTGCGCGCGGCCGACAAGAGAACTGGTGACAATGCTGTCACCAACAAGAACGGTGAGGGGGCAACAACCATACACTCCCCACCCAGACGGCCTCAGTCGCCGACACGTCGAAACGACGCCCGTGGCGATGATTCCACGGCGTCGTCTGACCCGCGAGCTCGTCGTGACCAGCGCCTCGTTCTTCAGGAACGCAGAGGAGAAGACGCTCGTACCACTATCGAGCGAAGGAGAGAAGCGCATCGTCAGTCCGACAGACGTGCAGGGCCCGCTGTTGACATGCATGCGCCAGGGGATCCTTGCGACTTGCCGTACGCGGTAAGTTGTCCAGCGTTCACCCATGAGCTGCGGCAGGTCCAGTGGCCCAATCGCAAGGCTTTCAAGCCTGACGTGCCGGAGAAGTATGATGGCAAGACACACCCGTCGGAGTTCCTCAGCATTTAAACCATTGCGGTGCAAGCTGCCGGGGGACGAGACGACAAGATTCTTGCTAACTACTTCCCGCTCGTGTTAAAGCGCAACGTCGTCTCATGGCTCATGCACTTGCCGGAGAACTCCATTTCTTCATGGGCGGACCTGTGCCATCAGTTTGTTGGTGCCTTTACTGGCGGTCATCAACCTCATGGCCAGGAGAGTGATCTTCATCTCATCCCCCAGAAGGAAGGAGAGCCCCTGCGCAAATACATTCAAAGGTTCAGCCGCGTACAGTACAACATCCCAGATGTTCACCCCGCTGCGGTTATTAGCGCGTTCCATCAGAACGTGCGTAACCGCAAGATGCGGGAGGAAATGGCGATGACCAAGGTCAGAGACATTGGCCAGCTATATGCTCTCGCCGACAAGTGTGCGCGCGCTGAAGAGGGAAGGAAACTTCCCGGTGAAGGTGTTGGCGCAGGGGGGAGCTCTGACAGCGAAGGTACCGCCCCGGCAAAGAAGGGCCGGCGGCGGCACAACAGGAAGAAAAAGGGCAAAGCTGTGCTTGCCGTCGAGCAGTCCAGCGGCAATGGCAGCGCCGACAAGGCCAAAGTCGAGGGCTCCGGCAAGGAGATTGCCGCGTGCGCCAACTGTCAGGCCTTGGCGGCTGTCGACAAGCAGGACGGCTCCGACAAGCAATATTGCAAGATCCACCGCACCAAGGGACACGATCTCCAGAACTGTCGACGAGTCGAGCAGCTTGTCGAACAGCAGCAAGCTGAGTATGAGAGGCGCGACAAGGAGAAGGCCCCAGAAGGTGCTGGCGGGTCCGGCAAGAAGCGCACTGCCCGAGGAGGGCGTTGCGGCAAGGCCAAGCAGCAGCAGAGAGACAGGCCTCCTCGTGGCCGCGACAAAGATGATGATGATGATGATCTAGATGACGAAGAATCCAGTGAGCACGAATTTCAGAAAGCCGCAGAAGTCTTGTGTGTTGACGGTGGTACTTCGTTGCATTCTTCTCACCGCCAACTTAAACAGTGGGTGCGAGAGTTCAATGCGGCGGAACCATCTGTTGACGCCAGAAAGCTTCTGAAGTGGTCCGACACGCCTATCGTCTTTGACATTGAGGACCACCCTGACCGCACAACGGCGGTCGGGTGCTTGCCGATGTTGGTTTCACCAACGATCCGCAACCTCAAGGTCACGAAGATGTTAGTTGACGGTGGGGCCGGCTTGAATCTGATTTCGCCCACTGTGCTCCGGAAACTTCAAATCTCTGACGGCGAGCTTGAGTAAATTGGTACTTTCCAAGGAGTCAATCCAGGAAGGAGCAAGCCGAAAGGGAAGATCACGCTGCCAGTGACATTTGGCGGCGAGCTGAACTACCGGACCGAGAAGGTCACCTTTGATGTTGCTGATATTCCATTGCCTTATAATGGGATACTTGGCCGTCCAGCGCTCGCCAAGTTCATGGCAGCCTCTCATTATGCCTACAACGTGTTAAAGATGCCAGGTCCAGTAGGTGTTATCACAGTTCCCTACGACAAGAAGGATGCGCTTATTTGCGCCGACAAGATCTACCGGGAAGCAGCTGCCGCAACTGCCGCCAAGGCACTTGCCGCTGAAGCGCAGGGGGGGGAGAACAAGAGGAAGTCCGGCAAGAGCTCCTGTGCCCACTCCGGCAAGCGCACCTCTTCGGAGTGCTGCGCTGCCGTCGAGGACGCACCAGAGAGCTCCACCGGCAAGTGCAAGAAGAACAAAGCCGCTCCGCCGGCGACAAAGAAGGTGCTCGCCAAGGAGGACGGCACTGGTGGTTCCTTCACCATCAGCGCCACACTTGACAACAAATAGGAAAACGCGCTCGTTGCTTTCCTGCGGGCGAATATCGACGTATTTGCATGGCAACCGTCCGACATCCCCGGTGTTCCCAGGAAAGTAATTGAGCACCACCTTGCCGTTTGTCCCCACGCGAGGCCCGTCAAACAGAAAGCCAGAAAGCAAGCTGTGGAGTGGCAAGAGTTTATTGCGGAAGAAATCAAGAAGTTGGAAGCAGCAAGCCTCGTCAGAGGAGTGCTCCATCCTACGTGGTTGGCCAATCCTGTTGTCGTGCGCAAAGCGAATGGAAAATGGAGGCTTTGTATTGATTTCACTAATGTCAATAAAGCTTGTCCCAAAGACCCATTTCCTTTGCCCCGCATAGACCAGATTGTTGACTCCACGGCAGGATGTGATTTGCTTTCATTTCTTGACGCATATTCAGGGTATCATCAAATCTTCATGGCTGAGGAAGATGAGGAAAAGACCGCATTTATCATACCCTGTGGCACATACTGTTTCGTACGTATGCCATTTGGTTTGAAAAATGATGGTTCGACATTTACAAGAGCCGTCCAGATTGCTTTTGAGCCTCAGCTGCACAAAAATGTGGAAGCCTATATGGATGATATAGTGGTCAAAAGCAAAGACAGGGCTACTTTGGTTCAAGATCTAGAAGAAACTTTTGTAAATCTGCGCAAGATCAACCTGAAGCTCAACCCCGAGAAGTGCGTGTTTGGAGTTCCCTCCGGCAAGCTTCTCGGGTTCTTTGTGTCTCGACGTGGAATTGAAGCCAATCCTGACAAGATCAAAGCCATTGAGCAAATTGAAGCACCGAAGCGCGTCAAGGATGTACGACGACTTGCCGGCTGTGTTGCTGCCCTCAGTAGGTTTATCTCCAAGTCAGCTGAGCGCGCCCTGCCATTTTTCAAAATCTTAAAAAAGGCAGGTCCATTGAAATGGACTCCGGAGGCGGAGGCAGCGCTGCAAGACTTGAAGAGATACCTCTCCTCTCCTCCAATACTTGTCGCACCTAAACCACAAGAGAAGTTGTTGCTGTATCTAGCGGCAACCAATCAAGTGGTTAGTGCTGCGCTGGTAGCGGAGAGAGAGGTGGATGAGGAGGCAGTAACTGCGGCAAGCACGACCAGCGACAAGCTGGGGGCTCCCCCGACAAGTTTTGCTGCCGACAAGGATTCGTCTGCGCAATCAGGCGAAGTGATACAAAAGAAGAAAATGGTGCAGCGCCCGGTCTACTTTGTGAGCTCTCTTCTGCAGGGAGCTAGGTTAAGGTATTCTGGTGTGCAGAAGCTGCTTTTCGGCCTTCTCATGGCCTCGAGAAAGCTGCGCCATTACTTTCAAGCACATGAAGTTACCGTCGTCACTCGCTTCCCGCTGAAAAGGATTTTGCAAAATCCAGAAGCGACAGGCAGGATTGTCGAGTGGGCGTTGGAGTTGTCGAGCTTTGGTCTCAAGTTTGAGATTACATCAACCATACAGAGCCGAGTTTTGGCAGAGTTTGTCGCAGAATGGACACCAACGCCAGACGAAGAAATCCCAGAGACGACTCTCCCCGGCAAGGAGACAAGCAAAGAGTGGCTTATATACTTTGATGGTGCCTTTTCACTGCAAGGCGCCGGTGCTGGCGTACTGCATGTTGCACCCACCGGAGAGCACCTCAAGTACGTGGTCCAAATGCACTTTCCCAAGGAACAGGCGACGAACAACACTGCAGAATATGAGGGGTTGCTTGCTGGTCTCAGGATCGCGGCAGACCTTGGGATCAAGAAGCTTATTGTCAGGGGAGATTCGCAGCTTGTCGTCAGGCAAGTGAACAAGAACTACCAATGCCCATTGATGGAAGCTTATGTAGATGAGGTGAGGAAGTTGGAGGAACGCTTTGACGGCCTACAAATGGAGCACGTCCCACGTGCTGAAAATGACATTGCCGATGGTTTGTCAAAGCGCGCCGCACTCAAATTGCCTGTGGAACCAGGCACTTTTGTGCTCCAACTAACTCAGCCATCCGTGACGCCATCAGTAGGGCAAGGCAGGAAGAGGAAGTTGGCTTCTGGCAACTACTTCCCGGCAGAGCTCCCTGAAGCCGCCGGCAAGAAGGCTGCCAAAGCCAGCGCCAAAGATGCAGAGGGGCAACTTGCTCCGACAAGGCCTCACGCTCTTGTCATTGAAGCGGGTGCTCCTAGGCAAGAGGCAAAGGGGCAACTTGCTCCGACAAGACTTCGGGTTCTTGTCGTTGAAGCAGGCGCTCCTGATCAAAGCGCTGAGGAGCAAGATGCTTCGACGAGGCCTTGGGCTTCCGTCGTTGAAGCAACCGCTCCCGACGAGCTTGTTGAAGGACAGCACGCTCCAGCAGGGCCCCAGGCTCTTGTCGTTGAAGTGGCTGTTCCCGCCAAGCTCGTCGGGGAACGGCCGGCTCTGGTAGAGCGACAAGCTCTTGCCGTAGGGCCTGATGTTCCCGCAGCAGAAGAAATGCCTTTAGTCCTCGTTGTCGAGCCACAGGCTCCAGCGTGGGCGCAGCAGATCGTCCGTTTCCTTCAGACAGGAGAACTTCCCGAAGAGCAGGAAGAAGCGGAGAAAGTAGCCCGACGGTCCAATATGTATCAATTTGTCGATGACATGCTGTGCAGAAAAAGACCAAACGGTGTGAAATTGAAGTGTATTCCCCGGGAAGAAGGACAGGAGCTGTTGGCAGAGATTCATGGAGGCATATGTGGTCACCACATAGGGTCAAGAGCCCTTGCTGGAAAGGCTTTCCGGTAAGGTTTCTTTTGGCCCACCGCCCTCCAGGATGCAACTGCACTAGTAACCAAGTGTGAAGCGTGCCAGTTTCATTCCAAGCAGATTCATCAGCCAGCTCAAGCTCTCCAGACAATCCCTCTCTCCTGGCCATTTTTGGTCTGGGGGCTCGACATCCTCGGCCCCTTTCCCCGTGCCACCGGGGGCTTCGAGTACTTGTATGTGGCCATCGACAAGTTTACGAAGTGGCCAGAAGTGGAAGCAGTGAGGAAGGTGACAGCACAATCAGCCATCAAGTTCTTCAACGGAATTGTTTGTCGCTTTGGTGTTCCTAACAGGATCATCACCAACAACGGTACCCAGTTCACGAGCCACGCCTTCATGCAGTATGTCGAAGACCTTGGCGCCATGGTCTGTTTCGCTTCTGTTGCTCACCCCCGAAGCAACGGTCAAGCTGAAAGGGCAAATGCTGAAGTGCTGCATGGACTCAAGACGAGAACTTTCGATAGGCTGCGCAAGTGCGGCAAGAACTGGATCGAGGAGCTGCCAGTGGTTCTTTGGTCGATCAGGACGACGCCAAATCGAGCTACTGGCCAGACGCCTTTTGCTCTAGTTTATGGAGCAGAGACAGTTCTCCCCACGGAACTCGTATACGGGTCACCTCGAGTGCTCGCTTACGATGAGCTTGAGCAAGAGCAACTGCGGCAAGATGACGCTGTGCTCCTCGAGGAGGATCGTCTTCAGGCTGCTGTGAGAGCTGCTCGCTACCAGCAAGCTTTGCGTCACTACCATAGCCGCAAAGTTAATGCCAGAAGTCTCGAGGAAGGCGACCTTGTTCTTCGGCGCGTTCATTCGGCCAAGAATTCAAACAAGTTGACGCCAAAGTGGGAAGGCCCTTATCGGGTGAAACGAGTCACCAGGCCCGGCGCTGTCCGCCTGGAGACCGAGGATGGCATTCCAGTGATCAAATCCTGGAACATTGAGCATCTTCGTAAGTTTTTTCCATAAGGCGCGGTTGCCGGGCCCTTCCCCGGCAACCACCTTTTGTACAAGTATTGCCGCTGTTGCATGTAATCCTTTGTACAAAGCCAGGCGCAGACCCTGTGCATAAATAAAGCTTTTGTATTTCGCAGTTTTTGACGATTTCATGTTTACTTTTATTTTGCATGATTATCTGACATACTGTGCAGTACAGCCTCCCCGGTAAGCATTAACGAGCCGCCAAGCTCCTATATCTTTATTTTCTCTTCTTTCTTTTTCTCAAAGAGACAGAAGCTTCCCTCGCGCACAAGTTTGCCTGGGGGGGTGGGATAATGATATGGACCAGGCGTGGACCAGGCGTCGTTCAAAGAAACTTTGCCTTGCCGGGAAGAAGGCAGCGGCAAGCAGTGACAAGACCTTGCCGCGGAGAGATCAGTGACAAAGCTAAGTGCCAAAGTTTGAATAATCAAATTCTTTTTTATTTTCAAGGTTATTTTCCTTGAACGATACTACTCTTTGTATGGAAAACCTGTGCGCGACGGAACCTAAGCGTAATCGGTCGCGCCCTTACCTTGTTTCGAGTCCGCTGAACAACCTAAGTGGCTGCACTGAGCGCGACAAGGTTGCTTACCGGCAGCGGCACCGCCAGCAGGCTGCTGGAGTCCCGCACCCAGCGCTCGCGGCGATGGTGCGCGCACCGGCAAGTTCCCTATAAGCATAGGGCAAGTACACACAAAGAAAGAAATTGCTCAAGGGAGATGACATGCATTAACTTCAAAATATTGCATGTTATATTACAAGATAAGTTGCCGCGGCTTAAACAGATTGTTCTTTAACATGTCTAGCGGCGGCAAGGAGGGAGAAGAATGGGCTCTCTAATTGCGATGCTCGCCTTCGACTCTCTGGATTTGGTCCACCCTCTCCACGACGGGAGCGACAAGGGCCTCTAGTGGCGCGGGGTCGTATCCCGTCGGCAAGCTTTTGAAGATGTTGCTGAAGTCGATGCCTGGGTTTCTGTATGCTATCTTCACCAACAACCTCCGGAGAACTCCCCGGCAAAGCCTGCGTGACTCGTCGGCCAGTTGAGCCTTGTGATTGACTTGGAGCTGTTGGAGTGCTTCTACTACTCCGTCGAAGAACTCGGCTAGCTTGACGCTAGTTTGCGTGTTCTTGTCGGTGGAGTACCCGAAGTCCGGCACCTTCAGGGCAGTCAGCTCCTTGTCGATGTCCTCGGCGGCGCTGGCAAGCCTGTCTGTGAAGATCCCCATGTTATCCCTGAACTTCTTGTGGGTTGCAATAGCGTCTTGAAGCAGACCCTTTTCCTTCTGGAGCTCTGTCATTAGAAGCCCTTCGCGCTTTCTGGTGGTGTCGAGCGTCTCCTTCAGCGTGGTCAGCTTCAGCTTCAGGTCTGCTCTGGAGTCGTTGGCGGCGGCAAGCAGATTGTTCTTCTTGGCTATGGTAACTTGCATCTCCGCCAAAGTGTGGGTCACCTTTGCCCTCTCACTTTCAAGCGTTGAGAGCTTGTCACCGTTTGCCTTGAGGGCGGCCTCTAGTCTTGCCACTTTCTCCTCCGTTTCCTTCCTGTTCACTTCTGCAGCAGCAACAGCGTTGGTGGCCTCCACCAACTTGCTGGCGTACTCTTGGGCCAAGGCTTCGATTTCCTTCTGGTGTTTTTGTGCCTGCCCCTGGGTCCGCTCTGCGACAAGTCTTGCCACCTCCTCGTCTTTCTGTCGGAGGGTATCGGCAAGTTTCCTCTTGCGCTCGGCAAGTTCTTCTTCGTGGGCATCAAGGTCCACTTTCCGCTGGTTCAGATCACCGGCCTGAGCAGACAACTCCTTGGCGGTCTCCTCCTGTTTTTGTTCAATGTCTTGCTTCATCAGGAGGAGGGCCTGCCGTTCTTCGGCCAGCTGTGCCCGCTTGGCCTCTAACGCATTAAGGGATCGCGCGCGGACGTCCGCCAAGATCTCCGGGCGCCTCAACATGTCAGCTTCGGCCTTCTCGATGAGCGCCTCCCTGGAAGCTAGCTTCTCCCGTCGGGCGCGATGAAGATTCAGCAGCTTTTGAAGCAGTTGCTCCTCTTCAGACGTGCTGCTGCTGCTGGCGCCTGGCGCATCCACAAGCTGGAGCCCCGCAGCGGCAAGGATCTTCTCGTCCACAACATCCTCCTCGGTTGGCGCTCTGGAGCCCACCGTCCAGGGGAGGCTGACGTAGACGTTCTCGCCGACCCGGATGTATTTGCTTGGCGGAGGCGAGTTGGGCGCTGCCGCCTCGTCAGTGGTTGAGGGACCCGTGGTCGGAGTAGCGCCTGGCGCTCCTGTGGCCTCAGGGCCGTCAGTACGACCACTGGCTCCCTCGCCGGCCTCCTCAGTAGCCTTCTGGGCAGCCTCAGCTTCAGCAGCCTTGGCGGCTTCATCGGTGGGCGCCTTGGCGGTATTATCCTCGGCGGCCATGCCGGCCTCTTCGGCAGCATTGGCAGTTTCTTTCGTCGGCAAGCTTGTCGGCTGCCAGCTTGTCGGCCTTGGCAGCGGCGGCCTTGGTGGCCTCGTCGTCGACGGCCCCTGTGGTGTTCTCCTCGGCAGAAGAGTCAATGTTCATTGGCTCCACCGAGGAGGGCTCTGCCAACCCGAGAAGTAAGGCAAAAAGAGCTTCAGGAAGAAATTCAAGAAGATAAAAGAAAGAAAGTAGAAAGAGTTTTGCGGCAAGTGGGTTTACCCGTGTTGAGCTCAGGAGCGGTGGGCTCCCCTCCCCCGTCAACGTTTGTCATTGGGGTGGGGTCGCCAGTGCTGGTGCTTGGCACTTCGGCGCTTGCCGGCTCCTCTTCGTGGCTCGGCTCGCTAGTGGGAGCCCTTACCGGAGATCTTCTCCTTGGCGGTGTGGTCGAGGGGGGTGGTACTTCTGGAGCACCTTCAGATGGCTCCACTTGCTGCTCCTCTCCTACACGCCCAAAGATGTCAGTGACAAAATGCTTGTTCCTCAGCGACCGCCAGCGAAAGGTAGTTGAAATACTTACGCTGGGGGCTGCGACGAGGGCTGGGCTCCGAGCTGGTCGGCATGGTCTCAGACGCTCTCCCGGTGGTTGCCGTGGGCTCATCTTCGACGACCACCACGGTCCTGCTCGTCGAGACCTTAGCTCTCTTCCTTGTCCTCTCCGCCAAGGTTTCCTCCCTGCGGAAGCAAGGCCGGAGCGCGACAAGTGAGGACAGAAACAAAACCTTACAAAGATTGAGGGTCGCGGCAAGGGAACTTACTCTTCCTCGTCGTCCTCTTCGCTGAGAGCGGAAAAATCAAAGTCCGCCTCCGTGTGAGGAGGGGCAGGAGGGGGAGCTGGACTCCTTGGCCGCTTGGCGGGGGTAGTAGCAGCGGTCTTTGATGACCCTGCTCCAGTTGCCGGGGCCGCGTGAGACGCTCCCGCAGCACCAGCCCTTGCCGCGGTCGAGCACGTCGAACGGCGCTCCGGCGGTTGTTGAACCTCTTGCCGCTCAGCCACTTTGCCAAGCCTGCGAAGGCATTTCCTCCTCCGAGGGGCTGGGGACTCTGACTGCGGTGGGCTTTCGGTGCCCTCCTCGGAAGAGGAGCCCTCATCCTCCGAGCTGCCTGACTCGTCGGCAGGCTGGCTTGGCCCGACATCCTTGCCGGGTGCGGCGAGCTCGCCCTTCCCGGCAAGCATCCCCTGCTCGGCAAGGATCTCCTTTTGTGCCTCGTCGAGCTCCGCCAAAGTATAACCAAAATCGCCAGCTTCCCTGGCGAGCCTGTCCTCCTCCACCCTTCGAGCAATGAATTCTATTTCTTGGTCAGTGGTGTTGCGGACGAGCCACTCCTCCACCCGGACCTGCTTTTCGACCGTGGAGTCAAAGAATCGCCGCACGTCTTCTTCGAGCGGCACGTCCCAAGTTGCTTCAACGCTGTGCGCATTGCAGAGCGGCATCATAGCGATGATTGCACTCAATGCGGAGTTGTTGCAAAGGGGCACGATGTGCTTCGGCAGCGTGAACGCCTTGTCGCGCTTCTCTGGATCTGTCTCTTGCTTGAACAGTTCTCGCATGAAAAAGTCGTGCTGCAGAACTGTGAAGTTGTTGATCAGTCCAGGGCGCAGCCGCATGATATCGGCTGGGTTCTTCCAATCAGAGGCCGGCCTTCCTCTCTGCTGCAGAGGAGCAATGCGGCGGCGGAGGAAGTCTGCGCCAACCATCCCTATGGTGAGCCCGGCCTCCCTGAGCCGTATGATCCTGGTAGCGGCAATCTCTAGCTTTTTGTCCTGGGGATCCAGATCGCTCCAGTCTATGCCACGCGCTGCTGGGGTCTTGCGAAGTGCACAATATGGTGGCGGCTCGTCGTCAATGATCCAACACCATTCAGACCGGATTTCTCCCCATCTTGGGCGGAGATCCCCCTTCAGATAATGCTCCTTGGCGCCCAATCTTGAAACGAATGAGACGCCAACAGTGAGAGGCTCCCCCTTTTCAGCACGGGGAGTGAAGTAATGCCTGAACAGCGCAGTGTTGGGTGCGACGCCGATGAAGTTCTCGCACAGATGCGCAAATATTGCCATGGTGGATACGGCATTCGGTGTGAGATCAAGCAGACGGAGGTTGAAGGTGTACATGACGTCGCTAAAGAAATCCGAGTACGGTGGGCAGAGCCCGCACCAAAAGTAGCAAGCGAAGAAGGGGTACTTGCTCACTTCGCTCTCGTCGGTGGCTGGGCGAACGCGGGTGGCCGGATGCGCCTTGGTCCTCGCGGCCCACATGCCTTGGAACTTGGCCTTCAGATCCGCCCCCGTGAGCGTCGGAGCGAAGAGCGCGTACTTCTGCCTCTTCAACTGCGCTTGGGTCTCCGTCCTTGAGGACTTCCCCGTCTTCCCCTTTTCTCCTTTGGGAGGCATGGCGAAGGCGGAGCGGAGGACCGAGGGAGATGCAGACGCACGCGGTGGCGGAGGATTGGGAAACCGCTTTGTTTTAGAGCGGAGGAAGAAGAAGGCGGAGATTTGGAGATCGAGAATTGTGAGAGGGGTGTGTGAGTGCTTCTGCAGGTCCCTCCTTTTATGGGGAAAGATGCGGAACCATCCGCCCCTTCGTCATTCGAGATAGCTGCGCACGCTTCCCACGCTCCGCATTCAACGCGCGACGCGTGGGAGAGCGTGCAATTAAACAGCATAGGGACGTTTCGGCTTATCCCAGCCACGCGTGCCTGTGCACTGTTTGGGCCTGGCCCAACAACGGCCAGCACCTTGTGTGGCCCAGGCCCGGGGGCTCCTGTCGGTGTACTAGAATAGGGGTACCCTAGTACCCCGTACTTGTGCACGGGCAGTAGTAGCATCCCGCGGCCAGGCTTGCGGGAGGACAGCCAGAGAGAAGCTCAAGATTATTAAGCCATTCAAGAACAAAGTATACAAAGCAAGAGTTAAGGCCCCGGCAAGAGGAGCTTGCCGGGAGGGACAGCTGAGGCCCAGCCTGGGCATTGCTGTAGCAGAGTACTTGCCGCGGCAAGGTACTTGCCCCGGCAAGTCATTGGCTGCGGCAAGGTATTGGCTGCGGCAAGATAGCGGCTGCGGCAAGGTACTTGCCCCGGCAAGTTACCTTGCGCGGCAAACTATGGGCTGCGGCAAGCTGTCAGGTGCGGCAAGGTCTTGCCGCGGCAAGCGTTACTGTACCACTGTGCTACTGTGCTGCTCCGGTGCCTCTACCAGTGCGGCGCTCTGGGTCCTTCCAAGCGTGTGTGGCAGGGCACTGTGTAGACGGCGGTACACTGTAGCTAGCGGTGCAGGAGCAGGTGGGATAGGCTTTTCCCACGTCCAAGACGTCCGGGTACATGTATGTGGACAGCAAACGCATGGGCATTTAATGCCCTTGTCCCCTGCCGTCAGTGGTAGGTAGGACATGTCATCCTGGTAATAGTGGCCTTACTGTAGCAACTTTCCACCTCTACCTTTACTGTTTGCCACCTGTTGGTGACCCCTTTGTGCGTATAAAAGGAGGCCCATAGGCAACGTGGAAAAGGAAGGAGGGACTGGGAGATGGAGAACTCCAGTATTGTACGCAGCTACTCGGTACTGTAGCGCTTCTGGAGGTAGAACAATCATACAGATAATAAACCAAAAAGCAGGAGTAGGGTTTTACGCATCCGTGCGGCCCGAACCTGGGTAAATCTCTCTCGTGTACTGTCGTGTTCTTCGCTAGATTTGCTCTTCGTGCGACCATCTCTCCCTGCCGAACGTAAAGGGGTCCTTCCCTGGGTCCCATAGGTGGTCGCGGATTCGTCCCCGACACATGGGAGGATATATCTATGGACTTTGTTTTGGGTTTACCTCGAACAAAGAAGGGGAGGGATAGCATATTTGTTGTCGTGGATAGGTTCTCGAAAATGGCACACTTTATACCATGTCATAAAAGCGATGATGCTGCTAATGTTGCTGATTTGTTCTTTCGTGAAATTATTCGCTTGCATGGTGTGCCAAATACTATTGTTTTTAGATCATGATACCAAATTTCTTAGCCACTTTTGGAGATGTTTATGGGCTAAGTTGGGGACTAAACTGCTTTTTAGTACTACTTGTCACCCCCAAACTGATGGACAAACTAAAGTAGTCAATAGAACTTTGTCTACTATGCTTAGGGCTGTTTTGAAGAATAACAAGAAAATGTGGGAAGAATGCTTGCCTCATATTGAATTTGCTTATAATCGTTCGTTGCATTCTACTACTAAGATGTGCCCTTTTGAAATTGTATATGGTTTCCTACCTCATGCACCTATTGATTTGTTGCCTCTTCCATCTTCGGAGAAGGTTAATTTTGATGCTAAACAACATGCTGAATTGATCTTAAAAATGCATGAGTTAACTAAGGAGAACATTGAGCGTATGAATGCTAAATATAAACTTGCTGGAGATTAGGGTAGAAAACATGTTGTGTTTGCACCTGGAGATCTTGTTTGGTTACATTTGCGTAAGGATAGATTTCCTAATTTGCGCAAATCAAAGCTAATGCCATGTGCTGATGGTCCTTTTAAGGTGTTAGAGAAAATAAATGATAATGCATATAAACTTGAGCTGCCTGCAGATTTTGGGGTTAGTCCCACTTTTAACATTGTAGATTTGAAGCCTTATTTGGGTGGGGAAGATGAGCTTCCATCGAGGACGACTACATTTCAAGAAGGGGAGGATGATGAGGAGATCAATACCATTGTTACACCCACAGCCGCTGCTGCTATACATACTAGACCAATTACTAGAGCTCGCGCACGCCAATTAAATTATCAGGTACTTTCATTTCTTGGTGATGATTCTAATGTTCATGAGAATATGATGCTGCCTAAATTGGATACATTTGTTTTGCTTACAAATGAAGGGCCTAACTTGGACAAGAAAGAGGAACCTTGGAGCAAGTTCAAGCATGGAGATGATGGCATGCGCAAGGGGAACAAGAATGGAGTTACAAGTGATGATTTCAGGACTTTGAAGCCACCATAATGAGTGCAGGAAGCCTTGGACGAAATATACAAGATGCCACTTCATAAATTTCGTCCAGAGGCTATTATAGGTGCTGCGTCACCTTATTCTTGGGCCAGGCCCATGTAATTTTGAAATACTTGAGAATAGGCTGTTTTTAGAGTCCGTATGTGTGGGGAAACAAGAGATAGGGTTGGTTTCGGACCCCTCCTTCAAGGGCCACGAAATCCCCCCCCCCTCTTCCTCCATATATACAGCCCTTAGGGCACCGTTTAGACTTTGGGTTTTATTTAGATTAAAAGTTCGCCATAGCTGCAACTTCGCGTACTTCGTTTGTGTTCAACGACCAGACCAAGACGTCACAGAACCCCACCTTGATCAATAAAGCTTTCATCTTATATTCGCAATATCCAGATTGCAAATCTTAGTTTCTTGCTTGTTCTTCATTTGCTTGCCGGAAATAGACCCTCATGGTCAGGTTGATCGTGCTCCGACGTGGTCAATAACCTCTCGGAGTTGGTTTAGCGATTGCTAAGGCGCGACGTCCTCGCATGTTCGTAGTTGGATCGTCAAAGTCTACTCCACCAAAAAAGATAGCCACCATCTCATCGAAAGACGGGACACCTTTCGCCTCTATTACCACCAATCACCACCACGCCCCACTCCTCCTCACCTTATCTCTCCTCTTTCTCGAGATATCATTAGATTTTACACATGGGATTACTCCCGCATGGGTAAACCACAACAGTTGTTTTATAAAAAAACTAGCAAGATGCCCATGCGTTGCACGGAACATCAAGATGCATTTGTATGAGTAGTTTATCTTGTGGGAGAAAAGGATGAACGAGGGAAGGCCTTATTTGCAAATGTGGAGAGGGGTGTGGGTATCTTTTTGCAAAATTGCCATAGTTTCCTTCCTATCCATCAGATATAAATCGGATGGCCTATATTGCAGGATGGCAGGCACACCATCATCACCAACTCTATTTTTTATAAGAGTAGTTAAATGCATCTTGATGTTCCGTGCAATGCACGGGCATCTTGCTAGTACTCCTATAGAAGACTTAGTTGGTGATGATGGTGTGTCTGCCATCTGTCATTTCTGACCATTAGATCTACATCTAACGACTGTGAGGTAAGTTGTTGCCTTTTCGCAACAACATCCCACTTCTCTACCCAATTTGCAGCAAACCCCTTAGTATCTTAAAACCAACCACATCCCTCACCTCATCAAAACAGCCCAAGGAATATATTCTGATTGAAACATAATATATTTTTAGTGATATATGTATATCAAAATTAGAGTGTTTTCTATCAAGTTTGTGAATAAGTATTATTCTACTTATGATCCATTGCAACGCACGTGCACATTGCTAGTATTTCCAACCATGCAAAAAAATTGCTACTATTTCCATAGTTTCGAGTTTTCCAACAAGATATTAGTCACTCATGGTCGATATTTAGTTTGAATTACGTACACATAGGCACTATGTAACTAGCCGTGCTTATTGGCTTCCAAAGCTTAACTTTCACTCCTACTTATAGTATGTAGAGTATTTAACAAAAAACTACCACTTTCAACCAGCCCTAGGAAGAAACTATTGTACAAAAAGTAGCAAAAACATACCCAAATGTCTTAATCCGTGCCAAAAAACTACTACCTAGTGCCGATTAGGCTCGTTTAAACCCATTTCTGACACGGTTGGCCCACACGTCCCTGCTGACGAGGCACCTTAAACCAACACCATTTGTTTGACCGTTAAGACATGAGGGACCCACATCTGAGCTTCTATCCTCTTCTTCCTTCTCCAATCATTATTTTTCCTGAACATTACTACTTCAAACAGTTTGTATGTGTGTTCGTCGGTGGTGCCGGTGATGAGCGACAGCCGCCGCTCCGCCGGACGGGCCGGACACCGCGCTGGCTTCTACACAACTTGGACGGCTGGCCCGAGCGTGGCTGACGCACAAGCAAGCCAGCGCGCTGGCCTTCGCTCGAGCCAGATGGCTGGCCTTAGTGCGGCGCACGCGAGCAAGCCACCGCACCGCCATGCCAACCTAGCTAGCAAACCTTGCAGACAAGCAGCTGGATGCAACCAGCAGGGTGTGTGCTAGCTTGGCTAGTTAGCGACCGCGAGCGCCGCATAGAGCTGGCATTCGTGCTACTGCAAGATGGGCTCCACGTCGCCGGCGCTTTTGACCTCGCCTTCTACAGGAGGCGGTAGCTGCGTCCCATGGCCGAGGATGACTAGGTGGACGGGCCGGAGGTAGGAGGTCACTCGGGGATTTTTGTCCAGACTGACATGTAGGTCTCACAAGTCATAACGCCTAACTTGCCGGTCAAATAGACGGCATTGACTTAAGGGCGACATGGGTTGAAACGCGCCTATAACGGCACTTGGTAGTTTATTGCGATAGATTAAGAAAATTTCAGTATGTTTTTGCTAATTTTTGTAGAGTACTGTAGTGGTTTCTTAGTAGGGCTGGTTGGAAAGTGGTACCTAGTTTCTTGGTAATGGTTTCTTGTAAGGAACAAAGTACTAGCGACAAAAGTCGATTCTAGGTTGCGTTGTACTATTAGTGGTCGCGGGAGTGTATAGCTCGTTTTGTGGGTTCGATCCCGGTCGAACACACGGCGGCCTATTTTTAAAATATTAACCTCGCTGCGAGCCAATATTGTACACTGGTAGTTTGACTTTTGAAGTCGAACGGACGTGTTGCACCACAATCTGGGTGCACTGGGTAGCCTAGCCACGTGAACGGGTTTTCCCTCCCATCATCTCGTGGCTCGCGTACTAGTACTCCTATATACAGTATCAATTCACACTGTGCAATGTTTCTCGCCTGCGTGCTTGCCCTAGCCGCAGCTCGCTTGCTGCTTCCTCATTAGCTACCATCTTTACTAGGGGTATAGAAACTAGCGCCTCCCAATTAAGCCCGAGGAGCTGGAAAAGCCCGGTGCGGCATTGGGAACTATGCAATATGGCTCTGTATGTAAAGTGTTATACTCTGTAGCTTGTGGCGTTGCATGCATGGACTTCGCTCCATTATCTCAAGGCCAGCTACGCGCTTGAATAGAGCACAGACAGTACGCAGGTGTACTTTCCCTGCATTGATAGTACGGCGATGGTTCCAGAGAATAGTAGTACCCTCCACTTGCAACTGTAGCTCCTTGGCCTTGAGTTTCTAGAGTTCAAAACTGGTGCACTATAGAAGTACAGTACTCCGTAGTAAATAATAACAGAACCATCGCACTACCACTATGCGTGCCCGCATAACTTCCTTAACGAAGGGACGAGGCCCTGCGATTACGCTCTTATCTCCTCATCACCAGTTCCCCTCCCCCCGAAGAGACCAAGGCAGTTCATTGCTGATGCCATGGATTCACCAGGCGGTTCTCCTCCTCGTCAGGGCTGGGAGACCTTAGACGATGATCCTTTGGGAGAAATCGCACGCCGCTCCGACGTCCTCACAGCCGCAAGACTCGGTGCTTCCAGCACCAACTATTTTAAGACGGTGGGTAAATAGGCTTGGGAAAAGGCAATGCTTGTTGGTCTTCCATGCGTTCTATAGCCGAAGGTTATTCTATGGGACAATCCATCGAACAGTCCACCGCTACCTGGCCGTGGTTGCATGTTGACTCCACTAGAGTTGCCGACGTTGAGAGGTAGTTGGATTTTGTTCGATGAGCATGTCAGTCATGGAGTTTGATCATGTAGAGTATATTCTAAATATAGTACTTAGTTATTCCATCCCGTAATTTCTCCGCTGCCCACTGTCTTATATATAGGTCTGGGTTGGTTCCAACAGAGATTGGCTTGCATACCTCCGGCCAAATACCACCATCATTTTGCACAACATCCACAGCAGTGCGGCCGTTCCCGTAGGCCCCTTCTCCACCATTGGGATCGACCTTCCGGACTGGCTGGGCTTGAATACATATGATGATGCCTACATGAGATTGAAGAAGATAGCAATTGCGGACCCACCGACAAAGCGACGCAGCTACGACCATTACTATCTCATCGTGGTGTTCGACATAAGGATTGCCATCAATACAAAAGGCTGTAACGGCAGAGGCTGGCACATATTGGCCGCGACAGATTTGTATCTCTACATGTTCGAAGATGCCGTGTGTGTAGGCCGCATCTTCGCGGTGACAAGCCAGGGGACTTATTTCATCTGGTTGCCATCCTACAGTACGGGAGATTACAAACGGAATGCACAAACAATCATTTGCATCCCTAACGGTACTCCATTATTTTGCAGGGACCAGTCATCCCCCGATCAAAATAAGATCGCCGATCTGGATGTTCATTTGCATCCGCGATTCGGTCTAACCTGGAACCTAGTACCTGACTTTGGCATATTGATCTTAGCAGTCGTTACCCATGGTACCACTGATGTGCAACATGGTAACACGATCTACCATGATCAGACCGTCACCATCTACCCAGGTATTCCATTTTCTCATTGCTGTGTGTTAAAGTAGTAGTACTTGTTAGAGCAAATATAACAGGATGATGTAGGCGGGCTGTAAGGCTTTAAATAACATATTTTTGATGAGTTGGACAAGAGAGAAGATGAGAGAGAAGAGAAGCGGGCTACTGATTAACAGCCGGCTGTAGCACGCGCTCCTAGACACTATGTGAGAGAGGAAGGTGGGCCATGTTTCAACAAAGTAGTACATATTTCTTTGTGACTATTGTACTTGCGGGCTATAAGATAGGCTATATATGATGTGGCAAGATCATATAGCCAGCATCCAGCTATACTACTGTATTAACCATGCTCTTAGTTTTTTTTTGACTGGGACATGTTTACGGTACTAGTACTACAATTTAGTATTAGATTTTTTTAACCCTCTCGCCTTCTCTTTCATTGTACTAAGTAGTAAGGAGTAGTACTACTTACTAGTACTAGTACTTTTTACCTTGGAGGACGCGTATAGCTAGCTAGGCCCTTGAAGACTTGAACCCACTAGCTCCCACCATTTTTGTTTTTCCATATCTTACTATCTCATCCATGTAGCCAAGAGTGGCTATATATAATAGCCGGTTATTTTACTCTCTCTATACTGAAGTAGTACTATTTACTGCACAATATTACTGACCGCCATATTTGAGCACAACATTATTATGCATGGACCTTGACCATGTACGTCACCATGTGTCCAGATCTGAGATGCCGCGTGTACCAGATGAACGGCGCTGAGTTCGTCCCCCGTGATGCTATGTGGGTGCCGAGGAACACTCTTGGAGAGTACTCGCTTTTCATTGGGGAGAGCTACACCATTGTGAAGCAGATGCCACCTTCCGTGCACGACACCGAAGGCCTGCCGTTCATGAAGCATGGTTGTGTCTTCAGTGCGCACCGCCGGATGAATGACATGCTGGGACATGCTATCCCTGATTTATGCCGCTTCAGCTTGGATGAGTCTCCATCATGTGGAACCGGACTAGGAAGCCGCGACAATGATTCCCGTTGCCCACCGCTATGGATCGTGCCATCTATGAAGAACACCTGGGACTGGAACCTGGAGGAGGACATGGAGCCCATCTATAACGTGTAAGTGGAGTATGGTAAATTGTGAATGGTAGCACTGTAAATATATGTAGAGTAGTCATGCACAAATTTATCACATGAAGTGGAGATGAACTTGTGTGGCATGCTGGCATTTGTCCTTTAGAATTTATTACTAGTAAATGTGTTATGTGTACGTGCAACTTGTGTGGCTGTTGCACGGGCTCCCACACGCTCTGTGAGAAAAAAAGGTGGCACAACTTTGGCTATAGGTGACGTGGTGGCATCATACAGTAGCGATCGTCCGCTATAGTTGTAGTACTAGGACGACAACTCCTATAAACCTTGTGCTTGGCTCTTCGCCTCTTCAGGAGGTTCAACAGTTCATACTCCTGTGAACCTTGCACTTGGCTCTTCGCCTCTTCAGAAGGTCCAACAATGTCAGTACAATATGCTTCTGGCAATCTGACACCGAATGAACTGCTGCACGTCCACCACGAGGGTGAGGGCGAGGGAGAGGGAGAGGGAGAGGGCGCTGTAGTCAAAACCCTCTCCTCATCCTGTGAGCCACCACGCGCGTGGGCGAGGGAGAGGGCGTAGGCGTACGTAGTAAGCAAGCTTCTCCTCGTCCTATGAGCCATCGTGCGTGGGCGAGAGAGAGGGCGTAGTAAGCAAGCTTCTCCTTGTTCTACGAGTTGACGGGACACATCAAAGTAGTACTAGTCCATACTACGTCCTTTCCGGTTAATATGGCTTAATTTGAAACGAGAAAAATACACTGGCGATCAACGTATGTAACAATACGCTCATTACGGTCACTATATAGTTTTGCGGTGATTATAGGGTCACTACACCGTATTACACCCTGCTGACCGGCCACATAGTCGACGTGGCACTTTGTTGACTGGTTAAATTGACACCTGGTTTCTGGGTCCCACCTGTCAGTTGGCAGAGCAAAGAAATCAGTTAAACAAAACTTTACGCAGGCGCGACAGGAGTCCAACCCTTGCACGCAAACCACCCTGGCTGTGTATGTAAGTGCATGCACGTGTACTCCCTCGGTCCGTGAAAAACTGTACATAATGGAGAGTATCATATACTAGTATCATGCATATGATACTAGTGTATGATACTACTTCCGTAATGCCTAGTATCATAAGTAGTATCTTAGGTTGCCTTATTAATTTGCCATGCATGACAGAAAGTAGTACACCATTTAATAAGATATGGTATCATGATATGATACCACAACCTCTCTTTCCTCATTTAATTGTATGCCACATCATCCAAAAAGTCTAGTTGGCATGCATGATAGTACCACTTATGATACTCCTATTACGGCCAGCCTTAGAATTTTTTCCAACAAAGAGTGTACATCTACACTTCCAATGCACTTAGCCTTTAATCTAATCGGCATTGATTGACTAATGCACCAACTTGTGCTCTAGCTATAGGCTGCATGTCTATCCTTAGTTACAACATGCAACAACCTTCTTTTAATCTTCTTCTCTCAATGGTCGCATGCACACATAAGTTTGCTACTTTTGGGCGTTAATTATGCCATGAAGTTCTGGTTCCTCTTGGTCAATGTGTAAATATCTATATGTACAGTCTTTCACGGACGAAGGGAGTAGGTTGAGCACTTGAGCATGAGCGTGTGTGTTGCGTCGTGTGCTGTGTGCCGCATGGATGCGTGAGTGTTGCGTGCACGCATGTGTACGTGTGAGTGTTGCATGCTTGCATGCATGAGGCTTCTACTCCCTCCCATTGACATGTTCATATTTCAAGCTTCATTAAAATGTTGCATGCAAGAATTAAGAGAAAACTCACCAATGCATGTAAAATTTCTGGTCTTTTGTTCTTCACGCATGCATTCCAATTAATACGTTCATAAACACAATTTTCTTGAGGAAAACGAGCCCATTATTGAGTACTTTTGGAAAAAATTCTTCGGTCACTCATCATTTACTACTACCTTGGTTGATGATCTTTTATTGACCTGTATATAAACCTTCGTCCTGGTTTATTGGTCCTCTTCGTATTCAGTGTAAAATTTTGACCGTAAATTTAACTAACAAAGTGTCAATGCATGTCATAAAAAACTATACTACTAGAAACTATGTTCAAATACGAATCCAGTGATATGATTTTTGGTGACATGCATTAACATTTTATTAGTTAAATAGACGGTCAAAGTTTGACACAAAATACTAGTAGTACTCCTACATTATTGGCGCCGGGTGCCTTGGCCATTGTTTCTTGTTGTTGGACAGGATGAGAGTAGAGGCATTGGGATACTGTAGATAGGAAGTCTTGGCGATCAATTATTCCCCATCTCAGTCAGAGAGAACTATTCAACTAGTCTTCATAGAGAAGTGACAATACACGCTGGAGCAGATGGGACACTTAATTAATAAGCTGAGCCAGCGTGTTGGTGTTACTAAATCAGCCTTACCCTCTACTGCCATCATGTTTGCCACTGGAGCACGCTTCCGCAAATACGCCTACGCACCTCTCTCTTCCATTAACTAACATATGGGCCCTCTTGAGGTAGACCCACATGTCATCGGCTTAACTATTTACACTCCGAAGGATGGTATATCCTGGTAGTACTACTAGTAGAATTGAGATGTAATGCACTTTCTGGCCCGTCTTTCCCTCTTCTTCCTCCTCTCTTCCCCATCGTCGGCCACACACCATTCCCCCCCTCCCCCCGCTCACTGCTCGCCCGCCCACGCCATCTTCCTCGGTAGCTTGTGTGTACCATATCCCCCCCGCTCACTGCTCGGCCACACAAGCCATCTTTTTGGCTCGCCCGCCCGAATCCACTTCCCCGCTCATTCGCAGGCACCGAAAACCCCAATCACTTAGCGCCCTAAAAAAACCTATGGCAGAACTGAATGACACACAGAGCTGCGATTGGAATTCCCTCCCCGATGTTCTCTTGGAGCAGATCTATAATCGTATGGACCTGCTTAGCATCGTGCGTCTGGCCGCATGCTCGGTGTCTATGTACCGTGTACTCATCTATAACCGGCTGGCCATTTTCAAGACACCCTGCTTACTGATGCCCGATCCTCGCAGGTGGCCCAGACACCGACTTGACGATCCTACTGAGGTTGCCATCGTGCCCCTCGACATGCTACCTCTACCAGCCCATCTGTCCTTCATGCGCTGCCACTACTGGGCGGGCATGAAGGCCAACTGGATTGTCCTCTTCCACCAATCCGGTAGTCCGTGGCGTCTCGTGGATATATACACCCAGCGAGAGATCACCCTTCCATCGTTGGATACCGCCGGCATCGAGCCTCGCGACCCGCCGGACACTCCTGCCTACTACGCACGAGACGCGTCGAGCTTTTGGTATGACCTCCGTTTGCTGAAGGTTGTAATCTGCGAAGTGCCCACACCATCAGAAGACTACATGGATTACAAGCTCATTGCCTTGTTCGACATGGTACTAGTCTATCTGGAATCCGGTCGCCATACATGGTTATGGCTCATCATCAATCCTGTTGACCCTCCATTTATGTCTGATGCTATAGTGCACGATGGCATCGTTTACGCGGTCGACGCACAGATTGGCTGCATATACTGGTGGAATCTATCGACGCGTAATTGTTCTATCTCATCTCATCTTTACCTTATAAATATGACTGCATGTTGATTGTTAGAAATTTAGAATAGATAGTATGTCTATAACCACATCATTGCTATATGTTCCTCTCATTTCCTAGATTTTTATGACCACACATGTTATTGTTAGAGTTGATATGAGAACAATTGGCATCTAATGATTGTTAGAATAGATATTATGAGTATAACCTCATGATTGCTATATGTTACTCTCATTTCCAAGATTGTTATAACCACGCATGTTATTGTTAGAGTTGATATGAGAACAGTAGTAACTGCTATGGTAGAATATGAGTAGGCCCTGGCATAGCTGTTTTCCTCTCATTTTTACATGATGTTTGAACCATGACATATTGCTAGAATATGAAAGCCATTGGCTTATTTTTTTAACTTGGGGTATGATTATGACCACGGCATTGCAATTCTCTGGCTATGATCTGTGTCACTGTTATAATAATCTTAATTCCACACATACTCTGAACATGATTGTATATTTTTGTCCTTTTGGTCTGCAATTTGATTTGTTTGAGCAGATGCAAATGCGCCGGCCTTCATAATTCCAGGACCTGGAAATATACAAGTCAATGGGTGGTGGTTTATCGCTCGTTCAACTGACGGTGGTCATTTGATGCTCATTCGCACGTACCAAATTGACCAAACCATGTCATCAAACCACATGCAGTACAATGCCTGGGGCATTCGCGACTGTGATGGCTATGGCTGATTCGTGTTCGAGAAAGATCCCAGCTCTGTTGGGCTCGGCGTATTCAACTGGAGGCGGGTTTACAGCCTCGGCAACCACTCCATGTTCCTCGGGCTCAATTATCCGATCATCCAACCAATCATCGATCATATCACCGGTGATGATTACCGTGCTATGCAACTTCCATTTGCCAGGGGGAACTGTGTTTACACATCGTACCATGGGTTTCATGAATCACCATATCCAGAGATTCGTCGACATAGCTTGTTGCTAGATGATCTTCAGTGTGAGAAAGGCATCAAGCTTCCAAGCGATGAATGGCTTTTGCAAACACAACATGCGGTGATGTGGTTCATGCCAACAGCAAATATGCACAACTTGATTTGTAGTGATATCTAGACTGAGCCATGTATCCAGCTACTGTAGCATGACCCTCTTTTGTTGGATATTATGTACTGTAGTTAGTTTGAAGGATCGATACCTTTCTGGGATCCAGTGCATCCTAACTCACCTGCGTAGCATGTACTGATAATGATGATGGAGATGCTGTGCAGAAGCAATATATATCAGTTAGGCTTCAAGTGCGTACTTGTTGGTGTAAGTGTTGTCCAATGGGAATTATATTTTGTATTACTCATGTAGCCTACAAAGTCTATCGCACAGCCTTGTAACTTTGTACTCCATTTGTAAATTTGTACTAGTACTAGTAGTCCTCTATACCGTATATTGCGCTACTCGTACTACTACCTACCTCTTGGTTTATTGGTCCCCTTCGTAATTTGTGTCAAATTTTGACCATAAATTTAACTAACTAAATGTTAATGCATGTCACAAAAAATTATATTGTTGGATTCATATTTCAACATAGTTTCCAATGGTATAATTTTCGGTGACATGTGTCGGTGTACTAAGTATTGGGCCATTAGTACCCCATACTTGTGCACGGGCAGTTGTAGCCAAGCCCGCGGCAAGGCTTGTCGGGGGAGCAGTTGAAGATTAGTTCAAGGCTATCAAAGGGACACTCAAATCAAGAATCAGAGGGTCAAGAGAGGAGAAGAGCTGAAGACCGAAGACTTGGCCCCTGGCAAGATCTTGCCGGGGTGACTTGCAGAGCCCGGCAAGATTTGCGCCCGGCAAGATTCTATCACTGTGCCACCGCTTCAGCACAACAACCAGCCTGGCATTCTGGGCCCATTCCTGGATGCGTGGAAAGGCACCAGTGGAGGAGAGCTTAAGCGGTGCTGATGGGATGGCCCCTTTTTTCATCCCCAAGAAAATAAGGACACCTAAACGGACACCTCACGGTGCATTAATTGCATTTGTCTTAAACCGTCAGTGGTTAGGTTTGATAACCCTGTAGCTACTTTACACCTCAATGTATGTACATTTTGCCACTGTGGAGACCCCTTTGGACATATAAAAGGAGGCCCAAGGCAACTGCTACAGGGGGAGGATCTTCTGGCCCATTCTGCATGCGTAGCTGCTCTTTGAACGTACTGTTCATTGCAAGCGCTCCTGGAGCTTGGGCTCAAGAACAATCTTAATAAAACAAGGCAGGAGTAGGGTTTTACGCTGATTAGCGGCCCGAACCTGGGTAAAAATCACCTCGTGTCGATCGTTGGTTCTGCTCTTTGTGCATACCTCTCTCCCTGCCGAATCGTAGAAGGGATCCACGCGATCCCATAGGTGTCGTATGCCGACATCTTTGGCGCACCAGGTAGGGGTAGAAGTTTGTGCGAACCTGATCCAGTGATCGGCGCCTCAGTTTCTTCGTCATCTTCATCACCATGCCACCCAAGAAGAAGAGTGCCACAACGGCGCTACCATCTACGTCCATTTTGCCCGTGCCCTCGCGTACGGGCGACAGCGTAGATGCAAAAGGTAGAGGTTTAGAGCCTCCAGGGCGTTCCGGTGATCCAAGCCAGGCGACCGGCGTTGTTCGCAGCGGCGATGGCAATCCGCATGCCGCTGGATCCGGAGATGGGGATGTGCTGCCTACGGGCGGCGCAGCGAACTCCAGAGATCGGAGGACGCCTCCTAGGACTCCCGCGCCGGCGCAAGCGTTGCGGCCTTCACAGGTTTAACGCGACGAGCAGCGCCATGGCGCTGGTGGTTCGGGATGCCCCCATGAAAGGACTTCTGCGCATCGATCCCAAGGTGCGCAGGCCCAGCATGCATGCCAAACTGCCGGTGGAAGTGGCACGCAGTCGCGCGGTCGTGAAGATGCTCCTTCTAACATTGTTAGGAGTCACAGCACCTCACGTACCTCGCACCTGTCGCCACCGCCTACACCAGCGGAAGCCTTGGCACGTGCGCAGCTGCTCCTCGACTTCCCTGCTGCCCCGGAGAAGATGGAGGAGTGGCGATCTACTATCCAGAGCCTCATCGGCTTCGTCAACAAGGATGGGCCATAGCAGGCAGGGCCCTCGCGGCGACGGTCCATCGATCCGGCACGAGCCGATGGAGAGAAAACTGGAGGCGGAGCGACTACGGTGCACTCTCCTCCACGACAACAGCGGCAATCGACGACCCGGCGGACCGATGACCGTGATGATGATTCCACGGCGTCGTCCGATCCGCGGATGCGCCGCAATCAGCGTCAAGTTCTTCGGGAACGAAGCAAAGAGGACGCTCGAACCACCATCGAGCGGCGACGGGAGGCGCGCCATCAATCTGATAAACGCACAGGACCTACTGTCGACAAGCCTGCGCCAGGGTACGCAGGCGACTTGCCTTACGAGGTAGGTTGTCCAGCGTTTACCCGTGTGCTGCGGCGAGTCCAGTGGCCCAATTCCCGAACCTTCAAGCCAGAGGTCCCGGAGAAATATGACGGCAAGACCCACCCGTCTGAGTTCCTGAGCATCTACACCATTACGGTGCAGGCTACCGGGGGCCGAGACGACAATATACTTGCCAACTACTTCCTGCTGGTGCTCAAACCCAATGTCAGGTCATGGTTGATGCATCTGCTAGAGAATTCCATTTCTTCTTGGTCAGATTTGTGCCATCAGTTTGTTGGCGCCTTTGTTGGAGGCCATCAAACTCCTGGCCAGGAAAGTGATTTACATCTCATCCCCCAGAAGGAGGGCGAGCCTCTGCGCAAGTATATCCAAAGGTTCAGCCGTGTGCAATACAGCATCCCAGATGTTCATCCTGCCGCCGTTATCGGCGCGTTCCGTCAGAACATGCGTAACCACAAGATGCGGGAAGAAATGGCAATGAACAAGATCAGGGATATCACCGAGCTTTATGCTCTAGCTGATAAATGCGCTCGGGCTGAAGAGGGAAGGAGACTCCCCGGCGAGGATGTTGGCGTAGGAGGCGACTCTGAAGGCGAAGATGCTGCCGCCCCGACAAGGAAGGGCCGGCGAGGAAACAAGAAGCGTAAAGGCAAGGCCGTGCTTGCTGTCGAGGGATCCGGCGACCTTGGCACCGCCAAGAAAGCCAAAGTTGGCGACCCCAGCAAGGAAGTTGCCGGGTGCGCCTCCTGTCAGGCTTTGGCGGCTGCCGACAAGCCGGAAGGCTCCGGCAAGCAGTATTGCAAGATCCATCGCACCAAGGGTCATGATCTCCAAAATTGCCGGCAAGTTGAACAGCTTGTCGAGAGGCAAAGAACTGAGTACGAGAGGCGAGACAAGGAGAAGGCCCAAGATAGTGCTGAGGGGTCCGGCAAGAAGCGTGGTGGCCGGGGGGGTCGCCGCGGCAAGGCCAAACAACAGAAGGAGAGGCCTGCTCGAGGCCGTGACAAAGAAGAGGGGGATGATGATGAGGAGGAAGATGATGAGTCCAGTGAGCACGAATTTCAAAAAGCTACGGAGGCCATGTGTATTGACGGAGGCGCCTCGTTGCATTCTTCCCACCGTCGACTTAAACAGTGGGTGCGTGAGTTTAATGCAACGGAGCCGTCATTTGATGCACGTAAACCTCTGAAGTGGTCCAACACGCCTATCATTTTTTACGCCGAGGATCACCCTGACCACACAACTGCGGTTGGGTGCTTGCCATTGTTGGTCTCACCGACAATCCGCAACCTCAAGGTGTCAAAAATGCTAGTTGACGGTGGGGCTGGACTGAACCTAATCTCACCAGACGTGCTTAAGAAGCTACAAATTCCTGATGAAGATCTTGAGGAAACGGGCATGTTTCAAGGGATCAATCCGGGAAGGACCCAGCCAAAAGGCAAGATAACCCTACCAGTAACATTTGGTAGTGAGCTCAATTACAGGATGGAGAAGGTGGTGTTCGATGTCGCCAAGATCCCCATGTCATACAATGGGATCCTTGGCCGTCCAGCGTTGGCCAAGTTCATGGCGGCATCACACTATGCATATAATGTGCTGAAAATGCCCGGGCCGTTGAGCGTCATCACTGTCCACTCTGACAAAAAGGATGCGCTCATCTGCGCCGACCAACTCTACCGGGAAGCAGTCGCAGCACCTGCCATCAAGGCATCTGCACCTGCCGTTGGAACTCCCGGGGGGAAGAAGAAGACCGGCAGGAACCTTGGCGCGAACTCCGGCAAGTGCACCTCTTCGGAGTGCTACGCTCCCGTTGAGGATGTACCAGGAAGTTCCACCGGCAAGAACAAGAAATCCAAGGCTACTCCGCCAGAGAACAAGAAAGTACCCGTCAAAGAGGATGGAACGGGAGGAACTTTCACCATAAGTTCCACCCTTGATGACAAATAGGAAAGCGCGCTCATTGCCTTCCTGCGGGCGAATGTCGATGTGTTTGCATGGCAACCATCTAACATCCCCGGTGTTCCCAGGGAGGTGATTGAGCACCACCTTGCTGTCTGTCCTCACGCGCGGCCCGTCAAGCAGAGGGTGAGAAAGCAAGCCTTGGAGCGGCAAGAATTTATCGCCGAAGAGATCAGGAAGTTAGAAGCGGCAGGTTTGGTCAGAGGGGTGCTTCACCCAACATGGCTAGCCAATCCAGTTGTAGTGCGCAAGGCGAACGGAAAATGGAGGCTATGTATTGATTATACAGATATCAATAAAGCCTGTCCAAAAGATCCTTTCCCCTTGTCGCGCATCGACCAGATTGTGGACTCCACTGCTGGTTGTGATCTACTGTCGTTCCTTGATGCCTACTCAGGGTATCATCAGATCTTCATGGCAAAAGAAGACGAAGAAAAGACTGCATTTATCACCCCATGTGGTACGTATTATTTTATACGAATGCCTTTCGGGTTGAAAAGCGCTGGTTCTACATTCGCGAGAGCGGTCCAAATTGGTTTTGAGCCTCAGCTGCATAGAAACATGGAAGCATACATGGATGACATAGTGGTCAAAACCAAGGACAAAGCAACGCTCATACAAGATTTTGAAGAGACATTTGCAAATCTGCGCAAGATCAATTTAAAGCTCAATCCCGAGAAGTGCGTGTTTGGCGTTCCTTCCAGCAAGCTTCTCGGGTTCTTTGTGTCTCAACGGAGGATCGAGGCGAATCCCGACAAGATCAAAGCTATTGAGCACATTGAGGCGCCAAGATGCGTCAAGGATGTACGTCGTCTTGCCGGCTGCGTTGCTGCCTTAAGCAGGTTTATCTCCAAATCTGCTAAGCGTGCCGTGCCCTTTTTCAAAATTTTGAAGAAGGCAGGTCCAATGAAATGGACTCCGGAAGCGGAGGCTGCGCTGCAAGATTTGAAGAGATACCTCTCTTCTCCGCCAACGCTAGTCGCGCCTAGACCGCAAGAGCTGTTGCTGCTATACCTGGTAGTGGCAAATCAAGTGGTTAGTGCTGCGCTAGTGGCGCAGAGAGAAGCTGATGAGGAGACAACACCAGTGGCAGGACCGCCAAGTGACACGCCAGGATCATCCCCGGCAAGGACTGGTCCTGGCAAGACAGGATCTGCGCAGTCAAAAGAACCCGTGCAAAAGAAAAAGATGGTGCAGCGCCCAGTTTATTTTGTTAGCTCCCTTTTGCAAGGAGCTAGATCAAGATACTCTGGTGTGCAGAAGTTGCTCTTCGGCCTTCTTATGGCCTCGAGGAAGCTGCGCCATTATTTTCAAGCACATGAAATTACCGTCGTCACTCGCTTCCCGTTGCAGCGGATTTTACGAAATCCAGAGGCAACTGGCAGAATCGTGGAGTGGGCGTTGGAATTGTCAAGCTTTGATCTCAAGTTTGAAAGTACTTCAACAATTCAGAGCAGAGCCTTGGCGGAGTTCATTGTGGAATGGACCCCAATGCCAGACGAAGAGATTCAAGAAACGACTCTCCCGGCAGGGAAACTGATCGAGAATGGGTTATGTACTTTGACGGGGCTTTTTCGCTGCAAGGCGTCGGTGCTGGCGTGCTGCTTGTCGCACCCACCGGAGAGCACCTCAAGTATGTAATCCAAATGCATTTCCCCTGGGAGAGTTCGACAAACAACACTGCGGAGTACGAGGGGCTGCTTGCCGGTCTCAGGATCGCGGCAGACCTTGGTATCAAGAAGCTCATCATCAGAGGCGATTCGCAGCTTGTTGTTAGGCAAGTTAACAAGAATTACCAGAGTCCATTGATGCAAGCTTAGGTGGATGAGGTGAGAAAAATGGAAGAGCGCTTTGATGGTCTGCAAATGAAGCACATTCCTCGTGCCGAAAACAGTATTGCTGATGACCTGTCAAAGCGCGTGCCCTCAAGTTGCCTATGGAACCAGGAACTTTTGTGCTCATTTTGACTCAACCATCTGTGGCACCATCAATGAGGCAAGGAAAGAGAAGAAAGTTGAATTCTGGACAGTACTTTCTGGCAGAGCTCCCTGGAGCCACCAGCAAGGAACTTGCCGGGATCAACGGCAAGCCTGCCAGGGAACGACAGGCTCCGGCGGAGCCTCAGGCTTTCGCCGTCGAGACAAATGTTCCCCTGGCGGAAGAGATGCCTTTAGTCCTAGCTGTCGAGCCCCAGGCTCCAGCATGGGCACAACACATTGTCCATTTCCTTCAGACAGGAGAACTCCCCGAAGAGCAGGAAGAAGCGGAAAAAGTAGCCCGTCAGTCTACTATGTACCAGTTCGTCGATGACGTTCTGTACAGAAAGAGACCGAACGGTGTGAAATTGAAGTGTATTCCTCGGGAGGATGGACTAGAGCTGTTTGCAGAGATACATGGAGGCATATGTGGCTCACATAGGATCAAGAGCACTTGTCGAAAAAGCATTCCGACAAGGTTTCTTTTGGCCCACTGCTCTCCAGGATGCAACTGCACTAGTAACCAAGTGTGAAGCGTGCCAGTTTCATTCGAAGAAATCACATCAGCCAGCTCAAGCTCTTCAGACAATCCCTCTCTCCTGGCCATTTTCGGTCTGGGGGCTTGACATACTGGGCCCCTTTCCCCATGCTGTCGGGGGCTTTGAGTACTTGTACGTTGCGATCGACAAGTTCACAAAGTGGCCGGAGGTGGAAGCGGTGAGAAAGGTGACAGCATGATCAGCCATCAAGTTCTTTAAGGGAATAGTTTGCCATTTCGGTGTGCCCAACAGGATCATCACCGACAATGGCACGCAATTCACAAGTCGCACCTTCATGCAGTACGTCCAAGACCTTGGCGGCAGAATTTGTTTTGCCTCTGTTGCTCATCCGAGAAGCAACGGCCAAGCGGAGAGGGCTAATGCTAAAGTGTTGCGCGGTCTCAGGACCAGAACTTTTGATAAGCAGAAAAAGTGCGGAAAGCGCTGGATTGATGAGTTGCCGGCGGTTCTTTGGTCAATCAGAATGACACCAAATCGAGCCGCTGGTCAGACACCCTTCACTCTGGTCTACGGAGCGGAAGCAGTTCTCCCCACGGAACTCATATACGGGTCACCTCGAGTGCTCGCTTATGATGAGCTTGAGCAAGAGCAACGGCGCCAAGATGACGCTGTGCTCCTTGAGGAGGATCGTCTTTAGGCTGCTGTGCGAGCCGCTCGCTACCAGCAAGCTTTGCGCCGCTATCATAACCGCAAGGTTCATGCCCGAAGCCTTGAGGAAGGCGACCTTGTTCTTCGACGGATTCAGTCCGCCAAGAATTCAAACAAGTTGACGCCGAAGTGGGAAGGCCCTTATCGGGTAGTACGAGTCACCAGGCCCGGCGCTATCCGCCTGGAGACCGAGGATGGCGTTCCAGTGAGCAACTCCTGGAATATCGAGCATCTTCGCAAGTTTTACCCGTGAGGCGCGGTTGCCGGGGGCCCCCGGCAACCACCTTTTGTACAAGTCTTGCCGGCAAGGCATGTAATCCTTTGTACAAAGCCAGGCGCAGACCCTGTGCGCAGATGAATAAGATTAAGTGTTGTACATTTTCTTATCGATTTCCATGTTTATATATATATATATATATATGTATGCTTGTCTGAGATATTGTATGACACTTGTTCCCGGTAAGTATTAACGAACCGCCAAGGTTCCATATTTTTATTTTCTCTTCTTTCTTTTTATCAAAAGATAGAAGGGTTCCTCGCGCGCACGTTTGCTGGGGGGGGAGGAAGATATGGATACCAGTGGGCGACGTTCAGAATTGACATCTTACCGGAGGAAGTACAGCGATAGAAAGCTAAGTTACAAAACTTTGAGCAAGTTTCTTTTATTATGAAGTTATTTTCCTTAAACGATTTTGGTCTTTGTATGGAAAACCTGCACGCGAAGGAACCCTTGTCGTAATTAGTTGCGCCCTTATTTTGTTTCGAGTCCGCTCAACAATTTAAGTGGCGGCACTGAGAACGCCAAGGTGTCTTGCCGGCCGCAGCACCTCCAGCAGGCTGCTGAAGTCCCACACCCAGCGCTCGCGGCAGGTTGCGCGCTGGCAAGTTTTCAGTAAGCGTAGGGTGTACTCCATACATAAAGGAATCAGACAAGGGAAATAGCATGCATGTACCCAAACGTAAGCAAGTTATATTACATCAATAAGTTGCCACAGTTCTAACTCAAGACTTAATTGTCTTTGGCATGGAATGGTGGCGACAAGGGAAAATGATGCAGCTAGTCCCTGCGCTGGCCTTCGACCCTCTTGATTGAATCTACTTTCTCATGGATGGGCGCGACAAGCTCCTCAAGTGCCTTGAGATTTGCATCTTTCGGCAAACGATCAAGCACGTTGGTGAGGTCGACGCCGGGGTTCTTGTGCAGCACCTTGATGAGCACCTTGCGGAGGACGGCCCGGCAAAGCTTGCGGGATTCATTGGCTAGTTGGGTTGCTCGGTTGGACTGGAGCAGCTTCAGAGCATCGATGATTCTCTCAAAGAACATGGTCAACCTGGCGCTTGGAGATATCCTTTCTTCGGAAGAATACTTGAAGTTTGACAGGCCCATGGTTGACAGTTGTGCTGAGAGCCTCTCCGCAGTGTCGACAAGGCGATCAGTCCATATTTTCACCCCTTTCTCATAGTCAATTTGGGCGGCGGCAACACTCTTAAGCAAGTTCCTCTCATCTTGGAGATCTTTGCTTAGAGCCTTCTCGCGGGTCCTGCCGTCCTCAAGAGACTTTTCCAGCGTGGCCAGCTTCAGCCTCAGATCGGCAATGATATCGTTGGCTGAAGAGAGCTGCTTGGTCTTGTCGAATATGGCAACTTGCATCTCCGCCAGGCTGTGGAGGGTTTTCTCCCTGTCACCTTTGAGCGTCGAGAGCTCCTTGCTGTGTTCTTCAAGGTCCACTTCCAGCTTCTTCACTTTGTCGCTCAGCACATTCTTGACGGCCTCTACAGCCTCGACAGCATCGACGGCCTCCTTGAGCTTGCCAGCGTGATCTACAGTTAGAGCTTCGAGCGCTTCCTTGTGCTTCTGCTCCAGCTCCTGGGTCCGCTGCGCGACAAGCTTCTCGATTTCTTCATCTTTGCTGCGAAGCTTGGCGGCGAGCGCCTGCTCGCGTGCGGCAAGATCTTCCTCGTGAGCATCAGGTGCAATGAGATGCTCCGTCAGGAGGGCATCTTCAGCGGCAATTCTTTGCGCAGCTTCCTCTTGCGCCTTCTCTATGTCAGATTGTTTCAAGAGGACATCCGTCCAGCTTTGGCTCACTTGTTCCCGGTTGGCAGTCAACTCTTGATAGGCCTCGGCGTACCAGATTTGCGTTTGCTCAACGCGCTTTCGAAAATCTGTTTCAGCTGCTTCAACAACTGTAGCTCTAGAATCTACCTTCTCTTTTTGGGCACGGTGGAGCGCTTGGAGCTTGCGGAAGTTATCGCCCATGGCCTGAAGGAGCTGATCTTCCTCAGATTTACTGCTGGTGACACTTGGTTCGTTGACGATCTCGAGCCCAGCAGCAGTGATGATTTCTTCATCAAAAGTTTCCCCTTCGGTCAGTGCCCCAATGCTTGCCGTCCCCGGCAAGTTGACGAATAGGTTCTCGCCAACTTTGAGATATTTGCTTGATGAAGGGACTTCGGATGTTGACTTTTGATCCTCAACAACCGCCTCACCAGCAGCTGGGGGCTCTGTGGCTAGCGTAGCGCCTGGTGCTCCTGCGGCAGGAATGCCGTCAGTACGGTCACCAGCCTCCTTGCCGCCCCTTTCAGCAGATTCCTTGGCGGGTTCCTCCTGTGCAGTCTTGGCGGCCTTGTCGGCAGAGGCACCGCCGGCCTCGACGGTGGCATCCTTGGCGGCCTCGCTAGCAGTTATTTTTCCGGCCTCAGCGGCAACATCCCTGGCGGTCTCCTCGATGACAGCGTTGACCTCCATGTGTTCCATCACAGGGAATTCTAAAGGATGAAGGAGGGAAATAGAATGAGATCAAGATTGAAGTTCAAGAATACAAAAGAAAGAGAGATAAAGGAAAGAATAGCAAGCGCTCTGAGGCAAGCAGTTACCTGCGTCGAGCTGTTGAGAGGTGGCCTCGCCCCTCCTTGCAACCTTGGTTGCCGGGGAAAGGTTGCCGGTGCCCATGCTTGTTGGCTCCTCCTCAACCAAGATAGGCTCGTCGGTAGGATCTCTTGCCGGGGATGCGCTTGTGGGCGGCGTGGTCAATGGAGGTGGCACGACGGGGGCGTCTTCCAATAATTCTCCCTGTTGCCGTTCTTCTCCTGCAAGCCGAAAGATATCAGCGGCAAGAATAGAAACCTCAGCGCCCGCCAGCGGAAAATGAGTAATGGACTCACGCTGGGGGCTGTGCTGGGGACTGCGTCAAGGGCTAAGCTCCGGGCTGATGATGATAGTTTCTGACGCACTTGTGGAACCTGCCGGAGGCTCGTCGCCCGTAGAAGTCTTCGCCCTCTTCACCATCCTCTCTGCCAAGGTTTCTGCATCGCTGCAGAGACAAGACAAAACAAGGCTATGAGATTAATCCGAAATTTGGGAGATAAAGGCTGTGACGGGATACTTACTCTTCCTCTTCTCGTTCCGGGCTGAAGCCGGAGATGTCGAAATCGACCTCCGTTGCAGTGTCCGTATGGGGGGGCGGAGGAGGGGTCCTGGGTCGCTTGGCTGTAGCAAGTGCATGGGGTTGGCGTGGCTCCGCCACCTCAGCCTCCGGTGCGGTTGTGTGAGACGCCCCTGCCGCCCCAGTAGTTGCCGCAGGTGTGTGTCTCGCGCACCGCACAGGTTGCTGTCGAACTCCTTGCCGCGGTGCAGTCTTGTCGCCCACCTTCTTGCCGGGAGCCTTGCTGCTCGAAGAGGGTTGGCTTGCCGGGATGCCAGAAGCGGCCTTTCGAAGAACACGCTTTGTCTTCTTCGGGGCTGGGAGCTCCTCTTGCGGCTCTTCTTCAGCTGCGTCTTCGTCAGACGAGCTCTCGGTGGTTGCGCTGCTCTGTTCCCCGGCAGCCTTATCCTCCCCGACAGGATTCTCTTCCATCACAACTTCTGCGTCACTGGTTTCCCATTCTGTGAAGCCGACGCTGTAGGCCTCCACGGCAAGGTTCGCCTCTTTCGCCCAAGTGGCGATATACGCCACTTCTTCGTCAGTGGTGGCGCGAATGAGTTCCGTCTCTTCCCGGATGGCCCTCTCCGACAAGTTGTCGAAGAACTTTTGTGATTCCTCCTCGGATGGCTCGGCCCAAGTCGCGTCAAGACCGTGGGCGTTGAACATTGGCATTATGGCGATGATCGACCCCAGGGCGGAGTTGTTGCACAAAGGGACAATTCTTGCCGGCAACCGATGTTTGTTATCGCGCTGGAATAGCCTGTGGCGGAGAGCGCCAAGCTGCATAGCAGTCAAATTGTTGTTCAATCTAGGGCGCAGTCTCATGATATCTACAGCGTTCCGGTACTCCCAAGCTGGTCTTCCCTTGCTCTGCAGGGGGGCGATGCGGCGGCGGAGGAAATCGAAGCCAATCATCTCCATTGTGAGCCCGGCAGCTTTCAGGCGAAGGATTCTGGTGGTGGCGACCGTGAGCCTCTCGTCTTCCGCGGTGAAATCGCTCCACTCGCTGCCGCGGACCGCCTTCTACCGTCGGGGCAAACAGAACGGATGGGGATCTTTTTCCTTGATCCAGCACCACTCGGACCGCCATTCATCCCACTTCTCGCGGTAAACCCCATCTGGGTATATTTCCTTATTCCAAGCCCTTGGAATCCAGGCGATAGAACCAGAAAGGGCTTCCCCTTTTTGGATGCGAGGAATAAAGTAATGGCAGAAGAGGGCAGTGTTGGGAACTACTCCGGCAAATTTTTCGCAAAGATGGGCAAAGATGGACATACACAGTACGACATTCGGCGTGAAATCAAGAAGATGGAAGCCGTATGTGTACATAATGTCATTGAAGAAGTCAGAGAATGGAGGACAGAGCCCGCAATAGAAATAAGCAATGAAGAAGGGATATCTGTCTGGTCCGCTTTTGGAACAAGAACCTGGAACCACGCGAGTCGCGGGGTGAGCCTTCGTCTCCCTCGCCCACATGCACTGGTGCCGGTTCTTCAGAGCTTTCGCGTCGAGTGTCAGGGCGAAGACGACGTACTTCTTCCGCATCTTCACCAGCTCGCTCTCCGGGACATCGGCTTTCGTCTCCTTGCCCTTGCCCTTGCTGGCCTTGGGTGGCATGGTGGCTATAAGGGCGGAAGCCGAAGATGGAACGGGAGGAGAGGCAGTGAGCGGATGAGGAGAAGCTTTCCTCTGGGCTCGAGAGAAGGAAGGCAATGGCGGATTCCAGATTGAAAAGAAGAAGAGGAGGGGTAAATGGGCAGCGTCTCTGCAGTTTCCTCTTTTATGGGGAAGGAGCGAGGCCGCCTCTTTTACTGCCCAATGTAAATACGCCTCTACAAGCGCGTTGCGGCTGCAGCCTTTCAGCGCACGCTTCCCACGTCGTGCATTCAACGCGCGCACTGGAGGGGCGCAATAAGCAGGATGGATGCAAGCAGTTAACCCCAGCCACACATGCCCGTGCACTGTTTGGGCCTAGCCCAACAATGCCTCGCACTCGTGTGTGGCCTAGGCCCGGGGGCTCCTGTCGGTGTACTAAGTATTGGGCCATTAGTACCCCATACTTGTGCACGGGCAGTTGTAGCCAAGCCCGCGGCAAGGCTTGTCGGGGGAGTAGTTGGAGATTAGTTCAAGGCTATCAAAGGGACACTCAATTCAAGAATCAGAGGGTCAAGAGAGGAGAAGAGTTGAAGACCGAAGACTTGGCCCCCGGCAAGATCTTGCCGGGGTGACTTGCAGAGCCCGGCAAGATTCTATCACTGTGTCACCGCTTCAGCACAACAACCAGCCTGGCATTCTGGGCCCATTCCTGGATGCGTGGCAAGGCACCGGTGGAGGAGAGCTTAAGCGGTGCTAATGGGATGGCCCCTTTTTTCATCCCCAAGAAAATAAGGACACCTAAACGGACACCTCACGGTGCATTAATTGCATTTGTCCTAAACCATCAGTGGTTAGGTATGATAACCCTGTAGCTACTTTACACCTCAATGTATGTACATTTTGCCACTGTGGAGACCCCTTTGGACATATAAAAGGAGGCCCTAGGCAACTGCTACAGGGGGAGGATCTTCTGGCCCATTCTGCATGCGTAGCTGCTATTTGAATGTACTATTCATTGCAAGCGCCCCTGGAGCTTGGGCTCAAGAACACTCTTAATAAAACAAGGCAGGAGTAGGGTTTTACGCTGATTAGCGGCCCGAACCTGGGTAAAAATCACCTCACATCAATCGTTGGTTCTGCTCTTTGTGCATACCTCTCTCCCTGCTGAATCATAGAAGGGATCCACGCGATCCCATAGGTGTCGTACGCCGACAACATGCATTGACATTTTGTTAATTAAACCTATGGTTAAAATGTGACACTAAATATGACTAGTAAGTAGTACAGTAGTACTAGTATACGTCGGTTAAATTATTCATCATGTCCTCACATGAATTGATGTGACAACACACTGCGCGTGAGGTGACACAAGAGTCCCGACGGCGTCTGTGGTTCACCAAAGTGAGCCTCACCCCTCTCGTAGTACAACAACACTCTCCCATTCTCTACAAAATCACTCTCCCATTCTCTACAAAATCACTCTCCCATTCTCTCCTGGACTCTCCGCCTCCCAGCCGCCGCCTTGTTCCAATCCATTTGGTACGATGAGCGATGAGCTACTGGAGCTGCTATACTTCATTGCAAGTAGTCAAAAGGAAGACGCTGAAAAAATTGATCTCAACAAGGATGCTCTTCAAGCTAGCCGGATGAAGGAAGGAACCAGCGAGGCCGCTCCTGTGAGAATTCGTCCCATCGCCCTGTATGATGATTTTGATCTTTATGGGGGTTTTCAAGTCTTTAGCGTCTGGATGTAGTAATGAAGCCGAGATCCCAGTTTGTTCGGGTATTGTGGCCTTCAGATTTGGAGTACCACTTATCTGTCAAAATCTTTCATCGTTTACTTAAAATAGTTGATTGATCATACATTGAGTACCATTTAACTGGAAATAACCGATGAAAGTCCAAGAAGGATTGGCCGGTACTGCCGGCTGGCGTCAAGTTCGATCCCATGGATCAGGAGTTGATCGAGCACCTTGAGGCCAAAGTGAGTGGTGCTCACAGCACGAGATCTCACCCTCTCATTGATTTGTTCATACCAACCATCGACAGCGAGCACAGCATATGCTACACCCATCCTGAGAAACTTCCAGGTAAGACACCAATCGGCCGTCTACTTGCACAGGCATATTCCTTTGTTTATACCTCTATTTTTATTTTTAGACGCAGACCTAGTGAAGCAATTACAATTTGACAGTTAATAAAAAATGAAGCAAGTGACTGCAACATGCCAAAGATGTTATGAAAATGCCAACTACATACCCTAAAACTTGTATTCTGCAACACTTCAGGTATCACACTGAGTGGCCTAAGCAAGCATTTCTTGCAGCGCAATGATAACCCAGAAGTATAGGGGATCGTTTGTAGCCTTTTTCGATAAATAAGAGTGTCGAACCAACGAGGAGCGAAAGGCAGAACAAATATTCCCTCAAGTTCTATCGACCACCGATACAACTCTATGCACACTTGATGTTTGTTTTACCTAAAACAAGTATGAAAATATTTTGCAAGAATAAAACTATGAGTACTTTGAGAGAATAAAACTACGAATAAATTGCAAGGCAATAAAAGTAGATAGCTTTTGTCAACAAGAAAGTCATTTGTCCCTAGGCAATCGATAACTAGGCCGGTAATCATTCTTGCAATTTTATATGAGGGAGAGGCATGAGCTAACATACTTTCCCTACTTGGATCATATGAACTTATGATTGGAACTCTAGCAAGAATCCGCAACTACTAAACATCATTAAGGTCATAAAACCCAACCATAGCATTAAGTATCAAGTCCTCTTTACTCCCATACGCAACAACCCACTTATCCGTGTTTAGGCTTCTGTCACTCTGGCAACCGACAATAAGCAAACCATGAACGTATTGTAGCACCCTACAGCGGGGACCCCTCACATTTGCGCGAGACGGAGGGCACCGTAGGACAGCACCATAAATAAAATATACACTCAAACCAACCACGATCATCAATTAGCCCATAGGACAAAACGAATCTACTCAAACATCATAGGATAACCACATATCATTGGGAAATAATATATAGTGTTGAGCACCATGTTTAAGTAGAGATTACAGCGGGGAGAAGGGGTGTTACACGGCTGCATAGAGGGGGAGAAAGTTGGTATTGACGGTAGCAAGATTGTTGATGTAGATCGCCGCCATGATCCTTGCCCCGACGGCACTCCGGCGCCACCGGGAGAGGGGGGGAGAGAGCCCTCCTTCTTATTCTTCTTCCTTGGCCTCCCCCATAGATGGGAGGAGAGTTCCCCCTCTGGTTCATGGCCTCCATGGCGGCAGAGGGGCACGAGCCCCTCCTAGATTGGATCTATCTCTCTGTTCTCTTCTGTTTTGCGTTCCTGTTTTCTGGCCCTTCACTGTTTCTTAAATTCCCGGAGATCCGTAACTCCGATTGCGCTGAAATTTTTACACAATTTTTTCCATAAATTATCTTTCTTGCACCCGAAGAAGGGCCCCAACCAACTTACGGGGAGGGCACAAGACACATGGGCATGCCAGGGGTGCCCGGCGCGCCCCGATGGGTTGTGGAGGCCGTGGGCCTCCGTTTGCGTTGATTCCACCTCTGAAAAATCACTTATATTCAAAAATAATTCTCCGTAAATTTTTATCGCATTTGGACTTCGTTTGATATGGATATTCTGTGAAACAAAAAATATGCAACAAACAAGAACTGGCACTGGGCACTGGATCAATAGGTTAGTCCAATAAATCATATAAAATGTTGCCAAAAATATGTGAAAGTTGTATAATATTGGCATGAAACAATCAAAAATTATAGATACGGCGGAGACGTATCAGCATCCCCAAGCTTAATTCCTGCTCGTCCTCAAGTAGGTAAATGATAAAAAAGATACTTTTTTATGTGGAATGCTACCTAGCATAATCTTGATCATATGTCTAATCATGGCATGAATATTAAGACACGAATGATTCAAAGCAATAGTCTATAATTTGACAAAAAGACATCAATATTGAGGCATCCCAACAAACAATCGTGTCTTTCAAAATATCAATGCTAAAGACCACTAAAGAAAGTCTTGTCATGCTCTATCTTCTTAACACAAAGTATTTATCATGCACAACCCTGATGACAAGCCGAGCAATTGGTTCATACTTTTTAACGCGCTTCAGCTTTTTCAACGCTCATGCAATACATGAGGGCAAGCCATGGATATAGCACTATGGGTGGAATCGAGTATGATGATAAGGGTAAATATAGAGAAGACAAGAAAGTAAGAACGTCTCACATCGACGCGGCTGACCAACGGGCTATGGAGATTCCCATAAATTGATATCAATGCGAGGAGTAGGGATTGCCATGCAAAGAATGCACTAAGAGCTATAAGTGTACGAAAGCTCAATATGAAAACTAAGTGGGTGTGCATCTAACTCTATAATGAAAAATTCCCACTAGTATATGAAAGTGACAACATAGGAGACTCTCTATATGTTAAACAAGGTGCTACTTTGAAGCACAAGTGTGGAACTAACATGCCCCTTCTCTCTTTGTTTTTTTTTATTTTTTTTCTTTTTCTTTTTCTCTCTCTTTGTCCATAGTCTCATCCCGACTTGTGGGGGAATCATAGTCTCCATCATCCTTTCCTCTCAGGGGCAATGCTCTAATAATGAATAATGATGGTCATCACACTTCTATTTACTTACAACTCAATATTACAACTCGATACCTATAACAAAATATGACTCTATATGAATGCCTCTGGTAGTGTACCAGGATGTGCAATGATCTAGCATAACAACGACATCAAAAAATGGACAAGCCATGAAATATCATGCTAGCTATCTTACGATCATGCAAAGCAATATGACAATGAATGCTCAAGTCATCAAGACGGAAGCAGTGGAAGTTGCATGGCAATATATCTCGGAATGGCTATGGAAAGGCCATAATAGGTAGGTATGGTGGCTGTTTTGAGGAAGATATAATAAGGCTTATGTGTGATAGAGCATATCATATCACGGGGTTTGGATGCACCTACGAAGTTTGCACCACATCTCGAGGTGAGAAAGGGCAATGCATGGTACCGTAGAGGCTAGCAAATTGCGGAAAGGTACGAGCGCGTATAATCCATGGACTCACATTAGTCATAAAGAACTCATATACTTATTGCAAAAGTTTATTAGCCCTCGAAGCAAAGTACTACTACCCATGCCCCTAGGGGGATAGATTTGTAGGAAAAGACCATCCCACGTCCCCGACCGCCACTCATAAGGAAGACAATCAATAATAAATCATGTTCCAACTTCATAGCATAACGAGACACTATACGTGCATGCTTCAGGAATCACAAACTTTAACACCAATATTCCTACTAACCACAACCGTTTACTAGTACCTCCCACATATTATCATCTCTATATCGCAAAACTATTGCAAGGAATCAAACATATCATATTCAGGGATCCATAAGTTTTATGTAGGATTTTATGACAAACCATGCAAATGACCAATTCCCGTTGACTCTCTAAATAGATATAAGTGAAGCAAGAGAGCATTCTTCAAATAACGATTTTCCATGTGGAGAGAAACAGGCAATCCAAACTTCAAATAATATAAGTGAAGCACATGAAGCATTCTATAAAGCCATACTCAAAAGATATAAGTGAAATGCAATGAGCATTCTATAAATATACCATGGACTATCTCATACCAGCATGGTGCACAAAAGAAAAATGAAAACTAAACACAAAAGACGCTCCAAGATTTACACATATCACATGAACGAAACGAAAACGAAAACATACCGATACTTGTTGAAGAAAGATGGGATGCCTTCCGGGGCATCCCCAAGCTTAGACGCTTGAGTCTCCTTGAATATTTACTTGGGGTGCCTTGGGCATCCCCAATCTTGAACTCTTGCCTCTCCTTCTACTCATATCGAGACCTCCTTAATCTTTGATCACTTCATCCACACAAAACTTAACAGGAAACTGGTGAGGTCCATTAGTATAATAATGCAAATCACTAATTTAAGTACTGTTGCAAACCAATTCATATTTTGTTTTTGCATTGTAGCTACTGTATTATAATCTTTCCATGGCTTATACCACCGATAGAATCGATAGTTTCATCAAAACAAGCAAAACAATGCATCAAAAACAGAATCTATCTTAAACAGGACAGTCTGTAGTAATCTGAACTTTAACCATACTTCTGTAATTCCAAAATTTCTGAAAAATTAGGAAAAAATAAAATTTTTGCATAGCAATACTGTGTAATTTTTTTAGAAACTTTTGACATTCCAGTAAAAAACATAAAATCGCGCACTACAGCCAAAGTTTCTGTTTTTACACCGCACATACCAACAAGCAATCTAATCATCCTAAATGCAAATCTTGGCACATTATTTTAAAATACAATCGGTTTGTACAAGGGGATAATTATTTTTGTCAGAAACTTCATGAAAAATTCTACATTGTTTCCATGAGCATGAACACAAGTGTTCAAGGTCGACCCTCACTTCTCCAATGCATCACCTTTCAATAGCTTCTCTTTTTGAAAAAGTTTTTAGGTTCTCCTCTATATTTTTTGTTTTTAAACTTTATAAAAGCACTCAACAAAATGAAATGACTCTCTAAAACTTCCGGGTTGTCTCCCTAGCAGCGCTTTCTTTAAAGCCATTAAGCTAGGCATAAAGTGCTCAAGTAATGGATCCACCCGGATCCCAAGGTATATAAAAGCCAATTTTAATTAACAATGATTTGGCATTTAGTAGTGAGCACAAAGCAACATATATCATGTAATGACGAAGTCTAACTCTCTTCCTATGCATCGGCATGTCATACAAGAACAATTCTTGTACATCAAGTAACGGCCAATACATAGCATAAGAAGTTTCTTGCAGTTTTATCGTGTTGGAAACATAGAGAGGTGGAGATACAGTTCCTCTCTCATAATAATTGCAAGTAGGAGCAACAAGAACATGCATATTACTTTCATCAAAATCATCATGTGCAACGGTAAAAGGCAACCCATCAATGTAATCTTTAATAAATGCAAACTTCTTCGATATACTGTAGTTTGGAGAATTCAAAAAGATAATAGGACTATCATGTGTGGGTGCAATAGCAACAATTTCATTCTCAACATAAGTAACTATAGCAAGTTCATCTCCATAAGCACAATTCATATTGGCATCTTGGCCACAAGCATAGCAAGCATCAAGTTTATCAAAAAGGGATATTTCAAATGAATCAATGGGATCATAGCAATTATCATAGCATTCATCCTTCGGCAAGAACGAAGGGACATTAAATAATGTATGAGTTGAAGAGTTACTCTCATTAGAAGGTGGGCACGGGTAGCTAATCCGTTCTTCCTCCATTTGTTCTTCGCTCTCTTCATCATCTTTTTCATCCAATAAGCTCACAGTTTCATCAATTTCTTCTTCCATAGACTTTTGCAAAATATTAGTCTCTTCTTGGACAACGGAGACATTCTCAATAAATACATCAATATCGTAATTGTATTTATAATTATCATAGCAATATTTAAGTATAGCAAAATTTTCAGGTCTATAAACTGAATCATCAAAATCTTCATACTTTTCAAACGAAGATTCAATTTCATAAGCACCCTTAAAAGCAACAAAGTCTTCTAATTTCATTCTCAACATAAGTAACTATAGCAAGTTCATCTCCATAAGCATAATTCATATTGGCATCTTGGCCACAAGCATAGCAAGCATCAAGTTCATCAAAAAGGGATATTTCAAATGAATCAATGGGATCATAGCAATTATCATAGCATTCATCCTTCGGCAAGAACGAAGGGACATTAAATAATGTATGAGTTGAAGAGTTACTCTCATTAGAAGGTGGGCATGGGTAGCTAATCCATTCTTCCTCCATTTGTTCTTCTCTCTCCTCATCATCTTTTTCATCCAATAAGCTCACAGTTTCATCAATTTCTTCTTCCACAGACTTTTATAAAATATTAGTCTCTTCTTGGACAAAGGAGACATTCTCAATAAATACATCAATATCGTAATTGTATTTATAATTATCATAGCAATATTTAAGTATAGCAAAATTTTCAGGTCTATAAACTGAATCATCAAAATCTTCATACTTTTCAAACGAAGATTCAATTTCATAAGCACCCTTAAAAGCAACAAATTCTTCTATTCATTCCACATCATAGTAATCATATATACCATTAGAATAAGAAGCCAAGGTTTCATTATCATTAAATTTGCATGAAAAGGGAAGGTGTGGAGCCTTCATCCTAGAGCAACAAATATAATCATATCTCAAGCATAAATTCCAAGCATACCAATGCAACATATCAATTTGATCCCATAATAATTTCCCTTTTTGTGTCAAGCGATAATCCCTAAAGTATTCACGTTGATCCAACGTGTCTCCCATTATCAAGTTGAATGGGGTTTTCTCAGGATTATCAAAGTATTGCATAATATTTTTCACATAATGAGCATCGAGGGTTTAGGAGGTTCCCCATCTCCATGAGTAGCAAGTACAACTAATTTTTTTGGTAATTCATGTTCCATATCCATAACTAAAGATAGAGAACAATTTAGAACAGAAAATAAAAACTACTTAGCGATAAAGCAAACAAGCACACACGAGAATATTCACCCCACGCTACTCGGACTCAGTTGCCACGCCGGTCTTGTTGCGTCGCAACCACACTACACCGACCTCATCACTACATTAGCTTCGAAAGCATCTGGCTAACTCCTTTGAAGACCATTTTTGCCACTTGGCTGGACACATAGTCCTTCACTCGGCCAGCCCATGTGTCACCACACGGCTGGACACGTAGTCCTTCACTCGGCCACCTCACACGTCATCACTCGGCCGCCCCACGCATGGCCACTCGGTAGTGTACGTCTTCACCACTTGGCCGCCCCGCGCGTTGCCACTCGGTTGAACACGTCTTCACCACTCGGCCATCCTGAATGTCGTCACTCGGCCACCCCACGCATCACCACTTGGCTGGACACGTAGTCCTTCACTCGGCCACCTCGCACATCATCACTCGGCCGCCCCACGCGTCACCACTTGGTTGTGCACGTATTCACCACTCGGCCGCCCCGTGCATCGCCACTCAGTTGTACACATCCTCGCCCCCCTCGGCCGCCCCGCCCGTCACCATCAGTTGGACATGTCTTCACCACTACACCCCCAACACGAGAGCGACTAAGTTACTCATATGAACAAACCTCATATCGCACTCTGTAGCAAGCTTACCTCTTTCAAGCATCACTCGGGGGCTATGCCACAGCCGAGGGCTATGCTACCCTCATGGGTTACGCCCATTCGATCTACCTATTGATCACATCAGGAATATTTTTCTGAACATACTTGCTCGGTCCGCCGAGGATCTATAAGGGTAGCATCATCCACTCGGACGATCGCCCAAATCATTACCTGGAGTCATCTTCAGGACTGCAAATGGGTGAAAGCGACGCTCCCACTATGGATACACTTGGCCCTTATTCTAGGCTCCAAGGCGTCAGTTTCACAAACTCGGACTCAGAGATGGCATGTGCTGGTGTTCCCCTGAGATAATGAGTGGCCTCTCTCCGGAGAATCAGCCCACACGCTAGCCACACCACTCGGGTTTCATGGCACGTCCACATCGGACCACTAGTCTATCTCCTCTGGGAGACATACGAGTGCCACCAAGTTTTTCCTTGCAGTCAACATACCCCAATCAGTCGGGAAGCACGTCCACTCAGACAAATACCCCTTTTCATGCAAAAGGGTGAAAACAAGAAGCTAACGGTCAATGTAAGAAGTACTACTGGAACGATTACTCCCTGGAGTGTCCAGCTTTTTTTCTACAGTCGGCAGTTTCGAGGCCAAATTCATTCATCGTGCCGAGAGCACGAAGATTTGCCTGGTTGACCTAGTTCCAGGCTGAACTTATTTACCATGCGGAGTGCACGAAGATCAGTCCGACTGATTCAGCTCCAGACTGAGCTTATTCATCGTGCCAAGTGCGTGAAGAACCATCCGATTGACTCAATTTCAGACTAAAATATATTTACCGTGCCGACTGCATGGAGGTTCACCAGAAACATAAACCCTCTACCAGACTCATCTAGTCCGAAAGAGGCTCGGGGACTACACCCAGTGGGTGCACTCAGCATGCCGCCACTGGAAGAGAAGCCAAAAAGAAACATTCTGCTCGGTCAAGTCTAGCACCAACATTCAAGTACAACAAGCCCTAAAGACTCCAACCGACTACCAGCAATCAGTCGGAGTCTCGGGGGCTACACCCTATGGGTGCGCTGATCGCGCACCCATAGAACAAAATTTCGAGCAATATGTTACTCGACGCAAGACCAGCTGCAGATCACTCAAGTACTACTCGACTTCTGAGTCAAGTAGAAACAAGCTAGACCAATACCAGATCTTCAAGTACTACTCGACCTCCGAGTCAGAAACGAACAAGTTCAATCAGCACCAGCTAAGAAGATGTTTTCTCTCAGACCCCCGCCGACTGCCCGCAGTCGACGGCGGTCTCGGGGATTACACCCAGTGGGTGCACTCAGCGTGCCCCCACTGGAGTAATCTCCACTCGGTACGACCTGACCAGTCCAAGTGACGAACAACAAACAAACAAGTTCTAAGGACCCCGTCGACTACCCAATTTTTTTTTTGCTATAAGGTGAGTTTAACGCTCCTCCGTGGACCTGTTTTGAGCCTTTTTCTAAGACTCAAAGCGTGAAACTCATAAGTTTGGATCTAGAACCGACTCGTATTGATGTTCCCCCGGGATAAGAATGGCATCTCTCCGAGAGAATAGTCCATGCATCAATCTTGTTACCCAGATTTAATGACACACCCATACTCTGATCACGAGATAACCTCTTTCGAGCGATGAAAGAATGTCACCAAGTTGCTCCTCATGGGCACTTATCCCAGATCAGTCGGGAAGCGCGGTGCCAGAATCCATTGAGATTTTGTTCAAACCTTGGTTGTCTGAAAGCACGATGATGCGTACCGAGTATTTCCGTAATCACTCGGGCCAAATTGTGTCTTTTACAAACTCTTTCTACAAAATCACAACAGATTCAGGGGCTAATGTTGGGGACATACATAACAGGTATGCCCACGAAGGGTTAAAGATCATAAAGCACAGGGTCCATATATCAGATGGGCTTAGAGCATCACTCGGACAATCGACAAACCATACACTCGGATGACCATCAAGTCACTCGGACGGCAACAACAACTTGGAGCATAGCACTCCACTCGACGAACTCATTGCACTCAGAGCACCTGATCTCACTCGGATATGCGAAGACCAACAATCGACAAGGCACTCGAAGCATCATCTTAGTAGTAGGCTAAGTTATGGCATTAACGCCCCCACTTTGTAACATAAGAGGTGAGGGGGTGGTGCACTCTATATAAGCCACCCCCACCACTAGACATGGGAGGCTCTTTCTTCTACCTCTATCTCCCTCTCTAGTCTCCAGACTTAGCTCAGGCATGGGGATCCGTTCTCCTCTCTCTCACACACATTGTAATCTCTGGATACATACTCAGATAAAACAAAGCCTCTCCGGAGGACGAGACGTAGGGATGTTATCTCCACCGTGAGAGGCCTGAACTCTCTAAAACACCACGTCACCCATATGCATCTCGGTAGATCATGCTCCTTTACCCTACCCCCTTCGTATTGTCGGAATTGTTCCCACAACAGGCGACAACTTGCCGCCTCAGGAGGACCCGCCTCGGTCAGGCAGCGGTTTGATCCATGATAGCTAAGTAAAATCACTTCGTACACCACGTGTCGCCGGCCAAAGTCCTTTCCTTGGCACCTTCTCGAGGTGAACCAGTCCTTTTTGCATGATCCGCTTGCACGTTAAATGGGGGCCTCTTGAGCATCGCACCTTAGGAGCCCCTACTGGCTCTCGGGCCCTCACCCCTGGCTTGTACCAGGCATCGCGACCTGACATACCAGCGGCGGCTGAGCCCCGCTCGAGGGCCGAGTCCTGAGGACGTAAAGCACCCTGGTGAGCAAGGAAATGGGGGTAAACCTCGCGAGGGAGTACGGGAAGAGGAGCACAGTCCGGTGACACGGGCATTGCCTGAAATTTAAAGGACACCAGTCGTTTCACGCACCCCGAGTGGGACTCGTGTTGATTCATTGCAGAACCAGAAGTGGACTAAGAGTCGAAAATCCAGGGAGGCGCAACCTCACGACGCAGGAATTCTTCACGGACGCCTAAAGCTAAGTCATCTCGCTAGCCTCTGGCCCGAGCTTTACTATCAACGCTTCATCCTCATTTTCGAAATCTCGTCCGGGCAAGAAAAACCCCTTCTCTCCCTCAAAAGCTGCTTGTGCGTCAAGGGGGCCCTCTTGAGCATCGCGCCTCAGGAGCTCTTACCGGACCTCGGGTCGCTCACCTCCTGGCCTTGCACACGGCATCGCAACCTGGCATACCATCGATCGCAGAAGCTTGCCTGGGAACTAGGTCCTGGCGACACAGAGCACTAAGCTATCACGAAGGAAGGGGGGCTCGAGCCCAAACGAAGGATACCAACATGATTTAAAAATGAAAATAAAAGCATTACGGTAAGGGCGCGAGCGCCACGGTTCCTTACATGCCCCCACGGGGCCCTTGATGATCATGATGCAGGAAATAAAAAGAAAATAAAAGAAGCAACCTCCCGGAGGCCGCGGCTCCTGAGGCGCTGGATTCGACATCGCTGACGCTCAGCCGGAGTCCTCCTCCTCCTTGACGCGGTGGCACGGCGGCTTGTCGTAGTCCTTGTCGCTCGAGCATCCTCCGGAGTAAGTGCCATCGCTGCTGGAGGTGTCGCAGCCGTCGCCAAGGGCAAGTTGATCGCCGAGGACATCGCCGCAGCCACGGCCATCATCGTCGGAGGAGACGTGGTCGCCGCTGCTGCTGTCGCCCTCGGGGCAACATCCTAGGCGTCCGCCGTCTTCCCCGAAGATCTTGTTGAAGAGTGTCGTCGCCACGTCGTACTTGAAGTGGAGGGTGCCTCCCCTTTAGGCCGCGGGCGCGGGTGAACGACGGCCACCCTCGGGTCAGATACATGTAGCCGGAGGGGGTGACCTCGACCTCCGCCCACGAGGACCTATTGCAGCAGCCGTCAGGCTATAGCCACAGTCCGACGGGTCCTCCCGCCGGCAGCTCCTCCGCGAAGGAGCGCAGAAGCCGAATCGAGATGCAGGGTGGACTCTCCATCCACACTACAAACTCTCGGGCCATGTCGTTTGAATGGGCTCACGCACGTGGTGGCCGGGCAGCCACCGCGTGCCTCCCCCTTGTCCACGGCTCCCGCGACTTCCGCAGCCACTCCCATGGGTGGGGTTCTTCCCATGGCTGCCGGAGCCGGTGCGAACCCCCAATGGAGCGCGCACGTGCCCCAGAGGAGCCGCCGCGGGCATTGCTGCAGACTTATGGAGGTGGCCGCGCCCTCTCTTCGGCGAAGGCAGCTTCGGCTCCTCCCGCGGAGCCTTCCCCTTTTTGGTGGCGGAAAACCTCCTCACTAGCGCCATGGCTGCTATGGTAGAGGCTTGTGGGTGGAGAACCGAGAAGACGAAGATGGGTCGAGGGCTCCACTCCCTTCGCCCTCTTATAGGCGATCAGAGAAAGCCAATCGGCGTCCCGTCACATTCAGAGCAATGACGGCCCCGCTGCACGCGCCAGGCTTTTGTTAGTCTGGGCGGTTGCCGAAGCGACGTGGGGAAGTGGGGGCGTCCGCGTCCCGTCATGCGCCACGCGTCAAGCTTGCCCCGCAGGTGTTTAGGGCCCGCGTCGCTGTGCCCTCCCTTCGTTGCCTTCGCCTCGAAGCCAGGTCGGGTGCACCATGGGCCCGGGGGCTACTGTCGGCTTGCTGGGACCGGGGGTACCCAGACCCGTTGTCGGTGTACTAGAATAGGGGTACCCTAGTACCCCGTACTTGTGCACGGGCAGTAGTAGCATCCCGTGGCCAGGCTTGCGGGAGGACAGCCAGAGAGAAGCTCAAGATTATTAAGCCATTCAAGAACAAAGTATACAAAGCAAGAGTTAAGGCCCCGGCAAGAGGAGCTTGCCGGGAGGGACAGCTGAGGCCCAGCCTGAGGTTTGCTGTAGCAGAGTACTTGCCGCGGCAAGGTACTTGCCCCGGCAAGTCATTGGCTGCGGCAAGGTATTGGCTGCGGCAAGATAGCAGCTGCGGCAAGGTACTTGCCCGGCAAGTTACCTTGCGCGGCAAGCTATGGGTTGCGGCAAACTGTCAGGTGCGGCAAGGTCTTGCCGCGGCAAGCGTTACTGTACCACTGTGCTACTGTGCTGCTCCGGTGCCTCTGCCAGCGTGGCGCTCTGGGTCCTTCCAAGCGTGTGTGGCAGGGCACTGTGTAGACGGCAGTACACTGTAGCTAGCGGTGCAGGGGCAGGTGGGATAGGCTTTTCCCACGTCCAAGACGTCCGGGTACATGTATGTGGACAGCAAAGGCATGGGCATTTAATGCCCTTGTCCCCTGCCGTCAGTGGTAGGTAGGACATGTCATCCTAGTAATAATGGCCTTATTGTAGCAACTTTCCACCTCTACCTTTACTGTTTGCCACCTGTTGGTGACCCCTTTGTGCATATAAAAGGAGGCCCATAGGCAACGTGGAGGAGGGGAGGAACTGGGAGATGGAGAACCCCAGTATTGTACGCAGATACTCGGTACTGTAGCGCTCCTGGAGCTAGAACAATCATACAGATAATAAACCAAAAAGCAGGAGTAGGGTTTTACGCATCCGTGCGGCCCGAACCTGGGTAAATCTCCTTCGTGCACTGTCGTGTTCTTCGCTAGATTTGCTCTTCGTGCGACCGTCTCTCCCTGCCGAACGTAAAGGGGTCCTTCCCTGGGTCCCATAGGTGATCGCGGATTCGTCCCCGACATCTTTGGCGCGCCAGGTAGGGGGAAGGAGGTTGTGTGAACCTAATCTAGCGATTTGCGCGTTAGTTTTTGGGCCATCCTCCGTCTTATGGCTCCAAAAAAGAAGACTTCAGCCATCGGTGCGTCTACGTCCAACCCGCCTGCTCCCATGCAGGAGGGTGCCGACGTGATCGCGGCTGCTGGGGGGACTGGAGAGCGAGAGCTCCTATTACCTCCACCTGTCCAAAACCGGGCCAGCAACGCCAATCTTGGCACTGCTGGATCTGGGAACGCAGCGCTGCTCGCTGCTGCTGGCCCTGCAAGCTCCAGAAACGGTGCTGCGCGTTCTGGAACGCCTGCGCCGGTTCAGACGTCGCGGCCTTCGCAAGAAGCCCATAACAGGCAGCGTCCTGACGCCCCAGGTGCCAGGCGCTCCCTGGATAATGAACTTGCGCATCGATCTCGAGGTGCGCGGGGTCACCATACGCAACAACACGTTGGCGGGGTCGAGGTGCGGTCGCCTGGGCGTGGAGATGCTCCTTCTAACACTGTTAGGAGTAAGAGCATCCCACAGTCCTCACGCCACTCGATACCTCCCTCACGAGCAGAAGCGTTGGCGCGTGCGCAGCTGCTCCTAAACTTCCCTCCACCTGCAGATAAGCTTGACGAGTGGAGGGCAACCATTCAGAGCCTTCTCAGCTTCGCTGATGTCGACCCAGTGCGCGCGGCCGACAAGAGAACTGGTGACAATGCTGTCACCAACAAGAACGGCGAGGGGGCAACAACCGTACACTCCCCACCCAGACGGCCTCGGTCGCCGACACGTCGAAACGACGCCCGTGGCGATGATTCCACGGCGTCGTCTGACCCGCGAGCTCGTCGTGACCAGCGCCTCGTTCTTCAGGAACGCAGAGGAGAAGACGCTCGTACCACTATCGAGCGAAGGAGAGAAGCGCATCGTCAGTCCGACAGACGCGCAGGGCCCACTGTTGACATGCATGCGCCAGGGGATCCTGGCGACTTGCCGTACGCGGTAAGTTGTCCAGCGTTCACCCGTGAGCTGCGGCAGGTCCAGTGGCCCAATCGCAAGGCTTTCAAGCCTGACGTGCCGGAGAAGCATGATGGCAAGACACACCCGTCGGAGTTCCTCAGCATTTACACCATTGCGGTGCAAGCTGCCGGGGGACGAGACGACAAGATTCTTGCTAATTACTTCCCGTTCGTGTTAAAGCGCAACGTTGTCTCATGGCTCATGCACTTGCCGGAGAACTCCATTTCTTCATGGGCGGACCTGTGCCATCAGTTTGTTGGTGCCTTTACTGGCGGTCATCAACCTCATGGCCAGGAGAGTGATCTTCATCTCATCCCCCAGAAGGAAGGAGAGCCTCTGCGCAAATACATTCAAAGGTTCAGCCGCGTACAGTACAACATCCCAGATGTTCACCACGCTGCGGTTATTAGCGCGTTCCATCAGAACGTGCGTAACCGCAAGATGCGGGAGGAAATGGCGATGACCAAGGTCAGAGACATTGGCCAGCTATATGCTCTCGCCGACAAGTGTGCGCGCGCTGAAGAGGGAAGGAAACTTCCCGGTGAAGGTGTTGGCGCAGGGGGGAGCTCTGACAGCGAAGGTATCGCCCCGGCAAAGAAGGGCCGGCGGCGGAACAACAGGAAGAAAAAGGGCAAAGCTGTGCTTGCCGTCGAGCAGTCCAGCGGCAACGGCAGCGCCGACAAGGCCAAAATCGAGGGCTCCGGCAAGGAGATTGCCGCGTGCGCCAACTGTCAGGCCTTGGCGGCTGCCGACAAGTAGGACGACTCCGACAAGCAATATTGCAAGATCCACCGCACCAAGGGACACGATCTCCAGAACTGTCGACGAGTCGAGCAGCTTGTCGAACAGCAGAAAGCTGAGTATGAGAGGCGCGACAAGGAGAAGGCCCCAGAAGGTGCTGGCGGGTCCGGCAAGAAGCGCACTGCCCGAGGAGGGCGTCGCGGTAAGGCCAAGCAGCAGCAGAGAGACAGGCCTCCTCGTGGCCGCGACAAAGATGATGATGATGATGATCCAGATGATGAAGAATCCAGTGAGCACGAATTTCAGAAAGCCGCAGAAGTCTTGTGTGTTGACGGTGGTGCTTCGTTGCATTCTTCTCACCGCCAACTTAAACAGTGGGCGCGTGAGATCAATGCGGCGGAACCATCTGTTGACGCCAGAAAGCTTCTGAAGTGGTCCGACACGCCTATCGTCTTTGACACTGAGGACCACCCTGACCGCACAACGGCGGTCGGGTGCTTGCCGATGTTGGTTTCACCAATGATCCGCAACCTCAAGGTCACGAAGATGTTAGTTGACGGTGGGGCCGGCTTGAATCTGATTTCGCCCGCTGTGCTCCGGAAACTTCAAATCTCTGACGGCGAGCTTGAGGAAACTGGTACTTTCCAAGGAGTCAATCCAGGAAGGAGCAAGCCAAAAGGGAAGATCACGCTGCCAGTGACATTTGGCGGCGAGCTGAACTACCGGACCGAGAAGGTCACCTTTGATGTTGCCGATATTCCATTGCCTTATAATGGGATACTTGGCCGTCCAGCGCTCGCCAAGTTCATGGCAGCCTCTCATTATGCCTACAACGTGTTGAAGATGCCAGGCCCAGTAGGTGTTATCGCAGTTCCCTGCGACAAGAAGGATGCGCTTATTTGCGCCGACAAGATCTACCGGGAAGCAGTTGCCGCAACTACCGCCAAGGCACTTGCCGCTGAAGCTCTCGGGGGGGAGAACAAGAGGAAGTCCGGCAAGAGCTCATGTGCCCACTCCGGCAAGCGCACCTCTTCGGAGTGCTGCGCTGCCGTCGAGGACGCACCAGAGAGCTCCACCGGCAAGTGCAAGAAGAACAAAGCCGCTCCGCCGGCGACAAAGAAGGTGCCCGCCAAGGAGGACGGCACTGGTGGTTCCTTCACCATCAGTGCCACACTTGACAACAAATAGGAAAGCGCGCTCGTTGCTTTCCTGCGGGCGAATGTCGACGTATTTGCATGGCAACCGTCCGACATCCTCGGTGTTCCCAGGAAAGTAATTGAGCACCACCTTGCCGTTTGTCCCCACGCGAGGCCCGTCAAACAGAAAGCCAGAAAGCAAGCTGTGGAGCGGCAAGAGTTTATTGCGGAAGAAATCAAGAAGTTGGAAGCAGCAGGCCTCGTCAGAGGAGTTGGCCAATCCTGTTGTCGTGCGCAAAGCGAATGGAAAATGGAGGCTTTGTATTGATTTCACTGATGTCAATAAAGCTTGTCCCAAAGACCCATTTCCTTTGCCCCGCATAGACCAGATTGTTGACTCCACGACAGGATGTGATTTGCTTTCATTTCTTGACGCATATTCAGGGTATCATCAAATCTTCATGGCTGAGGAAGATGAGGAAAAGACCGCATTTATCACACCCTGTGGCACATACTATTTCGTACGTATGCCATTTGGTTTGAAAAATGCTGGTTCAACATTTGCAAGAGCCGTCCAGATTGCTTTTGAGCCTCAGCTGCACAGAAATGTGGAAGCCTATATGGACGATATAGTGGTCAAAAGCAAGGACATGGCTACTTTGGTTCAAGATCTAGAAGAAACTTTTGTAAATCTGCGCAAGATCAACCTGAAGCTCAACCCCGAGAAGTGCGTGTTTGGAGTTCCCTCCGGCAAGCTTCTCGGGTTCTTTGTGTCTCAACGTGGAATTGAAGCCAATCCTGACAAGATCAAAGCCATTGAGCAAATTGAAGCACCGAAGAGCGTCAAGGATGTACGACGACTTGCCGGCTGTGTTGCTGCTCTCAGTAGGTTTATCTCCAAGTCAGCTGAGCGCGCCCTGCCATTTTTCAAAATCTTAAAAAAGGCAGGTCCATTGAAATGGACTCCGGAGGCGGAGGCAGCGCTGCAAGACTTGAAGAGATACCTCTCCTCTCCTCCAATACTTGTCGCACCTAAGCCACAAGAGAAGTTGTTGCTGTATCTAGCGGCAACCAATCAAGTGGTTAGCGCTGCGCTGGTAGCGGAGAGAGGGATGGATGAGGAGGCAGTAACTGCGGCAAGCACATCCAGCGACAAGCTGGGGGCTCCCCCGACAAGTTTTGCTACCGACAAGGATTCGTCTGCGCAGTCAGGCGAAGTGATACAAAAGAAGAAAATGGTGCAGCGCCCGGTCTACTTTGTGAGCTCTCTTCTGCAGGGAGCTAGGTCAAGGTATTCTGGTGTGCAGAAGCTGCTTTTCGGCCTTCTCATGGCCTCGAGAAAGCTGCGCCATTACTTTCAAGCACATGAAGTTACCGTCGTCACTCGCTTCCCGCTGAAAAGGATTTTGCAAAATCCAGAAGCGACAGGCAGGATTGTCGAGTGGGCGTTGGAGTTGTCGAGCTTTGGTCTCAAGTTTGAGAGTACATCAACCATACAGAGCCGAGTTTTGGCAGAGTTTGTCGCAGAATGGACACCAACGCCAGACGAAGAAATCCCAGAGACGACTCTCCCCGGCAAGGAGACAAACAAAGAGTGGCTTATGTACTTTGATGGTGCCTTTTCGCTGCAAGGCGCCGGTGCTGGCGTACTGCTTGTCGCACCCACCGGAGAGTACCTCAAGTACGTGGTCCAAATGCACTTTCCCAAGGAACAGGCGACGAACAATACTGCAGAATATGAGGGGTTGCTTGCCGGTCTCAGGATCGCGGCAGACCTTGGGATCAAGAAGCTTATTGTCAGGGGAGATTCGCAGCTTGTCGTCAGGCAAGTGAACAAGAACTACCAATGCCCATTGATGGAAGCTTATGTAGATGAGGTGAGGAAGTTGGAGGAACGCTTTGACGGCCTACAAATGGAGCACGTCCCACGTGCTGAGAATGACATTGCCGATGGTTTGTCAAAGTGCGCCGCACTCAAATTGCCTGTGGAACCAGGCACTTTTGTGCTCCAACTAACTCAGCCATCCGTGACGCCATCAGTAGGGCAAGGCAGGAAGAGGAAGTTGGCTTCTGGTGACTACTTCCCGGCAGAGCTCCCCGAAGCCGCCGGCAAGAAGGCTGCCAAAGCCAGCGTCAAAGATGCAGAGGGGCAACTTGCTCCGACAAGGCCTCGCGCTCTTGTCGTTGAAGCGGGTGCTCCTAGGCAAGAGGCAAAGGGGCAACTTGCTCCGACAAGACTTCGGGTCCTTGTCGTTGAAGCAGGCGCTCCTGATCGAAGCGCTGAGGAGCAAGATGCTCCGACGAGGCCTTGGGCTTCCGTCGTTGAAGCAACCGCTCCCGACGAGCTTGTTGAAGGACAGCACGCTCCAGCAGGGCCCCAGGCTCTTGTCATTGAAGCGGCTGTTCCCGCCAAGCTCGTCGGGGAACGGCCGGCTCTGGTAGAGCGACAAGCTCTTGCCGTAGGGCCTGATGTTCCCGCAGCAGAAGAAATGCCTTTAGTCCTCGTTGTCGAGCCACAGGCTCCAGCGTGGGCGCAGCAGATCGTCTGTTTCCTTCAGACAGGAGAACTTCCCGAAGAGCAAGAAGAAGCGGAGAAAGTAGCCCGACGGTCCAATATGTATCAATTTGTCGATGACATGCTGTGCAGAAAAAGACCAAACGGTGTGAAATTGAAGTGTATTCCCCGGGAAGAAGGACAGGAGCTGTTGGCGGAGATTCATGGAGGCATATGTGGTCACCACATAGGGTCAAGAGCCCTTGCTGGAAAGGCTTTCCGGCAAGGTTTCTTTTGGCCCACCGCCCTCCAGGATGCAACTGCACTAGTAACCAAGTGTGAAGCGTGCCAGTTTCATTCCAAGCAGATTCATCAGCCAGCTCAAGCTCTCCAGACAATCCCTCTCTCCTGGCCATTTTCGGTCTAGGGGCTCGACATCCTCGGCCCCTTTCCCCGTGCCACCGGGGGCTTCGAGTACTTGTATGTGGCCATCGACAAGTTTATGAAGTGGCCGGAAGTGGAAGCAGTGAGGAAGGTGACAGCACAATCAGCCATCAAGTTCTTCAAGGGAATTGTTTGTCGCTTTGGTGTTCCTAACAGGATCATCACCGACAACGGTACCCAGTTCACGAGCCACGCCTTCATGCAGTATGTCGAAGACCTTGGCGCCAAGGTCTGTTTCGCTTCTGTTGCTCACCCCCGAAGCAACGGTCAAGCTGAAAGGGCAAATGCTGAAGTGCTGCGTGGGCTCAAGACGAGAACTTTCGACAGGCTGCGCAAGTGCGGTAAGAACTGGATCGAGGAGCTGCCAGTGGTTCTTTGGTCGATCAGGACGACGCCAAATCGAGCTACTGGCCAGACGCCTTTTGCTCTAGTTTATGGAGCAGAGGCAGTTCTCCCCACCGAACTCGTATACGCGTCACCTCGAGTGCTCGCTTACGATGAGCTTGAGCAAGAGCAACTGCGGCAAGATGACGCTGTGCTCCTCGAGGAGGATCGTCTTCAGGCTGCTGTGAGAGCTGCTCGCTACCAGCAAGCTTTGCGTCGCTACCATAGCCGCAAAGTTAATGCCAAAAGTCTCGAGGAAGGCGACCTTGTTCTTCGGCGCGTTCAGTCGGCCAAGAATTCAAACAAGTTGACGCCGAAGTGGGAAGGCCCTTATCGGGTGAAACGAGTCACCAGGCCCGGCGATGTCCGCCTGGAGACCGAGGATGGCATTCCAGTGATCAATTCCTGGAACATTGAGCATCTTCGTAAGTTTTTTCCATAAGGCGCGGTTGCCGGGCCCTTCCCCGGCAACCACCTTTTGTACAAGTATTGCTGCTGTTGCATGTAATCCTTTGTACAAAGCTAGGCGCAGACCCTGTGCATAAATAAAGCTTTTGTATTTCGCAGTTTTTGACAATTTCATGTTTACTTTTATTTTGCATGATTATCTGACATACTGTGCAGTACAGCCTCCCCGGTAAGCATTAACAAGCCACCAAGCTCCTATATCTTTATTTTCTCTTCTTTCTTTTTCTCAAAGAGACAGAAGCTTCCCTCACGCACAAGTTTGCCGGGGGGGATGGGATAATGATATGGACCAGGCGTGGACCAGACGTCGTTCAAAGAAACTTTGCCTTGCCGGGAAGAAGGCAGCGGCAAGCAGTGACAAGACCTTGCCGCGGAGAGATCAGCGACAAAGCTAAGTGCCAAAGTTTGAACAATCAAATTCTTTTTTATTTTCAAGGTTATTTTCCTTGAACGATACTACTCTTTGTTTGGAAAACCTGTGCGCGATGGAACCTAAGCGTAACCAGTCGCGCCCTTACCTTGTTTCGAGTCCGCTCAACAACCTAAGTGGCTGCACTGAGCGCGACAAGGTTGCTTGCCGGCAGCGGCACCGCCAGCAGGCTGCTGAAGTCCCGCACCCAGCGCTCGCGGCAATGGTGTGCGCACCGGCAAGTTCCCTATAAGCGTAGGGCAAGTACACACAAAGAAAGAAATTGCTCAAGGGAGATGACATGCATTAACTCCAAAATATTGCAAGTTATATTACAAGATAAGTTGTCGCGGCTTAAACAGATTGTTCTTTAACATGTCTAGCGGCAGCAAGGAGCGAGAAGGATGGGCTCTCTAATTGCGGTGCTCGCCTTCGACTCTCTGGATTTGGTCCACCCTCTCCACGATGGGCGCGACAAGGGCCTCTAGTGGCGCGGGGTCGTATCCCTTCGGCAAGCTTTTGAAGATGTTGCTGAAGTCGACGCCCGGGTTTCTGTATGCTATCTTCACCAACAACCACCGGAGAACTCCCCGGCAAAGCCTGCGGGACTCGTCGGCCAGTTGAGCCTTGTGATTGACTTGGAGCTGTTGGAGTGCTTCTACTACTCCGTCAAAGAACTCGGCTAGCTTGACGCTAGTTTGCGTGTTCTTGTCGGTGGAGTACCCGAAGTCCGGCACCTTCAGGGCAGTCAGCTCCTTGTCGATGTCCTCAGCGGCGCTGGCAAGCCTGTCTGTGAAGATCCCCATGTTATCCCTGAACTTCTTGTGGGTTGCAATAGCGTCTTGAAGCAGACCCTTTTCCTTCTGGAGCTCTGTCATTAGAAGCCCTTCGCGCTTTCTGGTGGTGTCGAGCGTCTCCTTCAGCGTGGTCAGCTTCAGCTTCAGGTCTGCTCTGGAGTCGTTGGCGGCGGCAAGCAGATTGTTCTTCTTGGCTATGGTAACTTGCATCTCCGCCAAAGTGTGGGTCACCTTTGCCCTCTCACTTTCAAGCGTTGAGAGCTTGTCATCGTTTGCCTTGAGGACGGCCTCTAGTCTTGCCACTTTCTCCTCCGTTTCCTTCCTGTTCACTTCTGCAGCAGCGACAGCGTTGGTGGCCTCCACCAACTTGCTGGCGTACTCCTGGGCCAATGCTTCGATTTCCTTCTGGTGTTTTTGTGCCTGCCCCTGGGTCCGCTCTGCGACAAGTCTTGCCACCTCCTCGTCTTTCTGCTGGAGGGTGTCGGCAAGTTTCCTCTTGCGCTCGGCAAGTTCTTCTTCGTGGGCATCAAGGTCCACTTTCCGCTGGTTCAGATCACCGGCCTGAGCAGACAACTCCTTGGCGGTCTCCTCCTGTTTTTGTTCAATGTCTTGCTTCATCAGGAGGAGGGCCTGCCGTTCTTCGGCCAGCTGTGCCCGCTTGACCTCTAACGCATTAAGAGATCACGCGCGGACGTCCGCCAAGATCTCCGCGCGCCTCAACATGTCAGCTTCGGCCTTCTCGATAAGCGCCTCCCTGGAAGCTAGCTTCTCCCGTCGGGCGCGATGAAGATTCAGCAGCTTTTGAAGCAGTTGCTCCTCTTCAGACGTGCTGCTGCTGCTGGCGCCTGGCGCATCCACAAGCTGGAGCCCGGCAGCGGCAAGGATCTCCTCGTCCACAACATCCTCCTCGGTTGGCGCTCTGGAGCCCACCGTCCAGGGGAGGCTGACGTAGACGTTCTCGCCGACCCGGATGTATTTGCTTGGCGGAGGCGAGTTGGGCGCTGCCGCCTCGTCAGTGGTTGAGGGACCCGTGGTCGGAGTAGCGCCTGGCGCTCCTGTGGCCTTAGGGCCGTCAGTACGACCACCGGCTCCCTCGCCGGCCTCCTCAGCAGCCTTCTGGGCGGCCTCAGCTTCAGCAACCTTGGCGGCTTCATCGGTGGGCGCCTTGGCGGTATTATCCTCGGCGGCCTTGCCGGCCTCTTCGGCAGCCCTGGCAGTTTCTTTGCCGGCAAGCTTGTCGGCTGCCAGCTTGTCGGCCTTGGCAGCGGCGGCCTTGGCGGCCTCGTCGTCGATGGCCCCTGTGGTGTTCTCCTCGGCAGAAGAGTCAATGTTCATTGGCTCCACCGAGGAGGGCTCTGCCAACCCGAGAAGTAAAGCAAAAAGAGCTTTAGGAAGAAATTCAAGAAGACAAGAGAAAGAAAGTAGAAAGAGTTTTACGGCAAGTGGGTTTACCCGTGTTGAGCTCAGGAGCGGTGGGCTCCCCTCCCCCGTCAACGTTTGTCATTGGGGTGGGGTCGCCAGCGCTGGTGCTTGGCACTTCGGCGCTTGCTGGCTCCTCTTCATGGCTCGGCTCGATAGTGGGAGCCCTTACCGGAGATCTTCTCCTTGGCGGTGTGGTCGAGGGGGGTGGTACTTCTGGAGCACCTTCAGATGGCTCCACTTGCTGCTCCTCTCCTACACGCCCAAAGATGTCAGTGACAAAATGCTTGTTCCTCAGCGACCGCCAGCGAAAGGTAGTTGAAATACTTACGCTGGGGGCTGCGCTGGGGGCTGCGACGAGGGCTGGGCTCCGAGCTGGTCGGGATGGTCTAAGACGCTCTCCCGGTGGTTGCCGTGGGCTCATCTTCGACGACCACCACGGTCTTGCTCGTCGAGACCTTAGCTCTCTTCCTTGTCCTCTCCGCCAAGGTTTCCTCCCTGCGGAAGCAAGGCCGGAGCGCGACAAGTGAGGACAGAAACAAAACCTTACAAAGATTGAGGGTCGCGGCAAGGGAACTTACTCTTCCTTGTCGTCCTCTTTGCTGAGAGCGGAAAAATCAAAGTCCGCCTCCGTGTGAGGAGGGGGAGGACGGGGAGCTGGACTCCTTGGCCGCTTGGCGGGGGTAGTAGCAGCGGTCTTTGATGACCCTGCTCCAGTTGCCGGAGCCACGTGAGACGCTCCCGCAGCACCAGCCCTTGCCGCGGTCGAGCGCGTTGAACGGTGCTCCGGCGGTTGTTGAACTTCTTGCCGCTCAGCCACTTTGCCAAGCCTGCGAAGGCGTTTCCTCCTCAGAGGGGCTGGGGACTCTGACTGCGGTGGGCTTTCGGTGCCCTCCTCGAAAGAGGAGCCCTCATCCTCCGAGCTGCCTGACTCGTCGGCAGGCTGGCTTGGCCCGACATCCTTGCCGGGTGCGGTGAGCTCGCCCTTCCCGGCAAGCATCCCCTGCTCGGCAAGGCTCTCCTTTTGTGCCTCGTCGAGCTCCGCCAAAGTATAACCAAAATCGCCAGCTTCCCTGGCGAGCCTGTCCTCCTCCACTCTTCGAGCAATGAATTCTATTTCTTGCTCAGTGGTGTTGCGGACGAGCCACTCCTCCACCCGGACCTGCTTTTCGACCGTGGAGTCAAAGAATCGCCGCACGTCTTCTTCGAGCGGCACGTCCCAAGTTGCTTCAACGTTGTGCGCATTGCAGAGCGGCATCATAGCGATGATTGCACTCAATGCGGAGTTGTTGCAAAGGGGCACGATGTGCTTCGGCAGCGTGAACGCCTTGTCGCGCTTCTCTGGATCTGTCTCTTGCTTGAACAGTTCTCGCATGAAAAAGTCGTGCTGTAGAACTGTGAAGTTGTTGATCAGTCCAGGGCGCAGCCGCATGATATCGGCTGGGTTCTTCCAATCAGAGGCCGGCCTTCCTCTCTGCTGCAGAGGAGCAATGCGGCGGCGGAGGAAGTCTGCGCCAACCATCCCTATGGTGAGCCCGGCCTCCCTGAGCCGTATGATCCTGGTAGCGGCAATCTCCAGCTTTTTGTCCTGGGGATCCAGATCGCTCCAGTCTGTGCCACGCGCTGCTGGGGTCTTGCGAAGCTCACAGTATGGTGGCGGCTCGTCGTCAATGATCCAACACCATTCAGACCGGATTTCTCCCCATCTTGGGCGGAGATCCCCCTTTCAGATAATGCTCCTTGGCGCCCAATCTTGAAACGAACGAGACGCCAACAGTGAGAGGCTCCCCCTTTTCAGCACGGGGAGTGAAGTAATGCCTGAACAGCGCGGTGTTGGGTGCGACGCCGACGAAGTTCTCGCACAGATGCGCAAATATTGCCATGGTGGATACGGCATTCGGTGTGAGATCCAGCAGACGGAGATTGAAGGTGTACATGACGTCGCTGAAGAAATCCGAGTACGGTGGGAAGAGCCCGCACCAAAAGTAGCAAGCGAAGAAGGGGTACTTGCTCACTTCGCTCTCGTCGGTGGCTGGGCGAACGCGGGTAGCCGGATGCGCCTTGGTACTCGCGGCCCACATGCCTTGGAACTTGGCCTTCAGATCCGCCCCCGTGAGCGTCGGAGCGAAGAGCGCGTACTTCTGCCTCTTCATCTGCGCCTGGGTCTCCGTCCTTGAGGACTTCCCCGTCTTCCCCTTTTCTCCTTTGGGAGGCATGGCGAAGGCGGAGCTGAGGACCGAGGGAGATGCGGACGCGCGCGGTGGCGGAGGATTGGGAAACCGTTTTGTTTTGGAGCGGAGGAAGAAGAAGGCGGAGATTTGGAGATCGAGAATGGTGAGAGGGGTGTGTGAGTGCTTCTGCAGGTCCCTCCTTTTATGGGGAAAGATGCGGAACCATCCGCCCCTTCGTCATTCGAGATAACTGCGCATGCTTCCCACGCTCCGCATTCAACGCGCGACACGTGGGAGAGCGTGCAATTAAACAGCATAGAGACGTTTCGGCTTATCCCAGCCACGCGTGCCCGTGCACTGTTTGGGCCTGGCCCAACAACGCCCGGCACCGTGTGTGGCCCAGGCCCGGGGGCTCCTGTTGGTGTACTAGAATAGGGGTACCCTAGTACCCCGTACTTGTGCATGGGTAGTAGTAGCATCCCGTGGCCAGGCTTGCGGGAGGACAGCCAGAGAGAAGCTCAAGATTATTAAGCCATTCAAGAACAAAGTATACAAAGCAAGAGTTAAGGCCCCGGTAAGAGGAGCTTGCCGGGAGGGACAGCTGAGGCCCAGCCTGAGGTTTGCTGTAGCAGAGTACTTGCCGCGGCAAGGTACTTGCCCCGGCAAGTCATTGGCTGCGGCAAGGTATTGGCTGCGGCAAGATAGCAGCTGCGGCAAGGTACTTGCCCTGGCAAGTTACCTTGCGCGGCAAGCTATGGGTTGCGGCAAACTGTCAGGTGCGGCAAGGTCTTGCCGCGGCAAGCGTTACTGTACCACTGTGCTACTGTGCTGCTCCGGTGCCTCTGCCAGCGTGGCGCTCTGGGTCCTTCCAAGCGTGTGTGGCAAGGCACTGTGTAGACGGCAGTACACTGTAGCTAGCGGTGCAGGAGCAGGTGGGATAGGCTTTTCCCACGTCCAAGACGTCCGGGTACATGTATGTGGACAGCAAAGGCATGGGCATTTAATGCCCTTGTCCCCTGCCGTCAGTGGTAGGTAGGACATGTCATCCTAGTAATAATGGCCTTACTGTAGCAACTTTCCACCTCTACCTTTACTGTTTGCCACCTGTTGGTGACCCCTTTGTGCATATAAAAGGAGGCCCATAGGCAACGTGGAGGAGGGGAGGAACTGGGAGATGGAGAACCCCAGTATTGTACGCAGATACTCGGTACTGTAGCGCTCCTGGAGCTAGAACAATCATACAGATAATAAACCAAAAAGCAGGAGTAGGGTTTTACGCATCCGTGCGGCCCGAACCTGGGTAAATCTCCTTCGTGCACTGTCGTGTTCTTCGCTAGATTTGCTCTTCGTGCGATCGTCTCTCCCTGCCGAACGTAAAGGGGTCCTTCCCTGGGTCCCATAGGTGATCGCGGATTCGTCCCCGACACCCGTCTGCATGCAGCCCAGCGCGTGTCTCCATCAACGGCCTAGTATGGCCTAGCTACAAGACTCCACGGACAAGACCCTCGCGAGGCCCCTGCCTCGCGAGGCGAAGGACATCAATTCCTCCCAAGGAACGGCCTCCCGAGGAGCGAATATCTCTAGGAAAGCGTCCCACCCCACGAGGTGCGCGGTGATGTGAGCCATGACGACCAAGGCCAGGAGGGCGCCAGCGCACGCATGAGAGTACAGTTTCTTGTTTGGTGCTAAGGAGGCAAGGACGTACGCGGGTTCCCATGGAATCCCCCAAAGGTTTCCATTCTAGTGCAACAAGACCAAGGCTGCTGGCTTGGCAGGACGGAGGCCATCACCAAGCCCACCACAGCATCACGACCAGAGGCTTTGCAGACGAAGACCACCTTTAGTCAGGATAGGGTGTACTCCAACCCTCCTTCAAATTGGTCGTTGTGGTATCCCTTCCCGCCTAAGCTATGAGGGAAGAGGGCCAAGGCCACTATAAATATAGGCTAGTCTCCATCGTAGAGGAGAGAGAATCCTTTGGCCATCGAGCTTGCCGAGGCAGCTCACACTTGTACTAGTTCATCCTCATCCTCCTCGCGAGGCAATCCACCACAAAGCAGGAGTAGGGTTTTACACCACAAGGTGGCCCGAACCTGGGTAAACCACCGTGTCCACTTCTTCTTCTCGCTCGCACGAACTCGTCTGGGTCAAGCCGTGAGGTGGTGAGCAGTGAGCCGTGGCTACGCGAGATCCTTTGCACACGCCCCAGAGTTTGAACCTTGTTTGGGTCTGCGGAGCCCTGATCCCGACAATATGCATCTCATTCATGTGCATGATGATCTCTTGCTTTTGGACATATTGTTTGCAAGAAGGAATCATAAACATGGAGGTATATTTGACATCATTTTTCTTTTGCTTTGATGCATATGACCAAGATACATGTAACTCATTTCTTACTCTGTCATGTTGTGCATTCAGATGTGTTTCAATTCTATCATTACAAGATTGCACACATGTAGGGGGAGCTCTTGCAAGTTACATGTTGCTCCAAAGCTTTAAAGTTATTACTCATTCTATCATTTACTTGAAGCTTTGATGTATGTTGTCATCAATTACCAAAAAGGGGGAGATTGAAAGCACAAGTGCTCCCTTGCTGGTTTTGGTAATTAATGTCAACATATCTTTTGTTGAACTAACAGTTTTATCTAGTATGTTTCAGACAAGTTCAACAATGGCATGGTAAGGACAAGAGGATGTGGACCCCTCAAAATGCTAAGGAAATGGATTGGCAAAAGCTCAAGACTCTACATTTTTGGTTAAGTGATCCAAGATCACATTGAGTCCATAGGGAAGCCAATACTATTAAAAGTGGATGAGGTGTTTCTTAATGATCTATTTGCTCAAAGTGCTTAGTGATATTGCTCCAAAATCCTCAACCACTTTCTCCATCCAAATATGTCCAAACCCTACATTCCAACTCAGCCCCATCGAAAGTTCCTATCCGGAGCCACCGAGTTCATCTGGACTTAGCCACTGCCAAAACCCTAACAATTCGGATCCACCGATAAGGATCTCAGTTCCATCGAGATGGCCTTGCTAGCTCTCTATTGCTTGTTGCAATTGTTTCGGTCCCATCGAGAATTGCAATCGATACCACGGAGATGGCTTGGCAAACTCTCTGTTGCCTTATTACTTCACTTCGGTCCCACCGAGATGATTCAATCGCTACCACCGAGACGAGGTTTTCCCTAAGCCCTTGCACATCGGTCCCTTCGAGTTGTTTCCATGGGTCCCATCGAGATTCCTAATGTCCATATTTTTACACAGGTCGGTGCTACCGAGATTTCTGATCGGTGCCACCGAGTTGGGTCAAAAGTGTGTAACTGTTTGATTTTGTCTGGAGGCTATATATACCCCTCCACCCCTTCTTCCTTGTTGAGGAGAGCCATCAGAACATGCTTACACTTCCATCATTCATTTTCTGAGAGAGAACCACCTACTCATGTGTTGAGATCAAGAGTTTCCATTCCTACCATTTTAACCTTTATTTCTAACCTTCCCCAAGTTGCTTTCCACTCAAATCCTTCTTCCAACATAGCCAAATCTGTGAGAGAGAGTTGAGTGTTGGGAAGACTATCATTTGAAGCACAAGAGCAAGGAGTTCATTATCAACACACCGTCTATTACCTTTTGGAGAGTGGTGTCTCCTAGATTGGTTAGGTGTCACTTGGGAGCCTCCGACATGATGCGGAGTTGAACCAACAAGTTTGTAATGGCAAGGAGATCGCCTACTTCGTGAAGATCTACCCGAGTGAGGCAAGTCCTTCGTGGGTGGAGCCCTCTGTGGACTCGCACAACTGTTACCCTTCATGGGTTGAAGTCTCCATCAACGTGGATGTACGATAGCACCACCTATCGGAACCACGCCAAAAATTCTTCGCGTCTCCATTGCGTTTGCACACTCCAATACCATCCCTTTACATTCTTGCACTTGCATGCTTTACTCTTTCCGCTGCTTATACTCTTGCTATGCTTGTGCAAAATGTATTGTGTGCCCATAAACATGTGCTAAACTCAACCTTAACTTGAAGGAACTAAAAACTGCCACTTTTAGTTGTTAAGGGTCTAATCAACTCCCCTCTAGACCCATCTCTCGTTCCTTTCAAGAACACGGGAGGCCGCCACCGCTTGAGTCCCAGGAAGGCCACCGTCAATGACCCGGCCGGTTCTCTTCATCCTAGACCATCGTGGGCACCCGCCTGAGCTCCACGGAAGCACCATTCCCCTCCGTTTGTATGAAAAAATGTCCAAAATATAACCGTTTTCATCTGGTTTGTATGAAATCCGCCTTGTTTGCACGAATTTCATCCGGTTTGTTGAAAAAGAGTTTGAAATGTATACGGGTACCGTTGGATGGCATCATCCCGTATCCATGTCCGCGGACTGGTCCTCCCCTATCCGCGGACTGATGCAGAGGAAATTTGTGGGTTGCCGTTAGAGATGCCCTTACTACACAGACGATCGATGTGACCAGATTTTCATATAAACCGCAAAAACATTAGATTTCACATGATCATGACAAAGTTTATTACATTTCATACATACATCAACTCAAAGTGTAGCTCGTCCGACTCTGGAGGTATAATTTTGGACATACTTCTATTCTAAACCTAATCTAAATGATCGCAGGCTCCCATTCCCCATGTCCGACCATGATCTCCGAGAAATTAGGCTCCAGCACTTGCCTTCGCCTTCTCCAGTTCTACCTCGACGCTCTCCAGATCTACCTCCTCAACCGCATCTTGAGCAACTAATCGGCTGCCGATTATCTACCCGCCAAGCTTGGCATCCGGCGGAGGGGAAGAGCGGTGGCATTCCTGGGACCCGAGCGGCGCTGACCTACTATCAGGGGATTTATTCTGAGCCATGGGAAATCCTCCAAAACTATGGTTCGAGCTCTGGGGGCCTGGCTTTACATCTACGAGGTTACGAGTTAGGCGCGATGGGGACACATCGAGCTACCTAGGTTCAGGCCACCGTGCGGTGTAAAACCCTACTCATGCTTGGTTGTATTGCTTTTGGAAAGTGCTCTTGGAGGTACAGGATGAGCCGGAGCTCTTTGTGGGTTAGCAATGGCGCTAGGGTTTGATCAGGAGCCGATCCCTTGCTACGGTGGCCGCTCTGTCTCTTATATAGGTGCCTTGGGACACTTCCCCAAAAATATGAGCGGGAAAGGGCTACCATAGGGAGGCAATTCGAAAGGGGTCAGGCGCCGGTGCTTCTCCTGAAAAAAGGTGGTCTTCGCCTACCAAAGTGCTTATCCATGACGCGCTAGGGTCTCCACGATGACCTCTGTCCAGCCGTGCCACCGTCTTGGTGTTCTTTCACCAAAGGGGAAACCTTTGGGACATGCTTTGGGGGCAGGTAGGCATAGCTGCTCCCTTAGCACCGAAGGGAAAACTGTCTCTGGCTGCGCAGGCTGGCGCTTACCTTGACGACGTCACCCGTGTGATGGGCAGCGCCCATGCCGCATGACGGCGCCTCGCGAGGGGGGCCTTGCGAGGCCGTTTGCTGTGATCATAGTCTTGATGAAGTCCTTTATAGGAGAAGCCCCTCGCGGGGCAGGGCCCTCGCGAGGCTGTTGGCGTCGCGGTGCCCGCTGGTGGGCTGCCTCATGAGTTGAGCCAAGGGACCCTTCCTGGGCCGTAGGCAGGTGACCCATTGTACCCTGGTTCCCACTAGGCCAATAGTAGCCCCCAGGCTCGTGGCACGTATGATCCGCCCGTTGAGGAGCGAAACGACGTGGGCCCAAAAACTACCGGGCCTAGGCAGGGACGCGTGGCAGCATGACGGGATGGGGACGCCCCCACTTCCCACGACACCTCGGTAACCGCCGTCTTGTCCATAAAGGCTACCGGCATAGGGCATGGGCACATCATTGCTTCCCATCTCGCTCTTTGCCTTCCTGTGTACTGCTCCTCTGCTTCCACTTCCCCCTGAACCCAATCTGCTTCCAATCTCACTCTCCGCTGCCATGGCACCCAGGGCTGCCAAGAAAGGAAACAGGAAGGCGGCCGCGCCAGGATGGTCGGCCCTGCCGGGGTTGGGCCCGACGCTACTGAAGTCCATCATCCTAATGAGGAGGGCTTGGATAAGGTGCGGTCGATGACGGCCAGTGCCCACAACAAGCACGGGGCGATGAAGATCTGGCGGGCGTAACGCATGGCTGGCTTGCAGGAGGGCACAACCTTTCCGTTCTTCTTTCGCTTCGTCTTTGCTGGATTACTGTCACCCTTCTCTGATTTCTTCAATGCTATCCTCAGCCATTACAAAATCCACGTGTTGCACCTGCATCCGAACTCCGTCCTCCTCCTTTCCATCTTCGCCTATCTTTGCGAGGCCTTTCTAGGCATGATGCACTCGGTAGCATTCTTCCGGAAGTTATATAGCCTCCAACTGACCGCGATGGACTAGTGCTCGGCTTGTGTGTCGTTCCTCATGGATCCCCAAGAAGGTGGATAGCTTCTGGAAACGCTGGATCTTCATGGACGCGCGCCAGTACAGCCCCCTTCTTGAAGCCCCGAAGGCGGCCGTGGTGCAGAGCTCCGGGTGGGAGCATGCCGAGCTCATCGACGCTGAGCTAGAGCCGATCATGGCAAGGATGTAGGAGCTACAGGCCGGTGGGCTCACGACAGGCATGATCACCAAGGAGTTCGTTCGCAAGCACATCGCTCCCCTGCAGAAGCGCACGCATCCGGTATGGACCCGCTCCGGCTTGGAGGATTCGATGAGGCTGAGCACCGACCGCCTCGTGCTAGAGGTGGTGGACGGGCTCTCGAGCATTCTATTCTCCACAGAAACGACATACCCCCTGCGTGACGCGCCCCCGATCTACTGCAACAAGAACTAGGAGGACGTGCGTGCGGCCATGCCACGGTTCGACCAGTGGGGGTTGGTGCCCGAGGGCCTCGAGGGGCCTCACAACAACCCATTCTAGGTGCGGCCAAGCTCGAGGGGCGGCGAATTTCTTGGAGTGACGGCACGCGCCGGCGAGGAGAGCGAGGTGGTGGTGCCCTGCTGGACCACCATCGCCTTGTGGTTGAGGTCAGCAACGACGACGCTGACGGCCTCAAGGGATTCCGAGTGGCGCCCTATCAGGCCGCGCCTCTAGAGGATGAGGAGACCCCCGGTGGGAGCGATGCGCTTCGCGAGGAGGAAACTCCAGACGAGGTCCCGGGAGGGGGCTCCGTCGGCCCTGTGGTGAGGCCTCGGGGGCCAGCTCGAGCCGGCCCCGAGGGAGCGGCAAAGGCGGCTGCTCCGGTGCGCCGTTGAGGAAAAGGCGGTGGGTCCCTATGGACGAGTAGGTCCCCTGGCCCTCTCCTTTCTCTTTCGCTTATTCTTATCCCCCGTGAGATAGAAGCTGAGCCCCCCTGGTGGTGCAGTTGCCCTCCATCGAATAAGAAGAAGACCCCCGGGGCAGAGGGGGCCGCGAGGCAACACGCTCCCCTTCCAGAGGTGCGAATCAAAGAGCCGCCGAAGCCTTGCCAAACCCGGAGGCACGCGAGGCGGATGATGAGGGAGAGCGCACGGCATCCCCCAAACTGCACAAGGATGTGCCCCCGTCTACGAGGGAAGGTGGATCTCCAGAGCGGACCCGCACGGAGGAGTAGTCGAAGTCACCTGGCGCAGGGGGTAACGACGCCCCGGGAGACGCCGCGAGGCCGAGCCTCCCGGAGGGCTCCACTCCGACGAGGGTGGTGGGCGCTGACGAAGTGGTCGTGGCGACCCCTGAGTGCTCGCAGGTGCGCCAAGAGCCGGCGATGGCCGTACCAAACCCCACGCGCGTGGAGGAACCATGGGCGAAGGCAGTGGCCGTTGAGAACCTCCAGCACCCGGCGGGGGAGGAGGCCCCCGCGGGTGAAGGCTTTGCCAAGCTTGGATGGGCTACCGCCCCCCGGCCCTCGCGGCCATCATGAACAGAGGAGGAGGAGGAGCTAGACACGTCCTGGCTGATGGCACTCGTGGGTCACAGTGCTCTGCTGCGGTGCGGGACTCTACGGCACGCCAGGTCTGTCGTCCTAAGTCTCCAGGCTGACCTCATGGCTGAGGAGGAGAACCTCCGTCAAGAGCGGGTGCGCCTCGCCGAGTGCTGGCGGCAAGTGGGGGTGGCCGTTAGCCTGGGACGCCAATGCGATGAGGCCACGTAGGAGAAGCGCGAGAAGGCCGCCCGGAAGGCCAAGGAGCTCCTTGACGGGGTGATTCGGGACGCAGACGAGGCCACCCGGAGGCTTGCCGAGGCGGAGGCCACAGAGAAGGCCTTCATGGAGCGCACCTAGGCTCGCGAGGCCCGACTTTCCCTCGCGAGGAGGCCATCGCCCGGCGCAAGAGCATGGTGTTGGTCCGGGAGCTGGACATGGAAATCCAGGAGCATGAGCTCGCACTGACGACCATTGAGCAGGAGAGGCGGCGCGATCACCTGGAGAACCTGGAGCACGCCGTTGCAGCCGCCGAGGCCTCCTATGATGCCCGCCTTGCGAAGGACAACGCCCTGCTAGACTAGAGGGAGATGAAGTATAAGGTGGAGGCAGATTGGAAGGCCTAGGAGGAGATTGAGCGGAAGACCCAGGCGCTTGCCGCCACCCACTTAAAGAATCTGAAGAAACAGGAGGAACAATTCACGCAGAGGCGCGGTGAGCTCGAGGCCAAAATTGCCATCCTCAAATAGCAGCTTGGCACGTCGGAGGCTGCGAAGCAGAGTGCGGAGGAGCTCCAAGCCACGACCGACTGCGAGCTGGAGGATCTCCAAGCACAGGTGGGCGGCGTCAACGGCACGATGCAGAAAGCCCGGGATGAGGCCGGCCGGAAGCGTGGGGAGCAGCATCAGTGCTCCAAGATGTTCCCCGAGCTCATGACGAGTGCCCGTAAAGTTGTGGCTGCCTTTGCCGACGAGGGGATGGCAGACTCTCAGGAAACCGATGACGCCAGCTACATGGACTTCTTCACAATACTCGTGGGTCGGCTTGAGGCTGGCGCTGCCCGATGTAACGAGATCCTTGATGGGGAGTGCCGCGACCTCTTGCGCCAGGCGTCGATCTGTGTCTTCAGCAACCTGCTATGCACCGATGCCGACTTTGACTTCGGTAGGGTGTTGCACCCCCCGTCCTAGAGGAGCTCTGGGACGGCCTCGCTAGGGATGTGGAGAAGCCCATGGCGAACCTGGTGGAGTGGTTCGCGCCCGTTGGGGAGGAGTCTAGCGAGGGCGGAGGCGTGGCTGACATCAACGGCTGAAGCAGCGACTCATCCGCTTGAGCCTTCACCTACTATTTCCTATAATAGAATAGGAGTGGCCCCGTGGGGGCGTGAAGACATTGCGTGGCACTTTTCTTTAAGTTAAGCCCTACTATGTTTTTGTTTTTCGGTGATGCTTTCTTCCATGCTTTCTTCCATGTTCGCTTCCTTTCAAGACCCACTTTTCTTTCCTTTGCTTGCTTTTGGTGCTCTGCGCCGCCAGGACCCAGCCCCCGAGCATACTGTAGCCATCGATGGTATGCTAGGACGCGTGCCTTTAAAGGCCAGAGGGCGCAGGGCTCCGTGGGGTGGTAAGGGCTCCCGAGGCGCGCTGCTCATGAAGCCCCCTTTGATGCACAAGCAGCATGCATAGGAAGGGAGAAGGTTGGCGCTTGCAAAGTTACGGGGGAGAAAACACCAACTACGCTAAGAGAGGGCTCTTGAAGAATTTTGACTTATCTCTTTAGGAGTATGCGACTTGATGCGTCGCCGCCTGTGGGCTGCGCCTCGCGATGGGTGTTCACCCATGAGGCCCCTCATGGGCATTTGATGGTAGCGAGTGGACGGCTGCCTTACGAAACAGTGCCCGCGAAGTCACCGAACGATGGGTGTCCGTGAAGCTTCTTGTGCCCTGCACTAGTGAGATTGCCACCAAGTTTTATAGGTAATGAGGTGGGGCACGCTTGTGAGGTTGCTTGTGGGTATCACGCGAGGAGACAAGTACCAAGGACCTTGGCGAGGTGACATGCATGGGAGCAGGCCCACGAGCCAGAGCTCAGTCACTTGGGTTTAGTGGCACTGCTGGGTCTGACCCGAGCGTAGGCACGATGTCCAGTCCCCGCACGCGTGATACGTAGAAGGAAGATCACGAGCGCGCATGCCTCCTGAGGGCACTTCATGACAAGCACTTGTGACACTTCAAAAATGAAGTTTTACTGATGCATGAAAAGATCATTACATAATGGAAGATAAATGTTGTCGTGATGCGCACGGGCAGCTTGAGGATGTGACGGCCAGGCGGCCCTTTAGGTAAGTCGTTCCGCCATGACTGTGCATGGGGCTTCCACTGGGTTGTGGGCGGGAGCTCTTGCGGCCAGCGGCAATGCAGAGAAGGCTTTGGAGCATGTACGGCTCCACTTCGCTCATATCCGTGAGGTCACGGATAGAACTTGTGGAGGTGTTGGATGTTCCATGTGTTTTGTACTGGAACACCCTACTCGGTTTCTAGACGCGTCGCGCCAGGCCGAGAAATGTGCACCACCCTGAAGGGGCCTTCCCACATGGGCGAGAGCTTGTGGAGTCCTTCTCTGGAGAGGATCCACTGCAGGATAAGATCGCCAGCCTCAAGCATACAGGGGCGTATGTTGTAGCTGTGATAGCAACGTAGCGCTTGCTGATATGGTGTTGCTTGGATGGCAGCCTGGCGATGTGCCTCCTCGAGGAGGTGCAGATCAGCTTTCCGCAGCCTGTCCTACCGAGCCTTGTCGAAGGCCAGGACACGCGAGGACCCGTGCTTGACCTTAGTAGGGAGGACCGCTTCAGCACCGTAGATGAGGAAGAATGGTGTTTCACCGTAGGCTTGGTGGCGGTCGTGCGGATTGACCACAGCACGGAAGGGAGCTCGTTGAGCCAGCCCTTGCCACAGACCATGAGCTTTTTCTTGAAGCTCCTTGTCTTGAGGCCCTTGAGGACCTCATTGTTAGCACGCTCGGCCTGGCTGTTGCTCCTTGGGTGCGCCACTGAGGCGTAGCAGATCTACATGCCGATGCTGGCGCAGTATGACTTTAAGAGGCCGCTGGTGAATTGCGAGCCATTGTTAGTGATGATGGGATTGGGGACACTGAAGCGGCAGACGAGGCCCTTGATGAACTTGACATCTGAGCCTGCCAGGATGGTGCGGACGGGTGCCACCTCAGCCCACTTGGTGAACTTGTTAATGATGATGGAGAGGAAGTGGTAGTCCAGCCCCCAGACCGCGAAGTGCCACCAGAGGGGGATGGTTTGGAGCCCTTCCACTCGTTGGTGGATCTGCTTGGCGTGGAACTGGCAGGCTTCATAGGACTGGACCAGCTCCTCAGCATCACTGATGCGGAGCATCCTATGGTCATCCCCATGGACCTATCATCGTCTCACCAAGTGCCAAGAGGACCAATGACACGAGCACGTGCAAGAGCTCTCGAGACCGAGGTGACATCTCTCCTTAATGAACTTCCATATGAATCATGTGAGACATGGCTACTACCTCAAACGGAAATGCTATGCATGCTCAGGTACCTAGAGGACCCCCTCGAAGATCCACGAGAAGACGGACAAGTCCCCAAGTTCACGGATGAAGAGGAACGGCGGAAGGAACTGGAGAAGCCCCCAGGACCCGGACATTCGGCCCCAAGCCCCGGACATCCGGCCCTGGAGCATCTACTACAGCAGCAGCAGCTCGGCTGACCAGCTACAGGGCCTGGACATCCGGCCGGCCCCCGGACATCCGGCCCGACAGCCCCGGAAATCCGGCGCCTCCACCGGACATCCGGCGCCCCGTCACAGAACCTCCAGAAGCTGAACCACATCAGCCCGGACATCCGGCCAACGGCCCGGACATCCGACTCTTCCCGAGCCGCCGGACATCCGGACACCACCTGTCCAGAGAGCTTTGAGACCGGCGCCAGACCAGCCCAGACATCCGGCCCGACAGCCCGGACATCCGGCGTCACGGAAAGGCCCGGACATCCGGCCCGTCGCCCGGACATCCGGCCCCCTTGCCTGCGTGCAGTGCATCTGGACCGAGGCCCATGTACCCCTTCGCCCCTTAGACTATATATACTCCCCCTCCACCTACGTTTTAGGGTTAGCAAAGGATTAGCTCATTTGAGAGATAGAGCTTTGCTCATCCACTTGGTTACTTCTCCATTGGAGTTCACGACCTCTTCGGAGAAGATCCCCCAAGCGGATTCAAGACCCCTAACGGGAAGAACTCAAGACCTCCTCACGAAGAAGAATCGGTTACCCTATGTATCATCCTTTGTTGGATTTGGATCGTGTATCTCTTTGTGTTTCAAGGATCTAGCACATGTGTGATCGTTCCTTGTCTATTTGAGTGTTTCCTCTCGTTTCCCCTTGTGGTTTCCCTCGCGTTTCCCCCCGTGTTCTTCGTGTTCTTCGTAGGATCCGCTCCAATCGTGAAAGATCGGCCCTAGGGTTTCCACCCTACATCATCTTGGTATCATGAGCAAGGTTGATCACGAATTTGGAGCCCCTACCCTTTGTTTTCTAGCCTTGTTTTGTTGATTTTGTCCCAAATTCGAAAATTCACCACAAAAATAGCCCCCCAAATTTTATTGTGATTTGTTGGTGTGATGAAGTTTTGTTGGATTTGATCCGCGGATTTCATGTCTTGCAAGTCGATCTAGATTTCCCCCATCTTTTCCCCAATTTCCTTCCACAAAATCTCGCGAATTTTGCCACGGAATTTTGATTTCTCCACAAGTTCATCCACAGATCCTGAGCCCGGACATCTGGCCCGTCCGCCGGACATCCGGCCCTGAGACCCGGACATCCGGCCCCTGACAGCAGCACTTCCATCCACCGCTCCGTTTCCCGCCTAACTTTCGCCAAATTTTTGCTCCGGTGCCCACGTACACTTCCGCATACCCACTTACCCTTCCACAAACCCCACCACTTCCCGCTACCAACTCTGACAATTTTGACACGTTTTGCTTTGAGAATTTGAGTTGCGGTTTCCGTTTCCTAACGCGTTTCGGCAACTTAGGGACGGTTCGACATCAACATCACCGCCGCCCATCTTCGCCACGGACTCGTCATCGTCATTGACCACTTCATCATCATCCGTCCTTGCTTACACATGACAAACCATTGACGGTAGTCTCGACGACATCTTGGACTACTCCTTGCCATTACATTGATAACCACCATAGACCAATTTTGCGTATCTTGCCTATTGAGACTAGCCTTTGAGTATTGCCGGCAACGTCACTTGTGCACATTAGTGATCATACTCCCCATAGCATACATACCATATCATCGTGGTGCATATCTTAGTATCATCTCTTGTGTCACAAGGTTGTCATAGCATACACAATTGCTATCTTGGTTCGTGAAGTTTTGCATGAGAAAAGAGCTCAAAAGAGAAAGAGCCAACCAAGCTTCTAAGAAAAAAGGGAAGATAAGCAAAGAGCTTATAAGCAAGAACCATAGCATCATACTACATTAAGATTGTCAGACTCGATCATCTTGGATCATATCATCGGATTACCATACATATACCATACTTGGGATAGAAGTCGTTGCATTTTTGCTTAGTAGGTAGTGCACAAGTTTCGTATCCACCTATCGTGCAATCGTGCTAGCGTCTCTCTAGTGTTGTGCAACAAGAGCATTTTCCGTGGATTCCACATTTTCCGCTCATTTTTGGTTGCACGACCCCATTTATCTATTTGCGTGTGTGTTTCCGTGTCTCACTACTTGCTTGGTCTACTTGTTGCATCTGCAGATTTGTGAATCTTTTCCAACATTATTGAGGCTCACTAACAATTGCATCGAATTTTGTGCCACCATCCTAACCGAGCTCCACTATAAGCTTTTACTTGTGTAGGTGTGAGAAACCGATAAGAATCGGTACCAATTGTGCTATTTCCTTGTTCCACATTTGAGTGATCATTGATCCATCTTCAACATTGGTCAAGGTACATTTGGTATAAGTTCTTCTCTTTCTCCCACTCACATATTTGCTTGGAATGATGGATAGGCCAAGTTCTTCTACCGACCCACTCTTCATCGAGCAAGACGATGACCCGAGCACCTACGTCACCAAACGCCACCTCTTCGGTGCACAACGAGCTTTGCATCAAGAACAACAAGCAATGAGCGACCGCATCGACAATCTCGCCACCCACTTACGTCTCTCCGAGCAACATACAAGAGACTACCTCGACCACAAGCTCGACCAACACAAACAAGAGAACGATGCAAGAATGGACGAGATTCGTGCCTTGTTGGTCAACCGCTCTTCTACCACTTCATCCTCCTCAAGACGGAGCCACTCAAGTCGACATTCCTCTGACCACTCAAGTACACCGACGTCGAACACTCTTCGCCAAGCCGCGCGCCAAGACCGTCAAGCAAACCGCAATCCTCTACACGGAACCGATTCTCAAGAGCAACTTCTTGCGCAAGAACATCAACATCGCCAAAACCAAGCTACCTTTGCGCAAGCATGAGAATGGCAATGTCTATGCCAACAAGAGAAAGAACGAGCACGCCTACACCAAGACGAACAAGATGACGAGGCACACCGTCAAGAACAACTACGGCGAGAAGCTCAAGCACTTGAGGCGCAACGTGCCCTCCACGACACAAGTCGCGCCGTTGCCGCACGCAACTGCCATAGGCGCGAGCAAGAAGAAGCGCTTCGCGATGAAGTTCAAGAGAGGAACTATCATGGTCAAGTGCATCGTCAAGTTCGACAAGCTCCTCCACAAGCTCCACAAGAACCTCAAGTTCAACAAGAGCAACAAGACAATGGAAATCCTCCACGCCAAGAGCAAGTTGAGGGAGACAATCCTCCTCGTCAAGGACGTAATCACCCTCGACCTCAACACAATTAAGAGCAACGCTACGGCAAGCTAAAGTTCACCATGCCCAAGTTTTCCGGAAGCAATGATCCCGAAGAGTACCTATCATGGGCATTGAAGGTGGACAAAATCTTTTGTTTGCACAACTATGAGGAAGAGAAGAAGATCGCGATGGCATCCCTTGAGTTCCAAGACTACGTCCTCATATGGTGGGAACAAGTCATTGAGCGTCGTGAGGCAAGAGGTGAACCACCAATCACCACTTGGGCACAAATGAAGGATGTCATGAGAGCATGTTTTGTGCCAACCTACTACAACCGCGATCTCTTCAAGAAACTCCAACTCCTCAAACAAGGAACCAAGAGCGTTGAAGAGTACTACAAGGAAATGGAGATTGCCATGATACGAGCCAATGTCACGGAAGATGATGAGCAAACGATGGCACGTTTCTTGAGTGGACTAAATCATCCTATCAAGAAGATCGCCGACTTCCAACCATACTCGAACCACATCGAGCTAGTTCATCAAGCTACCAAAGCGGAACGTCAAGTGCAAGATGACTTCAAGTATGCCAAGTTCTCATCCAAGTCCTATGGTTTCTCCAACTCTCAACCTTCAACGACTCCAACACCTTCTACCTCAACCAAGCCATCTACAAGCAACAACGACAAGTCAAGTTACAAGAAATCTTTGACAACCTCAAGTCGTCCTCCTACTACAAGCAACTTCAAGCCGCGAGCTTCATCATCATCTACTCCAACCGATGAGACCATCAAGACAAGTTCACTCAAGTGTTTCACATACCGCGGCCGAGGCCACAAGTCCTTCGAGTGTACCAACAAGCGCACCATGATCTTCAATGATGATGGTACATATGACTCCATGAGTTAAGGCGAAATGGAAGCCCTCGAGAATTTGGCCATGCACCGGCAAGTGAACGAGGATGAAGATGATCAAGTCTTTTGCGACGAAGATTCGAGCCCCGCTCTTGTTGTCTCCAAGGTCTTGACACTTCAACATCAACAAGACGAAGACCAAAGATGCCATATCTTCCATACCAAGGCCGGCATCAATGGAAGGTCCGTCAAGGTCATAATCGATGGAGGAAGTTGCCATAACTTGGCAAGTGAAGAACTATGCTCCAAGCTACAATTGGTCAAGATGAAGCACCCGCATCCTTACAAAGTTCAATGGCTAAGCGACTCCGGCACTATCCAAGTTGAGCATATGGTGCAAGTTTCCTTCAAGATCGGAGCTTAGGAAGACACTTTGGAATGTGATGTCATTCCGATGTCCGTTTGCCACCTCCTCCTTGGACGGCCATGGCAATTTGACTGAGGTGTCATCCACAACGGGCGGACAAATCACTATAGCTTCAAGATGAAAGGAAAGGAGTACATGCTACGACCTATGTATCCTAGCCAAGTGATCGCCGACAAGCAAGCCACCCATCGTGGAGAGAATAGTGAGAGAGCAAACCACCACAAAGAGAGTGAGCGCCACAAGCCCAAAGTGAGTGTCTCCATGATGAGCGACAAGAAAAACCTAGTCCTATTTGCCACCAAAAGTGAGATGAGAGAAGTGTGTGAGAACCCATCAAGTGTCATGCACTATGTCCTTTTGTGCAAAGACGAGGCACCAAAAACTAACAACACTCACAATCTACCTTTAGTGTTATCTTCTCTATTGCAGGAATTCCAAGATGTATTCCCCGACGAGCTACCTCTGGGTCTACCTCCTCTATGAGGCATCGAACACCGCATCGACCTCATCCCCGGAGCACCTCTTCCTAACAAGGCTCCCTACCGCGTCAACCCCGAGGAAACCAAGGAGATCCAACGGCAAATACAACAACTCATCGACAATGGCCATGTACGCGAAAGCTTGAGCCCTTGTGTCGTCCCGGTAATCCTTGATCCCAAGAAAGATGGTACATTTCGCATGTGTTCTGATTGTCATCCTATCAATGTTATTACCGTGCGTTATCGTTACCCTATCCCACGCCTAGATGATATGCTAGATGAGCTTAGCGGAGCTACCATTTTCTCTAAAATTGATCTTAAAAGTGGCTACTATCAAATACGCATCCAAGAAGGTGATGAATGGAAAACTGCATTTAAGACCAAATTTGGCTTATATGAATGGCTTGTTATGCCAATGGGTTTATCCGAAGCACCCGGTACTTTCATGAGAGTCATGCATTTTGTTCTTCGCCCCTATATTGGTGTATTTGTTGTGGTCTATTTTGACGATATTCTTGTATTTAGTAAATCTCTCAAAGATCATGTCACCCATCTTAAAACCGTGTTGCAAACTCTTAGAAAAGAGCGACTTTATGCTAATATGGACAAATGCCTTTTTGTTGTTGATAAGCTTGTTTTCTTGGGTTTCGTTGTGTCTTCTAAGGGTGTTCATGTAGATGAATCTAAGATCAATGCTATTAAAACTTGGCCCCAACCAACCAACTTGCAACAAGTGCATAGTTTTCTTGGTTTAGCCGGTTTCTATCATAGATTTGTCAAGGATTTTAGCACCATTGCTTCACCTTTACACGCTTTGAGTAAGAAGAATGCACCCTTTGTTTGGGGACCATCCCAAGATACCACTTTCAATGAGCTTAAGAATTTGCTTACTCATGCTCCCGTGCTTGCATTACCCAACTTTGACAAACCCTTTGAAATTCATTGCGATGCTAGCGGTAATGGCATAGGAGGTGTGTTAACGCAAGAGAAGCGCCCAATTGCTTACTTTAGTGAGAAACTTTCCGGAGCGAAACTCAATTACCCCATCTATGACAAAGAGCTATATGCTTTAGTGCGAGTTTTGCGTGAGTGGGAACATTATCTTCGCCCTCATGAATTTGTCATTCATACCGACCATGAAACGCTTAAGTACCTTAAGGGTCAAACTAAGTTGAACAAGCGTCACGCTAAGTGGAGTGAATTCATTGAGTCATTTACTTATGTCATCAAGTACATCAAAGGTAAGGAAAATGTTGTGGCGGATGCGCTTTCCCGCAAATGCATGCTTGTTACTAAACTTGAATTGAATGTCATTGGTTTTGAGCACATAAAAGACTTGTATGTGCATGATACTACCTTTGCTATTCCTTATGCCAAATGTTTGACGCATACATTTTGGGAACGCTATTACATCAAAGATGATTATCTTATGAGAGCTAACAAACTATGCATTTCCGAGTCTTCTCTTCGTTTGTTACTTTTGCAAGAATCTCATGGAGGACTAATGGGACACTTTGGACGCGACAAGACATTTGCTACGCTCTCCAAGAACTATTTTTGGCCCAAGATGTTTCGCGACGTTTCACGTTTCACCAACTGGTGCTCTACATGCCGCAAAGCTAAGTCTAAAGCTCAATCCCATGGTCTATATATGCCACTTCCTATTCCGTACCACCCATGGGAAGATATTAGCATGGATTTTGTGCTTGGCTTGCCTAGAACTAGAAATGGCAAAGATTCCGTGTTTGTTGTTGTGGACCGATTCTCTAAGATGGCTCACTTCATCCCATGCACCAAGATAGACGATGCTTCACATGTTGCAAACCTCTTTTGTAGGGAAATATTGCGTCTCCATGGAGTACCCAAGACGATTGTCTCAGACCGCGACGTCAAGTTCCTAAGCTACTTTTGGAATACTTTATGCGCCAAGCTCGGAATCAAGCTCTTGTTCTCTTCGGCATACCATCCACAAAACGACGGCCAAACGGAGGTGACGAACCGCACGCTCTCCACTCTACTACGCGTGTTAATCAAGAGGAACATCATGGAGTGGGAGGAGTGCCTACCCATCGCCGAGTACGCCTACAACCGCGCAAGACATTCAACTACCGGCAAGTCCCCCTTCGAGGTCGTCTATGGTTTCAACCAGTTGTTCCCATTGGACATTCTTCCTCTACCACTACAAGAGCGCATCAACATGGACGCGAGTGCCCGAGTGAGCTACCTTAAGAAGATGCATGAGCATACAATGCACACCATCGAGCGCCAAGTACAACGACTCGCGACCAAGCTCAACGTCAACAAGCAACCCATGATATTCAACATTGGAGATCTTGTGTGGTTACACCTTCGCAAGGAACGCTTCCCCAACGAACGCAAGTCCAAACTTCCACCACGAGCCGATGGACCCTTCAAGGTGCTTGAACGCTACAACAACAACGCCTACAAGATCGACATTCCTCGCGACAAGTACTCCGTGAGCGACATATTCAACATCAAAGATCTCTCCCCGTACCATGGTGATTAGGATTTCGATCCGAGGTCGGATCTTTCCCAAGGGGGGGGGAGATGATGCGGAGTATCCTATGGTCATCCCCATGGACCTATCATCGTCTCACCAAGTGCCAAGAGGACCAATGACACGAGCACGTGCAAGAGCTCTCGAGACCGAGGTGACATCTCTCCTTAATGAACTTCCATATGAATCATGTGAGACATGGCTACTACCTTAAACGGAAATGCTATGCATGCTCAGGTACCTAGAGGACCCCCCCGAAGATGCACGAGAAGACGGACAAGTCCCCAAGTTCACAGATGAAGAGGAACGGCGGAAGGAACTGGAGAAGCCCCCAGGACCCGGACATCCGGCCCCAAGCCCCGGACATCCGGCCCCTGGAGCATCTACTACAGCAGCAGCAGCTCGGCCAACCAGCTACAGGGCCCGGACATCCAGCCGGCCCCCGGACATCCGGCCCGACAGCCCCGGAAATCTGGCGCCTCCACCGGACATCCGGCGCCCCGTCACAGAACCTCCAGAAGTTGAACCACGTCAGCCCGGACATCCGGCCAACGGCCCAGACATCCGGCTCTTCCTGAGCCGCCGGACATCCGGCCCCCTGCCCGGACATCCGTACACCACCTGTCCAGAGAGCTTCGAGACCGGCGCCAGACCAGCCCGGACATCCGGCGTCACAGAAAGGCCCGGACCTCCGGCCCGTCGCCCGGACATCCGGCCCCCCTTGCTTGCTTGCAGTGCATCTGAGCCGAGGCCCATGTACCCCTTCGCCCCTTAGACTATATATACTCCCCCTCCACCTACGTTTTAGGGTTAGCAAAGGATTAGCTCATTTGAGAGATAGAGCTTTGCTCATCCACTTGGTTACTTCTCCATTGGAGTACACGACCTCTTCGGAGAAGATCCCCCAAGCGGATTCAAGACCCATAACGGGAAGAACTCAAGACCTCCTCATGGAGAAGAATCGGTTACCCTATGTATCCTCCTTTGTTGGATTTGGATCGTGTATCTCTTTGTGTTTCGAGGATCTAGCACATGTGTGATCGTTCCTTGTCTATTTGAGTGTTTCCTCTCGTTTCCCCTCGTGGTTTCCCTCGCGTTTCCCCTCGTGTTCTTCGTGTTCTTCATAGGATCTGCTCCAATCGTGAAAGATCGGCCCTAGGGTTTCCACCCTACATCAATCACGAAGCGTAGTGGACCAGTAGAAGCACTACAAAAAAAACCACTTCCGTGATGACACATGTTTGTCATAGTAGGTCATGTTTTCTGTCATGCATGTACATCCATGATGATTTTATGACAGAATCAAGATAGTCATACCTGTGATGTCGTAGAAGTGTTCCATGAAAATACAAAAATTATCATCACGGAAGTGTCCAATTCCATGACGATAAATGGCACGTCATGGAAGTGTTTTCGTCAAGGGTAACCAACACATGGCATCCATCGTAACGGGTCGCCGTTAAGCTATCGGGTTCCGGTTTGGATCCGATAACGCGTTAATAGCCCGGACCAATGGGGATTTTCCATGTGTAAAATTCTTGTTCGCCGGAGGATCCACGTGTCGGCTTAGCGCTGGGATAGATGTCATCCGTACATTGGAGGGAACGCGCCTATGTTACCTTGACATGTGGCAGGGCCCAACAGTAGCCCATTTAAGATAAAAAGGCCGGCCCAACCAAGGGCCCACAAAATTTTGTCATACTCTACTGGGCCGGCCCGTTAACAACCTGCCATGGTTTGGGCCAAATTACGGCCCACATAACATTCGGCCCGTTAGATGCCTGTCATGTTTTGGGCCAAATGACAGCCCACATCAGATCCGGCCGGTTAACAGTCTGCCATGTTTTGGGCCAAATGACGGCCCATGTAGGATCCGACCCATTATTTGCCTAACATTCTGTGGGCCAAATTACGACCCATATATGATCTAGCCCGTTAACAGGCAATGTGCTTTCGGCCCCATTGGGGGCCAATTTGAAGTACGGCCTCTTAAAGGCACATGTAATAGTTCATCCCGATATTACTTTCGGCCTGTTAATGGACATTGGTACATATGGGCCGTTGTCGGCCCGGTTTCACTTTCAGCCATTTAACGGTCTATGCTGCATGTGGGCCTATTTCTGGGCTGAAGTGACTTTCGGCCTCTTAAAGGCACGTAGTCTTCGTGGATATATTTTAGCCCAACCTGACTATTGGCCCATTAAAGGCCCGTGAGATAACTGGGCCTAATGATGGCCAGCTTCACATCTGTTCTGCTTACGAACCATTATGTTATTTGGCCAACTTTGGCCCGACAAATATTTTGGCCTATTAACGGCCCATCTTGTGATTGACCCAATCATTGGCCTCCAACACTGTTCAGGCCCAATCTACTTTTAGAACTGTTAAAAGCCCATTATTTTTTCGGGCCCAACTTAGGCAACTGGTTTACTCGGCCTATTAAAGGCCCGAAACTAATAGTTGGTGAGTTTACGTCTAGGCCTGCTATTGGCCGGACATGATTGTAGGCCCACGTTTTGGCCCATTTACAGCGATTGGCGGGCTTGCCAGTTTTAGTACCATAAATTTTTTATATAATAAACCAAACGTTTAGGCCTATTGCACTTCGTCAAAGCTTACGGCCTTTTCAGGGATTGACGACAGCATATACAGAAATTAAATTATAGCATCATGACAAAGAATATACCTAAACTTACAACAAAGAAATTACTGCATATTACGTGCACTGGGCATAAAAGTTCGCCGGCAGCGATAATAAAGCACAACTAGACAACAGATTACATACACTGGGCATCGAAGGATGCCACTAGTGCAAATAAACATGCTGCCTAAAATAATATACAGAACCGACAACACTTCAACACAGTTCAAGAAAGGTTAGTCCTGCCTCGGAGCTACAACGCAAGCAGCTGAGCAAGCCGATGACTGCACTTGTTTGATGTTTATATCCAACTCTAGCTGCATAGCATCAATGGCACTTCTTGGCGTCAGTGATATCACCCTGAAAGAGAAAAAAGCAGACAGATAACATGCTTTGCACATATAAGCAATAGTGCTATCGATTCATCCCATATCTTAGTGGCAAATAAAGAGACCTGGATTACAATAGAATAAAAAATGTTCACGGTTAAGACATGGCAGGAAATGGCATTGTGCAGTGGCCAGCTTCACCACACCACTGTTTTACAGATCAAGAACACAAGCATACATGCAGTGCTAAAGAATGTATAAGCATCGATGGTGAGTGTACTGTCAATTTATCTCATTTCAGATTGGTAAATAAAGAGACATGATTTAAATAACATGAACATAATATGCATTGTTCATAGTTAAGACATAGCAGGATATGACATTGTCCTGGAGTTGGTAGTTTGACCACACTACTGGATTACAGATCAAAAAGCATACATGCAGTGCTAAGGAAGGTCACTTGCTATGTTTAGTTTAATTTACATGGTATGAATAAGGAACTAGGTTGTACAACTCAAAACTGAAATTGAGAAGGAGAAACTTATGTTTATGAACTTCATAATAAACTTTAAACATGCAATTTGATGCAAACGACAAAAATAAATAGCAGTTGCAGTCATTGCTATCAAATATACACCGCAAAGTTTGAAGGCTCGAGAAGGACAAACATACGTTAGTAATGAAGACCGGCTCTATAAAGCCCTTTTCCATGTTGATGGGCGGGCAATTCAAGAAGTTTACCAAAGAGTCTTCTTCATAAGCATTGCCTTTATTCTACATTTTGTTAAGAGTAAATATAGAAGTGATAATATAGGAACAAATGGATATTATTTAAGCTAAGATGCAGAGTGATGCTACATAATCAACTAGCTATAAATGTAGGTACAACATACAGCCAAAAGGTACTGACAAGAGTAATGCAGAGCTAAACATCTTCAGTAGCATTGGTTTTATTCAACATTTCGGTAAGAGTAAACATAGATCAGATGTGTACAAAATGGATGCCAAGGGAAAATAAGATGCAAAGTGATGGTACATGAACAACAAGCTGACAGTATAAGTACAGTGATAAAGGACAACACATACTTTCAAGAACAATGTAGAGCTAAACTTCTTCATAAGCATTGGGTTTATTCTACATTAATGTAAGCATTAATATAGATCTGATAATTAGGAGAGAACAGTGGATATGCAGGTTATCATGCACATTGATGTCACATAATCAACCAGGTATGAATGTAAGTACATCGATACAAGACAATAGGTACTAACAAGAGCAAAGCAGTGAGTAGCATAGTTGTGATATCCTAGGTTTTGTGGCACTGGTTCTATCGCCAATATAAGTGGGGTGATGTCTGATTTTTGTGGTACCACCACCTTTTTCAAGGACTTTGCTACTACTCCTTCAGGTTCTGCAATCACTCTCTTCCTTTTGGATGTCTGATACATAAGAGCAGCATTTGAATGAAAAAACATGATATGATGACAAATGGAATGCGTATTGATAATGGGTGGGCATGGCAACACATATATGATGAGTAAACTAAGCACATGACGGTGCAAAGAAGCAGAAGAAACACAAGACAGCTTACGCAAGTTATGTGCAACCCATAAAACCTTACAAATTAGAACAGGCACCTTGTAGGGTGAACAGGATAGGCCATCTTCCTTTGACTCCTTGAGCTTAGGATCCTATTCTGAACATGAATCTGTACGTGTGGGCTTCATTCCATCCAGAATGGAACTCAATGCCTCGATACCATGTTTGTTATTTATTGCACTGTTCCGCGATACTCTTCTGATGTGCGCATTCTCATATTCATTGTGATTTTGTTCAATATCTGAGAAGCATGACGACATAAATAGTAGTGAGATTATCTTTGTAATGCAGAGGATATTCTAATATAATAGGGGGTCCTTGTAAACCCTTGCGTGCTATCACTGGATTTTAATGAGAGAGCCCTTGTGTGCTGTAATTTGGTGCGTACAATAATATAATCTGGCACAGCTACACACAAAAATAGGCTCCCTGTTGTGATGTAGGGTAGAAACAGAAGTAAGGACAGTTGTGATGTAGGGTAGAACCCTAGGGCCCGATCTTTCACGAAATGGAGGGGATCCTACGAAGAACACGAAGAACATGAGGGAAAACACGAGGAGAGAAATCACTCTAACCAACAAGAACGATCACACATGTGCTAGATCCTCGAAACACAAAGAGATACACGATCCGAATCCAACAAAGGACGATACATAGGGAAGCTAGTTCATCTCCAAAGGAGGTCTTGATGGGGGTCCACCCATGAGGGGGGTCTTGAATCCAAGGTGGATCTTCTCCAAAGAGGTGTCGATCCCTCGTGGTGGAGTAGATCCGTATGGATGAGCAAAGATCTATCTCAAGTATGAGCTAAACCAATGCTGACCCTAACTAGTAGGTGGGGGAGATCTATTTATAGTCTTAGTGCAAATGGGGGCAAAGTGAAAGGGGTACATGGGCTTCGGGCCTGAAACTGTGCGCAGACAAGCACCGGACGTCCGGTCCGGAGCGGACGTCCGGTGGCTCATGGGCGTCCGGACGTCCGGAAGGCGCCGGACTTCCATCATTTCGGCTCGGGTGCAGTGGCACCGGATGTCCGGAGTCGGCCGGTCGTCTGGTCGCTGGTCGTTCGGTCTCGTCGGACTTCCGCTGATTCGGCTCGGGTGGGGAACTGCCGGATTTCCGGTGGAGGCCGGACGTCCAATCACTGGGAGTTGCCGGTCGTCTGGTCCTAGCCGAACGTCCGTCCGCTGTAGCTTTCACTGGCCAGGTTTCCTCTGGCTGGCATGGCCTTCAGGGACCGGACGTCCGGTCTAGAGCGAACGTCCGGTGGCTGTAGCTCCACTTGCAGCTCTTCTTCTTGTCCCTCATGCTTGGTGTCCTCGCCGTCTTGTCCGTTGGATGTAGCTGCTCCGTGGCCTTCCTCCAAGTACCTGATCAAACATAGTGTTTCCACTTGAGGTAGTAGCCATGTCGCATGTGCAGAAAGTGGTAGTTCGGAGAGGAGCGAGTTCACCTTATCTTCTATAGCCTTTTCTCGAGCTCTTGTCATTGGTCCAAGTGGAGTCGTGGGAGACGTAGGTATGTCAATGGGGATGACCGTGGGATGCTCCGCATCATCTCCCCCCCCCCCATGGGAAGGATACGACCTCGGATCGAAATCTTCATCACCATGGTAGGGCGAGAGATCCGTGATGTTGAAGACGTCGCTCACGTTGTACTTGTCGCGCGGGAGGTCGATCTTGTAAGCGTTGTTGTAGTAGCGTGCGAGCACCTTGAAGGGTTCATCGGCTAGTGGTAGAAGTTTGGACTTGCGTTTGTTGGGGAAACGGTCCTTGCGAAGGTGTAGCCACACGAGATCTCCAATGTTGAATATCATGGGTTGCTTGTTGACGTTGAGCTTGGTCGCGAGTCATTGTACTTGGCGCTCGATGGTGTGCCTTGTATCTTCAAGCATCTTCTTGAGGTAGTTGACTCGTGCACTCGCGTCCATGTTGATGCGCTCTTGTAGTGGTAGAGGAAGAATGTCCAATGGTGACAATGGGTTGAAACCGTAGACGACCTTGAAGGGGGACTTGCCGGTAGTCGAATGTCTTGCGCGGTTGTAGGCGTACTCGGTGATGGGTAGGCATTCCTCCCATTCCTTGATGTTCTTCTTCATCAACACGCGGAGGAGAGTAGATAGCGTCCGGTTCGTGACCTCCATTTGGTCGTCGGTTTGTGGGTGGTATGCCGAAGAGAATAGGAGCTTGATTCCGAGTATTGCGCATAATGTCTTCCAAAAGTAGCTAAGGAACTTGACGTCGCGGTCCGAGACAATAGTCTTTGGCACTCCATGTAGGCGCAAGATTTCCCTACAAAAAAGATTTGCAACATGTGAAGCATCGTCTATCTTATTGCATGGTATGAAATGTGCCATCTTAGAGAATTGGTCGACAACAACAAACACAGAATCCTTTCCATTTCTAGTTCTAGGCAAACCAAGCTCAAAATCCATGCTAATATCCTCCCATGGGTGATATGGAATTGGAAGGGGCATATAAAGACCATGGGATTGAGCTTTTAACTTAGCTTTGCGACATGTAGGGCATCGGTTGGTGAAACGTGAGACGTCGCGGAATATCTTGGGCCAAAAATAGTTCTTGGAGAGCGTGGCGAATGTCTTGTCGCGTCCAAAATGCTCCATTAGTCCTCCTCCATGAGATTCTTGCAAAAGTAACAAACGAAGAGAAGACTCAGGGATGCTAAGTTTGTTAGCTCTCATAAGATAATCATCCTTGATGTAATAGCATTCCCAAGACGTATGCGTCAAACATTTGGCATAAGGAATAGCAAAAGTAGGATCATGCGCATACAAGTCTTTTATGTGCTCAAAACCATTGACATTCAATTCAAGTTTACTAACAAGCATGCATTTGCGGGAAAAGTGCATCCGCCACAACATTCTCCTTGCCCTTAATGTACTTGATGACATACGAAAATGACTCAATGAATTCACTCCACTTAGCATGACGATTGTTCAACTTAGTTTGACCCTTAAGGTACTTAAGCATTTCATGGTCGGTATGAATGACAAATTCATGAGGGCGAAGATAATGTTCCCACTCACGCAAAACTCGCACTAAAGCATATAGCTCTTTGTCATAGATACGATAATTGAGTTGCGCTCCGGAAAGTTTCTCGCTAAAGTAAGCAATTGGGCGCTTCTCTTGCATTAACACACCTCCTATGCCATTACCGCTAGCATTGCAATGAACTTCAAAAGTTTTGTCAAAGTTGGGTAATGCAAGCACGGGAGCATGAGTAACCAAATTCTTAAGTTCATTAAATGCGGCATCTTGAGATGGTCCCCAAACAAAGGGTGCATTTTTCTTACTCAAAGCATGTAAAGGAGACGCAATGGTGCTAAAATCCTTAACAAATCTATGGTAGAAACCGGCTAAACCAAGAAAACTACACACTTGTTGCAAGTTGGTTGGTTGGGGCCAAGTTTTAATAGCATTGATCTTAGACTCATCTACATGAACACCCTTAGAAGACACAACGAAACCCAAGAAAACAAGCTTATCAACACCAAAAAGGCATTTGTCCGTATTAGCATAAAGGCACTCTTTCCTAAGGGTTTGCAACATGGTTCTAAGGTGGGTGACATGATCTTTGAGAGATTTGCTAAATACAAGAATATCGTCAAAGTAGACCACAACAAATACGCCAATATAGGGTAGAAGAACAAAATGCATGACTCTCATGAAAGTACCGGGTGCTTCAGATAAACCCATTGGCATAACAAGCCATTCATGTAAGCCAAATTTGGTCATAAATGCGGTTTTCCATTCATCACCTTCTTGGATGCGTATTTGATAGTAGCAACTTTTAAGATCAATTTTAGAGAAAATGGTGGCTCCGCTAAGCTCAACTAGCATATCATCTAGGCGTGGGATAGGGTAACGATAATGCACGGTAATAGCATTGATAGGACGATAATCAGAACACATGCGAAATGTACCATCTTTCTTTAGAACAAGGATTACCGGGACGGCACAAGGGCTCAAGCTTTCGCGTGCATGGCCATTGTCGATGAGTTGTTGTACTTGCCATTGGATCTCCTTGGTTTCCTCGGGGTTGACGTGGTAGGGAGCCTTGTTAGGAAGGGGTGCTCCAGGGATGAGGTCGATTCGGTGTTCGATGCCTCGTAGAGGAGGTAGACCTGGAGGTAGCTCATCAGGGAATACATCTTGGAATTCCTGCAATAGAGAAGATAACACTAAAGGGAGATTGTGAGAGGTGTTAGTTTTTGGTGCCTCGTCCTTGCACAAAAGGACATAGTGCATAACACTTGATGGGTTCTCACACACTTCTCTCATCTCACGTTTGGTGGCAAAGAGGAGTAGGTTTTTCTTGTCGCTCATCATGGAGGCACTCGATTTGGGCTTGTCGCGCTCACTCTCTTTATGGTGGTTCACTCTCTCACTATTCTCTCCATGATGGGTGGCTTGCTTGTCGGCGATCACTTGACTTGGAGACATAGGTCGTAGCACGTACTCCTTCCCTTTCATCTGGAAGCTATAGTGATTAGTTCGCCCATTGTGGATGACGCCTCGGTCAAATTGCCATGGTCATCCAAGAAGGAGGTGGCAAACGGACATCGGAACGACATCACACTCCAAAGTGTCTTCGTATGCTCCAATCTTGAAGGAAACTTGCACCATATGCTCGACTTGGATAGTGCCGAAGTCACTTAGCCATTGAACCTTGTAAGGATGCGGGTGCTTCATCTTGACTAATTGGAGCTTGGAGCATAGTTCTTCACTTGCCAAGTTATGACAACTTCCTCCATCGATGATGACCTTCACAGACCTTCCATCGATTCCGGCCTTGGTGTGGAAGATATGGCATCTTTGGTCTTCGTCTTGTTGATGTTGAAGAGTCAAGACATTGGAGACAACAAGAGCGGGGCTCGGATCTTCGTCACAAAAGACTTGATCATCTTCATCGTTGTTCATTTGCCGGTGCATGGCCACTTGCTCAAGGGCTTCCATTTCGCCTTCACTCATTGAGTCGTATGTACCATCGTCATTGAAGATCATGGTGCGTTTGTTGGTACATTCGAAGGACTTGTGGCCTCAGCCGCCGCATGTGAAGCATTTGATGGAACTTGTCTTGACGGTCTCATCCGGTGGAGTTGTAGATTATGAAGCTGTCAGCTTGAAGTTGCTTGGAGTAGGAGGACGGCTTGAGGTTGTCGAAGTTTTCTTGTAATTGGACTTGTCATCGTTGCTTGTAGAAGGCTTGGTTGAGGTAGACGGTGTTGGAGTCGTTGAAGCTTGGGTGTTGGAGAAGCCATAGGACTTGGATGAGAACTTGGCATACTGGAAGTCATCTTGCACTTGACGTTCCGCCTTGGTACCTTGATGCACTAGCTCAATGAGGTTTGAGTATGGTTGGAAGTCGGCGATCTTCTTGATAGGATGATTGAGTTCATTCAAGAAACGTGCCATAGTTTGCTCATCATCTTCCGTGACATTGGCTCGTATCATGGCAATCTCCATTTCCTTGTAGTACTCTTCAACGCTCTTGGTTCCTTGCTTAAGGAGTTGGAGTTTCTTGAAGAGGTCGCGGTTGTAGTAGGTTGGCACAAAACGTGCTCTCATGACATCCTTCATTTGCGCCCAAGTGGTGATTGGTGGTTCACCTCTTGCCTCACGCCGCTCAATGACTTGTTCCCACCATATGAGGACGTAGTCTTGGAACTCAAGGGATGCCATAGTGATCTTCTTCTCTTCCTCATAGTTGTGCAAATGAAAGATCTTGTCGACCTTCAATGCCCATGATAGGTACTCTTCGGGATCATTGCTTCTGGTGAACTTGGGCATGGTGAACTTTAGCTTGCCGTAGCGTTGCTCTTCATTGTGTTGAGGTTGAGGGTGATGACGTCCTTGACGAGGAGGATTGTGTCCCTCAACTTGCTCTTGTCGTGGAGGATTTCCATTGTCTTGTTGCTCTTATGGAACTTGAGGTTCTTGTCGAGCTTGTGGAGGAGCTTGTCGAGCTTGAGGAGGAACTTGAGGAACTTGTCGGTGCAACCGTGATTGATAAACCCTCTCTTGAACTTCTTTGCGAAGTGCTTCTTCTTGTTCACGCCTAAGGCGGTTGCGTGTGGCAACGGTGCGACTTGTGTCGTGGAGGGCACGTTGCGCCTCAAGTGCTTGAGCTTCTCGCCGTAGTTGTTCTTGACGTTGTGCCTCGGCATCTTGCTCGTCGTGGTGTAGGCGTGCTCGTTCTTCCTCTTGTTGGCGTTGATGTTGCCATTTTTGTGCTTGCGCAAAGGTAGCTTGGTTTTGGCAATGTCGATGTTCTTGCGCAAGAAGTTGCTCTTGAGAATCGGTTCCGTGTAGAGGATTGCGGTTTGCTTGACGGTCTTGGCGCGCGGCTTGGCGAAAAGTGTTCGACGTCGGTGTACTTGAGTTGTCGGAGGAATGTCGACTTGAGTGGCTCCGTCTTGAGGTGGACGAAGTGGTAGAAGAGTGGTTGACCAACAAGGCACGAATCTCGTCCATTCTTGCATCGTTCTCTTGTTTGTGTTGGTTGAGCTTGTGGTCGAAGTAGTCTCTTGTATGTTGCTCGGAGAGGCGTAAGTCGGTGGCGAGATTGTCGATGCGGTCGCTCATTGCTTGTTGTTCTTGATGCAAAGCTCATTGTGCACCGAAGAGGTGGCTCTTGGTGACATAGGTGTTCGGGTTGGCGTCTTGCTCGATGGAGAGTGGGTTGGTAGAAGAACTTGGCCTATCCATCCTTCCAAGCAAATATGTGAGTGGGAAAAAGAGAGGAACTTATACCAAATGTACCTTGACCGATGTTGAAGATGGATCAATGATCACTCAAATGTGGAACAAGGAAATAGCACAATTGGTACCGATTCTTGTCGGTTTCTCACACCTACACAAATAAAAGCTTATGGTGGAGCTCGGTTAGGATAGTGGCACAAAGTTCTATGCAATTGTTAGTGAGCCTCAGTAATGTTGGAAAAGATTCACAAATTTGCAAATGCAACAAGTAGACCAAGCAAGTAGTGTTACACGTAAACACACACACAAATAGATAAATGGGGTTGTGCAACCAAAAATGAGCGGAAAATGTGGAATCCACGGAAAATGCTCTTGTTGCACAACACTAGAGAGACGCTAGCACGATTGCACAATAGGCGGATACGAAACTTGTGCACTACCTACTAAGCAAAAATGCAACGACTTCTATCCCAAGTATGCTATATGTATTGTGTTTCGATGATATGATCCAAGATGATCGAGTATGACAATATTAATGTAGTATGATGCTATGGTTCGTGCTTATAAGCTCGTTGCTTATCTTTTCCTTTTGCTTAAAAGCTTGTTTGGCTCTTTCTCTTTTGAGCTCTTTCTCATGCAAGACTTCACGAACCAAGATAACAAATGTGTATGCTATGACAACCTTGTGACACAAGAGATGATACCAAGATATGCACCACGATGAAATGGTATGTATGATATGGGAAGTATGATCACTAATGTGCACAAGTTACATTGCCAGCAATACTCAAAGGCTAGTCTCGAAAGGCAAGATATGCAAAATTGGGCTATGGTGGTTATCAATGTAATGGCAAGGAGTAGACCAAGATGTCGTCGAGATTACCGTCCTTGCTTACGATTGAGGGTGGAAAAATGGTGAAGTGGTCGATGTCGAGTCCTTGGCGAAGATGAGCGGCGATGATGTTGATGTCGAACCGTTCCTAGTTAGCTGAAACACCCTAGTGTCGGGGACGAATCCGCGATCACCTATGGGACCCAGGGAAGGACCCCTTTACGTTCAGCAGGGAGAGACAGTCGCACGAAGAGCAAATCTAGCGAAGAACACGACAGTGCACGAGAGAGATTTACCCAGGTTCGGGCCGCACGGATGCGTAAAACCCTACTCCTGCTTTTTGGTTTATTATCTGTATGATTGTTCTAGCTCCAGGGGCACTACAGTACCGAGTAGCTGCGTACAATACTGTAGTTCTCCCTTTCCCAGTTCCTCCCCTGCCATGTCCTTCCCGCCTGGAGGCTGCGACTTGCCGGTGCGTGTCCAGGGGTAGTGAACACCCCCCTGTTTATTACACTGACAGGAGCCCCCGGGCCTGGGCCGGACAGGCGTGCACAGTGGTTGTCCGGGCTAGGCCCAACGACGCACACCGGCAACATGTAGATCTGTTCCCTGCCATTCCTCCTGCCTGGAGGTCGCAACCCTGTTGCCAGGTTCGGATAAAGAAACAATTTACCTTGATTAGGCCAAGCTTTATGGCACAAGAGTTATTCCTTCATGCTAAATGAATGCATGCTTCCCCCTTGATTGATTCCATCCTTGCACGTATCTTGTACCCTACGCTGTCTGGAAACCCTGCCGGTGCGCACGGTTGCCGCGAGCGCTAGGTGCGGGTCTTTAGCAGCCTGCTGGAAACGCCGCCGCCGGCAAGGTGACTTGCCGGGCCAGAACGCAGCTGCTAAGTTTGCCGAGCGGACTCGAGGCGAAACCAGAGCGCGGACTAACCACGGCAAGGTCCTTTCGCGTGCAGGTTGATATACGGGAACGAGGATTCAATCAAGACGACCCACGCTTGCTGGAAAGCTTTCAGGTGCGCACGCTCCAGGCAGCGGCGCTTGGGGATCGGGTCCTTAGCAGCTCGCCGGGAACGCCGCCTCCCGGAAAGGTTTACCTTCCCGGTTCTGGTGTAGCTGCTCACATCGCCGAGCGGACTCGAGGCGACTAGGAGCGCAACTATCCCCGAGAAGGCTCCGTCGCGTGTAGGTGTAAGAAGCGAGTGAGGACAGAAAAATGAATGCAATTGCCAAAAAATCTGTGCAACTTAGCTTTTTCTGCTAGGGCGCCGCTAGCCCCCGAGCTTGTTTCTTGCTCAAAGAGTGGTTGTCGGAGCCCCCGGCAAGGGAGGCTCTTAACTCTGGCGGAGAACTTTGACGTTCTCAACGCTAGCTTCCGGCAAGGGGTTGCCGGGAAGGCTCTTGACTCTGGCGGAGAACCTTGACGTTCTCAACGCCAGCTTCCGGCAAGCTTGTTGCCGGGGAGGCTCTTGACTCTGGCGGAGAACCTTGACGTTCTCAACGCCAGCTTCCGGCAAGCTTGTTGCTGGGGAGGCTCTTGACTCTGGCGGAGAACCTTGACGTTCTCAACGCCAGCTTCCGGCAAGCTTGTTGCCGGGGAGGCTCTTCAGGGGGTTACTCTCTGGGGCGTTGCCAGCCCCCGAGCTCGCCTTCCATGCGTGTTCCTGCAACACTGACTGGGCATGAAATGCCACAACAGCGTTTGAGCACAACAAGTTGATTAGCTTCTGGTTAATGTCGGATTCGCTGCAATCTTGACTCCTGCTGAATATTCCCTTGCTTGCCGGAACACTTTCCGGTGCGCACGATCCAGTCAGCAGCGCTTTGAGGAACGGATCCTTAGCAGCATGCCGGGAACGCCGCCTCCCAAAAAGGTTTACCTTCCCGGCTCTGGCGCAGCTGCTCAGGTTGCCGAGCGGACTCGAGGCAACTAGGAGCGCGACTAGCCCCGGGAAGGCTCCTCAGCATACGGGTTTACGCAGGAACCTTAGAATAAAACTCGCTAAGTCCTTCTCCTTAAACGACTGCATTTTTGCACAGTGAGCCCCCCACGCTTGCCGGAATACTCCCCGAATGCGCACGTTCCGGTCGATGGCGCTTAGGATCGGGTCCTGTTCAGCAGCCTATCGAGAACGCCGCCTCTTCGGGAGCTTAACGCCTTTGAAACAATCGCAGCTGCGTCTGCATTGTTGGGCGGACCCAAAACAACCAGGAGCGCAGAATGTTTCAGGAGCGCTCCTTCGCGCACAGGTTATGCACAAAAATATCGTCCAGGATAAGACTTAACAGCAGAAAGTAATAAAAGCTTTAAAACTTAGCTTTTTGCGAAGGTTCAGGCCCTTCTTCTTGGACGCTATGGCGGTGAAGATGATGAAGAAACTGCCGCGCTGATCGCCAGATCAGGTTCGCGCAGCCCCTCACCCCCTACCTGGCGCGCCAAAGATGTCGGGGACGAATCCGCGATCACCTATGGGACCCAGGGAAGGACCCCTTTATGTTCGGCAGGGAGAGACGGTCGCACGAAGAGCAAATCTAGCGAAGAACACGACAGTGCACGAGAGAGATTTACCCAGGTTCGGGCCGCACGGATGCGTAAAACCCTACTCCTGCTTTTTGGTTTATTATCTGTATGATTGTTCTAGCTCCAGGGGCGCTATAGTACCGAGTAGCTGCGTACAATACTGGAGTTCTCCCTTTCCCAGTTCCTCCCCTGCCATGTCCTTCCCGCCTGGAGGCTGCGACTTGCCGGTGCGTGTCCAGGGGTAGTGAACACCCCCCTGTTTATTACACCGACACCTAGGAAACGATGAACCACAACTCAAATTCTCAAAACCAAATGTGTCAAAATTGTGTCGGAGTGCGGAGCGTGTAAGCGATGGTGGTTGCGGAAAGTGAAAGGGCTATTGGAGTGCATATGCAGAATGTGGTATTGGAGTGCGTATGCGGAAGTGTAAGTGGAAAAGTGGTGGCAATGCGTAAATGTGGGCGGTTGCTGAAAATTTTCGGGCAATTTTTTTTTCAGTTTCGTCAGGAAACGTCGGACGTCCGGTGGATGGCGGACGACCGGTCGCCGGATGTCCGGTGCCTAGGCGGTTGCGGGCACGGGATGAACAACTAGGGTTCGTGGTGGATGTGGTGAAATTTGTCGAATCCGAGCGATTTAGTGGATGGAAATGGTGGAGATGAAGGGGGCAAGCTAGATCCACTCGTGGCAAAGCAAATCCATGGATCAAATCCAACAAAACTTCATCACACCAACAAATCACAAAAAAAAATCGGGGCTATTTTTGGTGGGGATTTTTGAAATTGGGGAAGAACACAACAAAATCAAGCTAGAAAACAAAGGGTAGGGGCTCCAAATCCGTGATCAACGTGGCTCATGATACCAAGATGATGTAGGGTAGAACCCTAGGGCCCGATCTTTCACGAAATGGAGGGGATCCTACGAAGAACACGAGGGAAAACACGAGGAGAGAAATCACTCTAACCAACAAGAACGATCACACATGTGCTAGATCCTCGAAACACAAAGAGATACACGATCCGAATCCAACAAAGGACGATACATAGGGAAGCTAGTTCATCTCCAAGGGAGGTCTTGATGGGGGTCCACCCACGAGGGGGTCTTGAATCCAAGGTGGATCTTCTCCGAAGAGGTGTCGGTCCCTCGAGGTGGAGTAAATCCGTATGGATGATCAAAGCTCTATCTTAAGTATGAGCTAAACCAATGCTGACCCTAACTAGTAGGTGGGGGAGGTCTATTTATAGTCTTAGTGTAAATGGGGGCGAAGTGAAAGGGTACATGGGCTTCGGGCCCGAAACTGTGCGCAGACAGGCACCGGACGTCCGGTCCGGAGCGAACGTCTGGTGGCTCATGGGCGTCCGGACGTCCGGAAGGCGCCGGACTTCCGTCATTTCCACTCGGGTGCAGTGGCACCGGATGTCCGGAGTCGGCCGGTTGTCCGGTCGCCGGTCGTCCGGTCTTGTCAGACTTCCGCTGATTCGCTCGGGTGGGGAACTGCCGGATTTCCGGTGGAGGCCGGATGTCCGATCGCTGGGAGTTGCCGGTCGTCCGGTCCTAGCCGGACGTCCGTCCGCTGTAGCTTTCACTGGCCAGGTTTCCTCTGGCTGGCGTGGCCTTCAGGGACCGGATGTCCGGTCTGGAGCGGATGTCTGGTGGCTGTAGCTCCACTTGAAGCTCTTCTTCTTGTCCCTCATGCTTGGTGTCCTCGCCGTCTTGTCCGTTGGATGTAGCTGCTCCGTGGCCTTCCTCCAAGTACCTGATCACACATAGTGTTTCCGCTTGAGGTAGTAGCCATGTCGCATGTGTAGAAAGTTGTAGTTCGGAGAGGAGCGAGTTCACCTTATCTTAGATAGCCTTTGCTCGAGCTCTTGTCATTGGTCCAAGTGGTGTCGTGGGAGACGTAGGTAGGTCCATGGGGATGACCGTGGGATGCTCCGCATCAAGTTAGCAGATGATAGGTTCATAATATGTTTTATTGAAAGTTTATTGCGAAACCATGACAACGAGAGTGCATAGAGAAATAGTATTCCAACATGACTCTATATGCGGCGCACATGCATTTCAAAACTCACGTAGTGACATTAGCTGACCAATTAATTGTAAGCTTTGGAAATATGAGTGGCATGTAGTTTCGCATGAAGGATGGAGTGCTGCTAATACGACACTAGCCACTACGCAGATTGTAGTGTCGATAAAAGGGGGACACCATAAGCATCATAAATAAATCAGGGAAGTGGAACTGGCTGGAAAATATGGGGTTATATTGCCACTACTAATCGAAAGCCTATCAATCACCTACAGGCCAACTCTATTCACCTGAAGGTGCACTACTATTACTATCAGTCTAGTCTCTCAAAGGCTGCACAGCACCCAGCATTTCCTGGATATTATGGCAGACCAACTCGAATTGCTGAAAGCAACTTGCAGAAGCGGCCAAATAGACCTGTCGACTGCAGATGTCCCTGCTTGCCTTATTGACAAGGAACATACATTACTTATTAAAGAAGAACAGAAGAGGAACATTTTAAAGAATAGAAGAGGAAGCATATTATGGAGATTCCTTTTCTTTTTATACAATGTTGGTTGCCCACCCATGATGAATCAGAGCATCCAAAGAAATGCAATTCCATGTTGTCTCTCTCTATGTGGCCACAGGCATTTGGAAACTCAAGTGGGAGCATTAGCTCACCAATTAAATGTATGTCTGTTAACTAATATGAATATCATGTCACGTTCGTATTGGAACAACTAAGCTTTGGAATTATCATTGGTGTGTTGTTTAGCTTTAAAGGGTGGACTACTGCTAGTAGGACACAAAGCACCTACACAGATCATTGTGTAGATATAATGGGAAAACCCTAAGCATCACGAGTAAAATAAGGGAAGTGGAACTCGCTGGAAAATATGTGTTAGTATTGCTGGTACGGCTAGAAAGGCTTCGGATACCAGCTCTCTACAACTGAAGGCGCAGTACTGTTACTATCAGTCTAACTCTCAAAGGTGACACAGCTCCCAGCATTTCCTGGATATTAGGGCAGACCAACACGAAGAGTTGAAAGCGTCCACGACAGGCGACCGAATAGACCTGTACACTGCAAATGTCCCTGCTCCTCTTCACTACAAGGAACATACTGTACAACTATTATACTCCCTCTGTTCCTAAAATAAGTCTTTGTAGAGATTCCACTATGGATCACATACGGGTGTATATAGATACATTTTAGAGTGTAGATTCACTCATTTTGCTCCATATGTAGTCCATGGAGGAATCTCTACAAAGACTTATATTTAGGAACGGAGAGAGTACTTATTAAAGAAGAACAGAAGAGGAACATGCTAAAGAAAAGCAAGCAGATTTTGGATAATAAAATGTTTGTTGCCCACACATGATGAACCAGAGAGCAGAAAGAATGCAGCTCCCTGCTGTCTCCCTATATGTGGCACACGTGCTTTTCAAAAGTAAAGTAGGAACATTAGCTGACCAATTAAATGTTCTCTGTTTTAGTAATATCAGCATCATATCAGATTCGTATTTGAGCAACAAAGTTTGAAATTATGAGTGGCATGTTGTTTAGCTTGATGGGTTGAGGATCAGTGCTAGCACGTCTCGAAGCACCTAGGATGATGGTACACTAAATATAAAGGTATTGTCTACATGCAAGTTGCCTGACTATCGTCATTTAGGTCAGTCGACCATTTCAGGTGGTTGGATGAAGATCCTACTTCTCCTAACCCTTCTTCTTCCTAGCCTCTTTTTCTTCCCCTACAAACCACCGCACGGGCCGCCACCCGAACCACCGGCCCCAGCCCCTCCACTGAACCGCCCACCACCTCCGATCTTCCATCGCCCCCGGCCATCCCTCTAGCCAACGCCACCCCCAGCCCCCGACCCGCGTCGAGTTTTGCCTCCGACGAGGCCCCACCATAGCCCGACGATAGCCCCCCACAGCCACTGTCCCCACCCGAAACCCTAAGATAGATAATAGGGCAGCCCTCCGGTGAGCCCCTTCCTTCCCTCCGGCAAACTCTCAAAAATGATCTGACCCAAATTGAAATTCAGTCGACTGTCATTTAACCTATTGTGGAATATAAAAGGGGAAAATCATAAGCATTGAGAGTATAGTGGTGAGCGTGCCATGGCAGATCTGAAGGTGCAAACCGGTCAAAGGCAACATCGCAACCAATGTTTGCTTTCAACTAACAAGTAAGATTCTAAGTGATGGACAAGAAATCACAGTAAAGTAGTGGTGATCTATTTTCTTGCTAAGATAAATAACTTGATGAGGACATCAATACCATTGTTACACCCATAGCCCCTGCTGCTATACATACTGGACCAATTACTAGAGCTCGCGCACGCCAATTGAATTACCAGGTACTTTCGTTTCTTGGTGACAATTCTAATGTTCATGAGAATATGATGCTGCCTAAATTGGATACATTTGTGTTGATTACTAATGAAGGGCCTAGCATGGACAAGAGGGATGCACACTGGAGCAGGATCAAGCATGGAGATGAAGGCGCACGCGAAGGGGTCCAGAATGGCGTTTCTAGTGCATATTTGAGCACTTTGAAGCCTCCGTGATGACCTACAAGGACATGGACGAAATATACAAGATGCCCCTTCATAAATTTCGTCCATAGCTTATTTTAGGTGCTGCGCCACCTTATTTTTGGGCTAGGCCCATGTAATTTCGAAATACTTAAGTATAGGCTGTTTTTTAGAGTCCGTATGTGTGGGGAAACAAAGTTAGGGTTGGTTTCGGACCCCTCCTACAAGGGGCCACAAAATTCCCCCTTACTCCTCCATATATACAGCCCTTAGGGCGTCGTTTAGACTTTGGGTTTTGTTTAGATTAAAAGTTTGCCATAGCTGCAACTTCGCGTACTTCGTTTGTGTTCAACGACCAGACCAAGACGTCACAGAACCCCACCTTGATCAATAAAGCTTTCATCTTTTATTCGCAATATCCAGATTGCAATTTCAGTTTCTTGCTTGTTCTTCGTTTGCTTGCAGGAAATAGACCTTCGTGGTCAGGTTGATCATGCTCCGGCGAGGTCAATAACCTCTCAGAGTTGGTTTAGCGATTGCTAAGGCGCGTCGTCCTCGCACGTTCGTAGCCGGATCGTCAAAGTCTACTCCACCAAAAACGATTGCCACCATCTCATCGAAAGACGGGACACCTTTTCCTCTATCAAGTGGTATCAGATTTCCAGGTTGCTCGATGAGATTTTACAGTTCTTCATACCTACTGTCCACGAAAAAGCGAAAAAAAATTAGGGTTAGTTCATCATATCCGAACCAATCTGAGCCTTTGCATAATCTTTTTAGGGTTTTTGCTTTGTTGAATTTTTGGTTGCATCGTCGTGTCAAGTTGCTGGTCTTAGCGTCTAGTCCTTTAGAGTTTCGAGTTCAGTTCACAAGTTGTCACGCCGCCGCCGCACCATCGTCATCACCGCTGCCATATACCACCATCGCCATCACGCTAATCCGAGTCCACCTCCCTCATAGATTCGCCATGAGTCCGTGTTCCACCGCCCTACATATATCCGCCACCAGTCCGAGTTTCCACCAGATTCATCTCCGCCATCAGTCCTAGTCCGAGTCCAGTATTTGTTCCTTTGTTTTTTATTTCCAGATCAAGCCATATTTCGAGTAGTGACCAAGTCGGACTCCCCAACTTTCGTGCTACACGCAGTCTGGAAAATTTTGGCTAGGCAGTTTTTAGACCATTTGTAGACTTTTTCGAAAAAAAAAATTGTTGCGGAGCAAAAAAAAGAAAAAAGAGAAAAAAAAAGTGCCAAAAAAAGTGAAAAAAAAGAAAAAAAATTCAGAGTGTGCTCCTGCTTTGTTTACGTGCAGCATCGTGATTTTTGTTAGTGTTCTAGGCTCGCGTCTCTACTACGGTCTAGCCTAGGACCAGCACAGTACCGTCGTTGAGCGTTTATTCAACTTTGCATCTCTGAATTGATTATTGCTGACCCTTTTTGCTACCATATTATAAGCCATCCCAGCTCCACATACATCTACATCGTGCGTTTGTCTCTTCCTAGTAATCGCTCTATACAAGCTTTGAGAGTTTGGACTACAACGATTGTCGATCACCGCCTGCTGCTTGGTAAGAACTGGTAAGACTTTGAGATTCGTTTGACGGATTTGTGACACCCCACCACTTTCTAGTAGTCTGTAGGATCATATTCTTGTGTGTTTCTATTGCTGCTAACCATGGCAGGATCACAAGCCGACGAGATTGACTGGGAGAACATGACAATGAAGGAGCTTCATGAGAAATTTCAACAAATGGTGGGTCAACAGGTGGAAGACGTGATGGCCAGTTTTGGAAAGGCCATGGAGAAGATAGATGGCATTGAGAAGGCATTTGAAACAAAAGCTCGATAACAAGTTTAATGAATTGCTCGTGCGTCTTCCACAACCACCGCCCGCTACACCTGTCGCACCTCTACAGCAACAACAACAACAACAACAACAACAACAACAGCAGCATCGTCTTCCAAATCAAGTGGGACGAGCACTGCGCGTTCCCCTTGAGCCTGGTCAAACTTCTGGTGCCGCTGTACCTACTATTGATGCTTCTGTTGCTCCTGCTGCTCCTGCAGAGGTGGAGGACCATTACAGGATGGGGTTGATCAAAATCGGAAATACGTGCAACCACCAACACCACCACCACCAGGTCATCCTCATGCATATCATCGCAACGGTAGGCTGCACCACCACCTGAGGTACGAGATCATGACCATCTTCCTAAACTAAAATTGAATATTCCACCATTTGAGGGTAGATATGTTCCTAATATATATCTTACTTGGGAGTTAGAAACTGAACAACGTTTTACATGTTTACAATATCCTGAGGAGAGACGTGTTCCTGCTGCTGTTTGTGCTTTCACTAGTTTTGCATGTGTTTGGTGGTCTGAACATTGTAGATTATATCCTATTCCAGCTACTTTGGCTGCTTTGAAAACTGCTATGCGTACTCGTTGGGTTCCAATATATTATCAATGCGAATTACTTCAAAAATTGCAGCGTTTAAGACAAGGAAAAAATTCTGTAGAAGAATATTATCAGGAATTACAAACTGGCATGATTAGATGTGGAATTGTTGAGGATAATGAAGCTATGCTTGCACGTTTTATGGGTGGCTTAAATAAAGAGATTTAGACCATTCTAGAGTATAAGGAGTATAATAATATCACTCGTTTATTCCATCTTGCTTGCAAAGCTGAACGTGAAGTGCAGGATCGACAGGCATTGGCGCGAACTAATTTTTCTGCAGGTCGATCTTCATCATGGACACCGCATGCCTCCTCTACTCCCACACGTCCTACTTCAGCACCACTGACTTCAGCCGCCAATTCCAACCGAGATACAAGAAGACAGGCACCACCACCACCATCTGCCAGGAGTACACCTTCTGGGCCTGCCTAGAGCTCTACATCATCTATGGCATCAACAGGGCACACACATGATATTGTTTGTCGTCGTTGTAAGGGTAGAGGTCATTATGCGAGAGAATGCCAATCTCCGCGTGTTATGATTGCTACTGAGGATGGTGGGTATGAGTTCGCTAGTGACTATGATGAGGAGACTTTGACTCTTATTACAAGTGAAGAACACGGTGGAGGTGATTCTGATCATGAGACGCAATACATGGCTCCTGAAGACACTGACAGGTATGAATGTTTAGTTGCTCAACGTGTTTTGAGTGTGCAGGTCACACAAGCTGAGCAAAATCAGAGGCATAATTTGTTCCATACAAAGGGAGTTGTGAAGGAACGTTCTGTTCGCGTCATCATAGATGGAGGGAGCTGCAACAACTTGGCTAGCATGGAGATAGTGGAGAAGCTATCTCTCACCACAAGACCACATCCACATCCTTACTATATCCAATGGTTCAACAACAGCGGCAAGGTTAAGGTAACACGTATTGTTCGTGTGCATTTTAGTATCTCTACATATGCTGATTATGTTGATTGTGATGTGGTACCCATGCAAGCATGTTCCTTATTACTTGGTAGACCATGGCAATTTGATAAAAAATCTGTACACCATTGTAGAAACAATCAGTATACTATTGTTCATAAGGATAAACATATTACTTTGCTTCCTATGACTCCTGATTCTATTTTGAAAGATGATATTAATAGAGCTAGTAAAGCAAAACATGAGAAAAATAAGAGTGAAATCAGATTGTGGCAAAAGAATTTGAGCAACAAATGAAGCCTAATAATAAACCATCTAGTGTTGCTTCTGAAATTAAATTGAAAAGTGCATGTTTACTTGCCACCAAATCTGATATTGATGAGCTAGATTTAAGCAAATCTGTTTGCTATGCTTTTGTGTGCAAAGAGGCATTATTTTCATTCGAGGACGTGCCTTCCTCCTTGCCTCCTGCTGTCACTAACATTTTGCAGGAGTTCGCTGACGTCTTTCCACAAGACGTGCCACCAGGATTACCACCTATTCGCGGGATTGAGCATCAGATAGACTTAATTCCCGGTGCTTCGCTGCAAACCGTGCGCCATACCATACCAATCAAGAGGAGACGAAGGAGATTATGCATCAAGTACAGGAGCTGCTCGACAAAGGTTATATACCTGAATCTCTTAGTCTCGGGGCACGACACCTATGGGATCCTGAGAGATCCCTTTACGATTCGGCGGGGGGAGAGGTATACGCAAAGAGCAGAACCAACGATCGACGCGGGAAGTTTTTACCCAGGTTCGGGCTGCTGATCAGCGTAAAACCCTACTCCTGCTTTGTGTTCTTATTAATGTTCTTGAGCCCAGCCTTCAGGAGCGCTCGCAATGAACAATACGTTCAAAGAGCCGCTAAGTATGCAGAATGGGCCAGAAGTTCTCCTCCCCTGTAGCCGTTGCCTTGGGCCTCCTTTTATATGATCAAAGGGGGTCTCCACAGTGGCAAAATGTACATACATTGAGGTGTAAAGTAGCTACGGGGTATCATACCGAACCCCTGACGGATTAGGACAAACGCATTTAATGCACCGTGAGGTGTCCGTTTAGGTGTCCTCACTTTCTTGGGGATGGAAAAAGGGGCCATCCCATCAGCACCGCTTAAGCTCTCCTCCACTAGCGCGTTGCCACGCATCCAGAGAAGGACCCAGAATGTCAGACTTGTTACTGTGCCGAAGCGGTGGCACAGTGGTAGAATCTCGACAAGCGCCGAGTCTTGCCGGGCACCAAGCCTTGCCGGGTGCCAAGCCTTGCCGGGCTCCACAGGCCATCCCGGCAAGGATCTTGCCGGGGAAGCTGGCCTTCGAATTCCAGCTTTGCTTATCTGCTGATCCTCAGATCTCTGACTTGATGATTTCCTTGATGGCTTGAATCGACCTCGAGCTGTTCCCGGCAAGCCTTGCCGCGAGGATGGCTACAACTGCCCGTGCACAAGTACGGGGTACTAGTGGCCCAATACTTAGTACACTGACAGGAGCCCCCGGGCCTAGGCCATACACGAGTGTGAGGCGTTGTTGGTCTAGGCCCAAACAGTGCACGGGCACGCGTGGCAGGGAATTAACTGCTCGTAAATATCTCGTTTTACTGTGCCCCCCACTACACGCACCGAGCGCGCGATGTGGGAAGCGTGCCAAAAAGGCTGCAACTGCCTCGCGCCTATAGAGGCGCATTCACATTGGGGAATAAAAGAGGCAGCCCCGCTCCTTCCCCATAAAAAGGAGAAGCCGCAGAGGCACAAGCCTATTTACCCCCCTCTTCTTCTCAATCTGGCCATCGCCATCGCCTTCCTCCTCTCGAGCTCAGAGCGAAGCCTTTTCCTCTTCCGCCCGCTGCTTCCACGCTCGCTCCACCCCCAGCTTCTGTCCTCATAGCCGCCATGCCGCCCAAGGCCAGCAAAGGCAAGGGCAAGGAGGCGAAAGCCGACGTTCCAGAGAGCAAACTGGTGAAGATGCGGAAGAGGCTCGTCGTCTTCCCTCCATCGCTCGATGCGGAAGCTCTGAAGGGGCGATACCAGTGCATGTGGGAGAAAGAGACGCAAGCTCACCCCGCCACACGCGTAATCCCAGGTGCTTGCTCCAAAGGTGGATCGGACAGATACCCTTTCTTCACTGCATATTTCTATTGCGGGCTCTGTCCCCCCTTTTCTGACTTCTTCAATGATATCATGTACACATACGGCTTTCGTCTTCTCGATTTCACGCCGAATGCAGTACTTTGCATGTCCATCTTTGCCCATCTCTGTGAAAACTTTGTCGGCGTGATTCCCAATTCTGCTCTTTTTCGCCATTACTTCTTCCCTCGCATCCAAAAAGGAGAGGCCCTCTCTAGTTCTATCGCCTGGATTCCAAGGGCTTGGAATAAGGAAATATACCCAGAAGGAGTTTACCGCGAAATGTGGGACGAGTGGCGGGCTGAATGGTGCTAGATCCAGGAAGCAGATCCCCATCCATTTTGTCATCCCTGGCAACAGAAGGTGGTCCGTGGCAAGGATTGGAGCGATCCTGCTGCGGAGGACGAGAGGCTCACAATCGCCACCACCAGGATCCTTCGCCTGAAGGCTGCCGGACTGACGATGGAGATGATCGGCTTCGACTTTCTCCGCCACCGCATCGCCCCTCTGCAGAATAGGGGAAGGCCAGCTTGGGAATACAAAAACGCGGCAGACGTCAAGAGATTGCGCCCCGGGCTGAACAACAATCTGACCGCTATGCAGCTTGGCGCTCTCTGTCAAAAATTATTCCAGCGCGAAGACAAGCACCGGCTACCGGCAAGGATTGTTCCCTTGTGCAACAATTCTGCCTTGGGGTCAATCATTGCCTTCCTACCGATGTTCAACGCCCACGGTCTTGACCCGACCTGGGCCGAGCCAACCGTGGAGGAAGCGCAGAAGTTTTTTGACAACTTGACGGAGAGGCTTGTCCGGCAAGAGTCAGATTTCATCCGAGCCACCACCGATCAAGAAGTAGCTTACATTGCTACTAGGGTGGAGGAGGCAAATCTTGCCGTGGAGTCCGGCAGCGTCGGCTTCACAGAGTGGGAAGCCAGCGACGCAGAGGTGGTAGTGGAGGTAAAACCTGCCGGGGATGACAAGGTTGCCGGGGAAGAGAGCAGCGCAGCCGCTGAGAGCTCGTCCGGCGTGGACACGGCCGAAGAAGAAACGCGATAAGAGCTCCCACCCCCGAAGAAGACGAAGCGTGTTCTTCGGAAGGCTGCATCTGGCATCCCGGCAAGCCAGCCTTCTTCGAGCGGCGAAGCTCCCGGCGAGAAACTGGCCGGCAAGACTGGACCGCGGTAGGGGGCTCGTCAACAGCCTACGCGGCGCGCGAGACCCACACCAGCGGCCACTACTGGGGCGGCAAGAGGGTCTCGTACTACCGCACCGGAAGCTGCCCCGGTGCCTGCCACAGCCAAGCGGCCTAGGACTCCTCCTCCGCCTTCCCACTCAGACATCGCAGCGGAGGTCGACTTCGACATCTCCGGCTTTAGTCCGGAGCGAGAGGAAGAAGAGTGAGTACTTTGCCGCAGCCTTTATATTCCAATCCTGGCTCAATCTTACTAAGTTGCTCGTATTGTCTCTGCAATGACACAGAAACATTGCTGGAGAGGATGGCGAAGAGGTCAAGGACTTCTACGGGTGACGAGCCCCCGGCAGGCTGCACGAGCATGCCAGAAACCGTCGTTGTCAGCCCGGAGTCCAGTCCTCAACGCAGCCCCCAGCACAGCCCCCAGCGTAATTTCACTGTTCTTTTTCCGCTGGCGGGTGCCGAGGCTTTCATTCTTGCCACTGATATCTTTGGGTTCGCAGGAGAAGAACGGGAACAAGGAGAGCTGTCGGAAGACATCCCCATTGTGCCTCCTTCATCGACCACTCCGCCCACAAGCACATCCCCGGCAAGAGATCCTACCGACGAGCCCATCCTAATTGAGGAGGAGCCGGCAGGTCCGGACTCCGGCAACCCACCCCCGGCAACCGGAGTTGCCGGGAGGGGCGAACCCACCTCCTGGCAGCCCGACGCAGGTACTCGATTGCCTCAGAGTGCTTGTTACTCTTTTTCCCTTATCTCTCTGTCTTTAGTCACTTCAAACTTCAAACTCGATCTTATTCTATTTTCCTCCTTCGTCCTTCAGAGTTCCCTGTGATGGAACACATGGACGTCGACGTTGTCATCGAGGAGACCGCCAGGGACGCTGCCGCCGAAGCAGACAGGATCGCTGCCAGTGAAGCCACCAAGGATGACACTATCGAGGCTGGTGGTGCTCTTGACGGGGAGGCCGCCAAGACTGCACAAGAGGAACCCGCCGAAGAACCTACTGAAGGGGGCGACAGGGAGGCTGAGGACCGCACTGACGGCATTCCTGCCACAGGAGCGCCAGGCGCTGCACCGGCCACAGAGCCCCTTGCCACTGGTGAGGCGGCCACTGAAGACCAGCCATCAACATCCGAAGGCCCCTCATCCAGCAAATACCTCAAGGTTGGCGAGAACCTGTTCATCAACTTGCCGGGGACGACAAGCACTGGGGCACCAGCCGAAGGAGAAGTTTTTGAAGAAATCATTGCTGCTGCTGGCCTCGAAGTTGTTGACGACCCCAGCACTAGCAGCGGCAAATCTGAAGAGGATCAGCTCCTTCAGGCCATGGGCGAGAATTTCCGCAAGCTCCAGGCTCTCCATTGCGCCCGGAAAGACAAAGCGGACTCCAGAATGGCAGTTGTCGAGGCGGCCGAAGCAGATTTTCAAAGGCGTGTCGCACAAATGTAGATCTGGCACGCCGAGGCCCTCCAAGAGTTGGTTGCCGGCCGGGAACAAGTGAGCCAGCAGTGGACTGAGATCCTTCTGAAGCAATCCGATATGGAGAAGGCGCATGATGAAGCTGCTCAAAGGATTGCTGCCGAAGATGCCCTCCTGACGGGGCACCGCGTTGCTCTTGATGCTCATGAGGAAGATCTCACCGCACGTGAGCAGGCGCTCGCCGCCAAGCTTCGCAGCAAAGATGAAGATATCGAGAATCTTGTCGCACGGTGGACCCAGGAGCTGGAGCAAAAACATAAGAAGGCGCTCGAAGCTCTGACTACAAGTCACGCCGGCAAGCTCAAGGAGGCCGTCGATGCTGCCGAGGCTGCAGAGGCCGCCAAGAACGAGTTGAGCGACAAGGTGAAGAGGCTGGAAACAGATCTCGAAGAGCACGGCAAGGAGCTCTCAACGCTCAAGGGCGACAGGGAAAAAACCCTCCACTCCTTGGCGGAGATGCAAGTTGCCCTGTCTGACAAAACCAAGCAGCTCTCCTCTGCGGCTGATAACATTGCGGTTCTGGAGTTGAAGCTGACCACGCTGCAGAAGTCTCTCGAGGCCGGCAAGGCCCGTGAGAAGGCTCTACTCAAGGATCTCCAAGGAGAGAGGAACCTGCTCAAGAGCGCCGCCGCCGCCCAAACCGAGTACGAGAAGGGAGTGGAGATCTGGACTGGACGTCTCATCGCCACCGCGGAGAAACTTACCGCAGAACTGTCAACCATGGGCCTGTCGAACTTCAAGTATTCTTCCGAGGAAAGAATATCTCCAAGTGCTAGGTTGACGATGTTCTTTGAAAGCATCATCGACGCCTTGAGGGTGCTCCAGTCTAGCCGGGCGACCCAATTGGCCAACGAGACTCGCCGGCTTTGCCGGGCCGTCCTCCGCAAGGTTCTCATCAAGGTGGTGCACAGCAATCCCGGCATCGACCTCTCCAACGCGCTCGGCCATCTGCCAAGGGACGCAAATGTCGAGGCGCTTGAAGAGTGCATCGCGCCTATCCTTGAGAAGGTGGACTCCATCAAAAGGATCGAAGGCCAGCGTAGGGATTGAGTGCTCCCCTTTTTCTTGCCATCATCATTCCATGTAAAAGACAATTAAGTCTCAAGTTAGAATTGCGGCAACTCATGGATGTAATATAATTTGCCTATGTTTAGGTTTATGCTTGCTATTTTCCTTGTCTGATTCCCTTATGTATGGAGTTCACCCTACGCTTACTGAAAAACTTGCCGGCGCGCAACCTGCCGCGAGCGCTGAGTGCGGGACTTCAGCAGCCTACTGGAGGCGCAGCGGCCGGCAAGACTCCTTGGTGTTCTCAGTGCAGCCACTTAAATCGCTGAGCGGGCTCGAAACAAAATAAGGGCGCGACCGATTACAACAAGGGTTCCTTCGTGTGCAGATTTTCCATACAAGAGTCGGAATCGTCCAAGGAAATAACCTTGTAATAAAAGAAAAACTTGCTCTGAGTTTTTAGGACTTAGCTTTCTATCACTGTCCTTCCTCCGGCAAGCGTCGATTCCGAACGTCGCCAACTGGTATTCATATCTCCCTTCCCCCCCGGCAAATGTGCACGCGAGGAATCCTTTTGTATTTTGAGAAAAAGAAAGAAGAGAAAATAAAGACATGAAACCTTGGTGGTTCGTTAGAACTTTCCGGGAGTAGGTGTCATACAACATCTTAGACAAACATGCATATATATAAATATGAACATGGGAATCAATAAGGGAATGTTCAACACTTAAATTTATTCATCTGTGCTCAGGGTCTGCGCTTGGCTTTGTACAAAGGATCACATGCCTTGCCGGCAAGACTTGTACAAAAGGGTGGTTGCCGGGGGCCCCCGGCAACCGCGCCTTATGGGTAGAATTTGCGAAGATGCTCGATATTCCAGGAATTGTTCACTAGAACGCCATCTTCGGTCTCCAGGCGGACAGCGCCGGGCCTGGTGACTCGTACTACCCGATAAGGGCCTTCCCAATTTGGCGTCAACTTGTTTGAATTCTTGGCGGACTGAATCCGCCGAAGAACAAGGTCGCCTTCCTCAAGGCTTCGGGCATGAACTTTGCGGCTATGATAGCGGCGCAAAGCTTGCTGGTAGCGTGCAGCTCGCACAGCAGCCTGAAGCCGATTCTCCTCAAGGAGCACAGCGTCATCTTGCCGCAGTTGCTCTTGCTCAAGCTCATCATAAGCGAGCACTCGAGGAGATCCGTATATGAGTTCCGTGGGGAGAATTGCTTCTGCTCCGTAGACCAGAGCGAAGGGCGCCTGGCCGGTGGCTCGATTTGGTGTCGTTCTGATTGACCAAAGAACCGTCGGCAACTCATCAATCCAGCGTCTTCCGCACTTTTTCTGCCTGTCAAAGGTTCTGGTCCTGAGACCGCGCAACACTTCAGCATTGGCCCTCTCCGCTTGGCCGTTGCTTCTCGGGTGAGCAACAGAGGCAAAACAAATCTTGCCGCCAAGGTCTTGGACGTACTGCATGAAGGTGCGACTCGCGAACTGCGTGCCGTTGTCGGTGATGATCCTGTTGGGCACACCGAAACGACAAACAATTCCATTGAAGAACTTGACGGCCGATTGTGCTGTCACCTTCCTCACTGCTTCCACCTCCGGCCACTTTGTGAACTTGTCGATATTAACGTACAAGTACTCAAAGCCCTCGGTAGCACGGGGGAAACGGCCCAGTATGTCGAGCCCCCAGACCAAAAATGGCCAGGAGAGAGGGATTGTCTGAAGAGCTTGAGCTGGTTGATGTAATTTCTTCGAATGAAACTGGCACGCTTCACACTTGGTTACTAGTGCAGTCGCATCCTGGAGAGCGGTGGGCCAAAAGAAACCTTGCCGGAATGCATTCCCAGCAAGCGCTCTTGACCCTATGTGAGAGCCACATATGCCCCCATGTATCTCCGCCAACAGCTCTAGTCCATTCTCCCGAGGAATGCACTTCAATTTCACACCGTTTGTTCTCTTTCTGTACAGGACTCCATCGACGAACTTGTACATAACAGACTGACGGGCTACTCTCTCTGCTTCTCCCTGTTCCTCAGGGAGTTCACCTGTCTGAAGGAAATGGACAATGTGCTGCGCCCACGCTGGAGCCTGAGGCTCGACAGCCAGGACTAAAGGCATCTCCTCTGCCGGGGGAACGTTCGTCTCGACAGCAAGGGCCTGAGGCCCTGCCGGAGCCTGTTGTACCCCGGCAGGCATGTCGATCCTGGCAACTTCCTTGCCGGCGGCTCCGGGGAGATCTGCCGGGAAGTACTGGCCGGAGTTCAACTTTCTTCTCTTTTCTTGCCGCATCGATGGCGCCACGGATGGTTGAGTCAATTGGAGCACAAAAGTTCCTGGTTCCACAGGCAACTTGAGAGCGGCACGCTTTGACAGGTCGTCAGCAACATTGTTCTCAGTACGAGGAACGTGCTCCATCTGCAGGCCGTCAAAACGTTCTTCCATTTTCCTCACTTCATCTACGTAGGCTTGCATCAATGGACTTTGATAACTCTTGTTAACTTGCCTAACGACAAGTTGTGTATCGCCTTTGATGACGAGCTTTTTGATACCAAGGTCTGCCGCGATCCTGAGGCCGGCAAGCAAACCCTCGTATTCCGCAGTGTTGTTGGTCGAACTCTCCCGGGGAAAGTGCATTTGGACTACATACTTGAGGTGCTCTCCGGTGGGTGCGACAAGCAGCACGCCAGCACCAGCGCCTTGCAGCGAGAAAGCCCCGTCAAAGTACATAACCCATTGCTGATCTATTTCCTTGCCGGGAAGAGTCGTTTCTTGAACCTCTTCGTCTGGCGTTGGGGTCCATTCTGCAATGAACTCTGCCAAGGCCCTTGCTCTGGATCGTCGAAGTGCTTTCAAACTTGAGGTCAAAACTGGACAACTCCAACGCCCACTCCACGATCCTGCCGGTTGCTTCTGGATTTTGCAAAATCCATTGCAACGGAAAGCGAGTGACGACGGTGATTTCATGTGCCTGAAAGTAATGGCGCAGCTTCCTTGAGGCCATAAGGAGGCCGAAAAGCAACTTCTGCACACCAGAATATCTTGACCGAGCTCCTTGTAAAAGAGAGCTAACAAAATAAACTGGGCGCTGCACCACCTTCTTCTTCTGCACGGGTTCTTCTGTTTGCGCAGATCCTGTCTTGCCGGGATCAACCCTTGCCGGGGAAGATCTTGCCGCGCCATCTGGCGGTTCTGCCGCTGATGTTGCTTCCTCATCAGCTTCTCTCTGCGCCACTAGCACAGCGCTAACCACTTGATTTGTTGCTGCCAGATACAGCAGCAACGGCTCTTGTGGTTTAGGCGCGACTAGCGTCGGCGGAGAGGAAAGGTATTTCTTCAAATCTTGCAGCGCAGCCTCTGCCTCCGGAGTCCATTTCATCGGACCTGCCTTGTTCAAAATTTTAAAGAAGGGCAGGGCGCGCTCAGCAGATTTGGAAATAAACCTGCTTAGAGCAGCAACACAGCCGGCAAGACGACACACATCCTTGACGCGTCTCGGCGCTTCAATTTGCTCAATAGCTTTGATCTTGTCGGGGTTCGCTTCGATTCCCCGGCAAGATACAAAAAATCCGAGGAGCTTGCCGGAAGGGACACCGAACACGCACTTCTCAGGATTGAGCTTCAAGTTGATCTTGCGCAAGTTTGCAAATGTTTCTTCTAAACCTTGAATGAGCATTGCTTTTCCTTGGTTTTGACCACTATATCATCCATATACGCCTCCATATTTCTATGGAGTTGAGGCTCAAAACCAATCTGGATTGCTCTGGCAAATGTTGAACCAGCACTTTTCAGCCCGAAAGGCATTCGTATAAAACAATACGTACCACATGGGGTGATAAATGCGGTCTTCTCTTCATCTTCTTTTGCCATAAAAATCTGATGATACCCTAAATAGGCATCAAGGAAGGACAGGAGATCACAACCAGCGGTGGCATCCACAATCTGGTCGATGCGCGGCAAGGGAAAGGGATCTTTTGGACAAGCTTTATTGATATCTGTATAATCGATACAAAGCCTCCATTTCCCATTCGCTTTCCGCACTACAACCAGATTGGCCAACCAGGTTGGATGAAGCACTCCTTTGACCAGTCCTGCCGCCTCCAGCTTTCTGATTTCTTCGGCAATGAATTCTTGCCGCTCCAAGGCTTGCTTCCTGACCCTTTGCTTGATGGGCCGCGCATGAGGACAGACAGCAAGGTGGTGCCCAATTACCTTCCTGGGAATACTGGGGATGTCAGACAGTTGCCATGCAAACACGTCGACATTCGCCCACAGGAAAGCAATGAGCGCGCTTTCCTATTTGTCATCTAGGGTGGAACTTATGGTGAAAGTTCCCCCCGTTCCGTCCTCTCTGACAGGCACCTTCTTGGTCTCCGGCGGAGCAGCCTTGGACTTCTTGTTCTTGCCGGTGGAACTCCCTGGTACATCCTCGACGGAAGCGCAGCACTCCGAGGAGGTGTGCTTGCCAGAGTTCGCGCCAAGTTTCCTGCCGGTCTTCTTCTTCCCCCCGGGAGTTCCAGCGGTAGGAGCAGGTGCCTTGATGGCAGGTGCTGCAACTGCTTCCCGGTAAAGTTGGTCGGCACAGATGAGCGCATCCTTCTGATCGGAATGCATAGTGATGACGCCCAACGGCCCAGGCATCTTCAAGACATTGTACGCATAGTGTGATGCCGCCATAAACTTAGCCAGCGCTGGCCGACCAAGGATCCCATTGTATGACATGGGGATCTTGGCGACATCAAACACCACCTTCTCGGTCCTGAAGTTGAGCTCGCTGCCAAATGTTACCGGCAACGTAATCTTGCCCTTAGGCTGGGTTCTTCCCGGATTGACCCCTTGAAACATACCCATTTCTTCGAGGTCCTCGTCGGGAATTTGGAGCTTTCTGAGCACATCCGGTGAGATTAAGTTTAGGCCGGCCCCGCCGTCAACTAACATTTTCGTCACCTTGAGGTTGCGAATCGTTGGCGAGACCAACAATGGCAAGCACCTGACCGCAGTTGTGCGATCAGGGTGATCCTCGGCGTCGAAAACGATAGGCGTGCTGGACCACTTCAGGGGCCTACATGCACCTGGGGATGGCTCTGCTGCATTGACCTCCCATACCCACTGTTTGAGTTGGCGGTGGGAAGAATGCAGCGAGGCACCCCCATCGATACACATGGCCTCCGTAGCCTTCTGGAATTCTTGCTCACTGGATTGATCATCCTCCTCATCATCATCTTCTTCTTTGTCTCGGCCCCGAGCGGGCCGATCCTTTTGCTGCTTGGCCTTGCCGCGGCGCCCCCCTCGGCCACCGCGCTTCTTGCCGGACCCATCAGCACCATCTTGGGCCTTCTCCTTATCCCGCCTCTCATATTCGGCCCTCTGCTTCTCGGCAAGCTGCTCAACTTGCCAGCAGTTCTGGAGATCGTGGCCCTTGGTGCGATGGATCTTCCAATATTGCTTGCCGGAGTTCTCCGACTTGTCGGCAACCGCCAAGGCCTGACAGGAAGGGCACCCAGCAAGATCCTTGCCGGGGTCACCAACCTTGGCCTTCTTGGCAGCGCCGGGGTTGTCGGATTCCTCGACAGCAAGCACGGCCTTGCCTCCGCGCTTCCTGTTTCGCCGCCGGCCTTTCCTTGACGGGGCCGTGGCGTCTTCATCTTCTGATTCGCCCCCCGCGCCAACAGCCTCACCAGGGAGTTTCCTCCCCTCTTCAGCTTGAGCACATTTGTCGGCCAAAGCGTAAAGCTCGGCAATACTCCTGACTTTGTTCATTGCCAGCTCTTCCCGCATTTTGCGGTTACGCACGTTCTGGTGGAACGCGCTAACGACAGCGGCAGGGTGAACGTCAGGAATATTATACTGCACCCAGCTGAATCTCTGGATAAACTTGCGCAGGGACTCGCCCTCCTTCTGAGGGATGATGTGCAAATCGCTCTCTTGGTCAGGAGCTTGGTGGCACAGATCTGACCAGGAAGAAATAGAATTCTCCGGCAGATGCATCAACCACGACCTGACATTGGGTTTGAGCACCAACGGGAAGTAGGTGGCAAGTATCTTGTCATCTCGGCCCCCGGCAGCCTGCACCGCAATGGTGTAGATGCTCAAGAACTCCGAGGGATGGATCTTACCATCATATTTCTCTGGGACCTCCGGCTTGAATGTTCGGGAATTGGGGCACCGGACTTGCCGCAGCTCACGGGTAAACGCTGGAGTCCCTACCTCATAAGGCAAGCCTCCTACGTCCCCTGGCGCAGGCTCGTCGACAGCCGGCCCCGCGCGCTTATCAGACTGATAGCTCGCTTCCCGTCGCCGCTCGATGGTAGTTCGAGCGTCCTCCTTGCCTCGTTCCTGGAGAACTTGACGCTGATCGCGGCGCATCCGTGGATCGGATGACGCCGTTGAAACTTCTTCATGGCGGTCGACTTGCTGGGTTGTCGGCCGCCGCTGGTGCCGCGGAGGGGAGTGCACTGTGGTTGCACCACCTCTGGTTTTCTCTACATCGGCTCGCGCTGGATCGATGGGCCTCCGCTGCGAGGGCCCTGCCTCTTGCGGCCCATCTTTGTTGGCGAAGCCGATAAGGCTCTGGATAGTAGCTCGCCACTCCTCCATCTTCTCCGGAGCAGGAGGAAAATCGAGGAGCAGCTGCGCACGTGCCAAGGCTTCTGCTGGCGTAGGCGGCGGCGACAGGTGAGAGGTACATCAGGTGCTCTGACTCCTAACCATGTTAGAAGGAGCACCACCACGGTCACGCGACCGCGCGCCACCTCCGCCAGCAGCTCGGTGTGCATGCTGGTCCCACGCATCTTGGGATCGATGCGCAGAAACCTTTTCATGGGGACGCCCTGAACCACCAGTGCCATGACGTCGCTCATCATGCACGACCTGGGTAGGTCGTGAGGCTTGCGCCGGCGCGGGAGCTCCAGCAGGCGCCCTCCGATCTCTCGAGTTCGTTGTGCCACCCGTAGGCAACACAGCGCCATCTCTAGATCCAGCGGCGTGCAGGTTACCACTGCCACTGCGAACGATGCCGCTCGCCTGGCTCAGATCCCCAGAATGCCGTGGGGGTTCTAATCCTCTTCCTTCTGCACCCACGCCGTCGCCCGTACGCGAAGGTGTAGGCAAAACAGACGTGGACGGTTGCGCCGTCGCAGCGCTCTTCTTCTTGGGTGGCATGATGATGAAGATGATGAAGAAACTAAGGTGCCGATCACTAGATCAGGTTCACGCAACCTTCAATCCCCCTACCTGGCGCGCCAACGATGTCGGGGCATGACACCTATGGGATTCTGAGAGATCCCTTTACGATTCGGCGGGGGGAGAGGTATACGTAAAGAGCAGAACCAACGATCGACGCGGGAAGTTTTTACCCAGGTTCGGGCCGCTGATCAGCGTAAAACCCTACTCCTGCTTTGTGTTCTTATTAATGTTCTTGAGCCCAGCCTTCAGGAGCGCTCGCAATGAACAATACGTTCAAAGAGCCGCTAAGTATGCAGAATGGGCCAGAAGTTCTCCTCCCCTGTAGCCGTTGCCTTGGGCCTCCTTTTATATGAACAAAGGGGGTCTCCATAGTGGCAAAATGTACATACATTGAGGTGTAAAGTAGCTACAGTGTATCATACCTAACCCCTGACGGATTAGGACAAACGCATTTAATGCACCGTGAGGTGTCCGTTTAGGTGTCCTCACTTTCTTGGGGATGGAAAAAGGGGCCATCCCATCAGCACCGCTTAAGCTTTCCTCCACTGGCGTGTTGCCACGCATCCAGAGAAGGACCCAGAATGTCAGACTTGTTACTGTGCCGAAGCGGTGGCACAGTGGTAGAATCTCGCCAGGCGCCGAGTCTTGCCGGGCACCAAGCCTTGCCAGGCTCCACAGGCCATCCCGGCAAGGATGTTGCCGGGGAAGCTGGCCTTCGGATTCCAGCTTTGCTTATCTGCTGATCCTCAGATCTCTGACTTGATGATTTCCTTGATGTCTTGAATCGACCTCGAGCTGTTCCCAGCAAGCCTTGCCGCGAGGATGGCTACAACTGCCCGTGCACAAGTACGGGGTACTAGTGGCCCAATACTTAGTACACCGACACTTAGTCCTTGTGCTGTTCCTATTATACTAGTGCCAAAAAAGGATGGTACGTCACGTATGTGTGTTGATTGTAGAGGCATTAATAATATTACTATTCGTTATCGTCATCCTTTTCCTAGGCTAGATGATATGCTTGATGAATTGAGTGGCTCTACAATATTCTCCAAAGTTGATTTGTGTAGTGGATACCATCAAATTCGTATGAAATTGGGAGATGAATGGAAAACTATATTTAAAACTAAGTTTGGATTATATGAGTGGTTGGTCATGCCTTTTGGGTTAACTAATGCACCTTGTACTTTCATGAGATTAATGAACGAAGTTTTACGTGCTTTTATTGGACGATTTGTGGTAGTTTACTTTGATGATATATTGATTTATAGCAGATCTTTGGAGGAACATTTGGAACATTTACGTGTTGTTTTTATTGCTCTACGTGATGCACGTTTGTTTGGTAACCATGGGAGGTGCACCTTTTGCACTGACCGAGTATCTTTTCTTGGCTATGTTGTTATTCCACAGGGTATTGAAGTTGATAAAGCCAAGATTGAAGCTATTGAGAGTTGGTCGCAGCCCAAAAAGGTCACCCAAGTGAGGAGTTTTCTTGGCCTCGCTGGTTTCTATAGGCGTTTTGCGAGAGATTTCAGCACCATTGCTGCACCTCTCAATGAGCTTACAAAGGGGGATGTGCCTTTTGTTTGGGGTACCGCACATGAAGAAGCCTTCACAGTATTGAAAGATAAGTTGATAGATGCTCCTTTACTCCAACTTCATGATTTTAATAAGACTTTTGAGCTTGAATGTGATGCTAGTGGAATTGGATTAGGAGGTGTGTTATTACAAGATGGTAAACCTGTTGCATACTATTCTGAAAAATTGGGTGGGCCTAGTCTGAACTATTCTACTTATGATAAAGAATTATATGCTCTTCTTCGGACTTTAGAAACATGGCAACATTATTTATGGCCCAAAGAATTTGTTATACATTCTGATCAGGAATCTTTGAAACATATTAAAAGTCAAGCAAAACTGAACCGTAGACATGCTAAATGGGTTGAATTCATTGAGACTTTTCCTTATGTCATAAAACACAAGAAGGGTAAAGAAAATGTTATTGCTGATGCATTGTCTCGTCGTTATACTATGCTTTCACAACTTGACTTTAAAATATTTGGTTTGGAGACCATCAAAGATCAATATGTGCATGATGCTGATTTTAAAGATGTAATGCAGAATTGTAAAGAAGGAATAACATGGAACAAATTCGTCATGAATGATGGATTTGTGTTCCGTGCTAACAAGCTATGCATTCCAGCTAGCTCTGTTCGTCTTTTGTTGTTGCAGGAGGCGCATGGAGGAGGATTAATGGGACACTTTGGCGTGAAGAAGACGGAGGATGTACTCGCTACACATTTCTTTTGGCCAAAGATGAGACGGGATGTTGAGCGTTTTGTTGCTCGCTGCACTACATGTCAAAAAGCTAAGTCACGACTCAATCCTCATGGTTTATATATGCCTTTGCTTGTACCTAGTGTTCCTTGGGAGGATATATCTATGGATTTTGTTTTAGGATTACCTCGAACAAAGAAGGGGAGGGATAGCATATTTGTTGTTGTCGATAGATTTTCGAAAATGGCAAACTTTATACCATGTCATAAAAGCGATGATCCTGCTAATGTTGCTGATTTGTTCTTTCGTGAAATTATTCGCTTGCATGGTGTGCCAAATACTATTGTTTCAGATCATGATACTAAATTTCTTAGCCACTTTTGGAGATGTTTATGGGCTAAGTTGGGGACTAAATTGCTTTTTAGTACTACTTGTCACCCCTAAACTGATGGACAAATTGAAGTAGTCAATAGAACTTTGTGTACTATGCTTAGGGTTGTTTTGAAGAATAATAAGAAAATTTGGGAAGAATGCTTGCCTCATATTGAATTTGCTTATAATCGTTCATTGCATTCTACTACTAAGATGTGCCCTTTTGAGATTGTGTATGGTTTTCTACCTCGTGCACCTATTGATTTGTTGCCTCGTCCATCTTCGGAGAAGGTTAATTTTGATGCTAAACAACGTGCTGAATTGATCTTAAAAATGCATGAGTTAACTAAGGAAAACATTGAGCGTATGAATGCCAAATATAAACTTGCTGGAGATAAAGGTAGAAAACATGTTGTCTTTGCACCAGGAGATCTTGTTTGGTTACATTTGCGTAAGGATAGGTTTCCTGATTTGTGCAAATCAAAGCTAATGCCACGTGCTGATGGTCCTTTAAAGGAGTTAGAGAAAATAAATGATAATGCATACAAACTTGAGTTGCCTGCAGATTTTGGGGTTAGTCCCACTTTTAACATTGCAGATTTGAAGCCTTATTTGGGTGAGGAAGATGAGCTTCCGTCGAGGACGACTTCATTTCAAGAAGGGGAGGATGATGAGGACATCAATACCATTGTTACACCCACAACCCCCGCTGCTATACATACTTGACCAATTACTAGAGCTCGCGCACGCCAATTGAATTACCAGGTACTTTCATTTCTTGGTGACAATTCTAATGTTCATGAGAATATGATGCTGCCTAAATTGGATACATTTGTGTTGATTACTAATGAAGGGCCTAGCATGGACAAGAGGGATGAACACTGGAGTAGGATCAAGCATGGAGATGAAGGCGCGCGCGAAGGGGTCCAGAATGGCGTTTCTAGTGCATATTTGAGAACTTTGAAGCCTCCATGATGACCTACAAGGACATGGACGAAATATACAAGATGCCCCTTCATAAATTTCGTCCATAGCTTATTTTAGGTGCTGCGCCACCTTATTTTTGGGCCAAGCCCATGTAATTTCGAAATACTTAAGTATAGGATGTTTTTTAGAGTCCGTATGTGTGGGGAAACAAAGTTAGGGTTGGTTTCAGACCCCTCCTACAAGGGGCCACGAAATTCCCCCTTACTCCTCCATATATACAGACCTTAGGGCGTCGTTTGGACTTCGGGTTTTGTTTATATTAAAAGTTCGCCATAGCTGCAACTTCGGATACTTCGTTTGTGTTCAACGACCAGACCAAGACGTCACAGAAACTCACCTTGATCAATAAAGCTTTCGTCTTTTATTCGTAATATCCATATTGCAATTTCAGTTTCTTGCTTGTTCTTCATTTTCTTGCAGGAAATAGACCTTCGTGGTCAGGTTGATTGTGCTCCGGCGTGGTCAATAACCTCTCAGAGTTGGTTTAGCGATTGCTAAGGCGCGACGTCCTCGCACGTTCGTAGTCGGATCATCAAAGTCTACTCCGCCAAAAATGATAGCCACCATCTCATCGAAAGATAGGACACCTTTGCCTCTATCATAACTTGAGCAGATATGAAAGAGAACCGCCTCTGGTGTGGCACGATGTAAGCATCTACTGAGGCGTTGAGGGTGTTGCGGTAGCGATGGCTGTCGGCGGTGTGGAAGCAGATCTAGGAGGGCAGATGGTGGAGGCGAGGGGAATATCTTGGTGCGATGGACGAGATGGTGGCACAAGTGGCCTCGGCAAGGTGGACGACGGCGTGGATGAAGCGAGAGGACGTGATGCAAGGATCCTGGTCCGAAGCCATGGATGAGAGAGGTTGATCTCTTGTAATGGACGACAGCGTCGGGGTATTAGCTCCGGCATGGTGGAGGAGGACGGGTGGCGGACGGAGGAGACTGAGGTGGAGAGGGTGTTTTGGCGCCCACGGAGTACGAATGGGGAAATGGAGGGAGAGAGGTAGGGGGAACCATGTCTTCAGGACACGCTTGTCTCAAATGCGAAGAAATTTACAAACTTAGCCACCGTTTACAATTTCCTACATCACAACAATATTTGTCGGTTGGGGATAGGACGGTAATCTCGCATACACCAAATATTTGCCGACGGAGATTTCGGCTGAGGAGAAATTGTGTTTTGGCGCCCACCGTGTATGAATCAAGGTGAGAGGCGATTTGTGCCGAGGAGAAACTGTGTTTTGGCGCCCACCGTGTATGAATCCGGGGAGGTGAGAGGCGGAGGCGGTTATGTCACGTTTGAGTGAAAATTACAAGCCTACCCCTATCGAAACCCATAGAAATCGAACCTATAGGCTTTGCATGTCAGGGATAGGTAGTAGTAATTTCCATCTCGCAGATTTTGGTTTCGGGCGGTTAGTGCGAGTTTCCCCGCTTCGTTCAATTTTTTGCAGAAAAATATTGCACGTTTATCATGCCAATTCAATTCGAATCCATTTTGTATTCTTTTTTTCTTCAGACAGGATGCATTTTGTATTCGAATACAAATCTATATACATAATTTTTTGTATATACTTTCAAAAGCACAACAAAGAATTCTGCTCCTTTATATATAAAATATGATTTCCAAATGCAATGGTCTCAAAATCATAAGGTTGAATACAAATTTTTGAAACCAAATTATGTTTAGCTCAAATGTATGGATCGGTAATATCAATATATTAAATATCATACACGCGCGCAAATTCAAATTAGTATGCATGTTTGATAGATCAATTTTGGTTCGAATATGAGTTACATGTATCATCATCTGGAATTCAAATATTTGAATCCCTTTTATGTTGACATCTTCTATGCACACAACTAAATATTTGAATCTCGTTTCACTCCCATCTCTCTCTAGGTCTCTCTCGCGTGCTCCTTCATGTAGCTATCACTCTCTTTTCTCCATCTCACCCGCACGCTCATTACATGCTTCTCCATTTTTTGCAAACACGGTCTCTCATCGTCTCCCTCGAGAAGTGTCACACTCTCTCTATCTTCATAGATTACACGGTTTTCATTATCCATCACATCTCTATCGTTCTCTGGTATCACTATAGCTACCTAAGCTTTCTTTATCACCGCCACACACACACTCTCGCTCGTCTTTCACTTTGCCTTTCTCTCCAGGGTTCTCTCACGCACCCTATATCTTTCTAGATATGACTCCTACAACTAAAATTACTCTCTCCCGCACACACATCGTTTGTTGGGGTCTCCTTTCCGTTTTCATCTCCGTTCCAAAACTAACATTATTCATTTGTTTACCGATCAGACAAACTCTCTCTCCCCCCCTCTCTCTCACTCACTCACAAACACACAAACAACTCCCACTTTGGATCCCCCTACCGACTACCGTCTCTCTCTCACACGCACAAAACTCTCGCTTTCGCACCCCTGACTCGTATCTCTCTCACAAACATTGATCGACCAGCCTCTAGATAGGTTTATCCATCCACCGCACAATTTCGCTCCTTGTATCTATGTAGATTTTTCGTCCCTTCTTGGGACACGCCCTCTCGATCATGCACACGCACACTATCACCTCATTTATATGGTAATACCTCTCGCACACACACTCTTCGTGTCTTTGTCACATACGCACTCTGTCCTCCTCTCTCCCTCTCACACACGCACACATGGCTTTTTGCAACAATATCCCACTTCTCGAATCTTGAAACCAACCACATTCCTCCCTTCTATCATCAAAACAGCCAAAGGAATATATTTTGAGTGAAACATAAGATATTTTTAGTGATATATGTATATCAAAACTAGACTGTTTTCTATCAAATTAATGAATATGTATTATTCTACTCTGGATGCGTTGCAACGCATTGGCACATTGCTAGTTATTACTGTATTATTTTTTGGACACCAGACAAACACTGGAGTACATATACGAAGAGAAGAGGCGCACGCACATAGTCGGTCTCTCGCTGTCTCGTGCACATGAGAGTTATGTAAGACACAGTAAACAAATAAACCCATGGGTGCACGATTGCTGCATGCGCGGGTACCGGGTACGTGGTGGAGCGCACCTTTGTAGGAATAGTCATCTCGCGTGATAATTTGATATGTAGGAGTTAATGGTCGGGGACCACAGGTGAACGACCTGGAGGCAGTAGCTCGCTAGTCGCCACTGATCGAGTTGCCATGTTTAAAATATCATTTTTTTAGCGGGGTAAGAGTTCGGATTTTCAATGGCGCTTTATACTAGTTTTTAGAACGATTGGTATGGAGTGAAAATGGAATTCATCACTACTACCTCCGTCCTGGTTTACTAGTCCCCATCGTATTTTGGGTCAAAGTTTGTCCATGAATTTTACTTGTAAAATGTGAATGGAAAATGAGATTTTCTTATACCTGAACAAAAAAGGACAGGAGGGAGTGATTGTTCTCACACGGACACGACCTCTCACTAGCGCAGGCATTGAACTGACGTGCCGGCCAAGAGGGCCCCACTCGCTGCACGCCAGGCTGAACACGCCTCCTCGCTGCATTCAACCGGCTTCAGACTGCCCCGCCTACCTCCATTGAATCCGCGCGTGTGCCGGCAACACGTCCTTCCGCGAGCCGGCCGGCATTTTAGAACACAATGCCGGTTGACTCCTCTCGTCCGCCTACTATTTAAATGAGGCCAGACGCCTGGCAAGAACCGCACCACACCACCACTCCCCATATCCTCCTTGCACCATTTTCTCCACACTCTCCAAAGCATCCGGTGAGAAGGAAGACAAGTTCTCCGGCATAAAAGCCGGCTGGGTGCCCCGTCGAGCCAGGCAACTTGCTGCCCCACCTCCCTCCACGCCCCAGGCCGTCAGTACCATGGGCGAGGCTGCAGGCGGGCAAGCGTAGGGGTAAGGCGCCGCTCCAAGCTGGCCCCTGGTGCACAGAGGAGTGACTAGTTGCTACACGCCGGCACATGGGGGACCACGGCGTCCAGTGCACCATGGTTGGCTGCGCCATCCGACGCAAACGTTGGCGGAACCACGGCATGCCGACGAAGGTGGCCAACACGTCCGCGGCCACCGCCAACACCGAGGAGTAGTAGACCACGGGAGCCGCCGCCGCTCTGAACCCATGAAGGCTATGACCACCGCGTCGCCAGCATAGACAACCGATGTGTTGCCCGGTTTGGCTCAAAACATCATGGACCCCAACCGCGGCCGGCATTAGAGATTATACCTGCTTCCAGAAGTTATTCATGTTTAGTTAAAAAAATGTCCAAATATAATTAATTATGATGGTCTTGATTTGTTGTGCTTGCACCGGTAGTTGGAACTAGAGATTTTTCTTTATTTATCACTCTCCTCACATTTTTTTGGCTTTGAAGTGAATTATGGTTGTGGACATTATCTATGAATGTGCAGACATCTGTGAACATGAGTTTGATGTGGAAGTTGAACTTGGAATGTTGGGCTTGCATGTGAACTATACCATGTCCAATGGTTCCTCTGTTATTGTTCGGAAAGTAATGGTTGTTATTACATGACCTGGAAAAAAATTATTTTGTGCCACATCTAGGCATCACAGACTTACATACATCTCAGTAGATGCACGGACATCACAACAGGCATGCTGACTGGATAAACATTTGAACCTAGCTATTATGAATAAAAATTTGTATTCACAAAAGTTATAGATAGCAAGAGACGCCTAGCCTGCTCTGCCTCTGCTTGCTTCTTTCTGGCTTCTTCCATCTCTTCTTTGGCTTGGGTGAAGAGAGCATCTGATTGCTCTTTTCGCTTCTTCAGGAACTCAGCTACATCCTCAAGGGCTGCTGCACGCTTTCTTTCAGCCTTTACTAGAGCAACGAGGACATGAACACTTGATGACTTCACCTGGCTCGTGAGTAATCCAGCATCATCTAGGAATTTGCACCTTGAGTCTAATCCGGCATCATTAGGGAAATGGCGCCCTATGTGTAATCCAGCCTCATTTTGGAAACATGATCTTGAGGTTGACCATACTTCACTCCTCGCAGGAACTGCTTCCTGACATGAAGAAGTTACTTATTTTTTAGATCAATAGTCAGAGCAACCCAGATCCATTAAGTAGGAGCCCGATAAACAGGACTAGGAGAAGTGAATTCAAAATGAGAAATATAAAAATAGACTGCAAGGTGAGAACACCCACTTCCTACATCAAGATAAAAAGGAAAGCATTAGGATGATTAAGACTGTGCTTATTACATATCAAATAGAGCCAGCTTATAGAAACTACGACATATACTTCAAAGAACACAAGGCTAAGAGAAATAGAAAAACCAGCAGAGGGGTGCACTTAGCCAAGGGTTGCAGCAGCAAAACAACTGGCAACCAGATGATCTCCAGGGTGTCTGTAGGCGCGTTTGACTAACTAGCTTCAACACTAAATTACAAAAGATTCATCCTACGGCATGGTGGGTCCACTGAGTAAATTGAGATCCCACAAATGATTGAGAGCCTAATCAAGTGTACAGGAAATTGTTTGTCTCGCCTATTATTGTTTAATAATCTGCCACACTGCTGGGTTGCATGGCAAGAACCCTAGCCAAGTATACAACATGGTTTGACGCTGTTTTCGGCGGGCCCGGTCTGGTCCTGTGTTCACTACTGCTGCGAGACACATACCATGTCAAAGTAAAAAAATGGTCAAAAGAGGGGGCTCCCTCCGATTTCATTAACGAAACCATCAAGGACACACAAAACATCCACCACCACTAGTCAGATTCTGATAGAGGCAAAGGTGTCCCGTCTTTCGATGAGATGGTGGCTATCATTTTTGGTGGAGTAGACTTTGACGATCCGACTACGAACGTGCGAGGACGTCGCGCCTTAGCAATCGCTAAACCAACTCCGAGAGGTTATTGACCACGCCGAAGCACGATCAACATGACCACGAGTAATAACAAATCTGTATGATCTGAAAGTACATTCAGTAATGAATCTAATGGTATTGATTTGTTATTGTATATTTTTGTTTATAAACTTTGTCAGAGTTTACAAAACTTGACTTTGACCAATGCTAATACGTGGACTTAAATAAAAACAAAGGCAGTACACATCTGTTTTCTTAGTTTGTTGTGGCATTAATTATTTGTTGTACTTGTGAAATAAATATATTAAGCTATTGACTCTGAATGTAATGGTTTGTACAATTGAATATTTAGAATCGTTGTTGAATTCCAAGATGAATACCAGGTCTATAGTACTTCACGATATGCTCAAACTCACATAATCCAACTCAAATGAAAATCTAAATGCATTTCATAGTTATTAATTTGTTGGATGCAACAAAACCAACCATAACTCTACATGATTCGGTCTAAAGCAATTTTCACAACACATCCCAATGTGTGAATGAAACGTAGAGAGTTTGTGGAGATGGAGCAATGATGGGAGAGAGATGCGTGCGCTCAACACACAAGATATACACCCAGTGGAAGAAAGAGACAGAGGACAGGAAAGATTGTATATATGTGGGTGAGAGAGTAGGAGAGAAACCGAGAGAGAGAGAGAGAGAGAGAGGAGGGAGAGAGGAAGTGTGTGAGAGAGGGATGTATACAGAGGAAGAAGTTAGGTCTATGAGTAAGTTAGAGACATGTAATATTTAAGGAGTGAGATGCGTGTGCAACGAGATTTTGTACATGTGGAAGGAGAAGAGACAAAAGGTTTGATGAGAGAGCTCAAAAGAACATGGAATGGAGGGGAATCTTGTGGGCTGAGGGATTGATAATTTTGTGCGGGGGGAGGGAGAGGGAGAGGGAGAGAGAGAGAGAGGGAGGAAAAGAGTTACTCAACCGTTGCCACATCATCATGCTTCCAAATGGCCCCGCGGTCTCTAGTGCGGTCTGGTTGTCGTCTTTGTTCTTCCTGATGCCCTCCTTGAAGATCAAGGTGGTGTGCATGTGGGGGTGCAGATAAGCACAAGCAACAGTGGTCACTATATAACCTTGGATGGGGATGGATAGTGTAGTGGGGGGGGGGGGTTGTGTGTGTGTCAAATATTGAGAGAAATCAAACTTATGGAGAGAATGTGTGTGCATAGTGAGCATGCGAGAGAGGCTAATGGTGCGAGACATATACATCATGTGCGTCAATGTTTAAGCAATATGGAGAGATCATGTGCAGGATACAAAGATAGGACTATGGGGAGTGTGTTTGCTAGGCAAAGAGACATAGCGAGAGATAAATGTGTGTGCCTGGTACATGGTGTGTATGTGACAGAGTAGTACATGCATGCCAAATAGGGTTTTCATGAAGACATTGTGTGTGCGAGATAGAGAGCGATGTAGGGCCTTGAGACGGGCAGGGGTTGGGTGAGGGTGTCAAAATGTGTGCGTTGATGCATGTGTTACATGCGATTGTGTGAGGGACGGTTGAATCGAGAGAGATGTTTGTTGTGTTACGGATGCTCCTCTCTCTCTCCCATGCACACACAAAAAACACAAATAGAAGACCGTTCTCTCATGTATACACAACATCTCGGTATATCTCTATGACTCACTCATACATGATCATTTGCACATTCACACCTCTCTATGACTATCACACACACACACACACACACACCGTCTCCACATTGCCCTTCCGCCAAAACACACATGTAGACACATAAACGCATTCTCTCTCCGTTACACACACAGAATCTCTATTAATTTTTTTTGTAGGGGGCACCTAAAACATCCAAATCCAAATAATCACGATCTGAAGCAAAATACAAATATATGGAAATATTGTAGCGTGAGGAACTTTTCCAGCAAAAAAAGTAGAGTAATATTCAAGGATTGTTTTCACACACACAAAAAGGTTCGATCGATGTCCTTCCAGTGCGAAACCGTTACGCACCTTTCGATCGACCGTGCGGCCACGATGCACGCGCTTGCATAGGATTCCGTATCAATGCTGTGCTAACTAATGTGGTGTATAAGCGCAGCCGCGATGCACGCACTTGCATAGGATTACGTGTACTAGTACGGTGTTCTTTTAAGTTTGACCAACCCTATAACCAAGCTCCCATAAGCGCACTCATCTATATGCCGGCGCCGTTGCGCATGCATACAGTCGCTACAGTACTGTATGGTGCAGTACTATCACTGCCATGTGGGACCCGGCCCCACATGTCGTCCGCACTACAGCAAGGTATGGTACTGCAGAGGATCTCAACCCCTCGCCCGCTCACGTCGTCTGCAGTCCTTCCTCACGATGATGCCGCACTGCCAAGCATGAGAGCAGGTCGAGCCGCATCTATGCCCGCAGCGTACGCAGAGGAGGAGGTCGAGCGCGTGCTCCAGCACGCCGGCGAGAAGGAGCTAGTGTGTCATTGTCGTCTCCGCCCGCCCGGAGCCTGCAAACCAGGTGCGGACGTGGAATCTACCTTCGCGACCTTGAATGCCACGTGGATCATGCAATCTGAAGGAACAATTTGGGTCAGTCGACTCTTGTGAGCCATTGGAAGCAACATGGACAACCAGAAGGGCTTCTTCAACCTCCGAAACTGGTGCACTGTTCATCTTCTCTCTCAACCATCGAGCCACCAGCCCGCCACAGGCCTTACCGCCTGCCACGGCCACCCCACCCTCCCCTGAACCTCCTGCCACCACCATGATCCCCCCTACCACCGCCATCCGTTTAACCCCGGGCACGATCCATTTTTTCTGGCAAACTGCATTCCACACCCAACACTCATAAGATAGATCATGGGCACCCTGCCACCCTAATATAGTTACTGGGGTAGCTTCTCTGCCTTCTTCCTTCGCTCTGGCGAACTTCTTCTTTCACAAATCGACTGACCCAAATTATACTACTAGTACGTATTAAGTACAGTAGGAACACGAAGAAACGAGTAGTAGTACCAACTACAAGAAGAACAGTAGTAAGACATACTAGTACGTACTAAAGAGTTCAAATAACGAGAAATAACATAACATAGCTCTGCTGGGGGCTCAACATATCACACTCCTGAAATAAAAATAAGCAACTAGTCCGCTTGACACTGCAGTAGAACCAGCATGAGCAACGACACTGCCAGCTTACTCGGAGTCCTCGTCCACGTCCTCAACTTCGTTCACGTCCCTCTTCCTCTTCCTCTTCCTCTTCGCCGACACTTCTTTGCTTGAACCAGACACTGGGCTCTGCTTCTTCATCCAACCCTTGTAGATAATTAAACAAAGGTAGGCATCCGTTGCTGCGTACATGATGTGATCTTCATCTATTGTCTTCCACTCCCATGCATGATAAAACTTGGGGTGAGGTTTCTTCACTTCATCGTACGAAGGATCAATCATGGCTGCTGCCAGGGTGAGCATTGAAGGCTGAGAGGAGGACACCAGGCTTTCCTTCTGGAGATCGAAGGGCTGGCCTACAACGAGGCCTATCCGACCCAGGACTCTCCTGTTGTTCGTAAAGTGTACAGTAATGAATTTCACTCCTTTGTCCTTGAGGAAGACCTCAAAATCCTGGCACCTAACGTTGGCATGGCATATGTGGTAGACCAAGCACATGTTATGTACGCAAACCTGGATCACGGCAGGCTTCTTCATCTCTGCCTCCTTCAGAAGCTTCTCCTTTTCCAGGACTGTGGTGTACTCAACATCTAGCCCAGCGACCCACTCATCCTTTGAACTTTGGAACATGTGTAGGAAGTGACCAAGGCATGCTTTCACTGTCGCGGATCTACGGGTGTAGATGACGATGAAGTCATCGCCGGTGATGGTTCTAACCTTGCACTCACCACTGATCATGGAGATTTGGGAGGCCATGGATTTTGGAGGCGGGTTAGGAGAAGTGGAACTGGTGTAATGTGAAAGGACGGGACGACTGGGAGTGAACTGTTGTAAGGTACGGGGACGAGTCGGGCATGGGAACGGCGTGGGGTGGTGGCTTGCTCGATGGATAAACGGCTGCATGCCCCCAAATAGTTCTCGAGTACTATGCGGGACCCACTAGATGTCATGTCTACTACACCCAATCGTAGGCCTGACGGTATAGCTTCTGCGTGTTCGCATTCCATGCCGGCGCATGCATGTAACTTTCACTTAATTCCGTCAACTGTCACGCCTCCCACGACCTTTTCCTCCCTCGCACGATCGTGCCCTTTGAGACTTCGCACGACTATAGCTGAGCACTTTTCTTTTGCCTACTCTGCATGCATGATACTCCCTCTGGTCCTTTTTACTCCGCGTAAGATTTGTGTCAAGTCAAAGTTTGCAAAAGTTTTACCAAATTTATATTAAAAATATCAATATCTACAATACCAAATATATATTTTATGAAATTACATTTCATAATGAATATAAAAATATTGATTTGACATTGTGAATGTTGATACATTTTTCTATAAGTTTGGTCAAAGTAGAGGTGCTTTGACTTCAGACAAAACTTATATGCACTATGCACACTAGTTCCACCATCCAGGTGCGTTAAGATATTGCCATGTCATATATAGTCCCACCACTCCTTCTCCCTCCGGCAATCCCACCACTCCTCCCCGTGTGAAAACAATATGCATGCATGACTCTCGTCCCCCCGCGCTCGTCCAATCCGTTGTGACCAGCAATATTTCCACCCCTCCCCTCTGCCGTAATTTACTCCAACAAAAATATGCCCAGCTAGCTATTATGTTTATCACGCAACATATCTTATGTAGGTGTGGCATTGCTCGCTATAAATACTACACCTCCCACGGCACTCGGAAGAACGCTCACATTCATCGCCTTTATCTCCTCCCCCTCCCTCTCAGTTAAGGACTCGTTGACCACCATGGCATCGCCCCTCCCAAGCCCTAGGCACCCCTCGCTGCCACCAATGGAGGATGATGCGTCAGCGTTCCACTCCTCGCCGCGACGTGTCGAGGTGGACGCGTCGGCGTTCCCAGTCTCGCCACCACACGCATCGGAGGACGCGTCGGCTCCTCACTACGAGGAGAACATCGCGCCGCCCGCCGAGCCCCCCCAGCTTGGAGGAGCTTTGGAAAGAAATGGAGGTCGCCTTGTGGAAGGCTTTGTCTCCGGCAGAGCGCGCCAAAAGAAAGGCAGAGAAGAAGGCTGATTAAGAGAAGCGCGCTGTGAGGCATGCTGCCTGGCAGGCCTATGTCGCGTCCGAGAGAGTTAGGCAATTGGCTCTTTGGCAGAAGGCTTGTGCGAGGGCCGTGTGGGTGGCAGAGGACGCCTGTGCCAAAGCCCTGAGTGCAGTCGGGCCCAAGCACCTCATCTATGCTTAGCGGTACGTGGACCGGGTGCAGGCTTCCAGTGAGGAGGAGTACCTGTTGGTGCCGGATCACCCGACCGGTTAGATCGCGCTCACCCGCCGGCAAGTTGCCAATCAGCACCTCGTGAGTTATGAGGCCGAGGAAGAGGCGTTGTGTTGCCGTGCTAGGAAACGGCCGCACATTAGGGCACTCGTGGCGCGCCGCAAGCGCTCCTGCGAGCGCTGTGGCTTTTATTAGGAATAATTTAGTGTCATAAGGCGATCTCATTAGTTTTGGGACGGAAATGATAAATCCCGAACATTCGAGAATTATTAGCGTCCTTAATTAAGTATGTAAAAGGAAAATCTTGGAAACCTTTTGTAATCGTACACATTTGTAAGTACATACATATAGCACAAACTGAACTATATATCGCAGTACACTTCTCTCTCGCAATGTGCTTGTAGACTGTACTACTACTTGTATGTATACACACGTGCAAATGCATGTTTTAACATTACGATACGATTTTCGTAAAAGTAAAAAAACAACACTAGTCAAGCTTGTGAAACCATTCAATGCAAAAGAAATGCAAAAATGCTCGTTTGATTGTTTACTTTAGCTTCCTTCTCTCTGTGGTTTTTTCTCTATCGTACTTTGTAAGGAGTATCTCACCGGTCGGGAAGGCATGCAAATTCCCAAACCGCTTCGTACACCCTGTACCGAATTTTTTGCCTAAGAAGTTGTGCCGTGCAATTGGAATTCCAACTTGAGTACAACTACTAGTACTAGGAGTAGTAGCTATGGATCGAGTGTGCAAGATGAACCGGACAAAGTAAATGCAGACAGATGAAATGCAAAAAAGACAGGAGGGATGAGATGGTTGCTTGTTCGTTCATTTTACCAGGCCACTTATTACTGGGAGTGGTGGGGTTTTGTGATATGACGGCTTTACTGCCGCACCACGAGCGGGGTGAGACACCTGTGCAGCGTCGCTCTCTACACTAGTACTACCTCCATCGTGGTTTATTAGTCCCCCATGTAATTTGACTGAAGATTTAACTGACAAAATGTTAGTGCATGTCAAGAAAAACTATATCATTGGATTCGTATTTGAACATAGTTTTCAATGATATAATTTTTGGTGACATGAATGAGCATTTTGTTAGTTAAATTTATGGTCATACTATATATAGTAGGGTGCCCGTGCGTTGCACAGAACAGTAAAATGCATTGATCGGGGAGTTGTTTATTTTGACAAAGTATGTGGGGGTCATCTCATGTGTAACAAATATTGATAGGTTTCTTGGATATTATTTCTTCTCTAAAGCTCACAAGCATCTGGGTGAATAGTAAATGTAGGCTAAATAGATTAAAAAGTATCTTTTGCAAACAAAAATGTTCAACTGTTCAACCTGCATCCAAAACTTTTGAAGAAATAACACTTACTGTGCTTTGCAAGAAATGATCTTTAAGAATTATTTTTTGAGTATCGATTTTGTTTATTTTTTCTAGACCACCATGAATGTAAATCAGGATGACTTGGAAGGGGGCAGAGGAGATGTAAGAAATAGTTCATCATAAGTCTTTCACCATTACTGTTGTAAAAATTCACAATTAATCTCACAAATGGCAAGCGAGAGCTCTAATGGAGCAAAAGCATACATGGAAGATTCCAGACTAAACCATAGACGGATACACTTTTATTCAAGCGCGATACTCTAATAGAGCAAGATCATGCATGGAAGGTTCTATACTATATAAATAAGAAGTGTCCACATGCTTAGACAGCGGCTTACATTGAGCGAAGAATAATGATAAATAGTTAACTTGGTAATGCATATGCCCAGGTGAACCTCCTTGGAGTCCCCGTGCATCATCTTGGGGTGAATATGATACCAGCCCTCTTCCATGTCCACATTGCTAGGAACGGAGCAGCTCGTCACAGTCCCATTCAACGCGAGGGAGGCACCGAGGTCGCCCTCATACACCGGAGGGGCAGCAACAGTGAGCACGCACCTGTACAGCGGCCTCGTGTCAGCATCAGTGGCGTTGCCCCTGACGCACACAATAGAGACGGGGCGGCAGCCTGCGCGGGCCTTGCCGGTGCCCACGGCTACGAGGAAGACGCTGCTGTCGGTGTAGTGAACAGGGGGTGTTCATTACCCCTGGACACGCACCGGCGAGTTGCAACCCCCAGGCGGGAAGGGCATGGCAGGGGAGCGAGCCTTCCTGGGAGAAGACAACTGGGAACAAGCACAAGACTATCCAAAAAGCATTCGAGTCAATAATTGGAAGGCAGAAGACCAAAGGCCGAAGCCCCAGCAAGAATCGCAAGATTCTTGCTGGTGAGCCCCGGCAAGATTCTTGCTGGTGAGGCCCGGCAAGATTCTTGCTGGTGAGCCCCGGCAAGATTCTTGCTGGTGAGCCCCGGCAAGATTCTTTGCTGGTGAGCCCCGGCAAGATTCTTGCTGGTGAGCCCCCGGCAAGATTCTTTGCTGGTGAGCCCGGGCAAGATTCTTGCTGATGAGCCCCGGCAAGATAATCCCGGCAAGGCTTGGCGCCCGGCAAGGCTTGGCGTCCAACAAGGCTTGGCTCCCGGCAAGGCTTGGTGCCCGGCAAGTTTCGGCGCCCGGCGAGATTCTGCCACTGTACCACTACTCCAGCACAACGACAAAACCTGACATTCTGGGTCCTTCTCTGGATGCGTGGCAACGCGCCAGTGGAGGAGAGCTTAAGCGGTGCTGATGGGATGGCCCCTTTTTCCATCCCCAAGAAAGTGAGGACACCTAAACGGACACCTCATGGTGCATTAAATGCGTTTGTCCTAATTCGTCAGGGGTTAGGTATGATACCCTGTAGCTACTTTACACCTCAATGTATGTACATTTTGCCACTGTGGAGACCCTTTTGAGCATATAAAAGGAGGCCCAAGGCAACTGCTACAGAGGAGGAGAACTTCTGGCCCATTCTGCATGCGTAGCTGCTCTTTGAACGTACTGTTCATTGCGAGCGCTCCTGAAGTCGGCGTACGACACCTATGGGATCCCGAGAGATCCCTTTACGATTCGGCGGGGGGAGAGGTATAAGCAAAGAGCAGAACCAGTGATCGACGCGGGAAGTTTTTACCCAGGTTCGGGCCGCTGATCAGCGTAAAACCCTACTCCTGCTTTGTGTTCTTATTGATGTTCTTCAGCACAGCCTTCAGGAGCGCTCACAATGAAAAGTACGTTCAAAGAGCAGCTACGCATGCAGAATGGGCCAGAAGTTCTCCTCCTCTGTAGCAGTTGCCTTGGGCCTCCTTTTATATGCTCAAAGGGGTCTCCACAGTGGCAAAATGTACCTACATTGAGGTGTAAAGTAGCTACAGGGTTTACATGAGGTGAAAAGTTGCTACAGCATTTACATGCTTATCACTGACGGCTCAGGACAAGCGCATTAAATGCTCTATCTAGGTGTCCCTTAGCTTCTTGGGGATGGAAAAAGGGGCCATCCCATCAGCACCGCTTATACCCACCCGCCGTTGGTGCCTTGACACGCATCCAGGAGGACAAAACCCATCTGACAGGTTTGGTCGCTGCACTGGAGCGGTGGCAGCTTGGCGGGGTCATCTTGCCGGGACCAAGCTTGTCGAGATCATCTTGCCGGGGCTCACCAGCAAGAATCTTGCCGGGGCTCACCAGCAAAAATCTTGCCGGGCCTCACCAGCAAGAATCTTGCCGGGGCTCACCAGCAAGAATCTTGCCGGGACTCACCAGCAAGAATCTTGCCGGCGCTCACCAGCAAGAATCTTGCGATTCTTGCTGGGGCTTCGGCCTTTGGTCTTCTGCCTTCCAATTATTGATTCGAATGCTTTTTGGATAGTCTTGTGCTTGTTCCCAGTTGTCTTCTCCCAGGAAGGCTCGCTCCCCTGCCATGCCCTTCCCGCCTGGGGGCTGCAACTCGCCGGTGCGTGTCCAGGGGTAATGAACACCCCCTGTTCACTACACCGACAGGAGCCCCCGGGCCTGGGCCGGACAAATGCACACAGTGTTTGTCTGGGCTAGGCCCAAAAACATGCATCGGTTCACGCGCGGCGAGAAGTAACCATTACTCTTGACTTTTAACTGCATGCTGGTGATGACGCAAGAGAGCTTGCGATTTGCCGGGCCTTGGGCTTGCCGGCAGCGTGGGCAGACAGAGCAGGACGGCAACAGGAGTCGTGTGCCCGAAAGGAAGTGCCACACTGTGCGACGAGGAGCTAGTCCCCGAGCTTTCCCCATATAGGGTACTGCAGGTGCGGTGCTCGATCCATATAGTCACCCCTGCTGCCGCAGCCGTCTACCGCGAATGTCTCACTGCCGTCTTGCCGGCCTGTTGCTGCAATGGCGCATATAAAGAAGCAATTTATCTTAGTTAAATCAATCTTTATGCATGCAATACATGTTACTTTATGCTGAATGAATGTATGCTTCCCCCTTGATTAATTCAGTCCTTGCACTTATTTTAGTCCCTACGCTGTCTGGAAACCTTGTCGGTGCGCACATTTGCCGCGAGCGCTAGATGCGGGTCTTTAGCAGCCTGCTGGAAGCGCCGCCGCCGGCAAGGCGACTTGCGGGGCCAGAACGCAGCTGCTAAGCTTGCCGAGCGGACTCGAGGCAAAGCTAGAGCGCGGGCTAACCACGACAAGGTTCCTCCGCATGCAGGTTGATGTACAAGGACAAAGAATTAATCAAGGCGACCCACGCTCGCCGGAAAGCTTTTCGATGCGCATGCTCCAGTCGGCAGTGCTTGAGGAACGGGTCCTAAGAAACTTGCCGGGAACGCCGCCTCCCGGAAAGGTTCTTGCACAGTTGTCCCCTATGCTTGCCGGAATGCATCTCGATCGCGCACGTCCTAGTCAATGGCGCTTAGGAATGGATCCTAGTTAGCAGCCTATCGAGGACGCCGCCTCCTCGAGAGCTTCACACTCCAAGAATAAACGCGGCTGCACAGGTGTTGCTAGGCAGACCCGAACAACCCGGAGCGCAGAATGTCTCAAGAGTGCTCCTTTGCGCACAGGTTATGTGCAAAGAACATCATCATGGATAAAATCAAATCAGCAAAAAGCATTAAAGTTTTAGAACTTAGCTTTCTGTATGTGGAGCGAAGTCGCCATGGACGATGAAGCTGACGCGCCGACCGCTAGATCAGGTTCGCGCAACCTCGATACCCCTACCTGGCGCGCCAAAGATGTCGGCGTACGAGACCTATGGGATCCCGAGAGATCCCTTTACGATTCGGCGGGGGGAGAGGTGTACGCAAAGAGCAGAACCAGTGATCGACGCGGGAAGTTTTTACCCAGGTTCAGGCCGCTGATCAACGTAAAACCCTACTCCTGCTTTGTGTTCTTATATATGTTCTTGAGCCCAGCCTTCAGGAGCGCTCGCAATGAACAGTACGTTCAAAGAGCAGCTACGCATGCAGAATGGGCCAGAAGTTCTCCTCCTCTGTAGCAGTTGCCTTGGGCCTCCTTTTATATGCTCAAAGGGGTCTCCACAGTGGCAAAATGTACATACATTGAGGTGTAAAGTAGCTACAGGGTATCATACCTAACCCCTGACGAATTAGGACAAACGCATTTAATGCACCGTGAGGTGTCCGTTTAGGTGTCCTCACTTTCTTGGGGATGGAAAAAGGGGCCATCCCATCAGCACCGCTTAAGCTATACTCCACTGGCGCGTTGCCACGCATCCAGAGAAGGACCCAGAATGTCAGGTTTTGTCGTTGTGCTGGAGTAGTGGTACAGTGGCAGAATCTCGCCGGGCGCCGAAACTTGCCGGGCACCAAGCCTTGCCGGGCGCCAAGCCTTGCCGGACGCCAAGCCTTCCCGGGTGCCAAGCCTTGCCGGGATTATCTTGCCGGGGCTCATCAGCAAGAATCTTGCCGGGGCTCACCAGCAAAGAATCTTGCCGGGGCTCACCAGCAAGAATCTTGCAGGGCCTCACCAGCAAGAATTTTGCCGGGCCTCACCAGCAAGAATCATGCCGGGGCTCACCAGCAAGAATCTTGCCGGGGGCTCATCAGCAAGAATCTTGCCGGGGGCTCACCAGCAAAGAATCTTGCCGGGGCTCACCAGCAAGAATCTTGCCGGGGCTCACCAGCAAGAATCTTGCCGGGGCTCACCAGCAAGAATCTTGCCGGGCCTCACCAGCAAGAATCTTGCGATTCTTGCTGGGGCTTCGGCCTTTGGTCTTCTGCCTTCCAATTATTGACTCGAATGCTTTTTGGATAGTCTTGTGCTTGTTCCCAGTTGTTTTCTCCCAGGAAGGCTCGCTCCCCTACCATGCCCTTCCCGCCTGGGGGCTGCAACTCGCCGGTGCGTGTCCAGGGGTAATGAACACCCCATGTTCACTACACCGACAGGATGTCGGCGTACGACACGTATGGGATCCCGAGAGATCCCTTTACGATTCAGCGGGGCGAGAGGTATACGCAAAGAGCAGAACCAGTGATCGACGCGGGAAGTTTTTACCCAGGTTTGGGCCGCTGATCAGCCTAAAACCCTACTCCTGCTTTGTGTTCTTATTGATGTTCTTGAGCCCAGCCTTCATGAGCGCTCGCAATGAACAGTATGTTCAAAGAGCAGCTACGCATGCAGAATGGGCCAGAAGTTCTCCTCCTCTGTAGCAGTTGCCTTGGGCCTCCTTTTATATGCTCAAAGGGGTCTCCACAGTGGCAAAATGTACATACATTGAGGTGTAAAGTAGCTACAGGGTATCATACCTAACCCCTGACGAATTAGGACAAACGCATTTAATGCACCATGAGGTGTCCGTTTAGGTGTCCTCACTTTCTTGGGGATGGAAAAAGGGGCCATCCCATCAGCACCGCTTAAGCTCTCCTCCACTGGCGCGTTGCCACGCATCCAAAGAAGGACCCAGAATGTCAGGTTTTGTCGTTGTGCTGGAGTAGTGGTACAGTGGCAGAATCTCGCCGGGCGCCGAAACTTGCCGGGCACCAAGCCTTGCCGGATGCCAAGCCTTGCCTGGCGCCAAGCCTTGCCGGGATTATCTTGCCGGGGCTCGTCAGCAAGAATCTTGCCGGGGCTCACCAGCAAAGAATCTTGCCGGGCCTCACCAGCAAGAATCTTGCCGGGCCTCATCAGCAAGAATCTTGCCGGGGCTCACCAGCAAGAATCTTGCCGGGGGCTCATCAGCAAGAATCTTGCCGGGGCTCACCAGCAAAGAATCCTACCGGGCCTCACCAGCAAGAATCTTGCCGGGGCTCACCAGCAAGAATCTTGCCGGGACTCGATTCTTGCTGGGGCTTCGGCCTTTGGTCTTCTGCCTTCCAATTATTGACTCGAATGCTTTTTGGATAGTCTTGTGCTTGTTCCCAGTTGTCTTCTTCCAGGAAGGCTCGCTCCCCTGCCATGCCCTTCCCACCTGGGGGCTGCAACTCGCCGGTGCGTGTCCAGGGGTAATGAACACCCCCTGTTCACTACACCGACAGGAGCCCCCGGGCCTGGGCCGGACAAACGCACACAGTGTTTGTCTGGGCTAGGCCCAAAAACATGCACCGGTTCACGCGCGGCGAGAAGTAACCATTACTCTTGACTTTTAACTGCATGCTGGTGATGACGCAAGAGAGCTTGCGGTTTGCCGGGCCTTGGGCTTGTCGGCAGCGTGGGCAGACAGAGCAGGACGGCAACAGGAGTCGTGTGCCCGAAAGGAAGTGCCACACTGTGCGACGAGGAGCCAGTCCCCGAGCTTTCCCCATATAGGGTACTGCGGGTGCGGTGCTCGATCCATATAGTCACCCCTGCTGCCGCAGCCGTCTACCGTGAATGTCTCACTGCCGTCTTGCCGGCCTGTTGCTGCAATGGCGCATATAAAGAAGCAATTTATCTTAGTTAAATTAATCTTTATGCATGCAATGCATGTTACTTTATGCTGAATGAATGTATGCTTCCCCCTTGATTAATTCAATCCTTGCACTTATTTTAGTCCCTACGCTGTCTGGAAACCTTGCCGGTGCGCATGTTTGCCGCGAGCGCTAGATGCGGGTCTTTAGCAGCCTGCTGGAAGCGCCGCCGCCGGCAAGGCGACTTGCCGGGCCAGAACGCAGCTGCTAAGCCTGCCGAGCGGACTCGAGGCAAAGCTAGAGCGCGGGCTAACCACGACAAGGTTCCTCCGCATGCAGGTTGATGTACAAGGACAAAGAATTAATCAAGGCGACCCACGCTCGCCGGAAAGCTTTCCGATGCGCATGCTCCAGTCGGCAGTGCTTGAGGAACGGGTCCTAAGCAACTTGCCGGGAACGCCGCCTCCCGGAAAGGTTTACCTCCTCGGTGCTTATGCAGCCACCTAAATTGCCGAGTGGACTCGAGACAACTAGGGGCGCAATTAGCCCCGGGGGGCTCCTTCGCGTGTAGGTATAAGAAGCAAGTGAGGATAGCAAAATGAATGTAATAAATCTTGGCAACTTAGCTTTTCTTGCGAGGGCGCAGCCAGCCCCCGAGCTTATTTTTAGCTCAAAGGGTGGTTGTCGGGAAACTTTTGACTTTACCAGAGAACTTTGATATTCTCGATGCTAGCTTCCGGCAAGGAGTTGCCGGGAAAGCTCATGACGGAGGACTTCGTCGTTCTCGACGCTAGCTTCCGGCAAGCTTGTTGCCAGGAAGGCTAATGGCGGAGAACTTCATCGTTCTCGAGTCAAGAAGATTGGTCCAGAGGACACTGCCAGCCCCCGAGCCACAACTGCGTTTAAATATGACAAGTTAATTAGCATCTTAAAAGCATTTTAACTTGTGCGTAACTTTATTTAGAGCTCTTCTCCACATGTTTTTGTTTTTGCACAGTTGTCCCCTATGCTTGCCGGAATGCATCTCGATCGCGCACGTCCTAGTCAATGGCGCTTAGGAATGGATCCTAGTTAGCAGCCTATCGAGGACGCCGCCTCCTCGAGAGCTTCACACTCCAAGAATAAACGCGGCTGCACAGGTGTTGCTAGGCAGACCCGAACAACCCGGAGCGCAGAATGTCTCAAGAGTGCTCCTTTGCGCACAGGTTATGTGCAAAGAACATCATCATGAATAAAATCAAATCAGCAAAAAGCATTAAAGTTTTAGAACTTAGCTTTCTGTATGTGGAGCGAAGTCGCCATGGACGATGAAGCTGACGCGCCGACCGCTGGATCAGGTTCGCGCAACCTCGATCCCCCTACCTGGCGCGCCAAAGAGAGGTATACGCAAAGAGCAGAACTAGTGATCGACGCGGGAAGTGAACAGGGGGTGTTCATTACCCCTGGACACGCACCGGCGAGTTGCAGCCCCCAGGCGGGAAGGGCATGGCAGGGGAGCGAGCCTTCCTGGGAGAAGACAACTGGGAACAAGCACAAGACTATCCAAAAAGCATTCGAGTCAATAATTGGAAGGCAGAAGACCAAAGGCCGAAGCCCCAGCAAGAATCGCAAGATTCTTGCTGGTGAGCCCCGGCAAGATTCTTGCCGGTGAGCCCCGGCAAGATTCTTGCCGGTGAGGCCCGTTAAGATTTTTGCCGGTGAGCCCTGGCAAGATTCTTGCTGGTGAGGCCCAGCAAGATTCTTGCTGGTGAGGCCCGGCAAGATTCTTGCTGGTGAGGCCCGGCAAGATTCTTGCTGGTGAGCCCCGGCAAGATTCTTTGCTGGTGAGCCCTGGCAAGATTCTTGCTGATGAGCCCCGGCAAGATAATCCCGGCAAGGCTTGGCGTCCGGCAAGGCTTGGCGCCCGGCAAGGCTTGGTGCCCGGCAAGTTTCGGCGCCCGGCGAGATTCTGCCACTGTACCACTACTCCAGCACAACGACAAAACCTGACATTTTGGGTCCTTCTCTGGATGCGTGGCAACGCGCCAGTGGAGGAGAGCTTAAGCGGTGCTGATGGGATGGCCCATTTTTCCATCCCCAAGAAAGTGAGGACACCTAAACGGACACCTCACGGTGCATTAAATGCGTTTGTCCTAATTCGTCAGGGGTTAGGTATGATACCCTGTAGCTACTTTACACCTCAATGTATGTACATTTTGCCACTGTGGAGACCCCTTTGAGCATATAAAAGGAGGCCCAAGGCAACTGCTACAGAGGAGGAGAACTTCTGGCCCATTCTGCATGCGTAGCTGCTCTTTGAACGTACTGTTCATTGCGAGCGCTCCTGAAGGCTGGGCTCAAGAACATCAATAAGAACACAAAGCAGGAGTAGGGTTTTACGCTGATCAGCGGCCCGAACCTGGGTAAAAACTTCCCGCGTCGATCACTGGTTCTGCTCTTTGCGTATACCTCTCTTTGGCGCGCCAGGTAGGGGGATCGAGGTTGCGCGAACCTGATCCAGCGGTCGGCACGTCAGCTTCATCTTCCATGGCGACTTCGCTCCACATACAGAAAGCTAAGTTCTAAAACTTTAATGCTTTTTGCTGATTTGATTTTATCCATGATGATGTTCTTTGCACATAACCTGTGCGCAAAGGAGCACTCTTGAGACATTCTGCGCTCTGGGTTGTTCGGGTCTGCCTAGCAACACCTGTGCAGCCGCGTTTATTCTTGGAGTGTGAAGCTCTTGAGGAGGCGGCGTCCTCGATAGGCTGCTAACTAGGATCCATTCCTAAGCGCCATTGACTAGGACGTGCGCGATCGAGATGCATTCCGGCAAGCATAGGGTACAACTATGCAAAAACAAAAACATGTGGAGAAGAGCTCTAAATAAAGTTACACACAAGTTAAAATGCTAATTAACTTGTCATATTTAAACGCAGTTGTGGCTCGGGGGCTGGCAGCGTCCTCTGGACCAATCTTCTTGACTCGAGAATGACGAAGTTCTCCGCCATAAGCCTTCCTGGCAACAAGCTTGCCGGAAGCTAGCGTCGAGAACGATGAAGTCCTCCGTCATGAGCTTTCCCGGCAACTCCTTGCCAGAAGCTAGCGTCGAGAATATCAAAGTTCTTCGGTAAAGTCAAAAGTTTCCCAACAACCACCCTTTGAGCTAAAAATAAGCTCGGGGGCTGGCAGCGCCCTCGCAAGAAAAGCTAAGTTGCCAAGATTTATTACATTCATTTTGCTATCCTCACTTGCTTCTTATACCTACACGCGAAGGAGCCCCCCGGGGCTAATTGCGCCCCTAGTTGTCTCGAGTCCATTCGGCAATTTAGGTGGCTGCATAAGCACCGAGGAGGTAAACCTTTCCGGGAGGTGGCGTTCCCGGCAAGTTGCTTAGGACCCGTTCCTCAAGCACTGCTGACTGGAGCATGCGCATCGGAAAGCTTTCCAGTGAGCGTGGGTCGCCTTGATTAATTCTTTGTCCTTGTACATCAACCTGCATGCGGAGGAACCTTGTCGTGGTTAGCCCGCGCTCTAGCTTTGCCTCGAGTCCGCTCGGCAAGCTTAGCAGCTGCGTTCTGGCCCGGCAAGTCGCCTTGCCGGCGGCGGCGCTTCCAGCAGGCTGCTAAAGACCCGCATCTAGCGCTCGCGGCAAACGTGCGCACCGGCAAGGTTTCCACACAGGGTAGGGACTAAAATAAGTGCAAGGATTGAATTAATCAAGGGGGAAGCATACATTCATTCAGCATAAAGTAACATGCATTGCATGCATAAAGATTGATTTAACTAAGATAAATTGCTTCTTTATATGCGCCATTGCAGCAACAGGCCGGCAAGACGGCAGTGAGACATTCACGGTAGACGGCTGCGGCAGCAGGGGTGACTATATGGATCGAGCACCGCACCGGCAGTACCCTATATGGGGAAAGCTCGGGGACTGGCTCCTCGTCGCACAGTGTGGCACTTCCTTTCGGGCACACGACTCCTGTTGCCGTCCTGCTCTGTCTGCCCACGCTGCCGACGAGCCCAAGGCCCGGCAAACCGCAAGCTCTCTTGCGTCATCACCAGCATGCAGTTAAAAGTCAAGAGCAATGGTTACTTCTCGCCGCGCGTGTACCGGTGCATGTTTTTGGGCCTAGCCCAGACAAACACTGTGCGCGTTTGTCCGGCCCAGGCCCGGGGGCTCCTGTCGGTGTAGTGAACAGGGGGTGTTCATTACCCCTGGACACGCACCGGCGAGTTGCAGCCCCCAGGCGGGAAGGGCATGGCAGGGGAGCGAGCCTTCCTGGGAGAAGACAACTGGGAACAAGCACAAGACTATCCAAAAAGCATTCGAGTCAATAATTGGAAGGCAGAAGACCAAAGGCCGAAGCCCCAGCAAGAATCGCAAGATTCTTGCTGGTGAGCCCCGGCAAGATTCTTGCTGGTGAGTCCCGGCAAGATTCTTGCTGGTGAGCCCCGGCAAGATTCTTCCTGGTGAGGCCCGGCAAGATTCTTGCTGGTGAGCCCCGGCAAGATTCTTGCTAGTGAGGCCCGGCAAGATTCTTGCTGGTGAGCCCCGGCAAGATTCTTTGCTGGTGAGCCCCCAGCAAGATTCTTGCTGGTGAGCCCCGGCAAGATTCTTGCTGGTGAGCCCCGGTAAGATTCTTTGCTGGTGAGCCCCGGCAAGATTCTTGCTGATGAGCCCCGGCAAGATAATCCTGTCAAGGCTTGGCGTCCGGCAAGGCTTGGTGCCCGGCAAGGCTTGGCGCCCAGCAAGTTTCGGCGCCCGGCGAGATTCTGCCACTGTACCACTACTCCAGCACAACGACAAAACCTGACATTCTGGGTCCTTCTCTGGATGCGTGGCAACGCGCCAGTGGAGGAGAGCTTAAGCAGTGCTGATGGGATGGCCCCTTTTTCCATCCCCAAGAAAGTGAGGACACCTAAACGGACACCTCACAGTGCATTAAATGCGTTTGTCCTAATTCATCAGGGGTTAGGTATGATACCCTGTAGCTACTTTACACCTCAATGTATGTACATTTTGCCACTGTGGAGACCCCTTTGAGCATATAAAAGGAGGCCCAAGGCAACTGCTACAGAGGAGGAGAACTTCTGGCCCATTCTGCATGCGTAGCTGCTCTTTGAACGTACTTTTCATTGCGAGCGCTCCTGAAGGCTGGGCTCAAGAACATCAATAAGAACATAAAGAAGGAGTAGGGTTTTACGCTGATCAGCGGCCCGAACCTGGGTAAAAACTTCCCACGTCGATCACTGGTTCTGCTCTTTGCGTACACCTCTCCCCCCGCCGAATCATAAAGGGATCTCTCGGGATCCCATAGGTGTCGTACGCCGACAGCTGCCGTTCTCCTCCGCGACTAGCAGGCGGCGGTGATCCTCCAGTGACTCCGGCACGGCGAACAGGTAGCACTTCTCGTACTTGATGTTCACCGCGGGCCAGTAGTGATTGCCGGACGGTGCCGTGAGGTGATGCACGAGGCTCGCCGGTGAGCCCTCAAATGATGGCGTGCACTCATAGCAGTAGCAGGGCACGTGCGCGCATCTGGAACTATGCTCCACCAGAGAGTGTTGGTCGAGGTACCTCTCGCAGCCGAAACTCTTGTAGACGCAGGGCACCTTGCAGGCATCGACCTGGCCGTCCATGAAATGGGAGTGGCTGTAGGTGACATTGCGCTCGCCGCTTGGAGTGCAAGAGTAGCACATGAAGCGGTAGATGGTGTACTTACTAGTACTCCCTTTGTTTCTTTTACTCCCTCCATTCCTAAATATTTGTCTTTCTAGAGATTTCAACAAGTGACTACATACGGAGCAAAATGAGTGAATCTATACTCTAAAATATGTCTATATACATCTGTATGTGGTAGTCCATTTGAAATCTCGAAAAAGACAAATATTTAGGAACAGAGGGAGTACTAGTTTGCATATAATTCCAAACACCACGTAGACACATTCTCTGACCATTTTACAACTATGTTAGTATCATTGTTAGTGGTCAACCGGTGCAAGTTCTAGCCCCGGGTGTTTTAACCTTTTTTTAGTAATGATATCTGGCGATTGTTCGCCATGAGCCCAATACTGGCGAATCCCACATAACTGTCAGATTTCCATCCGACGATTACCTGTTTTTCAGCCATAGTGTTTGACAAAACCGCCACCCTTACACACGTACTGTAACTATGATGCGGGCGTTTGCTACTGCCATGTCTCATAGCGAACGTTTGCTGGGGATTGGAGTTAGCACCGATGGCGGTTCGTAGTCATTCCACGCTCGGGCATTGAAGTTTGTAACTATTTTACAATATACTACTCCTCCGGTGCTAGTAGTAGAGCAGAGTCCTACTCCACTATACTACTCGGGCATAGTAGTAGGTACTGTAGTTTATTGTACTAGTACTGTGATCACTCAAGTTGTCTGGCATCGATATGACCCTACGCTGCTGGGATGTGTCTCGTAAGTCAAGCGGCATGCTGCTGCTACATTGTCATCATCACCTTTCCACTTCCCGTAGCACATATTCGCTTCTCCATCCTTGTCCGCACATAATCGTCCAATCTTCCATCCCCGCTAGGCGCTTCCCCCCTCTTTCGAAACCCAAACACTAACAATGGCAGAACCGAGCAGCGTCCGCCAAAAGAGTGGCTGGAATTCACTCCCCACAGTGGACAATCTTAGTACCATGCCGCTCATTGCGTGCTCGTCGGAGCTATATCGTTTATTCAAAGTCCTCAGGCTGGAGCTTTTTAAGCCAACTCCCTGCTTGCTGATGCCGCCTGATCTTCAGAAACGGCGTGTCACGCAGCATAACAATCGTAGGGTGGCGAGCATCAACCCCCTCGATTGCGATCCGATCCTCGTCACCCTCAACTACATTAACGGTATGTACTGGGTCGGCATGAACATGTCTTGGATGGTGCTTGTCGACGGTCGCAGTAGCTGGATGCTCGTGGAGATCTACACCCGGCGATTGATCCCCCTTCCTTCAATTAACATTGCACTGCTTTCGCACCACAGCCCAGAATACTCGGAATCTTACAGTAGCCAACATGATACCAAGTTTGATTTGCTCAAGGTTGTAATCTGCCAAGTGCCCACAAGATCTGTGAATTATAAAGACTTCAGGCTAATTGCATTCTTCAACCGCAGTCTTGCCTATCTGACAGGCCACTGGGGTAAGTGGATAAATCTGCATGTCCATTGCAGGATCATACATCCTCCGTGGCTCTCTGATGCCATTGAACACAAGGGCTTCATTTATGTTGTGGACTCCTTCTATGGATGGACGTATTGCTGGCCTACTCCAATCATCGGTAAAAAGGGTTGTTACAGCAGTATGTTACTTTCCTATGATATCACGATGGCTTGCTTATATTACTATCAATATTTACTGAAAAAATATTCATGCTCATAACATGTTGTTCTTAAGATTGACTACAGTACGAGCCTTTTTTATTTGACTCCAACTTGATATGATGTCGTAGGCCGCCTGGTGTCCCTACCCTTCCTAATCCCAGAACCTTTCAAAGAAAAGCTGCATGGCAGTTGCAGGTGGTTCCTGGCTCGATCAGACGACGGCGAACGATTGATGATTGTTCGCACGTACCGAACGTGTTGTTTCACGGAATACAATCACAGTCACTGCAAGGTCTTTGAGCAGGATCCCAGCTTCTCTGGGCCTTCAGGAATTTTTGACTGGAGGCCTACACGCTCTCTGTTTGTCAGACAGAATTATCTGATTAACCAGGAGATAACTGATGGCAAGCATCATGATGGCAGCGCAGTTTCGTTCATCAGGCAAAACTGTGTGTACACAGCGTACCATGCGTCTCTCCATGCACCATACCCTGATATGTGCCGCCACGCTCTGTAGACCAAAGTAGGAGAGAGGGTCACAAGTATCAGACTTTGACCTGCTGGCTGGAGTTTCTCCGTCTGGCACCCATCTGGTTCAAGCCGCCAGCCAATCTCCACAGCTTAATAAATAGTAACATCTAAATGAGCCAGTTAGTTAGATGCCTACACTTGGTGTAGTAGGATCTTTATTTAGTTTGATGCATACACTTGTTCTTTTTTGGTAGCCCTTTTGTAATGTTGGCTGATGTTTGGTTTGGAAGAGAGAGCTGCGTCTTTACTCTTCTGGCCTGCTTACTGCTTCTATTGCACCCCCAGCCCTGGTTGCTACTGCTGCTGTTTTGAATGTAAAATCAGTAATATATTTCGTCTGTTGGTTGAATAAATGTGTTGTTAGAATGACAAACACAATATTTTGGAAGTCGTTGCACGGTCCGATCCTTTAGTGCCCCGTACGTAGTGCATACTATTTTTGGTATGGAACACATTTTCCACTTGTCGATAACATGCAGCCCAGTGATGAAGGCCCAATAGAGGAGCCCATAATTAAATGGAAGGGAGGCTCTCACATGAATCCAGCCCAGGTACATTCTCATGGTCCCCTTGAAAGTGCTAGTTATCGACTAGAGGGGGGTGAATAGGCAATTTTTATGAAAGTCTTCAAGACAGGCAATGTCTTAGAAGACAGACAACCAAATACAACCTATACTGTATGCAGCGGAAGATAATCTACACTAGCCATGCCAGAGACTAAGAAATAGTACCGAGTAAGCACAAAGACAAACAACAGCTAGGTAGTGTGGATCAGGCTAGGAAGACAGTATGAAGCCAAACAAGCAAACAGACAGAATGTCTTCACACAATGAACTCAAACAGAACAGTCAAGCAATGACTTCATGAAGCAAAACTGTAAGTAAAGGGTAAAGTGATAGAACCAGGTGCTTGACGAAGACAAGGATTTGGTAGACCAGTTCTAGTTGCTATGACAACTCTACGTCTGGTTAGGGAGGCTGAGATTGAACTTAGAAGACCGCGTCTTCACCTTATTCCCCTTGAGCAAAGGACACTTAGTCCTCGCCCAATCACTCTGGTAAGTCTTCAAGGTAGACTTCCAAACCTTCACAGATTTCGTTCACCGGCGATCCACAATGACTCTTGGATCCTCAGAATGCGATGCCTAACCAACTGGAAGATACACAGTCTTCAAGTGAAATAAGTGTTCAGGTCACGCGGACAAAAAGACTTCAGTGATGCCAAACACTCTTTGGGCTCTGGGTGTTTTGGGCTTTGTCCTCGCAATGGTTCTCTCTCAAAGGCTTCAGAGGTGGGTTGCTCTCAGAAAAGCAGTTCACTAACTCTGAGCGGCCACCAATTTATGGTGTAGGGGATGGGCTATTTATAGCCAGGAGGCAACCCGACATGATATGCTCAAAATAACCCTGGGTCACTTAGGAACCGACACGTGTCCAACGGCCGAATTTCAAACACACGTGACAGCTTGACTTGGGCTACAAGCAAAGCTGACTCATCCAATTCTGGATAAGATTTTCTGAGAGAAGTCTTCACTAGAAGACATAGGATTTGGGTTGATGATGTGGAGCATCCTATGGTCATCCCCATGTACACTACGACTACTCCCCAAGCCCCAAGAGGACATACGACGAGACCTCGAGCATACGCCATCGGACACAAGGTTAACTCGCTCCTCTCCGAACCATCACTTTCCACATGTAAGAAATGGCTACTACCTCAAACATATGTGCTATGCATGACCAGGAACCAAGAGGAAGAGCATGGAGCAGCTAAGGAGCAAGTACAATCGAAGGAGAGAAGCATACGCGAAGATGGAGAAGAATCGGAGCAGGACTGGACTTGCCCGGATCATCCGGATCCCCAGCCGGACGATCTGGACCAAGCCCGGATGATCCGGACGACCACCCGGACGATCCGGCTACAACACCGGAGAGCACCCGAAGCCTGCTCATTGAAGCCGGACGATCCGGGCCAGGTCCCGGATCATCCGGACGGAGCCGGACATCCGGACCAGTCCCGGATCATCCGGACTAGCTGCTGCCGCTACGACACCTCCGGACGATCCGGACCCCCGACACCCGGATCATCCAGGCCACCATTCGGATCATCCAGACCCCGCCTGCATGCGTGACTTGGGCCGAAGCCCATGTACCCCTTCGCCCCCCTAGCCTATATATATGACTCCACCTCCTCCATTTTATGGTTAGCAGAGGATTAGCTCATTTTATGTGTGAGAGCTTTGCTCATCCACTTGATACCGTCTCCATCAGAGTTCATGACCTCTTCGGAGAAGATCCCCCAAGTGGATTCAAGACCCCTCATGGGAAGAACCCCCTCAAGGCCTCCTCACGGAGAAGAACTTGCTACTTGTATCATCCTTTGTTGATCGTGGATCGTGTATCTCTTTGTGTTTCGAGGATCTAGCACATGTGTAATCGAATCTCGTTGGTTTGAGTGATTTCCCTCGCGTTTCCCCTCGTGTTCTTCATGTTCATCATGGGATCCGCTCCATTCATGAAAGATCGGGCATCTAGGGTTCTACCCTACATCATCTTGGTATCATGAGCCATGTTGATCACGATTTTGGAGCCCTCCCTCTTAGTTTTCTAGCCTAATTTTGTTGTGTTCTTCGCCAATTTGGAAAATCCCCACCAAAAATAGCCCCAAATTTTTTTGTGATTTGTTGGTTTGGTGATGTTTTGTTGATTTTGATCCATGGATTTGCTTGGTTTCAAGTGGATCTAGCGTCCCCACAAGTTCCCCACCTTCCATCCACAAAATCTCCTCAATTTTGCCCCCAAAATCATCCATTTCCGCCCCAAAATTCGTCCCCGAGAGGAAATCCCGAGCAGTTTGACCTGCCCGGATCATCCGGACGTGCTCCTGGACAGCTGGACCCTCTCTCGGACGTCCGGACACCCCATGCGTCCGAAACTAGTTGACCTACCCGGATCATCCGGACCTACTCCTGGATGTACGGCTTCGCCTGAAACTGACTGTGCTGAAATTTTGTTTTGGCCATATCTAATTCATCCACCACCATCATCATTTGACTTCATCAAAATTTTGAAACTTTGGCATCTTTGCCTAGGCCTTCCACCATATCTTCCGCATGGCCACCACCGACTGCCGCAACCTAACCCATTTTGTTCCCCATTGCATTAGTGGTTGTTTTAGTTGTGGCTTGTGTCTCCTAAGGTGTTTCGGCTACTTAGGGATGGTTCCTTCTTCATCAACCACCACCACCACTTCCGCATAACCTTGCCCACCATACATTTCCACCACCCCAACCTAACCCAATTTTGTTTGTGTTGTGAGTTGTGTCTCCTAAGGTGTTTCGACTACTTAGGGACCGTGCTTTCAACTCCGACACCGTGTATAGCCCATCATACCCTTCCGCCACCTTAACCAGTTTTGACCGGGTTTCCACCAATACTTCCGCAACCACCACCGCATTCCCGCTACCACCATTTGACATTTGCCTTTGAGATTTTGAGTTTACGGTTTTTTCGTTTCCTAAGGTGTTTCGGCTAATTAGGAACGGTTCGACATCGACATCACCGCCTCTCAACTTCGCCAAGGATTCGACATCGACCACCTTCACCTTTTTGACACCCTAACTGTAAGCAAGTACGGTAACCTCTATATCACCTTGGTATCGTGGTATCCCTTCATTGTACATTCTTGCCATTGTATTGTTAACCCCTAGCCCATTTTGCGTCACTTGCCTATCGAGACTAGCCATTGAGTATTGCTGGCAACTTTACTTGTGCACATTAGTGATCCGTACCTTCCATTGCATATATACCATATCATCTCGGTATCATCATATCATCCCTTGTGTAACAAGATTGTTCCGGCATATACACAATTGCTATCTTGGTTTGTGCATTTCGCATAAGTGGCCATATAAAAAAAAGCTTTTAAGAAAAGAGTGAGCAAAGAAGCTTGTAAGCAAGAGCCATAGCATCATACGACATTGCATATAAGATTGTCATACCCGATCATCTTGGATCATCTTGAGAGGAACACCGGGAATCATATATACATAGCATACTTGGGATAGAAGTCGTTGCATTTTTGTCTCTTATAGGTTGTGCACAAGTGTTGTATCCGCCTATTGAGCAATCATGCTAGCGTCTCTCTAGAGTTGTGCAACAAGAGCATTTTCCATGGATTCCACATTTTGAGCTCATTCTTTGGTTGCACGACCCCATCTATCTATCCGTGTGTGTGTTTCCGTGTACCATTGATTGCTATTGGTCTACTTGTTTCACTTGCGAATTTGTGAATCTCTTTCAACATTATTGACTCTTGCTAACATTTTGCATCAAATTTTTGTGCCACTATCCTCACTGAGCCCCTCCATAAGCCTTACTAGTGTAGGTGTGAGAATTGACAAGATCAGGTACTGATTGTGCTATTTCCTTGTTACACTGCTGAGTGATCATTGATCCATCTTCAACATTGGATAAGGTACATTTGGTCTAGTTCTTCTCTTTCTCCCACTCCACATTTGCTCGAGTCTTGTGATGGATAGGCAAAGCATTTCATCTCCGGTCTTCCACGACAATGATGACGCGAACAACTACATCACCAAAACTCAAAACTTCGGACTACAACGAGCAATGCAAGTCATTGAAAACATCACCACCAACTTACGACATTCCGAAGCAAGGAGAAGGGACTACTTTGACAACAAGCTTTCCGCACAAAAGGAGGAGCAAGATGCAAGGATGGAGGAGATTCGGGCCTTGGTCAAGTCTACTTCCCCTTCGTCATCTTCAAGGCGGCGACGAGCAAGTAGAACATCTTCGGAGCGCCCATGCGATGCAAGCCAAGTCGTCCACATCTACATGGCAACCATCCTCACATTCGTGATCCACATCGTCATGAAGAGCAAGTCACCTCCAAGCATCATGTGCACGACGACGATGAACGACATCCACTACGAGCTCAAGTATGACAACGACACCATCAACATGAAGATGCTCGAGACGCGCACACCTACAAGTCCCAACAAGCTCTACATCAAGCTACGGCTACTACCACCACTTCGGCATCTTCGCCAAGTGATATCAAGGCATCTTCACCTTTGGACGTACGGCATCTTCGCCTACTTCCCACGAGTACGCCTACATCGACTTCATCAAGTCCAAGGCGACCAACTACGAGCGAGGGCGACACTTCCATCTTCGGAAGCCCCTCAAGGAAGATGGCCGAGCATGGGTAAGCCCCTTCGGTCATGGAGACGAGCTACAAGGTGCCACATCATATGGGCCTCATACAAGACAACGACAAGAAGGTCGACCAAGGGCCATCCCCTTCGACCACGGCGATGAGCATGAACCTCTTCAACAATATGAAGACGGCGCCCATATTGGACTCATACTCCAAGTCAAGCTACGCAAGCGCACATGAGACTGTATCTTTGATCTCGGAGGAGAGTGATGATTTGCCACACCCTACGGCACTCATCTTTGGAGGCATTATGGATGAGGAGGTTGAGCATGGGACTATCCCTTCAACCAAGGCGGCGATAGGAGTTGAGCATGGAGACATTTGCACCTACATCTCTCCGACATCCACATATGATGAGATGCCCCAATTGCCTTGTGAGGAGAGCCACCACCCCATGAGTGAGATGAGTGACTCCACCATATATGACATTGAGTGCATTTCCTATGAGAGGATGAGTGTGACCACCACTAGCACCACACATGAGAGCATGCCACACACCTTATGTGAGGTTGAGAGCCATTTGAGTGACTCCACCAACCATACGAGTGAGAGCATCCGAGAGGGAGTGAGTGAGCCACAACACTTAGTGAGTGAGGTAGTTGAGAGGACACGTGAGGCCACTATGAATTCTAACAACTTAACCTCTACTCCGAGTGTGTTTTCTTTGGTGCTAGGTCTCCTACATGACGACATGCCTACCCTTGACGAGTCCATCCCTCCAATGGGAAAACCGATGGCCATGGTGGAAGATGATGCACCACCCACATGGTTCCATCAAGATGAATATGACAACGAGTGGATCTTTGACACCTCACCTACAGCACATGAGCGACGCTCCAAAGGTAACATAGGTGATGGTGCTTCTCTTGTCCCACTAGTGGACTATCTTGCAAATGATTGCTTGCATGATGATGATCACCTTATGGATTCACCACATACTATGTCTTCCACATGCTTAGATATGCCACCCATTTATGATGAATACGATGATGAGCATGTTGAATTGCCTAGTTGTGATGTTATGCTCCATAGGATATCATGTGAAAATTCTATTGATCACATTATGTTTGACAATCCATTAAACTGGTCATATGCTATGAGTGAGATCTCCCATATTGCCTCATTTCAATCTCAACATAGTAACTATGCATGCCGCATTAAAATAAATCCCATTTGCACTTATGGCATAGATGACGAGATGATGGTCATTGGCTTTTGTTTTTCTTGTGATGATATTGCTAAGCTTCCTTTATGATAGAGACAAAAGTGTCCTGTCTTTTGATGAGATGGTGAATATCGTATCGGAGGAGTAGACTTTCACGATCCGACTACGACCGTGCGAGGACGTCGTGCCTTAGCAATCGCTAAACCAACTCCGAGAGGTTATTGACCACGCTGGAGCACAATCAACCTGACCACGAAGGTCTATTTCCTGCAAGCAAACGAAGAACAAGCAAGAAACTAAGATTGCAATCTGGATATTGTGAATATAAGATGAAAGCTTTATTGATCAAGGTGGGGTTCTGTGACGTCTTGGTCTGGTCGTTGAACACAAACGAAGTACGCGAAGTTGCAACTATGGCAAACTTTTAGTCTAAACAAAACCCAAAGTCTAAACGGCGCCCTAAGGGCTGTATATATGGAGGAAGAGGGGGGGAATTTCATGGCCCTTGAAGGAGGGGTCCAAAACCAACCCTAACTCTTGTTTCCCCACACATACGGACTCTAAAAATAGCCTATACTCAAGTATTTCGAAATTACATGGGCCTGGCCCAAAAATAAGGTGGCCCGACACCTAAAATAAGCTGTGGACGAAATTTATGAAGGGGCATCTTGTATATTTCGTCCAAGGCTTCATGCACTCATTATGGTGGCTTCAAAGTCCTGAAATCATCACTTGTAACTCTGTTCTTGTTCCCCTTGCGCATGCCATCATCTCCATGCTTGATCTTGCTCCAATGTTCATCAATCTTGTCCAAGCTAGGCCCTTCATTTGTAAGCAAGACAAATGTATCCAATTTAGGCAGCATCGTATTCTCTTGAACATTAGAATCATTACCAAGAAATGAAAGTACCTGATAATTTAATTGGAGTGCGCGAGCTCTAATAATTGGTCCAGTATGTATAGCAGCAGGGGATGTGGGTGTAACAATGGTATTGATGTCCTCATCATCCTCCCCTTCTTGAAATGAAGTCGTCCTCGACGGAAGCTCATCTTCCTCACCCAAATAAGGCTTCAAATATGCAATGTTAAAAGTGGGACTAACCCCAAAATCTGCAGGCAACTCAAGTTTATATGCATTATCATTTATTATCTCTAACACCTTAAAAGGACCATCAGCACGTGGCATTAGCTTTGATTTGCGCAAATCAGGAAATCTATCCTTACGCAAATGTAACCAAACAAGATCTCTAGGTGCAAACACAACATGTTTTCTACCCTTATCTCCAGCAAGTTTATATTTAGCATTCATACACTCAATGTTCTCCTTAGTTAACTCATGCATTTTTAAGATCAATTCAGCATGTTGTTTAGCATCAAAATTAACCTTCTCCGAAGATGGAAGAGGCAACAAATCAATAGGTGCACGAGGTAGGAAACCATATACAATTTCAAAAGGGCACATCTTAGTAGTAGAATGCAGCGAACGATTATAAGCAAATTCAATATGAGGCAAGCATTCTTCCCACATTTTCTTGTTATTCTTCAATACAGCCCTAAGCATAGTAGACAATGCTCTATTGACTACTTCAGTTTGTCCATCAGTTTGGGGCTGACATGTAGTACTAAAAAGCAGTTTAGTCCCCAACTTAGCCCATAAGCATCGCCAAAAGTGGCTAAGAAATTTAGTATCATGATCTGAAACAATAGTATTTGGCACACCATGCAAGCGAATAATTTCACGAAAGAACAAATCAGCAACATTAGCAGCATCATCGCTTTTATGACATGTATAAAGTGTACCAGTTTCGAGAATCTATCCACGATAACAAATATGCTATCCCTCCCCTTCTTTGTTCGAGGTAAACCCAAAACAAAGTCCATAGAAATATCCTCCCATGGAACACTAGGTACAGGCAAAGGCATATATAAACCATGAGGATTGAGTCATGACTTAGCTTTTTGACATGTAATGCAGCGAGCAACAAAACGCTCAACATCCCGTCTCATCTTTGGCCAAAAGAAATGTGTAGCAAGTACGTCCTCCGTCTTCTTGATGCCAAAGTTCCCATTAATCCTCCTCCATGCGCCTCCTGCAACATCAAAAGACGAATGGAGCTAGCTGGAATGCATAGCTTGTTAGCACGAAACACAAATCCATCGTTAACGACGAACTTGTTCCATGTTCTCCCTTCTTTACAATTCTGCAATGCATCTTTAAATTCAGCATCATGCACATATTGATCTTCGATGTTCTCCAAACCAAATATTTTAAAGTCAAGTTGTGAAAGCATAGTATAACAACGAGACAATGCATCAGCAATAACATTTTCTTTACCCTTCTTGTGTTTAATGACATAAGGGAAAGTCTCAATTAATTCAACCCATTTAGCATGTCTACGGTTCAGTTTTGCTTGAATTTTAATGTGTTTCAACGATTCATGATCAGAATGTATAACAAATTCTTTGGGCCATAAATAATGTTGGCATGTTTCTAAGGTCCAAACAATAGCATATAATTCTTTATCATAAGTAGAATAGTTCAGACTAGCCCACTCAATTTTTCAAAAAAGTATGCAACAAGTTTGCCATCTTGTAATAACACACCTCCTAATCCAATTCCACTAGCATCACATTCAAGCTCAAAAGTATTATTAAAATCAGGAAGTTGGAGTAAAGGAGCATGTGTCAACTTATCTTTCAATACCGTGAAGGATTCTTCCTGTGCGGTACCCCAAACAAAAGGCACATCCTTCTTTGTAAGCTCATTGAGAGGTGCAGCAATGGTGCTGAAATCTCTGACAAAACGCCTATAGAAACCAGCGAGGCCAAGGAAACTCCTCACTTGTGTGACCGATTTGGGCTGCGGCCAACTCTCAATAGCTTCAATCTTGGCTTTATCAACTTCAATTCCCTGTGGAGTAACAACATAGCCAAGAAAAGATACTCGGTCGGCGCGAAAGGTGCACTTCCCAAGGTTACCAATAAACATGCATCACGTAGAGCAATAAAAACAGCACGTAAATGTTCCAAATGTTCCTACAAAGATCTGCTATAAATCAATATATCATCAAAGTAAACTACCACAAATCATCCAATGAAAGCACGTAAAACTTCGTTCATTAATCTCATGAAAGTACTAGGTGCATTAGTTAACCCAAAAGGCATGACTAACCACTCATATAAACCAAACTTAGTTTTAAATGCTGTTTTCCATTCATCTCCCAATTTCATATGAATTTGATGGTATCCACTACGCAAATCAACTTTGGAGAATATTGTAGAGCCACTCAATTCATCAAGCATATCATCTAGCCTAGGAATAGGATGATGATAACAAATAGTAATATTATTAATGCCTCTACAATCAACACACATACGCGACGTACCATCCTTTTTTAGCACTAGTATAATAGGAACAGCACAAGGACTAAGAGATTCACGTATATAACCTTTGTCGAGGAGCTCCTGTACTTGACGCATAATCTCCTTCGTCTCCTCTGGATTGGTATGGTATGGCACACGGTTTGGCAACGAAGCACCGGCAATTAAGTCAATCTGATGCTCAATCCCGCGAATAGGTGGTAATCCCGGTGGCAAGTCTTGTGGAAAGACGTCAGCGAACTCCTGCAAAATGTTCGTGATAGCAGGAGGCAAAGAGGAAGGCACGTCCTCGAATGAAAATAATGCCTCTTTGCACACAAAAGCATAGCAAACAGATTTGCTGAAATTGAGCTCATCAATATCTGATTTGGTGGCAAGTAAACATGCACTTTTCAATTTAGTTTCAGAAGCAACACTAGATGGTTTATTATTAGGCTTCATTTGTTGCTCAAATTCTTTTGCCACAATCTGATTTTCACTCTTATTTTTCTCCTGTTTTGCTTTACTAGCTCTATTAATATCATCTTTCAAAATAGAATCAGGAGTCATAGGAAGCAAAGTAATATGTTTATCCTTATGAACAAGAGTATACTGATTGCTTCTACCATGGTGTACAGAATTTTTATCAAATTGCCATGGTCTACCAAGTAATAAGGAACATGCTTGCATGGTACCACATCACAATCAACATAATCAGCATATGTAGAGATACTAAAATGCACACGAACAATACGTGTTACCTTAACCTTGCCGCTGTTGTTGAACCATTGGATATAGTAAGGATGTGGGTGTGGTCTTGTGGTGAGAGATAGCTTCTCCACCATCTCCATGCTAGCCAAGTTGTTGCAGCTCCCTCCATCTATGATGACGCGAACAGAACATTCCTTCACAACTCCCTTTGTATGGAACAAATTATGCCTCTGATTTTGCTCTGCTTGTGTGACCTGCACACTCAAAACACGTTGAGCAACTAAACATTCATACCTGTCAGCGTCTTCAGGAGTCATGTATTGCGTCTCATGATCAGAATCACCTCCACCGTGTTCTTCACTTGTAATAAGAGCCAAAGTCTCCTCATCATAGTCACTAGCGGACTCATACCCACCATCCTCAGTAGCAATCATAACACGCGGAGATTGGCATTCTCTCGCATAATGACCTCTACCCTTACAACGACGACAAATAATATCATATGTGTGCTCTGTTGATGCCATAGATGAAGAAGAGCTCTGGGCAGGCCCAGAAGGTGTACTCCTGGCAGATGGTGGTGGTGGTGCCTGTTTTCTTGTATCTCGGTTGGAATTGGTGGCTGAAGTCAGTGGTGCTGCAGTAGGACGTGTGGGAGTAGAGGATGCACGCGGTGTCCATCATGAAGATCGACCTGCAGAAAAATTAGTTCACGCCAATGCCTGTCGATCCTGCAGTTCACGTTCAGCTTTGCAAGCCAGATGGAATAAACGAGTGATATTATTATACTCCTTATAATCTAGAATGGTCTGAATCTCTTTATTTAATCCACCCATAAAACGTGCAAGCATAGCTTCATTATCCTCAACAATACCACATCTAATCATGCCAGTTTGTAATTCCTGATAATATTCTTCTACATAATTTTTCCTTGTCTTAAACGCTGCAATTTTTTAAGTAATTCGCGTTGATAATATGGTGGAACCCAACGAGTACGCATAGCAGTTTTCAAAGCAGCCCAAGTAGCTGGAATAGGATATAATCTACAATGTTCAGACCACCAAACAGATGCAAAACTAGTGAAAGCATAAACAGCAGCAGGAACACGTCTCTCCTCAGGATATTGTAAACATGTAAAATGTTGTTCAGTTTCTAACTCCCAAGTAAGATTTATATCAGGAACATATCTACCCTCAAATGGTGGAATATTCAATTTTAGTTTAGGAAGATGGTCATGATCTCGTACCTCAGGTGGTGGTGCAGCCCTACCGTTGCGATGATATGCATGAGGTCGACCTGCTGGTGGTGGTGCTGGTGGTTGCACGTAGTTCTGATTTTGATCAACCTCATCGTCGTAATAGTCCTCCACCTCTGCAGTAGCAGCAGGAGCAAGAGAAGCATCAATAGTAGGTACAGCGGCACCAGAAGTTTGACCAGGCTCAAGGGGAACGCGCAGTGCTCGTCCCACTTGATTTGGAAGGCGATGTTGTTGTTGTTGCTGTAGAGGTGCGACAGGTGCAGCTGGCGGTGGTTGTGGAAGACGCGCGAGCAATTCATTAAACTTGTTATCGAGCTTTGTTTCGAACGCCTTCTCAATGCCATCTATCTTCTCCATGGCCTCTTCAAATCTATTTAGCACATCTTCCACCTGTCCACTCATCATTTGCAGAAACTTATCATGTAACTCTTTGTTCGTCATGTTCTCCCAGTCAGTCTTGTCTGCTTGTGATCCTGCCATGGTAAGCAGCAATAGAAACACACAAGAATATGATGCTACAGACTACTAGGAAGTGGTGTTGGTGTGTCACAAATCCGTCAAGCGAATCTCAAAGTCTTACCAGTTCTTACCAAGCAGCAGGTGGTGATCGGCAACCGTTGTAGTCAAAACTCTAAAAAGCTTGGATAGAGCGATTGCCAGGTGGTGTCAAATGCACGATGTAGATATATGTGGAGCTAGGAAGGCTTAATATATGGTAGCAAAAAGGGTCAGCAATAATCAATTCAGAGATGCAACGTTGAATAAACGCTCAACAACGGTACTGTGCTGGTCCTAGGCTAGACCGTACTAGAGATGCAAGCCTAGAACACTAACAAAATCACGATGCTGCCCCTAAATAAAGGAGGAGCACACTATGATTTTTTTTTCATTTTTTTTTCACTATTTTTTTCCTCTTTTTTTTGCTCCGCAACTAATTTTTTTCGAAAAAGTCTACAAATGGTCTAAAAACTGCCTAGCCAGAATTTTCCAGACTTAGTTTTTTTTTTGAAACTGGAACTATTTTTCTACTGCGGGTAGCACGCAAGTTGGGGTGTCCGACTTGGTCACGACTTAGAGTATGGCGTGATCTGGAAATATAAAACAAAGGAACAAATACTGGACTCGGACTAGGACTGATGGCGGAGATAAATCTGGTGGAAACTCGGACTGGTGGCGGATATATGTAGGGCGGTGGAACACAGACTGGTGGCGAATCTATGATGGAGGTGGACTCGGATTAGCGTGATGGCGGTGGATATGTGGTATATAGCAGCGGTGATGACAATGGTGGTATATGGCAGCGGTGATGACGATGGTGGTAGTATATGGCAGCGGTGATGACGATGGAGCGGCGGCGGCGTGACAGCTTGTGAACAGAACTTGAAACTCTAAAGGACTAGACACTAAGACCAGCAACTCGACATGACGATGCAACCAAAAATTCAACAAAGAAAAAACCCTAAAAAGATTATGCAAAGGCTCAGATTGGTTTAGATATGATGAACTAATCCTAATTTTTTTTGGCTTTTTCGTGGACTGTAGGTTTGAGGAACAGACTCGATCTAAACTATGAAAAACTGTAAAATCTCACCGAGCAACCTGGAAATCTGATACCACTTGATAGAGACAAAGGTGTCCCGTCTTTCGATGAGATGGTGATTATCGTTTCGGAGGAGTAGACTTTCACGATCCGACTACGACCGTGCGAGGATGTCCCACCTTACCAATCGCTAAACCAACTCCGAGAGGTTATTGACCACGCCGGAGCATGATCAACCTGACCATGAAGGTTTATTTCCTGCAAGCAAATGAAGAACAAGCAAGAAACTAAGATTGCAATCTGGATATTGCGAATATAAGATGAAAGCTTTATTGATCAAGGTGGGGTTATGTGACGTCTTGGTCTGGTCGTTGAACACAAACGAAGTATGCGAAGTTGCAGCTATGGCAAACTTTTAGTCTAAATAAAACCCAAAGTCTAAACGGCGCCCTAAGGGCTGTATATATGGAGGAAGAGGGGGGGAATTTCGTGGCCCTTGAAGGAGGGGTCCGAAACCAACCCTAACTCTTGTTTCCCCACACATACGGACTCTAAAAATAGCCTATACTCAAGTATTTCGAAATTACATGGGCCTCGCCCAAAAATAAGGTGGCGCGGCACCTAAAATAAGCTGTGGACGAAATTTATGAAGGGGCATCTTGTATATTTCGTCCAAGGCTTCATGCACTCATTATGGTGGCTTCAAAGTCCTGAAATCATTACTTGTAACTCTGTTCTTGTTCCCCTTGCACATGCCATCATCTCCATGCTTGATCTTGCTCCAATGTTCATCCTTCTTGTCCAAGCTAGGCCCTTCATTTGTAAGCAAGACAAATGTATCCAATTTAGGCAGCATCATATTCTCATGAACATTAGAATCATTACCAAGAAATGAAAGTACCTAATAATTTAATTGGCATGCGCGAGCTCTAGTAATTGGTCCAGTATGTATAGCAGTAGAGGCTATCGGTGTAACAATGGTATTGATGTCCTCATCACTTTACATGATTTGCGCAATTCATCTACTATGCCATGCCATGATCACATTGTTCCGAATATGCTTTGTTTTGGATGTTGTCAATATTCTCCATGTGATGTTTCCGCTAATGCTCATGAGGAGACCCCCATAGTTTCCTCATACATATTAGGAGATTTTGATACATTTCATACTTTGCATGATTCCCATAATTGCGTGCACCATATGCATTCCATGAATAACAATGCTCTAAATATTTCTCATGATGCATTACACAATTTGAGTCTCCATTATGCTATACATAATAACAAACCTCTCATGATGGATGACATGTTTCTATATCATGCATCTCATTTATTTGAGCATTGGATATTTTGTGCTAACCAACACATGCATGTACGCATCATGATGGATGATGTGTACATATACCACGCACACACAATTTTCCCTTTGCCTTAGTTTTGTGTAGGTACTCACATATACTCGTCAACCTCTCAATCCCAAGAGTTGGCGAAACGAGCTCTTGACAGCAATGACAACTTGGGATCCCGTGGACTATCCTTACCACCGTTCCTTTCGCGCAAGGACTACGTGCATCTCTTCTACTTGGCTCTCACACAGCTATGGGCTATTTACCAGTTGTCATCTTATACCCATTTTACCGTGTTCACTTTGCATGTTATGCCTCTTTATATGCCTTTGCCATGCAATTGTGACCCTTGCTTGCACTTACATGTGATTCACCATTATACTACTTCTATGTGTATTTGCATGCTTGGTGGAGATCCTTGTTGCTATTACCATGTTTTCCTTGTACCTCATGCTTGTGATATGTCATGTGCATTATATATGATCACTATTTGCACACATGACATGATTTCCATGCTTACTTCTAGTACGTTGCATCTTCGCACTACTAGCTTGCTTGACTTGATCACTATGATTTCTTGCTTTGTCGCATCACCCATGTTCCATTCTTACTCGCTTTCTTGGGTTGATGACATATATGTTCATGTCGCTCACTTGATTTGTCTTGATCATTGTCTCTTGTCTCCATTAGTTGCATCTCTCATATCACCTTGTATTGAGTGCCAACTTGCTATGCTTATGGATCGTGGAGACTTGGACATATTACTTGTGAAGCATGCTTGTTTGATTGAGCTTAATGCCTTTGGTTGTTCTAGCATCTTATGCCTACATACCATGCCCTACACCCTTGTACTTTCTTATGATAAGAATGATGAAAACACTTGTTGGGTTTGTCACCCTGCGGATGATAGGTTTTGCATTTCCGCTAACCTCATTTGTTTTTCCGAGTGTTTGTCATGTTCGTTCATTTTGAAGGATTCACAAGGCGGTACCGTCATGAGACAACTTGGTCATGTCAAGGTGTATATGATGTGCGACACCGACATCTTCACGAACATTCCTAAGGTGAACTCCTTCCATTTGAGCCATCCTCAAATATGCATATTGGATGGGTTATTCTTTCATTGTTGTCTCCTTCTTATTGTCTACATGATACATCTATTGGATGGAGCACCAACATTGGAGATGGACCCCATGGACCTTCAAGTTGAGGAGTTGATGAGGACATCAATACCATTGTTACACCCACAGCCCTTGCTGCTATACATACTGGACCAATTACTAGAGCTCGCGCACGCCAATTGAATTACCAGGTACTTTCGTTTCTTGGTGACAATTCTAATGTTCATGAGAATATGATGCTGCCTAAATTGGATACATTTGTGTTGATTACTAATGAAGGGCCTAGCATGGACAAGAGGGATGAACACTAGAGCAGGATCAAGCATGGAGATGAAGGCGCGTGCGAAGGGGTCCAGAATGGCGTTTCTAGTGCATATTTGAGCACTTTGAAGCCTCCGTGATGACCTACAAGGACATGGATGAAATATACAAGATGCCCCTTCATAAATTTCATCCATAGCTTATTTTAGGTGCTGGGCCACCTTATTTTTGGGCCAGGCCCATGTAATTTCGAAATACTTAAGTATAGGCTATTTTTTTAGAGTTTGTATGTGTGGGGAAGCAAAGTTAGGGTTGGTTTCGGACCCCTCCTACAAGGGGCCAAGAAATTCCCCCCTACTCCTCCATATATACAGCCCTTAGGGCATCGTTTAGACTTTGGATTTTGTTTAGATTAAAAGTTTGCCATAGCTGCAACTTCGCGTACTTCGTTTGTGTTCAACGACCAGACCAAGACGTCACAGAACCCCACCTTGATCAATAAAGCTTTCATCTTTTATTCGCAATATCCAGATTGCAATTTCAGTTTCTTGCTTGTTCTTCGTTTGCTTGCAGGAAATAGACCTTCGTGGTCAGGTTGATCGTGCTCCGGCGTGGTCAATAACCTCTCGGAGTTGGTTTAGCGATTGCTAAGGCGCGACGTCCTCGCACGTTCGTAGTCGGATCGTCAAAGTCTACTCCACCAAAAATGATAGTCACCATCTCATCGAAAGACGGGACACCTTTGCCTCTATCAAGTGGTATCAGATTTCCATGTTGCTCGGTGAGATTTTACAGTTTTTCATAGTTTAGATCGAGTCTGTTCTTCATACCTACATTCCACGAAAAAGCCAAAATAAATTTATTAGGGTTAGTTCATCATATCTGAACCAATCTGAGCCTTTGCATAATCTTTTTAGGGTTTTTGCTTTGTTGAATTTTCTGTTGCATCGTCGTGTCGAGTTGCTGGTCTTAGCGTCTAGTCCTTTAGAGTTTCAAGTTCCGTTCACAAGTTGTCACGCCGCCGCCGCACCATCGTCATCACCGCTGCCATATACCACCATCGCAATCACCGCTGCCATATACCACCATCGCCATCACGCTAATCTGAGTCCACCTCCCTCATAGATTCGCCACCAGTCCGTGTTCCACAGCCCTACATATATCCGCCACCAGTCCAAGTTTCCACCAGGTTCATCTCTGCCATCAGTCCTAGTCCGAGTCCAGTATTTGTTCCATTGTTTTTGATTTCCAGATCACGCCATACTCCGAGTCGTGACCAAGTTGGACTCCCCAACTTTCGTGCTACCCGCAGTACAAAAATAGTTCTGGTTTAAAAAAAACTAAGTCTGGAAATTCTGGCTAGGCAGTTTTTAGACCATTTGTAGACTTTTTCAAAAAAAAAATTGTTGCGGAGCAAAAAAAAAGAGGAAAAAAAGTGAAAAAAAAAGTGAAAAAAAAGAAAAAATTTCAATGTGTGCTCCTCCTTTGTTTACGTGCAGCATCGGGATTTTTGTTAGTGTTCTAGGCTCGCGTCTCAAGTACGGTCTAGCCTAGTACCAGCACAGTACCGTCGTTGAGCGTTCAACTTTGCATCTCTGAATTGATTATTGCTGACCCTTTTTGCTACCATATTATAAGCCATCCCAGCTCCACATACATCTACATCGTGCGTTTGACTCTTCCTAGTAATCGCTCCATCCAAGCTTTGAGAGTTTTGACTACAACGGTTGCTGATCACCGCCTGCTGCTTGGTAAGAACTGGTAAGACTTTGAGATTCGCTTGACGGATTTGTGACACCCCACCACTTTCTAGTAGTCTGTAGGATCATATTCTTGTGTGTTTCTATTGCTGCTAACCATTGTAGGATCACAAGCCGATGAGATTGACTGGGAGAACATGACAATGAAGGAGCTTCATGATAAATTTCAACAAATGGTGGATCAACAGGTGGAAGACGTGATGGCCAGTTTTGGAATGGACATGGAGAAGATAGATGGCATTGAGAAGGTGTTCGAAACAAAGCTCGATAACAAGTTTAATGAATTGCTCGCTGCACCTGTCACACCTCTACAACAACAACAACAACAACATCGTCTTCCAAATCAAGTGGGACGAGCACTACGCGTTCCCCTTGAGCCTGGTCAAACTTCTGGTGCCGCTGTACCTTCTATTGATGCTTCTGTTGCTTCTGCTGCTACTGCAGAGGTGGAGGACCATTACGAGGATGAGGTTGATCAAAATCAGAACTACATGCAACCACCAGCACCACCACCACCAGGTCGTCCTCATGCTTATCATCGCAATGGTAGGGCTGCACAACCACCTAAGGTACGAGATCATGACCATCTTCCTAAACTAAAATTGAATATTCCACCATTTGAGGGTAGATATGTTCCTGATATATATCTTGCTTGGGAGTTAGAAACTGGACAATGTTTTACATGTTTACAATATCCTGAGGAGAGACGTGTTCCTGCTGCTGTTTGTGCTTTCACTAGTTTTGCATGTGTTTGGTGGTCTGAACATTGTAGATTATATCCTATTCTAGCTAATTGGGCTGCTTTGAAAACTGCTATGCGTACTCGTTGGGTTCCACCATATTATCAACGTGAATTACTTCAAAAATTGCAGCGTTTAAGACAAGGAAAAATTATGTAGAAGAATATTATCAGGAATTACAAACTGGCATGATTAGATGTGGTATTGTTGAGGATAATGAAGCTATGCTTGCATGTTTTATGGGTGGATTAAATAAAGAGATTCAGACCATTCTAGAGTATAAGGAGTATAATAATATCACTTGTTTATTCCATCTTGCTTGCAAAGCTGAACGTGAAGTGCAGGATCGACAGGCATTGGCGCGAACTAATTTTTCTGCAGGTCGATCTTCATCATGGAGACCGCGTGCCTCCTCTACTCCCACACGTCCTACTGCAGCACCCCTGACTTCAGCCGCCAATTCCAACCGAGATACAAGAAAATAGGCACCACCACCACCATCTGCCAGGAGTACACCTTCTGGACCTACCCAGAGCTCTTCTTCATCTATGGCATCAACAGGGCACACACATGATATTATTTTTCATCGTTGTAAGGGTAGAGGTCATTATGCGAGAGAATGCCAATCTCCGCGTGTTATGATTGCTACTGAGGATGGTGGGTATGAGTCCGCTAGTGACTATGATGAGGAGACTTTGGCTCTTATTACAAGTGAAGAACACGGTGGAGATGATTCTGATCATGAGTCGCAATACATGGCTCCTGAAGATGCTGACAGGTATGAATGTTTAGTTGCTCAACGTGTTTTAAGTGTGTAGGTCACACAAGCTGAGCAAAATCAGAGGCATAATTTGTTCCATACAAAGGGAGTTGTGAAAGAACGTTCTGTTCGTGTCATCATAGATGGAGGGAGCTGCAACAACTTGGCTAGCATGGAGATGGTGGAGAAGCTATCTCTCACCAAAAGCCCACATCCTTACTATATCCAATGGTTCAACAATAGCGGCAAGGTTAAGGTACCACGTACTATTCGTGTGCATTTTAGTATCTCTACATATGCTGATTATGTTGATTGTGATGTGGTACCCATGCAAGCATGCTCCTTATTACTTGGTAGACCATGGCAATTTGATAAAAATTCTGTACACCATGGTAGAAACAATCAGTATACCCTTGTTCATAAGGATAAACATATTACTTTGCTTCCAATGACTCCTGATTCTATTTTGAAAGACGATATTAATAGAGCTAGTAAAGCATAACAGGAGAAAAATAAGAGTGAAAATCAGATTATGGCAAAATAATTTGAGCAACAAATGAAGCCTAATAATAAACCATCTAGTGTTGCTTCTGAAATTAAATTGAAAAGTGCATGTTTACTTGCCACCAAATCTGATATTGAAGAGCTAGATTTAAGCAAATCTGTTTGCTATGCTTTTGTGTGCAATGATGCATTATTTTCATTCGAGGACGTGCCTTCCTCTTTGCCTCCTACTGTCACTAACATTTTGCAGGAGTTCGCTGATGTCTTTCCACGAGGCGTGCCACCGGGATTACCACTATTCGTGGGATTGAGCATCAGATTGATTTAATTCCCGGTGCTTCGCTGCCAAACCGTGCGCCATACCGTACCAATCCAGAGGAGACGAAGGAGATTATGCGTCAAGTACAAGAGCTGCTCGACAAAGGTTATATACGTGAATCTCTTAGTCCTTGTGCTGTTACTATTCTACTAGTGCCAAAAAAGGATGGTACGTCACGTATGTGTGTTGATTGTAGAGGCATTAATAATATTACTATTCATTATCGTCATCCTATTCCTAGGCTAGATGATATGCTTGATGAATTGAGTGGCTCTACAATATTCTCCAAAGTTGATTTGCGTAGTGGATACCATCAAATTCGTATGAAATTGGGAGATAAATGGAAAACAGCATTTAAAACTAAGTTTGGATTATATGAGTGGTTACTCATGCCTTTTGGGTTAACCAATGCACCTAGTACTTTCATGAGATTAATGAACAAATTTTTACGTGCTTTTATTGGATGATTTGTGGTAGTTTACTTTGATGATATATTGATTTATAGCAGATCTTTGGAGGAACATTTGGAACATTTACGTGATGTTTTTATTGTTCTACGTGATGCACATTTGTTTGGTAACCTTGGGAAGTGCACCTTTTGCACCAACCAAGTATCTTTTCTTAGCTATGTTGTAACTCCACAGGGTATTGAAGTTGATAAAGCCAAGATTGAATCTATTGAGAGTTGGCCGCAGCCCGAAAAGGTCACCCAAGTGAGGAGTTTTCTTGGCCTCGCTGGTTTCTATAGGTGTTTTGTGAGAGATTTTAGCACCATTGCTGCACCTCTCAATGAGCTTACAAAGAAGGATGTGCCTTTTGTTTGGGGTACCGCACAGGAAGAAGCCTTCATAGTATTGAAAGATAAGTTGACACATGCTCCTTTACTCCAACTTCCTGATTTTAATAAGACTTTTGAGCTTGAATGTGATGCTAGTGGAATTGGATTAGGAGGTGTGTTATCACAAGATGGAAAACCTGTTGCATACTTTTCTGAAAAATTGAGTGGGCCTAGTCTGAACTATTCTACTTATGATAAAGAATTATATGCTCTTGTTCGGACTTTAGAAACATGGCAACATTATTTATGGCCCAAAGAATTTGTTATACATTCTGATCATGAATCTTTGAAACGTATTAAAAGTCAAGCAAAACTGAACCGTAGACATGCTAAATGGGTTGAATTCATTGAGACTTTTCCTTATGTCATAAAACACAAGAAGGGTAAAGAAAATGTTATTGCTGATGCATTGTCTCGTCGTTATACTATGCTTTCACAACTTGACTTTAAAATATTTGGTTTGGAGACCATCAAAGATCAATATGTACATGATGCTGATTTTAAAGATGTAATGCAGAATTGTAAAGAAGGAAGAACATGGAACAAATTCGTCCTGAATGATGGATTTGTGTTCCGTGCTAACAAGCTATGCATTCCAGCTAGCTCCGTTCATCTTTTGTTGTTGCAGGAGGCGCATGGAGGAGGATTAATGGGACACTTTGGCGTGAAGAAGTTGGAGGATCTACTCGCTACACATTTCTTTTGGCCAAAGATGAGCCGGGATGTTGAGCGTTTTGTTGCTCGCTGCACTACATGTCAAAAAGCTAAGTCACGACTCAATCCTCATGGTTTATATATGCCTTTGCCTGTACCTAGTGTTCCTTGGGAGGATATATCTATGGATTTTATTTTAGGATTACCTCGAACAAAGAAGGGGAGGAATAGCATATTTGTTGTCGTGGATAGATTTTCGAAAATGGCACACTTTATACCATGTCATAAAAGCGATGATGCTGCTAATGTTGCTGATCGGTTCTTTCGTCAAATTATTTGCTTGCATGGTGTGCCAAATACTATTGTTTTAGATCGTGATACTAAATTTCTTAGCCACTTTTGGAGATGTTTATGGGCTAACTTGGAGACTAAATTTCTTTTTAGTACTACTTGTCACCCCCAAACTGAAGTAGTCAATAGAACTTTGTCTACTATGCTTAGGGTGGTTTTGAAGAATAATAAGAAAATTTGGGAAGAATGCTTGCCTCATATTGAATTTGCTTATAATCGTTCATTGCATTCTACTACTAAGATGTGTCCTTTTGAGATTGTGTATGGTTTTCTACCTCGTGCACCTATTGATTTATTGCCTCTTCCATCTTCGAAGAAGGTTAATTTTCATGCTAAACAACGTGCTGAATTGATGTTAAAAATGCATGAGTTAACTAAGGAAAACATTGAGCGTATGAATGCTAAATATAAACTTGCTGGAGATAAAGGTAGAAAACATGTTGTCTTTGCACCTGGAGATCTTGTTTGGTTACATTCGCGTAAGGATAGGTTTCCTGATTTGCGCAAATCAAAGTAAATGCCACGTGCTGATGGTCCTTTTAAGGTGTTAGAGAAAATAAATGATAATGCATACAAACTTGAGCTGCCTGCAGATTTTGGGGTTAGTCCCACTTTTAACATTGCAGATTTGAAGCCTTATTTGGGTGAGGAAGATGAACTTCCGTCGAGGATGACTTCATTTCAAGAAGGGGAGGATGATGAGGACATCAATACCATTGTTACACCCACAGCCCCTACTACTATACATACTGGACCAATTACTAGAGCTCGCGCACGCCAATTGAATTACCAGGTACTTTCGTTTCTTGGTGACAATTCTAATGTTCATGGGAATATGATATTGCCTAAATTGGATACATTTGTGTTGATTACTAATGAAGGCCCTAGCATGGACAAGAGGGATGAACACTGGAGCAGGATCAAGCATGGAGATGAAGGCGCGCGCAAAGGGGTCCAGAATGGCGTTTCTAGTGCATATTTGAGCACTTTGAAGCCTCCGTGATGAACTACAAGGACATGGACGAAATACACAAGACGCCCCGTCATAAATTTCGTCCATAGTTTAATTTAGGTGCCGCGCCACCTTATTTTTGGGCCAGGCCCATGTAATTTCGAAATACTTAAGTATAGGCTGTTTTTTAGAGTCCGTATGTGTGGGGAAACAAAGTTAGGGTTGGTTTCGGACCCCTCCTACAAGGGGCCACGAAATTCCCCCCTACTCCTCCATATATACAACCCTTAGGGAGTCGTTTAGACTTTGGGTTTTGTTTAGATTAAAAGTTCGCCATAGCTACAACTTCGCGTACTTCGTTTGTGTTCAACGACCAGACCAAGATGTCACAGAATGTCGGCGTACGACACCTATGGGATCCCGAGAGATCCCTTTATGATTCGACGGGGGGAGAGGTATACGCAAAGAGCAGAACCAGTGATCGACGCGGGAAGTTTTTATCCAGGTTTGGGCCGCTGATCAGCGTAAAACCCTACTCATGCTTTGTGTTCTTATTGATGTTCTTGAGCCCAGCCTTCAGGAGCGCTCGCAATGAACAGTACGTTCAAAGAGCAGCTACACATGCAGAATGGGCCAGAAGTTCTCCTCCTCTGTAGCAGTTGCCTTGGGCCTCCTTTTATATGCTCAAAGCGGTCTCCACAGTGGCAAAATGTACATACATTGAGGTGTAAAGTAGCTACAGGGTATCATACCTAACCCCTGACGAATTAGGACAAACGCATTTAATGCACCGTGAGGTGTCCGTTTAGGTGTCCTTACTTTCTTGGGGATGGAAAAAGGGGCCATCCCATCAGCACCGCTTAAGCTCTCCTCCATTGGCGCGTTGCCACGCATCCAGAGAAGGACCCAGAATGTCAGGTTTTGTCGTTGTGCTGGAGTAGTGGTACAGTGGCAGAATCTCGCCGGGCGCCGAAACTTGCCGGGCACCAAGCCTTGCCGGGCGCCAAGCCTTGCCGGGATTATCTTGCCGGGGCTCATCAGCAAGAATCTTGCCGGGGCTCACCAGCAAAGAATCTTGCCGGGGCTCACCAGCAAGAATCTTGCCGGGCCTCACCAGCAAGAATCTTGCCGGGGCTCACCAGCAAGAATCTTGCCGGGGCTCATCAACAAGAATCTTGCCGGGGCTTCGGCCTTTGGTCTTCTGCCTTCCAATTATTGACTCGAATGCTTTTTGGATAGTCTTGTGCTTGTTCCCAGTTGTCTTCTCCCAGGAAGGCTCGCTCCCCTGCCACGCCTTTCCCGCCTGGGGGGCTGCAACTCGCCGGTGCGTGTCCAGGGGTAATGAACACCCCCTGTTCACTACACCGACACAGAACCCCACCTTGATCAATAAATCTTTCGTCTTTTATTCGCAATATCCAGATTGCAATTTCAGTTTCTTGCTTGTTCTTTGTTTGCTTGCAGAAAATAGACCTTCGTGGTCAGGTTGATCATGCTTCGGCGTGATCAATAACCTCTCGGAGTTGGTTTAGCGATTGCTAAGGTGCAACGTCCTCGCATGTTCGTAGTCGGATCGTCAAAGTCTACTCCACCAAAAACGATAGCCACCATCTCATCGAAATATGGGACACCTTTGCATCTATCAAGAGTGCTCGGACTTATTGGAAGCACCACCAGACCACCACTTCTACCATGACATTGAGCTATGGTACAACACCATCCATAACAAATTTGCACTTTATGCATGGATTAAATCACATTATGATTGCCTTGTTGCATCTTGTATTTCTATGTCATCCATGTTATATGAGCTTGTGCACTTTCTTAGCAAATTTGTTGTGATCTTTCTTGATGGCATATTCATACATCATCATCACATTGCCCATCATCAATAGCATGATCACATCGTCACATTGAGCACCAATTGCCATGTTCATGCTCTTGATAAACCTTCGTACTATGACATCATCTTGCACAATGGTAGAATTTGCTTTGTGCACCGTGACAATTACCACACCTTTGTGCGCGCATCAAATGCTTTTGCTCCCATGAATGATTTACATGTCATTTTACATCTTTTGGATGAGCATCTTTTGCCTTGTCATGAAAAATTCCATCGGACGACCTCATGCTTACTTGATGGACACCTTGTGTGCGTTAACCATTGTATTTCTGAGTGTCGTTTGTGTTTGCTCTTTTTGCATATATACCTCTCTGGCGACACCTTGGAGTACTTGGATTGTGCCATGTCTTCAACTCCGTCCAACTACAAGTTCGTCCACGACAACCGTTTCCATGGTGATGAGGAGCACGATCCGAGGTCGGATCTTTCCCAAGGGGGAGGGGAGATGATGTGGAGCATCCTATGGTCATCCCCATGTACACTACGACTACTCCCCAAGCCCCAAGAGGACATACGACGGGACCTCGAGCATACGCCATAGGACACAAGGTTAACTCGCTCCTCTCCAAACCGTCACTTTCCACATGTAAGACATGGCTACTACCTCAAACATATGTGCTATGCATGACTAGGAACCAAGAGGAAGACCATGGAGCAGCTAAGGAGCAAGTACAATCGAAGGAGAGAAGCATACGCGAAGACGGAGAAGAATCGGAGCAAGACTGGACTTGCCTGGGTCATCCGGATCCCCAGCCGGACGATCCGAACCAAGCCCGGATGATCCGGACGACCACCCGGACGATCCGGCTACAACACCCGAGAGCACCCGAAGCCTACTCGTCGAAGCTAGACGATTCGGACCAGGTCCCGGATCATCTAGATGGAGCCGGACATCCAGACCAGGTCCCGGATCATCCGAACCAGCTGCTGCCGCTACGACACCTCCGGACGATCCGGACGGTCGCCCAGATCATCCGAACCCCCGACACCCGGATCATCCAGGCCACCATCCGGATCATCGGGACCCCACCTGCGTGCGTGACTTGGGCCGAAGCACATGTACCCCTTCGCCCCCCTAGCCTATATATATATATGACTCCACCTCCTCCATTTTAGGGTTAGCAGAGTATTAGCTCATTTTATGTGTGAGAGCTTTGCTCATCCACTTGATACCTTCTCCATCGGAGTTCATGACCTCTTAGGAGAAGATCCCCCAAGTGGATTCAAGACCCCTCACGGGAAGACCCCCCTCAAAGCCTCCTCATGGAGAAGAACTTGCTACTTGTATCGTCCTTTGTTAATCGTGGATCATGTATCTCTTTGTGTTTCGAGGATCTAGCACATGTGTAATCGAATCTCGTTGGTTTGAGTGATTTCTCTCGCGTTTCCCCTCGTGTTTTCCCCTCGTGTTCTTCATGTTCATCGCGGGATCCACTCCAATCGTGAAAGATCGGGCATCTAGGGTTCTACCCTACATCAGTTGAGCATCACATCAGTTTCCTGACTCTCTTCACTTGAACCCCACTTAACAGTTCGTTGGTTCCTATGACTCAAGAAGGAAGAAAATGAAACTACGAAAGAAACTATGTCTTCGCACTCCATTGTATTCAAGTGAATGTCTTCACACGTCATTATCTTCGACGTGAATGTCTTCACGAACCACCATTGTCTTCAATGTCTTCATACATTTTTTGGGGGTCATCTCTGATAGGTAAACCGAATCAATGAGGGACTACTACCTGTGTTATCCTGTGAATCTCACAAACACATTAGTCCCTCAACCATGTTTGTCGTCAGTACTCCAAAACCAACTAAGGGTGGCACTAGATGCACTTACAATCTCCCCCTTTTTGGTGATTGACGACAAACTGGTTGAAGTTTTCAACGGGGATAAAAATATGTGAAAGTTAAAGAACGCGGTCATTGGCTTCATGAAGTTGAAAGGGCTCCCCCTGAAGATATGCATATAAGTAGTTTGCCTTTGAATGCAAATGCACATTGCAGTTTTTGCTTTGTGGAGATCTCCTTCAATTCATGAAGACAGTTCATCGTGCATACAAAAATGTATTGAAGATAATGATATGCACAATGGAAAATGGACGTCTGCAGAATGACTTCATGCGCATAAGATAGAAATTTAACCACGCAATAAAAGATAGCAGCAAATGTAGCACACGTCCCATCTGTACTTAAGTGTTACAACTCAAAACCAACAGTAAAAGAACGAGAGTTGCAAAAACTTAACAAAGATAAGCACCCGACCCATATAGACTACCAACCCATATGCTTCTCCCCTTTTTTGTCAAGAATGACCAAAAAGGAGTGAAGACATAGAGTGTCTAAGCGTTCCCATGAGGTGTTGGTGAAGATGTTGGGGCAGCCGGGTCGATGGTGGAGTTTGGCGGTGCAGAAGGGCCTGATGTAGAATCGTGATGCAGTGAAGCCATCGCTAGTGAAGTGGCGTCGTCCTCCTCATCAATAACTCGATCAACAACAGTTGGAGCTGATGAAGAGTAGTCTGAATCTTCAATAGACGGAGTGGGACGCAAGATTGCTGATTGTGGAGGCCTGGAGTCAAACTTGAATCTCTCAGTGAAGCCATCTACTGTGAGTTCATCTTCAGAGCAGAGCAGAGTGAGGCTCTTCCAGGCACGCCGACAGGCTTCATGAGCAACAAAAGAATTCTTGGTGGAGAGGTTGCGTATGCGATTGACATCTACAAGAAGACTTTGCATCTGATGCTTCATCCAGTCATGATGCCTTTGAGGTACTGGCTGGCTGTTGCATCAGTGGGAGCACGATGCGGCAGCCTTAGCTGACCAACGAGGGGACCAGTAGCAGTAGGAGGATTTGGCACATGAATGGCTTCAAGTGGTGCTGAGAAGCTTTGGAAGGCAGCATAGTCTTCACGGACGGGTTCCTTGGCAGGCTCTGGATATATGGCTTCATGAGACATATCGACTTCAGTCAAGAAGACAACATGATTGCGCGTTGAAGCTTGATTGAAGAGTGAAGCTTAATAAGTCGCATTATCCATGGTGCATAGAATTTTTGGCCAAATAAATCAATGCCTGAAGCTGCGAACTGCCTGATGAAAAAGTCATGAGTGTAGAAGCGGATGCCATTGAGAATGTAGAAGACTAGTGTCTTCATTGTGCCTTCAATCTTAGAATTAGGAGAGTGCCCTTTAATTGGCCACTGATAACCCACAAGTATAGGGGATCGTTTGTAGCCTTCTTTGATAAATAAGACTGTCGAACCCAATGAGGAGCTAAAGGTAGAACAAATATTCCCTCAAGTTCTATCGACCACCGATACAACTCTACGCACACTTAACGTTTGCTTTACCTAGAACAAGAATAAAACTAGAAGTACTTTGTAGGTGTAGATAGGTTTGCAAGATAATAAAGAACGTGAAAATAAAAGTTAGGTGCTGTTTAGATAAAGAAACAATTAATTTTAGTAAAACAAGTGTGGATTAGTGGTGGTAGGATTTGCGGAGTTGTCCCTTAGCAATTGACTACGTTGCTAGACCGATAGCAAGTTTTTATGTGGGAGAGGCCACTGCTAGCATGTCGTCCCTTACTTGGAATTCTATGCATTTATGATTGGAACTATTAGCAAGCATCTGCAACTACTAACGTTCATTAAGCTAAAACACCCAACCATAGCATTAATATATATATTGGTCCCCCTTCAATCCCGTACGTATCAATTTCTATGATTAGGCTGAAGCTGCTATCACCCTTGCCCTCCAATGCATAGTCCTATCAACATACTACTAACCCTATGGTGTGATCCACATACGCGCTCATATGATGGGCACTAAAGGATGACAACATAATCACAAGCAAATTAAACCAACCATAGGAATTCACCAATTACCAATAGGACAACAAAAATCTACTCAGACATCATATGATGGCAACATATCATTGGATAATAGTATGAAGCATAAAGCACCATGTTCAAGTAGAGGGTACCATGGGTTGCGGGAGAGTGGACCGCTGATTATAGATGGGGGAAGGTGATGGAGTTGTTGGTGAAGGTGACCGAGTTGTTGGATTAGATCGCCGTCACACGATGATTGCCCCGGCGGCGTTCCGGTGCCACCGGAGAGAGGGGGAGAGAGCCCCCCTCCTTCTTCTTCTTCCTTGGCCTCCATGGCGGTGGAGGAGCGACAGCCCCTCCGAGAATGGATTTGTCTCTCTGTTCTCTTCTGTTTCGCGTTCCCCAGATCTGGCCGAAAACCATTTCTTATATTCCCGGAGGTCCATAACTCCGATTGCGCTGAGATTTTAACAAGATTTTTTTCCGGATATAAGCTTCCTTGCACCCGAAGTAGAGCCCCAACCGACTTACGAGGTTAGAACAACTCACCACCCTATGCCTGGAGCCTGGGGCGCGCCATGGTGTATCTCGGGGGTTATGGGCCTCCTTTTGTGTTGATTCCGCCTCCCAAAAATCACATATATTACAAAATAATTCTCCGTAAATTTTTATTGCATTTGTACTTCGTTTGATATGGATATTCTGCAAAACAAAAAACATGCAACAAAACAGGAACTGGCACTAGGCACTGGATCAATAAGTTAGTCCAATAAATCATATAAAATGTTGCCAAAAATATGTGAAAGTTGTATAATATTGGCATGAAACAATCCAAAATTATAGATACGACGGAGACGTATCAGCATCCCCAAGCTAAATTCCTTCTCGTCCTCGAGTAGGTAAATGATAAAAAAAATTCATGTGGAATGCTACCTAGCATAAACTTGATCATATATCTAATCAAGGCATGAATATTAAGACACGAGTGATTCAAAGCAATAGTCTATAATTTGACATAAATACATCAATACTCAGGCATCCCAACACAATCGTGTCTTTCAAAATATCAATGCTAAAGAAAGCTATCCCTACAAAATCATATAGTCTTGTCATGCTCTGTCTTCTTAACACAAAATATTTATCATGCACAACCCCGATGACAAGCCGAGCAATTGGTTCATACTTTTTAACGCGCTTCAGCTTTTTCAACCCTCACGCAATACATGAGCACAAGCCATGGATATAGCACTATAGGTGGAATAGAGTATGATGATAAGGGTAAATATAGAGAAGACAAAAAAGTAAGAAAGTCTCACATTGACATGGCTAACCAACGGGCTATGGAGATGCCTATCAATTGATATCAACGTGAGGAGTAGGGATTGCTATGCAACGGATGCACTAAGAGCTATAAGTGTATGAAAGCTCAACATGAAAACTAAGTGGGTGTGCAGCCTACTTGCTTGCTCATGAAGACCTTGGGCATTTGAGGAAGCCCATCATCGGAATATACAAGCCAAGTTCTATAATGAAAAATTCCCACTAGTATATGAAAGTGACTAAATAGGAGACTCTCTATATGAAAAACATGGTGCTACTTTGAAGCACAAGTGTGGTAAAGGATAGTAACAATGCCCCTTCTCTCTTTTTTTTCTTTTTTTTTTCCTTTTTTCTTTTTCTTTTTTTTCTTTTTTCTCTCTTTTTGTCCAGAGTCTCATCCCGACTTGTGGGGGAATCATAGTCTCCATCATCCTTTCCTCACTGGGGCAATGCTCTAATAATAAATAATGTTGATCATCACACTTCTATTTACTTATAACTCAAAAAAAATAAAAGTTACAACTCGATACCTATAACAAAGTATGACTCTATATGAATGCCTGTGGCAGTGTACCAGGATGTGCAATGATCTAGCAGAACAACGATATAAAAAATCAGACAAGCCATGGAAATATCATGCTAGCTATCTTACGATCATGCAAAGCAATGTGACAATGAATGCTCAAGTCATCAAAACGGAAGCGGTGGAAGTTGCATGGCAATATATCTCGGAATGGCTATGGAAAGGCCATAATAGGTAGGTATGGTGGCTGTTTTGAGGAAGATATAATAAGGCTTATGTGTGATAGAGCGTATCATATCACGGGGTTTGGATGCACCGGCGAAGTTTGCACCGACTCTCAGGTGAGAAAGGGCAATGCACGATACCGTAGAGGCTAGCAAATTGCGGAAAGGTAAGAGTGCATATAATCCATGGACTCACATTAGTCATAAAGAACTCATATACTTATTGCAAAATTTTATTAGCCCTCGAAGCAAAGTACTACTACGCATGCCCCTAGGGGGATAGATTGGAAGGAAAAGACCATCTCTCTACCCCGACCGCCACTCATAAGGAAGACAATCAATAATAAATCATGCTCCAACTTCATAGCATAACGAGAGACTATATGTGCATGCTTCAGGAATCACAAACCTTAACACCAATATTCTTACTAACCACACCCGTTTACTAGTACCTCCCACATATTCCATCTCTATATCGCAAAACTATTGCAAGGAATCAAACACATCATATTCAGTGATCCACAAGTTTTATGTGGGATTTTATAACTAACCATGCAAATGACCAATTCCTATTGACTCTCTAAATAGATATAAGTGAAGCATGAGAGTTTAATTCTTTCTTCAAAAGATCATGCTCTAATAAGTATAAGTGAAGCAAAAGAGCATTCTACAAATAACGGTTTTCTATGTGAAGATAAATAGGCAATCCAAACTTCAAATTATATAAGTGAAGCACATGAAGCATTCTATAAAGCCATACTCAAAAGATATAAGTGAAGTGCAATGAGCATTCATGGACTATCTCATACCAGCATGGTGCATAAAAGAAAAATAAAAATAAACAAAAAAGACACTCCAAGATTTACAAATATCATGTGAACGAAACAAAGATGAAAACATACCGATACTTGTTGAAGAAAGATGGGATCCCTTCCGGGGCATCCCCAAGCTTAGACGCTTGATCTCCTTGGATATTTACTTGGGGTGCCATGGGCATCCCCAAGCATGAACTCATGCCTCACCTCCTTCTCCTCATATCAAGACCTCCTCGAACTTTGATCACTTCGTCCACACAAAACTCAACAGAAAGCTCGGTAAGATCCGTTAGTATAATAAAGTAAATCACTACTTTAAGTACTGTTACAAACCAATTCATTTTTTTTTGCATTGTATCTACTGTATTATGACTACTCCATGGCTTATACCACCGATAAAAATCGATAGTTTCATCAAAACAAGCAAAACAATGCATCAAAAACAGAATTTGTCTTAAACAGGACAGTCTGTAGTAATCTGAACATTCACCATACTTCTGCTACTCCAAAAATTCTGAAATATTAGGAAAAAATAAACAATTTGTATGGTAATACTTTGCAAAAATTATCAGAAACTTTTGATGTTCCAGTAAAAAATGTAAAATCACACACTACAGCCAAAGTTTCTGTTTTTGCACCGCACATACCAACAAGCAATCTAATCATCCTAAAGGTAAATCTTGCCACATTATTTTTATAATACAATGGATTTATACAAGGGGATAATTATTTTTGTGAGAATCTTCATGAAAAATTTACATTATTTCCATGAGCATGAACCCAAGTGTTCAAGGTCGACCCGCACTTCTCCAATGCATCACCTTTCAATCGCTTCTCTTTTTGAAAAAATGTTTTAGGTTCCCCTCTATATTTTTTTATAAACTTTATAAAAGCACTCAACAGAATAAACTGATTCTCTAAAACTTCCGGGTTGTCTCCCTGGCAGCGCTTTCTTTAAAGCCATTAAGCTAGGCATAAAGTGCTCAAATAATGGATCCACCCGGATCCCAAGGTATATCAAAGCCAATTTTAATTAACAATGATTTGGCATTTAGTAGTGAGCACAAAGCAATATGTATCATGCAATGACGAATTCTAACTCTCTTCCTATGCATCGACATGTCATATAAGAACAATTCATGCACATCAAGTAAAGGCCAATACATAGCATAAGCAGTTTCTTGCAATTCTATCGTGTTGGAAACATAGAGGTAGAGATGTAGTTCCTCTCCCATAATAATTGCAAGTAGTAGCAGCAAGCACATGCATATTATATTCATCAAAATCATCAGGTGCAACGGTAAAAGGCAACCCATCAATATAATCCTTAATAAGCGCAAATTTCTTCGATATAGTGTAGTTTGGAGAATTCAAAAAGATAATAGGACTATCATGTGTGGGTGCAATAGCAACAATTTCATTCTTAACATAAGGAACTATAGCAAGTTCACCTCCATAAGCATAATTCATATTGGCATCCTGGCCACAAGCATAGCAAGCATCAAGTTCATCAAAAAGGAATATTTCAAAAGAATCAACGGGATCATAGCAATTATCATAGCATTCATCCTTCGGTAAGCATGAAGGGAAATTAAACAATGTATGAGTTGAAGAGTTACTCTCATTAGAAGGTGGGCACGGGTAGCTAATCCGTTCTTCCTCCGCTTGTTCTTTGCTCTCCTCATCATCTTTTTCATCCAATGAGCTCATAGTTTCATTAATTTCTTCTTCCATAGACTCCTTCAGAATATTAGTCTCTTCTTGGACAGCGAAGACATTCTCAATAAATACATCAATATCGTAATTGCATTTATAGAGCAACAAGTATAATCATATCTCTGGCATAAATTCCAAACATACCAATGCAACATATCAATTTGGTCCCATAACAATTTCCCTTTTTGAGTCAAACGATAATCCCTAAAGTATTCACGTTGATCCAACATATCTCCCATTATCAAGTTGAATGGGGTTTTCTCAGGATTATCAAAGTAGTGTTTAATATTTTTCACATAACGAGTATCGAGGGTTTTAGGAGGTTCCTGATGCGGAGCATCCTTCGGTCATCCCCATGGACCTACCACCGTCTCACCAAGTGCCGAGAGGACCTATGACACGAGCACGAGCTAGAGCTCTCGAGGCTGAGGTGACTTCTTTCCTTAGTGATATTACATTTGATCCACCCGAGACATGGCTACTACCTAAGTTCGGAATGTTGAGCATGATCAGGTACCGAGAAGGCCCTCCTGAAGATGGACGTGAAGACGGACAAGTCCCCGAGTTCATGGAAGAAGAGAAACGACGGAAGGATCCGAAGAGGTCTCCAGGAACCGAACATCCGGCCCCTGGAGCATCTACTACAGCAGCAGCTCAGCCGACCAGCTATAGGGCCCGGACATCCGGCCAGGCTCCGGACATCCGGCCCGACAAGCCCAGAAATCCGGCCCCTCCACCGGACATCCGGCGCCCCGTCACCGAACCTCCAGAAGCCACCCTCATCAGCCCGGACATTCGGCTAGAGGCCCGGACATCCGGCCCGATGCGAGCTACCGGACATCCGGCCCCTGGCCCGGACATCCGGCCTGCGCCTACCCAGCAAGCCAAAGCTCCAGCCCGGATATCCGGCCTGAGCGCCCGGATATCCCGCGACTCGTGAAGGCTCGGACATCCGGCCCGATGCCTGGACGTCCGGCTTCCCCTGTCTGCGCACAGTGTAAAGGGCCGACGTCCATGTACACCTTTGCCCACCTAGACTATATATACTCCTCCTCCTCCCTCTTTCTAGGGTTAGCGAAGTAATAGCTCATTTGAGAGATAAAGCTTTGCTCATCCATCCGGATCTGCTCCTCCAAGAGAGACCGTGCCTCTACGGAGAAGATCCACTTGGATTCAAGACCCCTAACGGGAAGAACTCAAGACCTCCTCACGGAGAAGACCCGGTTACCCTCTGTATCGTCCTTTGTTGGACTCGGATCGTGTGTCTCTTTGTGTTTCGAGGATCTAGCACATGTGTAATCGAATCTTGTTGGTTTGAGTGATTTCTCTCATTTCCCCTCGTGTTTCTCCCGGTGTTCTTCGTAGGATCCGCTCCAATCGTGAAAGATCGGCCCTAGGGTTTCCACCCTACATCATCTTGGTATCATGAGCTTTGGTTGATCATGATTTTGGAGCCCCTACCCTTTGTTTTCTAGGCTAATTTTGTTGTGTTCTTCCCCAATTTCGAAAATCCCCACAAAAATAGCCCCAATTTTTTTTTGTAATTTGTTGGTGTGATGAAGTTTTGTTGGATTTGATCTGCGGATTTCATGTGTTGCAAGTAGATCTAGCTTTCCCCCTTCTTTTACCCAATTTCCTTCCATAAAATCTCATGAATTTTGCCCCAGAATTTCGATTTCCCACCGAGTTCATCCAGTTCATCCACGGACCCTGACCCCAGACATCCGGCCCGTGCCCCGGACATCCGGCCCCTGCCAGCATCACTTCCATCTGCCGCTCCATTTCCCGCCTAACTTTCACCAAATTTTGCTCCGGTGCCCACGTACACTTCCGCATACCAACTTACAATTCCGGATACCACCACCACTTTCCGCAAACTCCACCACTTCCCGCTACCAACTCCGACTATTTTGACCCGTTTTGTTTTGAGAATTTGAGTTGCGGTTTCCGTTTCTTAACGTGTTTCAGCAACTTAGGGACAGTTCGACATCAACATCACCGCTGCTCACCTTCGCCACGGACTCGTCATCGACAACAACCGCTCAACAATTTTGTCACCTTCAACCGTAAGCAAGGATGGTAATCTCGACGACATCTTGGTCTACTCCTTGCCATTACATTGATAACCATCATAGCCCAATTTTGCGTATCTTGCCTATCAAGACTAGCCTTTGAGTATTGTTAGCAACATGACTTGTGCACATTAGTGATCATACTTCCCATAGCATACATACCATATCTTCTTGGTACATATCTTGGCATCATCTCTTGTGTCACAAGGTTGTCATAGCATACCCAATTGCTATCTTGGTTCGTGCAGTCTTGCATGAGAAAGAGCTCAAAAGGGAAAGAGCCGAACAAGATTTTAAGCAAAAGGAAAAGATAAGCAACGAGCTTATAAGCAAGAACCATAGCATCATACTACATTAAGATTGTCATACTCGATCATCTTGGATCATATCATCGGAACACAATACATATGGCATACTTGGGATAGAAGTCGTTGCATTTTTGCTTAGTAGGTTGTGCACAAGTTTCGTATCCGCCTATTGTGCAATCGTGCTAGCATCTCTCTAGTGTTGTGCAACAAGAGCATTTTCCGTGGATTCAACATTTTCCGCTCATTTTTGGTTGCACGACCCCATTTATCTATTTGCGTGTGTGTTTCCATGTAACACTACTTGCTTGGTCTACTTGTTGCATTTGCAAATTTGTGAATCTTTTCCAACATTATTGAGGCTCACTAACAATTGCATCAAATTTTGTGTCACCATCCTAACCGAGCTCCACCATAAGCTTTTATTTGTGTAGTTGTGAGAAACCGACAAGAACCGGTACCAATTGTGATATTTCCTTGTTCCACATTTGAGTGATCATTGATCCATCTTCAACATAGGTCAAGGTACATTTGGTATAAGTTCTTCTCCTTCTCCCACTCACATATTTGCTTGGAATGATGGATAGGCCAAGTTCTTCTACCAACCCACTCTTCATCGAGCAAGACAACGTCCCGAACACCTACATCACCAAGAGCCACCTCTTCGGTGCACAATGAGCTTTGCATCAAGAACAACAAGCAATGAGCGACCGCATCGACAATCTCGCCACCGACTTACGCCTCTCCGAGCAACATACAAGAGACTACTTCGAACACAAGCTCGACCAACACAAACAAGAGAACGATGCAAGAATGGACGAGATCCGTGCCTTGTTGGTCAACCGCTCTTCTACCACTTCGTCCTCCTCACGACGGAGCCACTCAAGTCAACACTCCTCTGACAACTCAAGTACACCGACGTCGAACACTCTTCACCAAGCCACGCGCCAAGACCGTCAAGCAAACCGCAATCCTATACACGGAACCGATTCTCAAGAGCAACTTCGAGCGCAAGAGCATCGACATCACCTCAACCAAGCTAACTTTGCGCAAGCACAAGAATGGCAACGTCAATGCCAACAAGAGGAAGAACGCGCACGCCTACACCAAGACGAGCAAGATGCCGAGGCACAACGTCAAGAATAACTACGGTGAGAAGCTCAAGCACTAGAGGCACAACATGCCCTCCGAGATTCAAGTTGAGCCGTCGTCACACGAAACCGGCAAGCTCGTGAGCAACAAGAAGCGCTTCGCGATGAAGTTCAAGAGAGGATTTATCAATCACATGTGCATCGTCAAGCTCGACAAGCTCCTCCACAAGCTCGACAAGAACCTCAAGTTCAACACGAGAAACAAGACAATGGAAATCCTCCACGACAAGAGCAAGTTGAGGGAGACAATCCTCCTCATCAAGGATGTCATCACCCTCGACCTCAACACAATGAAGAGCAACGCTACGGCAAGCTAAAGTTCACCATGCCCAAGTTTACCGGAAGCAATAATCCCGAAGAGTACCTATCATGGGTATTGAAGGTCGACAAGATCTTTCGCTTGCACAACTATGAAGAAGAGAAGAAGATCGCTATGGCATCCCTTGAGTTCCAAGACTACGTCCTCATATGGTGGGAACAAGTCATTGAGCGCCGTGAGGCAAGAGGTGAACCACCCATCACAACTTGGGCGCAAATGAAGGATGTGATGAGAGCACGTTTTGTGCCAACCTACTACAACCGCGACCTCTTCAAGAAACTCCAACTCCTCAAGCAAGGAACCAAGAGCGTTGAAGAATACTACAAGGAAATGGAGATTGCCATGATACGAGCCAATGTCACGGAAGATGATGAGCAAACTATGGCACGTTTCTTGAATGGACTCAATCATCCTATCAAGAAGATCGCCAACTTCCAACCATACTCAAACCTCATTGAGCTAGTGCATCAAGCTACCAAGGCGGAACGTCCAGTGCAAGATGACTTTAAGTCTGCCAAGTTCTCATCCAAGTCCTATGGCTTCTCCAACACCCAAGCTTCAACGACTCCAACACCGTCTACCTCAACCAAGCCTTCTACAAGCAACGGCGACAAGTCCAATTACAAGAAAACTTTGACAACTTCAAGCCGTCCTCCTACTACAAGCAACTTCATGCCGCGAGCTTCATCATCATCTATCCAACCGACGAGACCATCAAGACAAGTTCACTCAAGTGTTTCACATGCGGCGGCCGAGGCCACAAGTCCTTCGAATGTACCAACAAACGCACCATGATCTTCAATGATGATGGTACATACGACTCAATGAGTGAAGGAGAAATGGAAGCCCTTGAGCAAGTGGCCATGCACTGGCAAGTGAACGACGATGAAGATGACCAAGTCTTTTCTGACGAAGATCCGAGCCCCGCTCTTGTTGTCTCTAAGGTCTTGACTCTTCAACATCAACAAGAAGAAGACCAAAGATGCCATATCTTCCACACCAAGGTCGGCATCAATGGAAGGTCCGTGAAGGTTATCATCCGAGCCCCGCTCTTGTTGTCTCTAAGGTCTTGACTCTTCAACATCAACAAGAAGAAGACCAAAGATGCCATATCTTCCACACCAAGGTCTGCATCAATGGAAGGTCCGTGAAGGTTATCATCGATGAAGGAAGTTGTCATAACTTAGCAAGTGAAGAACTATGCTCCAAGCTCCAATTAGCCAAGGTGAAGCACCCGCATCCTTACAAGGTTCAATGGCTAAGTGACTCCGGCACTATCCAAGTCGAGCATATGGTGCAAGTTTCCTTCAAGATCGGAGCTTACGAAGACACTTTGGAATGTGATGTCATTCTGATGTCCGTTTGCCACCTCCTCCTTGGACGGCCATGGCAATTTGACCGAGGTGTCATCCATAGCGGGCGGACGAATCACTATAGCTTCAAGATGAAAGGGAAGGAGTACGTGCTACGACCTATGTCTCCAAGTCAAGTGATCGCTAACAAGCAAGCCACCCATCATGGAGAGAATAGTGAGAGAGCGAACCACCATAAAGAGAGTGAGCGCCACAAGCCCAAATCGAGTGCCTCCATGATGAGCGACAAGAAAAACCTACTCCTCTTTGCCACCAAACGTGAGATGAGAGAAGTGTGTGAGAACCCATCAAGTGTTATGCACTATGTCCTTTTGTGCAAGGATGAGGCACCCAAAACTAACAACTCTCACAATCTACCTTTACTGTTATCTTCTCTATTGCAGGAATTTCAAGATGTTTTCCCCGATGAGCTACCTTCGGGTCTACCCCCTCTACGAGGCATCGAACACCGCATCAACCTCATCCCCGGAGCACCTCTTCCTAACAACGCTCCATACCGCGTCAACCCCAAGGAAACCAAGGAGATTCAACGGCAAGTACAACAACTCATCGACAACGGCCATGTACATGAAAGCTTGAGCCCATGTGCCGTCCCGGTAATCCTTGTCCCCAAGAAATATGGTACATTTTGCATGTGTTCCGATTGTCATCCTATCAATGCTATTACCGTGCGTTATCGTTACCCTATCCCACGCCTAGATGATATGCTAGATGAGCTTAGCGGAGCCACCATTTTCTCTAAAATTGATCTTAAGAGTGGCTACTATCAAATACGTTTCCAAGAAGGTGATGAATGGAAAACCACATTTGAGACCAAATTTGGCTTATATGAATGGCTTGTTATGCGCATGGGTTTATCCGAAGCACCCGGTACTTTCATGAGAGTCATGCATTTTGTTCTTCGACCCTATATTGGCATATTTGTTGTGGTTTATTTTGACGATATTCTTATCTTTAGCAAATCTCTCAAAGATCATGTCACCCATCTTAGAACTATGTTGCAAACTCTTAGAAAAGAGCGCCTTTATGCTAATATGGAAAAATGCCTTTTCGGTGTTGATAAGCTTGTTTTCTTGGGTTTCGTTGTGTCTTCTAAGGGTGTTCATGTAGATGAATCTAAGATCAATGCTATTAAAACTTGGCCCCAACCAACCAACTTGCAACAAGTGCGTAGTTTTCTTGGTTTAGCCGGTTTCTATCGTAGATTTGTGAAGGATTTTAGCACCATTGCATCCCCTTTACATGCTTTGAGTAAGAAGAATGCACCCTTTGTTTAGGGACCATCCCAAGATACCGCATTCAATGAGCTAAAGAATTTGCTTACACATGCTCCTTTACTTGCTTTACCAAACTTTGATAAACCCTTTGAGATTCATTGCGATGCTAGTGGTTATGGCATAGGAGGTGTGTTAATGCAAGAAAAGCACACCATCGCTTTCTTTAGTGAAAAACTCTCCGGAGCGCAACTCAATTATCCCTTCTATGACAAAGGGCTATATGCTTTAGTTAGAATCTTGCATGTTTGGGAACATTATCTCCGCCCTCATGAGTTCATTCTTCACACCGATCATGAAACACTTAAGTATCTTAAGCGTCAAACTAAGTTGAACAAGCGTCATGCTAAGTGGAGTGAATTCATCGAGTCATTTCCTTATGTCATCAAGTATATTAAAGGTAAGGAAAATGTTGTGGCGGATGCACTTTCCCGTAGATGCATGCTTGTTACCCAACTTGAATTGAATGCCATTGGTTTTGAGCATATAAAATACTTGTATGCGCTTGATCCTACTTTTGCTATTCCTTATGCCAAATGTTTGACGCATACGTCTTGGGAACGCTATTACATAAAAGATAATTATCTTACGAGAGCTAAGAAATTGTGTATCCCCGAGTCTTCTCTTCGTTTGCTCCTTTTGCAAGAATCTCATGGAGGAGGGCTAATGGGACACTTTGGACGGGACAAGACATTCGCTACGCTCTCCAAGAACTATTTTTGGCCCAAGATGTTCCGAGACATCTCACGCTTCACCAACCGGTGCTCTACATGCCGCAAAGCTAAGTCTAAAGCTCAATCCCATGGTCTATATATATGCCACTTCCAATTCCATACCATCCATGGGAAGATATTAGCATGGATTTTGTACTTGGTTTGCCTAGAACAAAAAATGGAAAGGATTCCGTGTTTGTTGTTGTGGACCGATTCTCTAAAATGGCACATTTTATACCATGCAACAAGATAGACGATGCTTCACATGTTGCAAATATTTTTTGTAGGGAAATCTTGCGCCTACATGGAGTACCAAAGATGATTGTCTCGGACCGCGACGTCAAGTTCTTGAGCTATTTCTGGAAGACTTTATGAGCCAAGCTCGGAATCAAGCTCTTGTTCTCTTCCGCATACCATCCTCAAACCGACGGCCAAACGGAGGTGACGAACCACATGCTCTCCACACTACTACGCGTGTTGATCAAGCGGAACATCAAGGAGTGGGAAGAGTGCCTACCCATCGCCGAGTACGCCTACAACCGCGCAAGACATTCGACTACCGGCAAGTCCCCCTTCGAGGTCGTCTACGGTTTCAACCCGTTGTCCCCATTGGACATTCTTCCTCTACCACTACAAGAGCGCATCAACATGGACGCGAGTGCCCGAGTGAGCTAACTCAAGAAGATGCATGAAGATACAAGGCACACCATCGAGCGCCAAGTACAATGACTCGCGACCAAGCTCAACGTCAACAAGCAACCCATGGTATTCAACATTGGAGATCTTGTATGGCTACACCTTGGCAAGGACTGCTTCCCCCACGAACGCAAGTCCAAACTTCTACCATGAGCCAATGGACCCTTCAAGGTGCTTGAACGCTACAACAACAACGCCTACAAGATCGACATCCCACGTGACAAGTACACCATGAGCGAAATCTTCAACATCAAAGATCTCTCTCCCTACAATGGTGATGAGGATTTCGATCCGAGGTCGGATCTTTCCCAAGGGGGGGGGAGATGATGCGGAGCATCCTTGGGTCATCCACATGGACCTACCACCGTCTCACCAAGTGTCGAGAGGACCTACGACACGAGCACGAGCTAGAGCTCTCGAGACTGAGGTGACTTCTTTCCTTAGTGATATTACATTTGATCCACTCGAGACATGGCTACTACCTAAGTCTGGAATGTTGTGCGTGATCAGGTACTGAGAAGGCCCTCCTGAAGATGGACGTGAAGACGGAGAAGTCCCAGAGTTCATGGAAGAAGAGAAACGATGGAAGGATCCGAAGAGATCTCCAGGACCCGGACATCCGGCGCCAAGCCCCGGACATCCGGCCCCTGGAGCATCTACTACAGTAGCAGCTCACCCGACCAGCTAGAGGGCCCGGACTTCCGACCAGGCTCCGGACATCCGGCTCGACAAGCCCGAAAATCCGGCCCCTCCACCGGACATCCAGCGCCCCATCACCGAACCTCCAGAAGCCACCCTTGTCGGCCCGGACATCCGGCCAGAGGACCGGACATCAGGCCCGACGCGAGCTGCCGGACAACCGGCCCTTGGCCCAGACATTCGGCCCACGCCTACCCAGCAAGCCAAAGCTCCAGCCCGGACATCCGGCCTGAGCGCCCGGACATCCCGCGACTCGTGAAGGCACGGACATCCGGCCCGACGCCCGGACGTCCGGCTTCCCCTGTCTGCGCACAGTGTAAAGGGCCAATGCCCATGTACCCCTTCACCCACCTAGACTATATATACTCCTCCTCCTCCCACTTTCTAGGGTTAGCGAAGTGATAGCTCATTTGAGAGATAGAGCTTTGCTCATCCATCCGGATCTGCTCCTCCGAGAGAGACCGTGCCTCTATGGAGAAGATCCACTTGGATTCAAGACCCCTAACGGGAAGAACTCAAGACCTCCTCACGGAGAAGAACCGGTTACCCTATGTATCGTCCTTTGTTGGACTCGGATCGTGTGTCTCTTTGTGTTTCGAGGATCTAGCACATGTGTAATCGAATCTTGTTGGTTTGAGTGATTTCTCTCGTTTTCCCTCGTGTTTCTCCCCATGTTCTTCGTAGGATCCACTCCAATCGTGAAAGATCGGCCCTAGGGTTTCCACCCTACATCAGTTCCCATCCCGTGAGTAGTAAGTACCACTATTTTTTTTTGGTGTTTCATGTTCCATATCCATAACTAAAGATTGAGAACAACTTAGAACAGAAAATAAAAATTACTTAGTGATAAAGCAAACAAGCTCACACGAGAATATTCACCCCACGCTATTGCTCCCCGGCAACGGCGCTAGAAAAAGGTCTTGATAACCCACAAGTATAGGGGATCGTTTGTAGCCTTCTTCGATAAATAAGAGTGTCGAACCCAACGAGGAGCTAAAGGTAGAAAAAATATTCCCTCAAGTTCTATCGACCACAGATACAACTCTACGCACACTTAACGTTTGCTTTACCTAGAATAAGAATAAAACTAGAAGTACTTTGTAGGTGTAGATAGGTTTGCAAGATAATAAAGAACATGAAAATAAAAGTTAGGTGCTGTTTAGATAAAGAAACAATTAAGTTTAGTGAAACGAGTGTGGATTAGTGGTGGTAGGATTTGTGGAGTTGTCCCTTAGCAATTGACTACGTTGCTAGACCGATAGCAAGTTTTTATGTGGGAGAGGCCACTGCTAGCATGTCATCCCTTACTTGGAATTCTATGCACTTAAGATTGGAACTATTAGCAAGCATCCGCCACTACTAACGTTCATTAAGGTAAAACACCCAACCATAGCATTAAGATATATATTGGTCCCCCTTCAATCCCGTACGTATCAATTTCTATGATTAGGTTGAAGCTGCTATCACCCTTGCCCTCCAATGCATAGTCCTATCAACATACTACTAACCCTATGGTGTGATCCACACACGCGCTCATATGATGGGCACCAAAGGATGACAACATAACCACAAGCAAATTAAACCAACCATAGGAATTCACCAATTACCAATAGGACAACAAAAATCTACTCAGACATCATAGGATGGCAACATATCATTGGATAATAGTATGAAGCATAAAGCACCATGTTCAAGTAGAGGGTACCACGGGTTGCGGGAGAGTGGACCGCTGATTATAGATTGGGGAAGGTGATGGAGTTGTTGGTGAAGGTGACCGAGTTGTTGGAGTAGATCGTCGTCACATGATGATTGCCCCGGCTGCGTTCCGGTGCCACCGGAGAGAGGGGGAGAGAGCCCCCCTCCTACTTCTTCTTCCTTGGCCTCGATGGCGGCGGAGGAGCGAGAGCCCCTCCGAGATTGGATTTGTCTCTCTGTTCTCTTCTGTTTCGCGTTCCCCAGATCTGGACGAAAATCGTTTCTTATATTCCCGAAGGTCCATAACTCCGATTGCGCTGAGATTTTAACACGATTTTTTTTCGGATATAAGCTTCCTTGCACCCGAAGTAGAGCCCCAACTGACTTACGAGGTGAGCACAACCCACCACCCTGTGCCTGGAGCCTGGGGCGCGCCATGGTGTATCTCGGGGGTTGTGGGCCTCCTTTTGCGTTGATTTCGCCTCCCAAAAATCACATATATTACAAAATAATTCTCCCTAAATTTTTATTGCATTTGTACTTCGTTTGATATGGATATTCTGCAAAAAAAAAAACATGCAAAAAAATAGGAACTGGCACTAGGCACTGGATCAATAAGTTAGTCCAATAAATCATATAAAATGTTGCCAAAAATATGTGAAAGTTGTATAATATTGGCATGAAACAATCAAAAATTATAGATACGGCGGAGATGTATCAGCATCCCCAAGCTTAATTCCTGCTCGTCCTCGAGTAGGTAAATGATAAAAAAAATTGATGTGGAATGCTACCTAGCATAAACTTGATCATATATCTAATCATGGCATGAATATTATGGCACGAGTGATTCAAAGCAATAGTCTATAATTTGACATAAATACATCAATACTCAGGCATCCCAACACAATCGTGTCTTTCAAAATATAAATGCTAAAGAAAGCTATCCCTACAAAATCATATAGTCTTGTCATGCTCTGTCTTCTTAACACAAAATATTTATCATGCACAACCCCGATGACAAGCCGAGCAATTGGTTCATACTTTTTAACGTGCTTCAGCTTTTTCAACCCTCACGCAATAAATGAGCGCAAGCCATGGATATAGCACTATAGGTGGAATAGAGTATGATGATAAGGGTAAATATAGAGAAGACAATAACGTAAGAAAGTCTCACATCGACACGGCTAACCAACGGGCTATGGAGATGCCTATCAATTGATATCAACGTGAGGAGTAGGGATTGCCATGCAACGGATGAACTAAGAGCTATAAGTGTATGAAAGCTCAACATGAAAACTAAGTGTGTGTGCATCCAACTTGCTTGCTCATGAAGACCTTGGGCATTTGAGGAAGCCCATCATCGGAATATACAAGCCAAGTTCTATAATGAAAAATTCCCACTAGTATATGAAAGTGACTAAATAGGAGACTCTCTATATGAAAAACATGGTGCTACTTTGAAGCACAAGTGTGGTAAAGGATAGTAACAATGCCCCTTCTCTCTTTTTTCTCTTTTTTTTCCTTTTTTCTTTTTCTTTTTTTTCTTTTTTCTCTCTTTTTGTCCAGAGTCTCATCCCGACTTGTGGGGGAATCATAGTCTCCATCATCCTTTCCTCACTGGGGCAATGCTCTAATAATGAATAATGATGATCATCACACTTCTATTTACTTATAACTCAAAAAAAATAAAAATTACAAATCGATACCTATAACAAAGTATGACTCTATATGAATGCCTCTGGCATTGTACCAGGATGTGCAATGATCTAGCATAACAACGATATAAAAAATCAGACAAGCCATGGAAATATCATGCTAGCTATCTTACGATCATGCAAAGCAATATGATAATGAATGCTCAAGTCATCAAAACGGAAGCGGTGGAAGTTGCATGGCAATATATCTCGGAATGGCTATGGAAAGGCCATAATAGGTAGGTATGGTGGCTGTTTTGAGGAAGATATAATAAGGCTTATGTGTGATAGAGCGTATCATATCAGGGGGTTTGGATGCACCGGCGAAGTTTGCACCGACTCTCAGGTGAGAAAGGGCAATGCACGGTACCGTAGAGGCTAGCAAATTGCGGAAAGGTAAGAGTGCATATAATCCATGGACTCACATTAGTCATAAAGAACTCATATACTTATTGCAAAAGTTTATTAGCCCTCAAAGCAAAGTACTACTACGCATGCCCCTAGGGGGATAGATTGGAAGGAAAAGACCATCGCTCTACCCCGACCGCCACTCATAAGGAAGACAATCAATAATAAATCATGCTCCAACTTCATAGCATAACGAGAGACTATATGTGCATGCTTCGGGAATCACAAACCTTAACACCAATATTCTTACTAACCCCACCTGTTTACTAGTACCTCCCACATATTCCATCTCTATATCACAAAACTATTGCAAGGAATCAAACACATCATATTCAGTGATCCACAAGTTTTATGTAGGATTTTATAACTAACCATGCAAATGACCAATTCCTATTGACTCTCTAAATAGATATAAGTGAAGCATGAGAGTTTAATTGTTTCTACAAAAGATCATGCTCTAATAAGAATAACTGAAGCAAAAGAGCATTCTACAAATAACGGTTTTCTATGTGAAGATAAATAGGCAATCCAAACTTCAAATGATATAAGTGAAGCACATGAAGCATTCTATAAAGCCATACTCAAAAGATATAAGTGAAGTGCAATGAGCATTCATGGACTATCTCATACCAGCATGGTGCATAAAAGAAAAGTAAAAAATAAACAAAAAAGACGCTCCAAGATTTACACATATCACGTGAACGAAACAAATATGAAAACATACCGATACTTGTTGAAGAAAGATGGGATGCCTTCCGGGGCATCCCCAAGCTTAGACGCTTGAGTCTCCTTGGATATTTACTTGGGGTGCCATGGGCATCCCCAAGCATGAAATCATGCCTCACCTCCTTCTCCTCATATCGAGACCTCCTCGATCTTTGATCACTTCATCCACACAAAACTCAACAGAAAGCTCGGTAAGATCCGTTAGTATAATAAAGTAAATCACTACTTTAAGTAATATTACAAACCAATTCATATTTTGTTTTTGCATTGTATCTACTGTATTATAACTTCTCTATGGCTTATACCACCGATAAAAATCGATAGTTTCATCAAAACAAGCAAAACAATGCATCAAAAACAGAATTTGTCTTAAACAGGACAGTCTGTAGTAATCTGAACATTCACCATACTTCTGCTACTCCGAAAATTCTGAAATATTAGGAAAAAATAAACAATTTGTATAGTAATATTTGCAAAAAGTTTTAGAAACTTTTGACATTCCAGTAAAAAATGTAAAATCACACACTACAGCCAAAGTTTCTGTTTTTGCACCGCACATACCAACAAGCAATCTAATCATCCTAAAGGTAAATCTTGGCACGTTATTTTTATAATACAATGGATTTATACAAGGGGATAATTATTTTTGAGAGAATCTTCATGAAAAATTTACATTATTTCCATGAGCATGAACACAAGTGTTCAAGGTCGACCCGCACTTCTCCAATGCATCACCTTTCAATCGCTTCTCTTTTTGAAAAAAAGTTTTAGGTTCCCCTCTATATTTTTTTATAAACTTTATAAAAGCACTCAACAGAATAAAATGACTCTCTAAAACTTCTGGGTTGTCTCCCTGGCAGCGCTTTCTTTAAAGCCATTAAGCTAGGCATAAAGTGCTCAAATAATGGATCCACCCGGATCCCAAGGTATATCGAAGCCAATTTTAATTAACAATGATTTGGCATTTAGTAGTGAGCACAAAGCAATATGTATCATGCAATGATGAATTCTAACTCTCTTCCTATGCATCGACATGTCATATAAGAACAATTCATGCACATCAAGTAAAGGCCAATACATAGCATAAGCAGTTTCTTGCAATTCTATCGTGTTGGAAACATAGAGAGGCGGAGATGTAGTTCCTCTCCCATAATAATTGCAAGTAGGAGCAGCAAGCACATGCATATTATATTCATCAAAATCATCAGGTGCAACGGTAAAAGGCAACCCATCAATATAATCCTTAATAAGCGGAAATTTCTTCGATATAGTGTAGTTTGGAGAATTCAAAAAGATAATAGGACTACCATGTGTGGGTGCAATAGCAACAATTTCATTCTTAACATAAGGAACTATAGCAAGTTCATCTCCATAAGCATAATTCATATTGGCATCCTGGCCACAAGCATAGCAAGCATCAAGTTCATCAAAAAGGAATATTTCAAAAGAATCAACGGGATCATAGCAATTATCATAGCATTCATCCTTCGGTAAACACGAAGGGAAATTAAACAATGTATGAGTTGAAGAGTTACTCTCATTAGAAGGTGGGCACGGGTAGCTAATCCGTTCTTCCTCTGCTTATTCTTTGCTCTCCTCATCATCTTTTTCATCCAATGAGCTCACAGTTTCATTAATTTCTTCTTCCATAGACTCCTGCAGAATATTAGTCTCTTCTTGGACAACGAAGACATTCTCAATAAATACATCAATATCGTAATTGCATTTATAGAGAAACAAGTATAATCATATCTCTGGCATAAATTCCAAGCATACCAATGCAACATATCAATTTGGTCCCATAACAATTTCCCTTTTTGAGTCAAACGATAATCCCTAAAGTATTCACGTTGATCCAACATATCTCCCATTATCAAGTTGAATGGGGTTTTCTCAGGATTATCAAAGTAGTGTTTAATATTTTTCACATAACGAGTATCGAGGGTTTTAGGAGGTTCCTGATGCGGAGCATCCTTCGGTCATCCCCATGGACCTACCACCGTCTCACCAAGTGCCGAGAGGACCTATGACACGAGCACAAGCTAGAGCTCTCGAGACCGAGGTGATTTCTTTCCTTAGTGATATTACATTTGATCCACTCGTGACATGGCTACTACCTAAGTTCGGAATGTTGTGCGTGATCAGGTACCAAGAAGGCCCTCCTGAAGATGGACGTGAAGACGGACAAGTCCCCGAGTTCATGGAAGAAGAGAAATGACGGAAGGATCCGAAGAGGTCTCCAAGACCCGGACATCCAGCCCCAAGCCCCGGACATCCGGCCCCTGGAGCATCTACTACAGCAGCAGCTCAACCGACCAGCTACAGGGCCCGGACATCCGGCCAGGCTCCGGACATCCGGCCTGACAAGCCCGGAAATCCGGCCCCTCCACCGGACATCCGGCGCCCCGTCACCGAACCTCCAGAAGCCACCCTCGTCAGCCCAGACATTCGGCTAGAGGCCCGGACATCCGGCCCGACGCGAGCTGCCGGACATATGGCCCCTGGCCCGGATATCCCACCCGCGCCTACCCAGCAAGCCAAAGCTCCAGCCCAGACATCCGGCCTGAGCGCCCGGACATCCCGCGACTCGTGAAGGCTCGGACATCCGGCCCGACGCCTGGATGTCCGGCTTCCCCTATCTGCGCACAGTGTAAAGGGCCGACGCCCATGTACCCCTTCGCCCACCTAGACTATATATACTCCTCCTTCTCCCTCTTTCTAGGGTTAGCGAAGTGATAGCTCATTTGAGAGATAGAGCTTTGCTCATCCATCCGGATCTGCTCCTCCGAGAGAGACCGTGCCTCTACGGAGAAGATCCACTTGGATTCAAGACCCCTAACTGGAAGAACTCAAGACCTCCTCACGGAGAAGAACTGGTTACCCTATGTATCGTCCTTTGTTGGACTCGGATCATGTGTCTCTTTGTGTTTCGAAGATCTAGCACATGTGTAATCGAATCTTGTTGGTTTGAGTGATTTCTCTCGTTTTCCCTAGTGTTTCTCCCCGTGTTCTTCGTAGGATCCGCTCCAATCATGAAAGATCGGCCCTAGGGTTTCCACCCAACATCAGTTCCCATTCCCATGAGTAGTAATTACCACTAATTTTTTTTGGTGTTTCATGTTCCATATCCATAACTAAAGATAGAGAACAACTTAGAACAGAAAATAAAAATTACTTAGTGATAAAGCAAACAAGCTCACACGAGAATATTCACCCCACGCTATTGCTCCCTGGCAACGGCGCCAGAAAAAGGTCTTGATAACCCACAAGTATAGGGGATCGTTTGTAGCCTTCTTTGATAAATAAGAGTGCCGAACCCAACGAGGAGCTAAAGGTAGAAAACATATTCCCTCAAGTTCTATCGACCACAGATGCAACTCTACGCACACTTAACGTTTGCTTTACCTAAAACAAGAATAAAACTAGAAGTAGTTTGTAGGTGTAGATAGGTTTGCAAGATAATAATGAACGTGAAAATAAAAGTTAGGTGCTGTTTAGATAAAGAAACAATTAATTCTAGTAAAATGAGTGTGGATTAGTGGTGGTAGGATTTGCAGAGTTGTCCCTTTGCAATTGACTACGTTGCTAGACCGATAGCAAGTTTTTATGTGGGAGAGGCCACTGCTAGCATGTCGTCCCTTACTTGGAATTCTATGCACTTATGATTGGAACTATTAGCAAGCATCCGCAACTACTAACGTTCATTAAGTTAAAACACCTAACCATAGCATTAAGATATATATTGGCCCCCCTTCAATCCCGTACGTATCAATTTCTATGATTAGGCTGAAGCTGCTGTCACCCTTGCCCTCCAATGCATAGTCCTATCAACATACTACTAACCCTATGGTGTGATCCACACGCGAGCTCATATGATGGGCACCAAAGGACGGCAACATAACCACAAGCAAATTAAACCAACCATAGCAATTCACCAATTACCAATAGGATAACAAAAATCTACTCAAACATCATAGGATGCAACATATCATTGGATAATAGTATGAAGCATAAAGCACCATGTTCAAGTAGAGGGTACCGTGGGTTGCGGGAGAGTGGACCGCTGAATATAGATGGGGGAAGGTGATGGAGTTGTTGGTGAAGATGATGGAGTTGTTGGAGTAGATCGCCGTCACACGATGATTGCCTCGGCGGCGTTCCGGCGCCATCGGGAGAGAGGGGGAGAGAGCCCCCCTCCTCCTTCTTCTTCTTCTTCCTTGGCCTCCCCCGTAGATGGGAGGAGGGTTCCCCCTCTAGTCCATGGCCTCCATGGCGGCGGAGCGGCTAGAGTCCCTCCGAGATTGGATCTGTCTCTTTGTTCTCTTCTGTTTTGCGTTCCCCAAATCTGGCCGAAAACCGTTTCTTATATTCCCAGTGATCCGTAACTCTGATTACACTGAGATTTTAACATGATTTTTTTCCGGATATAAGCTTCCTTGCACCTGAAGTAGAGCCCCAACCGACTTACGAGGTGAGCACAACCCACCACCCCGCGCCTAGAGCCTGGGGCGCGCCCTGGTGTATCTTGGGGGCTGTGGGCCTCCTTTTGCGTTGATTCCGCCTCCCAAAAATCACATATTTTCCAAAATAATTCTCCGTAAAATTTTATTGCATTTGGACTTCGTTTGATATGGATATTCTGCGAAACAAAAAACATGCAAAAAACAAGAACTGGCACTGGGCACTGGATCAATAAGTTAGTCCAATAAATCATATAAAATGTTGCCAAAAATATGTGAAAGTTGTATAATATTGGCATGAAACAATAAAAAATTATAGATACGATGGAGACGTATCAGCCACAGAGTATGCCACATAATGTGGTAGATGGTGCGAGGCAAATACTCGAGGTCATTGACAAAGAACTGCGTTGGATACTCGACATCTACAGGCAATGGCTTCATCATGCTTAGCATTTGGCTCATGTTGGGTTCTGGCTTTTGGAAGATGCTCTCAATTTCTTTCTCATATAGCTGACAACCTGGCTCATAAAGTTCACCAGGAGTGGGCAGGGAAGTAAACTCGATGAAATCCCGAGCTTTGGCTTCATGATGAATGTCTCCTGTCATCCACTCAAAGACCCATGTCTTCGGATCCCTGTTGTGGCCTGATACGTGCAGAGTGGCATAAAATTGGAGGAGAAGCTCTTCATTCCAATGCTCCTTGTCGATGACAAATGGGAGTAGGCCAACATATCTGAAGCAGTCAAGGGCTTCTTCCAAACATGGCAGCCTAGCCATGGCATCACAATAGAGGCGCTTATGAGGGAAGATCATGTCCTGGTTGTAGATGATGCATGAGTAATAGCTTCGCTGAAGATGACTCCAGAATCTATCAGAAGTAATCTTGGGCTTCTTGTAGGGGTTCTTGGCCTTGTCAAAGAAGGTGTTATGCTCTCTAAAGTGCAACACGCTGAAGGAATGCTCAGTAGTGACTGCGCTGGGAAGCCTGGGCTATCTAGGTATGGGCTTATGTACCTGATGCCTTTGCTTGATATGGTAATCATATTGGGGCCCATGAGCTTCAGGAGGTGTCATAATGGGCCATCTGACGCTTATCAGCGCAACTTCATGAAAGGTCCTTGCCATTGTGTGTGAAACTGGTGGTGCAGCAGCAACATCCGACGTGGATGGCTGAATCTCTTCGGTGGCTGCAGATGCTTCAGTCTGAAGAGTGGCTTCAGGCTGAGCATTGGCTTCAGTCATGACAACGTCATTGGCTTCAGTACGAGTGGCAGCAGCAGCATCCACAGTAGCTTCAAAGGGTTCAATTACTGGAGGGTCAGGCACAATCACATCTAGGTCACACTTGGTGCAGCAGGGGGAATCACAATTGGTTCTTCTTCTCTTTCATCGGCTGATGTAGCCAAAATATCTTCAGCCTCTTTGGCTTCAGACTCTTGAGCAGTTTCTGAGGGGATGGCTTCAGGGAACACTTGACGTGCTACTGAGCTTGTGGCATGCACATCCTCTTCAGGAATGCTAGACATGGAGACCGATGGCCTTGGACCTCTGCGAAGCCTTCGGAATGAGGGCGACGCCTACCATGAGGGAGTAGTGATAGAGGCAAAGGTGTCCCATCTTTCAATGAGATGGTGGCTATCATTTTTGGTGGAGTAGACTTTGACGATCTGACTACGAACGTGCGAGGACGTCGTGCCTTAGCAATCGCTAAACCAACTCCGAGAGGTTATTGACCACGCCAGAGCACGATCAACCTGACCATAAAGGTCTATTTCCTGCAAGCAAATGAAGAACAAGCAAGAAACTGAAATTGCAATCTGGATATTGGAATAAAAGATGAAAGCTTTATTGATCAAGGTGGGGTTCTGTGACGTCTTGGTCTGGTCGTTGAACACAAACGAAGTACGCGAAGTTGCAGCTATGGCGAACTTTTAATATAAACAAAACCCAAAGTCTAAACGATGCCCTAAGGGCTGTATATATGGAGGAGTAGGTGGGAATTTTGTGGCCCCTTGTAGGAGGGGTCCGAAACCAACCCTAACTTTGTTTCCCCACACATACGAACTCTAAAAAATAGCCTATACTTAAGTATTTCTAAATTACATGGGCCTGGCCAAAAAATAAGGCGGCGCAGCACCTAAAATAATCTATGGATGAAATTTATGAAGGGGCATCTTGTATATTTTGTCCATGTCCTTGTAGGTCATCACGGAGGCTTCAAAGTGCTCAAATATGCACTAGAAACGCCATTCTGGACCCCTTCGCGCGCGCCTTCATCTCCATGCTTGATCCTGCTCCAGTGTTCATCCCTCTTGTCCATGCTAGGCCCTTCATTAGTAATCAACACAAATGTATCCAATTTAGGCAGCATCATATTCTCATGAACATTAGAATTGTCATCAAGAAACGAAAGTACATGGTAATTCAATTGGCATGCGTGAGCTCTAGTAATTGGTCCAGTATGTATAGCAGCAGGGGCTATGGGTGTAATGATGGTATTGATGTCCTCATCATCCTCCCCTTCTTTAAATGAAGTCGTCCTCGACGGAAGCTCATCTTCCTCACCCAAATAAGGCTTCAAATCTGCAATGTTAAAAGTGGGACTAACCCCAAAATCTGCAGGCAGCTCAAGTTTGTATGCATTATCATTTATTTTCTCTAACACCTTAAAAGGACCATCAGCACATGGCATTAGCTTTGATTTGCGCAAATCAGGAAACCTATCCTTACGCAAATGTAACCAAACAAGATCTCCAGTTGCAAAGACAACATATCTTCTACCTTTATCTCCAGCAAGTTTATATTTAGCATTCATACGCTCAATGTTTTCCTTAGTTAACTCATGCATTTTTAAGATCAATTCAGCACGTTGTTTAGCATCAAAATTAACCTTCTCCGAAGATGGAAGAGGCAATAAATCAATAGGTGCACGAGGTAGAAAACCATACACAATCTCAAAAGGGCACATCTTAGTTGTAGAATGCAATGAACGATTATAAGCAAATTCAATATGAGGCAAGCATTCTTCCCAAAGTTTCTTATTATTCTTCAAAACAGCCCTAAGCATAGTAGACAAAGTACTGTTGACTACCTCAGTTTGTCCATCAGTTTGGGGGTGACAAGTAGTACTAAAAAGCAATTTAGTCCCCAACTTAGCCCATAAACATCTCCAAAAGTGGCTAAGAAATTTAGTATCATGATCTGAAACAATAGTAGTTGGCACACCATGCAAGCGAATAATTTCACGAAAGAACAAATCAGCAACATTAGCAGCATCATCGCTTTTATGACATGGTATAAAGTGTGCCATTTTTGAAAACCTATCCACGACAACAAATATGCTATTCCTCCCCTTCTTTGTTTGAGGTAATCCTAAAACAAAATCCATAGATATATCCTCCCAAGGAACACTAGGTACAGGCAAAGGCATATATAAACCATGAGGATTGAGTCGTGACTTAGCTTTTTGACATGTACTGCAGTGAGCAACAAAACGCTCAACATCCCGTCTCATCTTTGGCAAAAAAAAATGTGTAGTGAGTACATCCTCCGTCTTCTTCACGCCAAAGTGTCCCATTAATCCTCCTCCATGCGCCTCCTGCAACAACAAAAGATGAACAGAGCTAGCTAGAATGCATAGCTTGTTAGCACGGAACACAAATCCATCATTCAGGACGAATTTGTTCCATGTTCTTCCTTCTTTACAATTCTGCATTACATCTTTAAAATCAGCATCATGCACATATTGATGTTTGATGGTCTCCAAACCAAATATTTTAAAGTCAAGTTGTGAAAGCATAGTATAACGATGAGACAATGCATCAGCAGTAACATTTTCTTTACCCTTCTTGTGTTTTATGACATAAGGGAAAGTCTCAATGAATTCAACCCATTTAGCATGTCTACGGTTCAGTTTTGCTTGAATTTAAATATGTTTCAAAGATTCGTGATCAGAATGTATAACAAATTCTTTGGGCCATAAATAATGTTGCCATGTTTCTAAAGTCTGAAAAAGAGCATATAGTTCTTTATCATATGTAGAATAGTTCAGACTAGGCCCACTCAATTTTTCAGAAAAGTATGCAACAGGTTTACCATCTTGTAATAACACACCTCCTAATCCAATTCCACTAGCATCACATTCAAGCTCAAAAGTCTTATTAAAATCAGGAAGTTGGAGTAAAGGAGCATGTGTCAAGTTATCTTTCAATACTGTGAAGGCTTCTTCCTGTGCGGTACCCCAAACAAAAGGCACATCCTTCTTTGTAAGCTCATTGAGAGGTGCAGCAATGGTGCTGAAATCTCTCACAAAACGCCTATAGAAACCAGCGAGGCCAAGAAAACTCCTCACTTGGGTGACCATTTTGGGCTGCCGCCAACTCTCAATAGCTTCAATCTTGGCTTTATCAACTTCAATACCCTGTGGAGTAACAACATAGCCAAGAAAAGATACTCGGTCGGTGCAAAAGGTGCACTTCCCAAGGTTACCAAACAAACGTGCATCACGTAGAGCAATAAAAACAGCACGTAAATGTTCCAAATGTTCCTCCAAAGATCTGCTATAAATCAATATATCATCAAAGTAAACTACCACAAATCGTCCAATAAAAGGACGTAAAACTTCGTTCATTAATCTCATGAAAGTACTAGGTGCATTAGTTAAACCAAAAGGCATGACTAACCACTCATATAATCCAAACTTAGTTTTAAATGTTGTTTTCCATTCATCTACCAATTTCATACGAATTTGATGGTATCCACTACGCAAATCAACTTTGGAGAATATTGTAGAGCCACTCAATTCATCAAGCATATCATCTAGCCTAGGAATAGGATGACGATAATGAATAGTAATATTATTAATGCCTCTACAATCAACACACATAGATGATGTACCATCCTTTTTTGGCACTAGTATAATAGGAACAGCACAAGGACTAAGAGATTCACGTATATAACCTTTGTCGAGCAGCTCCTGTAATTGACGCATAATCTCCTTCATCTCCTCTGGATTGGTATGGTATGGCGCACGATTTGGCAGCGAAGCACCGGGAATTAAATCAATCTGATGCTAAATCCTGCGAATAGGTGGTAATCCCGGTGGCACGTCTTGTGGAAAGACGTCAGCGAACTCCTGCAAAATGTTAGTGACAGCAGGAGGCAAAGAGGAAGGCACGTCCTTGAATGAAAATAATGCCTCTTTGCACACAAAAGCATAGCAAACAGATTTGCTTAAATCTAGCTCATTAATATCAGATTTGGTGGCAAGTAAACATGCACTTTTCAATTTAATTTCAGAAGCAACACTAGATGGTTTATTATTAGGCTTCATTTGTTGCTCAAATTCTTTTGCCATAATTTGATTTTCACTCTTATTTTTCTCCTGTTTTGCTTTACTAGCTCTATTAATATCGTCTTTCAAAATAGAATCAGGAGTCATAGGAAGCAAAGTAATATGTTTATCCTTATGAACAAGAGTATACTGATTGTTTCTACCATGGTGTACATAATTTTTATCAAATTGCCATGGTCTACCAAGTAATAAGGAGCATGCTTGCATGGGTACCACATCACAATCAACATAATCAGCATACGTAGAGATACTAAAATGCACATGAACAGTACGTGTTACCTTAACCTTGCCGCTGTTGTTGAACCATTGGATATAGTAAGGATGTGGATGTGGTCTTATGGTGAGAGATAGCTTCTCCACCATCTCCATGCTAGCCAAGTTGTTGCAGCTCCCTCCATCTATGATGACGCGTACAGAACGTTCCTTCACAACTCCCTTTATATGGAACAAATTATGCCTCTGATTTTGCTCAGCTTGTGTGACCTGCACACTTAAAACACGTTGAGCAACTAAACATTCATACCTGTCAGCGTCTTCGGGAGCCATGTATTGCGTCTCATGATTAGAATCATCTCCACCGTGTTCTTCACTTGTAATAAGAGCCAAAGTCTCCTCATCATAGTCACTAGCGGACTCATACCCACCATCCTCAGTAGCAATCATAACACGCGGAGATTGGCATTCTCTCGCAATGACCTCTACCCTTACAATGATGACAAATAATATCATGTGTGTGCCCTGTTGATGCCATAGATGAAGAAGAGCTCTGGGCAGGCCCAGAAGGTGTACTCCTGGCAGATGGTGGTGGTGGTGCCTGTTTTCTTGTATCTCATTTGGAATTGGCGGCTGAAGTCAGTGGTGCTGCAGTAGGACGTATGGGAGTAGAGGAGGCACGCGGTGTCCATGATGAAGATCGACCTGCAGAAAAATTAGTTTGCGCCAATGCCTGTCGATCCTGCAATTCATGTTCAGCTTTGCAGGCAAGATGGAATAAACGAGTGATATTATTATACTCCTTATAATCTAGAATGGTCTGAATCTCTTTATTTAATCCACCCATAAGATGTGCAAGCATAGCTTCATTATCCTCAACAATACCACATCTAATCATGCCAGTTTGTAATTCCTGATAATATTCTTCTACAAAAAAAATTCCTTGTCTTCAACGCTGCAATTTTTGAAGTAATTCGCGTTGATAATATGGTGGAACCCCATGAGTACGCATAGCAATTTTCAAAGCAGCCCAAGTAGCTGGAATAGGATATAATCTACAATGTTCAGACCACCAAACACATGCAAAACTAGTGAAAGCACAAACAGTAGGAGGAACATGTCTCTCCTCAGGATATTGTAAACATGTAAAATGTTGTTCAGTTTCTAACTCCCAAGTAAGATATATATCAGGAACATATCTACCCTCAAATGGTGGAATATTCAATTTTAGTTTAGGAAGATGGTCATGATCTTGTACCTCAGGTGGTGGTGCAGCCCTACCGTTGCGATGATATGCATGAGGACGACCTAGTGGTGGTGGTGCTGGTGGTTGCACGTAGTTCTGATTTTGATCAACCTCATCCTCGTAATGGTCCTCCACCTCTGTAGTAGCAGCAGGAGCAATAGAAGCAACAACAGTAGGTACAGCGGCACCAGAAGTTTGACCAAGCTCAAGGGGAACGCGCATTGCTCGTCCCACTTGATTTGGAAGACGATGTTGTTGTTGTTGTTGTTGTTGTTGTTGTTGCTGTAGTGGTGTGACAGGTGCAGCGGGCGATGGTTGTGGAAGATGCGCGAGCAATTCATTAAACTTGTTATCGAGCTTTGTTTCGAACGCCTTCTCAATGCCATCTATCTTCTCCATGGCCTTTCCAAAACTGGCCATCACGTCTTCCACCTGTTGACCCACCATTTGTTGAAATTTATCATGAAGCTCCTTCATTGTCATGTTCTCCCAGTCAATCTCATCGGCTTATGATCCTGCCATGGTTAGCAGCAATAGAAACACACAAGAATATGATCCTACAGACTACTAGAAAGTGGTGGGGTGTCACAAATCCGTCAAGCGAATCTCAAAGTCTTACCAGTTGTTACCAAGCAGCAGGCGGTGATCGGCAACCATTGTAGTCAAAACTCTCAAAGCTTGGATAGAGCAATTACCAGGAAGAGTCAAACGCACGATGTAGATGTATGTGGAGCTGGGATGGCTTATAATATGGTAGCAAAAAGGGTCAGCAATAATCAATTCAGAGATGCAAAGTTGAATAAACGCTCAACGATGGTACTGTGCTGGTCCTAGGCTAGACCGTACTAGAGACGCGAGCATAGAACACTAACAAAAATCACGATGCTGCACGTAAACAAAGGAGGAGCACACACTGAATTTTTTTCTTCTTTTCACTTTTTTTTCCTTTTTTTTGCTCCGCAATATTTTTTTTTTTTAAAGTCTACAAATGGTCTAAAAACTGCCTAGCCAGAATTTTCCAAACCTAGATTTTTTTTGAAACTGGAACTATTTTTCTACTGCGGGTAGCACGAAAGTTGGGGAGTCCGACTTGGTCACGACTCGGAGTATGGCGTGATCTGGAAATCAAAAACAAAGGAACAAATACTGGACTCGGACTAGGACTGCTGGCGGAGATGAAACTGGTGGAAACTCGGACTGGTGGCGGATATATGTAGGGCGGTGGAACACGGACTGGTGGCGAATCTTTGAGGGAGGTGGACTCGGATTAGCGTGATGGCGATGGTGGTATATGGCAGCGGTGATGACGATGGTGGTATATGGCAGCGGTGATGACGATGGTGCGGTGGCGGCGTGACAACTGGTGAACAGAACTCGAAACTCTAAAGGACTAGACGCTAAGACCAGCAACTCGACACGACGATGCAACCAAAATTTCAACAAAGCAAAAACCCTAAAAAGATTATGCAAAGGCTCAGATTGGTTCGGATATGATGAACTAACCCTAAATTTTTTTTGGCTTTTTCGTGGACTATAGGTATGAAGAACAGACTTGATCTAAACTATCAAGAACTGTAAAATCTCACCGAGCAACCTGGAAATCTGATACCACTTGATAGAGGCAAAGGTGTCCCGTCTTTCGATGAGATGGTGTCTATCATTTTTGGTGGAGTAGACTTTGACGATCCGACTACGAACATGCGAGGATGTCGCACCTTAGCAATCGCTAAACCAACTCTGAGAGGTTATTGACCACGCCGGAGCACGATCAACCTGACCACGAAGGTCTATTTCCTGCAAGCAAACGAAGAACAAGCAAGAAACTGAAATTGCAATCTGGATATTGCGAATAAAAGATGAAAGCTTTATTGATCAAGGTGGGGTTCTGTGACGTCTTGGTCTGGTCGTTGAACACAAACGAAGTACGCGAAGTTGCAGCTATGGCAAACCTTTAATCTAAACAAAACCCAAAGTCTAAACGACGCCCTAAGGGCTGTATATATGGAGGAGTAGGGGGGAATTTCGTGGCCCCTTGTAGGAGGGGTCCGAAACCAACCCTAACTTTGTTTCCCCACACATACAGACTCTAAAAAATAGCCTATTCTTAAGTATTACAAAATTACATGGGCCTGGCCCAAAAATAAGGTGGCGCAGCTCCTAAAATAAGCTATGGACGAAATTTATGAAGGGGCATCTTGTATATTTCGTCCATGTCCTTGTAGGTCATCACGGAGGCTTCAAAGTGCTCAAATATGCACTAGCAACGCCATTCTGGACCCCTTCGCACGCGCCTTCATCTCCATGCTTGATCCTGCTCCAGTGTTCATCCCTCTTGTCCATGCTAGGCCCTTCATTAGTAATCAACACAAATGTATCCAATTTAGGCAGCATCATATTCTCATGAACATTAGAATTGTCACCAAGAAACGAAAGGACCTGGTAATTCAATTGGCGTGCGCGAGCTCTAGTAATTGGTCCAGTATGTATAGCAGCAGGAGCTCTAGTAAGTGGTCTTCTCCATGTCTTCAAGGGTTGCTTGGGGAGTCTCAAGCACTGGAGTAGTGACTTGAGCTGGTGGAGTATGCGGAATGACTTCATGGAGTGGGTGTTGGGGTGTTGCTCATCCCAGAAATCATCTTGACTGATTGGCATCGTGGGACCGCCAATGCTAATCTGTTCACTCCTCGTGGGAGCAGGCGATGATACCTGTTTTTGAGTGAGCTGTGGAACTTGAGGAAGGACTTCTTCATCAACATTGTCTTCACGACCAATGTCTTCAACTGCGATGGTGTCAGTAGCTGGGATCTCTTCGGTGTCATGGGCCTCTGTGGGAGTAGGCTCATGCACAACAAGTCTTCTTTCATGGTTGGAGGAGGCAGGTAGGGTGACTGGGATAGGCTCGACAATCAGCGGCTCTACAGGAGCAGATGATTCAGTTGGTGCTTGGGCCTTTCTTGAAGTCTTTGAACACTTTTTCTTCAACTTCTTCTGAGAAGGAGTGGCATCAGAGGCTTCTTGATGCTTGCGCTTCTTGGCTTCAGCCTCTGCCTGCTTGGTGCGTTTCCTTTTAGTAGCAGCAGATGGAGCTTTTGGCTTCGAGCCAGTCATGCTAGTGGGGAAGATAATGCGTGGCCGGTCTTGCCTTGGAGCCTCAGCTTCGGCTTCAGTTGGCTTCTTCTTCTTAGCAGCCAGCCTTGGGTCAATGCAAGGCCGCCCAAGTGCCTTTCTCTTCACGACTTCATTGTGAGCCTGAACACATTTTTCAGCATAGTACTTGAGGCGCTCTCGGGAGCCTTTGGCTTCATCATGACGCTTATGGAACTCATCCTTGAGATCTGCCATCATCTTCTTGAAGTTCTGTACACCAGTGGCACTGAGCTTTGCCATGTGTTTCTTGAAGAGAGCTTTCTCATGGTCGATCTTGTTCTTCTGCTCAACAACCTTCTGAGCAATAGCAAGTTCTTTGGCTATGCAGCTCTAGAAGGTGATGCTGATGTCTATAGGCAGCTGCAGATCATCAATGGTGAGAGACGTGTCTTCAAACCATTCATCAATGAAATTTTTCAGAATGTCAGCATCAAACAGAGGCAAATGTCTGAAGATTTCAGCCTCCTGTTTGCTCTTGATCAGCATCTCAAGGGCATCATCAGCAAGGTCTTCATCACTAGAGAGATCAATCACATCCTCTTCATGACGCATGATGCTTGATGGAGTAAGGCCTTGCCCTGAGATTTTCTTTGTCTTTGCAGAAGTGCGGGACAAGTCTTTAGAATGCACACTGGATTCAGGGGGTGCAGATTTCAATGGCTTCACTCTTGAAGCTTTTGGAGCAGCTGTAGTCTTTGAAGCCTTTGACTTCTTCACTGGCTTCGGGAGCTCTGGAGCTGCAGTTTGTTCCTCATCCTCAGTAGCATCTTCAATGCTGGCCCTCTGTGCTACACAGTGTGCCAGAAATGAGGCAAAATCATCAAAAGGGCCGATGAGATTTGGTTCGGCCTCACGACTGCCATCAGGCCTTAACTCTACTGGACCTGGGTTGAAAGCAATCCCAAAGTCCTTGTTTTGAACTGCCGAAGCCCTAGCAAACTGAAGGTTGGCTTCAAATATATCATCTTCACGACACCATCGAAGACCGGATGGGTTGGCATTCTGAGGCATTGGTCCTCTGACCATACAAGGAAAGAAGCCTCGTTGTAAGGCTTCGGCTTTGGTTTTGGGGTGAAGCTTGCAGTACACAATGTCAGCCCATGGTGGCCTCACAGCATTCTTGTCTGCATATTCAGGCGTCACAAAATGATAGAGAAACCACTGTTCTGCCCAGTATTTGCAAATCCATTGGACGCAGGATTTGCGCTCACCATAGCTTTCTTCGGGATCAGACTTGTATAACTCATAGAGATCGGGAGGCAGATCCTTTGCAGTGTTATCACGGCGCTGTCTGCCACCTTTCTTCACAGATTTTCCACTTGCCATTGGCTTCACAAGACTGAAAGGCTTCACAAAACTGATTGGTTTCACTTTAGTGGTCAGACAAGAACTGGCTTCAGGAGATTCAATGTGATGCTGTAAGAATTCTACAAATGAATTCATACTATGAGAACCAAGAGACTCACCCACGGACATGTACCTTTGACAGCATTAGAGATGCGAGGGAAGGGGAAGAGGTCATATGCATTCTCAGAGGATTTTGAAGATAAATCAGTTTGAAGACATTGACCTCATAATGCGAAGACATTCACTTATAGAAATAAGTTGGTTCCAGATTTGTACGAATCCACAAATAGAAACAAGTGAGGAATCAAACTAGTTGTGAAGCATAAGTGAAAGTACTTGCAAGTTATGAGATGCAGAGTATGGAAGATCCAGATTTGGAAGTGAAGAAACAACTTTCTGAAGATTTAGAAAGTTCATCGGATCGAATAAACGGTAAAAAGTGAGTTTTTATTTACTGCCAAGAACTGATGAAGAACTGTATCGGTGTACTAAGTATTGGGCCACTAGTACCCCGTACTTGTGCACGGGCAGTTGTAGCCATCCTCGCGGCAAGGCTTGCCGGGAGCGGCTCGAGGTCGATTTAAGCCATCAAGGAAATCATAAAGTCAAGAGATCCGAGGATCAGCAGATAAGCAAAGCTGGGATCCGAAGGCCAGCTTCCCCGGCAAGATCCTTGCCGGGATGGCCTGTGGCGTCCGGCAAGGCTTGGCGTCCGGCAAGGCTTGGCGCCCGGCAAGGCTTGGTGCTCGGCAAGTTTCTGCGCCTGGCGAGATTCTGCCACTATGCCACCGCTCCAGCACAGCGACAAAGCCTGACATTCTGGGTCCTTCTCTGGATGCGTGGCGACGCGCCAGTGGAGGAGAGCTTAAGCGGTGCTGATGGGATGGCCCCTTTTTCCATCCCCAAGAAAGTGAGGACACCTAAACGGACACCTCACGGTGCATTAAATGCGCTTGTCCTAATCCGTCAGGGGTTAGGTATGATACCCTGTAGCTACCTTACACCTCAATGTATGTACATTTTGCCACTATGGAGACCCCTTTGAGCATATAAAAGGAGTCGCAAGGCAACTGCTATAGGGGAGGAGAACTTCTCTCCCATTCTGCATGCGTAGCTGCTCTTTGAACGTGTTGTTCATTGCGAGCGCTCCTGAAGGCTGGGCTCAAGAACATCAATAAGAACACAAAGCAGGAGTAGGGTTTTACGCTGATCAGCGGCCCGAACCTGGGTAAAAACTTCCCGCGTCGATCATTGGTTCTGCTCTTTGCGTATACCTCTCTCCCCCCGCCGAATCGTAAAGGGGTCTCTCGGGATCCCATAGGTGTCGTACCCCGACATCTTTGGCGCGCCAGGCAAGTTAACAAGAGTTATCAAAGTCCATTGATGCAGGCCTACGTAGATGAAGTGAGGAAATTGGAAGAGCGCTTTGACGGTCTGCAGATGGAGCATGTTCCTCGTGCCGAGAACAGTATAGCTGACGACTTGTCAAAGCGTGCCACCCTCAAGTTGCCTGTGGAACCAGGAACTTTTGTGCTTCAATTGACTCAGCCGTCCGTGGCGCCGTCGATGCGGCAAGAAAAGAGAAGAAAGTTGAACTCTGGCCAGTACTTCCCAGCAGAGCTCCCCGGAGCCGCCGGCAAGGAAGTTGCCGGGATCGACACGCCTGCCGGGGAACAACAGGCTCCGGCAGTGCCTCAGGCCTTTGCTGTCGAGACAAACGTTCCCCCGGCGAAGGAGATGCCTTTAGTCCTAGCTGTCGAGCCTCAGGCTCCAGCATGGGCGCAGCACATTGTCCATTTCCTTCAGACAGGTGAACTCCCTGAGGAACAGGAAGAAGCAGAGAGAGTAGCCCGTCGGTCTGTTATGTACAAGTTCGTCGATGACGTCCTGTACAGAAAGAGACCAAACGGTGTGAAATTGAAGTGCATTCCTCGGGAGGATGGACTAGAGCTGTTGGCAGAGATACATGGGGGCATATGTGGTTCTCACATAGGGACAAGAGCGCTTGCCGGGAAAGCATTCTGGCAAGGTTTCTTTTGGCCTACCGCCCTCCAGGATGCGACTGCACTAGTAACCAAGTGTGAAGCGTGCCAGTTTCATTCGAAGAAATTACATCAGCCAGCTCAAGCTCTTCAGACAATCCCTCTCTCCTGGCCATTTTCGGTCTGGCGGCTCGACATACTGGGCCCTTTCCCCCGTGCTACCGGGGGCTTTGAGTACTTGTACGTTGCTATCGACAAGTTCACGAAGTGGCCGGAGGTGGAAGCAGTGAGGAAGGTGACAGCGCAGTCAGCTGTCAAGTTCTTCAAGGGAATTGTTTGCCGTTTCGGTGTGCCCAACAGGATCATCACCGACAACGGCACGCAGTTCACAAGTCGCACCTTCATGCAGTACGTCCAAGACCTTGGCGGCAAGATTTGTTTTGCCTCTGTTGCTCACCCAAGAAGCAACGGCTAAGCGGAGAGGGCCAATGCTGAAGTACTGGGCGGTATCAGGACCAGAACCTTTGACAAGCTGAAAAAGTGAGGAAGACGCTGGATTGATGAGTTGCCGGTGGTTCTTTGGTCAATCAGAACGACACCAAATCGAGCCACCGGCCAGACACCCTTCGCTCTGGTCTACGGAGCGGAAGCAGTTCTCCCCATGAAACTCATATATGGATCTCCTCGAGTGCTCGCTTATGATGAGCTCGAGCAAGAGCAACTGCGGCAAGATGATGTTGTGCTCCTTGAGGAGAATCGTCTTCAGGCTGTTGTGCGAGCTGCATGCTACCAGCAAGCTCTGCGCCGCTACCATAGCCGCAAAGTTCATGCCCGAAGCCTTGAGGAAGGCGACCTTGTTCTTCGACGGATTCAGTCCGCCAAGAATTCAAACAAGTTGACGCCAAAGTGGGAAGGCCCTTATCGGGTAGTACGAGTCACCAGGCCTGGCGCTGTCTGGCTGGAGACCGAAGATGGCGTTCCAGTGAGTAATTCCTGGAATATCGAACATCTTCGCAAGTTCTACCCATAAGGCGCGGTTGCCGGGGGCTCCCGGCAACCACCTTTTTGTACAAGTCTTGCCGGCAAGGCATGTGATCCTTTGTACAAAGCCAGGCGCAGACCCTGAGCATAGATGAATAAATTTAAGTGTTGTACATTCCCTTATTGATTCCCATGTTCGTATTTATATATATGCATGTTTGTCTAAGATGTTGTATGACACCTAATCCCAGTAAGTTCTAACGAACCGCCAAGGTTTCATGTCTTTATTTTCTCTTCTTTTTTTTTTTCAAAAGACAGAAGGATTCCTCGCGTGCACATTTGCCGGAGGGGGAAGGGAGATATGAATACCAGTTGGCGACGTTCGGAATCGACGCTTGCCGGAGGAAGAACAAAGACAGGAAGCTAAGTCCTAAAAACTCAAAGCAAGTTTTTCTTTTATTACAAAGTTATTTCCTTGGACGATTCCGACTCTTGTATGGAAAATCTGCACGCGAAGGAACCCTTGTTGTAATCGCTCGCGCCCTTATTTTGTTTCGAGCCCGCTCAGCGATTTAAGTGGCTGCACTGAGAACACCAAGGAGTCTTGCCGGCCGCTGCGCCTCCAGCAGGCTGCTGAAGTCCCGCACCCAGCGCTCGCGGTAGGTTGCGCGCCGGTAAGTTTTTCAATAAGCGTAGGATGAACTCCATACATAAAGGAATCAGACAAGGAAAGTAGCAAGCATGAGCCTAAACAAGGGCAAATTGTATAACATCCATGAGTTGCCGCAATTCTAACTTGAGACTTAATTGTCTTTTACACGAGATGATGACGGCAAGAAAAAGGGAGAAGCACTGAATCCCTGCGTTGGCCTTCAATCCTTCTGATGGAGTCCACCTTCTCAAGGATAGGCGCGATGCACTCTTCAAGCGCCTCAACATTTGCATCCTTTGGCAGATGGCCGAGCGCGTTGGAGAGGTCGATGCCGGGATTGCTGTGCACCACCTTGATGAGCACCTTGCGGAGGACGGCCCGGCAAAGCCGGCGAGTCTCGTTCGCCAGTTGGGTCGCCCGGCTAGACTGGAGCACCCTCAACGCGTTGGCGATGCTTTCAAAGAACATTGTCAACCTGGCACTTGGAGATATTCTTTCCTCGGAAGAATACTTGAAGTTCGACAAGCCCATGGTTGACAGTTCGGCGGTAAGCTTCTCCGCAGTGGCGATGAGACGGCCGGTCCAGATCTCCACTCCCTTCTCGTACTCGTTTTGGGCGGTGGCGGCGCTCTTGAGCAGGTTCCTCTCTCCTTGGATATCCTTGAGTAGAGCCTTCTCACGGGCCTTGCCGGCCTCAAGAGACTTTTGCAGCGTGGTCAGCTTTAGCTCCAGAACCGCAATATTATCAGCCACAGAGGAGAGCTGCTTGGTCTTGTCGGACAGGGCAACTTGCATCTCCGCCAAGGAGTGGAGGGTTTTTTCGCTGTCCCCCTTGAGCATCGAGAGCTCCTTGCCGTGCTCTTCGAGATCTGTTTCCAGCCTCTTCACTTTGTCGTTCAGCTCGTTCTTGGAGGCCTCTGCAACTTCGGCAGCATTGACGGTCTCCTTGAGCTTGCCGGCATGACTTGCAGTCAGAGCTTTGAGCGCCTCCTTATGTTTTTCCTCCAGCTCCTGGGTCCGCCGCGCGACAAGATTTTCGATATCCTCATCCTTGCTACGAAGCTTGGCGGCGAGCGTCTGCTCACGTGCGGTGAGATCTTCCTCATGAGCATCAAGAGCAACGCGGCGCCCCGTCAGGAGGGCATCTTCGGCAGCAATCCTTTGAACAGCTTCAGGAGGATCTCATTCCACTGTTGGCTCACTTGTTCCCGGCCGGCAACCAACTCTTGGAGGGCCTCGGCGTGCCAGATCTGCATTTGTGCGACGCGCCTTTGGAAATCTGCTTCGGCCGCCTCAACAACTGCCATTCTGGAGTCCGCTTTGTCTTTCCGGGCGCGATGGAGAGCCTGGAGTTTGCGGAAATTCTCGCCCATGGCCTGAAGGAGCTGATCCTCTTCAGATTTGCCGCTGCTAATGCTGGGATCGTCGACAACTTCAAGCCCGGCAGCAGCGATGATTTCTTCGAAAACTTCTCCTTCGGCTGGTGCCCCAGCGCTTGCCGTCCCCGGCAAGTTGACGAACAGGTTCTCGCCAACCTTGAGATACTTGCTGGATGAGGGCCTTCAGATGTTGATGGCTGGTCTTCAGTGGCCGCCTCACCAGTGACAGGGGGCTCTGTGGCCGGTGCAGCGCCTGGCGCTCCTGCGGTAGGAATGCCGTCAGTGCGGTCCTCAGCCTCCCTGTCGCCCCCTTCTGCAGGTTCTTCGGCGGTTTCCTCTTGTGCTGTCTTGGCGGCCTCCCCATCAAGAGCACCACCAGCCTCGACAGTGTCATCCTTGGTGGCCTCGCTGGCAGCGATCCTGTCTGCTTCGGCGGCGGCATCCCTGGCGGTCTCCTCGATCACAACGTCGACGTCCATGTGTTCCATCACAGGGAACTCTGAAGGGCGAAGGAGGAAAACAGAATAAGATCAAGTTTGAAGTTTGAAGTGACCGAAGATAGAGAGATAAGAGAAAAAGAATAACAAGCACCCTGAGGCAATAGAGTACCTGCGTCGGGCTGTCGGGAGGTGGCTTCACCCCTCCCGGCAACTCCGGTTGTCGGGGGCGTGTTGCCAGAGTCCGCGCTTGCCGGCTCCTCCTCAATTAGGACGGGCTCGTCGGCAGGATCTCTTGCCAGGGACGTGCTTATGGGCAGAGCGGTTGATGAAGGAGGCACAATGGGGATGTCTCCTCCTTGTTGCCGTTCTTCTCCTACGAACCCAAAGATATTAGTAGGCAAGAATGAAAGCCTCGGCACCCGCCAGCGGAAAAAGAACAATGAACTTACGCTGGGGGCTGTGCTGGGGGCTGCGTTGAGGACTAGACTCCGGGCTCACAATGACGGTTTCTGGCATGCTAGTGGAGCCTGCCGGGGGCTCGTCACCCGTAGAAGTCCTTGACCTCTTCGCCATCCTCTCCAGCAAGGTTTCTGTGTCACTGCAGAGACAATACAAGCAAGTTAGTAAGATTGATGCAAGATTGGAAGGTAAAAGCTGTGGCAAAGTACTTACTCTTCTTCCTCTCGCTCCGGACTAAAGCCGGAGATGTCGAAGTCGACCTCCGTTGCGGTGTCTGAGTGGGGAGGCGGAGGAGGAGTCCTAGGCTGCTTGGCTGTGGCAGGCGCCGGGGCAGCTTCCGATGCGGTGGTGCGAGACCCTCCTACCGCCCCAGCAGTGGCCGCTGGTGTGGGTCTCGCACGCCGTGCAGGCTGTTGACGAGCCCCCTGCCGTGGTCCAGTCTTGCCGGCCACTTTCTTGCCGGGGGCTTCACCGCTCGAAGAGGGCTGGCTTGCCGGGATGCCAGATGCAGCCTTCTGAAGAACACGCTTCGTCTTCTTCTTCGGGGGTGGGGGCTCTTCTCGCGTCTCTTCTTCTTCGACCGAGTCCTCGCCGGACGAGCTTTCAGCGGTTGCGCTGCTCTCCTCCCCGGCAACCTCGCCCTCCCCGGCGGGCTTTACCTCCACTACCACCTCTGCGTCGCTAGCTTCCCACTCTGTGAAGCCGACGCTGCCGGCCTCCGCGGCAAGATTTGCCTCTTCCACCCTAGTAGCAATATAAGCTACTTCTTGGTCGGTGGTGGCTCGGATGAAATCTGACTCTTGTCGGACAGGCCTCTCCGTCAAGCTGTCAAAGAACTTCTGTGCTTCCTCCTCGCTTGGCTCGGCCCAGGTCCGGTCAAGGCTGTGGGCATTGAACATCGGCAGGAAGGCAATGATTGACCCCAAGGCAGAGTTGTTGCACAAGGGGACAATCCTTGCCGGCAGCCGATGCTTGTCTTCGTGTTGGAATAACTTCTGACGGAGAGCGCCAAGCTGCATAGCGGTTAGATTGTTGTTCAGCCCAGGGCGCAATCTCATGATATCTGTCGCGTTCTTGTATTCCCAAGCTGGCCTTCCCCTATTCTGCAAAGGGGCGATGCGGCGGCGGAGAAAGTCGAAGCCGGTCATCTCCATCGTCAGTCCAGCAGCCTTCAGGCAGAGGATCCTGGTGGTGGCGATCGTGAGCCTCTCGTCTTCCGCAGCGAGATCGCTCCAATCCTTGCCGCGGACCACCTTCTGTTGCCGGGGATGACAAAAAGGATGGGGATCTGCTTCTTGGATCCAGCACCATTCGGCCCGCCACTCGTCCCACTTTTCGCGGTAAACTCCCTCTGGGTATATTTCTTTATTCCAAGCCCTTGGAATCCAGGCAATAGAACCAGAGAGAGCCTCTCCTTTTTGGATACGAGGGAAGAAATAATGGCGAAAATGAGCAGAATTGGGGATCACGCCAACAAAATTCTCACAGAGATGGGCAAAGATAGACATGCAAAGTACTGCATTCGGCGTGAAATCAAGAAGACGGAAGCCGTATGTGTACATGATGTCATTGAAGAAGTCGGAAAAGGGGGGACAGAGCCCGCAATAGAAATATGCAGTGAAGAAAGGGTATCTGTCCGATCCACCTTTGGAGCAAGCACCTGGGATTACGCGTGTGGCGGGGTGAGCTTGCGTTCCCTTCGCCCACATGCATTGGTATCGCCCCTTCAGAGCTTCAGCATCGAGTGTCGGAGGGAAGACGACGAGCCTCTTCCGCATCTTCGCCAGTTCGCTCTTCGGAACTTCGGCTTTCGCCTCCTTGCCCTTGCCTTTGCTGGCCTTGGGCGGCATGGTGACTGTGAGGGCGGAAGCTAGGGGTGGAGCGAGCGTGGGAGCAGCGGGCGGAAGAGGAAAAGATTTCGCTCTGAGCTCGAGAGGAGGAAGGCGATGGCGATGGCCAGATTGAGAAAAAGAGGGGGGTAAATAGGTTTGTGCCTCTGCGACTTCTCCTTTTTATGGGGAAGGAGCGGGGCCGCCTCATTTATTCCCCAATGTGAATGCGCCTCTATAGGCGCGAGGTAGTTGCAGCCTTTTTGGCACGCTTCCCATGTCGCGCGCTCCGTGCGCGTAGTGGGGGGCACAGTAAAATGACATATTTACGAGCAGTTAATCCCCTGCCACGCGTGCCCGTGCACTGTTTGGGCCTAGCCCAACAACGCCTCGCACTCGTGTATGGCCTAGGCTCGGGGGATCCTGTCGGTGTACTAAGTATTGGGCCACTAGTACCCCGTACTTGTGCACGGGCAGTTGTAGCCATCCTTGCGGCAAGGCTTGCCGGGAGCGGCTCGAGGTCGATTTAAGCCATCAAGGAAATCATCAAGTCAAGAGATCCGAGGATCAGCAGATAAGCAAAGCTGGGATCCGAAGGCCAGCTTCCCCGGCAAGATCCTTGCCGGGATGGCCTGTGGCGTCCGGCAAGGCTTGGCGCCCGGCAAGTTTCGGCGCCTGGCGGGATTCTGCCACTATGCTACCGCTCCAGCACAGCGACAAAGCCTGACATTCTGGGTCCTTCTCTGGATGCGTGGCAACGCGCCAGTGGAGGAGAGCTTAAGCGGTGCTGATGGGATGGCCCCTTTTTCCATCCCCAAGAAAGTGAGGACACCTAAACGGACACCTCACGGTGCATTAAATGCGCTTGTCCTAATCCGTCAGGGGTTAGGTATGATACCCTGTAGCTACTTTACACCTCAATGTATGTACATTTTGCCACTGTGGAGACCCCTTTGAGCATATAAAATGAGGCCCAAGGCAACTGCTACAGGGGAGGAGAACTTCTGGCCCATTCTGCATGCGTAGCTGCTCTTTTAACGTGCTGTTCATTGTGAGCGCTCCTGAAGGCTGGGCTCAAGAACATCAATAAGAACACAAAGCAGGAGTAGGGTTTTACGCTGATCAGCGGCCCGAACCTGGGTAAAAACTTCCCGCGTCGATCATTGGTTCTGCTCTTTGCGTATACCTCTCTCCCCCCGCCGAATCGTAAAGGGGTCTCTCGGGATCCCATAGGTGTCGTACCCCGACAAATTGCTAGACGAGTTGGAGATGGAGGTCGAGCAGTCCAATCTCCCGTGCCCTAACTTGGCGGCGGAAGACACCTACGGCGGCGGCGGGAGGAAGATGTCCGCGGCCGGCGTGAAGACGACGACGGAGAAGTCGCGGCAGCGAAGCGCTTCATCTCTGACGATGACGAGAGCTAGCGATGGTGCTAGGGTTTTCGAGCAAGGCAGTGAGGGGAGTAAGAATTAATGACAGCAGGGGGGTTGGGTATTTATAAGGAAGGGAGCAGGTGAGTGAATTTACTCAGATGCCCCTGGCGGTTCACATCTGAGGGACATGTGGCAAGCATGCAACAGCTTAAATGTTGAGCCAAAAAGCTTTTTAAATGTTTGTCTCTTAATCTTCAACTGACAAGGATAGAGTGAAGATAATCGACACGTGTCAAATAGAATGCATATGAAGATTTAGAGAGAGTAGGAGAGATAAGCACAGATGGGGTTAGGGTCGGATTACATTCACTTGGTGCAGAAAATGGCAACTTGAAGTCATAGCTACAAGTGAATGTTGTGGTGGACAAAACATATATAAGTGTGTGTGTGTGTGTGTGTGTGTGTATAGGCAATGAAGACCAACTCAAACATTGTGAAGATAAATCATCAAGATAAACCAATGTTGAATACAAACCAACTTCGAAGATAATGCAATATGACGCCAAACATAAATCTTCAAGAAAGATTGGTGGTGGCGTTACCCACTGTATAGGAAGTATTAGACCCAAACACGGTGCACAATTATCGTGGAGCTCTGAAGTCAAATTCCACATTAATATATTCACACTTAGAGTATATGTCTTCATGAATTGAAGACATACGTTACCTTGTGTGTTGTGCACCTAAGTCATCAAAATGCATAAGCGTTAGGAAGTGTGTCCATTCACAGGACATTCGAGGATTCTAAGATATTTAGCTCACACTGCAGCTTGCAAAACCTTTTCTCATCCAAGGGCTTTGTGAAAATATCTGCCAATTGCTCTTGAGTGTTGACGTGAATGACATCAATTTCTTCCTTCAACACATGGTCTTTGAGAAAGTGATGACGGATCTGAATGTGCTTTGTCTTCGAGTGCTGAACTGGATTGTGAGCAATCTTGATGGCGCTTTCATTGTTGCAGTAGAGGGGCACATTCTTCATGTTGATCCCATAGTCCTTGAGGGTTTGCTTCATCCAGAGAAGCTGAGCGCAGAAAGATCTAGCAGCAATATATTCAGATTCAACAGTGGAGAGTGATAATCAGTTCTGCTTCTTTAAAGACCAACAGACAAGAGATCATCCAAGAAAATGACATGTGCCTGATGTGGACTTGCGATCAACCTTGTCACCAGCATAATCAGCATATGAGAATCCAACTAGGTCAAACTCTGAGCCCTTTGGATACCATAATCCTAGCATTGGGGTGCGAGCCAAATATCAAAGTATTCGCTTCACCGCAAGGTGATGCGACTCCTTTGGTGCGAGAGTGATACACATGCAAACACTAAGCATTATATCTGGCCTAGATGCACATAAGTACAATAACGAACCAACCATGGAGCGGTATACCTTTTGATCAAACTCTTTAACATTATCGTTGGGGCCCAATTAGCTTTTGGTTGGCATTGGCGTCGTGTACCCTTTGTAGTCTTGCATTCCAAACTTCTTCAGGCAATCTTCGAGGTATTTTTATTGTGATATGAAGATGCCATTTCTCTGTTGGCGAATTTGAAGACCAAGGAAGAATTTCAGCTCCCCCATCATTGACATCTGATATTGCTCTCGCATCATATGCCCGAACTCATCACTATATCTTTGGTCAGTGTAGCCGAAGATAATGTCATCCACATAGATTTGGCATACAAACAGTTCTCCATCATATGTCTTCGTGAAGAGAGTGGGATCCAGAGAACGAGATTTGAAGCCTTTGCTCTTTAGGAAGTCTTTGAGTGTGTCATACCAAGCTCGAGGTGCTTGTTTGAGGCCATACAGTGCCTTGTTGAGCTTGTATACCATATTAGGATGCTTTGGATCTTCAAAACCAGGGGGTTGAGCTACATATACTTCTTCAATCTCGTCATTGAGGAAAGAGCTCTTCACATCCATTTGATACAGGAGAATGTTGTTGTGGTTTGCATAGGCTAGCAGTATGAGAATGGCTTCAAGCCTAGCCACAGGAGCAAAGGTTTCATCGAAGTAAATTCCCTCTACTTGAGTGTAATCTTGAGCAACCAAACGAGCTTTGTTTATGATGACTTGACCATGTTCATCTTGTTTGTTGCGATAGATCCATTTAGTGCCTATAATATTATGCTTGCGAGGATAACGGTGTTTGACTAGCTCCCATACATTGTTGAGCTCAAATTGTTGAAGCTCTTCTTGCATAGCTTGAATCCATTCAGGTTCCATAAATGCTTCATCAACTTTCTTGGGTTTGGATATGGAGTCAAATGCAAAGTGCCCACAGAAGTTTGCTAGTTGCATAGCTCTTGATCGAGTGAGCGGACCAGGTGCGTTGATGCTATCAATTATCTTCTCAATCCGAACTTCATTGGCCACACGAGGGTGAACAGGGCAAAGATTTTGCTGTTGCTGATCGTTGTCTTCATCTTCAGCATTGTCTTTAGGCTCAGCATTGTCTTCATGTTGAGTAGGAGCTGGAATGACAATTTCCTCTTCTGCCTGTTCCTCGGTGGGTATGATTTCTCCAGTACCCATTAGCTTGATAGATTCACTAGGAGAAGCTTCATCTAGCACATTTGGCAGGTGCTCTCTTTGCGAGCCGTTAGTCTCATCGAACCGCACATCTACAGTTTCAACCACTTTATAGTAAAAGAGGTTGAAGACTCTATAGGTGTGCGGATCCTTTTCGTAACCAAGCATAAAACCTTCATGTGCTTTTGATGCAAATTTGGAAGTGTGATGTGGATCCTTGATCCAGCACTTAGCACCGAAGACTTTGAAATAACTTACATTAGGCTTCTTACCAGTGAGTAGTTCATAAGATGTCTTCTTGAAGAATTTATGAAGATAAACTCTGTTGATGATATGGCATGTAGTATCAATGGCTTCAAGCCAGAACTTTCTTGGAGATTTGTACTCATCAAGCATCGTACGAGCCATCTCACCAAGGGTCCTATTCTTGCGCTCCACGATGCCATTCTGCTGAGGAGTGTATGCAGCCGAGAGCTCATGTGTGATGCTCGGTGTATCAAGATAAGTGTCAAGGCCAGTATTCTTGAATTCTGTGCCATTGTCACTCCTGATGTGCTTGATCTTGATGCCATAGTTAGTCATGGCGCGATTGGCAAATCGTCTGAAGACATCCTACACTTCAGTCTGATAGAGAATTATGTGCACCCAGCTAATCTCGAATAATCATCAACAATAACGAAGCCATAAAGATGTGCATTGGTAGTAAGGGTAGAGTAGTGAGTAGGGCCAAATAAGTCCAAGTGTAGCAGCTCAAAGGGACATGATGCCATCATTATTGTCTTTGAGGGATGCTTTGCCCTAGTCATCTTCCCGGCTTCGCAAGCACCACATAGATGATCCTTCTTGAACTTGATGCCCTTGATGCCAATGATGTGCTTCTTATGCATGAGAGTGTGCAAGTTCCTCATGCCCGCATGTCCCAGCCTTCGATGCCAAAGCCAGCACTCTGAAGCTTCTGCTAGAAGACATACGACAAGCTGTGGTCCTCCGAAGAAATCTACCATATACAGATCACCTCTTTGATAACCTTCGAAGACTAGAGATTTGTCAGAAGCCATAAGCACAAGGCATCGATATTTTCCAAATATAACAATCATGTCAAGATCACAAAGTATTGAGATAGACATTAAGTTGTATCCAAGAGATTCAACATGCATCACTTTATCCATGTGTTGATCCTTTGAGATAGCAACTCTACCTAGGCCCAATACCTTGCTTTTACCAGTGTCAACAAATGTAATATGGCTTTTAGTAGATGGTTGAATAGTAGAATCCATGAGAAGACTTCGATCACCAGTCATGTGGTTAGTGCATCCACTGTCCATAATCCATTCAGTAGCTTTCAGAGTTGTACCCTACAGTGTAGTTAGTAGGATAGGCTTCACAAAGAGTATTCTGAAGGAGAAACATTTGGCGAACAAGCATACTATCAAATGTAAGATTCTTGGATGGTAATATAGGATGTTCGTCAAGAAATCCAAGGACGAATTAAATGGTAAGACCATTTTGGTATTTTATCTTGGGTCCCACAAGATGTTTTAGGTCCCCAGCATTGTCTTCAGAAGTCAATGATTTTCGGCTAGAGACCCTACCCTGCAAGAGAGGTTAATTCTTCTTAAGAACCCACATCTTAAGGGGTGGCTTAGAAGCAATGAGTCTAAGTGCAGCATCTGAGAACTTTGGCTTCGAAGCCCTAGCAAATAGTTTTGCAAGAGGTGAATAGTACTCAAAAGAATATGCAAAAAAATTCTTTGATTTGTGAACATACCGGTTTGAAGAAACACGCTCATATTCGTGAGTCTGATGATGGTTTCCCTGGAAAACATTGGCGTTAGGGTGACCTTGTGAGGTCCTCTGTCTGTATGAAGCCTTTGGGCCACATGAAGCCTTTGATCTGGGGTCTATCTTCTTCCCTGTTGGTGTCATGATGACATTCACGGGAAGCTTCTCAAGACGACTTTTAGGAACACAGATCTTCTTCATAGGTGACCAATTCCTGTAGTTAGTTCCAATAAACCCGTCAAACACTTCACCATTCTGATTCTTGAACAGTTTATAGTTTGAGTCAAATGACTCGTCAATGATAATAGGGTTAGCACAAGTGAAGCCAGATAAGGTGGATGGATCCACTGAAGGGCCCTTTGTAGCAACCCATGTGGTTTTGGGGTACTACTCAGGCTTCCAGTAAGAACCTTCAGCATTCATTTTCCTCTCGAAACCAACACCCTCTTTCCTAGGGTTTCGGTTCAGAATCTATTTCTTGAGGACATCAGATAGTGTTTGATGCCCTTTGAGGCTTTTATACATGTCTGTTTCAAGCAATGTCTTCAACCTGGCATTTTCATCAGCAATAGTAGTGGTATCCTCAGAAGAGGGGTTAGTCACCACATTAACGGTTGAAGATATTGCAACTTCAGAAGCACTAGAGCATTCAAGAATAGAGACACCAAGCAAGGTGGCACAAAGTTTTCTTGAGCGGAACTGATCTGTTGAGCGAGTAGTGAATCGTTTTCCTTTTGAAGATCTGCATGAGATGCTCTCAGTTTCTCTAGATCTTGCTTCCTTTGAAGATAATCATAGTAAAGCTTCTCATGAGTAGCTGAGAGGGTCTCATGATGACTTTCAAGTTCCTCGTACTTAACATGAAGATTTTTTATGTCTTCGATTAAGGACTGCGTTCGATTCATTTCCTCGTCCAACAGGTCATCGCTTTTGTATAGCAATTTTTGATTCTTTTCCATGGCTGTGTTGTTGTTCAGTTGCAATTTTAGCAAGAGTCTTATAACTGGGTTTGTATTCACATTCAGAGTCATCTTCACTGGAGGTCTGAGAGTAAGCATCGCGTGAGTTTACCTTAGCACCTCTTGCTATGAATCAGTAGGTGGGAGCAGAATCGTAGTCATCATTGGCTTCAGCATCGACGTCATGACCATTGTCTTCGGTGTTGAAGATGGACTTGGATACGAATGCCGAAGCTAGAGCCAGGCTTGCTATGCCTGAATCAGACTCCTCCTTAGACTCCACCTCCACCTCCTCAGAAGCAGACTCCTCCTCTGAATCCATTTCCTTGCCAATGAATGCACGAGCCTTGCCAGATGAGCTCTTCTTGTGAGATGAAGACTTTGAAGAAGACCTTGAAGAAGACCTTGAGGATTTCTTCTTCTTCTTGTCATCAGAGTCATATTCCTTGTTATTCTTCTTTTTATTTGCTTCCTTGTCCCATTGAGGACATTCAGATATGTAGTGGCCTGGCTTCTGGAATTTGTGGCATGTTCTCTTCTTGTAGTTATGAGTGGAAGCCTCATCGTTCTTGGAGCTGGATCTTGAAGACTTTCCGAAGCGATTCTTCTTGGAGAACTTTTGGAACTTTCTACAAGCATTGCTAACTCTTTGCCTATGTCTTCAGGATCTCAGAACTGCAGTCAGATTCTTCAGATGAGGATTCAACCTTTGCCTTCAAGGCACGAGATCAGCCATAGTTGGGACCATAGATATCTCTCTTCTCAGATAGGTGGAATTCATGTGTGTTGAGCCTCTCAAGTATGTCACGACGGATCGAGATCTTTGAAGTCAGGGCATTCTTGGATCATCAATGCTAGAGTGTCAAATGAGTTGTCAAGTGATCTCAGTAGCTTCTTCACAACTTCATGCTTGGTGATTTCAGTGGCGCCTAGAGCACGGAGCTCATTTGTGATATCAATTAGGCGGTCGAAAGTGAGTTGGACATTCTAATTGTCATTTCTCTTGAATCGGTTGAAGAGATTGTGAAGCACATCAATTCTTGAGTCTCTTTGAGTTGAGAGGCTTTCGTTCACCTTGGACAGCCAGTCCCAGACTAGCTTCGCAGATTCCAGAGCACTCACATGGCCATACTGCCCTTTGGTCAGATGACCACAAATGATGTTCTTGGCAGTTGAGTCCAATTGAGAGAACCTCTTGACATCAGCAGCGGTGACGCCTTCACCGACTTTGGGAACGCCAGTCCTGACGACATACCAGAGGTCGCTGTCAATGGCTTCAAGATGCATGCACATCTTATTCTTCCAGTAGGGGTAATCAGTGCCATCGAAGACGGGGCACGCAGCGGAGACTTTGATTATCCTTGCAGTCAACATAGCTAAAACTCCAGGTGGTTAAACCGAATCACACAGAACAAGGGAGCACTTGCTCTGATATCAATTGAAAGTGCTAGTTATCGACTAGAGGGGGGGTGAATAGGCAATTTTTATGAAAGTCTTCAAGACAGGTAATGTCTTCGAAGAAAGACAACCAAATACAACCTATATGGTATGCAGCGGAAGATAATCTACACTAGCCATGCCAGAGACTAAGAAATAGTACCGAGTAAGCACGAAGACAAACAACAGCTAGGAAGTGTGGATCAGACTAGGAAGACAGTATGAAGCCAAACAAGCAAACAGACAGAATGTCTTCACACAATGAAGTCAAACAGAACAGTCAAGCAATGACTTCATGAAGCGAAACTGTAAGTAAAGGGTAAAGTGATAGAACCAGGTGCTTGACGAATACAAGGATTTGGTAGACCAGTTCCAGTTGTTGTGACAACTATACGTCTGGTTAGGGAGGCTGAGATTGAACTCAGAAGACCGTGTCTTCACCTTATTCCCCTTGAGCAAAGGACAATTGGTCCTCTCCCAATCACTCTGGTAAGTATAGACTTCCAAACCTTCACAAACTTCATTCACCGACGATCCACAATGACTCTTGGATCCTTAGAACGCGACGCCTAACCGACTGGAAGATACAAAGTATTCAAGTGAAATAAGTCTTCAGATCACGCGGACAGAAAGACTTCAGTGATGCCAAACACTCTTTGGGCTCTGGGTGTTTTGGGCTTTGTCCTCGCAAGGGTTCTCTCTCAAAGGCTTCAGTGGTGGGTTTCTCTCAAATGACAAAAGCCGTGCACTAACTCTAAGCAGCCACCAATTTATGGTGTAGGGGGTGAGCTATCTATAGCCAGGAGGCAACCCAACATGATATGTCCGAAATAACCCTGGGTCACTTAGGACCGACACGTGTCAATGGTCGGATTTCAAACACACGTGACAGCTTGACTTGGGCTACAAGCACAACTGACTCATCCAATTCTGGATAAGATTTTCTCTCATTGTCTTCACTCGAAGACATAGGATTTGGGTTGAGCATCACATCAGTTTTCTGACTCTGTTCACTTGGACCCCACTTAATAGTTCGGTGGTTCCTATGACTCAAGAAGGAAGAAAATGAAACTACGAAAGAAACTTTTTCTTTGTACTCTATTGTCTTCAAGTGAATGTCTTCACACGTCATTATCTTCGACGTGAATGTCTTCATGAACCACCATTGTCTTCAATGTCTTCATACATTTTTTTGGGGTCATCTCTGATAGGTAAACCGAATCAACGAGGGACTACTACCTGTGTTATCCTATGAATCTCATAAACACATTAGTCCCTCAACCACATTTATCATCAATACTCCAAAACCAACTAAGGGTGGCACTAGATGCACTTACACCCCTAAACATAAATAAATAAAGCTAAATGCTCATGCACCAGTTCTATAAATTTACGATTTGAAAAGTCAAATTTTAACAGGAGGATACTATTTCCTTTGAGAGTGTCATTACATTCAGTCGATATTATTCTTAGGCAAAGATAGCGACCAGTCTTTTTTCTCCCACCATTTTCTTCCTCCAACCAGCGGACCCATACAAATCGTAGTCAACGTCGTAAATAGTTCCGGTCCATTATTATTTTTCGATAAGAATGCCAAACCCAACCCAACACATTGGCGACACCACTTTATCCCAGGGCTTCTGAATGTGCTCGGCTTCACACCTCAAGAAGAAAATTGTCTCAATAAATACCTCAAGAAGAAAAAGGTGATCCACGGCATTTTACAATAAGTTATTGCCATATAAAATTAATTATTATAATCCAGCATAATGAGTTTTTGGGTCTAACCGGTCCAGCCACCAAAACCAAACCTGCGCCGGTGGGAGCGTCAGTTCCCGCCTTCTATGGCTGGTTGCGCTGTCATGCATGCATCGCCGCCCTGCCGTACCCTGAAATGCTGGCCAAGCCATCCCTTTACTCCCCCCGACATCCTATTCTTCTTCGGGGACGGCAGCCCACCCCGCACCAGAACCAGTGAACCCTCGTAGTCCCCTCCGCCTACGGCCATACTGCCGAATCTTCCCTGGCTCCTATTTATTCCCTTCCGAGGCCTCACCGTCGTCCTTCACCTTGGTGCACTCGCAGCGGCGCCACCGTCCGACCTTGTATACATAGTGAATCAGGAAAGGACTGTAGTTGTGAGTATGACAGTACGGACCCACCAGGTCCACTCCAGAACACAAGCAAGCGCCTCTTTACTACTCAGATGCACCCCTCGAATTTTTTTACTCTTATCCACCCTGCTGATATCTGGGACCCACATCATTGTCAACGTATAGTCAATTAACGATAGAATTGCTCAACATATAGTCAATTAATCACAGAACTGCACAACGCTTTTTTTAGGATTTATTCAGAGGAGCAGGCTATAAACTGGGTTGTGTAGTCTCTGTGGCCCGTCTAACAACATGACCATCCTAGCAGTTTTTTCTTTGGGAAAATAGGTAGCCCACTACTTCATTTTGAATAGAAAAAGTCCATTTTACTACCCTAAATAAGGTGGGTGGTTCACTTTACCCCCTGATCAATTTTTCGGCTTCTTCTACCCCCCAAACAAACCAAAACCGGACAAAACACCCCCCTGGCTGGTTTGTCTCCACCCGTTGCTGATGTGGCACTAGTCAACGGCGGTTTTGACCTGGGTGGGACCCCCTTGTCAGGTTTCTCACACCTCTCTCTCTCCGGGTCAGATCCACCGCCGCGCGAAGGAGCTCGCCCCGTTCGCCGCACCCTGCTCGGTCTCGCCTCGCTCCTTCACGGCGTTGGCTCCGCCGCCATCTGCCACATCGCCGCTCCGGCCGCACCCCTGCGCCGCTCCGCCTCCTTCCCGAGCTTGCGCCGTCATCCCCGACCGCCCCCGTGCGTTGCTCGCGCCGTCGTCCCCGGCCACCCGCCGGCTTCGACCGTCCTCCCTCTGCCCTCGTGCGCGTGGCCCTGTCCGCGCCCCGCGCCGCTCCTCGCCACTCTGCACTTGGCCGCGCCCGGCCTCCCCTGCTCGGCGCGCGCTGTCTCCGCCCAACCTGGCATCGGCCCGGCCGCCTGTCGGCTCTGCGCGCACCGGCTGCCGCCGCTGTGGCCGGCTGCTACTGCAGTAGGGGCCGCCCCTTTTTTTCTTCTATTTCTTTGATTTTCTTTAAAAAAAACTAATGAGTGGGACCCACCCGCAGGTCAAATACCACCTTTGACCGTGTCCACGTCACCATCCGGTCTGGGTAAACCACTTAGGGTGTTTTTTTGTCCGGTATGAGATTGTTTAGGGGGGTAAAGGAACCAAAAAAATAGATCAGGGGGTAATGTGAACAACCAACTTTATTCAGGGTAGTAAAATGGACTTTTTTCTTTTGAATAATACCCAAGCTAGGCATATTTGTTTTCTCTGACTTTCTGGCCTGCAAATCTTTCAAGACGAGGAGGGATGCATTCTGGCCTGGCCAGAGTATGGGCAGTAAATCTTAAAAGTAATATAAAAGGGGTTGTAAATTCAAAAAAAATAGCAAATGGGCAATTAGTTTCATTTTTTGTTTTTGTTCTTCACTGATATTTTATATTTCATTGGATTTTAACATAACATAGTATTAATTTATTTTTAAATTAGCTTTAGTATGGCTCCTAATTTTTGGATTAAGAATATTTTGTACCCCAACAAAAATATGCGAATTTTTAAAATTTCGCATATTTTTTAGTTCAAAATTTTAACCCTAGTACTGACCAGAAAATAAGCAGCAATTCTAAAAATGGAAAATGGGCTGCAATATATTTCATATGAATTAGCAAATAGGCTGTAAATTATAAAAATAATAGCAAATGGGCTGTACACGCCACAGATTTCGAGGCTGACTTGTTTACGCAAGGCTTTGTCAACTTATAGTCAACACACGATTCTAGCAGAAGTGACTGTTGGATGTCCATCCAACGGCCGACGTGCTTCTTCAATATCTGATCTTCCTGCTCCAGCCACCTAAACCAGCGCCGGCGGGATTGCCTGCTCCCTCCTCTTGTGGCTGGCTATGATGTCGCGCAGGCTTCACTGGCCCACCCTACTCCCTACGCTGGCCTAGTCATCCCTCTACCCACCCGCACCTCTTGTTATTCTCTGATGACGGCAGCCTCACGCCTCAGCCGAACCAGTCAACCATCATACTCCCCTCAGCGTGGGCATCCACTGTTGTGTCTTCGCCTGCTCCGGGTCATTCCATTCCTAGGCCTCACCGTCGTCCACCGCGTTGGTGCTCTAGGCGCGACGTGCTCAACGTGGTCAACATTCAACAAATGACAGCCATCAGAATAGGGATGTACGTTGAGAGGCTGACAGTAGGGACCCCCATGGTCCATGGTCCAACGCAAGCAACTGCCTCCTTATTACGCGAAAAAAATGATTCCTCCCCCTGACATCTAGGCGGACCGTTTCGGAGGCTGACCTGTGGGCCTACTAAGTTGACGCGTACGCAGGGCTTTGTCAACTTAGTCAACAAACGATTCTAGCAGCAGTGACCGTTGGATTTTAATCGAACGGTCCTGCTGCTTCTTCAATCTCTGATCTTCTTGCACCAGCCACTGATGAGGACATCAATACCATCGTTACACCCATAGCCCCTGCTGTTATACATACTGGACCAATTACTAGAGCTCGCGCACGCCAATTGAATTACCAGGTACTTTCGTTTCTTGTTGACAATTCTAATGTTCATGAGAATATGATGCTGCCTAAATTGGATACATTTGTGTTGATTACTAATGAAGGGCCTAGCATGGACAAGAGGGATGAACACTGGAGCAGGATCAAGCATGGAGATGAAGGCGCGCGCGAAGGGGTCCAGAATGGTGTTTCTAGTGCATATTTGAGCACTTTGAAGCCTCCGTGATGACCTACAAGGACATGGACGAAATATACAAGATGCCCCTTCATAAATTTCGTCCATAGCTTATTTTAGGTGTTGCGCCACCTTATTTTTGGGCCAGGCCCATGTAATTTCGAAATATTTAAGTATAGGCTGTTTTTTAGAGTTCGTATGTGTGGGGAAACAAAGTTAGGGTTGGTTTCGGACCCCTCCCACAAGGGGCCACGAAATTCCCCCCTACTCCTCCATATATACAGCCCTTAGGGCGTCGTTTAGACTTTGGGTTTTGTTTAGATTAAAAGTTCGCCATAGCTGCAACTTCGCGTACTTCGTTTGTGTTCAACGACCAGACCAAGACGTCACAGAACCCCACCTTGATCAATAAAGCTTTCATCTTTTATTCACAATATCCAGATTGCAATTTTAGTTTCTTGCTTGTTCTTCGTTTGCTTGCAGGAAATAGACCTTCGTGGTCAGGTTGATCGTGCTCCGGCGTGGTCAATAACATCTCGGAGTTGGTTTAGCGATTGCTAAGGCGCGACGTCCTCGCACGTTCGTAGTCAGATCGTCAAAGTCTACTCCACCAAAAATGATAGCCACCATCTCATCGAAAGACGGGACACCTTTGCCTCTATCAAGTGGTATCAGATTTCCAGGTTGCTCGGTGAGCTTTTACAGTTTTTCATAGTTTAGATCGAGCATGTTCTTCATACCTACAGTCCACGAAAAAGCCAAAAAAAATTAGGGTTAGTTCATCATATCCAAACCAATCTGAGCCTTTGCGTAATCTTTTTAGGGTTTTTGCTTTGTTGAATTTTCGGTTGCATCATCGTGTCGAGTTGCTGGCCTTAGCGTCTAGTCCTTTAGAATTTCGAGTTCTGTTCACAAGTTGTCACGCCGCCGCCGCACCATCGGCATCACCACTGCCATATACCACCATCGCAATCACCGCTGCCATATACCACCATCACCATCACGCTAATCCAAGTCCACCTTCCTCATAGATTTGCCACCAGTCCGTGTTCCACCGCCCTACATATATCCGCCACCAGTCCGAGTTTCCACCAGATTCATCTCCGCCATCAGTCCAAGTCCGAGTCCAGTATATGTTCCTTTGTTTTTTGATTTCCAGATCACGCCATACTCCGAGTCGTGACCAAGTCGGACTCCCCAACTTTTGTGCTACCCGCAGTAGAAAAATAGTTCCAGTTTCCAAAAAAAAAACTAAGTCTAGAAAATTCTGGCCAGGCAGTTTTTAGACCATTTGTAGACTTTTTCAAAATAAAAATTGTTGCGGAGCAAAAAAAAAGAAAAAAAGTGCAAAAAAAGTGAAAAAAAAGAAACAAAATTCAGAGTGTGCTCCTCCTTTGTTTACATGCAGCATCGTGATTTTTGTTAGTGTTCTAGGCTCGCGTCTCTAGTACGGTCTAGCCTAGGACCAGCACAGTACCGTCGTTGAGCGTTTATTCAACTTTGCATCTCTGAATTGATTATTGCTGACCCTTTTTGCTACCATATTATAAGCCATCCCAGCTCCACATACATCTACATCGTGCGTTTGACTCTTCCTGGTAATCGCTCTATCCAAGCTTTGAGAGTTTTGACTACAACGGTTGCCGATCACCGCCTGCTGCTTGGTAAGAACTGGTATGACTTTGAGATTCACTTGACGGATTTGTGACACCCCACCACTTTCTAGTAGTCTGTAGGATCATATTCTTGTGTGTTTCTATTGCTGCTAACCATGGCAGGATCACAAGCTGATGAGATTGACTGGGAGAACATGACAATGAAGGAGCTTCATGATAAATTTCAACAAATGGTGGGTCAACAGGTGGAAGACGTGATGGCCAGTTTTGGAAAGGCCATGGAGAAGATAGATGGCATTGAGAAGGCGTTTGAAACAAAGCTCGATAACAAGTTTAATGAATTGCTCATGCGTCTTCCATAACCACTACCCGCTGCACCTGTCGGACCTCTACAGCAACAACAACAACAACAACATCATCTTCCAAATCAAGTGGGACGAGCACTACGCGTTCCCCTTGAGCCTGGTCAAACTTCTGGTGCCGCTGTACCTACTGTTGATGCTTTTGTTGCTCCTGCTGCTACTGCAGAGGTGGAGGACCATTACAAGGATGAGGTTGATCAAAATCAGAACTACGTGCAACCACCAGCACCACCACCACCAGGTCGTCCTCCTGCATATCATCGCAACGGTAGGGATGCACCACCACCTGAGGTACGAGATCATGACCATCTTCCAAAACTAAAATTGAATATTCCACCATTTGAGGGTATATATGTTCCTGATATATATCTTACTTGGGAGATAGAAACTGAACAACGTTTTACATGTTTACAATATCCTGAGGAGAGACGTGTTCCTGCTGCTGTTTGTGCTTTCACTAGTTTTGCATGTGTTTGGTGGTCTGAACATTGTAGATTATATCCTATTCCAGCTACTTGGGCTGCTTTGAAAACTGCTATGCATACTCGTTGGGTTCTACCATATTATCAATGCAAATTACTTCAAAAATTGAAGCATTTAAGACAAGGAAAAAAATTTGTAGAAGAATATTATCAGGAATTACAAACTGGCATGATTAGATGTGGTATTGTTGAGGATAATGAAGCTATGCTTGCATGTTTTATGGGTGGATTAAATAAAGAGATTCAGACCATTCTAGAGTATATGGAGTATAATAATATCACTCGTTTATTCCATCTTGCTTGCAAAGCTGAACGTGAAGTTCAGGATCGACAGGCATTGGCGCGAACTAATTTTTCTGTAGGTCAATCTTCATCATGGACACCGCGTGCCTCCTCTACTCCCACACATCCTACTGCAGCACCACTGACTTCAGCCGCCAATTCCAACCGAGATACCAGAAAACAGGCACCACCACCACCATCTGCCAGGAGTACACCTTCTGGGCCTGCCCAGAGCTCTTCTTCATCTATGGCATCAACAGGGCACACACATGATATTATTTGTCGTCGTTGTAAGGGTAGAGGTCATTATGCGAGAGAATGCCAATCTCCGCGTGTTATGATTGCTACTGAGGATGGTGGTATGAGTCCGCTAGTGACTATGATGAGGAGACTTTGGCTCTTATTACAAGTGAAGAACACGGTGGAGATGATTCTGATCATGAGACGTAATACATGGCTCCTGAAGACGCTGAAAGGTATGAATGTTTAGTTGCTCAACGTGTTTTAAGTGTGCAGGTCACACAAGCTGAGCAAAATCAGAGGCATAATTTTTTCCATATAAAGGGAGTTGTGAAGGAACGTTCTGTTCGCGTCATCATAGATGGAGGGAGCTGCAACAACTTGGCTAGCATGGAGATGGTGGAGAAGCTATCTCTCACCACAAGACCACATCCACATCCTTACTATATCCAATGGTTCAACAACAGCGGCAAGGTTAAGGTAACACGTACTGTTCATGTGCATTTTAGTATCTCTACATATGCTGATTATGTTGATTGTGATGTGGTACCCATGCAAGCATGCTCCTTATTACATGGTAGACCATGGCAATTTGATAAAAATTATGTACACCATGGTAGAAACAATCAGTATACTCTTGTTCATAAGGATAAACATATTACTTTGCTTCCGATGACTCCTGATTCTATTTTGAAAGATGATATTAATAGAGCTAGTAAAGCAAAACAGGAGAAAAATAAGAGTGAAAATCAGATTATGGCAAAAGAATTTGAGCAACAAATGAAGCCTAATAATAAACCATCTAGTGTTGCTCCTGAAATTAAATTGAAAAGTGCATGTTTACTTGCCACCAAATCTGATATTGATGAGCTAGATTTAAGCAAATCTGTTTAATATGCTTTTGTGTGCAAAGAGGCATTATTTTCATTCGAGGACGTGCCTTCCTCTTTGCCTCCTGCTGTCACTAACATTTTGCAGGAGTTCGCTGACGTCTTTCCGCAAGACGTGCCACCGGGATTACCACCTATTCGCGGGATTGAGCATCAGATTGATTTAATTCCCGGTGCTTCGCTGCCAAACCGTGCGCCATACCATACCAATCCAGAGGAGATGAAGGAGATTATGCGTCAAGTACAGGAGCTGCTCGACAAAGGTTATATACGTGAATCTCTTAGTCCTTGTGCTGTTCCTATTATACTAGTGCCAAAAAAGGATGGTACGTCACGTATGTGTGTTGATTGTAGAGGCATTAATAATATTACTATTCATTATCGTCATCCTATTCCTAGGCTAGATGATATGCTTGATGAATTGAGTGGCTCTACAATATTCTCCAAAGTTGATTTGCGTAGTGGATACCATCAAATTCGTACGAAATTGGGAGATGAATGGAAAACAGCATTTAAAACTAAGTTTGGATTATATGAGTGGTTAGTCATGCCTTTTGGGTTAACTAATGCACCTAGTACTTTCATGAGATTAATGAACGAAGTTTTATGTGCTTTTATTGGACGATTTGTGGTAGTTTACTTTGATGATATATTGATTTATAGCAGATCTTTGGAGGAACATTTGGAACATTTACGTGCTGTTTTTATTGCTCTACGTGATGCACGTTTGTTTGGTAACCTTGGGAAGTGCACCTTTTGCACCGACCGAGTATCTTTTCTTGGCTATGTTGTTACTCCACAAGGTATTGAAGTTGATAAAGCCAAGATTGAAGCTATTGAGAGTTGGCCGCAGCCCAAAATGGTCACCCAAGTGAGGAGTTTTCTTGGCCTCGCTGGTTTCTATAAGCGTTTTGTGAGAGATTTCAGCACCGTTGCTGCACCTCTCAATGAGCTTACAAAGAAGGATGTGCCTTTTGTTTGGGGTACCGCACAGGAAGAAGCCTTCACAGTATTGAAAGATAAGTTGACACATGCTCCTTTACTCCAACTTCCTGATTTTAATAAGACTTTTGAGCTTGAATGTGATGCTAGTGGAATTGGATTAGGAGGTGTGTTATTACAAGATGGTAAACCTGTTGCATACTTTTCTGAAAAATTGAGTGGGCCTAGTCTGAACTATTCTACTTATGATAAAGAATTATATGCTCTTCTTCGGACTTTAGAAACATGGCAACATTATTTATGGCCCAAAGAATTTGTCATACATTCTAATCATGAATCTTTGAAACATATTAAAAGTCAAGCAAAACTGAACCGTAGACATACTAAATGGGTTGAATTCATTGAGACTTTTCCTTATGTCATAAAACACAAGAAGGGTAAAGAAAATGTTATTGCTGATGCATTGTCTCGTCGTTATACTATGCTTTCACAACTTGACTTTAAAATATTTGGTTTGGAGACCATCAAAGATCAATATGTGCATGATGCTGATTTTAAAGATGTAATACAAAATTGTAAAGAAGGAAGAACATGGAACAAATTCGTCCTGAATGATGGATTTGTGTTTCGTGCTAACAAGCTATGCATTCCAGCTAGCTCCGTTCGTCTTTTGCTGTTGCAGGAGGCGCATGGAGGAGGATTAATGGGACACTTTGGTGTGAAGAAGACAGAGGATGTACTCGCTACACATTTCTTTTGGCCAAAGATGAGACGGGATGTTGAGCGTTTTGTTGCTCGCTGCACTACATGTCAAAAAGCTAAGTCACGACTCAATCCTCATGGTTTATATATGCCTTTGCCTGTACCTAGTGTTCCTTGGGAGGATATATCTATGGATTTTGTTTTAGGATTACCTCGAACAAAGAAGGGGAGGTATAGCATATTTGTTGTCGTGGATATATTTTCGAAAATGGCACACTTTATACCATGTCATAAAAGCGATGATGTTGCTAATGGTGCTGATTTGTTCTTTCGTGAAATTATTCGCTTGCATGGTGTGCCAAATACTATTGTTTCAGATCGTGATACTAAATTTCTTAGCCACTTTTGGAGATGTTTATGGGCTAAGTTGGGGACTAAATTGCTTTTTAGTACTACTTGTGACCCCCAAACTGATGGACAAACATCGTCAACTTGTTCCTGTTACCATCTATCCGAGCTCCACAGCTCAGGACCCCCTACCATGAGGCCGCCGATTTTCACACTGACACCGGGCATATGGCCCGGTTGTTCTGCATCCACATGAGTGGTACACCGGATGTTCAATTATCTCGGGTGGTGGGGCAGTCTTCGATGAGGGCGGTGACCCTCGCCTGCCAGTTGTTCTTGACCACTCGCCTGGTGAGAGCCTGGCCCTGGATCGGTTGGGTCGTGATCATGGCGAAGTCCTCAAGTGTCACCGTCATCTCACCACATGGGAGATGGAAACTATGGGTCTCGGGGCACCACCTGTCGACCAATGCTATGACAGCTGAGTGGATGAGCGTCGGTGGCTTTAGCTTGAACTGAAGCATGAAACCCAGCAGTCGTACTCTTATGAAGTATTGCATGTACTGATACGTCTCCAATGTATCTACAATTTTTGATTATTCCATGCTATTATGTTATCAATCTTGGATGTTTTATATGCACTATTATGCTATTTTACATCATTTTTTTGGACTAACTTATTAACCTAGTGCCCAGTGCCAGTTGCTGTTTTATTCCTTGTTTTTGTCTTTACAGAAAATCAATACCAAACGGAGTCCAAATGGAACGAAACTTTTTGACGATTTTTCTTGGACCACAAGATGCCTTGGAAGCTTCGGGAGGAGGCTAGAAGAGCCACGAGGTGGCCACAAGCTCAGGGGGCGCCCCCAAGCTTGTGGGCCCCCCATGGCATTTCCAACCCTAATTTTTCTTCTGTAAATACCCAAATATTCCCCGAAGACCAGGGGGTACACCAAAATAATTTTCCGCCGCCGCAAGTTTCTGTCTTCATGAGATCCCATCTGGGGACCTTTTCCGGTACTCCGCCGGAGGGGGATTTGCTCAGGGAGAGCTTCTACATCAACCTTGCTTCCCTTCCGATGATATGTGAGTAGTTTACCATAGACTTATGAGTCCATAGCAAGTAGCTAGATGGATTCTTCCCTCTCTTTGATCTTCAATACAATGTTCTCCTCGATGTTCTTGGAGATCTATTCGATGTAATCTTCTTTTGTGGTGCGTTTGTTGAGATCCGATGAATTGTGGGTTTATGATCAGACTATCTATGAATATTATTTGAGTCTTCTATGAACTCTTTTATGCATGATTTATCTAGCTTTGTATTTCTCTCCGATCTATTGATTTGGTCTGGCCAACTAGATCGATTTTTCTTGCAATGGGAGAGGTGCTTTGTAATGGGTTTAATCTTGTGGTGCTCAATCCCAGTGACATAAAGGGACTGATATGTCTTCAATGTATCTATAATTTTATAGTGTTCCATGCTATTATTTATCTATCTTGGATGTTTTATATGCTATTTTATATCATTTTTTGGGACTAACCAATTAACCTAGTGTCCAATGCCAGTTGATGTTTTTTTCCTTGTTTTGACTTCTATAGAAAATCAATACCAAACGGAGTCCAAATAGAATAAAACTTTATGATGATTTTTCTTGGACGACAAAATACCCACGAAGCGTCGGGAGGAGGCCAGAGGAGCTACGAGGAGACCACAAGCCTCCTGGCCGCGCCCCAGGAGGGGGCGCCCTCAGGGCTTGTGGGCCCCCCGTGGCTCTCCTAACCCTAACTCCAGCACTATAAATCCTCAAATATTCCCCCTATTCTAGAGGGCACACCAAAAATACTTTTCCCCTGCCGCAAGCTTCTATTCTCGTGAGATCCCATCTTGGCGCCTTTTCCGGTACTCTGTCGAAGGGGGATTCGATCATGGAGGGCCTCTACACCAACCTTGCTGCCCTTCCTTTGATGTGTGAGTAGTTTACTGTAGACCTACGGGTCCATAGCTAGTAGCTAGATGGCTTCTTCTCTCTCTTTGATCTTCAATACAATGTTCTCCTCGATGTTCATGGAGATCTATTCGATGTTATCTTCTTTTGCGGTGCGTTTGTTGAGATCCGGTGAATTGTGGATTTATGATCAGATTATGTATGAATATTATTTGACTCTTTTTTGAACTCTTTTATGCATGATTAAGATAGCTTTGTATTTCTATCCGATCTATCAATTTTGTTTGGCCAACTAGATTGGTTTTTCTTGCAATGGGGGAGGTGCTTTGTGACGGGTTCAATCTTGCAGTGTCCTCACCCAGTGACAGTAGGGGTAGCGAGGCACATATTTGTATTGTTGCCATTAAGGATAAAAAGATGGGAGTTTTACCATATTGATTGGATCTATCCATCTAAATCATGTCATCTTGCTTAAGGCGTTACTCCATTCTTGTTAACTTAATTCACTAGATGCATGCTGGGACAACGGTCGATGTGTGGAGCAATAGTTGTAGATGCAGGCAGGAGTCGGTCTACTTGTCACAGACGTGATGCCTATATTCATGATCATTGCCTTGGATATCATCATAACTTTGCGCATTTCTATCAATTGCTCAACAGTAATTTGTTTACCCACCGTATGTTTTCTTCAAGAGAGAAGCCTCTAGTGAAACCTATGGCCCTCGGGTCTATTTTCCATCATATATTTTCAGATCTATAAAACCAAAAATCTAAAAATACCTTGCTGCAATTTATTTATATTTAATTTATTTTGCCTTTTATTTATCTTTTATGTCTATATCTATTATATCTCACTCTTGCAAGTGACCGTGAAGGGATTGACAACCCCTTTTTCGCGTTGTGTGCAAGTGTTTGTTAGTTTGTGCAGGTGCATCTATTGGGAACATGCTTGTACCACCTACTGGATTGATACATTGGTTCTTAACCGAGCGAAATACTTATCTCTACTTTGCTACATCACCCTTTCCTCTTCAAGGGAAAAATAGCTCAAGAAGTAGCCGGAAGAATTTCTGGCGCCGTTGCCGAGGAGGTTCTACATCAAGCCTACCAAGTACCTATCATAAACTGTCATCTCTTGCACTTACATTATTTGCCATTTGCCTCTCGTTTTCCTCTCCCCCACTTCTAAAACGTTTTCAGAAAACACAAAAATATTTGCCTTTTTATTCGCCCTTCTTTCGTTCATCTTTTCATTTGCTTTTTTGTTTTCTTGTGTGCTAGATTGCTTACTTGCCTTCATGGCTCAACCCAAGAGCCTTGAGTTTTACTATAGAAAGTTGGAGGAAATTGAAAACAATACAAAAAGCTTCATGTCCTTACAATTTGAGCATAATAGTTTCTTTAGGAATGAACTTAAAGAACAAAAAACTATGATGGAATATATCAATAAAGAGCTTCATGATGTTACTAAGGAAATATTTGGTCTTAAATCCCAATGTGCGCATGAAAATTTAGTAGGTCAAATTTTCGATAAACAAACCACTTTAGTAAATAAGATGGCCGCTAAACCGGAGTCTTTGAATAATGATGAAGATCTTAAAGTGATTGGTGTGACTCCTATTGAATCTTTGTTTGCTAATATAAAACTTTATAAAGATGGGACTGGAGATGAGTCAACTTTAGCTAGAAGGCGTCCCATTAATTTGGAGGGTGAAGATCATACAGAAAATATTGATAAAAGTGGGATTGGAGAGGTCAAAACTTTAAGTAGCGATGAACCCACTCTTTTGGATTTCAAAAGGACTTTAATTATGATAATATTTCTTTGATAGATTGTATTTCCTTGTTGCAATCCATGCTTAATTCACCTCATGCTTATAATCAAAATAAGGCTTTTATTAAACATATCGTGGATGCTATGATGAAATCTTTTGAAGAAAAACTTGAGTTGGAAGTTTCAATCCCTAGAAAGCTTTATGATGAATGGGAACCTACTACTAAAATTAAGATTAAATATTATGAGTGCAATGCCTTATGTGATTTGGGTGCTAGCGTTCCAACTATTCCAAAAACTTTATGTGATGTGTTAGGTTTCCATAAATTTGATGATTGTTCTTTGAATTTGCATCTAGCGGATTCCACTATTAAGCAACCTATGGGAAGGATTGATGATGTTCTTATTGTTGCAAATAGGAATTATGTGCCCGTAGATTTTATTGTGCTTGATATAGATTGCAATCCTACATGCCCTAATATACTTGGTAGACCTTTCCTTAGAACGATTGGTGCAATTATTGATATGAAAGAAGGAAACATTAGATTTCAATTTCCGTTAAGGAAGGGTATCGAACACTTCCCAAGAAATAAAATTAAGTTGCCATATGAATCTATTACGAGGGCCACTTATGGATTGCATACCAAAGATGACAATACCTAGATCTATGCATTATGCCTAGCTAGGGGCATAAAACGATAGCGCTTGTTGGGAGGCAACCCAATTTTATTTTATGTCTTTTTGTTTTTGTTCCTGTTTTCCAATAAATACATAATATTACCTCTATAGTAATTGTATTTTAGTGTTTTAATTAGTGTTTGAGCCAAGCAAGACCTTTGGGATGCTTTGGTATATCGTTGATTCGGTTTTGCTGAATAGCACAAACTTTTGCGTCAAGTAACATAATTGTTAAAATTCACTGGAGCATGGAAAAAAATTGAATTTTTCACAAAAAAATTATATATGAATTGCCTATGTTGTCCTAATTTTTTGGACCTTTTAGAGTTACAGAAGTATGACTAATATTCTGGGATTTACAGACTGTTCTGTTTTTGACAGATTCCGTTTTCAACGTGTTGTTTGCTTATTTTGATGAATCTATGGGTAGTATCGGCGGGTATGAACCATGGAGAAATTAGAATACAGTGGATATAACACCAATATAAAATTAGAATGAGTCCTAAAGGTGGAGATTTGTTTTATCATACTAACGGATCTTACGAGTTTTTTGTTGAGTTTTGTGTTGTGAAGTTTTCAAGTTTTGGGTAAAGATTTGATGGACTATGGAATACGGAGTGGCAAGATCCTAAGCTTGGGGATTCCCAAGGCACCCCAAGGTAATATTCAAGGACAACCAAGCATCTAAGCTTGGGGATGCCCCGGATGGCATCCCCTCTTTCGTCTTCAATCCATTGGTAAATTTACTTGAGGCTATATTTTTATTCACCACATGATATGTGTTTTGCTTGGAGCATCTTGTATTATTTGAGTCTTTGTTTTTTATTTTTCCACAATCATCCTTGCTAAACACACCTTTTGAGAGGGACACACATTAATCATGAATTTATTAGAATACTCTATGTGCTTCACTTATATCTTTTGAGCTAGGCAGTTGCTCTAGTGCTTCACTTATATCTTTTTAGAGCACGACGGTGGTTTTATTTTATAGAAATTTATGAACTCTCATACTTCACTTATATTACTTTGAGAGTCTTAAAAATAGTATGGCAATTTTCTTAGGTTATGAATTTGGTCCTAATATGATGGGCATCCAAGAGGGATATAATATAAACTTTCATAAAGAGCATTGAATATATGAGAAGTTTGATTCCTTGCATTTGTTTTGAGATATAAAGATGGTGATATTAGAGTCATGCTAGTGAGTAATTGTGGATTGGTAGAAATACGTGTGTTAAGTTTGTGACTCCAGAAGCATGCACGTATGGTCTATCGTTATGTGATGAAGTTGGAGCATGATTTATTTTTTATTGTCTTCCTTATGAGTGGCGGTCGGGGATGAGCGATGGTCTTTTTCTACCAATCTATCCCCATAGGAGCATGCGTATTAGTACTTTGTTTTGATGGCTAATAAATTTTTGCAATAAGTATGTGAGTTCTTTATGACTAATGACCATTGCTAGCCTCTCTAGTACCGCGCTACTTTCATCGGTGCATTAAACCCACCGTATACCCTTCCACAAAACAGCCACCATACCTACCTATTATGGCATTTCCATAGCCATTCCGAGATATATTTCCATGCAACTTCCACCATTCCGTTTAGTATGACGCATACCATCATTGTCATATTGCTTTGCATGATCATGTAGTTGGCATAGTATTTGTGGCTTGGTCACCGTTCATAATTTTTTATACATGTCACTCTAGATCATTGCACTTCCCGGTACACTGCCAGAGTCATTCATATAGAGTCATATCTTTGTTCTAGTATCGAGTTCTAATTCTTGAGTTGTAAGTAAATAAAAGTGTGATGATCATCATTATTAGAGCATTGTCCCATTGAGGAAAGGATGATGGAGGCTATAATTCCCCCACAAGTCGGGATGAGACTCCAGACTTAAATAAAAAAAAGAGGCCAAAGAGCCCAAAAGAAAGAAAAGAAAAAAAAAGAAAAAGAAAAAATGAGAGAAAAAGAGAGAAGGGACAATGTTACTATCCTTTTCCATACTTGTGCTTCAAAGTAGCACCATGTTCTTCATGATAGAGAGTCTCCTATTTTATCACTTTCATATACTAGTGGGAATTTTTTATTATAGAACTTGGCTTGTATATTCCAATGATGGGCTTCCTCAAACTGCCCTAGGTCTTCGTGAGCAAGCAAGTTGGATGCACACCCACTAGTTTTCTTTTTGAGCTTTCATACACTTATAGCTCTAGTGCATCCGTTGCATGGCAATCCCTACTCACTTGCATCAATATCAATTGATGGGCATCTCCATAGCCCATTAATTTGCCTAGTTGATGTGAGACTTTCTCCTTTTTGTCTTCTCCTCACAACCTCCACCAGACTCTATTCCACCCATAGTGCTATATCCATGGCTCACGCTCATGTACTGCGTGAAAGTTGAAAAAGCTTGAGAACATTAAAAGTATAAAACAATTGCTTGGCTTGTCATCGAGGTTGTGCATGATAAATACTTTGTGTGATGAAGATAGAGCATGACAAGATTATATGATTTTGTAGGGATAACTTTCTTTAGCCATGATATTTTGAGAAGACATGATTGCTTTATTAGTATGCTTGAAGTATTATTGTTTTTATGTCAATATTAAACTTTTGTTTTGAATCTTATGGATCTGAACATTCATGCCACAAAAGTAAAATTACATTGATAAATGTGTTAGGTAGCATTCCACATCAAAAATTCTGTTTTTATCATTGACCTATTCGAGGACGAGCAGGAATTAAGCTTGGGGATGCTTGATACATCTCCAATGTATCTATAATTTTTGTTTGTTCCATGCTATTATATTATCTATCTTCGATGTTTTATATGCTATTTTATATCATTTTTTGTGACTAACCTATTAACCTAGTGCCCAGTGCCAGTTGTTGTTTTTTCCTTCTTTTTGACTTTTACAGAAAATCAATAGCAAACAGAGTCCAAACGGAATAAAACTTTACGATGATTTTTCTTGGACGACAAGACACCCATGAAGCTTCGGGAGGAGGCTAGAGGAGCTACGAGGAGGCCACAAGCATCCTGGTCGCGCCCCAAGGGGGGTGCCCTTAGGGCTTGTGGGCCCCTTGTGGCTCTCCTAACCCTACCTCCAGCACTATAAATCCTCAAATATTCCCCCTATACCAGAGGGCACACCAAAATTACTTTTCCGCCACCGCAGGCTTCTGTTCTCATGAGATCCAATCTTGGGGCCTTTTCCGGTACTCTGTCGAAGGGGGATTCGATCATGGAGGGCCTCTACACCAACCTTGATGCCCTTCCGATGATGTGTGAGTAGTTTACCATAGACCTACGGGTCCATAGCTAGTAGCTAGATGGCTTCTTCTCTCTCTTTGATCTTCAATACAATGTTCTCCTTGATGTTCTTGGAGATCTATTCGATGTTATCTTCTTTTGCGGTGCGTTTGTTGAGATCCAATGAATTGTGGATTGATGACCAGATTATCTATGAATATTATTTGAGTCTTTTCTGAACTCTTTTATGCATGGTTAAGATGGCTTTGTATTTCTCTCCGATCTATCAATTTGGTTTGGCCAACTAGATTGGTTTTTCTTGCAATGGGAGAGGTGCTTTGTGATGGGTTCAATCTTGCGGTGTCCTCACCCAGTGACAGTAGGGGTAGCGAGGCACGTATTTGTATTGTTGCCATTAATGATAAAAAGATGGGGGTTTTACAATATTGATTGGATCTATCCCTCTACATCATGTCATCTTGCTTAAGGCGTTACTCCATTCTAGTTAACTTAATTCACTAGATGCATGCTGGATAGCGGTCGATGCGTGGAATAATAGTAGTAGATGCAGGCAGGAGTCGGTCTACTTGTCACAGACGTGATGCCTATATTCATGATCATTGCCTTGGATATCATCGTAACTTTGCGCTTTTATATCAATTGCTCAACAACAATTTGTTTACCCACCGTATTTTTTCTTCAAGAGAGAAGCCTCTAGTGAAACCTATGGCCCCCGGGTCTATTTTCCATCATATATTTTGAGATCTATAAAACCAAAAACCTAAAAATACCTTGCTGCAATTTATTTTTATTTACTTTATTTTGCCTTTTATTTATCTTTTATATCTATCTCAATTAGATCTCACTCTTGCAAGTGACCGTTAAGGGATTGACAACCCCTTTTTCGCGTTGTGTGCAAGTGTTTGTTAGTTTGTGTAGGTGCATCTATTGGGGACTTGCTTGTATCTCCTACTGGATTGATACCTTGGTTCTTAACTGAGGCAAATACTTATCTCTACTTTGCTGCATCACCCTTTCCTCTTCAAGGAAAAAATCAACGCAAGCTCAAGAAGTAGCAGGGACAGACACGTATTTGTATTGTTGCCATTAAGGATAAAAATATGGGGTTTGTTCATATTTATTGGATCTATCCCTCTACATCATGTCATCTTGCTTAAGGCGTTACTCCGTTCTTGTTAACTTAATACACTAGATGCATGCTTGATAGTGGTCGATGTGTGGAGTAATAGTTGTAGATGCAGGCAGGAGTCAGTCTAGTTGTCATGGATGTGATGCCTATATACATGATCATTGCCTTGGATATAGTCATAACTATGCGCTTTTCTATCAATTGCTCAATAGTAATTTGTTTACCCACCATATGTTTTCTTTCAAGAGAGAAGCCTCTAGTGAAAACTATGGCCCTAGGGTCTATCTTTTATCATATTTTTTTCTGATCTATAAAATCAAAAACACAAAAATACCTTGCTGCAATTTATTTACTTTTATTTTATTTCGCACTTTTACTTATCTTTTATATCTATCACTGTGAGATCTCATCCTTGCAAGTAATCGTGAAGGGATTGACAACCCCTTTATCGCGTTGGGTGCAAGTCTTTGTTTGTTCATGCAGGTACAACTATTGGAGACTTGTGTGTTCCTTCTACTGGATTGATACCTTGGTTCTTAACTAAGGGAAATACTTATCTCTACTTTGCAGCATCATCCTTTCCTCTTCAAGGGAAAAACCAACGCAAGCTCAAGAAGTAGTAGGAAGAATTACTGGCGCCATTGCCGGGGAGGATCTACATCAAGCCTACCAAGTACCTATCATAAACTCTAATCTCTTGCATTTACATTATTTGCCATTTGCCTCTCGTTTCCCTCTCCCCCACTTCCAAAACGTTTTCTGAAAAATACAAAAATATTTTCCTTTTATTTGCCTTCTTTCCATTTGGCTTTTTGTTTGCTTGTGTGCTAGATTGCTTTTGGTGTCACGATGTCTCAAGAAAACACTAAGTTGTGTGATTTTTCTAACACCAATAATAATGATTTTATTAGTACTCCGATTGCTCCCACCACTAGTGCGGAATCTTATGAAATTAATGCTACTTTGTTGAATCTTGTTATGAAAGAACAATTTTCTGGTAGTCCTAATGAAGATGATGCATCCCATCTTAATACTTTCGTTGAATTGTGTTATATGCAAAAGCAAAAAGATGTGGATAATGATATTGTCAAATTGAAGTTATTTCCGTTCTCACTACGAGATTGTGCTAAAACTTGGTTTTCGTCCTTGCCTAAAAATAGTATTGATTCACGGAATAAGGGTGCTTTTATTTCGAAGTATTTTCCTCCCACTAAGATCATCTCTCTTAGGAACGATGTAATGAATTTTAAGCAACTTGATCATGAACATGTTGCACAATCATGGGAGAGGATGAAGCTAATGATAAGAAATTGCCCTACTCATGGTTTAAGTTTATGGATGTTCAAACTAAAAATGTATGCTGGATTGAATTTTACATCTAGAAATCGTTTAGATTCCTCCGCGGGTGGTACTTTCATGGAAATCACATTAGGAGAAGCTACTAAACTCCTAGATAATATTATGGCAAATTATTTTCAATGGCATACGGAAAGATCTTCTACTAATAAAAAAGTGCATGCTATTGAAGAAATTAATACTTTGAGTGGAAAGATGGATGAACTTATGAAATTGATTGCTATAAAGAGTGCTCCTATTGATCCTAATGATATGACTTTGTCTATTTGATTGAGAATAATAATGAATCTATGGATGTGAATTTTGTTGGCAGGAATAATTTTGGTAATAACGCTTATAGAGGCATTTTAATCCTAGTCCATTTCCTAATAATTCCTCTAATAATTATGGTAATTCCTACAACAATTCTTATGGAAATTATAATAAGATACCCTCTGATCTTGAGAATAATATCAAAGATTTTATTAACTCTCAAAAGATTTTTAATGCCATGCTAGAAGAAAAATTGCTAAGTTTGATGATGTGGCTAGAAACGTTGATAGAATTTCTCATGAGATTGATTCCCTTAACATTAGATATATGCCACCCAAACTTGATATTAATGAGTCTCTGAAATCTATTCAAATTTCTATTAATGAAAGTAGGGAGAGAACCGCTAGAATACGAGCTAAAAGAGAATGGCTAGAAAAAGCATGTGATTGGTGTGACTCCTATCGAATCTTTGTTTGCTAATATAAAAATTGATAAAGAGGGGACTGCAGAGCAGTCAACTTTAGCTAAAAGGATTCCCAATAATTTTGAGGGTGATGATCTTAACGAATTTTTTGATGAAAGTGGGTTTGGCGAGGTCAAAACTTTAATTATGATAATTGTTCTTTGATTGAGTGTATTTCCATGTTACAATCCATGCTCAATTCAACTCATGCTTATGATCAAAATAAGGCTTTTCCTAAACATATCGTTGATGCTATGATGAAATCTTTTGAAGAAAAACTTGAGTTGGAAGTTTCAATCCCTAGAAAGTTATATGATGAATGGGAAACTACTATTGAAATTAAGATTAAACATTATGAGTGAAATGCTTTGTCTGATTTGGGTGCTAGCATTTCCACTATTCTAGAATCTTTATGTGATGTGCTAGGCTTCCATAAACTTGATTATTGTTCTTTAAATTTGCACTTAGCGGATTCCACTTTTAAAAAACCTATGGGAAGAATTAATGATGTTCTTATTATTACAAATAGGAATTATGTGCCCATAGATTTCATTGTGCTTGATATTGATTGCAGTCCTACATGCCCCATAATTCTTGGTAGACCTTTCCTTAGAACGATTGGTGCAATTATTGATATGAAAGAAGGAAACATTAGATTTCAATTTCCATTAAGGAAGGGCATGGAACACTTTCCAAGAAAGAAAATTAATTTACCATATGAATCTATTATGAGGGCCACTTATGGATTGAATACCAAATATGACAATACCTAGATCTATGCAATATGCCTAGCTAAGGGCGTAAAATGATAGCGCTAGTTGGGAGGCAACCCAATAGCTATCTCTTAATTATTATTTTTTGTTTTCTGTTTTTGAATAAATATGAAATTATGCTACTCTTATGATTGTGTTTTTGTGTATTAATTAGTGTTTGTGCCAAGTATGACCTTTGGGATGATTTGTAAGATTGTAGATTTGATTCTGAGAAAAAACAGAAACTTTTGCGTCCAGTAGGAGAATTGTTAAAATTTGTTAGAACGTGGAAAAATTCTGAAAGTTTTAAGCAAGATTGATATACAAATTAGCTACGTCTTCCTATTTTTTTCAGAATTTTTGGAGTTACAGAAGTATGAGATTAATTTAGGTTTCTACAGACTGTTCTATTTTTGACAAATTCTGTTTTCAATGTGTTGTTCGCTTGTTTTGATGAATCTATGGGTTGTATCGAGGGGTATGAACCATGGTGAAGTTAGAATACAGTAGATATAATGCTAATATGAAATTGGAATGAGTTTACAATAGTACCTGAAAGTGGTAATTTGCTTTATTATACTAATGGATCTCTCGAGTTTTTTGTTGAGTTTTGTGTTGTGAAGTTTTCAAGTTTTGAGTGAAGTTTTGATGGGCTAAGGAATAAGGAGTGGAAAGAGCCTAAGCTTGGGGATGCCCAAGGCACCCCAAGGTAATATTAAAGGACAACCAAGCGTCTAAGCTTGGGGATGCCCCGGATGGCATCCCCTCTTTTGTCTACAATCCATCGGTAAATTACTTGAGGCTATATTTTTATTCACTACATGATGTGAGTTTTGCTTGGAGCGCCATGTATTATACGAGTCATTGCTTTATTTTCTTTTTAGTTTGCCACAATCATCCTTGCTGACACACCTTTTGAGAGGGACACACATTAATCGTGAATTTGTTAGAATACTCTTTGAGCTTCACTTATATCTTTTGAGCTAGGCAGTTGCTCTAGTGCTTCACTTATATATTTTAGAGCACGGCGGTGGTTATATTTTAAAGAAATTGATGAACTCTCATGCTTCACTTATATTATTTTGAGAGTCTTATAAATAGTATGGCAATTTTCTTGGGTTATGAATTTAGTCCTAATATGATGGGTATTCAAGAGGGATATAATAAAAACTTTCATGAAGCTCATTGAAAATATGAGAAGTTTGATTCCTTGCATTTGTTTTGAGATATAAAGATGGTGATATTAGAGTCGTGCTAGTGAGAAATTGTTGTTCAGTAAGTATATTGGTGTTAAGGTTTATGATTCCCGAAGCACGCACGTATGGTCTCTCGTTATGCTATGAAATTGGAGCATGATTTATTATTGATTGTCTTCCTTATGAGTGGCGGTCAGGGATGAGCGATGGTCTTTTCTGACCAATCAATCCCCCTAGGGGCATGCATAGTAGTACTTTGCTTCGAGGGCTAATAAACTTTTTCAATAAGTATGTGAGTTCTTTATGACTAATGTGAGTCCATGGATTATATGCACTCTTACCTTTCCGTATTTTGCTAGCCTCTTCGGTACCGTGCATTGCCCCTTCTCACCTTGAGTTGTGGTGCAAACTTCGCTGGTGCATCCAAACCCCGTGATATGATACACTCTATCACACATAAGCCTCCTTATATCTTCCACAAAACGGACACCATACCTACCTATTATGGCATTTCCATAGCCATTCCGAGATATATTGCCATGCAACTTCCACAGTTCTGTTTTATTATGGCACATATCATCATTGTCATATTGCTTTGCATGATCATATAGTTGTCATAGTATTTGTGGTTCAACCACCATTCATATTTTATATACATGTCATGCTAGATCATTGCACATCCCGGTACACCGCCGGAGTCATTCACATAGTCATATTTTTGAGTTGTAATTCTTGAGTTGTAAGTAAATAGAAGTGTGATGATCATATTCATTATTAGAGCATTGTCCCAGTGAGGAAAGGATGATGGAGACTATGATTCCCCCACAAGTTGGGATGAGACTCCGGACGAAAAAAGGAGAAAAAAAGAGCCCAAAAAGAGCCAAATAAATAAATAAATGAGAGGAAAAGAGAGAGGGGACAATGTTACTATCCTTTTCCACACTTGTGCTTAAAATTAGCACCATGTTCTTCATGATAGAGAGTCTCCTATTTTTTCACTTTCATATATTACTAGTGGGAATTTTTCATTATAGAACTTGGCTTGTATATTCCAAAGATGGGCTTCCTCAAATGCCCGAGGTCTTCATGAGCAAGCAAGTTGGATGCACACCCACTTAGTTTTTTTAGATTTCATACACTTATAGCTCTAGTGCATCTGTTGCATGGCAATCCCTACTCCTTGCATTGATATCAATTGATGGGAATCTCCATAGCCCGTTGATTAGCCTTGTTAATCTGAGACTTTCTTCCTTTTTGTCTTCTCCACACAACCTCCAACATCATACTCTATTCCACCCATAGTGCTATATCCATGGCTCATGCTCATGTATTGCGTGAGAGTTGAAAAAGCTAAAGTGCGTTAAAAAGTATGAACCAATTGCTCGGCTTGTCATCGGGGTTGTGCATGATAAATACTTTGTGTTAAGAAGATGGAGCATAACAAGACTATGTGATTTTGTAGGGATAACTTTCTTTAGCCATGATATTTTGAAAAGACATGATTGCTTTTTAGTACGCTTGAAGTATTATTGTTTTTTTGTCAATATTAAACTTTTGTTTTGAATTTTACAGATCTGAATATTTGTGCCACATAAAGAAAGATTACATGATAAACATGTTAGGTATCATTCCATATTAAAACTTCTGTTTTTATCATTTACCTACTCAAGGACGAGTGGGAATTAAGCTTGGGGATGCTTGATACATCTCCAACGTATCTATAATTTTTGATTGTTCCATGCTATTATATTATCAATCTTGGATGTTTTATATGCATTATTATGCTATTTTATATCATTTTTTGGGACTAACTTATTAACCTAGTGCCCAGTGCCAGTTGCTGTTTTTTCCTTGTTTTTGTCGTTACAGAAAATCAATACCAAACGGAGTTCAAATGGAACGAAACTTTTTGACCTTTTTTCTTGGACCACAAGTCACCCTAGAAGCTTTGGGAGGAGGCCAGAAGAGCCACGAGGTGGCCACAAGCTCAGGGGGGCGCCCCCAAGCTTATGGGCCCCCCGTGGCACTTCCAACCGTAGTTTTTCCTCTATAAATACCCAAATATTCCCCGAAGACTAGGGGGCACACAAAAAATACTTTTCATCCGCCGCAAGTTTCTATCTTCGTGAGATCCCATCTGGGGACCTTTTCCGGTACTCCGCCGAAGGGGGATTCGATCATGGAGGGCTTCTACATCAACCTTGTTGCCCTTTTGATGATGCATGAGTAGTTCACCACAGACCTACGGGACCATAACTAGTAGCTAGATGGCTTCTTCTCCTTCTTTGATCTTCAATACAATGTTCTCCTCGATGTTCTTTGAGATCTATTCGATGTAATCTTCTTTTGCGGTGCATTTGTTGAGATCCGATGAAATGTGAGTTTATGATCAGACTATCTATGAATATTATTTGAGTCTTCTCTGAACTCTTTTATGCATGATTTATATAGCTTTGTATTTCTCTCAAATCTATTGCTTTGGTTTGGCCAATTAGATTGATTATTCTTGCAATGGGAGAGATGCTTTGTAATGGGTCCAATCTTACGGTGCTCAATCCCAGTGACAGAAAGGGACATGACACATATTTGTATTGTTGCATTAAGGATAAAAAGATGGGGCTTTTTCATATTGATTGGATCTATCCCTCTACATTATGTCATCTTGCTTAAGGCGTTACTCCGTTCTTGTTAACTTAATACACTAGATGTATGCTCGATAGGGGGCGATGTGTGGAGTAATAGTAGTAGATGCAGGCAGGTGGCGGTCTACTTGTCATGGACGTGATGCCTATATACATGATCATTACCTTGGGTATCGTCATAACTATGCCCTTTTCTATCAATTGCTCAACAGTAATTTGTTTACCCATCGTATGTTTTCTTTCAAGAGAGAATCCTCTAGTGAAAACTATGGCCCCGGGACTATATTTTATCATATTATGTTAAGATCTATAAAATGAAAAACAAAAAAATACCTTGCTGTAATTTATTTACTTTTATTTTATTTTGCACTTTTACTTATCTTTTATATCTATCACTATCAGATCTCTTCCTTGCAAGTAACCGTGAAGGGATTGACAACCGCTTTATCGCGTTGGGTGCAAGTATCTGTTTGTTCGTGCAGGTACAACTATTGGAGACTTGTGTATTCCTCCTACTGGATTGATACCTTTGTGAGGGATTCCTAGACTAGTGGGTCCTCGGGGTGCCGGCTCATCTCATGTGGGCCGGACTGTTGGGCCGCACCGTATCCGGATCGAACACCTCTTGTGCCTTGGTGTGTACCCCAAGTCAAGATGGAAGATCTGGTGTTTCCTTGATGTAACCGACTATCTGTAAACCCTAATACCCCTGGTGTCCATATAATCCAGGGGGCCTTAGTCCGTAGGGGCTAGAAGAACAATCGCCATCCTACTAGTTAGGGTTTAGTTCATCTGATCTCGTGGTAGATCTACTCTATAACCCCCTTATACACAAGCAATATAATCAAGCAAGACGTAGGGTTTTATCTCTTAGAGATGGCCCAAACCAGGGTAAATATCGTGTCCCACGTCCACTGTTACCCATCGATCCAAGATCCACAGTTTGGGACCCCCTACCTGAGATCCGCCGGTTTTGACACCGACATTGGTGCTTTCATTGAGAGTTCCGCTGTCGGATCGACGGAAGGATCGATGGCCACCTACGCTAGAGGCATCTCATCTCCTGGTTGGGATCTTATGGCCGGCGGCATCACGCCGCATATTGATCCGTCCGACCCCCTGGGCCGGGATCGAGGTTTCACCCCCGGTCAGGAAATCAGGTTTGGGAGCCTTGACTTCACCGCTGAATCCCGGAGAGATCTTACTCTCGCCAAACCGCCTTCTCCCCTTGGGGAACCCACTGACCCAGACGCTTTGACCTCGGGGATGGAAACCAATGATGTGCGGAGCCTGGCCATAGACCCGGGTTCCGTCAATACGTCGGTCGTGCACCGCCCGAACACTGCCTCGAACAAACCCGGAGCAGCCACACTTCGAGTAAGCCCCGAGCGCTTGGGCAGCATGGACCCGGCGGACCTCTTGTCCGTCAATAACATGATAGATCGAATTTGGGCCATGGGGGTCTCCGATGGCCAATCCTGTGTCTACGACCAGATTGGGCTCAAACCCGATAACATGGAAATTCACACCCCGCCCATTACGCACCTCGTCGCCACCATTGAGTCGGCCGAGGGTTCACTACCGTCGAAGCTTAAAACAAGTTACGTCCGGATCGATGATCGGGCTTCAAGCTCGGAATCTGGCGATCGCCCCGGAGAAGGCCCGGACTTAAAACACGGCTTCAAGTATTCATTGCTGTCCGCTGACAATGCAGATGCCGGAGCCAACACGTCAAGTGCTTCAGGGGTCACGGATGCCGTCGCTGGAGTTCCGGATACCCAACCTGGGGTAATGCGAAATCTTCTCCCACCCACCCCCATGTCACATACTCCCCAGACAACTCGGGCCCTCCGGACATCTGGGATTTGATGTATGTGAAACAGCAGCCTGGAGAGACAGTACACCATTACTGGGCTAGATTCCTCTTGGTAAAAGTAAAAATCACAAGCTGTCGTGATCAAGACATAATTATGACTTTTTGGTCTAACTGCCGAGACGAAGGGCTTCTGAACGCCCTCACCCACTGCCACGTGCAAAGCCTCGCTGAGTTATCGGACCTGGTACGCAAATACTGCATCCTGGAGAGCACCTGGAAAGAACAACAAATGTGTGTGGAGTTAAACCACGCCGAACAACTGAGTACAATCCGGGAAAAGCGTGCATACGCACAGCGGTCGCCTGAACACGAGCCCGCTAAAAAAACAAATAGACCCCTCGCCGGACCAAGATCAGTCCTGGACGAGCTACTGGATAAGCCATGCCCCATACACTCGGCCCTGCTAAACACAAATCCGAGCCATGTCCCTACTAGCAATCCCCACAGAGCTCAAACACGTCCAGAAGCTGGCCGGTTGTGTTGCAGCCTTGAGTCATTTCATCTCCCGCCTCGGCGAAAAGGCTCTGCCACTTTACAAATTACTCAAAAAGAGCAAAAACTTCGAATGTACTGATGAGGCCACTGCCGCTCTAGAGGAGATAAAGACTCTACTCGCAGGCAATCCCATTTTGACAGCACCGGGCATAGGCGAACCCATGTTACTATACATTTCAGCCACGAACCAGGTCGTGAGTGCCGTACTCGTGGTATAACGAGAGGCAGAAGGATACAAGTTCCGGATACAAAAGCATGTCTATTATGTATCAGAGGTGCTCACCCCGTGTAAATCTTGATATCCACACTACCAAAAGATCACCTACACAGTGTTTATGGCATCCGGCAAACTCCGACACTACTTTCAAGAGTGTTCGGTCACTGTGGCATTTGAAGTACCCATGAATGACATCATCAACAACAGGGACGCCACATGTCGCATCGCCAAATGGGCCATAGAGCTCCTACCTTTTGAAATTGTGTACAAGCCACGCCGAGCTATTAAGTCTCAGGTACTAGCCGATTTTTTGGCAGAATCGACAGAAGCCGAGCTTCCCCGGGAATACATCACGTACTCACACTGGACAATGTATTTCGATGGCTCCAAGATGCTTGCTGGGCTGGGGGCTGGCATAATTCTCACGTCCCCCACCGGCGACCCTATTCGGTACGTACTGCAGATCAAGTCAACGGCGAATTTGACGCCAAAGACCGAAAAATGGCGGCATACCGAAACACTGTCTTAAGAATGTCAGCCCAGTTCGAAGGGTTAGAATTCCACCACGTCTCTAGAGACAGTAATCAAGCTGCAGATATCCTTGCCCGCATGGGCGCCAAGAGCAACCCTGTTCCTACAAACACCTTTTTGGAGCGGCTCTTTAAGCCATCCGTGGTGTGGCAGGACGGGGATCAGGATACAACAACCAATGGGCCCGAACAAATCGTCCCTCCGGCCATTGAGCCAAATGACGACATCATCGGTGGCTTGACAGTTGAAGAAACCACTTCGGCTCATGAGGTCATGGCCATAATCGTACCATGGACTGATCCCTTCCTTGCCTACCTGGTACGGCAAGAGCTGCCCAACGATCAGACTAAGGCACGGCGCATAATCCGGCGCTCAAAAGCCTACAAGGTCCATGAGGGCGAGTTATATAAGAAAAGTGCTACTGGAGTCCTACAGGGTGCATACCAAAAACTGAGGGGCAACAACTTTTGGCCGAGATACATGCTGGCATCGGTGGCCACCACGCGGCAGCTTGGGCCCTGGTAAGGAAGGCCTTCCGAGCAGGGTTTTTCTGGCCGCCCGCCAAGACGCCTGCACTCTAGTCCAACATTGTGTTGGATGCTAGCTTTTCGCTAATCAAAGCCACATGCCCCCCATGGCTCTCTGGACTATACCAATCACCTGGCCTTTCACAGTCTGGGGATTGGACATGGTTGGACCACTTAAAGGTGGAACCAAGAAAAAGAAATACCAAATGGTTATGGTCGACAAATTCACTAATTGGATTGAAGCAAAACCAGTAACCTCAGCAAAGTCCGGACCAGTCATCGACTTTATATCCGGCGTGGTACACCGTTACAGTGTCCCCACGGTATCATCATGGATAATGGATCCAATTTCATGGCGCAAGAAGTCAAGGACTGGTGCGCTACTATGGACATCAAGCTTGATTACGCTTCGGTGTACCACCCGCAAACCAACAAGAAGGTTGAGAGGGCCAACGGACTAACCATGACAGGTATTAAGCCTCACCTAGTCCATTCCTTAAAACAATCTGATTGTTACTGGGTGGAGGAACTCGACTCCGTGCTTTGGGGACTGCGCACTACCCCGAACCGATCAACGGGATACACACCCTTCTTCATGGTATACGAAGCAGAAGCAGTCCTACCTTGTGATATTATTCACGAAGCACCTCGAGTATGCATATATGAGGAAAAGGAAGCTGAGTTGGATCGGCAGGATGACCTAGACGCTTTGGAAGAGGAGCGGGATGTCGCTCGGGCTCGTTCTACATTTTATCAACAGCAGGCTCGACGCTACCAGAGCAGGGAAGTTCGGGCGAAGGCATACAACGTTGGAGAACTCGTCCTCCGCCTCCAGAGAAGCAAAAGAACAAGCTCTCGCCCAAATGGGAGGGCCCTTTCATAATTAATGAAGTATTAGCAGGAGGAGCGTATCGTATTCGCAACCCGGCCGATAACCGCCTCGAACCAAACCCTTGGAACGCAACCCGGCTCTGGCGCTTCTACGGCTAAAGATGCCCACGTCAGCCCACTACCCCTTTCCTCATTGTAAATTTCTTCTTTTTTTCTAGAGAATTAGCATCTCCCGGGCCATGTTCGGATAAACTGAATTCTGTTTAGGCCCTCTTCATCGCAGATTTTCAAATGTAACACCCAGAGTTCACCTCGGGCTCCTTTAAAGCAGCCAATCAATATATTCCGGTGCACGTAATCATCTCTGTCGTGTTTGCACTCTCCCGAATACCTCTTCCGGCATTATATGCACCGATTTGACTGAAGTTTTTGCCAAGCTGGGTTGCCTGGCTCATGTGTTTACCCCCTACGTTCCAGATTGTTCGGCTAGGGGGTAAAGGGAGCACCTCTGCGATTGTTCCGACCGGGTCAGCCGTGTACGTACCTCAGATGGGTGAAGCCGAAAGCTAGCGTTCTTAAGAACACAATGGGTCGGCAAAGAGGAAAACTATAGTACTCTTGGTGTTCGTCACCAATGCTTGGGGATTCGGCCCCCGCATAAATTATTCACATACTTCGGGTATCTCCGCACGCGTTTTTGTCTGTTCGCACCCAAAGGCCGGATTGCCTAGTTACCGGAAGATATTTTCCTTCTTACCTCTGGTCACATTGTACAGAACACTCCCCGATCAGTGGCCGGGGAGGCAGAAGCCGATGGCCGGTTAAGACAGCGTTTTACAGTTCGGATCGAGACCGTTCGATGTAAAGTACATAGTTACATAGAATCAACCACATCACTCTTTGTCCACATTGTCTATTATGCTATCTAAAGTGCAATCCCGCTGGGACAATCGAGCTGCATGCATCACTTGGTCATAAACCAAATGAAGGGGTATTTCCTGCCCATCTGGCCCTACTGGCCCAACACGAGCCATATGCTTTGGCTCGAGTTTCCGAAACCGGGTTTTCACCATGGCCTATGCTTCTCGCGCCCCTCCCGACAGGATGATATTTTCCACAATTTGAAGCACCACCGAGCTCCCTTAAAGCGATTCGCTAGTTCGACCATATCATCCGGTGCCACTTCGGTCGGCCATAATGCCTTCGCCATGTTCTTCATAGCCTTTTGAGCTTTCTCATGAACCACAGATAGTTCCTTCAGCACGTTCCCGCCAAAGGACTACACTTCCTCTCTGGGCCGGCCAGTCAGGAGACCTAGCATCAAAGCATGGCATATCTTTTACATTCAAGCACGGTACAAGTCTATACTTCTCCAACGCTTACGGATAAACTTACTAAACATGCTGCTTCGCAGGCTCTGGTTTTCTCCATGAACTTGCGCCAATTGAGTTTTTAGACTCTCCAGTTCTTTGGCCTGTTTTTGGTTCTGCGCCTTTAGTTTGTTGTTCTCCTGATGGCTTCATTTTAAAACCTGAAGACCAGCTTGATGATGTGATTTCGCATACCGTTGAATTTCTTTGGCGTCGTCCAAGTCCTTTTGTAGTTGACCTATGGATTCAGCTGCTATAAAGATAGCTGGTGTTAAACAAAGCGCGATGGCATAATCCATGCGAATTTAGAACTTTCCCTCACCATGGGCCTCGCTGGTGAACTTCTTCACAGCTTCCAATTCGGCTTCCGCATCAGCCAACAATGTTCGGCTTCGCTCAAGGTCCTCAGACACTTTTTTATTCTGGTCCTTTAAGGCCCGTAGCAAATGATACACATTTCTTAGATCCTTAATTTGGACGTCCCGCCATATTCAAGGCTCGGGGGCTACTGGGTTAGTATTTACATTTGGCTGTTGGAACTCATTCCTTACCTGCATATCGGCTGACAAAAGATTGGCAATTTCCTTGAGGCCTGTTCGGGCCGTTACAAGATATGCGTCGACCGAATTGAAAGCATGAAATTATTGGTCAATAAAGGCGGCCTGGTGCAGGGATTCCTTCTGTCACCGGTGATTCATCACACTTTCATCTTCTGAATTGGTAACCAAAACATCTTCAGGATCTTCCATAGGCTGATGTGTTGTGGGATCTCCCGCATTAACCTTCGCCCGCGCTGAGGGTCTTCGGCCACTCCCTAACACTCCCTTGATGTCTTCGGACGGTTGGGGTGGTACCTTCTTCCTGTTGACCCTGATTGAATTTCAACAGAGCCCCTCATAGATGAGGCCAGTGATGAACTGATGGCAATTTTAGAACATATTACCTTTTTTTTCGAAGATGCGATTGGCATGGTCGCTTTCCGTTTGGAGGCTCCTTTGTTTGCCGCAATTAACGCCGCCTCCGTTGGTGTTCGGCGTGAGGTATGGCGGCCCTTGGAAGTAGAAGTTAGCGTAGCCGGAGTAGCGCAAGGCGAACGCTTTGTTGGAAAGGAGGCCTTCTTGCTACTTACGGCGGAGGAGGGGAGGAGCCCAGGATGATCGGCTGTGATGGCCACCTTAGAACCATCGAGGCTTTCCTGAAAGAAAACCCCGTCCTCAAAGTCAATCGATATCTCTGGGTCCTCGTGAAAGCCTGGGTCGTCATCACGAGAATGATCCTCCGGTTGAGGAGCGGGGCAGCTGGTGCCTTCAACTTGGCGTCTCCAGCTCTGTTCGGAAAAATGGTTGAACCGATCAGTATTCGGGTGTGATATCCGAGCTGTGTACACAAGTTTAAACTTACCCATTCAATGGAGTTGTAGCCCGAGTAGCCTTTCCAGTTTCTCGGGCGAACGAACTCTTCTTCCTCGCCTTTGAATAGATCCACCAATATGGCGGCCATTGCTGCTTGATTGTCCGGCCCCTATCGCTTGTAGCAGGATGCGTCACTTGTCCCATTATAGCTCCATAGGGGGTGCGTCTTTTGTTGGAGGGGTTGCACACATCGTTCGATCGCCGCAGCCATTACGTCAACCAAGGCCAATCCACCATGGGCCAGCACCCTTACCTTAGTGGCTAGGCACTGTACCTCGGCAGACTCTCCCTGGAAAGGACCCTTGGGCCTCCAGTTAAGTCATTTCTTAAGTGGGGCGTCTGAATACACGGGTAGACCCCTCCGAGCTGGTTCGAACAGGGGGACATCTTCGATATAAAACCATTCCGAAGACCACTATTCGAAATCTTTCTTTGGAGTCCCAATGGGATTTCCAGTGCCGGCTATGCGACACACCTCGGCTCCACCTACTGCAAGAATTGACCCCCCATGGGTGCAAGGGACGAGGCAGAAAAACTTCCTCCATACTTCAAAATGGGCCTCGCAGCCCAGGAACATCTCGCAGAGATCAATAAAGCCAGAAATATGCAGAATTGATCTCGGGGTGAGGTGGTGGAGCTGGATCCCATAAATCTCTAGCAGGACCCTTAAGAAAGGGTGAATAGGGAATCCTAGACCTCTTAGAAGGAAGGATACGAAACATACCCTCTCATCCTTATTGGGAATGGGAAAGTTCTCTATGAAGACTTCGCCGTTGTCTGAAGTTAGCCCGGCACGAACAGGCACGAGATCTGCGGCTGGAAGATACCCTTGCCGCTGGAGGTCGCATAGTTGGAGCCGTGACACGGAGGAGCTGCGCCAGTCGCCCGGGAGATGGCCGTGAGGGCGTGAGGATGAGCCAGGGACACCGGCCATGAGGATTTTCTCTGGGCAGGGTGGGGTTCCTTTCTTGGGTATGGATGGACCACTTGGTGCGCCCTTGGCCTTTTTAATAGATATGTTCCTGGTCCCAGGTGGCTGTTTTTGTAAAAGACACAAGACTACTCACCTTCTGGCGGGTGCACAAAAATTGAGGGTCGCTCTTGACAAAGTTAATTGTAAGGGGCCCACCATGATTTGACGGATCAAGAAGTCATCGGAAACCGAATTGTTGAATTCAGCCGAACAGGGTGAAGATGAGGAACTCGCCTCACAAGCTAAAGATTTTGGGAATCACGGGAGGATCAACAGTTGTGGGGTCCGGCGTTGAAGGCTAGTTCGGGGGCTACTGAGGGAGTCCTGGACTAGGGGGTCCTCAGGGTGCCGGCTCATCTCACGTGGGCCGGACTGTTGGGCCGCACCATATCCGGACCGAAGACCTCTTGTGCCTTGGTGTGTACCCCAAGTCAAGATGGAAGATCCGGTGTTTCCTTGATGTAACCGACTATCTGTAAACCCTAATACCCCAGGTGTCTATATAAACCAGGGGGCCTTAGTCCATAGGAGCTAGAAGAACAATCGCCATCCTACTAGTTAGGGTTTAGTTCATCTCATCTCGTGGTAGATCTAATCTGTAACCCCCTTATACACAAGCAATATAATCAAGCAGGACGTAGGGTTTTACCTCTTAGAGACGGACCAAACCTGGGTAAATATCATGTCCCACATCCACTATTCCCCATCGATCCAAGATCCACAGTTCAGGACCCCCTACTCGAGATCTGCCAGTTTTGACATCGACACTTGGTTCTTAACTGAGGGAAATACTTATGCCTACTTTACTGCATCACCCTTTTCTCTTCAAGCGAAAAACCAACAAAAGCTCAAGAAGTTGCATGTAGCGTCCGTCATACTGCATCTGAACGACCTTGGTGTGGCCCCTCGTCCGCAATGGGGGTAGCATCTGTCAAAATGTAAACGAAAATAGTTAGTAACTTCATTTCTCATAATAACCAATTTTTGGTGCAACAACTTGTTCATAGTTATTACCACTCCATTCTCCATAAAACGGGCGCGATGACCATTGTCGAACACATGGTCAAGCATGGTGTACTTTGTGTCGATGGTGGGCACAAGGGGGCGCTGATGACCCACAAGTACAGGGGATCTATCGTAGTCATTTCGATAAGTAAGAGTGTCGAACCCAATGAGGAGCAGAAGAAAATGACAAGCAGTTTTCAGCAAAGTATTTTCTGTAGGCACTGAAATTATCGGTAATAGATAGTTTGATAGCAAGGTAATTTGTAATGAGCAAGTAATAGTAACAGTAACAAAAGTGTAGTAAGGTATCCCAATCCTTTTTTGTAGCAAAGGACAGGCCGAAACAGTCTCTTATAATAAGCAAAACGTTCTTGAGGACACACAAGAATTTCATCTAGTCACTTTCATCATGTTTGTTTGATTCGCTTTCGCAACTTCGATAATTTGATATGTGGGTGGACCGGTGTTTGGGTGCTGTTCTTACTTGAACAAGCCTCCCACTTATGATTAACCCCTCTCGCAAGCATCCACAACTGCAAAGAAGAATTAAGATAAAATCTAACCATAGCATTAAACATATGGATCCAAATCAGCCCCTTATGGAATAGCGCATAAACTAGGGTTTAAGCTTCTGTCACTCTAGAAACCCATCATCTAATAACTACTCCAGAATGCATTCCCTTAGGCCCAAATATGGTGAAGTGTAATTTAGTCGATGTTCACATAACACCACTAAGGGAATCACAACATACATATCATCAAAATATCGAACGAATACCAAATTCACATGATTACTTTTGGCAAGACTTCTCCCATGTCCTCAAGAACAAAAGTAACTACTCACAAAACATATTCATGCTCAAGATCAGAGGGGTATTGAATAGCATAATAGATCTGAACATATGATCTTCCACCAAATAAACCAACTAGCATCAACTACAAGATGTAATCAACACTACTGGCAACCCACAGGTACCAATCTGAGGTTTTGATACAAAGATTGAATACAAGAGATGAACTAGGGTTTGAGATGGTGCTGGTGAAGATGTTGATGAAGATTGGCCCTCCCACGATGAGCGGGTTGTTGATGATGACGATGGCTTCGATTTCCCCCTCCCGGAGGCAAGTATCCTCGGCGAAATTGCTCCGCCGGAGAGCAAAAGTGATCCTGCCCAAGTTTTGCTTCGAGACGGCGGCGCTCCATCCCAAAAGTCCTCTTTTTATTTATTTTTCTAGGTCAAATGGACTTATATACCAGAAGATGGGCACCGAAGGCTGGCCAGGGGCCCCACTACCCACCAGGGCGCGCCAGGGGGGGTAGGCGCGTCCTAGTGCCTAGTGGGCACCTGGGTTGCCCCCTCTGGTATTTCTTTTCTCCAGTATTTTTATATATTCAAAAATAAATCACCGTAAAATTTCAGCTCATTTGGAGATGTGCAGAATAGGTATCTCTAATGTAGCTTTTGCAGGTCCAGAATTCCAGCTGCCAGTAATCTCCCTCTTTGTGTAAACATTGCATATTATGAGAGAAAAGGCATTAGAAATACTCCACAAAGTGTTATATTGATTAGAAACACTATAAATAACAGTAGGAAAACATGATGCAAAATGGACGTATCAACTCCCCCAAGCATAGACCTCGCTTTCCCTCAAGCGAAAGTCGATATCGATGATCATGCCCACATGTTTAGAGAGAGAGAGAGAGAGAGAGGTGTCGATAAAAGCAAAATACGGACATAGTAGCATCATGATCATTATTCTAACAGCAATATTTATTATCATATAACTTCTCATGAGCAAGTAATAATTCATCACAACATTGAAGTATACGTCATAAACTTTCTTGAAAACCAACAAACTATGTTCTCAGATAACAACGCAATTGTAATTCATCATATTTTCAGGAAGGGTCTCATGTCGGAGCTTTTTATCAAGTCCACATACTTAACCATCATTTAGTCTTCTATGATTGCTAACACCCACACCATGCATATGGAGCAAAAAGTCTCAGCCAGACTCAAAGAAACATAAGGGTTTATAATTTGGCCTCCCAATTTATTCACCTCAGGGGCGATGTCAACAATAATAACTCATGATCACCCATATCCAACTGGATATATGTGCCTAGATCTTTCCCCACCACATGATGCTTGCAAAAGAGAAAGATAAAAAGGAATAAAGGAGAATACTATTGACTCTTGCATAAAAAGTAAATATATAAAAGTAAAAGATAGGCCCTTCATAGAGGGAAGCAGAGGTTCTCATGCGCTTTTTGTATTTGGATGCAAAAGCTCTTAGTGCAAAGGAATGTCATGTTAGATTGCCCCTTATAATAGCAACCTTTATTATGCAGTCCGTCACTTTTATTTCTTTGCCATCACAAGTTCGTACAACGCTTATTTTCCCTTACACTAAAAGATCATACATATTTAGAAGCAATTTTTATTGCCTTATGCACCGATGACAACTTACTTGAAGGATCTTATTCAATCCATATGTAGGAATAGTAGACTCTCATAACATGAAGTTGGGTTTAAGGGTTTTGGATGCACAAGTAGTATCTCTACTTAGTGCGGATTTTTGGCTAGCAAAGATGTTGGGCAAGGACCACATGTTGGAGGATCTATGACAGTATAACTTCTATGTGAATATGAACAAACATAAATCATTACGTTGTCTTCCTTGTCCAACGTCAACAATTTGGCATAAAATACTTAATGGGGGCTCACAATCATAAATGATGTCCAAGATGGTATATTTGTATGTGAATATTCTCTTCCCTTATTAATTTTTTTCATGAATTGCATCATTGACCAATGCTATGTTTGTCAACTTTCAATAAATTTTACTACTTATAATATTCCTTATGTAATGTCATTACTTGCATATCATATTTTTCATTATTTTATTTATTTTGATTGGAACTTAAAAGTATAGAAGCAAAAACTCAAACTAAACTTTATTATATAACTCTCACTCGATTACATAGATAGATCACAAAACTAGCACTCAAAAATAAATCATACTAAGCTTTCATTTAACTAAATCATGAAATAACTAAGGATCGAACTACGATAAGTAAAGATAATAAAAGTGATGGTGATACGATACCGGGGCACCTCCCCCAAGCTCGGCACAAGCCAAGGGGAGTGCCCATACCCGTGTACTCAAATTTCTTTCTTTTGTGATGGTGGTGGTGGAGGTGCAGTAGCAGTCTTCTTCTCCAACTTATGTTTGAGGATGAAATTTTCCTCCCTCAAATCATCGACCTCTAGATCAAGCTTTAGTACCCTTTTGCATAACGCCTCCTTGCTTTCCTGCAGAAAATGGAGCGGGATAAATTGGGGCATAGATCTGTTTACTTTGTTTGGAAGACTTGACTTTTTGAATTCCATGTGCGACTCCCTGCGAGAAAGCAATCCCGGAGCCATCATATCCATTTCATGCCTCAGCATCCAGTTCTAGTTGTATCGATCGAGATACAACTCCGAGCATTCGTTACCGTGGACATGGCTATTCGAATAGATATACTTCCTTGCAGGGGTGCACAAACTTACCCAACACGCTCGATCAACTCCGGCCGGACACACCATCAGGTCATGACCGGTCTCGGTCGATCAACATACTGCAGTCCTACGTAGGCTCAACAAAGAGGCCAGCACGTCGGTCTACATCCTAAGCGCATAGGGGTCTTGGGCCCATCGCCCTTTGCACTCCTGCATGTTGCGTACGCGGCCGGCGAGCAGACCTAGCCCCCTTTTACAAGCGCATGCGTTCCAGTCCAACCCGGCGCGCCGCTCACTCGCTGACGTCCGAAGAGCCTTCGGCTGATACATATGATGCAGAGTGCCCATACTTATTCCCGAGTGGTGGTTAGTGCGAAAAGGCCAGAGGCCTACTCGGATCACATATCCAAACCGTTAGTGTGTTGGTAGCGCGCGGTAACAAGCAGAGACTCATGATCATGTGACCCCGTCGCCCCGTCTCATGGACTTACGGCAAGGGCTACGAATGCCCGGCCGTGCCAAGTAATTATCTTGCGGGTACCCTCTAGGTCAACCCGACTACACATCAACTCGCGGGTACACTCACGGTCAACCCAGCTTCACATTTCTCTCGCGGGTACCCCTCGGGTCCGACCCGACTTCAGTCATGGTTCTGGGGTAAAGTCAAACTAATTGTGTGGTTATAATCATCAAGAGGCAAATATGAGGAATCACCCTCGGTGGATTTCTACTCGATGGTCGATAACATCAAGGGGGAATCTGAGGAATCACCCTGGAAGGATCCCTACTCAATGTAACCGTTAAGGTGGACTTGGAGGAATCACCCTCGATGGTCCACACTTGAGGGGTTGCACGACAGAGTCGTTATCGGGAGTGGTGAAGGAGGAATCACCCTCGATGACCATGACAGAATAGCTACACTACAGAGTTATCATCAGGAGTGCGTTACGAGGTATCACCCTCGGCACTCGATAGTTACTCTGCAGAGTCGAGTAACTAAGGGGGGTGATGTGTTGTGTCGGGCCCTCGACGTCGATCACGTTGATGGAGTCATCGGTCACCAAGCGGGGGCAACTGGGACAAGGTGAGGGGTCTCTGGTGGATCACTAACCAACCTATACTAAGCAGTTTAGGATAAGCAGGTAAGTTACAAGAGCAGGTTACAAAATCAGGCTATGCATCAGAATAGGATCATACGAAAGCAGTAGCAGTTCTAATGCAAGTATAAGAGAGAAGGGAATGGGCGATATCGGAATGATCAAGGGGGGTTTGCTTGCCTGGAAGCTCTATTGAGAAGGAAAGGTCGTCGTCGACGTACTCGATCACAGTGGCATCGACAGCGGTCTCGGGGTCTAAGGGAGAGAAGAGGGGGAAGAATCAATAAATATAAAGCAAATAAAGCATCACAAAGCATAACATGGCAATACGCTGTGCTAGGGGTGACCTAACGCAGTGCTACACGTTGCAGACAGAGCAGGAAAATATCTGGGAATATGTTTCCGGTTTTAGGCATTTGTCAGACAGATGAACCGGAGGGGAAGGTTCCATGTTTGCAATTTTAGGGGCATGTGATAGGTATGGGGATGGCGTATTGGTATTCGTCTTATTATTCTGAGCAACTTTCATGTGTAAATTATTTTCATCTGACTTACGGATTAATTTATATGATTTTTCAAAGTTTTTAAACCTTTTTCTGAATTTCTGGAGTTATTTAATTAGAATTTAAATCCCTAAATACTTTTGTTACCAGGGTATTGGCTAGTCTATGTGTATGACCAGTGGGGTCCAGGGGGTCCACTCAGCAGTTGACCAGTCAAACTTGACTGGTTAACAGGGTCAAACAGGACCCACTTGTCATAGATTGGGTCAACCCATTCAATAGTTTGACTAGTCAAACTGGACAGGGGACCCACATGTCATAGGCTTAGCATCTAACAGAGTTTATAAACTATTTTAATTAGTTAAACTAACTAGTGGGTCCCAGATGTCCTAGGGCCATTAGATTATTTAACACTAATTAGATTAATTAGTTTAGCTTAAACTGATAGGGCCGACCCCACTTGGCAGGGCACAAGCCAAACCTCTAGCCGTGCACGCGCGCACAGAGAGGCCTCGGCCAGGGCCATGGGCACGGCCAGGGGCGGCGGTGCGCGCGGGGGGGGGGAGGGACAGAGCGGTAGGCAGCGGCGGCCGGAGGCGGGCTCGGTCGGGAGTGGGAGGGCGCGTGCGAGGGTGTGCGAGCTGCAGGCGAGCGCGGCCATGGAGCACGACAAGCATAGCTCCGGGCAGGGGAGGTGGGGCGGCGGCCTAAGGCGTCGGGAGCGAGGGGAGCAGGGAGTCATCGAGGGGGTCACTACGATGGTCGACGGGGAGCTCGGGGAGGCCGGGACGGCTCGGTCAACGACAGATCTAAGGGACATGGTGCGGCAGCCGAGTTGGGGAAGAAGACGCGGTCGGTGGTGGTGGGACGCTCCAGCTTCGATCCGGTAGCACAGGTGAAGAAGGAAAAGGGTGTCGAAGCTGCTGGTCGAGCTGTTGTAGCTCGGGGTGGAGCCGGAGCGTGCAGACGACGGTGGTGCGGCGATCTCCCTGCTCAGGGAGCAAAGCAAAGAGGGAGAGGGGGAGGGGGAGGGGACAAGAGGAAGGGATGAGTGGGGGCTAGGGTTACACAGGGCGTCGAGGGAGGCCTTATGCATCTTGGGCGTCGATGGAGGAACGACACGAGGGGGATCGGGCGCCTGGACGGCCATGCCATGACGCTGCATCCTCCTATACAGTAGGAAGAAGGAGAAAGCGGTGGTGGGCTTGGCCCACCACTGTTGCTCTTAGTGGCCCAAGTGCACAGTAGGTGTAAACCTATTTTCTTCTAACCTTTCTGTTTTACATTTTGCTCTCTGTTTGTATTTTGTTTTCGATCCAAATAAAATTTGGTACACAAGAAATTATCTCATAAATACTTTGTAGTATTTTGGAATGACACATAAAGTTTGAGGTCAATTGGAATTTTATAATTATTTGCTTATTTCGAAAAGGCTATTTTATTTATTGCTGGACCCCTTTATAATTTTCTAGGGATTTATTTGTGAGCCAAAAGATGTGAGTTCCTACGTGATAAATACTTAGGCATTATTTGCAAAATTATGAACTATTTTGTTTACATTTTTTAAAATGCAAATATTTAACTTGCATTTTAAATTTGAATTTGATTTTGTTTTCAATCAAGGGGGCAATTAAGCTTAGTAATCAGGGTGACATGGCATCATTAGTGTGGAGTTACTGTAGCATGATTCTTGGGGTGTTACAAATCTCCTCCACTACAAGAAATCTCGTCTCGAGATTTAAGAGGTAGAGTTAAGGGGAAAGGATTGGTTATGAAATTCTAACAAGTCTTCTCGGTCTTGGTTTCTCTTCTCGAAGATATCGATCCATTGCATTGATGTCTTCATTTCTCTGCTTCAGGTCATTATGATGAAGTTGTCGTTCTTCCTTCATGATCTTCACCGTACTTACGAAAAGGATAAGGGGGGAAACTCAGGAAGGATGGAAGTCAACACAAGTGAGATACCTGGGGGCTATCCCAGTGAACGAGGCGTAGAGGCATCTCCCGAGTTGAAATTCAAGAAAGTCATCGAGAGCAAAGTAAGAAGGTGCAATAAGAAGTTTCAAGCCGATAGGCAATTGTTCGATACCTAATCAAAAGGTGAAAGGGGTTCAAAGCAACGCTAATAAATATTGCATTTGATACTAGAGTAGATCTCTAGGAAGGTGGCTCGTGATTCACACACGAAGCCAAGCGTGAGGAATAACTTTAGAAACAGGGATGTACAAGAGAGTCAGGTTTCGATCCTGTGGAACTGTGGGTTATGCGCCCACCATGTGGGTTAAAAGTAGGAAGGGCGCTGACATCTTGCACGGTCATGATAGCAAGGCGGGTCAGAGGATAGCCTGTCAGTTATGTCAGCAACAACATCGGTACCAAGGGCGAGGGACGAAGAGAACCATTTTCCTGCTCGTTGAAATGAGGCGGACCAATAGGCAAAGTTCTCGTCCATCGGTGGTTACCGGAATGTCATCAATAGTAGTAACAGGGTCTTACTGACAGAGTTGTACACTGAGGTACTACATAAGCAGGAAAGTATTACTGCTTAGATCATATAGATCACAAGAAAGGTTAACCAAAACAATGGAAAGGAAAATGTGTATATACCCGAGTATCAAGGGTATATCTTTCCAAGGACAAGCATATGATGATATCCATGACAGGATCGTAAGTAGATTACCATTTAGGTAAAGGGGAGAGGAAATTCATGATGTTACCCATACAACAGTGTTTGGATAAGTGGACAAGAAACATTTAGCGTTGCGCCTCCAATGTTCTTAATGATGTTCGGAGTACCACAGTCATGCTTCGGGATAGCATTGACATGGTCATCAGGTAAAGGTTGGACCTTGGGAACACAAATGATCCATCGGGAATTTTTAGAACATCTCATGCAATTTTAACAGGGAAAAGATGAGGAGGTGGCCGATGGGTTCAGCGGCAATCCATCGACATGCCAAAAAGGATGTACTTCCAAAATTTATATGAACAAGTTTGTGTTGGGGGGGGGAGACAAGAATGTTGTCGATGCTAACACAAATCATCGAGGGGCAAGGATGGTATTTCTCATCCCGAATTCGATTGATATCCTGGAAGAGCTCAGAATGTTGATGCTCATCACGACACAATTGTCAAGAAAATTCAGGAAGATGTAATCGATCGGCGATGACATCAAGTCAAAGGAATGATGAAGCGAAAGGTTATTGGAACCATGGGTATGACACAAACTCGAAATCAAGCTTGTTGTTCAAGGCGAAATGATATGACGAGGAAAAATCAACGTAAGCTTAGCTCATCGTCAAAACTTGTGCCCCAGGAAGAAGGACCAGGTAGCACAGTTAATTTTTTTTGCATGTTAATGATATAGCCGATCGGGCTAGGAATGACTTGAAGGATTATTAAACTTGAAGCAACGTAAATTACTTAGAGTTATTTAATTAGAGTGCGGAATCGATTCACTTATCGGTGTTATCGAGTGACTAATAACTCAGAACCCAAGGGAAATCTGAAATCAGTGAGAAGCAATACTAGATGAAGACTCATAGGAAGCAACACTGTTCTTTGATATTCTCGAGATACCGAAGGGTAATATTCGAAGGAAGATCAAAATAGAGGTTGCGGAGATGTATTGATCGGCAGAAGTGAAGTGCTTTAACTTGTCTGAGAAATGGAATCAAGGAGAAAATATGGTCGGAACCACGATTGCAAGGGATCAATTCACAGATACCAGATGATGTTATATCAAGGGGATAATTATTATTACGAGAAGCTTTCATGATAAGATCTACACCATGTCCATGGGCATGAACACAAAGTTCAAGGTCGACTCCCACTTCTTCAATGCATAATCTTTCATTCACTTCTTTGTTAAAATTATTTGAATGTGAAGAACTATCTGGTGAATTACCAGAGGAATATGACCAGTGAAAACTATCGGGTTCACACAGATTAGGGAAGGCATAGGTTCAACCCATCGGGGCATCTTAGGAACATATAACGCAAACTTCACGAGTAAATTATACAAGCTCAGAAGCAGAGCATGGTTGAGAAAGCAGAGGATACAATTTACCAAAGGCATTATGTATCCGAGGAAAGGCCCACAAGGTTATTGAATATTAGACATTGTCAGGTAAAAACCAACAAAGGATCTGGTGGTCCACAAGGGATCTGATGTGAGCATCGGTACTCAACCAGAAGAAGAAAGAATGCAAGGAGATCAGATTATAGAAACAACTAACTAATTCAAAGCTCAAATGCAAAGGAATTACGATTTCCAAATCAAGGGATGAGAAGCAAATGCTCTGATTAAGGATGGATAAGTTGAATAGACTTAGGGGTACAATTGACGACAATTTGATCGGTCGAGAAGCAGCTCCTGTTCAAAATGACGTCTGAGCCGGAAGGATGAATTCTAGGATTCGCCGAAGGATTGTGAGCATCCGTAACATATTGAATCAATGGACTCAAAATGATAGTGACAAAGGGTGCCAATAAGATTACTAGACTTATGGGATTAACCATAATGCAAGAAACTAAGAATTTCAAGAGCAATAGGCCGCTGAAGATTTTTGGAAGATCAAAAAGTAATTCAAAGACTTTTGTGAAACACATGAACAACTGGGGATGAGCGAATCCCCGGTAATTGTGAGGAATTATTCGTACATGTATTCATGCGGAAAAGGAGCTGCAAGGCAGCAGGCACAATGGATTCTTGGAATATCGGAAAGTATTATAGGGTATCTTGTAATGATAAGAGCAATTGGAAATGAAGGTATGGACAGCAAGTGTATGTAGCTATCCATAGGGATTTATTGGTGGTAGAGAATTGCAATGGCTAATGGCACAAGAGTCCCGGGAAAACATCGGAGAGTATCTTCGGAATCTTCTCGTGCACGAAGCGATCATTTGGAATAAGGGGCTCTCCGGAAGGAAGTAGTTACGAGAACCTAGAGTTAGAGTTAGTAAAATCATTTAACCCGAATAGAAGAGAGAGATCAGAGTCCCAGAGTATAGACGAGGTATAAAAGATCCTAATACCACCCATTTGAGATGTGGGCCCATAAGCCACACAATCATGTTAGTGGAAAAAATTCAAAGACTAGACTCAACTTCGGCCAAGGAGTTGGTAAGGGGGCTACCTACAAGCAGTCAGCTCTGATACCAACTTGTGACACCCCCAATTCAATCATACACTAATCATACACGCAAATGTGTATGATCAAGATCAGGGACTCACGGGAAGATATCACAACACAACTCTAGACACAAAATAAAATAATACAAGCTTTATATTACAAGCCAGGGGCCTCGAGGGCTCAAATACAATTGAGTCAGCGAAAGCAACAATATCTGAGTACAGACATAAGTTAAACAAGGTTGCCTTAAGAAGGCTAGCACAAAAGCAACACGATCGAAAAGGCAAGGCCTCCTGCCTGGAGCCTCCTAACTACTCCTGGTCGTCGGTGGCCTCCACGTAGTAGTAGGCACCCTCAGGGTAGTAGTAGTCGTCAGTGGTGGCATCTAGCTCCTGGGATCAATCATCTGATCGCAATATCCGGAAAGAAGAAAGTAGGGGGAAAAAGGGTAGCAAAGCAACCGTGAGTACTCATCCAAAGTACTTGCAAGACTTACATCAGAACAAAACTAAGTATGCATCTGTATCAAAGGAATGGGCTGTATCTATGGACTGAACTGCAGAATGCAAGAAGAGAACAGGAAAAGCCTAGCCTATCGAAGACTAGCATCTTGCAGCATCAGAAGAGGTAAGAGTAACATAGCATAATAGTAGTAAGTATGGTGTAACATTAACGCCCAGAGATCCTTTCTCGATTCCATGCGAGAAAGCAATCCCGGAGCCATCATATCCATTTCATGCCTCAGCATCCAGTTCTAGTTGTATCGATTGGGATACAACTCCGAGCGTCCGTTACCGTGAACACGACTATTCGAATAGATATACTTCCCTATAGGGGTTCACAAACTTACCTAACATGCTCGATCAACTCCAGCCGGACACACCATCAGGTCATGACCGGCCTCGGCCGATCAACACACCGCAGTCCTACCTAGGCTCAACAGAGAGGCCAGCACACCGATCTACATCCTAAGCGTGCAGGGGTCTTGGGCCCATCGCCCTTTGCACTCCTGCATGTTGCATATGCGCCCGGTGAGCAGACCAAGCCCCCTTATACAAGCGCAGGCATTCAAGTCCAACCCGGCACGTGCCACTCAGTCGCTAACGGCCGAAGAGCTTTCGGCTGATACATACGACGTAGAGTGCCCATACTTATTCCCGCATGGTGGTTAGTGCGAAAAGGCCAGAGGCTTACTCGGATCACATATCCAAACCGTTAGTGTCTTGGCAGGGTGAGGTAACGAGCAGAGACTCATGATCATGTGACCCCGTCGCCCCGTCTCGTGGACTTACGGCAAGGGCTAAGAATGCCCGGCCGTGCCACATCATTATCTCGTGGGTACCCTCCAAGTCAACCCGACTACACATCAACTCGCGGGTACACTCACGGTCAACCCGACTTCACATTTCTCTCGCGGGTACCTCTCGGGGCCGACCTGACTTCAGTCATGGTTCTGGTGTAAAGTCAAAGTAACCATGTGGTTATAATCATCAAGAGGCAAATCCAAGGAATCACCCTCGATGGATTTCTACTCGATGGTCCATAACATCAAGGGGGAATCTGAGGAATCACCCTCGAAGGATCCCTACTCGAAGTAACTGTAAAGTTGGACTTGGAGGAATCACCCTCGATGGTCCACACTTGAGGGGTTGCACGACATAGTCGTTATCGGGAGTGGTGAAGGAGGAATCACCCTCGATGACCACGACCGAATAGCTACACTACAGAGTTATCATCAGGAGTGCGTTACGAGGTATCTGTTGGGGAACGTTGCATGAAAAACAAAAAAAATTCTACGCACATGGAAGATCTATCCATGGAGATGCATAGCTATGAGAGGGGGGAGCATCTACATACCCTTGTAGATTGCTAAGCAGAAGCGTTTATCAACGTGGTTGATGTAGTCGTACACCTTCACGATCTGTCCCAATCAAGTACCGAACGTATGGCACCTCCGCGTTCAGCACATGTTCAGCTCGGTGATGTCCTCGCCTTCTCGATCCAGCAAGAGAGGCAAAGTAGTAGATGAGTTCCGGCAGCACGACGATGTGGTGACGGTGGTGGTGAAATTATCTGTAGGGCTTCGCCAAGCACAACGGACGTGGACGGAGGAGGAACTAGAACTAAAGGGAGACGGGGTGCCGCACACGGCTTGGGGATCATGGTGTGTGTTGCCCCTCTCCCTCCTCTCATATATATAGTTGGGGGAGGAGGGGAGGCAGCCTAGGGAGCCCCCAAGGGGGCTGGCGGCCAGCCCTAGGGCCTGCCCTGGCCGCCCCCTCTCCTTCTTTAGTGCCAGGGGAGAAGGCAGGAGGGGAGGCGCCCCCCCCCCCCCCCCATTCCTTTCTGTCATGTGGAGGGGAAGGCAAGAGGGGCTAGCCCTCCCCCCTTTTCTTCCCTAGGGTCAGCGTCCTAGAGGTGGCGTGCACCAGCCACTTGGGGGCTGGTGTGCTTCCCTCGTTGGCCCAATAAGCCCAATAACTCCCCGTGGCCTACCCGGAACCCCTTCCGGTGATCCGATAAATACCCGGTGCATTCCGAAACCTTTCTGGAGACCAAATAGTATCGTCCTATATATCAATCTTTACCTCCGGACCATTCCGGAGCTCCCCGTCATGTCCATGATCTCATCTGGGACTCCGAACAACATTCGGTCACTATTTCACATAACTCATATAATACTATATCGTCAACGAACGTTAAGCGTGCACATCCTACGGGTTCGAGAATGATGTAGACATGACTGAGACGCTTCTTTGGTCAATAACCAATAGCGGGACCTAGATGCCCGTATTGGTTCCTACATATTCTACGAAGATCTTTATCGGTCAAACCTTTATGACAACATACGTAGTTCCCTTTGTCTGTCGGTATGTTACATGCCCGAGATTCGATCGTCGGTATCTCCATACCTAGTTCAATCTCATTACTGGCAAGTCCCTTTACTCATTCTGTGATACATCATCTTGTAACTAACTCCTTAGTCACTTGGCTTGCAAGCTTCTTGTGATGTTGTATTACCGAGAGGGCCCAGAGATACCTCTCCGTCATACGAGTGATAAATCCCAATCTCGATTCACGCCAACTCAACAGACACCTTTGGAGATACCTGTAGAGCATCTTTATGATCACCCAGTTACGTTGTGATATTTTATAGCACACAAGGTATTCCTCCGGTATCCGGAAGTTGCATGATCTCATGGTCGAAGGAATATGTATTTGACATTAAGAAAGCAGTAGTAATAAACTGAACGATCATATGCCAAGCTAACGGATGGGTCTTGTCCATCACATCATTCTCCTAATGATGTGATCCCATTATCAAGTGACAACACATGTCTATGGTTAGGAAACCATAACCGTCTTTTGATCAACGAGCTAGTCTAGTAGAGGCTTACTAGGGACACGGTATTTATTTATGTATCCACACATGTATTTAAGTTTCCGGTCAATACAATTCTAGCATGTATAATAAACCTTTATCATGATTAAGGAAATATAATAATAACCACTTTATTATTGCCTCTAGGGCATATTTCCAACAGTCTCGCACTTGCACTAGAGTCAATAATCTAGTTCATATTGCCATGTGATTAACACCCAATGAGTTCTAAGGTGTGATCATGTTTTGCTTGTGAGAGAGGTTTAGTCAACGGGTCTGCCACATTCAGATCCGTATGTATTTTGCAAATTTCTATGTCTACAATGCTCTGCATGGAGCTACTCTAGCTTATTGCTCCCACGTTCAATACGTATCCTATCGGCGTTCTGGGAACCAGGGTACCCAGACTTGCCTGCCTGCGGCCCATAGCGTGGCTCCCTTGAGGGCCTGGTACGGCCCACCTCCAAGACCATCAAGACAAGACACTCGCAAGGGGCCAAGCCTCGTGAGGCGGACGGCACCAAGACCTCCAAAGGGAGAGGCCTCCTCAGGCGGCCTCCCAAGGAGCAGAGATTTCTATGCAGGTACCAGCCTCACGAGGCTGCGGTGACGCGAGCCATGACGACCAAGGCCAGGCGGGCGCCAGCGGGCACAGAGAAGGCAGTTTCCTCTTTGGTACTAAGGAGGCAAGGACAGGCGTGGGTTCCCGAGGAATCTACCAAAGGTTTCCATTCCGGTGCAACGAGACCAAGACCACCAGCACGGCAGGACGGATGTCATCACCGAGCCCACCGCTGCGTCACGACTAGAAGCTTTGCAGGCGAAGACCACCTTTTGTCAGGATAAGATGTACTACTTGTCCCCTTTCAAATTGGCCACTGTGGGATCCCTTCCCGCCTACGTTTTGGGGGAAGAGGGCCGAGGCCACTATAAATATAGGTTAGCCACCACCATAGAGGTGGTAGACTCATTCTCACCCCCGAGCCCTCGTGAGGTTGTTCATCCTCTGTACTTGTTCATCCTCGGCCCCTCATGAGGCCAATCCACCACAAAGCAGGAGTAGGGTTTTACACCGCAAGGTGGCCCAAACCTGGGTAAACTATCGTGTTCATCTTCTTCCTTGCTCACGCGAGTCCAGCTAGGCTAGGCTGTGGGGCAACGGGTTTGTAGGCTGGATAGGTTGAGTTCTCCGCACACGCCCCAGACTTCGAACCTTCTTGGGTCTGCGGAGCCCTGAATCCGACATTTGGCGCACCAGGTAGGGGTGTGTTGAAGCTCAGCCTCTTCACCATCCATGTTCTGCCCGCGACTCGTGGTTCCCATGGCAGGCGCCGCCCCGTTCGCCGGGCCGCAGGGTGCTTACGGAGGCAATGTGGGCCACCGGGCCTTCGCCCCCGACCTACGGTGGGTGCAGTGGCCGCAGAAGTTCAGGCCGACGTTGCCCCCGCTGTACGACGGCCTGGCGGACCCCGAGGAGTTCCTCCGGTTTTACGTGCATGCCATCTGGGTGGCGGGCGGCGACGACAAGGTCATGGTGAACTGGCTCCCCATGGCCTTCACGGGCGTGCCGCGTTCCTGGATGCTCAGGCTGCCGGAGTCTTCTGTGGCCTCTTGGGAGGAACTACGCAGTCTGTTCATCGCGCGCTTTGCGGTGCCAGCGCCCCATGTTGTCACGTCCATCCTCGGCGGGTCACAGGCATCATCCTCGGGCCGCCATGTCAAGCAACTCCTCCGTCGGCTGGGAGCTGCTCGCCCATGGCAGGGGGCTCCTCCAGGCCGCGCAGCGCCTGAGACCGACATCACCTTCGACCCCAAGGATCACCCCAGGACGACGGTCGGCGCCGGTGCGCTCCCCATGCTGTGCACGCCCACCATCAGCAATGTCTTGGTCACCAAGACCCTCATTGACGGTGGCGCCGGCCTCAACATCCTCTCCGTGGAAGCCTTCGACCTGCTCCAAGTGCCCTACGACCAGCTCGCGCCCACCAGGCCTTTCTCGGGGGTGGTCGGCGGCTCCACCGCCCCCTTGGGGCAGATATGCCTCCCTGTCACCTTCGGCACGTGCTACAACTACTGAACCGAGCTCATTGACTTCGACGTTGCCCGCATCGGCCTCCCGTACAATGCCATCCTTGGGTATCCGACCGTTGCCAAGTTCATGGCGGCGACACACCCCGGCTACAACATCGTCAAGATGCCTGGGAGCAGCGGCATCATCACCGTGGTGGGGGACACCAGGGACACACTCCTGGCCCTCAAGCTCACTTACAAAGCCTCGGCAGCCATGCGGCCAATCGCTAGGGACGCTCCAGAGATCCCGGAGGCCGCGCCCACAAAGAAGAAGCAATTTTTCTCCCAAGACCGGGCCGAGACAAAGCAGGTGCCCTTCGACGACGGAGGCTCAGGCCACACCTTCACCATAGGTGCCGGCCTCCCTCTGGATCAGGAAGAGGCACTGGTCGGCTTCCTCCGTGCGAACAAGGATGTGTTTGCATGGGAGGCGACGGACTTGGTCGGCGTCCGGTGGGACCTGATTGAACACCATTTAATGGTGTGCCCCAGCGCACGCCCGGTGAAGAAGAAGGCGCGGTGGCAAGCCCAAGAGAAGCAGTCCTTCATCGTCCAGGAGGTTCGCAAGCTGCAAGAAGCCGGCGTCATCCAAGAAGTGCGGCACCCAGATTGGCTGGCCAACCCGGTCATCGTCCCCAAGAAGGGCGGGAAGGAGCGCATGTGCGTCGACTTCACCAGCGGCAACAAGGCGTGCCCTCAGGACCCGTTCCCTCTTCCGCGCATCGATCAAATCATTGACTCCACCGCCGAGTGCGACCTGTTATGCTTTCTAGACGCCTTCTCGGGCTACCACTAGATCAAGATGGCGGTGCAGGACATTGAGAAGACAGCCTTCCTTTCCCCGTGCGGGGTGTACTGCTATACCTGCATGCCCTTTGGGCTGCGGAATGCCGGCACGACCTTCCAGCGGTTGATGCACATCGCTCTGGTCCAGCAGCTCGGGAAAATGCCGAGGCGTACGTCGACGACATAGTGGTCAAGTCACGGGAGGCAGGAACCCTTGTCGAAGACCTAGAAGAAATGTATGCCAACCTGCGCAAGGTAAACCTACAGCTCAACCCGGAGAAGTGCGTGTTCGGTGTCCCGTCCAGCAAGTTGCTGGGGTTCCTGGTATCGCACAGAGGGATCGAGGCTAACCCCGAGAAGGTCAAGGCAATAGAAAGGATGAGCCCGCCATAGACCCTCAAGGAGATGTAGAAGCTCGCGGGCTGCGTTACCTCACTGGGGCGCTTCATATCCAAGCTTGGTGAGCGTGTCCTCCCATTTTTCAAGCTGATGAAAAAGAAGGGGCCCTTCGACTGGACCCCAGAGGCTGAGGCAGCTTTCCAAGACCTCAAGAGGTACCTCACGAGCCCGCTGGTAATGGTGGCGCCTCGCCCTCTTGAGCCCTTGGTGCTTTACCTGGCTGCCACGCCTCACTCAGCTAGCGCGGCGCTCGTGGCGGTCAGGGAGGAGCACGCGGATGCGGGTGCGCAGCATAGCACCCCGCGTGCAGTCGCGCCATCGCCACCTCAGGATGTCGCTCCTGAGGCCTCAACCACTCCATCGGACTGCAAAGCTCTCGAGGCCCCCTCGACCCAAGTGGAGCGGAACATCACCGACGCCTCTTCCCTCATCAAGCACCCGGTGTACTTCGTCAGCACGGTGCTGCATGACGCGCGCGCACACTACCCCATGCCTCAGAAGCTGCTGCTCGTGCTCCTCGTCACCTCCAAGAAACTGTGCCACTATTTCCAGGGCCACCCCATCAAGGTCGTCTCTGCATACCGCCTGGAGAAGGTGCTCCGCAGCCCCAATGCCGCGGGGAGGGCTGCCGAGTGGAACATCGAGCTACAAGCGTTCCAGCTGGAGTTCAGCACCACCAGGGTCATCAAGGGTGCGGCCCTCGCCGACTTCATGGCAGAGTGGACGGATGCCCCTGACCGGGGGATGGGCGAAGATCGGTCCCTCGCGCCCGGAGATGAGGCGCCCGATGGATGGGTCATGTACTTCGATGGCGCATTTGCGCGGCGGGGCACGGGGGCTGGAGCCATGCTCATCTCGCCGACTCAGGATAAGCTATACTACGATGTGCAGCTCTGCTTTCAGCATGGTGAGAAGGTCTCCAACAACATCGTGGAGTACGAGGGCTTGATCGCTGGCCTCAGGGCCGCAGCGGCCCTGGGGGTTAAGCGTTTCACTATCAAGGGCGACTCTCACCTCCTCATCAACTTCTCCAACAAGGAATACAAGCCTAAGGACGAGCACATGGAGGCATACTTAGAAGAGGTACGCAAAATTGAAAAACGCTTCTTGGGCTCGGAATTATAGCACGTCCCGCGTGGCTCGAACAAGGAGGCGGACGATACCGCCAAGAGGGCGTCCCGACGCGAGCCCCAGAGGCCTGGCGTCTTCGAGGAGAGACTCTTCAAACCGTTGGCATCTCCCCCCGCTGTAGGCCCGACGCTGCTTCGGGAGGAGCCGCCCAGGCCCCCTCCTCAGGAGCCCCGGCCTGTGGCCCTACCTCAGGAGTCTGCCTGCTCCTAGCGCTGGAACCTTAGGAGGGTTGCTAGACCAAAGAGTTCAAGGCGTACCTGCTCCGCGGCACCCTGCCGAGGAAGGAGGAAGACGCGGAACGCGTGGCCCGCCAGGCCACCGTTTATTGCTTGCAGGATGGCGAGCTCTACCGAAGGATCCCAACGACGTCTCACTACGATGCATATCCAAGGAGCAAGGGCGCGAATTGCTGGCTGACATCCACGGTGGGGATTGCGCGCACTGTTCTTCATCACGCACCCTCGTGGGCAAGGTATTCTGCAGCGGGTTCTACTGGCCCACGGTGCTCAATGGCGTGATCGAGCTGGCGCGATCCTGTGAGGCCTGCCAGTTCCACGCCAAACAGATCCACCTGTCCGCTCAGGGCCTCCAGACCATCCCGCTCTCGTGGCCATTCGCGGTTTGGGGGCTGGACATCCTGGGCCCGTTCCCCCGAGCGACCGGGGGCTACCGCTACCTCTACGTCACCATCTACAAATTCACTAAGTGGGCGGAGGTGGAGCCCGTACGCACCATTCCTGCTGGCTCAGCCGTCAAGTTCATCAAGGGCCTCGTGAGCCGTTTTGGGGTCCCTAACCGTATCATCACTGACTATGGCTCTTAGTTCACAAGCAATCTCTTCAGGACATATTGTGTTAACCTTGGAACGCAGATATGTTACGCTTTAGTGGCACACCCACGGAGCAACGGCCAGGCCGAACGCGCCAACGTGGAGGTCCTGAGGGGCCTCAAGACAAGGAGCTTCAAGAAGAAGCTTGAGGCCTGCGGCAGGGGTTGGCTCGGTGAGCTTCAGTCCATGATGTGGTCCATCCGCACCACCGCGACTAAGCCCACCGGCGAGACCCCATTTTCCCTCGTCTACGGGGCTGAGGCGGTCCTCCCACACGAGATCAAACATCACTCCCCGCGGGTCTTGGCATTGACGAGGCATGCCAGGTCGCCTCGCGGGGGACAGATCTCGTGCTCGGGGAGGAGGGCCACCGCCAAGCCTCGCTCCGTGCCGCGAGGTACCAGCAGGCGCTGCGGCGGTATCATGGCCGCAGCGTCCGCTCCAGGACCCTTGAGGTGGGTGACCTCGTCCTGAGGCGGGTGCTCTCCAGGGAGTGGCTTCACAAGCTCTCGCCTATGTGGGAGGGCCCGTTTAGGATCGCCCGTGTCTCCAGGCCTGGCGCCGTGCACCTGGAGACGCAGGACGGGGTCCCCATCCAACCTGGAACATCCAGCACCTCCGGAAGTTCTACCCGTGACACTCTCACATAATAATGAGTGGGGCTATACACACCCTTGAGTATCTTGAGCGCCGCCCTGGGGCCTCACGGGGGCTCCCACCCACATCCAAGTGGAAGCCCCATGCTCCGCGCTGGCGGACGACACGGTCTTTCAGCGACTATGCCCACGCCTAGTGGAAGCCCCATGCTCCACGCTGGCAGGAAGACTAGAAGACTAGTGTAGGCGCCAGACGCGGCTATTCTTTTGCTTGCTTTTGTAGCTGATTTGCCACTTCTTGGAATGAAATTCAAAGTTCTCGCGTCTTTATTTGAAAGGGTTGGGAAATTTTTTTTCCTTGCAGTGTTTTCTCTTTCGAGTCTTGCAGTCGCCCGTCGCTCCTCTCCGCGTGTCTCGCGAGCAGGGGCTGGGCACTGTGTGTACGTCCGGGGCAGCCCGCGAACACACCTCGCCAAAGCCCTGGCGTCTTACTTTGGCATCCTGATCCTCGCATCACGCTCTTAAATGAGCCAATGGACATGTGCACCCTCCCAAGTCCTCATCTCCTAGCCTCGACGGGCATCGTGACCCGGTGTACCAGTACTGATCGGCCTTCGCCCGGGGGCTCGCATGGGGCGCGGCGCCCTGTGAAACATCTCCGGAGGCCCCATGTCCTCACGGACCACTAGGGACCTCGCGGCAGTTGGGTGCCTCCTGAGGCATGAAAACCTTCGGACCCTCAAGAAGGAAACCCCCGGCAAGAGATCTCTTTTGAATGGGAGGCACACAGGAGGTCCAGGCTCCGGAGGAGGACGCCCTCGCGGCGCAGGAGTTTACCATGAGAACACCAAGCTAAGTTATCCTAATCGTGATCAACAAGAACCTATCGGTCAATAGCAACACGAATGCTAGGATACGATGTAAGAATGTTAACATAACGGCGCAAGCATCATGGTCCGTTACACGCCCTAGCAGGGCTTTCGACATTTCTTGATGCAGGAAAAGAAAAAAAAGCAAAAGCGGCCTCGCTACCACTGCGGCCCCTGAGGCCTGGCTCCGGCGACGCCCGCACTCAGTCGGAGTCCTCCTCCTGCTTCACCGGGGCGCGATGGCGAGGTGGCTCGTCGCCCTCCCCGGTCTGGGCTCGGAGGTGAGGCGGCTCGTCGTAGTCGTCGTCGCTCGTGCTCTCCCCAGAGGAAGAGCCGCCGCCGCTAGGTGCATCATGGCCGTCGCCAAGGGTGAGTTCACCGCCGAGGATGCTACCGCCCCTCCGGCTGTCATCATCGGAGGGGTGGACATCATCGTTGTCGCCCTCCGGGCAACACCCCAGGCGCCTGCCGTCTTCCCTGAAGATCCTAACGTAAAGGGTCGCCACTCCGTCGTGCCTGAAGTGGAGAGTACATCCCCCCTCCAGGCCGCGTGCGCGGGCGAACGACTGCCACCCACGGTTCAGGAACACGTTACCGGTAGGGTGACCTCGACCTCCACCCACGAGGCCTTGCTGCAGCAACCGTCGGCCTACAGCCAGAGGCTGCCAGGCCCTCCGGCCGACAGCACACCCGTGAAGAAGCGTGGGAGCTGGAACCAGATGCCTGCCGGCCTTTCCGACCACACCACGAACTCCGAGGACGCGTCGGCCGAGTGGGATCGTGGGCGCGGTGGCCGGACGGCCGCCGCATGCTTCCCCCCTTGGCCATGGCCGCCTTGGCCACGGTAGCTTTCGGCGTGGGAGGGAGCCTTCCCATGACCGCCAGAGGTGGCGCCGACCTTCGAGGGGGTGCGCGCGCCCTCGGGGAGCCACCGCTGGCGTCACGGCATACTTGCGGGGACGGTCGCGGCCCTCCTTGGGCGGTGGCGAGCCTGGTCCCTCCTTGGGGGCCTTGCCCTTCTCCTCGGCGGAAAACCTCCTCACCAGTGCCATGGATGTTTTGGCAAGATGGTGGTACGACGAAGAAGAAGAAGGAGCGGGCGGGCGGTAAGAAGAAGAATATGGGCCGGGGGCTCTGCCCCCTTCCCCATTTATAAGCGAAGGAAGGCTAACCGGCGGCCTCTCACGTCCCAAGCAATGATGGCCCCGCTGCATGCGCCAGGCAGTTGTCAAGTCGGGCGGTTGCCGAGGCCATGTGGGGAAGTGGAGACGCCCATGTCCCGTCAAGCACCACGCGTCGACTTGGCCTGCAGGCGATTTGGGGCCTGCGGCGCTTCGCCCTTGCCCTTTGGCTTCGCCTCAAAGCCAAGCTCGAGCGCGCCTTGGGCCCGGGGGGCTGCTGTCGGTGTTCTGGGAACCAGGGTACCCAGACTTGCCTGCCTGCAGCCCATGGCGTGGCCCCCTCGAGGGCCTGGAACGGCCCACCTCCAAGACCATCAAGACAAGAACCTCGCGAGGGGCCAAGCCTCGCGAGGCGAATGACACCAAGACCTCCAAAGGGAGCGGCCTCCTCAGGCGGCCTCCCAAGGAGCGAAGATTTCTATGCAGGTACCAGCCTCACGAGGCTGCGGTGACGTGAGCCATGACAACCAAGGCCAGGCGAGCGCCCGTGGGCGCAGAGAAGGTAGTTTCCTCTTTGGTGCTAAGGAGGCAAGGACATGCGTGGGTTCCCGAGGAATCTACCAAAGGTTTCCATTCCGGTGCAACGAGACCAAGACCACCAGCACGGCAGGACGGATGTCATCGTCGAGCCCACCGCTGCGTCACGACCAGAAGCTTTGCCGGCGAAGACCACCTTTCGTCAGTATAAGATGTACTACTTGTCCCCTTTCAAATTGGCCACTGTGGGATCCCTTCCCGCCTACGTTTTGGGGGAAGAGGACCAAGGTCACTATTAATATAGGTTAGCCACCACCATAGAGGGGGTCGACTCATTCTCACCCCCGAGCCCTCGCGAGGTTGTTCATCCTATGTACTTGTTCATCCTCAGCCCCTCGTGAGGCCAATCCACCACAAAGCAGGAGTAGGGTTTTACACCGCAAGGTGGCCCGAACCTGGGTAAACTGCCGTGTTCATATTCTTCCTTGCTCACGCGAGTCCAGCTAGGCTAGGCTGTGGGGCGATGGGTTGGTAGGCTGGATAGGTTGAGTTCTTCACACATGCCCAAGAGTTCGAACCTTCTTGGGTCTACGGAGCCTTGAATCCGACATATCCAGATTGAGACTCAAAGTCATCTGGATCGGTGTCAAAGCTTGCATCGACGTAACCCTTTACGGCGAACTCTTTATCACCTCCATAACCGAGAAACATTTCCTTAGTCCTCTAAGGATAATTTTGACAGCTGTCCAGTGATTCACTCCTGGATTACTATAGTACCCCCCCTTGCCAAACTCATGGCAAGGCACACATCAGGTCTGGTACACAGCATGGCATACATAATAGAACCTATGGCTGAGGCATAGGGAATGGCTTTCATTCTCTCTCTATCTGCTGCCGTGGTTAGGCTTTGTGTCTTACTCAATGTCACACCTTGCAATACAGGCAAGAACCCTTTCTTTCACTAATCCATTTTGAACTTCTTCAAAACTTTGTCAAGGTATGTGCTTTGTGAAAGTCCTATTAAGCGTCTCGATCTATCCCTATAGATCTTGATGCCCAATATATAAGCAGCTTCACCGAGGTCTTTCATTGAAAAACTCTTATTCCAGTATCCTTTTATGCTATCCAGAAATTCTATATCATTTCCAATCAGCAATATGTCATCCACATATAATATCAGAAATGCTACACAGCTCCCACTCACTTTCTTGTAAATACAGGCTTCACCATAAGTCTGTATAAAACCATATGCTTTGATCACCTCATCAAAGCGTATATTCCAACTCCGACATGCTTGCACCAGTCCATAGATGGATCGCTGGAGTTTGCATACTTTGTTAGCACCTTTAGGATCGCCAAAACCTTCTGGTTGTATCATATACAACTGTTATTTAAGAAATCCGTTAAGGAATGCAGTTTTGACATCCATTTGCCAGATTTCATAAGCATAAAATGCAACAATTTCTAACATGATTCAGACAGACTTAAGCATCGCTACGGGTGAGAAAGTCTCATCGTAGTCAACCCCTTGAACTTGTCAAAAACCTTTCGCGAAAAGTTGAGCTTTGTAGACAGTGATATTACCATCAGCGTCCGTCTTCCTCTTGTAGATCCATTAATTTTCAATGGCCTGCCGATCATCGGACAAGTCCACCAAAGTACACACTTTGTTCTCATACATGGATCCTATCTCAGATTTCATGGCTTCAAGCCATTTGTCGGGATCTGGGCTCATCATGGCTTCTTCATAGTTCGTAGGTTCACCGTTGTCTAACAACATGACTTCCAGGACAAGATTACCGTACCACTCTGGTGCGGAACATGTTCTGGTCGACCTACGAGGTTCAATAGTAACTTGATCCGAAGTTTCATGATCATCATCATTATCTTCCTCTCTAGTTGGTGTAGGTATCACGGGAATGGTTTTCTCTAATGTGCTACTTTCCAATTCGAGAGAAGGTACAATTACCTCATCCAGTTCTACTTTCCTCCCACTTACTTCTTTCGAGAGAAACTTCTCTAGAAATGACCCATTTTTAGCAACAAAGATCTTGCCTTCGGATCTGTGGTAGAAGTTGTAACCAATAGTTTCCTTAGGGTGAAGACGCACTTCTCCGATTTGGGTTCGAGCTTATCAGGCTGAAGCCTTTTGACATAAGTGTCGCATCCCCAAACTTTAAGAAATGACATCTTAGGTTTCTTGCCAAACCATAGTTCATACGGTGTCGTCTCAACAGATTTACATGGTGCCCTATTTAACGTGAATGCGGCTGTCTCTAATGCATAACCCCAAAATGATAAAGGCAAATCGGTAAGAGACATCATATAATGCACCATATCTAATAAAGTACAGTAACGACGTTCAGACACACCATTATGCTGTGGTGTTCTAGGTGGTGTGAATTTTGAAATAATTCCACATTGTTTTAAATGAAGGCCAAACTCGTAACTCAAATATTCGTCTCTGCGATCAGATCATAGAAACTTTATTTTCTTGTTACGATGATTCTCCACTTCACTCTGAAATTCTTTGAACTTCTCAAATGTCTCAGACTTGTGTTTCATCAAGTAGATATACCCATACCAACTCAAATCATTTGTGAAGGTCAGAAAATAATGATACCGGCCGCGTGCCTCAACACTCATCGGACCGCATACATCGGTATGTATTATTTCCAATAAGTCATTAGCTCGTTCCATTGTTCCGGAGAACAGAGTTTTAGTCATCTTACCCATGGGGCATGGTTCGCAAGTATCAAATGATTCATAATCAAGTGATTCCAAAAGTCCATCCGCATGGAGTTTCTTCATGCGCTTTACACCAATATGACCTAAACGGCAGTGCCACAAGTATGTTGCACTATCATCATCAACTTTGCATCTTTTTGGCATCAATATTATTGAATATGTGTATCACTACGTTTGAGATTCAAGAAGAATAGACCATTCATCAAAGGTGCATGACCATAAAAGAAATTACTAATATAAATAGAACAACCACTGGTACCGTAACGTGCTATACAAATGGTTTTTAAGCCCTTTCCGCGACGGCATTCGGAACCGTCGCCAAGTGAGTGACTGCGATAGGGGGGCCCTTTCCACACGACCCAAAAACCGTCAGGGATAGGCGAGCGGCTACTGACGATCGCCATAGAATAAACGTATGACAAGTCACCCCAGTCCCACACGTTACATCTCGATGTTACGTTTCTGATCCGAGAGACATCCCAAACGATTACGCCACTATAGTCATGTGAAAAAGGTGGACATCAACATTTAATCTACCGATGTGTTTGCGATCGGTACGTTATCGCACACGGTTCAAGAATGTAAACTGTGTGCGGTGCCTCTACTAATGCCAACGTGTCCATTTTCATAACTGTGTGCGATAGGTATTCCTATCGCACATGCAAACAAATTTGAAATGTTTGCCGTATTACCATGAATCACACACACATATGAGACGAAACCATGTGTGCGTCCGTCGGGCATCGCAAACGTTTCACGTCAAAGAACCGCCCATTCTCTATTTTTCATCGCACACGCTGTTTTCTTTCTAACCGTGTGCACATTATTTTATTCGCTCCTGTATAATTTTATTTTTCCTGTAATTTATTATTTGAATTGAAAATTTTGAAATATGAAACGTGGAATTCGAATTCGCAACACAATGCTTCAACAACCAATCCATAAATAAAATTCTCAGTACAATATGTTCAGTAATTACAGGATTAGACAACAATTAACTATGATGAACCACAATATTTAGAGGCGGTAAAGGTGAAAAGACAAGTGTAAATCATTTTGGTTGCCGCTGGTGTTGAAGAAGCGGAATGCCCATAATGTGCCCTCCTGCATGCCATAGGCATGGACAACTTTTGTCCAACCCCTTGTGACGATCGCCCGCCCATCCTTTACCGCCTTCAGGAAGACTTCTAGAGCATTATCATTGTAGCATGAATTATATACTTTAACCTTAGTTGCCTCCACTCCGGTCATGTAGTTTGCAAGGTAATCATCAGTAAATAGCTTCGGAAACCACCGAAAAGAGAAAGATTTCAGATACTCAGTTCTAATAGAGTAACTTGTTGTGGGCAGGGGGAAAGGCAACACATTACTTACCATCCTAAAGTTCACTATTGTCTTGGACAAAGTGTAAATAAAGAGCTTAATTCCCATCACCCGTTTCTTTCGCCTAACAATCTTTCTTAGTTTCCTCACTTGACACTTATTCATGAATATCTCATTGCCCCATACGCAAAAGGGATCGAAGCGTGGATCAGTACCGCTCATATATGTACCTACAAGCAACCAGTAAATGTTAGAAGCTAAACTGAGATTGCACAAATGATGTAAAATACAACTACCTATGTTCCTAAGTACAAGTATTTTTAGAGATTTCAATATGAACTACATACGGATGTATATAGAATTATAGACATAGTTTAGATTAGAATCTAGATTCACTCATTTTGCTCCGTATGTAGTCTATATTGGAATCTCTGAAAATACTTATATTTAGGAACAGATGGTGTATAAGACATGGGATGCAGCTAACCACGAAGACAAACAACAGCATCACCCATTGTAGCCCTGTGTAAGTACATGGAAAGCCAATGTTAACTACAACAGGGTTAACGTCCACCAAAAATAGCAAATGGTAATAAAACGGCAGCATCTGTAGTGATATCTTCATTGCGAAAGAGTAGCACGGTAGCAAAGGGACGGATTAAAAAATGGATAGAATTGTTTACTGCAACAGACAACCTAGTATAGCCATTGAAACTGGTACTGATAGAAATAAAATTGTCAGAGTTAAACATTGGAAGACAGGTGCTACTAGAGCAAAGAATGGCCCTGTTGTCTATAAAAAGGTAGGAAAAATAGATAAGACGGGCTAGGCATGTTTACTACAACATGCTTAATACATGAACCGTACAAAACATGGCCATCGCAACTGGTATTGGTAAGATTAAACTGGTGAGTTCATACTTGGTAAGTCCTGAGGGGTAGTTGCTGGGGCACTTCATATGGACAAGAGCCCGCCCCAAGTTGGCCGCAGCGGAGGCGAGGTGTTCCTCTGGGTCGAAGAGTGGATCAGTGTCGCTGACATGTGTACCTACAAGAAGCAAGTATATGTTAGAAGCCAAACTGCAATTGCACAAATGATGTAAAATACTGTAAGACATGGGATGCAGCTAACCTCGATGGCAAACAACACCATCGCCCGTTATGGCCCTGCGTAAGTACATGGAAAGGCATGTTAAGTATAACAGGGTTAGCATCCACTAAAAATAGCAAATGGGCAGCATCTCTAGTATATCTTCATTGTGGAGAGTAGCAGGGTAGCAAAGGGACAGATTAAAAAATGGATACAACTGTTAATTGCAACAGGCTTAACAACATCCTAAGTCATGTTTTGTAAGTTTGTAGCCATTGAAATACAACTGTTAAAAAATGGATACAACTGTTAATTGCAACAGGCTTAATAGCCATTGAAACCGATACTGATAAAAATGCAATTGGCAGAGTTAAACATCGCAAGGCATGTGCTGCTAGAGCAGAGAATGGCCTAGTTGTCTATACAAAGGTAGGGAAAATAGCTAAAACGTGTTAGGGATGTTTACTACAACATGCTTAATACATCAACCGTACAAAACATATGGTAATTGCAACTGGTATTGGTAAGATTGAACTGGTGAGTTCATACTTGGTAAGTCCTGAGAGGTAGTTGTTGGGGCACTTCATCTTGGCCAGAGCCCGCCCAAAGTCAGCGCCGGCGGAGGCGAACTGTTCCTCTGGGTCGAAGCGTGGATCAGTGCCGCTGACATGTGTACCTACAGGCAACCAGTAAATGTTAGAAGTTAAACTACAATTGCACAAATGATGTGAAATACTGTAAGACATGGGATGCAACTAACCTCGACGGCAAACAATAGCATCACCCTTTATGACCCTGCGTAAGTACATGGACAGGCATATTAAGTACAACAGGGTTAGCATCCACCAAAAATAGCAAATGGGCAGCATCTCTAGTGATATCCTGAGTCATGTATTGTAAGTTTGTTGCTGGTATTGGTGAAATTGAGTTGAACAATTAATACTTGAACATCACACAGTGTGTAGTACTGAAATAAACAAGGCACGAACATGCTTAATACATCAACCGTACAGAACATAGCCATTGCAAGTGGTATTGGTAAGATTGAGCTCGTTAGATCATACCTGGTAAGTCCTGGGGGGTAGTCACTGGGGCACTTCATCTGGGCCAGAGCCTGCACCAAGTCGGCGGTGGCGGAGGCGAGGTGTTCCTCCGGGTCAATACGCACAGCGACCATCGCGCCATCGAAGGCCATCAGCTCCTCGACCTCCATGTGATATGTGGTTGGGCTTGCCCGGCGATGCTCTGGAGGTAGGGCGGTGGGGATTTGGAGGCATGAGGATGTTTTGTAGGCGCCATTTAAGCAATCAGGCCGGGGCCGTGTGTCGGCGTACGACACCTATGGGATCCCGAGAGATCCCTTTACGATTCGGCGGGGGGAGAGGTATACGCAAAGAGCAGAACCAGTGATCGACGCGGGAAGTTTTTACCCAGGTTCGGGCCGCTGATCAGCGTAAAACCCTACTCCTGCTTTGTGTTCTTATTGATGTTCTTGAGCCCAGCCTTCAGGAGCGCTCGCAATGAACAGTACGTTCAAAGAGCAGCTACGCATGCAGAATGGGCCAGAAGTTCTCCTCCTCTGTAGCAGTTGCCTTGGGCCTCCTTTTATATGCTCAAAGGGGTCTCCACAGTGGCAAAATGTACATACATTGAGGTGTAAAGTAGCTATAGGGTATCATACCTAACCCCTGACGAATTAGGACAAACGCATTTAATGCACCGTGAGGTGTCCATTTAGGTGTCCTTACTTTCTTGGGGATGGAAAAAGGGGCCATCCCATCAGCACCGCTTAAGCTCTCCTCCACTGGCGCGTTGCCACGCATCCAGAGAAGGACCCAGAATGTCAGCCTTTGTCGCTGTGCCGGAGCGGTGGCATAGTGGCAGAATCTCGCCAGGCGCCGATCCTTGCCGGGCACCAATCCTTGCCGGGCACCAGGGCTTGCCGGGCGCCGAGCTTTGCTGGGAACCAAGCCTTGTCGGGCGCCGAGGCTTGCCGGGCTCCACGGGCCATCCCGGCAAGGATCTTGCCGGGGAGGCTGGCCTTCGATTACCAGCTTTGCTTATTTGTTGATTCTTAGATCTCTGACTTGATGATTTCCTTGATGACTTAAATCGACTTCGAGCTGATCCCGGCAAGCCTTGCCGCGAGGATGGCTACAACTGCCCGTGCACAAGTAAGGGGTACTAGTGGCCCAATACTTAGTACACCGACAGGAGCCCCCGGGCCTGGGCCATACACGAGTGCGAGGCGTTGTTGGGCTAGGCCCAAACAGTGCACGGGCACGCGTGGCAGGGAATTAACTGCTCGTAAAGATCTTGTCTTACTATGCCCCCACTACGCGCACGGAGCGCGCGATGTGGGAAGTGTGCCAAAAAGGCTGCAAACTGTTTCGCGCCCACAGAGGCGCATTCATATTGGGGGATAAACAAGGTGGCCCCGCTCCTTCCCCATAAAAAGGAGAAGTCGTGGAGGCGCAAACCTATTCACCCCCCTCTTCTTCCCAATCTGGCCATCGCCATTGCCTTCCTCTGCTCGAGCTCAGAGCGAAACCTTCCTTCCCTTCTGCTCTCCGCTCCCGCGCTCGTTCCGTCCTCCGGCTTCCATCTCCATGGTCGCCATGCCGCCCAAGGCTAGCAAAGGCAAGGGCACGGACAAGGAGCCGAAGGCTGAAGTCCCAGAAAGCGAGATGGTGAAGATGCGGAAGAGGCTCGTCGTCTTCCCTCCGACGCTCGACGCCGAAACCTTGAAGGGGCGATACCAATGCATGTGGGCGAAGGGAACACAAGCTCACCCCGCCACACGCGTAATCCCAGGTGCTAATTCCAAAGGCGGATCGGACAGATACCCCTTCTTCACTGCGTACTTTTATTGCGGGCTCTGTCCACCTTTTTCCGATTTCTTCAACGACATCATGTATACATACGGCTTCCGCCTTGTTGATTTCACGCCGAATGCCGTATTTTGCATGTCGATCTTTGCCCATCTTTGTGAAAATTTTGCCGGCGTGATCCCCAATTCTGCTCTTTTCCGCCACTATTTCTATCCTCGAATCCAAAAAGGAGAGGCTCTCTCTGGATCTATCGCTTGGATTCCAAGGGCCTGGAACAAAGAGATATACCCAGATGGAGTTTACCGCAAAAAGTGGGACGAGTGGCGGGCCGAATGGTGCTGGATCCAGGAAGCAGATCCTCATCCTTTTTGCCATCCCCGGCGACAGAAGGTGGTCCGCGGCAAGGATTGGGGCGATCTCGCCGCAGAAGACGAGAAGCTCACAATCGCCACTACCAGGATCCTCCGCTTGAAGGCTGCCGGGCTGACAATGGAGATGATCGGCTTCGACTTCCTCCGCCGCCGCATCGCCCCTCTGCAGAATAGGGGAAGGCCAGCCTGGGAGTATAAGAACGCAGCGGATGTCATGAGGCTGCGCCCCGGGCTAAACAACAACTTGACTGTTATGCAGCTTGGCGCTCTCCGCCAAAAGTTATTCCAGCGCGAAGACAAGCACCGGCTGCCGGCAAGGATCGTCCCCTTGTGCAACAACTCTGCACTGGGGTCGATCATTGCCTTCTTGCCGATGTTCAACGCCCACGGCCTTGACCCGACCTGGGTCGAGCCAAGCGAGGAAGAAGCACAGAAATTCTTCGACAATCTGACGGAGAAGCCTATCCGGCAAGAGTCAGATCTTATTCGCGCCACCACAGATCAGGAGGTAGCATACATTGCTACCAGAGTGGAGGAAGCGAATCTTGCCGCCGAGGCCAGCAGCGTTGGCTTCACAAAGTGGGAAGCCAGCGATGCAGAGGTGGTGTTGGAGGCAAAACCTGCCGAGGAGAGCAAGGTTGCGGGGGAAGAAGGTGGCGCAGTCACTGAAAGCTCATCCGGCGACGACACAGCTGGAGAGGAGACGCGAGAAGAGCCCTCGCCCCCGAAGAAGACAAAGCGTGTCCTTCAGAAAGCCGCATCGGGCGTCCCGGCAAGCCAGCCTACATCGAGCGGTGAATCCCTCGGCAAGAAAGTGGCCGGCAAGACCGGACCGCGGCAAGGGGCCCGTCAACAGCCCGCGCGGCGCGCGAGACCTACACCAGCGGCCACCGCCGGAGCGGCAGGAGGGTCTCGTACAACCGTGCCAGAAGCTGCCCCAGCGCCTGCCACAGCCAAGCGGCCCAGGACCCCTCCTCCCGCCTCCCCACTCAGACGCCGCAACGGAGGTCGACTTCGACATCTCCGGCTTCAGTCCGGAGCGAGAGGAAGAAGAGTGAGTACCTGTCACAACTTCCACCTTGCAATCTGCCTCAGTCTTACTCACTTACTTGTATTGTTTCTGCAGTGACACAGAAACCTTGCTGGAGAGGATGGCGAAGAGGTCAAGGACTTCTACGGGCGACGAGCCCCCGGCAGGCTCCACTAGCGTGCCAGAGACTGTCATTGTGAACCCGGAGTCTAGTCCTCAACGCAGCCCCCAGCACAGCCCCCAGCGTAAGTTCATTGTTCTTCTTCCGCTGGTGGGTGCCGAGGTTTCCATTCTTGTCGCTGATATCTTCGGGTTCGCAGGAGAAGAACGGCAACAAGGAGAAGATTGCCCCATTGTGCCTCCTTCATCGACCGCTCCGCCCACAAGCACATCTCCGGCAAGAGATCCTGCCGACGAGCCTGTCCGGATTGAGGAGGAGCCGACAAGCACGGACTCCGGCAACCCATCCCCGGCAACCGGAGTTGCCGGGAGAGGTGAAGCTACCTCTCGACAGCCCGACGCAGGTACTCGATCACCTCAGAGTGCTAGTTATTCTTTTCCCCTTACTTCTTTATCTTTGATCACTTCAAACTTCAACCTTGATCTTATTATGTTTTCCTCCTTCGCCCTTCAGAGTTCCCTGTGATGGAACACATGGACGTCGACGTTGTGATCGAGGAGACCGCCAGGGATGCTGCCGCCGAAGCGGACAGGATCGCTGCCAGCGAGGCCACCAAGGATGACGTTGTCGAGGCTGGTGGTGCTCTTGACGGGGAGGCCGCCAAGACAGCACAAGAGGAAACCGCCGAAGAACCTACTGAAGGGGGCGACAGGGAGGCTGAGGACCGCACTGATAGCATTCCTGCGACAGGAGCGCCAGGCGCTACACTGGCCACAGAGCCCCCTGTTACTGGTGAGGCGGTCACTGAAGACCAGCCATCAGCATCTGAAGGCCCCTCATCCAGCAAGTACCTCAAGGTTGGCGAGAACCTGTTCATCAACTTGCCGGGAACGGCAAGCGCTGGGGCACCAGCCGAAGGAGAAGTTTTCGAAGAAATCATCGCTGCTACCGGGCTTGAAGTTGTCGACAATCCCAGCACTAGCAGCGGCAAATCTGAAGAGGATCAGCTCCTTCAGGCCATGGGCGAGAACTTCCGCAAACTCCAGGCTCTCCATCGCGCCCGGAAAGACAAAGCGGACTCCAGAATGGCAGTTGTTGAGGCGGCCGAAGCAGATTTCCAAAGGCGCGTCGCACAAATGCAGATCTGGCACACCGAGGCCCTCCAAGAGTTGGTTGCCGGCCGGGAACAAGTGAGCCAGCAGTGGAATGAGATCCTCCTGAAGCAATCAGACATGGAGAAGGCGCATGATGAAGCTGTTCAAAGGATTGCTGCCGAAGATGCCCTCCTGATGGGGCGCCGCGTTGCTCTTGATGCTCATGAGGAAGATCTCACTGCTCGTGAGCAGGCGCTTGCCGCCAAGCTTCGCAGCAAGGATGAAGACATTGAAAATCTTGTCGCGCGGCAGACCCAGGAGCTGGAGCAGAAGCACAAGGAGGCACTCGAAGCTCTAACCGCAAGTCACGCCGGCAAGCTCAAGGAGGCCGTCGATGCTGCCGAAGCTGCAGAGGCCGCCAAGAACGAGTTGAGCGACAAAGTAAAGAGGCTGGAGACAGATCTTGATGAGCATGGCAACGAGCTCTCGACGCTCAAGGGGGACAGGGAAAAAACCCTCCACTCCTTGGCGGAGATGCAAGTCGCCCTGTCCGACAAGACCAAGCAGCTCTCCTCCACGGCTGATGATATTGTGGTTCTGGAGCTGAAGCTGACCACGCTGCAGAAATCTCTCGAGGCCGGCAGGGCCCGTGAGAAGGCTCTACTCAAAGATCTCCAAGGAGAGAGGAACCTGCTCAAGAGCGCCGCCGCTGCCCAGAACGAGTACGAGAAGGGAGTGGAGATCTGGACTGGTCGTCTCATCGCTGCCGCGGAGAAGCTTACCGCAAAACTGTCAACCATGGGCTTGTCGAACTTCAGATATTCTTCCGAGGAAAGAATATCCCCAAGCGCGAGATTGACGATGTTCTTTGAAAGCATCATCAACGCGTTGAGGGCGCTCCAGTCCAGCCGGGCGACCCAACTGGCGAACGAGACTCGTCGGCTTTGCCGGGCCGTCCTTCGCAAGGTGCTCCTCAAGGTGGTGCACAGCAATCCCGGCATCGACCTCTCCAGCGCACTCGGCCACCTGCCAAAGGATGCAAATGTTGAGGCGCTTGAGAAGTGCATCGCGCCGATCCTTGAGAAGGTGGACTCCATCAAAAGGATCGAAGGCCAGCGCAGGGATTGAGTGCTTCCCTTTTATTCTTGCCGCCATCATCTCATGTAAAAGACAGTTAAGTCTCGAGTTAGGACTGCGGCAACTCATGGATGTAATATAATTTAACTATGTTTAGGCTCATGCTAGCTACTTTCCTTGTCTGATTCCTTTATGTATGGAGTTCATCCTACGCTTACTGAAAAACTTGCCGGCGCGCAACCTACCGCGAGCGCTGGGTGCGGGACTTCAGCAGCCTGCCGGAGGCGCAGCGGCCGGCAAGACTCCTTGGCGTTCTCAGTGCAGCCACTTAAATCGTTGAGCGGACTCGAAACAAAATAAGGGCGCAACTGATTACAACAAGGGTTCCTTCGCGTGCGGATTTTCCATACAAGAATCGGAATCGTCTAAGGAAGCAACTTGGTAATGAAAGAAAAACTTGCTCTGAGTTTTTAGGACTTAGCTTTCTGTCTTTGTCCTTCCTCCGGTAAGCATACGATTCCGAACGTCACCAACTGGTATTCATGTCTCCCTTCCCCCCCGGCAAAAGTGCACGCGAGGAATCCTTCTGTCTTTAAGAAAAAGAAAGAAGAGAAAATAAAGAGATGAAACCTTGGCGGTTCGTTAGAACTTACCGGGATCAGGTGTTATACATCATCTTAGACAAACATGCATATATGAATGTGAATCATGAGAATCAATAAGGAAATATATAAGGAAATGTGAATCATGAGAATCATTGGCCCTCTCCGCTTGGCCGTTGCTTCTCGGGTGAGCAACAAAGGCAAAAGAAATCTTGCCGCCAAGGTCTTGGACGTACTGCATGAAGGTGCGACTTGTGAACTGCGTGCCGTTGTCGGTGATGATCCTGTTAGGCACACCGAAATGGCAAACAATTCCTTTGAAGAACTTGACAGCCGACTGCGCTGTCACCTTCCTCACTGCTTCCACCTCCGGCCACTTTGTGAACTTGTCGATAGCAACGTACAAGTACTCAAAGCCCCCGGCAGCACGGGGGAAGGGGCCCAGTATGTCGAGCCCCCAGACGGAAAATGGCCAGGAGAGAGGGATTGTTTGAAGAGCTTGAGCTGGCTGATGTAATTTCTTCGAATGAAACTGGCACGCTTCACACCTGGTTACTAGTGCAGTCGCATCCTGGAGGGCGGTGGGCCAAAAGAAACCTTGCCGGAATGCTTTCCCGGCAAGCGCTCTTGACCCTATGTGAGAACCACACATGCCCCCATGTATCTCTGCCAACAGCTCTAGTCCATCCTCCCGAGGAATGCACTTCAATTTCACACCATTTGGTCTCTTTCTGTACAGGACGTCATCGACGAACTTGTACATAACAGACCGACGGGCTACTCTCTCCGCTTCTTCTTGTTCCTCAGGGAGTTCACCTGTCTGAAGGAAATGGACAATGTGCTGCGCCCACGCTGGAGCCTGAGGCTCGACAACTAGGACTAAAGGCATCTCGTCCGCCGGGGGAACATTTGTCTCGACAGCAAGGGCCTGAGGCCTTGCCGGAGCCTGTTGTTCCCCGGCAGGTGTGTCAATCCTGGCAACTTCCTTGCCGGCTGCTCCGGGGAGCTCTACCGGGAAGTACTGGCCAGAGTTCAACTTTCTTCTCTTTTCTTGCCGCATCGATGGCGCCATGGATGGTTGAGTCAATTGGAGCACAAAAGTTCCTGGTTCCACAGGCAACTTGAGGGCAGCACGCTTTGACAGGTCGTCAGCAACGCTGTTCTCGGCACGAGGGACATGCTCCATTTGGAGACCGTCAAAGCGCTCTTCCAATTTCCTCACTTCATCTACGTAGGCTTGCATCAATGGACTTTGATAGCTCTTGTTAACCTGCCTGACGACAAGCTGTGAATCACCTTTGATAATGAGCTTTTTGATACCAAGGTCTGCCGCGATCCTAAGACCGGCAAGCAAACCTTCGTACTCTGCAGTGTTGTTGGTTGAGCTCTCCCGGGGAAAGTGCATTTGAACTACGTACTTGAGGTGCTCTCCGGTGGGTGCGACAAGCAGCACGCCAGCACCGGCGCCTTGCAGCGAAAAAGCCCCGTCAAAGTACATAACCCATTGTTGATCGATTTCTTTGCCGGGGAGACTTGTTTCTTGAACTTCTTCGTCTGGCGTCGGGGTCCATTCTGCAATGAACTCCGCCAAGGCCTTGCTCTGAATTGTGGAAGTACTTTCAAACTTAAGACCAAAGCTGGACAGCTCCAACGCCCACTCCACGATCCTGCCGGTTGCCTCCGGATTTTGCAAAATCCGTTGCAACGGAAAGCGAGTGACGACGGTGATCTCATGTGCTTGAAAATAATGGCGCAGCTTTCTTGAGGCCATGAGGAGGCCGAAAAGCAATTTCTGCACACCAGAATATCTTGACCTAGCTCCTTGTAAGAGGGAGCTAACAAAATAAACTGGGCGCTGCACCACCTTTTTCTTCTGCACGGGCTCTTCTATTTGCGCAGATCCTGTCTTCCGGGGAAGATCTTGCCATGTCATCTGGCGGTCCTGCCACTGATGTTGCCTCCTCATCAGCTTCCCTCTGCGCCACCAGCGCAGCACTAACCACTTGATTTGTCGCCGCCAGATACAGCAGCAACGGCTCTTGTGGTTTAGGTGCGACTAGCGTCGGCGGAGAAGAAAGGTATTTCTTCAAATCTTGCAGCGCAGCCTCCGCTTCCGGAGTCCATTTCATTGGACATGCCTTCTTCAAAATTTTGAAGAAGGGCAGGGCGCGCTCAGCAGATTTGGAAATAAACCTGCTTAGAGCAGCGACACAGCCGGCAAGACGATGCACATTCTTGACGCGTCTCGGTGCTTCAATTTGCTCAATGGCTTTGATCTTGTCGGGGTTCGCTTCGATTCCCCAGCAAGATACAAAGAATCCGAGGAGCTTGCCGGAAGGAACACCGAACACGCACTTCTCAGGATTGAGCTTCAAGTTGATCTTGCGCAAGTTCGCAAATGTTTCTTCTAAGTCTTGAATGAGCGTTGCTTTATCCTTAGTTTTGACCACTATATCATCCATCTACGCCTCCATATTTCTATGGAGTTGTGGCTCAAAACCAATCTGGATTGCTCTGGCAAATGTTGAACCAGCACTTTTCAACCCGAAAGGCATTCGTATAAAACAATACGTACCACATGGGGTGATAAAGGCGGTCTTCTCTTCATCTTCCTTTGCCATAAAAATCTGATGATACCCTGAATAGGCATCAAGGAAGGACAGGAGATCACAACCAGCGGTGGCATCCACAATCTGGTTGATGCGCGGCAAGGGAAAAGGATCTTTTGGACAAGCTTTATTGATATCTGTATAATCGATACAAAGCCTCCATTTCCCGTTCGCTTTCCGCACTACAACCGGATTGGCCAACCAGGTTGGATGAAGCACTCCTTTGACCAGTCCTGCCGCCTCCAGCTTCCTAATTTCTTCAGCAATGAACTCTTGCCGCTCCAAAGCCTGTTTCCTCACCCTTTGCTTGACGGGCCGCGCATGAGGACAGACAGCAAGGTGGTGCTCAATTACTTTGTTGGGAACGCCGGGGATGTCAGACGGTTGCCATGCAAACACGTCGACATTCGCCCGCAGGAAAGCAACGAGCGCGTTTTCCTATTTGTCATCTAGGGTGGAACTTATGGTGAAAGTTCCCCCCGTTCCGTCCTCCTTGGCAGGCACCTTCTTGGTTTCCGGCGGGGCAGCCTTGGACTTCTTGTTCTTGCCGGTGGAACTCTCTGGTGCGTCCTTGACGGAAGCGCAGCACTCCGAGGAGGTGCGCTTGACGGAGTTCGCGCCAAGGTTCCCGCCGGTCTTCTTCTTCCCCCCGGGAGTTCCAGCGGTAGGAGCAGATGCCTTGATGGCAGGTGCTGCCACTGCTTCCCGATAAAGTTGGTCGGCACAGATGAGCGCATCCTTCTTATCGGAATTGATAGTGATGACGCTCAACGGCCCAGGCATCTTCAAGATGTTGTATGCGTAGTGTGATGCCGCCATAAACTTAGCCAGCGCTGGCCGACCAAGGATCCCATTGTATGACATGGGGATCTTGGCGACATCAAACACCACCTTTTCGGTCCTGAAGTTAAGCTCGCTGCCAAATGTTACCGGCAGCGTGATCTTGCCCTTAGGCTGGGTTCTTCCCGGATTGACCCCTTGAAACGTACCCGTTTCCTCAAGGTCTTCGTCAGGAATCTGAAGCTTTGTGAGCACATCTGGTGAGATTAAGTTTAGGCCGGCCCCGCCGTCAACTAACATCTTCGTCACCTTGTGGTTGCGAATTGTCGGGGAAACCAACAATGGCAAACACCCGACCGCAGTTGTGCGATCAGGGTGATCCTCGGCGTCGAAGATGATAGGCGTGCTGGACCACTTCAGAGGCCTACATGCATCGGGGGATGGCTCCGCCGCATTAACCTCCCGCATCCACTGTTTAAGTTGGCGGTCGGAAGAATGCAGCGAGGCACCCCCATCAATGCACATAGCCTCCGTAGCCTTCTGGAATTCCTGCTCACTGGATTCGTCATCTTCTTCATCATCTCCTTCTTTCTCTTGGCCCCGAGCGGGCCGATCCTTCTGCTGTTTGGCCTTGCCGTGGCGACCCCCTCGGCCACCGTGTTTCTTGCCGGACCCCTCAGCACCATCTTGGGCCTTCTCCTTGTCTCGCCTCTCGTATTCGGCCTTCTGCTTTTCGGCAAGCTGCTCAACTTGCCGGCAGTCCTGGAGATCGTGGCCCTTAGTGCGATGGATCTTGCAGTACTGCTTGCCGGGGTTCTCTGACTTGTCGGCAGCCGCCAAGGCCTGACAGGAAGGGCACCCGGCAAGATCCTTGCCGGGGTCGCCAACCTTGGCCTTCTTGGCGGCGCCAGGGTTGCCGGATTCCTCGACGGCAAGCACGGCCTTGCCTCCGCGCTTCCTATTCCGCCACCGGCCTTTCCTTGACGGAGCCGCGGCATCTTCTTCTTCTGAGTCGCCTGTCGCACCAACAGCCTCACCGGGGAGTTTCCTCCCCTCCTCAGCTCGAGCGCACTTGTCGGCCAAAGTGTAAAGCTCGGCGATACTCCTGACTTTGTTCATTGCCAGCTCTTCCCGCATCCTGCGGTTACGCACGTTCTGATGGAACGCGCTAATGACAGCGGCAGGATGAACGTCAGGAATATTGTATTGCACCCGGCTGAATCTCTGCATAAACTTGCGCAGGGACTCGCCCTCCTTCTGAGGGATGATGTGCAAATCACTTTCTTGGCCAGGAGCTTGGTGGCCTCCAACAAAGGCGCCAACAAACTAATGGCACAGATCCGACCAGGAAGAAATAGAATCCTCCGGCAGATGCATCAACCACGACCTGACGTTGGGTTTGAGCACCAACGGGAAATAGTTGGCAAGTATCTTGTCATCCCGGCCCCCGGCAGCTTGCACCGCAATGGTGTAGATGCTCAGGAACTCCGAAGGATGGGTCTTGCCGTCATATTTCTCCGGGACCTCTGGCTTGAAGGTTCGAAGATTGGGCCACTGGACTTGCCGCAGCTCACGGGTAAACGCTGGAGGTCCTACCTCGTAAGGCAAGTCTCCTACGTTCCCTGGCGCGGGCTCGTCGACAACCGGCCCCGCGCGCTTATCAGACTGATAGCGCGCTTCCCGTCGCCGCTCGATGGTTGTTCGAGCATCCTCCTTGCCTCGTTCCTGGAGAACCAGATGCTGATCACGGCGCATCCGTGGATCGGACGACGCCGTGGAAACTTCTTCATGGCGGTCGACTTGCTGAGTCGTCGGCCGCTGCTGACGCCGCGGAGGAGAGTGCACCGTAGTTGCACCACCTCCGGTTTTCTCTGCACCGGCTCACGTCGGATCGATGGGCCTCCGCTGAGAGGGCCCTGCCTCTTGCGGTCCATCCTTGTTAGCGAAGCCGATAAGGCTCTGGATAGTAGCTCGCCACTCCTCCATCTTCTTCGGGGCGGGAGGAAAATCGAGGAGCAGCTGTGCACGTGCCAAGGCTTCCGCAGGCGTAGGTGGCGGTGACAGGTGCGAGGTGCGTGAGGTGCTCTGACTCCTAACCAAGTTAGAAGGAGCACCGCCACGGTCACGCGACCGCGCGCCACCTTCGCCGGCAGCTCGGTGTGCATGCTGGTCCCGCGCATCTTGGGATCTATGCGCAGAAACCTTTTCATGAGGACGCCCCGAACCACCAGCACCATGATGTCGCTCATCTCGCACGACCTGGACAGGTTGCGAGGCTCGCGGCGGCGCGGGAGCTCCAGCGGGCGCTCTTCGATCTCTAGAGTTTGTTGTGCCACCCGTAGGCAACGCAACTCCATCTCTAGATCCAGCGGCGTGCAAGTTGCCACTGCCACTGCGAACGATACCGCTCGCTTGGCTTGGGTCACCAGAACGCCGCGGGGGTTCTAGTCCTCTTCCTTCTGCACCCACACCTTCGCCTGTCTGCGAAGGCGCAGGCAAAGCAGATCCGGACGGTTGTGCTGTCGCAGCGTTCTTCTTCTTGGGCGGCATGACGATGAAGATGATGAAGGAACTAGGACGTCTACCACCAGATCAGGTTCACGCAACCTTCAATCCCCCTACCTGGCGCGCCAAAGATGTCGGCGTACGACACCTATGGGATCCCAAGAGATCCCTTTACGATTCGGCGGGGGGAGAGGTATACGCAAAGAGCAGAACCAGTGATCGACGCGGGAAGTTTTTACCCAGGTTCGGGCCGCTGATCAGCGTAAAACCCTACTCCTGCTTTGTGTTCTTATTGATGTTCTTGAGCCCAGCCTTCAGGAGCGCTCGCAATGAACAGTACGTTCAAAGAGCAGCTACGCATGCAGAATGGGCCAGAAGTTCTCCTCCTCTGTAGCAGTTGCCTTGGGCCTCCTTTTATATGCTCAAAGGGGTATCCACAGTGGCAAAATGTACATACATTGAGGTGTAAAGTAGCTACAGGGTATCATACCTAACCCCTGACGAATTAGGACAAATGCATTTAATGCACCGTGAGGTGTCCGTTTAGGTGTCCTTACTTTCTTGGGGATGGAAAAAGGGGCCATCCCATCAGCACCGCTTAAGCTCTCCTCCACTGGCGCGTTGCCACGCATCCAGAGAAGGACCCAGAATGTCAGGCTTTGTCGCTGTGCCGGAGCGGTGGCATAGTGGCAGAATCTCGCCAGGCGCCGATCCTTGCCGGGCACCAATCCTTGCCGGGCGCCAGGGCTTGCCGGGTGCCGAGCTTTGCTGGGAACCAAGCCTTGTCGGGCGCCGAGGCTTGCCGGGCTCCACGGGCCATCCGCGCAAGGATCTTGCCGGGGAGGCTGGCCTTCGATTACCAGCTTTGCTTATTTGTTGATTCTTAGATCTCTGACTTGATGATTTCCTTGATGACTTAAATCGACCTCGAGCTGATTCCGGCAAGCCTTGCCGCGAAGACGGCTACAACTGCCCATGCACAAGTAAGGGGTACTAGTGGCCCAATACTTAGTACACCGACACCGTGATAGAGATCGGTGGGTTACCTGACTGGATCGATGATGCTCAGGCAGAACATAGATGTGGTTGAAGCTGTGGTTGCGGCGGCGGCAGTTTGAGCTACCGGTAGGGGGGAGGGCGAGATACTAAGGAAATTTGATGGGTGGGGATGTGGTGGGAGGAATAAATTCTGAAATCACGCGCCTAATGAAAATTTCGCTGTGAAACTTTAAACTTGGGCGGGGGAAACAAACGACGCAAACGAAGCGCGTAAAATACTCGTGTGTGAGAAAAGAGAAAATTGGAAGATCCCGTCTCCAAAAAAATGTACACGTGTAGTTGATTTTTTTGGTCAATGGTATGCTTGCTTTATTAGGAAACATCGCACGGGTAACTGACTTATAGATCATTAACGCAAAAAAACGCACACGGGTACGCCATAGAAACCGTGTGTTTTGTGATCTTCTAATAATTCTTATATCTATCAGCATCTCCAACCGCACCTAATTTCAAAAATCTCTTTCATTGTATCAGGATTATTCAATGTAGATGAACGAGGCAAGGTGACACCCAATGAACAATCATCTGTTTATGAAATGCAATCAAGTGTCAACCTGCCTCGCTCGCATAGCCAGATTTGATCCTATGAAACAAGAGAGAAGCTTGCTGTCATCCGCCGGCACGGTAATTTAAGCCGGTGTGCGGCCAACTCGCGCGGCGAGGTGGGACTAAAAACCAGCTACGGCCAGCTCTAGTCTCCGGTGGCTGCGGGTGGACGTTTCGGGAGTATTTAGGGCCGGGGTGTGGCTACAAAACTTCAGTGAACAGATGCTAATCAACGCTCAAAGCCATCAAAGGATGCGCTTACCGACATTGTACATTAATAATAGATAGTACCAACTTAAAGTACTACTGGTAATTTGCTCCAAAACTAGTACGTATGTAGTACTGGTAGATGCTTGTAATTAATTATACAAACTTATGGGTGACACATGCACTAACTACTTCTCACATGCTGGCATTGGGGCATGCTGGCCAAACACCATCGTCCTCCTTCCCGTCCTGGTAGGCGGCAGCCCACTGTGCTTCGATCTCCGCCGAGCTCTCCTCAGCATGGCGTGCGGCCTCTTCTTTCTTGCGGCGGAGGGACTCTCTTTTCTTGACTGCTTTCTGCCTTTTCTGCTCCTTCTGTGCAGCTTTGGCCGCCTCTAGATCCACCGCCCATTCGGCCATGGCAGCATCAAAGTCCGCCCACATACTTATGCGGCCGCCAACGGCGATGAACTCGGCGCGGCCAGATGCCATGGCTTCCTTACCATGTGTGCAGTCGCGGGCGGCGAGGAACGCAGCGCGGCGGGATGCCATCGCTTCCTTACCAGTTACTGTGCGCCGCAGTGCCATGAACGACGCTTGGAGAGAGCTCTGGGACGGAGTGGCCGGACAGCCATACAGTGCGGTGGTTTTTAAGAGCTCAACGACAAACGACGAAGGAAATTTGGCTTCCCTTACAATCTTGCTCATTCATTATCGCACACGGTTCATCTCCGTCGCCTCCGAAAACAGTGTGCGGTGAGCCTATTGTGTGTTGCGTTATGATTGGCCGGAACCCCAGCCACGCAGAACGCGCGTGTGCACCGTAGGATGCACCGCGATCAAACGACAATCCATGTCCCTCACATCACACCCGTGCAACTGTAGCTGGATTGGATTTATATGCGCTAAATGCCTAGAAAATGCAGATAATCCCCTAAATATGGTAAATGAGCCCGGAAAAGTGCCAAATTTGAATACGGTGATTTGCAGGGTGTATGTTCATCGTAGAAAAAACTCAAGGGCAAAGAACGAAGAAAATTTGGATTCCCCTTCAATCTTGGCGATTTCCCTCTCGAAAGCATGGAACTTCCTCGGTGATGGTTCGATTTATGAAGGGCGTGCATGACGACATAAGCCCAACCTTCTCAAATTTTTACCAGGGCATGGTGAGGCTATACCATGGCACCATGCCAGGCATCATGTTTTTCAAGCATTTATTTCATTTTTCTATAGTTGAAAACCCAATAAACAAACAGTTGTGGTTGACTATTGCCACACATTTCATTGAAATATCTGCCCATTCCTTGTAAAAGGCATGATAATTTACTAAATAGCATGAGTATGGTTTTCCATACCGTTCTTATGCACCCTTTCATGCAACGATTGTTTGAACTTGAATTATGTGCATTAATGCATAGAAAATGCACATAATCCCCTAAATATGGTAAATGAACCCGGAAAAGTGCCAAATTTGAATATAGTGATTTGCAGGGTGTATGTTCATCGTAGAAAAAACTCATGGACAAAGGATAAAGGAAATTTGGATTCCCCTTCAATCTTGGTGATTTCCCCCTCAAAACCAAGAAACTTCCTCGATGATGGTTCGATTTATGCAAGGCGTGCATGACGACATAAGGCAAACATTCTCAAATTCTTACCAGGTCATGGTGAGGCCATACCATGGCACCACACCAGGCGTCATGTTTTTCAAGCATGTATTTCATTTTTCTATAGTTGATAACCCAGTAAACGACGCGTTTGAGGTTGACTATTGCCACACATTTCCTTGAAATCTCTGCCCATTCCTTATAAAAGGCATGAGAATTTACTAAATAGCACGAGCATGGTTTTCCAGACCGTTCTTGTGCACCTTTTCATGCACCGATTGTTCGAATTTGAATTATGTGCATTAATGCCTAGAAAATACACATAATCCCCTAAATATAGTAAATGAACCCGGAAAAATGCCAAATTTGAACACGTCGCATTGGAGGGGGTATGTTGATCATTGGAAAAAAACTGAATGACAAACTAGGACGAAAATTTGGATTCCCCTTCAATCTTGGTGATTTCCCACTCGAAACCATGAAACTTCCTCGGCGATGGTTCAATTTTATGAAGGGCGTGCATGACGACATAAACGAAACCTTCTCAGCTTTTTACCAGGGCACGGTGAGGCCATACCATGGCACCATGCCAGGCGTCATGTTTCTCAAGCACGTATTTCATTTTTCTATAGTTGATAACCTAGTAAACGACACGTTTCTGGTTGAATATTGCCACACATTCCCTTGAAATCTCTGCCCATTCCTTGTAAAAGGCATGAGAATTTACTAAATACCGCGAGCATGGTTTTCCAGACCGTTCTTGTGCACCTTTTCATGCACCAATTGTTCGAATTTGAATTATGTGGATTAATGCCTAGAAAATGCACATAATCCCCTAAATATGGTAAATGAGCCCGGAAAAAATGCCAAATTTGAAAACATTGCATTGGAGGGGGTATGTTGATCATAGAAAAAACTGAATGACAAACTAGGAAGGAAATTTGGATTCCTGGCCCCTTCAATCTTGGTGATTTCCCCCTCGAAACCATGAAACTTCCTTGGTGATTGTTCGATTTATGAAGGGCGTGCATGACGACATAAGCCAAAGCATCTCAAATTTTTACCAGGGCACGGTGAGGCCATACCATGGCACCATGCCAGCCGTCATGTTTTCCAAGCATGTATTTCATTTTTCAACAGTTGAAAAACCAATAAACGACACGTTTGTGGTTGACTATTGTCACACATTTCCATGAAATCTCCGAACATTCCTTGTAAAAGGCATGAGAATTTACTAAATAGCACGAGCATGGTTTTCCAGACCGGTCTTGTGCACCTTTTCATGCACCGATTGTTTGAATTTGAATTATGTGCATTAATGCCTAGAAAATGCACATAATTCCCTAAATATGGTAAATGAACTCGGAAAAGTGCCAAATTTGAACACGGTGATTTGCAGGGTTTATGTTCATGGTAGGAAAAAACTCATGGAAGGGCAAAGGAAATTTGGATTCCCCTTCAATCTCGGTGATTTACTATCGCACACGATTCATCTCCGTCGCCTCTGCGAACCGTGTGTGTTCACCCACACATGCAAAAGGAAAAAAGAAAACCCTCACCCACTTCGTCCCCACCCACTCGCCGCGGACTCCTCCGCAACTCTGCACCTCATCAACTTCTATCGCGACGGCCACCCTAAGCACGACGACTGTCATCGGCGGGTGGAGGTCGCGCTCCAAACGGCACGGGATTTCGCCCTACCGCTTGCCACCGCCTATCTACACCGACCTGCACCGAAATTCTAGACTGTGGTCGATTAGGGTTTTCTGCGGGATTTGGCCGGGGATTTTTCTCATGGACAAGGTAATCAATTTAGCAAAATATTCACTCATCTCTTATCGCAGTCCATCCGTCGCTGTTAATCAACCGGCGGAAATTGCCGTGGATTCATTTTTCTTCTAGTTGATTCGAGGTTTTTCATTCATGTGTCCACAGTGCGAGCACAAATCGGGCAAGTGTGGTCGCAGCCAGTCGAAAACGAAGTTCTATCTCACCATTTCGGATGACTTCAGGGAGCGCTCGGTATATTCAATCTCACCCTACCACGGTCGGCATGGCCTAAATTTGTGAACATATACAGTCTATTGCTACATTTGGATAAAAGGTACGGTGCCACGTGCAACCTAGATGTCGAAGCCGAGTTTTTCCCTATATTAGGTAAATTTATGATGTATTGTTCATTCAGTAACTCTCATATTTGCATCAAATCTTTGTTACATTATCTATTTTTAATTATATATTTTTGTACTTTGCTTTCAGCTATATATTGATCTGTTCTATTAGTTACTCCCATATTTGCATCTTGCTCTGTTATTTCAATATATCTAATTTATGATCTTAATTTTCATTTCAAGCAGTACATCCCTTGCTTTGCAAGAACAGGAGTAGAAGGAAATCTTGGGCTTTACTTTGTTGATGACTCCATGGATGTCATATTGACAACGCAGCATGGATTTACAATGACAGTTAGCATAAAACTTGATACAGATGGTCACTCCTATTTTGCTGCGGACCTTTGGAGAAAAATGTCTAAGTGTTATGAACTGAAAGCTGGCAATAAAATTCTAGTGTGTGCACCACAGTCTGGTCTAATTAACATGGATGTTTACTTCCCCAACGTCATCAGCCGATCAAAGTCTGATTGAGGTTAGTGTCCTTCCAACTTTCTCCATGCTGGCATATTACTTAGCAAAAATCGGGATATTTGTTCTGACTAATTGATCGCTATTTAAGCAACCAATTGTGATTTCATTTTCTGACTCCGTTCCTAGGCAGTAACAAATTCTATTTACCAATTTATGCGCATTATATATTCTTCTGCCATGTTCTGAATAAATAATACCTTTCCAACTTTTAAGCATGACATGTTGGATGCATAGTTAACGATCTGTATGTTACTAAGCGTACCGAATTTCACTGGAAAGACTTGAAGCATGTCATAAAATTTGTTGATAATCTGACAGAGATAGCACAGCGTATGAACGCTGGATTTTGGATGGGATTAATTATACCTATGGTGCACACATTGAACAAGACCAACTGTGTGCACAAAACATTGGTACAAAGTCTTATTTTTATGTTGATGCTCATAAACTATATATATCTTCAACGATATGTTACAATTGGTTTTTATTCTACATTTCAACAGAAATTGCCCGCTGTAGCTGTTCCTGGATCGATTTCCCGGCGTGGTCGAATTACGCTTGTGCCTGCTAATAATGCCAAAGTGATTGCAAGGTACTGCATTTCCCGCAAAAATAGAACCATTCAAATTAACAAGTTCTCGCTTGTCTTGGCAATGCATCCATATTGGAAAATTGGAGACACTGTTCTACTCATGCTCTACCAAGGCACAGGAGGGTTCTTCCTTTTCATTGACGAGATGCCGGGTCGTCGTGATCAAGCGGCTTCTAGCGGATAGTTGTGGTTGTTGACCCTCAGCCTCTTAAAATGTGCTAGCTGTTACTATGTTAAGTATGTAGATATGGGCCATATGGTTGTTGGCCCTCAGCCTGTTAAACTGTGATAGTTGTTACTATGTTAAGTATGTAGATATAGACCATATGGTTATCAAAACCGTGTTACGAAGATCCTCCTTTTGTTGAATAGTGTAACCACTATATATATGTTACTCAAATGCTGTTAGCCAAGTTATTAAATTTTCATGGAAAGTATTAGTATCGTACACAGTTCATTGAGTTTAAGCGTGTGCCCGGTAGAGCGGTAGAGTAGAGGATGTCCATGTTTTCCACGTGGCGATTAGCACCGATGTCCAAAAGGCATTTGCATATTAATTGTACATATTGCAAATTCACACAAGTGTTAACATAAGGAAACGTATATGTAACTTACTAATCATCGCACACGAGTACTCGCAGACGCATCGTGTGCGATACTCCTAGCCACTGCAAGCAACTAGTTTGCATTTTTCAAAGTTTTTTGTACACACAGAATCGCACACGAATTAACTGTAGTAACCGTCTGTGTTATAATTTCTCATCGCAAACAGTTCATCCGAGTGGGCTGTTTGCCGCGTATCACACACATCTTGTTTAAACGAACCATTTGTGTTCTTTTGGCTCATCGCAAATAGTTCATCTATGTGAACTATATGTCGCATACCACACATATCTTGTTAAGTTGAACCGTTTCTGTTGTGTTCCCTAATCGGAAACAGTTCATCCGAGTGAACCGTCTGTTGTATATCACACACACCTTGATCTGGCTAACCATTTATGCTGCATTCCCTAATAGCAAATAGTTCATCTGAGCGAACTATATGCTGTATATCGCACGCACCTTGATATGGCTGCCCATTTCTGTTGTTCTGACTCATCGCAAACAGTTCGTATGCATCAACCGTATGCCCTACATCGCACACGCAACTAAAATCTGAACCGTGTTTGATGTCTCTGCCATTGCAAACGTTTTGCATCTTTTTTGACGGTTTTTGTACATCACCGTTTGCGATTAATGCATCGCACACAGTTTCGTCAAAGGGTCTCTGATCGTAGTGTCGCGTTAGCAGCATCCTGCAGTAGTGAACCATTATTCTTTGATTTAAATGAATAACCGTCTCGCAATAAACAAGATCCAGATATAATGTTCATGCTCAACGCTGGCACCAAATAACAATTATTGAGGTCTAAAACTAATCCCGAAGGTAGATGTAGAGGTAGCGTGTCGACGGCGATCTCATCGACCTTGGAACCATTCCTGATGTGCATCGTCACTTAATCCTTAGCCAATCTTCGTTTATTCCGCAACTCCTATTTTGAGTTACAAATATGAGCAACTGAACCAGTATCAAATACCCAGGTGCTACTATGAGCATTAGTAAGGAACATGTCAATAACATGTATATCAAATATACCTTTGTTCACTTTGCCATCCTTCTTATCCGCCAAGTATTTGGGGCAGTTCTGCTTCCAGTGACCATTTCCTGTGCAGTAGAAGCACTTAGTTTTAGGCTTGGGTCCAGCTTTGGGCTTCTTCATGGGAGCGGCAACTTGCTTGCCATTCTTCTTGAAGTTCCCTTTCTTTCCCTTGCCCTTTTTCTTGAAACTAGTTGTCTTGTTAACCATCAACACGTGATGCTCCTTCTTGATTTCTACCTCCGCCAATTTCAGCATCAAGAAGAGCTTAGGAATTGTTTTCGTCATCCCTTGCATATTACAGTTCTTCACGAAGCCTTTTTAGCTTGGTGGCAGTGACTGAAGAACTCTGTCAATAACACTCTCAACTAGAAGTTCAATTCCCAGCTGAGTCAAGTGGTTATGATACCTAGACATTTTGAGTATGTGTTCACTGACAGAACTGTTCTCCTCCATCTTACAGTTATAGAACTTGTTGGAGGTTTCATATCTCTCAACCCAGGCATTAGCTTGAAATATCAACTTCAGCTCTTGGAACATCTCATATGCTCCGTGGTGTTCAAAATGTCTTTGAAGTCCCGGTTCTAAGCCGTAAAGCAGGGCACACTGAACTATTGAGCAGTCATCAGATCGAGCCTGCCAGATGTTCATAACATCTGCAGTAGCTCCTGCAGCAGGTCTATCACCTAGCGGTGCATCAAGGACATAATTCTTTTGTGCAGCAATGAGGATAACCCTCAAGTTACGGACCCAGTCCGTGTAGTTGCTACCATCATCTTTCAACTTAGCTTTCTCTAGGAACGCATTAAAATTCAAGGGAACGGTAGCACGGGCCATTGATCTACAACATAGATATGAAAAAACTTTTAAGACTAAGTTCATGATAAATTTTAGTTAAAATAACCAAATTACTGATGAACTCCCACTTAAATCAACATCCCTCAACCTGTCTAAGTGATACATGATCCAAATCAACTAACCCATGTCCGAGCATCACGTGAGATGCGGTAGTCATCAATGGTGAACATCTCTATGTTGATCATATCTACTATATGACTCACGTTCGACCTTTCGGTCTCCAGCGTTCGGAGACCATGTCTGTACATGCTAGGCTCGTCAAGGTAAACCCAAGTATTCTACATGTGCAAAACTGGCTTACACCCGTTGTATGTGAACGTAGAGTCTATCACACGCGATCATCATGACGTGCTTAGAAACGACAAACTTTAGCAACGGTGCATGCTCAGGGAGAACACTTTTATCTTGAAATTAAGTGAAGGGATCATCTTATAATGCTACCGTCGTTCTAAGCAAAATAAGACGCATAAAGGATAAACATCACATGCAATCAAAAATATGTGACATGATATGGCCATCATCATCTTGTGCTTTTGATCTCCATCTCCAAAGCATTGGCATGATCTCCATCGTCACCGGCATGACACCTTGATCTCCATCGTAGCGTCAGGGTCATCTCGCCAACTATTGCTTCTACAACTATTGCTAACGCATAGTGATAATGTAAAGCAATTACATGGCACTTAGTGATTAACACGCAGGTCATACAATAATTAAAGACAACCCTAAGGCTCCTGCCGGTTGTCGTTACAAAACATGATAATCTCATACATCAACATATATCACATCATATCTTGACCATATCACTTCACAACATGCCCTGCAAAAACAAGTTAGACGTCCCCTACTTTGTTGTTGCAAGTTTTACATGGCTGCTACGGGCAACTAGCAAGAACCGTTCTTACCTACGCAAAAACCACAACGATGATTATCAAGTTTGCTGTTTTAACCTTCTTCAAGGACCGGCTGTAGTCAAATTCATTCAACTAAAGTAGGAGAAACAGACACTCGCCAGCCACCTTTATGCAAAATAGGTTGCATGTCAGTCGGTGGAACCGGTCTCATGTGCGTGGACATGTAAGGTTGGTCCGGGCCGCTTCATCCCACAATGCCGCCGAATCAAAATAAGACGTTGGTGGTAAGAAGTATGAACATCATTGCCCACAACTCCTTTGTGTTCTACTCGTGCATATCATCTATGCATAGACCTGGCTCATGATGCCACTATTGGGGAACGCTGCATGAAAAACAAAAAAAATTCTACGCACACGCAAGATCTATCCATGGAGATGCATAGCTACGAGAGGGGGAGAGCATCTACATACCCTTCTAGATCGCTAAGCAGAAGCGTTTATCAACACGGTTGATGTAGTCCTACACCTTCACGATTCGTCCTGATCAAGTACCAAACGTACGGCACCTCCGCGTTTAGCACACGTTCAGCTCGATGACGTCCTCGCCTTCTCGATCCAGCAAGAGAGGCGAAGTAGTAGATGAGTTCCGGCAGCACGACAGCGTAGTTACGGTGGTGGTGAAACTATCTGCAGGGCTTCGCCAAGCACAACGGACGTGGACGGAGGAGGAACTAGAACTAGAGGGAGACGGGGTGCCACACACGGCTTGGGGATCGTGGTGTGTGTTGCCCCTCTCCCTCCTCTCATATATATACATGGAGGGAGGGTAGGCAGCCTAGGGCACCCCCAAGGGGGGCAGCGGCCAGCCCTAGGGCCTGCCCTGCCCCCCCCCCCCCCTCCCGCCCCCCTTCCTTCTTTGGTGCCAGGGGAGAAGGCGGGAGGGGAGGCGCCCCCCTTTCCTTTCTCTCATGTGGAGGGGAAGGCAGGAGGGGCTAGCCCTCCCCCTTTTCCTTCCCTAGGGCCGTTAGACTAGAGGTGGGGCGCACCAACCCCTTGTGGGCTGGTGTGCTTCCCTCATTGGCCCAATAAGCCCAATAACTCCCCGTGGCCTTCCCGGAACCCCTTCCGGTGATCCGATAAATACCCGGTGCATTCCGAAACCTTTCCGGAGACCAAATAGTATCATCCTATATATCAATCTTCACCTCCGGACCATTCCGGAGCTCCTCGTCATGTCGGTGATCTCATCCGGGACTTCGAACAACATTTGGTCACTATTTCACATAACTCATATAATATTATATCGTCAACGAACGTTAAGCGTGTGGACCCTACGGGTTCGAGAATGATGTAGACATGAACGGGACGCTTCTTCGGTCAATAACCAATAGCAGGACCTGGATGCCCATATTGGTTCCTACATATTCTACGAAGATCTTTATCGGTCGAACCTTTATGACAACATACGTAGTTCCCTTTGTCTGTCGGTACGTTACTTGCCCGAGATTCGATCGTCGGTATCTCCATACCTAGTTCAATCTCGTTACTGGCAAGTCTCTTTACTCGTTTCGTAATACATCATCTCTTAAATAACTCCTTGTCACTTTGCTTGCAAGCTTCTTGTGATGCTGTATTACCGAGAGGGCCCAGAGATACCTCTCCGTCATACGGAGTGACAAATCCCAATCTCGATTCACACCAATTCAATAGACACCTTCAGAGATACCTATAGAGCATCTTTATTATCACCCAGTTACGTTGTGACGTTTGATAGCACACAAGGTATTCCTCCGGTATCCGGGAGTTGCATTATCTCATGGTCAAAGGAAAATGTATTTGACATTAAGAAAGCAGTAGCAATAAATTGAACGATCATATGCCAAGCTAACGGATGGGTCTTGTCCATCACATCATTCTCTTAATGATGTGATCCCGTTATCAAGTGACAATACATGTCTATGGTTAGGAAATCTTAACCATCTTTTGATCAACGAGCTAGTCTAGTAGAGGCTTACTAGGGACACGGTATTTGTTTATGTATCCACACATGTATTTAAGTTTTCGGTCAATACAATTCTAGCATGAATAATAAACCTTTATCATGATTAAGGAAATATAATAATAACCTCTTTATTATTGCCTCTAGGGCATATTTCCAACAGTATCACCCTCGGCACTCGATAGTAACTCTGCAGAGTCGAGCAACTAAGGGGGGGTGATGTGCTGTGTCGGGCCCTGGACATCGATCACGTTGATCGAGTCATAGGTCATGAAGTGGGGGCAACTGGGACAAGGTGAGGGGTCTCTGGTGGATCACTAACCAACCTATACTAAGCAGTTTGGGATAAGCAGGTAAGGTACAAGAGCAGGTTACAAAATCAGGCTATGCATCAGAATAGGATCATACAAAAGTAGTAGCAGTTCTAATGCAAGCATAAGAGAGAAGGGAATGGGCGATATCGGAATGATCAAGGTGGGTTTGCTTGCCTGGAAGCTCTGTTGAGAAGGAAAGGTCGTCGTCGACGTAGTCGATCACAGTGGCATCAGTAGCGGTCTCGGTGTCTACCGGAGAGAAGAGGGGGAAGAAACAATAAATATAAAGCAAACAAAGCATCACAAAGCATAACATGGTAATACGCTATGCTAGGGGTGACCTAACGCAATGCTACACATTGCAGACAGAGCGCGAAAATATCTGGGAATATTTTCCCGGTTTTAGGCATCTGTCAGACAGATGAACCGTAGGGGAAGGTTCCATGTTTGCAATTTTAGGGGCATGTGACATGTATGGAGATGGCGTATTCGGATTCGTCTTATTTTTCTGAGCAACTTTCATGTGTAAATTATTTCCAGCTCACTTATGGATTAATTTATATGATTTTTCAAAGTTTTTAAACCATTTTCTGAATTTCTGGAATTATATAATTAAAATTTAAATCCCTAAAAACTTTTGTTACCATGGTATTGGCTAGTCTATGTGTATGACCAGTGGGGTCCAGGGGGTCCAGTCAGCAGTTGACCAGTCAAACTTGACTGGTCAATAGGGTTAAACTGGACCCACTTGTCATAGACTGGGTCAACCCAGTCAACAGTTTGACTGGTCAAACTGGACAGGGGATCCACATGGACAGGGGAGCCACATGTCATAGGCTCAGCATCTAACAGAGTTTATAAAGTATTTTAATTAGTTAAACAAACTAGTGGGTCCCAGATGTCATAGGGCCATTAGATTATTTAACACTAATTAGATTAATTAGTTTAGCTTAAACTGATAGGGCCGGCCCCACTTGGCAGGGCACAAGCCAACCCCTCTGGCCGTGCACGCGTGCACAGAGAGGCCTCGGCCACGGCCAGGGGCAGCGGTGCGTGGGGGGAGCAGAGCGGCGGGCAACGGCGGCCGAAGGTGGGCTCGGTCAGGAGCGGGGGCACGTGCGCGGCCAGGGAGCGTGATAGGCACAGCTCCGGGCAGGGGAGGTGGAGCAGCGGTCTACGGCGTCGGGAGCGAGGGGAAAAGCGGGGAGTCATCGAGGGGCTCACTGCGGTGGTCGATGGCGAGCTCGGGGAGGCCGGGACGGCTCGGTCGATGACAGATCGAAGCGATGTGGTGCGGCGGCCGAGTTGGGGAAGAAGACACGGGCGGCGGTGGTGGGATGCTCCAGCTTTGATCCGGTAGCGCAGGTGAAGAAGGAAAAGGGCGTCGAAGCTGCTGGTCAAACTGGTGTAGCTCGGGGTGGAGCCAGAGCGTGCAGACGACGATGGCGCGGTGATCTCCCTGCTCGGGGAGCAAAGCAGAGAGGGGGAGGGGACAAGAGGAACGGGATGAGTGGGGGCTAGGGTTACGCAGGGCATCGAGGGAGGCCTTATGCATCTCGGGGCGTCGATGGATGAACGACAAGAGGGGGATCCGGCACGTGGACAGCCATGCCAGGGTGCTGCATCCTCCTGTACAGTAGGAAGGAGAAAGCTATGGTGGGCTTGGCCCACCACTGTTGCTCTTAGTGGCCCAAGTGCATAGTAGGTGTAAACCTATTTTCTTCAAACCTTTTTTTTTTACATTTTGCTTTCTGTTTGTATTTTGTTTTCGATCCAAATAAAATTTGTTACACAAGAAAATTGTCTCATAAATACTTTGTAATAGTTTGGAATGACACATAAAGTTTGAGGTCAATTGGAATTGTATAATTATTTGCTTATTTCGAAAAGGCTATTTTATTTATTGCTGGACCCCTTTATAATTTTCTAGGGATTTATTTGTGAGCCAAAAGATGTGAGTTCCTACATGATAAATACTTAGGCATTATTTGCAAAATTATGAACTATTTTGTTTACATTTTTTAAAATGCAAATATTTGACTTGCATTTTAAATTTAAAATTGATTTAAATTTAAGAGGGCAATTAAGCTTAGTAATTAGGGTGACATGGCATCATTAGTGTGGATTTACTATAGCATGATTCTCGGGGTGTTACACGAGATCAACATGAGTAGCAAATGATTCACAAAAAGAAGCTACTATCTCATAGTCAAGTCCATATTTAGTGCTAAACTTGTGAAAAGCATCGGTATCCATAAAAGATTTAACACAATCGAACTTAAGTGTTATACCTGACTCATTACCTTTGTCGAGTTCCCAATCTTCAGAGTTGCGTTTAATTCTTTCCAGAAGGTTCCATCTGAATTCAATAGTTTTCTTCATAAAACAACAAGTAGAAGGAGAATCGGGCATGGTTTGATCATCATGAGAAAGCCGAGCATAAAAATTCTATAAGATAATTTCTTTTGAGAGCTCATGATTGGGGCATGTATACATCATATACTTAATCCTCCCCCAAGCTTGAGCGATACTTTCTCCTTCACGAGGCCAAAAATTATATATATAATTCCGATCACGATGAACTAGATGCATAGGATAAAACTTTTGATGAAATTTGAATTTCAATCGATTCCAATCCAAAGCTCCAATATCATCACATAGCCTATACCATGTCAATGCCATCCCCCCCCCCCCCAAAGATAAAGGGAAGACCTTCTTCTTAACTTCATCTCTGGGCAAACCTGCAAGCTTAAATAATCCACAAACCTCATCCACATAAATTAGGTGCATATCAGGATGTAGTGTTCCATCTCTTGCATAAGGATTAGCTAGCAGTTTCTCCATCATACCCGAAGGAATCTCATAATGAATATTTTTAGTAGGTGTAGTAGGTTGAGGGGCAACTCTTTGTGCTTCCGGTCGAGGTGAAGATACCCCGAACAAACCCCTCAAAGGATTGTTTTCCATAGTAGTAAGTAACAGTAAATTTCAGCATGTAATATAAATTTTTCCTTACCAAATTCCACTTACCACAAGTGCTTCACTCCCCAGCAAAGAGTCTTGATGACCCACAAGTGTAGGGGATCAATTGTAGTCCTTTAGATAAGTAAGAGTGTCGAACCCAACGAGGAGCAGAAGGAAATGACAAGCGGTTTTCAACAAAGTATTTTCTGTAGGCACTGAAATTATCGGTAACAAATAGTTTGATAGCAAGGTAATTTGTAACGAGCAAGTAATAGTAATGGTAACAAGAGTGCAGCAATGTAGGCCAATCCTTTTGTAGCAAAGGATAGTCAGGAACAGTGTCTTATAATAAGCAAATCATTCTTGAGGACACACAGGAATTTCATCTAGTCACTTTCATCATGTTTGTTTGATTCGCGTTTGCTACTTTGATAATTTGATATGTGGGTGGACCGGTGCTTGGGTGATGTTCTTACTTGAACAAGCCTCCCACTTATGATTAACCCCTCTTGCAAGCATCCGCAACTACGAAAGAAGAATTAAGATAAAATCTAACCATAGCATTAAACATATGGATCCAAATCAGCCCCTTACGGAATGGCGCATAAACTGGGGTTTAAGCTTCTATCACTCTAGCAACCCATCATCGAATAACTACTCCACAATGCATTCCCTTAGGCCCAAAGATGGTGAAGTGTCATGTAGTCGATGTTCACATAACACCACTAAGGGAATCACAACATACATATCATCAAAATATCAAACTTATACCAAATTCACATGATTACTTATGACAAGACTTCTCCCATGTCCTCAAGAACAAAATTAACTACTCACAAAACATATTCATGCTCAAGATCAAAGGGGCATTGAATAGCATAATAGATCTGAACATATGATCTTCCACCAAATAAACCAACTAGGATCAACTACAAGATGTAATCAACACTACTAGCAACCCACAGGTACCAATCTAAGGTTTTGATACAAAGATTGAATACAAGAGATGAACTAGGGTTTGAGATGAGATGGTGCTGGTGAAGATGTTGATGAAGATTGGCCCTCCCATGATGAGAGGGTTGTTGGTGATGACGATGGCTTCGATTTCCCCCTCCCGGAGGGAAGTATCCCCGGCGGAATCGCTCCGCCGGAGAGCAAAAGTGTTCCTGCCCAAGTTCTACCTCGAGACGGCGGCGCTCCGTCCGAAAAGTCCTCCTTTTATTTTTTTTCTAGGTCAAATGGGCTTATATACCAGAAGATGGGCACCGGAGGCTGGCCAGGGGCCCCACTACCCACTAGAGCGCGCCAGGGGGGTAGGCGCGCCCTAGTGCCTAGTGGGCACCTGTGTGGCCCCCTCTGGTATTTCTTTTCTCCAGTATTTTTTATATATTCCAAAATAAGTCTCCGTAAAATTTCAGCTCATTTGGAGATGTGCAGAATAGGTATCCCTGACGTAGCTTTTTCAGGTCCATAATTTCAGCTGCCGGCAATCTCCCTCTTTGTATAAACCTTGCATATTATGAGAGAAAAGGCATTAGAAATACTCCACAAAGTGTTATATTGACTAAAAACACTATAAATAACATTAGGAAAACATGATGCAAAATGGACGTATCAGGGGCCTCCTGAAAAAAGATGCAAATGAATCATGTCATATTCAACCAACATCCATCATATCATATTAATCAATTCTAGCATCTTCAACAAATCAATTATTAAATATATCATAAAAGATATAATCTACAATGGAATATGCAAACGAATCATGTTAATCGAACTAAAAACCTAGTTACTATATCAATGCGAATGAATCATATTTAATCAAACTAAAAATTGTATTGAATCAACAATCATATATATCCATCATATCTCTAATCAATTGTTTCTATCCATCATATCACATTAACCAATCATATTCAACCACATCAACCACATCACCACATCAATCATATTCAACCACATCAAACATCAATAAACAATTCAAAAAACATTATGAACATGAACTAGGGTTCATGTTGATACTATATAGAAACATGAACTAGGATTCATCTACTAGATGAAATAGGGTTCTATCAATTCAATAATATTCAACCACATCAAACATCAATGAACAATTCAAAAAAAAATGAACATGAATTAGGGTTCATGTTGATACTTTATAGAAGCATGAACTAGGGTTCATCTACTAGTTGAAATAGGGTTCTATCATATTCAACCACATCAAACATCATATTACTCATAACTAAACAAACCTAAAAACAACAAAAATCAAAATGTACTAGATGAAATAGGGTTCATCTTGTGCCAAATAATGCATTGAATCAAAAGCTTTTTAACTAAAATGAATTGAAGGGATTGAGAGAGCTTACTTTTCTCGTTTTGGGGCCCATTCGATCTGCAAAAATGGTGGAGAAACAAAGAAGATCGGAGGGGGGAGTGGAGAGGATGAGAGAGGAATTCCTCTCTATTGTTGCAGCGTGATGCGGTGCAGGGGAGAAGATGGGGGCTAGAGTTCGTGGGTGGGCCCCGTGCCCCGGCCCTACGGGTTTATAACTGTTGAGCACCTACCGCCGGGTTCTCTAGCGGTAGGGTTGCATAGCATACCGATAAAGCCTCTGGCGGTAGGGTGGATGGCAGGAGACTGTTGCCGTTTACCGAAGCTGACGTGGATGAGTGGGCTACCGCCTAGGCCTCTGGTGGTAGCCTATTCTACCCTACCGGCAGCCTCCCCGGTGGTAGAAAAAAGGGTTAAATCTCGAAATATTTTCAAACCGGGGTGAATCCAGCTAAACTTTGCGCAAAGGATCAAAACATCAAAATCAGCCACCACATGTGTCACGTGGTTGAGCACTAGTTGGCTTTGCTGGCACCGTGAGCTTAGAGTATGAGGTCTTGTGAACTAGTTGATGGTTATCTCCTTTGTTTTTTTGGGCTGGCAGGATATGTGCCGCGTTTGGAGAGTTATTCTCTCATTGTTTCTATTGGTGCATGCCTCATTTTTTGTGTACGGTTGGTGTTATTGTTATCCCTTTTGGTGCTATTTAATTTTTGTTTCTTCAAGACAATAACGGTGAAGAAATGTATAAAATTGTGCATTATTAGTCGACCAACCATTTTTTTATTTTTTTGTACTATTTTATCTTTATTGAAAACAAAAATGAATCAACTTGAATGCATTTTTAACAAATAAACATGTAGGCAACGTTAAAATTATACAATTGCAAGTGTTGCAACCTGATTGCAAGTGCATGCCCACCCTCAATGTGGCTGCAATTGGAGAAAATCAAAGTTGTCGGCCAGTTGCATGTCCATCGCTAGACTTGCGACTGCAAGTATTTGCAACCCGACTGATACTACATGACCCCAATGCGACTGCGACTGAAACTGCATGGCCTTTAATGCAATAGGGTCGGACCAGTAGGGGATTGTCGGCTAGTTGCATGCCCAACACTAGACAACTGCAAACATTGCAACTCAATTGCAGCTGCATGGCCCCAACACAGCTACAAATAGGCCAGTAGGGGTTGTCAGTCAGTTGCATGTCCACCACGCAACTCTGCCGGCACATTTGCATGTCCACCTTCGACATGCAACTTGCCCCTCAACCTAGTTGCATGTTCACTCTTGACACGCAACTTGCCCCTGACCCAGACCTAGTTGCATGCCCATCCTTGACACTCAATTTGCCCCAACCTAGTTGCATGTTCCCTCTCGACATATAATTTTCCCACGGCATGGACTCAGTTGCATGTCCATTCTCGACAAATAACTTTCCTTCCCTAACCCCGACTAGTTGCATGTCCATCCTCAACATGCAACTTGCCCCGCCGTGAAACAATAGCATGTCAAATCAGGATATAGAACTTCATCCCAACCCAGTTTTATATCAATCCTCGACACGGAAACTTGCTCCTCTCCTCTCCCTTCACCCCGACCAAGTGCAGATCCGGTGCAGGCGCGAACGGAGGTCTCCGACGATGGGAAGTTTGAGCGTCTGCATTGGTTGCTTTGAACCCGTGCGGTGAAGACGTTCCAGTAAAGCAACGGTGGTGGTCTGGCTTTGAGCACGGGAGAAAAGAAGGAAGGAGAGAGTGGCGGTTGTGGCGGGGCGACGACAGTCATTGCAGTAGCTGGAGGCGAGCAGGGTGTTGGAAGATGTCGGAGTCACGAGGTTGGGAGTTTCTCAGATGATCGAGAGCTGCAGGGAAGCACGTTCACATGTGAGGGCAATGAACAAGCTCGGGGAGGGCCTCAAGAGCCCACGAGGCAAGGTGGAGGCATTGGGGAGCTGGTTTTCATTGGATCTGCCGTGGAGGTGCTACTTGTGAGCTGCATTGGGATTTCCCCGTAGAGGAGAGGATGATGCAGTACAGTAGAGATAAATATTTCACTCTGTTAAGAACCAAGGTTATCAATCCATTAGGAGAACCACGCAACACCTCATTAGCAGTACCTACACACAAAATAACAAATACTTGCACCCAACGCAAACAAGGGGTTGTCAATCCCTTGACGGTTAATTGCAAGGATCAAATCTCGTAGTGATAGATAGATAAATAAAAACATAAAAGTAAATAAATTGCAGCAAGGTATTTTTGGATTTTAATATATGATAAAGATAGAACCGGGGGCCATAGTTTTCACTAGAGGCTTCTCTCTTAAACATTGCATACGGTGGGTAAACAAATTACTGTTGGGCAATTGAAAGAAAAGCAAATAATTATGACGATATCCAAGGCAATTATCAAGTATATAGGCATCATGTCCGAGACAAGTAGACTGACTCCTACCTGCATCTACTGCTATTACTTCGCACATCGACCGCTATCCAGCATGCATCTAAAGTATTAAATTCATAAAGAATGGAGTAACGCCTTAAGCAAGATGACATGATGTACACAAAGTAAATCCAATCAATATGAATAAACCCCCATCATTTTATCCTTAATGGTAACAATAAAAATACGTGTCATGTCCCCTTCTGTCACTAGGATTGAGCACCACAAGATCGAACCCATCACAAAGCACCTCTCACATTGCAAGATAAATCAATCTAGTTGGCCCAACCAAACGGATAGATCGGAGAGAAATATAAAGCTATAACAATCATGCATAAAAGAGTTCAGAGAAATTTCAAATTATATTCATAGATAATCTGATCATAGACCCACAATTCATCGAATCCCAACAAACACACCACAAAAAGGATTACATCGAATAGATCTCCAAGAACATCAAGGAGAATATGGTATTGAAGATCAAAGAGAGAGAACAAGCCATCTAGCTACTAGGGGACCCGTTCTCCAGCCTCCATATGGGATCTCAAGCTAGTCAAACGGAGGAAAGAGGGGTCCACAAGGCACCAGGGCACGCCTACCCCCTGGGCGCGCCCTGCTGGCTCATGGCCACCTCATTTGCCTTCTGGCCTCCCCCCGAAGCTTCTAGTGTCTCTTATGTCCAGAAAAAAATCGTCAAAAAGTTTCGTGGCATTTAGTCTTCGTTTGGTACTGATTTCCTGGAAAACCAAAAACAGGCAAAAAAACAACAACTAGCACTTGGCACTAATTTAATAGGTTAGTCCAAAAAATGATATATACTTTGAAGCACAAGTGTGGAAAGGATAGTAACATTACCCCTTCTCTCTTTTTCTCTCTTTTTTTCTTTTACCTTTTTTTCTTTTTTTGTTGGGCCCTTTTTGGCCTCTTTTTTCTATTTTTTCGTCCGGTTCCTCATCCTGACTTGTGGGGGAATTATAGTCTCCATCATCCTTTCCTCACTTGGGACAATACTCTAATAATGAATAATGATGATCATCACACTTCTATTTACTTACAACTCAAAATTACAACTCGATACTAGAACAAAATATGACTCTATATGAATGCCTTTGCGGTGTACCAGCATGTGCAATGATCTAGCGTAACATGTATAAAAAATGATGAACGGTGGCTGAGCCACAAATACTATGTTAGCTATATAATCATGCAAAGCAATATGACAATCATGATGCGTGTCATAAAAACAGAACGGTGAAGTTGCATGGCAATATATCTCGGAATGGCTATGGAAATGCCATAATAGGTAGGTATGGTGGTTGTTTTGAGGAAGATATAAGGAGCTTATGTGTGATAGAGCGTATCATATCACGGGGTTTGGATGCACCAGCAAAGTTTGCACCACATCTCGAGGTGATAAAGGGCAATGCACGGTACCGAAGAGGCTAGCAAATTGTGGAAAGGTGAGAGTGCATATAATCCATGGACTCACATTAGTCATAAATAACTCACATACTTATTACAAAAGTTTATTAGCCCTCGAAGCAAAGTACTACTACGCATGCCCCTAGGGGGATAGATTGGTAGGAAAAGACAATCGCTCATCCCCGAACGCCACTCATAAGGAAGATAATCAATACTAAATCATGCTCCAACTTCATAGCATAACGAGAGACTATACGTGCATGCTTCGGGAATCACAAACCTTAACACCAATATTCTTACTAAACCACAATTACTCACTAGCACAACCCACATATTACCACCTTTATATCACAAAACTATTGCAAGGATTCAAACTTATATTCAGTGATCTACATGAAAGTTTTTATTATATCCCTCTTGAATACCTATCATATTAGGACCAAATTCAAAACTTGTGCATGTTGCCATTACTATTATCAACTCTCGAAATAATATAAGTGAAGCATGAGAGTGCAACTATTTCTTTAAAATATAACCACCGCCGTGCTCTAAAAGATATAAGTGAAGTACTAGAGCAACTGCCTAGCTCAAAAGATATAAGTGAAGCACATAGAGTATTCTAACAAATCACGAATAATGTGTGTCCCTCTCAAAAAGATGTGTCCATAAAAGATGATTGTGGCAAACTACAAAGCAAACAAAGCAAAGACTCATATAATACTCGACGCTCCAAGCAAAACTCATATCCTGTGATGAATAAAAATATAGCTCCAAGTGATTTGCCGATAGTTGGTAGAAGAAAGAGGGGATGCCTTCTGGGGCATCCCCAAGCTTAGATACTTGGGAGTCCTTAAATATTATTTTGGGGTGCCTCGGGCATCCCCAAGCTTAGGCTCTTGCCACTCCTTATTCCTTCATCCATCGTGATCTCACTCAAAACTTGAAAACTTTAGCACACAAAACTTAACAGAAAACTCATGAGATCCGTTAGTATAACGAGCAAATCACCACTTTAGGTACTATTGTAAACTCATTCATATTTTATTATTGCATAATACCTACTGTATTCTAACTTCACCATGGCTTATACCTCCCGATACAATCCAGATTCATCAAAACAAGCAAACAATGCAACGAAAACAGAATCTGTCAAAAAAAAAAGAACAGTCTGTAATTATTCGAAAAAAAAACTAAGATAGCTATTGGGTTGCCTCCCAACAAGCGGTATTGTTTTACGCCCCTAGCTGGCGTAATGCATAGTTTCAAGTGTTGTCATCTTTAGTTTCGAACTCCTCAATCACACATCCATATTTCAACACACAAGTTTTTAACGATCACACTCCTAGGGATAAAGTTGAGGAATCTATTCTTGTAGACGGGTTCCTTTATTAAATCCAATAGAAGAACCACGCAACACCTTGGGACAAAGTTGAGGAATCTATTCTATACTTGTGAGCTGTGTTGGGATTTCCTCGAAGAGGAGAGGATGATGCAGTACAATAGAGATAAGTATTTCCCTCAGTTAAGAAGCAAGGTTATCAATCCAATAGAAGAACTACGCAACACCTTGTTATCAGTACCTACACACAAAAAAACAAATACTTACACCCAACGCAAACAAGGGGTTGTCAATCCCTTGGCGGTTAATTGCAAGGATCAAATCTCGTAGTGATAGATAGATAAACAAAAACACAAAATAAAAGTAAAGTAAATAAATTGCAGTAAGTTATTTTTGGATTTTAATATATGATAAAGATAGACCCAGGGGCCATAGTTTTCACTAGAGGCTTCTCTCTTGAACATAGCATATGATGGGTAAACAAATTACTGTTGGGCAATTGATAGAAAAGCAAATAATTATGACGATATCCAAGGCAATGATCATGTATATAGGCATCACATCCGAGACAAGTAGACCGACTCCTTCCTACATCTACTACTATTACTTCACACATCGACCGCTATCCAGCACGCATCTAGAGTTTTAAGTTCATAAAGAACAGAGTAACGCCTTAAGCAAGATGACATGATGTAGACAAAGTAAATCCAATCAATATGAATAAACCCCATTATTTTATCCTTAATGGCAACGATACAAATACGTGTCATGTCTCCTTCTGTCACTAGGATTGAGCACCGTAAGATCGAACCCATCACAAAGCATATCTCCCATTGCAAGATAAATCAATCTAGTTGGCCAAACCAAACAGATGGATTGGAGAGAAATACAAAGCTATAATAATCATGCATAAAAGAGTTCAGAGAAGACTCAAATAATATCCATAGATAATCTGATCATAAACCCACAATTCATCGGATCCCAACAAACACACCGCAAAAAGGATTACATCAAATAGATCTCCAAGAACATTAAGGAGAACATTGTATTGAAGATCAAAGAGAGAAGAAGCCATCTAGCTACTAGCTATGGACCAGTAGATCTGTGGTAAACTACTCACACATCATCCTAGGGGCGACAAGGTTGATGTAGAAACCCTCCGTGATCGATTCCCCCTCTGGCAGAGTGCCGGAAAAGGCCTCCAGATGGGATCTCACGAGAACAGAAGCTTGCGGCGGTGGAAAAAGTGTTTTGGGTGGCTCTCTGTTGGTTTTCTGATTTTAGAGAATTTATAGAGTCGGAATTAGGTCAAACGAAGGAATGAGGGGGCCGCGAGGCACCAGGGCACGCCTACCCCATGGGCGCGCCCTGGTGGCTCGTGACCACCTCCTTCTCCTTCTGGTCCCCTCCCGAAGCTTCTAGTGTCTCTTATGTCCAGAAAAAAATTGTCAAAAAAATTCGTGGCATTTGGACTTCGTTTGTACTGATTTCTTGGAAAACCAAAAACAGGCAAAACACAGCAACTGACACTTGGCACTAAGTTAATAGGTTAGTCCCCAAAAATGACATATAATTGCATATAATTACATGTAAAACATCCAAGATTGATTCTATAATAGCATGGAACAATAAAAAATTATAGATATGCTGGAGACGTATCAGGAGGGTCTAGAACAAAGGGCGTGTGGCGGCTACATGTAGCTGGCGGTGTGAGGGTGGACAGGAGTGGAAATTGAGGGGAGGTTGTGAGGTGGTGGCGGCTAGAGGTTGGGTAAGGTTTCTGGGTGGCTAGGGTTCCATTTTTGAAAAGGGGAGGTCATTTATATGTAGCAGAGGATTGCTAGAGGCTAGATGGGCTAGATTAGGGAGAGATAGATGGGCTAGGTGGCTGTGCACTAGGAGTTGGCCCAATAGCAAGTTTATTTAACAACTCGTTTTTTTAACCGGCTATTAGTGCCTCCATATTCAAACGTTCGGGTATTAAACGTTGGAATTGGATGGAATTTGACGTGTGACCTCGATATACTATAACAAGACCACACACAAACTTTCGACTCAATTGCGAACATTATTTTCCGTTTACGAAATAATTTAATAGTGTCGCACAGCCATGTGCAAAGTGTCCACGTGGTCTCCGAGCATAAGGGCAAAAGAACATGGGGTACTATTCACCACTCGGGAATAATGACGGAACAAAAAAGAGCTAGAGGTTTAACAAAACACCCAGATAACCAAGTACGAAGGCAACGTGTTGTCGATGCAATGTTGATGATGTCACGATGATGCAAAAATAAAATAACAAACAATTTTCTAATTTGGGAAAAACCCCGGGCAGTTACAAAACCGACGCCATAGGAGACTACAGAGGGGGGACGCGAGGGAGAGGAGTGAGAGGCGACGAGTGAAACCTAGGCGTGTCTTCAACCACATATGTCCCTCAGCTAACCACCCCACGACACACACATACATGTCTTGCGAGGTGTTAGGGGTTAGGGCTTAGGATTTAGAGTTCATGGTTTAAGTTTTAGTTTTTTGAAACTTGATAAACTTATCATTCGTTTCTATAGTTTAAAACTTGATGAAGTTTTTTAAACATGTCAAAACGTATTGAAGAGTGGTCTGGCTTGAAGTCTTCGTCACAAAGAATAGAAATATGAAAATAAAACATAAACTAAACTTTCCATTGAAATCAAAATACATAATATACTTAACTTTGAAGGTCAAGAAAATGCACGTGAAATGGGATGGATGAAGCTGCCAAAAAAAAACTGCGAAAGCTATACGCATGGATCCGCCTAATAAGATAATTAAGGGCTTAAAGGGCATGCAGAGATTAATCAAATTTTCGAAACGAGACAATTTGGATGGTCTGCGTGCTCCCACACACGTGCCACGGCCCACAGATCCTCTCCCTGTGAGGTAGTACGGTTTATTTTGAACGCGGGAAGGAGGGAAGTTTCGCGGAAACTTCAGCGCACTCGGCGTCGAAAGCGCAGAAGGTCCCGGCTTTCCAATTCCGGTCTGCACCACGTCGCAGTGAGGTCGAAAGCGCGGCCATTCTCGACTTCCGGCCAAGAGCGGCGATGAATAGCACCGGTGGCCAATTTCCGCTCGGCCTCCAGGGAGCGCGGTGGGCACACCGATTGTAACGCGCCTGATGGTGACCATTCTCCCGGGGCCCGATCCCAGGCCAGACAGGATAGCGCTGCACTGGCTGGCCAGTCCGTACGGGGTACCCACAGCAGTGAAACAGTGCATTCAATCACACAATGCAACGTCCCAGCGACTCCGATCGCTCGAGGATGCGTGTCCCAGTCAGTCAATTCGTTCACACCAAGCGAGCCGATCGATCGATCGAGTATGCTACTGCTGACGTATAGGCAGCTGGGGTTGCCATCTTTCTATCCATATATGGACACTGGCTTGACTCACGTTGGACGGAGCTTTGCTTGTGCGGATTCTGAGCTCACATGTACCGTGAGCAACTCCAACGGACCGACCCAAACAAATGTCGAATTAGTCTGTTTTTTATCCGTTTAAGTCGGTTGTCCGCTTGTTCGTATCTGTCTTTTTAAATGGATCGGTCGGTGCATCCAACCCATTTTTTGACTTGTCCGCCTCGATATTTTGTCGAACACGTAGCAGGCATGAAGCTTGCAGTGAGGAACGACGCCGGTGCACGAGTGCTGCCTTCGCTCGGTCGCCGCTGCTCCCGCCCCGCAGCTCTGCCCAGCTCCCGCCCTGCTACTCGCCCGGCAGCAGTAGCTCGCTTGAGAGAAGCCGCCCGCGCCCGCCCCCACCGTTGCGGTGCTCTCAGGCGCCGCGTGCTCATGGCTCGGGAGGCTGCCGCTCGCTGGAGTGAAGCCCGTGCTCGCCTCGCACGCCCGCTCGTGCTCGCTCTCGCGCCCACCCGCGCCGGCCTGTGCTCGCCTCGCCGCGCCCGCCCTCGCTCGTGCTCGTGCTCGCGCCCGCACCCGCTCGCTCTCACGCCCGCCCCCGCCTGTGCTCGCCTTGCCCGCGCCCGCCCGTGCCCGCCTCGCACGCCCACGCCCGCCCCCGCTCGTGCTTGCACTCGCGCCCGCTCCCGGCCATGCATCCGCGTCGCGCCACAGCACGCGCTCTGCGAGGCGCGCAACCGCCAGCTGACCCGCGCGACGGAGCTTGAGCGCTGCGGCGGCCAGTAGTGCAGGTCGGGCACGGCGCGGGGGGGGGGGGAGGAAGGGGGGCGGCGCTCCTACTCCAGCAACAGCGGCAGGGCGAGTGCGGCCCGAGCTCGTCGAGGCCGGGCGAGCATGGCCAGGAGCGCCGGTCGGGCGCGAGGGAGACGACGGCGCTCCGGCTCCAACAGCTGCGACAGCTAGGGCACTGGGAGGCGAGGCGAGGCTAGGCCGGCCGCCGACGTTGGTGCATGGTGGCCTCATGGGCTGTGCAGAGAAAAAGGAAGGGAGAGAAGTGGGAAATGGTGGGACTGTGACAGGTGGGCCAGCCTCGCATGCAGCACATGAAGAGGACACACATAGCGTTCGCTTTTTGTCCGCCTCCGACTCAAATACGTCTCAAATTTCAGACTAAAATGGGTCCGTGCGGACAAAAGGCGGACAGAAAATAGGAATGGGTCAATGCGTTGGGCAATGATTTTTTGTCCGTGCGGACTCAAACAAACACGCGCAGACGAATGGATCCGCGCGTTGGAGTTGCTCTACGTGTGGCAACACTGTTGGGTGATACTAAACTATACAAATACTCCTTGTGTACTTTTTCTCTTCTCTTTCGCTTCTGAAGTTGCTAGAAAAATGTGCACGCTCCCACACTAGACGCACACCTACCAAGACAAAATGCATCGCTCGACACACGCTCTAGGCCTCTTGCAATCCATAAGTGCTTAAATGAGATTGTAAGTGAATGAAAGGCTTAGCAAATAAACCCCCTAGTGCATAGGTATTTAGCCCTTGTTGCTAAGCTTTTTTACTTTTATCAAGATGGTCCCTCTTAGGAGGTAAGAGTAATATTTAATCTGAACCGTCCTTTCATTAGAAACTATTTTTTCAAAAGAGGAATATTGAAATGATGTTTTACCCTCTCTTTTCAACAGTGTTTTTTTGTTTGGGGGGGGGGGGGGGGTTCAACAGTGTGCTTAAAGGAGACACATGATGGATTTGTCTGTTTTACTTCCATATATAATAGGCACACATGACTTCAATATATAATTCTAAAATGATAAGTGACACATGTGTGACACGAAGCAACATGGTTCAAACGCCTTCACTATCACCCATCTTGCCACATCAAACAAATGACAATAGCGGAATCTTTTTGTTTTTTCACACGTAAAAATGTTTTATCTCTCAAATAAAAAATGTGATCTTCAAAACTAGATTCCATATTAATATGTTTCGAGGACTATTTTTTTGCCAAAAGTTGCCATGATGTTTACACTGTAATTGCCATAGAGTTTACACTAAAATTGCCATAATATGTTTCATCTATTTTTTTTCTAGATTTAAGGCTGCCGTTGTATTTTTAACTACTTTTCATGGTCAATTTTATTAATTAACCATGGCAACTTTTAGTAATTAACCACGGCAAATTTAATTAATGGGTCATAGCAATTTTTAGTAATTCATCATGGCAAATTTAGTTTATAGATCATGGCAATTTTAGTATTTTTTCATGAAAAATATTTTTTATATGAACCATGGCAAAATTTAGTGCATGTATCATGCAAAATTTAAGCAATTCACCATGGAAATTTTAGTTTATGGTTCTTGGCAAATTTGAGTCATCGACAATGCATTTTTAAAGTAATTGATGACATATTTCTTTTTAATTACGAACCATGTCAAAATTATTTCATGGATTATGGAAAATTTTAGTAATACACCATGGCAAATTTTGTTTCTTAATTCCCTGTTTTATGACATGTCAAAATTTACTTTAAACGTAGAAGAAAAAGTAGTTGAAACATATCATAGCAACTTCAATATAAACACCATGGTAATTTATGTACAATAGGCATGACAACTTTTAACCTAAAAAAAGTCGTCAAAACATATCGATATGGGATCTAGTTTCTAAGATCTCGTCGCGACGGATTTAATGATGAAAATAGTTTTTCAATCGAATTTTTCATTTAAGAGATAAAATATTTTAAAAACTGAAAAACCCGAAAGGTTCCTGCTAACATCATCAGTTTCGTCACTTGTGTATGCATGCGGTGATGTGGCACAATCTGTGGTCATGGAGCGTGTGGTCGGGTGTTGCTTGCACCACACGTGTGATGGTTATCGGCGTCCTATATAATAGACATGTGTTATTATTGGATAACATCTTCACTAAACATTCACGCTTTTCATATACACTAGGTGCGCCTTATTATTACATAAGATTTTCTTTTCCTTTTTCTATTCATCATAGTTTTCCAAGAGATACAAACTTACACTATTCTTGCATCATTATTGTGGAATATTTATTAGTTCATACAAGTTATACCATGTAACATTTCTACTAGCTTCACTCTAAGTCACGTAAGAACATCTGTTCTTTCAAAAATTCCAAAATTGCAGTGTAAACTATACATGGATATAAGTTAAACCATATCCAGAAACTAATTTTACGCAGATTTGTTTTGTATTATTTGTCGGTGTCGGTATTTTGTTTCACGTCTAATAAACTTATTTTCAGCCTCAACAAGTTTTTTTGTTTCTTTTCTGTTATGATATTTTAGATTAAGAGAATACTAAGATTTGATCAAAAATTTCAAAAGTAGCCAAGAATTATTGGGTTTTACTCACATGAATATGCAATTTATATACTTTGTGTCATAAAAGAACATGTTTATTCTGCGAAATACCCAAATCTATTACAAAATTCAACAGAAGTACAAAGTACCCCAAATATAGTAAAAATTATATCGAGGTCTCTGGACATCCGAACGACCACTACCGTCGCCAGAACGAGCCGCTGCGGCGCCGCTATAGTCGCTCCCATCGCGGAGCCAGCCTGAACTTGTTCATTACAACAGAGAAGTTTTCGTGCAAGTGCCCTAAGGACCGACGTCCTGGAGTCGTAGTTGTCATTGTTGAACCCTTGAATCGATCTAAAGCACCTGACACTAGCTCTCGCTGTCGCGCACACATGGCGAGACCCTAACCTCGTCGCCCCAAGGAGGTGCAAGGAAATCTACGTCAGAGCTCCGTCAATTCCTTCTCGAAGAACGAATTGAAGGAGGAACGAAGCCCGAAAGACCAACTCGAAGATGAAGTGCCTCCATCCGTTCGAGCGTCGCCCTGCGAGGACTAAAAAACTCTAAACTGAACTACTAGCTGGACCTGAGGCATCGGGATTCCCCTCACCACCACCAGTCGCCAGAGCGGTAGGCAGAGGAGAGGAGAATCCTCGAGCTGGCCGGTAGAGTTTGGAGTGGAGGAGAACTTGTCACTAGTCACCTTACAGTGAATGGGAACTATAAAATCTTATAAAAGAACACAACCAAGCTCGAAAATAATAATTAGCATGTAGAAAAACGACGTGGAAGTTTTAGCAGTATGCATGATATATTTCCTAGTTTAGCACCGTGCTTTAATGACATAATAATTTCCTTCCTTATTTGTATAAAGGGAAAAGTCCATATTAACCTTACAAGATTTTTGTCCATATCTTACCTTTCAACAAAAAAAAGTAATACTAGCCATGCAATGATCTAAGATGGAGGGTTCCTATTAATTGGGATGTTTGTGGAGAGTTGGGAATGGCTCAATGATAAATATCTGGCAAGATCCTTGGATTCCATCCAGTGTTTCAAGGAAGGTGACCACACCAAGGGGACAAACCTTACTAGCGAAGGTGGAGGCATTGATCAACCCACATACTGGTCAATGGGATGAGGAACTCATATGTTCTGTTTTCAGCTCAGTGGATGTCAATAGAATTCTGCAAATCCCTCTTCGGGTTGATATTGTAGAGGCTTTGTTGCATGGAACCACACAAGGTCTGGATATTTCTCAGAGCGATCTTCATATCATGTGGAGTTTGATCATCAATATGGTCAACGAACATCACTTACTAGTGGTGCCGGAAGCATTCAAGTAAATGAAAGTTGGAAGGATATGTGGCATCTAATAGTCCCTGGTAAAGTCAAACATTTTGTATGGAAGGTACTGAGTGGAGTACTTCCATGTTACGACGTGCTAGATAGTCGCCATATTCCTGTTACTGGCCAATGCCCGATGTGCAAAATCGGGTTGGAGGATATACAACATTGCTTGTTCACTTGCACTAGATCGCTGAAAGTTTGGGCTGCTCTAGGCTTGGAGGAAGTCATTATGAAGGCAGTGACGGAAGATCGCACTGGTTCTGTTGCTATGAAAATTTTAGAAAGAAACCAAGCAAACCATGGAGACCTGCGAGTGAAGAGAAAAAAAAGCCATACGGAACTCAAAATATTTTCTGGAGATATTCATTTTCCTGAAGAGGCGGATAAGATATTACATGGTTGTTTGATACCGCCAGAAAGACAAAAAAAAGACTCTAAGGAATAAAAATAAATAAAAAATTGGGTCTATGTTCAACGGAAAAAAATTCTCAAGAGCAAGGAAAAGTATTTTGTTTCCGTTCGCCCTACAGTGGCATATGAAATGCTAATGGCGGAGCTGATTGTCGTTGCAGCGAGGTATATCTAGTGGCAACATCGCCAATTTGTGAAGGGTGACACTATCCAATCGCCTGATCGTACAAGCGTTTCTATCAAAGTATTGACTAGAAACTTTATACGAGTAGCGATTCCCAATCAACCAGTTCGAAAGCGTGATCATATGTGGAAGAGACCACCTCATGGTTTCCTTAAGGTCAATGTGGACACTGTATTTCATCATGACCCGCAATCGGGTGCCACGGGAGCTATTGCATGTGATGATAAGGGTAATTTCCTGGCTGCAGCTACACTAGTAGAAAAAGGCCCATTTGTCCCGGTTCCAGAGGCCCATTTGTCCCGGTTCTGGAACCGGGACTAAAGGGTCGGGACTAAATCCCAACACCTTTAGTCCCGGTTCGCTTACGAACCGGGACAGATGTGGCTCCACGTGGACACTGTGGCGAGCCCAGGCAGGAGGGCCTTTAGTCCCGGTTGGTAACACCAACCGGGACCAAAGAGCATCCACGCGTCAGCAGCTCAGGAGCTGGGGTTTTTGTTTTTGTTTTTGAAAGAGGGGGGGGGGGTTTGGGGGTTTTGTAGGGTTAATTTAGGGGTTTCATATATTGTGTTAGCTAGCTAATAAAGAGAAGTGTCCTCTCTTATCTCCGTGCTTGGTCGACGCTACGTACTATACGTATAGAGAGGACTCGACACGCTAGCTAGTAAGCAAATGAAGGAAACCATTAAGTACACAAGATCGTCATGAACATATACAGAGAGAAGTGATCGACCTCCTCCTTCTCCGAGAGATTGGTCGAACAACAAGTTTTCGTATATCTATCCGACGCTACTAGCTACATATATACAATATAAGATCTCTTACAATCCCTAACATGTGATGTCAAGTTCCACATGGTATTCTCCAGCTGGATTGATGATGTGGTCAAGAAAGAATCCCGCCAATTCCTCTTGAATTGCTTTTATGCGATCTTGTGGTAGGAGTTCATCCCACATCTGCCAAATCTAATTTGAAGAAGGGGGTCAATACATATATATGAATGAAACTCAACACAAATGATGGTAATAAAATAAAATTGTGAATATTATTGCTTACGCACTTCATATTGTTTTTCAAAGTAGCCCCGCTTAGAGGTCGGCGCGGTGTAGATGTACTCGCAAACGTAGTATCCACAAAAATTATTCCCGCCTTCCTGCCACAACCACTTTACGAGAAATAGAGGTCAATCAAACTGATAATCAAGCATTATAAATGGTATTGATGAAACTAGCTAGAATCAATGGGAGATGCGCGGAACTAGCTAGTAGTACTTACTTTCGGGTGTGTAAATCGTAGCTCCCCCGGCAGTCCCGGAGCTTCTGCGGTGAACACTTTCCAAACCCTGCGAGACAAAGAAAATAATTACTTGATATCAGGAAATGAACAAAGTTGCCGATATGGTGCGATAATGATCGATTGAACTTACTTCTGGAGCATTTCAGTCATGGCCGCATACTCCTTGGGATCTTTTCGTCTTGAGTCTAAGACAGTTACTAGTCCCTGCTCAAGCTTAATCTCTAGGAGAATAAAGTGGAAGCTGCGCACGCATGCATAACTCATCAATTACATTACTATAACCTCGAGTAATAATGGAAACCGAATATGCAGAAGACAGTAACACTCACTTGAAGTTGTAAGGAAAGAGTATTTTATCTTTGTTTTGATTTTTAAGCAACGATTGTAGCAAGTTGGCCTCGGTTTCTTTCGCATTATATTTAACCGTCCATTCATCTATGAGATTTGTGTTAGTGAACCCAATATCATAGATTTGTGCATTTCTGCATTCGACGATCTTCAACCTGCATAATATAGTGAGGTTAATTATATATACATGCAATGAAAGAGCTGAGCTATATATAGAGACTTAATTACAGAAGTATAGTACTTACAGATAGTAGCAAGTGATGATTATTTTATCGAGGTCCTTTTGATTGAAAAACTGGAAGAACTCCTCAAATGGAACAGACAACAGATCAATTCCAACGAGGTCGTGCTCCTCTTTAACTCTCAGCGTCAAAATATCCTTCCCAGACTTGCAGGTGTCCATGTACCACTTATGGAATCTTCGCATCATCGTTGTTAGAGGAGGATCACCAGGTCTGACGAGAGGCTTCCCGTACCGGTATTTGTGTTCGTCCACCTCCATTGTATCAAAATGTGCATCGTCGGGCAGGTAATCACCAGGATTGGTACCGGGCAGCATCCCCGGCAGATTTGCGACGATATCGCTAGACACCTTGAGCGGGGGGCATGATTGGTTTGCCTGTTCGCCGAGCTGGGGAATTTTGTTCCCACTTCTTCATTCTTGTAACCTTTTGTCACTTGAAGTAGTTCCCGACCGGCGCACTCCTTCCACTGCCTTTTTAAGAGCACGAACATGGTTGTCATCCGGCGGAGGCGGTGGTGGTCGCTTCAGGTTCTTCAAAGTGCGTTTCAATTTCACCGAATCTATCTTCTCCTCCGGAGGTGGATTTTTCTTTGCAAAAAAGTCCTTCACTTGGGCTTGACAGATCTCCGCGTTTTCCTCCTCGGTCATCTCGTATGGTAACTTCTCTAGAGGCTTGAGAGATGGACCGAATATGTATTGCCTCCCGCCTCTGGCTGTACTGCTAGACGCCGGACCAGCCGGAGCAGCTGCGGCTGTCTTCCTTCATTGCTTACGAGGTGGAGAAGGAGGCGGAGTGCTACGACGCGCCGGAGCAGCCGGAGCGGCGGCGGCTGTCTTCCGCTGTTGTTGACGAGGCGGAGAAGGAGGCGGGCTGCTCGGACGCGCTGGCGCAGGCGGAGTGCCACCATGTGCCGGAGCAGCCGGAGAAGGAGGCGGACTGCCCCGATCACTCACCGGAGGAGGAGGAGGCGCAGTGCCCTGACTCGCCGGAGGAGGAGGAGGAGGCGTCCAGTTCGGAAGGTTGATGAGCTCCTTCCACCATAGACACGGAGTCTTCAGAGCAAGACCCAAGTGAGTCTCCCCTTCACCGGTAGGGTGGTCAAGCTCGAGCTCCTCAAATCCCTTCGTTATTTCATCGACCATCACAACAGCATAGCCTTGTGGAATCGGAAGGCAGTGAAAAGTTGCGCCGGGTTGAGGAGGTGCAACAGAGCCGACAACCGCCTTGACTTTGAGGTGCTGCCATTGCGTCATAAGGTGGCCATCTTGAGCCTCCGTGATAGCATCCACGGGGTAGCTGGGAGCCGTGAAGTCAGACTGCTGAAGGAGCTCGGTGGAAGCCACGCTGCTTCTCCGCTGAGGTGGTGGGGTAGCTTCTGGGGTAGCTCCGGCAGGTCGCTGGCTCTGAACTAGTAGTGCTTGTTCCTCTAGAGCTCGTACCCTTGCATTCAGCTTCTGCAGTTCGGTCTGCTCCACTTTCCTCCTCCTCTCCTGGGTTTTGTAACCGCCTACGCCGGGAAACGCAACCTTCCACGCAACGAAGCCTGGCGTGCCACGTGTTCGTCCTGGGTGCTCAGGATTCCCGAGGGCCTGTGTGAGCTCGTCGTTCTCTCTGTTGGGAACGAACGTCCCTTGCTGCGCTGCGGCGATATACTTCTGAAGCTTCTTGACGGGTATTTCAAGTTGCTCCTTCGTCCAACGGCACTTCCCTGTTTCAGGGTCCAACGTTCCCCCAACCCCGAAGAACCAAGTCCTTGAACGGTCTGGCCAGTTCAATGTCTCTGGTTCGACCCCTTTATCAAGCAGGTCCTTCTCAGCCTTGTCCCACAACAGCCGGGCTTTGAGGTAGCCACCTGACCCCGTGCGATGGTGATGCTCCTTCTTTGCAGCATTTTTCTTGTTTGTCGCTGACATCTTCTTACTCTTCTTCGATGTCTTGTGGGCCACAAATGCGGGCCAGTGATCTCTTATCTTCTCAAATCGGCCGGTGAATTCTGGAGTCTTCCCTTTGTCGACAAACGTTGATTTCAACTCATTCTTCCACCTCCTGAATAGATCTGCCATCTTCTTAAGAGCATGAGCCTTGACCAATGGCTCTATAACTGGCTTATCCGGATTCTCCTCTGGCGGTAGGGTGAAATTTGCCTTCAGCGAGGTCCAAAGATCATCTTTCTGTCTATCGTTGACAAAAGACACTTGAGGGTCTTTGCTCTTAGGATTATTCCATTGGTGGATGCTGATCGGGATCATGTCCCTAACAAGAACCCCGCACTGAGCAGAAAATGCTTCCTTGGTCCGGCTGGGTTCAATCGGTTGGCCATCGCCCTTGATTGTTGTGATCGTGAACCTTTCATCCTGGCGCAACCTTTTCTTCGGGCCTCGTCTTGTTACCGAAGTTTGGCTCGATCCGGAGGGCTAGAAAAGAAGAAAGAAGAGAGTTAATATGTGTACATACCAAAACAATTAATGCATCAATTAGCTAGTCAGCACAGGCTTAATTAATATATATACCTCGCCGGACTTTGCAATATCTCCTTCCTCCGTTCGCTCACCGGAGCAGTCATCACGGTCTCCTTCTTCCACCGGCATTCCATCACCGGAGCCATCATAATCATGTCCTTCCACCTCCATTGTTCGATCACCGGAGCCTGCTTCACCCTCTCCTTCCAGACCATCGGTGTCGTTGAGATACGACAAGACATCACCTCCGCCGAGGATTATGTCCCCCAACAACTGTTCTGCTTCGATGTCTCGGTGCTCCATAGTTTCTGCAAATATTACAACATGGCAATTAATATACAAACATGACAGATGGATATATTAGTGCAAACGTAGACCTTGCTAGCTCGACGCTTCTACGGTTTGGGGTGGCCTCGACAATGCTTCTAGGGTTTGGGGTGGCCTAGGCAACGCTTCTAGGGTTTGGGGTGGCCTCGACAACGCTTCTAGGGTTTGGGGTGGCCTCGACAATGCTTCTAGGGTTTGGGGTGGCCTCGACAATGCTTCTAGGGTTTGGGGTGGCCTCGACAACCTTCCGCCGCCCCGACCCTCGACCGCTCGACGTTCCTCGACCCTCGACCCCTCGATGACCCTCGACCCTCGACCCCTCGGTGACCTTCGACCCTCTACCCTAGTTCCCGACCCTCGACCGCTCGGCGATCCTCGACACCCTCGTTCCCGATAAAAATTAAGAAGAGGAAGAAGAAGAAAAAACAAAAGAGGAGAAGAAGAAAAAAAAGAAGGAGAAGAAGAAAAAAAAAAAAGAAGGAGAAGAGAGAAAAAAAAAGGAGAAGAAGAGAATAGACCCTCTATTCAAAGAATAGACTCCTCTATTCTCTCTTCTCCTTTTTTTTCTTCTTCATCCTCTTCTTATTTTTTTTCCCTCTCTTCCTCCTTTCTTCTCTTCTTCTTCTCCTCTTTTCTTCTTATTTTTTTCTCTCTCTCTTTTCTCCTTTCCTCTCCTTCTTTTTCTTCCCTTCTTCCTTCTCCTCTTTTCCATACATATAAAAAGTTTAAAAAATACATACATGCATACAAAAAATACATACATACATACATATAAAAAGAAAAATATATATAAAAAGCATATATAAAAAAAAATCAACGCGGCGGCGGGGCAGGGGCGCGCTGCTCACAGCGGACGTCGGGGGGAGCGGGAGGGGCGGCAGGAGGGAGTAAGGGCGGAGGGAGGGAGTCTAGGAGGAGGTGTGAGGGAGGGCGGAGGGGCGAGGGACAGGAGTAGAGAGGAGGAGTAGGGGGGCGGGCACGGACATAGGAGGCGGGGCGGCAGGAGGGACGTAGGATGCGGGCTGACGGAAGTCGGCGGCGGCGGGGCAGGGGCGGGCAGGAGAAGAAGTGAGTTTGGAGAAAATTACTAAGTGTTTGCTTATATAGACGAAACATTGGTCCCGGTTCGTGGCACAAACTGGGACCAATACCCCCCTTTGGTCCCGGCGGGAAACAGACACCATTGGTCCCGGTTGGTGGCACGAACCGGGACCAAAGGGGGGCATTGGTTCCGGTTTGTTCCATGAACCGGGACCAATGCCCCCTTTTCGTCCCGGTTGGTTCTACCAACCGGGACCAAAGGCCTTGCGCTGGTGCGGTGCGGTGGGATGTTTAGTCCCACCTCGCTAGTTGAGAGAGCTCGAGAGTGGTTTATAAGCGCTGCTGCGCGCCGACCCTCTCGAGCTCTTCTCAACTGCAGGCTTTCGGGCCTTCTCTGCTACTCTTTGCCCGTGGGCCTGCTGGGCCTCTGCGGGCCTGAATCCTGGCCCATGGATGGGTTTCTAGTCGTATTCAGGCCGTGGTGGCCCAGTAGGTGGCATTTTTTTTCTAGGTTTTTGTTTTCTTTTTTGCTTTATTTATTTTATTTTGTTTCTACTTACAACAAAATACAAACTGTTTTTCAGTGATTCTTTTTGCTTTTAGGTAATAAAAATTATAAACTTGCTGTTAGTGCCATTAGTTTTCCAATTTGAATAGTTTAAATTTAAATTCTTTGAAATTTGTGTGAATCACTAGTTTGTGATTAACTTTACTATAAAAATAGATTTTGGAGTGATTCTTTTTTCTGCTATTTAATATTACTGTGTTTTATCATTATATTCAAAAACAGTTTTTGTTATTTTAGTTTCTAACAAAAAAATCTTTATGATAATTCTTTTTGCTATTAAAGTTTCTAACAAAAAAAGTTCTTTATGAAAATTCTTTTTGCTTTTAATGTTTTGAACAGAAAATACTTTGATAATTTTAGTTGCATAAATTTTAGTTGATTCCTTTTGCTATTAGAGTTTCATTAAAGTTTTCTAGTTCATTCTTTTTTCTATTAGAGTTTCATTAAAGATTTCTAGTTCATTCTTTTAGTTTATTATTTTTGCTATTAGAGTTTCATAAAAGTTGAGAGGGTTACGGCAAAAACTGGATGCACTTCGTGTACAAAATGGACAGTCTCTTTCGAAGTATCAGGGTTTCAGACGAAAACTCATCTGTTACAAAGGGATTTCATTTTTTTGAACTTATTTGAACTCCAGACTTTTTGTGTGTTCAAAATGAACCATTCAAAGCCACATCATCAATTTTCAACCCTTTCTAACTTCATCTGTTATTTTTCATGCATTTACTGGTTTTTTTGAGCTAAATGACCCTGAAATTGAAAAGCACTTCAAATGAACTCTGAAGAGGTTGAAAATTGGCATGATATCATCATTTCACCCACATAGCATGTGCTAAAAAGTTGAGAGGGTTACGACAAAAACTGGATGCACTTCGTGTACAAAATGGACAATCTCTTTCGAAGTATCAGGGTTTCAAAAACTCATCTGTTACAAAGGGATTTCATTTTTTTTGAACTATTTGAACTCCAGACTTTTTGTGTGCTCAAAATGAACCATTCAAAGCCACATCATCAATTTTCAACCCTTTCTGACTTCATCTGTTATTTTTCATGCATTTACTGATTTTTTTGAGCTAAATGACCCTGAAATTGAAAAGCACTTCAAATGAACTCTGAAGAGGTTGAAAATTGGCATGATATCATCATTTCACCCACATAGCATGTGCTAAAAAGTTGAGAGGGTTACGACAAAAACTGGATGCACTTCGTGTACAAAATGGACAATCTCTTTCGAAGTATCAGGGTTTCGGACAAAAACTCATCTGTTACAAAGGGATTTCATTTTTTTGAACTTATTTGAACTCCAGACTTTTTGTGTGCTCAAAATGAACCATTCAAAGCCACATCATCAATTTTCAACCCTTTCTGACTTCATTTGTCTTCACTTTTTATTCGCTTGTGTCCTTTGCTTATTGCGCCGTAACCATGGATATTCTTCATCGCTTAACAGGGTGCTTGGGTCAGCCTTGACTTTGAAGGGAGGAATTTCATGAAACTTTTCATAATCTTCTGACATGTCTGTCTTACCCTCCACTCCCACGATGTCTCTTTTCCCTGAAAGAACTATGTGGCGCTTTGGCTCATCGTATGATGTATTCGCTTCCTTATCTTTCCTTTTTCTCGGTTTGGTAGACATGTCCTTCACATAGAAAACCTGCGCCACATCATTGGCTAGGACGAATGGTTCGTCTGTGTACCCAAGATTGTTCAGATCCACTGTTGTCATTCCGTAATGTGGCTCTACCTATACCCCACCTCCTGACAGATTAACCCATTTGCACTTAAACAAAGGGACCTTAAAATCATGCCCGTAGTCAAGTTCCCATATGTCCACTATGTAACCATAATATGTGTCCTTTCCCCTCTTGGTTGCTGCATCAAAGCGGACACCGCTGTTTTGGTTGGTGCTCTTTTGATCTTGGGCGATCGTGTAAAATGTATTCCCATTTATCTCGTATCCTTTGTAAGTCAATACAGTCGAAGATGGTCCCCTGGACAACAAGTACAGCTCATTAGAAACAGTGTTGTCACCTTTGAGACATGTTTCCAACCAACTGCCGAAAGTCTTGATGTGTTCACATGTAATCCAGTCGTCACACTGCTCCGGGTGTTTGGAGCGCAGAATGTTCTTGTGTTCATCGACATACGGGGTCACCAAGGTAGAGTTCTGTAGAACTATGTAGTGTGCTTGAGACCAAGAATGCCCGTCCCTGCATATTATTGAGTCCCCTCCTAGCGTGCCTTTTCCAGTCAGTCTCCCCTCATACCGCGATTGAGGGAGACCAATCTTCTTAAGGTCAGGAATGAAGTCAACACAAAACCCAATGACATCCTCTGTTTGATGGCCCATGGAGATGCTTCCTTCTGGCCTAGCGCGGTTACGGACATATTTCTTTAGGACTCCCATGAACCTCTCAAAGGGGAACATATTGTGTAGAAATACGGGGCCCAGAACGACAATCTCGTCGACTAGATGAACTAGGACGTGCGTCATGATATTGAAGAAGGATGGTGGGAACACCAGCTCGAAACTGACAAGACATTGCGCCACATCACTCCTTAGCCTTGGTATGATTTCTGGATTGATCACCTTCTGAGAGATTGCATTGAGGAATGCACATAGCTTCACAATGGCTAATCAAACGTTTTCCGGTAGAAGTCCCCTCAATGCAACCGGAAGCAGTTGCGTCATAATCACGTGGCAGTCATTAGACTTTAGGTTCTGGAACTTTTTCTCTGGCATATTTATTATTCCCTTTATATTCGACGAGAAGCCAGACGGTACCTTCATACTGAGCAGGCATTCAAAGAAGATTTCCTTCTCTTCTTTGGTAAGAGCGTAGCTGGCAGGACCTTCATACTGCTTTGGAGGCATGCCGTCTTTTTCGTGCCAATGTTGCAGGTCCTCCCGTGCCTCCGGTGTATCTTTTGTCTTTCCATACATGCCCAAGAAGCCTAGCAGGTTCACGCAAAGGTTCTTCGTCACGTGCATCACGTCGATTGAAGAGCGGACCTCTAGGTCTTTCTAGTAGGGTAGGTCCCAAAATATAGATTTCTTCTTCCACATGGGTGCGCTTCCCTCAGCGTCATTCGGAACAGATAGTCCACCGGGACCCTTTCCAAAGATTACGTGTAAATCATTGACCATAGCAAGTACATGATCACCGGTACGCATGGCGGGCTTCTTCCGCTGATCTGCCTCGCCTTTGAAATGCTTGCCTTTCTTTCGACATTGATGGTTGGTCGGAAGAAATCGACGATGCCCCAGGTACACATTCTTCCTGCATTTGTCCAGGTATATACTTTCGGTGTCAGCTAAACAGTGCGTGCATGCATGGTATCCCTTGTTTGTCTGTCCTGAAAGGTTACTGAGAGCAGCCAATCATTGATGGTTACAAACAGCAACACATGCAGGTCAAATTCCTCCTGTCTGAGCTCATCCCACACACGTACACCGTTTCCATTCCACAGCTATAAAAGTTCTTCAACTAATGGCCTTAGGTACACATCAATGTCGTTGCCGGGTTGCTTAGGGCCTTGGATGAGTACTGGCATCATAATGAACTTCCGCTTCATGCACAGCCAAGGAGGAAGGTTATAGATACATAGAGTCACGGGCCAGGTGCTGTGATTGCTGCTCTGCTCCCCGAAAGGATTAATGCCATCCGCGCTTAAACCAAACCATACGTTCCTTGGGTCACCTGCAAACTTAGCCCGGTACTTTCTCTCGATTTTTCTCCACTGCGACCCGTCAGCGGGTGCTCTCAACTTCCCATCTTTCTTACGGTCCTCTCTGTGCCATCGCATCAACTTGGCATGCTCTTTGTTTATGAACAGACGTTTCAACCGTGGTATTATAGGAGCATACCACATCACCTTGGTAGGAACCCTCTTCCTGGGGGGCTCACCGTCAACATCACTAGGGTCATCTCGTCTGATCTTATACCGCAATGCACCGCATACCGGGCATGCGTTCAAATCCTCATACGCACTGCGGTACAGGATGCAGTCATTAGAGCATGCATGTATCTTCTGCACCTCCAATCCTAGAGGGCATACGACCTTCTTTGCTGCGTACGTACTGTCGGGCAATTCGTTATCCTTTGGAAGCTTCTTCTTCAATATTTTCAGTAGCTTCTCAAATCCTTTGTCAGGCACAGCATTCTTTGCCTTCCACTGCAGCAATTTCAGTATGGTACCGAGCTTTGTGTTGCCATCTTCGCAATTGGGGTACAACCCTTTTTGGTGATCCTCTAACATGCGATCGAACTTCAGCTTCTCCTTTTCACTTTCGCACTGTCTCCTTGGATTAACAATGACCCGATGGAGATCATCATCAGGCACATCGTCTGGTTCCTCTTGATCTTCAGCTTCCCCCGTTGCAGCATCATCGTATTCAGGGGGCACATAGTTGTCATCGTCCTCTTCTTCTTCGATGTCTTCCATCATAACCCCTATTTCTCCGTGCCTGGTCCAAACATTATAGTGTGGCATGAAACCCTTATAAAGCAGGTGGGTGTGAAGGATTTTTCGGTCAGAGTAAGACTTCGTATTCCCACATATAGGGCATGGATAACACATAAAACCATTCTGCTTGTTTGCCTCAGCCACTTCGAGAAAATTATGCACGCCCTTAATGTACTCGGAGGTGCGTCTGTCACCGTACATCCATTGCCGGTTCATCTGCGTGCATTATATATAATTAAGTGTGTCAAAAACCATTACAAAACATCATGAATAGATAAGTGACCAAATTAATAGAAGTTCATCATCACATTAAAACCAAAGTACATACATAGTTCTCATTGAACAACATATAGCTCTCCAGAGCATCTAATTAAACCATACATTATTGAAACTATGTAAAACATTTCAATGCAACAACAAATGCGATCATAATCGCAACCAAGGTAACAATTGATCCAACGGCATAATGATACCAAGCCTCGGTATGAATGGCATATTTTCTATACTTTCTAATCTTGAAGCGCATTGCATCCATCTTGATCTTGTGATCATTGACGACATCCGCAACATGCAACTCCAATATCATCTTCTCCTCCTCAATTTTTTTCAATTTTTCCTTCAAGTAATTGTTTTCTTCTTCAACTAAATTTAACCTCTCGACAATAGGGTCGGTTGGAATTTCCGGTTCACATACCTCTAGATAAAAAAATCTATGTCACGTTGGTCGGCATAATTGTCATAAACAATAAATGAACCGAATAGTTATAAAATATAATATATACCACATCCGAATCATAGACAGGACGAGGGCCGACGGGGGCGGATACCAAAACCATCGCACTATATAATAACAAACAATAATAAAAGTAAGAAAATTATACAAGTATCTATCTAAATCATACAAGTAAGAATTTTTTTTTCTTTTAGAAAGAAGATAAGAACAAGAGGCTCACCACGGTGGTGCCGGCGACGAGATCGGCGCGGGTGATTGACGGCGGTGAAGACGGGGATGGGACGTGACGGACTGCTAAACCTAGACAAATCTTGAGGAAAATGGAGCTTGGAGGTCGAGTTTGGAGAGGAGAAAGCTTAAGTAGTGTGGCTCGGGCATTTCATCGAACACCTCATGTGCATAGGAGGTGAGCTAGAGCACCACAAAGCCCTCCCCTCGCCGACCAGAAAAAACAAAGCAGTGGAGCGCTCTGCTCGCGGGCGAGGGGTATATATAGGCACAACATTGGTCCCGGTTCGTGGTTGGAACCAGGACTAAAGGCCACCCTTTGGTCCCAGTTCCAGCCACGAACCGGGACCAATGGATGTGGGCGAGGAGTGAGGCCCATTGGTCCCGGTTCGTGTCTGGAACCGGGACCAAAGGGTCCAGACGAACCGGGACCAATGCCCCACGAGGCCCGGTCGGCCCCCTGGGCGCACGAACCGGGACGTATGCCCCCATGGGTCCCGGTTCGTGACTGAACCGGGACTAATGGGCTGGGCAGGCCTGAACCAAAGCCCTGTTTTCTACTAGTGCTAACTAGTTTTTACCACATGTTAGCAATGTTGATTGTGTAGAATTGAGTGCTATTCGTAATGGGCTCTATCTGGCAGCAAACGTTAGAGGTACCCAAGTGATTGTTGAATCAGATACACATTTCCGGTGCAAACCTTGAATAGCATGAGGACTACTTCGGCCTTGAAGTCGTGATAGTAAGGAAATGACATAACCTTGCTAATGATTTTGGGATAGTTCCATATGATCATTGCTTCTGTGAAGCAAACGAGATAGCATATTATTTAGCAAAGCTTTGCTTCAGTTCTAGAGCTTCCTCAATTTGGGATTCTACCCCTCCAGACTATATTTCTCATATGCTTGTAAATGACCTATCTATTGTTTGAGAAATAAAGCAGCAAACAAAACTATGTTTTCATCTAGGTATGAGCTTAGCATCAATTTTTCCTGAGGTCACCAAACTACCCTTTTTCCTCTTGATTACCTTGCCACACCAAACTTATAGTCTATTTGGTGTCCTTATCACATATACAAAGTGAAGCATACATACAAGCTTGAATAAACAGGTATAAAATAACTCGTCTTTTCAAATTTTCCCTCAACACATCAGCATGTAAAAATACACTCCTAGTGTTGTACATTGACCATGACCTTATGAGTGAGCATATCCATGTGAACGGATAATCCATGTAACAAGGAACTAGTTATTAATTTATGTTTCTAGAAAATGGAGCTAATTAAATTCTAGATCTAAAAATAGGGACTAATTAAATTTGGATAACGATGTGGAGGCCGACAGACTGCCTCTCGCACCGTCTAATTGCATCACCATGAGCCATCGGATCAACCCTGCATAGTCGTCCCTCTCCTCTTGCCATCCCTCATAGACATTGCTGCAGGCAGCAAAAATCGCATGTGTCTCCACGGTTGCAATAGCTGTCGCCACCTTCTTTCGTATCATAGGCACCCACGCTCGCCGTTGCATGTGTCTTCGCGCTCCCAGTAGCATGAGTCTGCCACTAGCAACATTGTCGACCGTCCCTCATCGGACAACTTGTGCTACATCAGCGACCTCGCAACATATACATCAATGTTTGTAGAATGCCGACGCCCCCCTCTTGCAACAACTCGGCTTGCTGCATCACAGGATGGAGAACCGCATATGTGAGGTCGCGGAGGTAGACGATGGCCCTCCCAGCAGTTGCAGGTAAGCCTTGTTGTAGCGAAGGAGGAGGTAGGTGACGTAGAGGAGAAAGGAGAGGATAGGGTTGTGCACAGGAGCATAACCAAGTGGCTTAGAGGCTTCCTACAAGAATAAGGACAAGGTAAGTGTCGTGGTTTTGTCACGACAGATGTCCTCGGAAAAGGACTTAGTCGTGAGGCCATCGCAGCTAGGTAGTAGCTCGAACGGGGTTGATTGGAGTTGAGAGACACGAGTTTACCCAGGTTCAGCCCCTCACGGTGGAGGTAAAAGCCTACTTCCTGCTTGATTGATTATTGCTTGAGATCTCGATTACAAGGGTGCGACTTTGGCTAAGCTAGTACTCAAGAGCTTGTAACTTAGTACTTTCTGTCCTAGGGGCTCCCCTTTATATAACAGGTGAGTCCCCCAGTTTACAATTGACTCCGGGTCGTAGTACAACCGTTGTCTTAATCTATTTCCTACTTATCTTATTCCTCGCGTAAGGGATATTCCTCCTGGCTTCCTTCTTGAGCCGGTCCTGTCAGGCTCTGGGCTGTGAGCCAGCGTTCTCCTTAACCCGCCCCCTGGGCCTTGAATCTTGTGGCTTGTCATAGCCCGAACAGACGGGTCGTCTTTAAGCCGTCACATGACTGCCAGGTCATATCTCTGGCCGGTTCATACCATGGGGTATATCCCCAACATTAGCCCCCAGTTTAATTTGGGTTTACCCATGTTAAACTTCACCCTGGGCAAACAAAACAGAGCAGGAAATGGCTCAAGATAAATTTTGGGTCATCTGTGTCAAGTCAGAACTTCTTCTTGCTCCTTTAGCTTTGTCCCTAACCGGGCCACGCATGATTTGATGGCTCGTGATGTCTTCACACTTAGCATTTTTTGCTCTTTCATTCAATGATGTCACTTCTTCTGTTCCCGGATTTTACGCGTGACATCATAGCGGATCTTTGAGTGGATCTGATAGGCATGAAAATCGAGGCGTCCTTCTTCTCAAAATTTACTATGCCGCCTAGGTTTTCATACTTGTCGTTCCACATCCTCATCATCTTATAAATGCACGTGAAGGGGCCCGAGGCTTATTCTTTAATCCTCTTCCCCATCATCTTCTTACCCCGTCTTCTAGCTGTCACCGCGCCTGAGCTCACCGCCTCCGGCAACGCCCTTGAGGACGAGCACCTCCATCGTCGAATATTCATCAACAGTGCTTCGACCACCCCTGCAGTACTCCGGTACCCCGAAGTTCTTTTCTTCAGATCTGTAAGTGCCCCATTATTTCTCCCATAGTTCATCGGTAGTTCATGGGTGCTCATCTCCACCTTTCTTCCCCGGATTCAAATCCATTCAAAGAACTCGAGTAGGTGTTTTAATTACTTGCGATGATGCCATTTATCTCACCTAGGATCCTTGCGATGCTTTTAATAGATCCCCATTGACAGGCTAGTTTTGTATTTGTACCCTAATTAGGTCTTTTACTTTTCTTTTCAAAGCATTTTTTAGATCCGTAGATATAGTCACCTCGTAAGATTTCTGTTTATGGAAAGTTCAACTCACCAGGCCACACAACAATTGGTAGAATTTCAGACTGCTAATGAATAGCCAGTGCCGGCTTACTGATATGCCGGCTCATAGATACCTTAATATATTTACCATGACCCACTTAAATCCAATAGTTATAAACTGGACAAGCATAACTGGCTTACTGTATTCCGGCTTATTTGCTTCATAACTCGAATGATTTGCTGGATCATCACACACGAACACAGTATGCTGGCTCATTTTTGTAAGCTCCATTTTGCAACTGAACTTTGGTGGAGTCTTGATGGCCCCTAAAACCAACAAGGCTGTCAACTGGGTTAGATCCTAGGTATCAGCCCTCATGTTGGATGACCTTGTGAGCCAAGGTCTTTTGCCGGCTCAAGCAAAATCGGCCGGCACGTGCCTGAAGAAGAAAATCCCCCCAACCTCAACAGGGGGAGATTATCATATTTGCATATCATTTGCACAGGGGTTTCCGACCGCCCGGGTCAAAAAAATTCCAAGACGTGCTCAACTTCTTTGACCTCAGGCCTCAGGATCTCGGTCCCAACTCAATCACAAATTTATGCCAATTCCAAGTATTCCACGAAGTACACCTCCAGACGGAGCCAACTGTTAGTCTCTTCTGGGAATTCTTCTATATCAACCATCAGACTGAGTTTAAAGACGTACCCAACATAGAACTCAGAGAAATCTCCATCCAGAAGAGAAAAAATGGATCTTTCCCTGAGGCCAAGTTGGCGAGTCATCCCAAAGGTTGGCACAAAACTTGGTTTTACCATAGAAATACTGCTCCACAACAGGAGAACCCCCTGTCGGGTTATAGACTGGAACGACTCAACACTACAGTCGCATTTCCCGGTTGGCCATCAGATGAAGAAAGGAAAAGGATAGCGCCTTATTACTCTAAGTTGAGAGCTTTGACGGCTCATGGCCTCACCGGGATCGATCTGACCAGGTGCTATATAAGCTGGCGGATCCAACCCCTTAGCTTGAGGGGCGCCTTAATGTGCAACTACACTGGTGAGCCGGCTGATATTCAACATTTCAGCCCAGTTGATTTGTCTGAAGATGAAATCAACAAAGGCACGAAGAAACTGTTGGGTGACCCTAAGGATAAATGCAATTTGACCAGGCTAGCTCCTTTTTGCTTGACCAATCCCGTGCCTCCGATAAGTATATTTGTACTAGTTTACTGATAACTTGTTTTCTTTCTTGTACTTAATTACCGACTCATCCCGCTTGTAGGAGAGCTCTAATTGGTGGAAGATCTAGTCTAGAAACCCTATTCTTCCTCAAGATGAGCAAGCAAATGAGCCAGTTGGCGCTGATGAGGCGACTGCTGGAGAAGAGTCTGAGGTAGAACTTGACTCACTTGGTCATCTTCTCTGGATAACACAAAAACCAGCCGAGCCGGCAATGTCGAGGTAATTTCAATCTCATCCAACTTGGAAACAATTATCCTGAAGAAAAATGAGATGAACTGTCAGAAAGGTACCATTTTCGCATCCAGACGCTCACTTAGATCCGCAATTTCTTTTGAAGAAAACCTAGCGAGCCGGCACATCAAAATGCAAGACCCGGAGCGACACTGGGAGTTGTCTACCAGCTTATCTCATGAGTCGGTCGTGCGAAGACCATGAATAGAGGTGCCTCATAGTCCAACTCCATCTCATCACGAGCCGATCTTATTAGACAACCACTTAATCCTTTTGACTCAAATTATCAGGAAACATCACCCTCTTCTGGAGAGTCGAGCGCATCCCAACTTTCGGCTCTCACAATTATGCGCGGGTTAGCATTTCTGGGACACATTTTACTTTGTCATCGCAGTTGTTTCTTTAAACTAATGTTATTCATATGACTTCAGGGCCAAAGCTTTTATGAAGAAAATGTCTGGCAGGTCATCTTCCGCTACAGCAGGCGCTGATACTCAAAACCCGCCAATGGTCAATCCAGAGACCCAAATTGGGACTGCTGGTGAAGATAACCCAGACCATAGGGTTGAGCCGACTCATGAGAATGAACCGGTGAACACCGATGAGCCAGTTAAGATTGATGAGGCGGTCAATATAAATGAGCAGGTCAATATGGATGACCCGGCTCATGATGATAACCCACCGACTCCATCTCGCGCCTCTAATCCCATGCAAGAGGTGGAAAATGTTGATCAAATAGTGACCGACACAGAAATGACCATTATAGGAGAGAAGCATAGTACTCCTAAGGCCTGAAACTCATTAGCCGAATTTGTGGCTAAGGATGAGCCATCCGCATCAGAAAAAGGGAAAGTCAAGCTAGAACTTTCAAATCTTGATGTGCTTGGCGTGGATGAGCTTCATCAGGGATACCTGACCCGGTTGTCTGAGGGCCGGAATATGGAAGCGAGCATGATCAAAATGCTCAAGCAAAAATATGAGGTATGAAACACTCCTCCTTTTCCATTGTCATATACACTTATGTAGCCCCCAAGTCTTAGGCGTAAGAAGATATGAATATGCTTAAGACTTGCTTTTGAAATTGCAAACAAACGATAGCCCCCAAGGGCCAGCTCAGTAAACAGTACTGGGCCAAAACTTATAAAATGGTAGATAAATTGATAGCGGACCATAGGCCCCAAGGACCGAGTCGTTATGAAAATGACGAGCTGGTTCTTCAAGATACTCTTTAGTCAAAACTTGGATAAAAACGACCTGTAGCCCCCAAGGGCTGGCTCATCTCCTTGAGATAACCGGGTCTTCGCATAATTTATTGATTTGAAAAAGTGACTTGCATTAGCCCCCAAGTTTCATGGGGACTGCTTGCAGCTTCATGAGACTTTGTCAGGAAAATATTTGTAAATGATCTGAGCATAGCCCCAAGTGTCGAGTCATGCAACCTCGCTGGCTCGGCACATTAGAAAATTTTAACCAAGATTGCATCTGTTTCGACAGGATATGTTGAATTCCGCCGAGTCAAAAGCTGCCGGCTTCAAAAGCAGTTGAAAGTGGAGCAGAAACTTCGGCAGAAAACAAAATCATCCTCCTCATATGTGCAGAAATCTCTGCTTATTGCGAAGGATAATTTGCAAAATATGAAAGCTGCCTTTGAAGAAGAGAGAGCGCTTCTAAAACGTGTAGAGGAGGCTGAAGGCAAGCTTGAGCCGGTGACTCAAGAGTTGAGTACTTTAAAGCGCCATATAACCAACATGATTGGCCATCTTTCGTAAGTGGTAATATTACCTTAGTCAAAATCCGGGTTGAATGTCAGCCGGCTTATTGATATTCTTCTTTTGTGTGCAGGTAGAAGGAATGATAATGTTGTCCAACTGCCATTGGTGAAGTTGAAGGCAGTGTATACATATATGGAGCAATTATTTACAGGAGGTGCTTATGTAATAATGGCAGTGAAAAACACCACAACACCCCCTCCACGGATCAAAGATATGCTCAATGATTTGTCAACAGTCCCTCAACGGATCCAGGAGTTGAAAAAGTCGGCGGCTCATGCTGGGGCCGGCTTAGCACTTGCTCGAGCGAAGGCCTTTCTGCCTGAGATGGAGCCGGCTGATATGGCTGACGGGTTTCCAGAGTTTAACGTAGATGGTACTGTATTTTCCCAGGATGACTTTGTGCGTCGTTTGAAAGAAACCCGAGTGCTGGTGACTCAACTTTTTGAATAGCTTGATCTGTCAAAATACCAAGCCGGCTACACGAAAGAAAACAAGCGCGTCAACCCGCCTGAATTCAAGCCATTTGTGCTGACACCTCCATGCCGTAAGCAAACCTTTGCCCCTGACATCGACCCGTCTGTTATCATCACCAAAGACTCAACTTTCTAGGCTTTGTAAACTATTTAGTGGACGCCAAACGACCTCCAGACCGGGCAGAATGAGCCGGCACCTGTTGACTCGGAAGCGTCTGGTGCAGAAGGCCAGCAGAAGGACGTCAACCCGGAGAGCTCGGGGGGCAGCTTGCAGGAGTAGCACTCTTTATAAAAACTTGCTGATTGATGGCCCAAGTGAGGCTTGTAATAGGATTAGTGAAAAACACTTGGCCATCTGCAGTGCCATCATGCACTTGATACTTTTCGAATGTCGTTCTTTGGAAGAAACAAGCCAGCGCTTAATTTGACAACCTGTTTTTTCATAAGTATACTTGTAGCATACGTCATCCTTCAGAGATGAGTCGGTGTTATAATATAACCCGGTTTCTGTTGAAACAAGTCAAGGTCAACATAATGCGTGACCAAATGCGATGCGACGCAGCACACCATAGTGTTTATAACCTAGTATAGAAGTAAGAACCCGGATTTCTTGGTTGATCCTATAATTAGTTCCTGTAAACAAAATAGAACACAGGGACATAACAATATATAATTGTAACAAGGAGATAAATAATATGAAGCCGACTTTTGAGGCTCGACATAAGACTGGCTTTCGAGGCACGAGTCTTGCTTCAATGAAGCTAGCGTGATAGCCCATGGTTTATCCTTGCTTTCTGTAAGCTGGCTCTCACGTGACTTAAGCCGGTATTTTAACCTTGACAAGTTCAGGTTCGATATTGGTTGACTTATCAAGAGTACACTGGGTCACCTTTGCGGAGTAGCATTGAGCAAACAGGCAGGCTTAACCAAGATTCATAATGGCATATGCCGGGTCAAGAGGGATGTTAATAGCTAAACTCGATGAGTTGGAAGCCCCCAAGTGACCTATGATCAAAGAATAAAGACTCATGCATAATATATGAGACGAAACAACACAGGCCCTGAGTTTCAGGAATGCCGGGTTTATTTTATTGATCATAAAAAATATACACAGAGGTATGTACAATAAGCTGGAGCCAGTGGCTTTAAGTAAAATAAGGCTGAAGATGAGCAATATTCCAAGGCCTGTTGGTCTCCTCCTCAGAGGTATGTGACTTAATGTGCTCACGTATGTCGATTAGATAGTATGACCCATTGTTGAGATTCTTGCTGATGACGAAAGGTCCTTCCCATGGAGGTGAAAGCTTATGCATACCTGTTTGTTCTTGTATCAGACGGAGCACTAAGTAACCCCCCTGGAAAGTACGATTGCTGACTCTACAGCTATGGTAGCGATGTAGGTCTTGCTGATATATCGCGGATCATGCTGCTGCAAGATCACGTTCTTCCTCCAAAGCATCCAGAGAGTCTTGACGAGCTTGTTCATTATCTGCCTCGACATATGCAGCAGCTCTGGGGGAGTTATGACAGATATCACTTGGTAAAATAGCTTCTGCACCGTAGACCAGAAAAAACAGTGTGTAGCCTGTTGATCTATTGGGAGTAGTCCGTATGATCCAAAGCACAGTAGGGAGTTCCTCGACCCAGCATCCAGGAGTACGTTCCAAAGGAACCATCAGCCTGGGCTTAATTCCTCGCAATAAATCCTGGTTAGCTCGCTCTGCCTATCCATTAGACTGCGGATGTGCAACCGAGGCCAGATCAAGCCGGATATGTTCGCGCTGACAGAGGTGCTCCATAGCCCCCTTGGACAAGTTAGTGCCATTTGTTTGTAATGATGTTGTGCGGGTAACCAAAATGAAAAATCAGCTTTTTCAAGAATTTAACTATCGTCTAAGCTTCACAGTTGCTGATTGGTTCTGCTTCAACCCACTTGGTGAATTTATCAGTTGCAACCAGGAGGTGGGTCTTCTTGTCTTTAGACGGCTTAAACAGACCAACCATATCTAGCCCCCAGACTGCAAACGTCCAAGTGATTGGAATCATCCGTAATTCTTGAGCCGACACTTGAGCTTGACGTGCAAATTTTTGACAACCATCACACTTCCGCACAATGTCCTCGGCATCTACGTGAGCTATGAGCCAATAAAAACCGTGTCAAAAAGCCTTGGCCACTAGAGATCTTGAGCCAGCATGATGGCCACAATCACCCGCGTGGATTTCATTAAGAATCTCGCGGCCTTCCTTAGGGGAAACACAACATTGAAATGCACCGGTAATGCTCTGTCTATGTAACTCTCCATTGACAATGGTCATGGATTTAGAACATTTGATAATCTGCCGGGCGATGATTTCCTCATCTGGGAGCTTTCCACAGGTCAGGTAAGCCAGATAAGGGACCGTCGAATCTGGTATAGCATGAAGAGCAGCCACCAACTGTGCTTCCGGTTCAGGAATCGCAATATCTTCCTCTGATGGCAACTTGACAGAAGGATTATGGAGAACATCAAGAAACAATTGGGAGGAACCGGCTTACGTTGAGAGCCCAGTCGTGCCAAAGCATCGGCCACCTTGTTGAGCCGATGATCAATGTGATTAACCTGATAACCCTTGAAATGCCCTGCAATATTAGTCACCGCACGCTGATGAGCCGCCATAAGGGGATCTTTCGAATCCCATTTTCCTGAGACCTGCTGAGCGACCAAATTGGAGTCACCCAGACACCTGGCCCAGCTGAGGCTCATCTCCTTAGCCATATGGAGACCATGAAGGAGAGCTTCATACTCTGCTGCATTATTAGTACAGGGAAACATGATCCTTAGAACGTAACAAAATTTATCACCACGTGGGGAAGATATGATGACTCCAGCCCCCAAGCCCTCAAATTGTCTGGAACCATAAAAGTGGATTGTCCAATATGTATTGTCTGGCGTCTCCTTGGGGACTTGAAGTTCGGTTCATTCATTGATGAAATCCACTAGTGCTTAAGATTTGATAGCCATTCGAGGCACATATTTAAGATGATGTGTGATACGTCTCCAACGTATCTATAATTTTTGATTGTTTATAGTATCAATCTTGGATGTTCTATCTACACTTACAAGCAATTATATATCAATTTTTGGGACTAACCTATTAACTTAGTGCCCAGTGCCAGTTTTTTTTCCTATTTTAGGTTTTTCTGAATATCACTAGCAAACGAAGTCCAAATGCCACGAAACTTGTTGGAGATTTTTTCTGGATATAAGAGACCCTGGAAGCTTCGGGAGGGGATGAGAAGATGGAGCAGTGGCCACGAGGCACTAGGGTGCGCCCAGGGGGGTAGGGCGTGCTCTGGTGGCTCATGGGGCCCTCGTGGCTCCGTTTGACCTAACTCTGTCTCTATAAATTATCTAAAATCGGGAAACGAATAGAGGAGTCCACGAAATACTTTTTCCACCGCCGCAAGTTCCTGTTCTCGCGAGATACCATCTGGAGACCTTTTCCGGCACTTTGCCGGCGGGGGAACCAATCACGGAGGAGCTCTACATCAACCTTGTTGACCTTCCGATGATGTGTGAGTAGTTTACCACGGACCTACGGGTCCATAGTTAGTAGCTAGATGGCTTCTTCTCTCTGTTTGATCTTCAATACAATGTTCTCCTCGATATTCTTGGAGTTCTATTCAATGTAATCACTTTTTGCGGTGTGTTTGTTGGGACCCGATTAATTGTGAGTTTATGATCAGATTATCCATGAATATTATTTGAGTTTTCTCTGAACTTTTATGCATGATTATTATTACTTCGTATTTCTCTCTGATCTATTTATTTGGTTTGGCCAGCTAGATTGATTTGTCTTGCAATGGGAGAGGTGCTTTGTAATGGGTTCGATCTTGTAGTGCTAAATGCCAGTGATAGAAGGGGACATGAAACTTATGTATAGTTGCTGTTAAGGATAAAAAGATGGGTTTTATTCATGCGTGAGCTTACTTTGTCTACATCATGTCATCTTGCTTAAGGCGTTACTCCGTTCTTTATGAACTTAATACTCTAGATGCATCCTAGATAGCGGCCGATGTGTGGAGTAATAGTAGTAGATGCAGGCAGGAGTCGGTCTACTTGTCTCGGATGTGATGCGTATATACATGATCATTGCCTTGGATATCATCATGATTATTTGCTTTTCTGTCAATTTCCTAATAGTAATTTGTTTTCCCACCATATGCTATTTTCAAGAGAGAAGCGTCTAGTGAAAACTACGGGCACCGGGTCTACTTCTATCATATATTAAAAATCCTAAAAATACCTTGCTGCAATTTTACTTTATTTATTTTATTTTGTATTTTTGTTCGATCCATCTATCTATCACCATACAATTTAATCTTGCAATTAACCGCCAAGGGACTAACAACCCCTTGATTCGCGATGGGTGCAAGGATTTCTTATTTTGTGTGCAGGTGCTATTAACGAGTTGTTGCGTGATTCTCCTACTGGATTGATAACCTTTGTTTCATAACTGAGGGAAATACTTATCTCTACTGTACTGCATCATCTTCTCCTCTTTGGGGAAATCCCAACGCAGCTCACAAGTAGCAGGAAGAATTTCTGGCGCCGTTGCCGGAAAGACATCATCAACATCTATCAAGTACCTAAGCATAAACTTTCATCTCATTGCATTTATTTTATTTGCCTTTACCTCTTGTTTTCATCTCCCCCGCTTTTGAAAAGTTCTATAAAATTACAAAAATATTTTTCGTTTGCTTTTTGCATGTTTGCCTTCTTGTTTGCTTGTTTGAAACTGTTATCATGAGTGATTTTGGCATGGCAGAAACTGAAGATGGTAGAACTCCTAAAATTGGAAGTTCTACCAATCTTGATGCTAAAACTTTTGTGTTGGGACAAGGGAATGTTATAGGAAAAAGTGTCACCCAAGAATTCCTTAATTGCATTGGGACCTTGGCTTGTGATGATGCTCATATACTTAAAAGAACCAAAAATTATGCCAAAGCTATTTCCGCACTTGTTCTTAAACTTGAGAAAGATTTATTCGCACCCATCCTACTTTGCAAATATTGTTTTATGAGTTTCTAGTTATAAAAAATCCTAGAGCTAAAAAGATAGCTACCCATGTCCTCATGAATGAATTTGATCACATAGTGCGAGAAGCTAGAGAGATCTTTGATTTTTATGGTATGAACCGTGAAAAACCGGTAATAGATGAGATCCTTTACAATAGTGATTACGTGTTGTGGTATTTGTTTCGCAATGACCACATCTTTGATGAGAATACTAAAAAGGAAGTTCCTCCTTTGAATTTAATCCAACAAGTTTTCAATAGTGTTAATAGTCAATACTCTTGGATTGTAGCCGGTAACCAAGGGGGATTTGCAGATGGACAACTTGCTAATGCTAAAATTTCTATGGATGACGTGTTTCATATTACCTTCAAAAAACCTCCTGATGAAAACACATCTTTGTATAAGAAGAAAGATGACAATACTTGAAACTATGCATTATGCATAGCTAGGGGCATAAAACAATAGCGCTTGTTGGGAGGCAACCCAATAGTTATCTAAATTTTCTTGTTTATTTTCTGTTTTCTTGTGTATGAACAATTATGCTACTGTTATGGTTGTGTTTTTTATGTTTTAATTAGTGTTTGTGCCAAGTAAAGCCTTTAGGATGATTTGGATGATAGTTGCTTTGATTATGTGCAAAAACAGAAACTTTTGCGTCCAGTAGCAGAATTGTTAAAATTTGCTGGAGCATGGAAAAATTCTGAATTGTTTACACATGATTGATATACAATTGCCTACGTTGTCCTAATGTTTCAGAATTTTTGGATTTACCGAAGTATAGTCAATATTCAGATTGCTATAGCCTATTCTGTTTTTTACAGATTCTATTTTTGATGCATTGTTTTGCTTGTTTTGATGAAACTATGGATTGTATCGGGGGGTATAAGACATGGAGAAGTTAGAATACAGTAGGTATAATGCAAAAATGAAATATGAATGGGTTTGCGACAGTACTTAAAGTAGTGATTTGTTTTATTATACTAACGGATCTCACGAAGGTTTTGTTAAGTTTTGTGTGATTGAAGCTTTCAAGTTTTGGGTGAGATCACGATGGATGAAGGAATAAGAAGTGGCAAGACCCTAAGCTTGGGGATGCCCGAGGCACCCCAAGGTAATATTCAAGGACTCCCAAGCAACTAAGCTTGGGGATGCCCCGGAAGGCATCCCTCTTTCTTCTACCGACCATCGGTAATTTTACTTGGAGCTATATTTTTATTCGTCACATGATATGAGTTTTGCTTGGAGCGTCGTGTATTATATGAGTCTTTGCTTTGTTTGCTTTTTAGTTTGTCACAATCATCTTTGCTGGACACACCTATTTAAGAGAGCCACACATTTATCATGATTTGTTAGAATACTCTATGTCCTTCACTTATATCTTTTGAGCTAGGCAGTTGCTCTAGTGCTTCACTTAAGTCTTTTTGAGTACGGCGGTGACTATATTTTAAATAAATGTTTGCACTCTCATGCTTCACTTATATTATTTTGAGAGTTGATAAGATTATATTTTAAAGAATTATTTGCACTCTCATGCTTCACTTATATCTTTTTGATAGTTGATAATAGTAATGGTAATTTCCACAAGATATGAATTTGGTCCCAAAGTGATGAATATTCAAGAGGGATATAATAAAAAAATCATGAAAGATCATTGGATATGATAAGTTTGATTCCTTGCAATAGTTTTGAGATATGGAGATAATAATATGTGAGTCATGTTAGTGAGTAATTGTGTTTTAGTAAGAATATTGGTGTTAAGGTTTGTGATTCCCTATGCATGCACATAAAGTCAATAGTTATGCAATGAAGTTATATCCTACTTATGTGCATTATTCAGTGTTAGTTATGTTCAATGCAAGTTTATGACCGTTTTTTATTTTGGTTGGTCGCTTCTTAATCTATTTGCTAGCCTTCATTTTTACTAAGCGGGAATGCTACTTGTGCATCCAAATCCATAAACCCGAAGTTGTGCCAAATGAGTCAATCATACCTACCTATATACGGTATTTCCATGCCGTTCCAAGTAAATTTGCATGTGCCAACTCTAGTTTTTCAAAATAATTTTCCGTGTTGTGTGCCCATACCGCTCATGAAGTGGCAGGGGTGGCCAATATTTTCCATGCTAGGTGGGTTATTCTCATGATGAGTGTTTATTCACTTGTCATTGCACGAGAAAGTGGCAGGTAATAGGGATGCCCAGTCCCGAAATGAACAAAATAATAATATTATGATAATAATAAATTCCTTGGAAAGTGTTGGTATGGAAGGCACCCATGGATAGGGCTAGCCATGGATTGTGAAATAATTGTGGAAAGGAAATAAACTTTATTTTCTGTTTGGAAACCGCCTATAATGTGTCTAGCATGGAAGATATTGGGATTTCTCGGTCATTTTTGTTGACAGGAAAAGCATACCTCTCAAAATAATTTTATATCTCGAATTTAAGCCTTGAGCTCTGGCACCTCTGCAAATCTCTGCTTCCCTCTCCGAAGGGCCTATCTATTTACTTCTATGCAATTTTTATTTTTATTTTGAGTCTCCATCTTCTCTTACAAAGCACCAACTAGAGAACACTATTGTCATACTTGTGCATTGGACGTAGCTAATATTGAGTGTGTTTCATGAATGGATCAATGATTGAGCATAATGGGCTAGGGATAACTTTCTTTAGCACTAATATTTTGAAAGACATGGTTGCTTGTTGGTATGCTTGAGTATTTATGTCTTCATGTCAAACTATAGACTATTGCTTTGAATCATTCAAGTCCAAATGTCCATGCCACAAAAGAAAAGATTATATGATGAACATGATAGGTAGCATTCCACATCAATTTTTTTGTTTTTACCATTTACCTACTCGAGGACGAGCAAGAATTAAGCTTGGGGATGGTTGATACGTCTCCAACATATCTATAATTTTTTATTGTTCCATGATATTATAGTATCAATCTTGGATGTTTTATATACACTTACAAGCAATTATATATCATTTTTTGGGGACTAACCTATTAACTTAGTGCCCAGTACTAGTTGCTGTTTTTTTTGCCTGTTTTTGGTTTTTCAGAATATCAGTACCAAACAAAGTCCAAATGCCACGAAACTTTTTGAAGATTTTTTCTGGACATAATAGACCCTGGAAGCTTTGGCAGGGGACGAGAAGATGGATTAGTAGCCCACGAGGCACCAGGGCGCGCCCTGGTGGCTCATGGGGCCCACGTGGCCCCGTTTGACCTAACTCGCCTCTATAAATTCTCTAAAATTAGGAAACCAACAGAGGAGTCCACGAAATACTTTTTCCGCCGCCGCAAGTTCCTGTACTTGCGAGATCCCATCTGGAGGCCTTTTCCGGCACTCTGCCGGAGGGGGAATCAATCACGGAGGGGCTCTATATCAAACTTGCTGCCCTTCCGATGATGTGTGAGTAGTTTACCACATACCTACGGGTCCATAGTTAGTAGCTAGATGGCTTCTTCTCTCTATTTGATCTTCAATACAATGTTCTCCTCGATATTCTTGGAGTTCTATTCGATGTAATCACTTTTTGCAGTGTGTTTGTTGGGATCCAATGAATTGTGAGTTTATGATCAGATTATCCATGAATATTAATTGAGTTTTCTCTGAACTCTTTTATCCATGATTATTATAGCTTTGTATTTCTCTCCGATCTATTGATTTGGTTTGGCCAACTACATTGATTTGCCTTGCAATGGGAGAGGTGCTTTGTAATGGGTTCGATCTTGCGGTGCTCAATCCCAGTGACAGAAGGGGACATGACACATATGTATCATTGCTATTAAGGATAAAAAGATGGGGTTTATTCATGCTTGAGTTTACTTTGTCTACATCATGTCATCTTGCTTAAGGCGCTACTCCGTTCTTTGTGAACTTAATACTCTAGATGCATGATGGTTAGCGGTCGATGTGTGGAGTAATAGTAGTAGATGCAGGCAGGAGTCGGTCTACTTGTCTCGGACATGATGCCTATATACACGATCATTGCCTTGGATATCGTCATGATTATTTGCTTTTCTATCAATTGCCCAATAGTAATTTGTTTACCCACCGTATGCTATTTTCAAGAGAGAAGCCTCTAGTGAAAACTAGGGCCCCCGGGTCTACTTCTATCATATATTAAAAATCCTAAAAATACCTTGCTGCAATTTTACTTTATTTATTTTATTTTGTATTTTTGTTCGATCTATCTATCTATCTATCTATCTATCTATCTATCTATCACCATACAATTTAATCTTGCAATTAACCGCCAAGGGTTCGACAACCCCTTGTTCGCGTTGGGTGCAAGGATTTGTTATTTTGTGTCAGGTGCTGTTAATGAATTATTGCGTGATTCTCCTACAGGATTGATAACCTTGGTTTCATAACTGAGGGAAATACTTATCTCTACTATACTGCATCATCCTGTCCTCTTCGGGGAAATCCGAACGCAGCTCACAAGTAGCAATGTGGACCAAGCTTGATTGCCCACTTAGCAACCCGGTTTGTGGCTTCCCTATTCTCGATGATGTCTCCTAGAGGGGCTGAGCTGACCACAGTAATAGGATGCATCTGGAAGTAATGCTTTAGCTTGCGACTAGCCATGAAAATACCAAACACCAGCTTTTGCCAGTGTGGATACCTCTGCTTGGATCCAATCAAGACCTCGCTGACGTAGTAAACTGGCCGCTGGACTGGATATTCTTTCCCTTTCTCCTTTCGTTTCATGAAAACTGTCACACTCACGGCTTTATTATTAGCGTCGATGTAGAGGAGCATAGGCTCTTTGTTAATTGGAGCAGCGAGGACAGGCGGCTCAGCCAATTGGTTCTTAAGGGCTTCAAAAGCTTTATCTACAGCATCACTCCAGACAAAATTGTCGGTTTTCTTCAACAACTGGTACAGGGGAATCGCCTTCTCGCCGAGACGGCTTATAAAACGGCTTAAGGCGGTGATGCGACCCGCCATACGATGAACGTCATTAACATTAGCCTGCTTAGCAAGTGTCGTTACTGCTTTGATTTTGTCCGGGTTAGCCTCGATGCCCTATTCTTAATTTAGAAAACCCAGCAACTTGCCCGCAGGGACACCAAAAACACACTTGGCCGGGTTAAGCTTCATCTTGTAAACTCGAAGATTGTTGAAAGTCTCCTTGAGGTCATCCAACAAAGTTTCTTTCTTCTGAGACTTGACCACAATAACATCAACATAAGCATGAGCATTGCGCCCGATCTGTTTGTGGAAACAATTCTGCACACAGCGCTGATAAGTAGCCCCTACACTCTTAAGCCCAAAAGGCATAGAGACATAGCAGAAAGCCCCAAATGGTGTGATAAAGGCCGTCCTTTCCTAGTCCTCAATGACCATCTTGATTTGATGATAGCCGGAGTAAGCATCCAGAAAACATAAACTCTCGTAGCCGGCTGTAGAAAATGATCTGATCAATGCGAGGAAGAGCAAACGGATCCTTGGGACAAGACTTCTTAAGATCTGTGTAATCAACTCACATTCTCCAAGTACCATTTTTCTTCAGAACAAGCACTGGATTCGCCAACCACTCAGGGTGAAAAACTTCAACAATGAACCCCACTACAAGGAGTCGAGCCACTTCCTCGCCAATAGCTTTGCGTCTCTTCTTGTTAAAACGACAGAGGTACAGTCGGAAAGGTTTCATCTTAGGATCAACATTAAGGTGGTGCTCAGCGAATTCTCTCGGTACATGATACGTCTCCAACGTATCTATAATTTTTTATTGTTCCATGCTATTATATTATCTGTTTTGGATGTTTAATATGCTATTTTATATTATTTTTGGGACTAACTTATTAACCTAGAGCCCAATGCATGTTTCTGTTTTTTCCCTTGTTTTTGAGTTTTACAGAAAAGGAATGTCAAACGGAGTCCAAACGGAATAAACTTTCGCGATGATTTTTCTTGGACCAGAAGACACCCAGGAGACTTGGAGAGGGGGCTAGAAGAGTCCCGAGGGCTCCACAAGCCCTCAAGGCACACCCTGGGGGGGCACGCCCCTGGCTTATGGGCCCCACGGGACTCCTCCAACACTAATTCTTTCGCTATAAATTCTCAAATATTCCCAAACAACCAGAAGCGTCCACCAAAATACTTTTCCGCAGCCATAACCTTCTGTTCCCGTGAGATCCCATCTTGGGGCCTTTTTCGGCACCCTGCCGGAGGGGGATTAGATCATGAAGGGCTTCTACATCAACTCTATTGCCCTTCCGATGAAGCGTGAGTAGTTTACCACAGACCTACGGGTCCATAGCTAGTAGCTAGATGGCTTCTTCTCTCTCTTTGATCTTCAATACAATGTTCTCCTCGATGTTCTTGGAGATCTATCCGATGTAATATTCTTTTGTGGTGTGTTTGTCGAGATCCGATGAATTGTGGATTTATGATCAGATTATCTATGAATATTATTTGAATCTTCTCTGAATTCTTATATGCATGATTTGATATCTTTGTATTTCTCTTCGAATTATCGGTTTGGTTTGGCCAACTAGATTGGTTCTTCTTGCAATGGGAGAGGTGCTTAGTTTTGGGTTCAATCTTGCGGTGTCCTCACCCAGTGACAAAGTAGGGGTAGCGAGGCACGTATTGTATTGTTGCCATCAAGGGTAAAAAGATGGGGTTTTCATCATATTGGTTGAGTTTATCCCTCTACATCATGTCATCTTACTTAAGGCGTTACTCCGTTCTTATGAACTTAATACTTTAGATGCATGTTGGATAGCGGTCGATGTGTGGAGTAATTGAAGGAAATATGCCCTAGAGGCAATAATAAAGTTGTTATTTTATATTTCCTTATTCATGATAAATGTTTATTATTCATGCTAGAATTGTATTAACCGGAAACTTGATACATGTGTGGATACATAGACAAAACACTGTGTCCCTAGTAAGCCTCTACTAGACTAGCTCGTTAATCAAAGATGGTTAAGTTTCCTAACCATAGACATGTGTTGCCATTTGATGAACGGGATCACATTATTAGGAGAATGATGTGATGGACAAGACCCATCCGTTAGCTTAGCATTATGATCGCTCAGTTTTGTTGCTATTGCTTTCTTCATGTCATATACATATTCCTTTGACTATGAGATTATGCAACTCCCGGATACCGGAGGATTACCTTGTGTGCTATCAAACGTCACAACGTAACTGGGTGATTATAAAGATGCTCTACAGGTATCTTCGAAGGTGTCTGTTGGGTTGGCATAGATCGAGATTAGGATTTGTCACTCCGAGTATCGGAGAGGTATCTCTGGGCCCTCTTGGTAATGCACATCATAAGAAGCCTTGCAAGCAAAGTGACTTAGTCACAGGATGATGTATTACGGAACGAGTAAAGAGACTCGCCGGTAATGAGATTGAACTAGGTATAAAGATACCGACGATCGATTCTCGGACAAGTAACATACCGATGACAAAGGGAATAGCGTATGTTGTCATTACGGTTCGACCGATAAAGATCTTCGTAGAATATGTGGGAGCCAATATGAGCATACAGGTTCCGCTATTGGTTATTGACCGGAGAAGTGTCTCAGTCATGTCTACATAGTTCTCGAACCCATAGGGTCCGCACGCTTAACGTTCGATGACGATTTAGTATTATATGAGTTATGTGATTTGGTGACCGAATGTTGTTCGGAGTCCCGGATGAGATCACGGACATGACGAGGAGTCTCAAAATGGTCGAGAGGTAAAGATTGATATATAGGACGATGGTATTCGGACACCGGAAGTGTTCCGGAGGGTACAGGGTACATATCGGGTCACCGAAAGGGGTTCCGGGCACCCCCGGCAAAAGATATGGGCCTAATGGGCCAAGAGGGGAAACGCAGCAGCCAGCAGGGGCTGCTGCGCCCCCATATGGGCTGCACCAGAGGAGAAGGAAAGAGGGGAAAAGAGAAGGAAGGGGAGGGATTCGGCCTCCCCCTTCCTTCCCTCCTCCCTCCTCTTTCCTTCCCCCTCCGGTAATAAGGAAGGGGAGGCGAATTGGACTAGGGCCCCAAGTAGGATTCCTCCTACTTGGGGCGCCCCATGGAAGCTCCCCTCCCCCTCCCACCTATATATACATGGGGAGGGGGCGCCTAGAACACACACCAATAACTGTTAGCCGTGTGCGGCGCCCCCCTCCACAGATTACACCCTCGGTCATATCTTCGTTGTGCTTAGGCGAAGCCCTGCATGGATCACTTCACCATCACCTTCACCATGCCGTTGTGCTAACAGAACTCATCTACTTCCTTGACACTTTGCTGGATCAAGAGTTAGAGGGACGTCATCGACCTGAATGTGTGCAGAACTCGGAGGTGCCGTACGTTCGGTGCTTGATCGATCGGAACGAGAAGAAGTTCGACTACATCAACCGCGTCGTCATAACATTGCACTTTTCTATCAATTGCTCGACAGTAATTTGTTCACCCATCGTATGTTTTCTTTCAAGAGAGAAGCCTCTAGTGAAACCTATGGCCCCCGGGTCTATTTTCCATCATATATCTTCAGATCTATAAACCAAAAATACCCAAAAATACCTTGCTGCAATTTATTTACTTTTGTTTTGTTTAACATTTTAGTAATCTTTTATATCTATCTCTATCAGATCTCATCCTTGCAAGTGACCGTGAAGTCATCCCGGGCATAAAAACCGAAGACCAAAAACCGAACCCGAAAAGACCGAACTAAAAAATACCGAATAAAAAACGGTCTGCATAATCATAAGACCGAACTAATTATGGTCTGTTCGGTCCTCCTGACTTTAGGACCGAATAGCCTGTATAGACTAAATTTACAAAAGCCCATAGAAAAGAGAACAATGTTTACATAAGGCCCATCTGGCCAGCCCAAGGTCCCAATCCAGATACACACACGGACACACCTCATGTCGTCATCTCATGGTTCACAGAAACCTAGCCGCCACCCGCCGCTTCGCTCAACTCCTCCTCTCTCCCACAATGAACCCTAGCCGCCATCCGCCGCTGTGGCCCGATGCGCCCTTGACCGATGAAGTCCGGTGCACCGAGGCTAGCCGCGCGCCGCTGACCGACGAAGACCAGCGTCCCGAGCCGCGGCCTGGACCTGTGACGACCAGTCAAATCCCATCCAAGATGCGTACGGCCGTGCCCCATGCGTCGCGCCGCCAACCCCAACCCTCTGCGTCACTCCACTGCTCGTGACGCGTCCATCCATCGGCGTTGTTCCTCCTTCTGAGTCTCCGCCCATCTTAGGCCGTGATCCTTCCATCAGCTCCGGCGGTGCTCAAGGTGTGTTTTCTTTCCCCTTTTTCCTTGATATCTCTCTCTGTTGATCTCAGATGTGAATGGTTTTGGTTTGTAAGTTGCTACTTGCTAGATAGTGGATATACATGTGAGATCAGAATGATTGTATGTGTCAGATGTGCATGAACGATTGTAGTGATTTTATTTTAGGTGGATGAATCTTTGACTATGCAGTGACAATCATAGTTTTTGTTGGTTTGTATCTTCATGGCAGAGTGTACCATGCTATTTTTAATATATTAACTTGGAATGGTTGCTGTGTAGAGAGGGTACAGACACACCAATGTCATTTCTTAGCTCTCAACAAGAAGATTTTCTGAAATGTTTGCCAGATTTGGAGCACTTGATTATATGCACTTTATGTTGTGATTTGCTCATGTCAATGTTGCTTATAGGTGCTACTATTGAAATAATCAATTTATTTTGTTGGTTTGTATGTTCATATGTACTATTAGAAGATGGAATGTTCGAATAACGAGTAACTTCCTCTTTTTTTGTAGATGTTTTCTACACCGGAATCTGATCATGATGAGGAGTGGAATGAGAAAGATGATGCATTTATAATTCTAGAGGCAGAGCTTGCCTATTCCATGGGCTGATGTAGCTTGTTATCTTCTTACTTTGTGTCAAAGATAAATGTTGTTGCTTGTTATCTTCTTACTTTGTGTCAAATATAAATGTTGTTGTTTCACCTGCTTATTATCTTCTTACTTCCTGTATGATATAAATGATTATGTATGCATGAATCTTGTTGCTGGACCATGAATCATGAATCTTCTTACTTTATGCCATATGAATCTTGTTACCTTCTGTCAAATACAAACATGAATTGGTACTGGAAGTAACATGAATCTGAGTTGTACTAATTAGTTTGGTCGGGACCGAAGACCGGATAGTAAAGACCGACGACCGAATAGTGAATAACCAAAAAGACTGAAATTATTTTGGTCTTCAATTCTGGAGGGCCGAATTCTTGGAAGACCGAAAAGACTGGACCGAACAAATCAAAAAGACCGAACGCCCGGGCTGACCGTGAAGGGATTGACAACCCCTTTATCATGTTGGGTCAAGTGTTTGATTGTTTGTGCAAGTGCATAGATTGGAGACTTGCCTGTACCTCCTACTGGATTGATACCTTGGTTCTCAAACTGAGGGAAATACTTACCTCTACTTTGCTGCATCACCATTTCCTCTTCAAGGAAAAAACCAACGCAAGCTAAAGAAGTAGCAGGAAGAATTTTTGGCGCCGTTGCCGGGGAGGTTCTACATCAAGCCTACCAAGTACCCACCATAAACTCTCATCTCTTGCATTACATTATTTGCCATTTGCCTCTCGTTTTCCTCTCCCCCACTTCTAAAATGATTTCAAAAAAACACAAAAAGATTTGCCTTTTTATTCGCCCTCCTTCCATCCGATCTTTTGTTTGCTTGAACTCATCATCATGAGTGACTTTGGTATGGCAGAAACAGATGATGGACTAACTCCTAAAATTGGATGGACCGACAATCTGGATTCTAAAACTTTTGTTTTGGGGCAAGGGAATTTTATGGGAAAAGAACATATACAAGAATTTTTCAATTGTGTAGGCAATCTGCCTCTTGATGATACTCCCATACTTAAGAGAACTAAAACTTAAGCGGAAGCTATTTCAGCACTAGTTCTGAAATTTGAAAGTAGATTTATCCATACTCATCCTACCTTGCAAAGATTGTTTTATGATTTACCCGTTATAAAAGATCCTAAGGCTAAAAAGATAGCTACCCAAGTTCTTAAGAATGAATTTGGTCACATAGTACGGGAAGCTAGCGAAATTTTTGATCATTATGGTATGAGCCGTGAAAAACCGGTGATAGATGAGATCCTTTACAATAGTGACTATACTTTGAGACATTTTTTTGGAAATAATCATTTTTTTGATGAAAACCTTAAAAAGAAGATCCCCGTTTTAGATATGATCCAACAAGTTTTCAACGATGTTAATCAACAGTATTCTTGGATTGTAGCCAGAAATCAAAGGGGATACGTAGATGGGCAGCTTAATGATGCCAAAATTTCTATGGATAATGTGTTCCAAGTTATTTTTGCAAAACCTTCCAACAAGAACACATCTATGGAAAAGCATACCAAAGATGACAATACCTAGATCTATGTTTTATGCCTAGCTAGGGGCGTTAAACAATAGCGCTTGTTGGGAGGCAACCCAATTTTATTTTTATGTTTTTGTTTTTGGTTCTGTTTTCAATAAATACACATTATTACCTCTGTAGTAATTTTGGTTTGGTGTTTTAGTTAGTGTTTGAGCCAAGTAAGACATTTGGGATGGCTTACGGTGATAGTTGATTTGATCTTGCTGAAAAACAGAAACTTTTGTGCTCATTGCCAAAAATTCAGTAAATCGCAGAAACACGCTTTTGACCTGAATTTTTTACACAATATTTATATACAAATTTCACAGGTTTTCCTAATTTTTAAGAATTTTTGGAGTTACAGAAGTATACGAAGTTTACAGATTTCTACAGACTGTTCTGTTTTTGACAGATTCTGTTTTCTATGTGTTGTTTGCTTATTTTGATGAATCTATGGGTAGTATCGGGGGGTATGAACCATGGAAAAGTTGGAATACAGTAGATATTACACCAATATAAATAAAGAATGAGTTCACAACAGTATCAAAAAGTTGTGATTTATTTTCTTATACTAACGGATCTCATGAGTTTTCTGTTGAGTTTTGTGTTGTGAAGTTTTCAAGTTTTGGGTAGAGATTTGATGGACTATGGAATAAGGAGTGGCAAGAGCCTAAGCTTGGGGATGCCCAAGGCACCCCAAGGTAATATTCAAGGACAACCAAGCATCTAAGCTTGGGGATGTCCCGGATGGCATCCCCTCTTTAGTCTTCAATCCATCGGTAAATTTACTTGAGGCTATATTTTTATTCACCACATGATATGTGTTTTGCTTGGAGCGTCTTGTATGATATGAGTCTTTGCTTTTTATTTTGCCACAATCATCCTTCCTGTACACACCTTTTGAGAGGGACACACATGAATCGTGATTTATTAGAATACTCTATGTGCTTCACTTATATCTTTTGAGCTAGGCAATTTGCTCTAGTGCTTCACTTATATCTTTTTAGAGCACGGCGGTGGCTTTATTTTATAGAAATTGTTGAACTCTCATCCTTAACTTATATTATTTTGAGAGTCTCTAAACAGCATGGTAATTTTCTTAGGTTATGAATTTAGTCCTAATATGATAGGCATCCAAGAGGGATATAATAAAAACTTTCATATAAAGAGCGTTGAATACTATGAGAAGTTTGATTCCTTGCATTTGTTTTCAGATATAAAGATGGTGATATTAGAGTCATGCAAGTGAGTAATTGTGGATTGGTAGAAATACTTGTGTTAAAGTTTGTGATTCCCGTAGCATGCACGTATGGTGAACCGTTATGTAATGAAGTTGGAGCATGATTTATTTATTGATTGTCTTCCTTATGAGTGGCGGTCGGGGATAAGCGATGGTCTTTTCCTACCAATCTATCCCCCTAGGAGCATGCGTGTAGTACTTTGTTTTGATAGCTAATAAATTTTTGTAATAAGTATGTGAGTTCTTTATGACTAATGTTGAGTCCATGGATTATACGCACTCTCACCCTTCCACCATTGCTAGCCTCTCTAGTACCACGCAATTCTCGCCGGTGCATTAAACCCACCATATACCTTCCTCAAAACAGCCACCATACCTACCTATTATGGCATTTCGATAGCCATTCCGAGATATATTGCCATGCAACTTCCACCGTTCCATTTATTATGACACACTTCATCATTGTCATATTGCTTTGCATGATGATGTAGTTGGCATAGTATTTGTGCCAAGGCCACCGTTCATATTTTTTATACATGTCACTCTTGATCATTGCACATCCCGGTACACAGCCGGAGGCATAGAGTCATATCTTGTTCTAGAATCGAGTTGTAATTCTTGAGTTGTAAGTAAATAAAAGTGTGGTGATCATCATTATTAGAGCATTGTCCCATGTGAGGAAAGGATGATGGAAGCTATGATTCCCTCACAAGTTGGGATGAGTCTCCGGACTTTACAAAAAAAATAAAAGAGGCCAAAAGAAGCTGAAACAAAAAAAGAGAGAAAAGAGAGAAGGGGCAATGCTACTATCCTTTTACCACACTTGTGCTTCAAAGTAGCACCATGATCTTCATGATAGAGAGTCTCCTATTTTGTCACTTTCATATACTAGTGGGAATTTTTCATTATAGAACTTGGCTTGTATATTCCAATGATGGGCTTCCTCAAATTTCCCTAGGTCTTCATGAGCAAGCGAGTTGGATGCACACCCACTTAGTTTATTTTTGAGCTTTCATACACTTATAGCTCTAGTGCATCCATTGCATGGCAATCCCTACTCACTCACATTGATATCTATTGATGGGCATCTCCATAGCCCGTTAATACGCCTAGTTGATGTGAGACTTTCTTCTTCTTTTTGTCTTCTCCACAACCACCATATTCTATTCGACCTATAGTGCTATATCCATGGCTCACGCTCATGCATTGCGTGAAAGTTGAAAAAGTTTGAGAACATCGAAAGTATGAAACAATTGCTTGGCTTGTCATTGGGGTTGTGCATGATTTAATACTTTGTGTGATGAAGATGGAGCATAGCCAGACTATATGATTTTGTAGGGATAACTTTCTTTGGCCATGTTATTTTGAGGAGACATGATTGCTTTATTAGTATGCTTGAAGTATTATTGTTTTTATGTCAATATTAAACTTTTGTTTTGAATCTTATGGATCTGAATATTCATGCCACAATAAAGAAAATTACATGGATAAATATGTTAGGTAGCATTCCACATCAAAAATTCTGTTTTTATCATTTACCTACTCGAGGACGAGTAGGAATTAAGCTTGGGGATGCTTGATACGTCTCCAACGTATCTATAATTTTTGATTGTTCCATACTATAATATTATTATTTTTGGATGTTTAATATGCATTAATATGCTATTTTATATTATTTTTGGGACTAACTTATTAACCTAGAGCCCAGTGTCAGTTTCTGTTTTTTTCCTTGTTTTTGAGTTTTACAGAAAAGGAATATAAAACGGAGTCCAAACGGAATAAAACTTTCACGATGATTTTTCTTGGACCAGAAGACACCCAGCAGACTTGGAGAGGGGCCAGAAGAGTCCCGAGGGCTCCACAAGCCATCAGGGCATGCCCTGGGGGGGCCCTGGCTTGTGGGCCCCACGAGACTCCTCCAATCCTAATTCTTTCGCTATAAATTCCCAAACGACCAGAAGCGTCCACCAAAATATTTTTCCACCTCTGTAACCTTCTGTTCCCGTGAGATCCCATCTTGGGGCCTTTTCCGACACCCTGCCGGAGGGGCATTCGATCACGGAGGGCTTCTACATCAACTCTATTGCCCTTCCGATGAAGCGTGAGTAGTTTACCACATACCTACGGGTCCATAGCTAGTAGCTAGATGGCTTCTTCTCTCTCTTTGATCTTCAATACAATGTTCTCCTCGATGTTCTTGGAGATCTATCTGATGTACTATTCTTTTGCGGTGTGTTTGTCGAGATCCAATGAATTGTGGATTTATGATCAGATTATCTATGAATATTATTTGAATCTTCTCTGAATTCTTATATGCATGATTTGATATCTTTGTATTTCTCTTCGAATTATCGGTTTGGTTTGGCCAACTAGATTGGTTCTTCTTGCAATGGGAGAGGTGCTTAGTTTTGGGTTCAATCTTGCGGTGTCCTCACCTAGTGAAAAAGTAGGGGTAGCGAGGCATGTATTGTATTGTTGCCATCAAGGGTAAAAAGATGGGGCTTTCATCATATTGCTTGAGTTTATCACTCTACATCATGTCATCTTACTTAAGGCATTACTCCGTTCTTATGAACTTAATACTCTAGATGCATGCTGGATAGCGGTCGATGTGTGGAGTAATAGTAGTAGATGCAGAATCGTTTCGATCTAGTTGACATGGACATGATGCCTATATTGATAATCATTGCGTTGGATATTGTCATAACTTTGCGCTTTTCTATCAATTGCTCGACAGTAATTTGTTCACCCACCATATGTTTTCTTTCAAGAGAGAAGCCTCTAGTGAAACATATGGCCCCCGGGTCTATTTTCCATCATATATCTTCAGATCTATAAACCAAAAAAAACCAAAAATACCTTGCTGCAATTTATTTACTTTTCTTTTGTTTTACGTTTTAGTAATCTTTTATATCTATCTCTATCAGATCTCATCCTTGCAAGTGACCGTGAAGGGATTGACAACCCCTTTATCGCGTTGGGTGCAAGTATTTGATTGTTTGTGCAGGTGCATAGATTGGAGACTTGCGTGTACCTCCTACTGGATTGATACCTTGGTTCTCAAACTGAGGGAAATACTTATCTCTACTTTGCTGCATCACCCTTTCCTCTTCAAGGGAAAAACCAATGCAAGCTCAAGAAGTAGCAGTACACCAGGCATGTCAGAAGGTTTCCATGCAAAAATGTCCTGATTCTCACGGATGAACTCGATGAGCACGCTTCCCTATTTGGAATCCATGCCAGTCCCAATGGTGAATTTCTGGGATGAGTCTCCAGGGGTGCAGTTAACCTGTTTTGTGTCCTTATCTGACTTGAACTTGAGCAGAGGGTCAGACTCTGTAGTGGGCTTCTTCAGAGGTGTCATATCAGCCGGGTCAATGTTGGCTGTATAAGACTTTATTTCTTCCGCTCCGTAGGCCGACTCGGCATAAGATGCATCCCCTTCCTCACACTAGCATGCAATTTTCCTGTCACCATCGACTGTGATGGTGCCCTCTGGCCCAGGCATCTTGAGTTTGAGATATACATAACAAGGTCGGGCCATGAAGCGAGCATAAGCCGGCCGTCCAAATAGGGCATGATATCGGCTCTTCATTTTGACCACCTCAAACATCAAGAATTCTGATATGTAATTGAAATCAGTGCCAAATGCAACATCTAGCTTGATTCGCCCAATAGGATAAGCAGACTTTTCGGGAACAATCCCGTGAAAAATGGTCGAGGAAGGCTGGAGCTATTTTTCTGATAGTTTCATTCGTCTGAAGGTGTCATAGTACAAGATGTTGATGCTGCTTCCTCCATCCATGAGCACCTTCGAGAGCTTATAACCACCAACTTGAGGTGCCACCACTAGGGCTAGACAACCCGGATTCTCAACCCGGGGAGGATGATCCTCTCTGCTCCAGGTGACCGGTTGCTCTGACCAGTTTAAGTACTCGGGGACAGCCGGCTTGACCATGTTGACAACGTGTTTGGAAAGCTTGCGGTCACGTTTGCAAGTGCTAGTCGTAAACACATGATATTGCCCACTATTCAATTTTTTGGGGTTGCTTTGAAAACCAGACTGATTGCCCTGTTGCTGATTGCCTTGTCTAGAATGCTGATATCCACCTCCGTTATTACCAGGACCCTGGAATCCAGCTCCTGAGCCGCCTGACCCCTGGAAGCCGGGATTTGAGAAACCGCCCGATGAGCCAGCTCCTGGAAGCCAAATCCTGAGCCGCCGGCTCCAGAATGCCCCGGGTTTCCACCGCCCCCGCCCTGATGACTCGGGTAAGCCTGATTGTGAAAAGCATGCATGATGTAACAATTTTCCCAGGAGTGGTTTGCCGGCTTATCAGGGAGGCTGTGTTTTGGACATGGGGCTTTGAGGGCCTTCTTGAAATTACGGGGTTTGTTCCCATTGTAAGGTTTCCCGGAGTTGTTGTTCCGCCTCTGGCCCTTGAAACCAGTATTGGTGTTAACGACGAAATCTGATCCTCCTTCCGAATGCTTGTGCTTACTACCATTGCCTTGATTACCATAATTGTCGTTGTGTCTTGGAGTGTTCTGTTAGGGACCCCTGCCGCCACCATTCTTCTTGCCCTTGCCGGACTTGTCATCATCTGAACTAGGTTCTTTCGTGTTATCTGACTTAGCATACTTGGTGAGGACATCCATGAGATCACCCATGTCCTGGACCTTCCGCTTGAGACGCCCAAGCTTCTGAATGAGAGGGTCAAAGTGATAGTTTTTTTTCTAGAATCAAGACAGCCTGAGCAACAGTTATGTTGTCAGAAGAGTGAATGATGTCTGTGACCCGGCGAGACTAGTGATGTGCGGACTCCCCTCACGCTGGATGCAATGTTGTAGATCAACAATCATCAACGGGCACTTGCAGGTTCCTTGGAAATTTTTTATGAAGCGATCCTTCAACTCGGCCCAAGTATTGATTGAGTTGGGAGGCAGGTTTTTCAACCACGTACGAGCCAGTCCCTCCAACATCATAGTCAAATATTTGGCGCAAACTACGTCACTGACATCCAGCATGTCCATGGCTATCTCATAGCTTTCAATCCATGCAGCAGGCTCGAGGTCAGTCGCGTAATTGGGAACCTTGCGAGGGCCCTTGAAGTCCTTGGGCATGCACTCATTGCGTAAAGCTGGCGCTAAACAAGGGATTCCAATGGTTCTGGCACTCGACCACGTACCTTGTTAAACCAATGGGGTTGTAGCAGGTGTTAGCTGAGCCCCCCGCGTTTGCTGCTTCCACTTCTCGCATAGCCCGAGCCGCATCAACAATCGCCCGTGCATCCAAAGTCGCATGCCTGGGCGGGTCAGGCTGTTGCTCCCGCTGGCAACGGGCACTGCTGGAAACTGCTGGTGACTCAGCATGCCGGTTTCTACTGCGACTCAGGTGCGGCGTAGAATGAAGTCGTTGCTAACTGTAGGAGTAGTTTGCCTGCTGGGTGACCGCAGTCTTCAACATCTCGATGGCGTTCGGGGCCTCGATCTCAACTGCGGTGTTCCCTGTGATCGCAAGCGCGGCAAGATTGGTAGTTGCTGCCAACATATTGTCGACGGGGTTGGAAAAATGACCCGTCGGTGTCTAAAAATGGTGTGGAGGCAACTGAATTGGTGATGGATGCGGGACTGGCTCTGGCGGCGCGGTTGAGCCGGCTGATGAGGTTGAGCCGGCGGTGGCTGTCCGGCTCCGTTCGATGGTGCGACCCGGGTTAACTAGGGTATAACTGGTGCTTCAAGGGTGCTCGTCCCTGTCCCCGGAGCGGGCGTGTCATGTGGTGTGCTGAACAAACGCGTGGGCTCAAAATTGGGCGGTAGACGGCTCATGTGCCTCCTCTGATGGACCACGTGTGAAGCATTCTGACGGAGACTCATTTGCCAGGCTTCTGCCTTCAAACGCTCCACCTCATTGTGGATCTGTGTTTGCACTCCCATTAGGCGAGCGTTCTCAGCGTTGATATCCTCCTGAACCTTAGCCATCTACTCACGAAGTTTCGTCACCTCTATTTGCGCTCCGCCTGGTTTTCCGCGGTTACCGGGGTCTCCAGGAGTGTTGCTAAGGCGGCCATTAACTCCGCCAAAGACTGAGCTGGCGGTTTGTCCGAGTTGGCCGCGCCCGGAGCCGGTGTTGTGGAGCCTTGAGCCGACACAGTCCCTGCCATGTTGATGGCTGCCTAATGTGGCGGCTCGAAAGCATCCCGGGCGGGCTCATCATTAGAGTAGCCCCCAAGCCTACCATTGAAAAGCGGGAGGATCGACTCAGTGTCGCGGACCGATGATTCGCCATCAGAGTAGACAAGGGTGTCCCCACCGGACGCGGAGTTATCCGCGAGATCGACTCCCTGAGTGAAGCCGACGAAGACGTGTTTCCGGACGGCTTGAGCCCGGCAGGTTTGGGTGTGCCGAGCCGGCTCGATGATGTCGGTGCAGTTGTCCGGCTCGGGACCTGATTTGCCGATTTTGCCGATGAAGATGTGGATCTTGCCAAAGGGGACCCGGTACCCGTAGTCAATCGAGTCGGCCTCGGGGGCCCACCCTGAATCGTCGATGTAGAGCTTGCCGCGATGACTCTTTGTCATCCAGCCGATCGCGTATCCCTCGATCCCTGGGAGAGCTCCCTCCAAGAACTCAACACCACCGAGCGCATACCCCATGGTGGGCGCCAACTGTCATGGTTTTGTCACGGCAGATGTCCCCAAAAAAGGACTTAGTCACGAGGTCATCGCAGCTAGGTAGTAGCTCGAATGGGGTTGATCGGAGTCGAGAGACACGAGTTTACCCAGGTTCAACCCCTCACCATGGAGGTAAAAGCCTACTTCCTACTTGATTGATTATTGCTTGAGATCTCGATTACAAGGGTGCGACTTTGGCTAACCTAGTATTCGAGAGCTTGTAACTTAGTCCTTTCTGTCCTAGGGGCTCCCCTTTATATAACAGGTGAGTCCCTCGGTTTACAATTGAGTCTGGGTTGCAGTACAACTCGTGTCTTAATCTATTTCCTACTTATCTTATTCCTCACGTAAGGGATATTCCTTCTGGCTTCCTTCTTGAGCCGGTCCTGTCAAGCTCCGGGCTGTGAGCCGGCCTTCTCCTCAACCCGCCCCCTGGGCCTTGAATCTTGTGGCTCATCATGGCCCAAACAGCCGGGCCGTCACACGACTGCCGGGTCATATCTCTGGCCGGGTCATACCATGGGGTATATCCCCAATAGCAAGGGTGGTTTGTGGGATGCATGGGATGAGACAGGTGGCAAGCAATGGATGCGAGCGACAGAAGCGATGGAGCGGTCACCCGATTTGAAACATTTACCATTAAATTTCCTGTTACATGACACGAGCCTCCGAGTATGGAAAAACTAGTAGCCAAGATAGGGCGAAGAAAACGCACAAAGGTTGGCAAGAAGGAAATAGTTGAACCATGTTTACCATCCAACCAATCGAAGGAAGAACATGGCTAATATTATTTCAATGTAAATTTACTTTTACCAGTCGTTTTGTGCCATGTCTTGTTTCCTATGTATTGGACTATTGGCCATTATTTTACTTGATGGATATAAGATAATAGATGCTTTTGAGTGTCTTTTCTTAAAAATACATATAAATTCAACACAACAAACTACTTGCTTGCATGAACTCCCATAGGAGAAGAAAGAGTAGCAACCACGTAGAGTTACTTCCATGCCGCAGGCTCGGCCCCTTTCCTATCTTCTGTGCGGCTTCATTAGCAACCAGGGGATTGGAGACCTGCCCCTCTTGTTGTTCTTATTTTTTGTATCTATATATATATATATATATATATATATATATATATATATATATATATCGTCGATGTCTGATTTGGCGTCAATGAAGGGCGCATAAGTGGTCTGAGTATAGATGTTATCAGATCAGTGTGCTCTTTCTGAATCTTGCCTTTTGATGTGTCAATGAAGGTAAACTGTTGTTTGGCTCTTGATGCCGCTACTTCGACTTCTTTGTCCGTTTCGTTCAAGGTGAAGATCCAGTTTTCCAAACCCTCTGAATTGGCGCTAAAGGATTATAAGCATGTGATGTGCGGGGGTGATGCCCAATCAATCTTTCCTCGTTGTCTATTAGATCTCGTTGCTAGTGATCGAGTGGCTCTTGTGATCTTCAAAGCATTGTATGGTGATGATCTCTTTCTTTGACTATGATTTTCAAGTTGCGGCGAGCCGCCAACAATCGAAAGAAGAAGACGACTAATATGGCTTTGAGTAATTCTATTATTTATACGATGTGTCATGTGTGATTGTTTTCCTTTTACAATGGCTACCATTTTCCTTTCTAAATAATATTTATTTATGAGATAAAAAACAGAAGCTACTATGGTGTGTATCCCCCCCCCCCCCACACAATATGTATATATATATACACACACATACAGCCGGTCTATTCTGCTAGTTATTCTGCTAACACTTCCGAACTGCACGCTCAACACAAGTGCACGTCATTGTTTAAAGTAAGAGCACTGCACTACTGAGGCGAGTGAACTTCCGTCGCAAAAAACAGCACGCAGTTTTTTTGGTACTATTTTCGTTCTAGTTTTTAAACCGTTTGTCGGAACGAGACATGTAATATACCGTTGGAAAGCTATGGATTAGACGCAACTTCGCCTTGTAGAAACTTTTTCGAGATTCATCGCAGTTTAAGAGCAGTTTTGAAAACGGTGCGGCGCACGACGAGTGGCAGCGAGCATATTTTCGCAATTTTTTCTAAACCGCTCAACGGAATGAAGCAAATGATAAGCTGTTGGAAAGATATCGTCAAAGCACAACTTTTCATATGAATTACTTTCTCTAATTCGTTACGGTTTAAGATCAGTTTTAAATTTACTAAATCACGGAATACTATTTTTCAAATTTTTTGCAATTTTTCGGTACTATTTTCGCTCCAGTTTTCTAACCATTTGTCGAAACGAGGCGTGTGATACGCCGTTGGAAAGCTATGGACGAGGCGCAACTTTTATATGTACAAATGTTTTTTAGATTACTTACGGTTTTAAGTTAATTTTGAAAATCGTGCGACAGACAACGAGTGGCAGCGGCCGTTCTTTCATGAAACTTTTACGAACCACTGGTCGGAATGCTTCAAATGATACGTCGTTGGAAAGATATCAATGAGACGCAACTTTTTCATGTAGAACACTTATTCTAATTCCTTACGGTTTAAGAGCAGTTTTTAAATTACCGAAATGCGGACACTGTTTTTTCGCGACACCAAAATCAATGAAGTAACTGCATCAGACAGGAAAATGCACTGCTTCAGACGGAAAACCGCACTACATCAGACTGTCAAGTGAACTTCATGATTTCTGTTGTCGGACGTAATTTTTCCAGGACGAGTTTTTTGTTGTCTTTTTTTCAACTTTTTTTATAAACAAGAGTGGACTGCGGAGACGAGGGCAAGTGAACCACGACATATATCGAAGTGAACCGCATTACTATCTTGTCGTTTCGCTAATTTTTTCGCACCTTCATGTTGGGCGCAAGTGAACAGCATCACTCTCAAAAGTGAACCACATCCGAGGACCAAACGCACTGCAGGTGTTGCATCGATGTAGTGAACCACTGAGGAGTTTTATAGCGGACCACGTGAGAGAACAAAGTGAGCTTCAAAGCACACACATCTATCTGATTGTTTTACACAGCCGCACACACATACAAAATTTGTACTCTCCACCAGCCGAACTACAAAAAATTCTATGGGCTACACTTTGCACTAAGACAAAACTGCAGCCTCCGCAAAGACGAACCACACCATCGCGGTAATGAACTTCAGTTTTCACAATGAAGTGCAGATCTCAGCAACAACAAAATTGAGTAACTGGGCATCCACCCGAACTGCATCACTTCATCTTTCCTGCAAAGAGAAAAGTAAAATGAACCTCGAGAGCAAAAGAACAGCAGAATCGTGGATCTGGCAAAATAGTGAATTGCAACAGAAACACCCCAGCTTGGACTTCACTGCAAATCTGAAAACTCAAAATAAACTGAACCCCGTGCTACCCCTAGCCGAACTGCTGCAGGGGACCCCCCTAAAAAATTAGGCGAGTGGACAACAGGGAGTAAGGGAGTGGACTACACCACCTTGGGAACCGCACTGCAGGCATGCATGGAGGGAGGCCGACTGCATGCGCGCACGCACACACTGAATAAGCAAAACTGGAGCCGAACGCACTGCACTGACACACACACACTCTAACCCTCCACTACACACAAATTCAGTGGTAAAAGCACACATGAGCTACGAACTGCACCGCACATGCATAACCAAAACATACGAGTCGATGTTTATTGTCTTGGTGGCCAGTGATTTAGATGAGCCAGTTGCCTAATGGAATCAGGTGTTCCATTAAAAAAAACTAAATGTAGTAACATTATTTGCATTGGAGAAACTCAGTCAATCTGCCCTTCACAGCAATCTGCACTTCATAGCAATTTCTGAGCACACAAAAACTCCAAAACCCGACTGCAAATCCAAAATTACTTGTGTTCATACACACTTGATTGCAATTTTCTGAGGACACAAAACTGCACTACCCGACGCCCGTCGTCCTCTCACGTCGTGGGTACTGCACCGACGCCCTAACTGAACCTGCAGCGAGGGCAACCTGCAGTCCCCGGCATCCGTAGGCGGAGCAGAAGCAGATTGTTGTATCGTTGGGAGAGAAGCGGTCGACTCCTACCTCCTCCCCGTCAGGAACCGGCTCGGGCACACAGAAGGCCAGTGTGTCGCCTCCGCCATCACCCGCCGGCGTGGAAAGTTTGGGGCGGAGCTGCCTTGCCGGAGGTCAGCCCCGAAACTAAGAGGCCCACGCACCCTCACCTACCCCTGCCATAAGCACGCTCCTCCGCTGCCGCTCCTCACTCCCCAAGTGGCGTGGGTGAGGGGGAAGGAGACGGCAGCAGCCGAGCTGCATATGGGGAGCAACCGAGCTGCGCTGGGGCGGCGGTTGCAGGCCAGGATCCGCCGCGGGAGGCACGCCAGGGACGGTTGCCGGCCCGGATCCGCCACCGGGAGGCTGCACTAGGAGCGGAGGCTGCACTGTAGGGGGGAAAGGTGGAGCCAGATCTGGCTGCAGGGGCACGGCTGGCCGTCATCGATCGATTTTGTCGCCGGGCGGCGTGGCGGGGCTGAATCAACTCGATTGCTTGGCGCAGGGAGGCCGGTGAGGCGCGTCGGTGTGTGGCGCGGGGAGCTGGGTGGGCACATGGAGAGGAGGCAGCGCGAGATAGAGGAGGTGTCATGGGGAGTTGGGCTGGTGGCACTGGGAGCTGAGGCTGCACCGGCCGGCGGCGGAGGGAGGTCGTCGTCGGAGGTAAAAGGAGGAGACATAGGGGATCCCGGCCATGTGGACGGTGGATCCTGGCCAAAGGAAGGTGGAGCGGGGTTGGGCCGTGGGTGGAAGAAGGTGGAGGAAGGTTGGGTCGTGGGTGGAAGTACGTGGAGGTGGGTGGGAGGGCGCCGCATTTGGCTCGGGTGGGTTGGAGTGGGCCGTGGAAGAAGGTGGAGGCGGATTGTGGTCGTGCGGGAGGTGGGCGGTGGTTGTGTCCGGTGGGGTATTAGCAGAACAAGGGTAGGTGTTATTAGAATAAGGTCTTAAGGGTGTTATTAGAATAGACCCATCATATATATATATATATATATATATATATATATATATATATATATATATATACATCTGGGCTATTCTGTTTCACATAATAGAGTATTATTCTGTTACTATTATTGAACTGACGAATTCGAGCGGTTGAACTGATGAATTCGAGCGGCTGGACTGATACTTCCATTTCCGTTGAAAATCGTCTTCTTTAGTTTCAAAAAAATTGCAATTTATTTTTGTCGGAACGGGGCATGTAATATATCGTTTGGAAAGCTCTTGACATCTATATTACAAGTATATTGAACATTTTTGCAAAATTATTATGGTTTAAAAGCAGTTTTGAAAAAATCATTTTTTTTTCAAAACCGAAAACGCGAATCGTATTTTGGACTTAATTTTCAAACGCTTTGTCGGAATTGAGAAAATAAGATGGCGTTGGAAATCTGGTGAAAATCCGCTTCTTCAAAATATCTAGTGTTTTTTTTAATTTTATATAATTTAAAAGTAATTTCAAAAATGGTGAAATTCTGGGCGAAACGTATTTTCGCGCTTTTTTGCAAACGGTTTGTCGGATTGAAGCAAATGATACGGCGTTGGGAAGCTACAGAAAATATGCAACTTTTTCGTATAGAAATGTTTTTCTAATTCCTTACGGTTTAAACTCGAATTCGAATACGGTCAAATTTGATTCCGAACGCGATTTTTTTTTAAAGTTTGTCAAAATGGGACAAATAATATACCGTTGGAAAGCTATCGAAAATACGAAACTTAGTCGTGTTGAATGTTTTCTCAAATCCGCAATCGTTGAAGAGTAATTTTGAATACGGTGAGACACGTCGTGCTGTTTTTCCGTCAGAAAAAAACAGAGTACTTGTACTGATCTATGTATGTGTCCGTACTGATTTATTTGTCACAGAGTAATTTTGAATGGTTCCACAAAGAGAGTAGTTGAACTGATGTCTGTATGGATTTGTACTGAGCGTGTTTTCATATACTAGACTTTACTTTGTTTTTTCGGTATAGTTTTACTTGTAACTTTTTAACGGTTTACGATATCATCGTCCCCGAACTTGCATGGTTCATATCGTTGAACTGAATGACATCCTCTTTTTTTTAACTCTAAATTTTTGTCGAACGATGTTCTGGACTTCTCTCATTCTACGACTTGAACTTTTACCATTTGAATTTTTGTGGGGTTTCTTTTTGCTTGAGCTTTTCCCAAAACTTATCTGGGACGGTCGTGTTGAACTTACAACTTTTGAAATTGTAAACTTGTTGTGTTTTAACAATTCCAAAGCTAGCAAGTAGTAGGAGATTCACCAACAAAGGGGCTAATTACATAGAGCAGCCACAGTAATACCGCAGTCAGATCGATTGCGATTACCAACACACATACACATGAACTGATAACAAACTTGCACACCACCTGACAAACAAGAAAATACATTAACCGACAAAAAGAACACAATACAGATGAACTGATAATCCCCACAGCTAATGGCAGAGCTTTGTTGCATCTAGGTTCACCCGTTTACTGAAAGTAGAACTTCTCAGTTTTTATTAATTCAGGCTGATGTTTAAATGTTCACCATTTTGGCCTACATCAGAATACTCAGAACAAAACAATATTTGCTAAAGGTCAAATACAGAGTTACAGAACAAATTCTTGTTCAATGACAACGTAAGAGTCACGACCAGTAATCACAAACAACACTAGCTCGACCGCCCAGCATGTGTGTGCGGCAAGGGGAGGAGATACTCTGATGCTAGATCTGTAGAGACAACAAGCTCACGCGTAGAAGACGATGGACGACTCACGCAGGAGGCCTTGAACTGCTCGCCTGTTGCCACTGATGGCTATGGATCATGCAAAATCCTGACCAAAAGATCACATTATTTTGACGAAACTAATCTCTTGAACTTGCTCCACGATAATCTTTGAATCTCCTACAAGGACAGTCATTATTTTAAAGTCCACATGAATACCTACAAGCAATGATCACAAACATTTACGGAACATTCTTTTAAAGAGGTATGCAACAATAATTAGAACCAAAAAATAGGGTGAAACTATGGTATCCACATTAGATATCATCTACTCCCTCTGTACCTAAATACTTGTAGTTGGGGAGAACTAGAATAGGGTGAAACTATGGTATGCACTTTGGACGGATCACCTTCTCCCATCTGCACTGACCACAAAACTTGCATCAGGAAACTCATGAAACAAGAACGGAGGCTTGCATCCTCCAAGGCCGGGTACGCACTCCAGCGTCACCTTTGGTGTCATGGAGAAGCAGGAGGGAAGACAACGATGTCTCTCATCGTCTTTGAACATGGAGAGGTTGTGGTGGCAGTGATGTACTCTGGCCTGTCGCTTGCTCTGGGAGGGCTGTGTCAAGCTCGTTGACAGCCGACGGGGAGCAGCCGATCATCCTCCTTTTTTTTGACCCATCTCCCTGTTCAAAAAAAATTGAAAATAGCAATCAATTAGATAGGTTGATCCTAGGTCGTGTGTGTGCACTGTGTAGAACAGCCAACCATTACAAACTATAACTTATAGTCTACTGACTAGCAGCTCTTGTACACCGAGACATGGAAAAAATGCAGCAAATGACTTGATCAAAAACAATAATATATAATGGCATATCACCAGAATTTGGACATCATGAACACTGAATTTTGGCTGCTCCACAACAGCCTCAGTACTGATTGAAAATCCCCTACTTGGGGTAGTGAACCTTTTTGCCAAACAGCTACAATTTTAAAAATTGTACCACTAAACCTTACTGGCGTATGAACCTGTAAAGAAATAGGGAATTAACTTTCTCAATCCAACCAAACATGAACTCCCCTTTAAAAGTAATACAGTACATCCTCGATATTTCTGCACATTAAAGTTGGTGAACTAAAAATAACGCTAAAGATGAACTAAAAATTAATCAGAAATTGAACTCCTATAGGGTTCAAGGTCAAAAGAACCTCCACATCCATCAAACTTCATAGCCTGGAGTTCAACTTCCGTGAAAATTAAACTTGTATATCACACAGTACATGTATTACTACCGGGAAGGTTCAAAAACCAGAGCTCAATCAAGATGTGCATAACATACAACTGATCTCCAGAAAACAAAAACACTCCTGTAGTGCACATGTAAATTACTAATCTACAAACAAAAGTTTTCGGTAATTGACAAAGTACCAACCAACACACATACCAAAGACCTCCATTTTCCAAAAACAAGCCATGGACGGACTATTTTGTTGGTCTATTCTCTGAAGCCTCACAACAAAAATTAGCCATAGAGAGATGAAATCCATTAGAAATTCATGAGACAGAAAATAGCAGGAGCAGTAGATAGATGAGCAGCGGTGAGTTCAGGCGAGGTTGACGAGGGAGGTGGGGTCACGGTACGCGAGCCAAGAGGCTATGCAGGGGGAGGGCGCGACCTGATGTTTCAGTGGTATATGCCTAATAATAATTGGATGGTAGATGACCAGCCAGTGTCGGCCTCCAAGGCCAGCAACCTTCTTGACAACAGACTAGAGGCCGACCAACATGGACTTTGTTGGGTTTATTTTTTTATTCCCGCACTGTTAGGCGTACATTTTGAACTTACAAAGTTTTATATACCCATCTGAAGCTACAAAGTTTTCCTATAGCCATTTTGAACTTACAAGGTTTTTCTCGATGAACTTTATGTGGTTTGTTTACAAGGAACCTTCATAAGGGAACTTCTCGCGCAATTGCACATGTACTGGTTATATTTTCTCCGAACTACCCACACAGAGAAGCCAAAAAGGTTTTCATATTTTTCGCGCATTTGTAATATTTGAACTACCAAATTTACTCCATTTGAACGTTACTGGCTTTGTAGTTATGATCAAATAATAATGAACTTTGTGCAGGACAAAGTCAACTCTCGGACAACAAAATAACCCTCGCGATCAAAATGTGATTTTTGTTGCCGAGAAACAAGCTAAACTTCTCAAGCGAAAAGGTATTTTCCCTGAATAAGAATGTGTGTAAAATTGACTTCTATTTCTTCTTATATGAAATGAACTGCTAAAAATTTGTAAATTGAACATATTACAGAAATTCATCACATACACAAAAGATTATGTATTAGTACCATCGTTGCTTTGTGGACGAAGGAAAAAACATTTCTATACTTACCCGAGGGTGTCTGCCATGTGAATTTGCCAAGGTATTTTTTGGGCAAACCTTGTTTACCTAGTTGTTCGTACTTCATATGAATTTCCCGGCATTTTTTTGTGCAATGAACTTGCTATCCCGGACTTCTCTCTTCCCCTATCATCCTAATAAAACACTAATTTTTTTTGGTGGAGTGCTCTAGTACCTGAACTACTCTCTTCCCACTTTGTCAAAACTCTCTTCCCGCTTTGTCAAAATTCTGTACTTTTCTTGACTCTTGTATTTGAACTACTCAGAATATTTTAGTTGAACTCTTTTAAAAGCAGTAAAACCAAGCGATGCCATGGCAGCTAGGAACGAAAAAGAAAACAAAGAGAGCTAGCGAAAACGCCCTTGCACCATTTGCTTTGGCCATGGAGCTAGGCGAACATGGCAGAGGCTGGTGGTAGTTTAGAATAGGGAGGATGGCTGCTTTGGCGAAGATTGGAGCCAGGATTCAACTTGGACGACAGCCAGTAGTCGATTTGAACTGATGACATATATAGATGGTTAACTAGAGAGCATCAATTCTTGCTGCCAGAAAACACAATTCATCTTTTCCTTTTAGCTATATATCACGTTGAACAAGCATCTTGAACTTGTGCTAAGCAAGCAAAACTGCACTCATTCAGTCCCCAAATCAAAAAATCGTTGGCTCGGAAGAGGCAAAGCCAAGATAGCCAGGAAACATTTCATAGAGGAAGAAAAATAGAGAGAAGCATCTAACCGTTGTGTCGTTGAACGACCTCACCGCTGCGTCGTCGAACGGCCTCGGTTGGCGGTGGTGAATGGACTAGGGTGGTAGCTGTGAACGGCCTGGACGCTGCGGCTAGGGCGTGCGTGGCCAGGGACAGAGCAGCGAGGAGGCATATGTGTGGCTGCTCTGGGAGGTTGTGGACGCGGTGGTTGGTGGCCGTCCTTAGGCACGGCGAGTACCGGGAGGCCTGCTCACCTTTGGACAAAGCGATGGGGATGACCCCTCGATCCAGACACTCATCATGGAGGAGTGAGTCCACCGTCGGGGAGGTGGGCAGCTTCCAGGCGAACGGTGGCCATTCTGCCGGTGGATGCGCGCTGGCCTGTTTGCTGGCGATGGGGTGGGATCAGGGAAGAAAAAAAAAGGGGAGGAGCATGGACGGCCATGGCAGCAGTGGGGGAGGGTGGCCGCGCCGGTGAGTAGCTGTGGGGAAGCAACGCTCGGTTGAATGTGGAGAAGATGCCAGCTCCGACGGACAGAGGGAGCACCGGTGCGGTTGGGCAAAGGGGGCGGCGGCGCGGTCAAGCAGAGGGGGTGGCAGCGCGGTCGGGTAGAGGGGCGGCGGTGCGGTCGGGCAGAGGGGCTTCAGATGGGTATAGAAAACAGCCCAGCCCACCGCACGGCCCGAAAATGAACACCCCGGCCCTGCCTTACCTCGCGCACGTGCCACCGCCCGACCGCGCATCCACCGACAGAATGCCCACTGTTCGCCTGGAGGCTGCCCACCTTCCCAGTGGTGGACTCACTCCTCCACGATGAGTGTCTGGATCGAGGGGTCATCCCCATTGCTTCATCCAAGGGTGAGCGGGCCTCCCGGTGCTTGCCGTGCCTAAGGACGGCCACCAACCACCGCGACCACAACCTCCCAAAGCAGCCACATATGTGCCTCCTCGCTACTCTATCCCTGGCCACGCACGCCCTAGCTGCAGCGTCCAGGCCGTTCACAGCTGCCACCCTAGTCCGTTCACCACCGCCAACCAAGGCCGTTCAACGACGCAGCGATGAGGTCATTCAACGACACAACGGTTAGATGCTTTCTATCTATTTTTCTTCCTCTATGAAATGTTTCCTGGCTTTCTTGGCTTTGCCTCTTCCGAGCCAACGATTTTTTGATTTGGGGACTGAATGAGTGCAGTTCACTGAGGCATTCAATGTACTGATGTTTTGCTTGCTTAGAACAAGTTCAAGATGCTTGTTCAGTGTGATATATAGCTAAACGGAAAAGATGAATTGTGTTTTCTGGTAGAAAAAATTGATGCTCTCTAGTTAACCATCTATATATGTCATCAGTTCAAATCGACTGCCGGCTGCCGTCCAAGTTGAATCCTGGCTACAATCTTTGCCAAAGCAACCATTCTCCCTCTACTGAACTACCACCAGCCTCTGCCATGTTCACCTAGCTCCATGGCCAAAGCAAATGGTGCAAGGGCGTTTTCGCAAGCTCTCTTTGTTTTCTTTTTTGTTCCTAGCTGCCACGGCGTCGCTTGGTTTTACTGCTTTTAAAAGAGTTCAACTAAAATATTCTGAGTAGTTCAAATACAAGAGTCAAGAAAAGTACAGAATTTTGACAAAGTGGGAAGAGAGTTTTGACAAAGTGGGAAGAGAGTAGTTGAAAGGATTGAGATGGACCTAGAGGCGGGGTGAATAGGTACAATTACAAATTTTAATTATTACTTAGCAATTTTAGGCAATAATGCGGAATATGAAAGTGAGCCTAACAATTGCAAGAATGATGCTAAGAGCAAAGCAAGGTAGACAAGTAACACAAATAAGTGGGTAAGCAAGTACAAATGATATAAGTAAGTGCTAAGAGACAAGTAACCACAAGTAGAGAGTTAGGGTTAGGAATAACCGCAGTTCCGAGAGACGAGGATGTATGCCGATGTTCACTTCCTTGGAGGGAAGCTACGTCACCGTTAGAGAAGTGGATGTTACCACGAAGGCACACCAACGCCACAAAGGCTCACCCTATTCGCCCTTTGAGACAACACCACGAAGGCGTTTCTCAACCACTAGTGGTAGACCTTGTGGTGGTCTCCAAACCCTCACAATGATCGATTCCTCTCCGAAAGACTCATACCGCCTAGGAGTCTCCAACCTCCAAGAGTAACAAGAACGATGGGAAAAGCTCAAGAACTTGCTCAAATCACGAATTCCTTTGGTGAGAAGAAGGGGAAGGAGTAGATCTATCACTTGATTGGAGAACTTCTCTCAAATGTTCCCAAATCCCTTAGGGATCTAAGATTTGATGTAGGGGATCAAGAGAGAAAGTGAAATGTGTTCTTAGAAAGCTCAAAGTGAATGGTCAACCTTATCCCGTGGAGGGAGGAGGCTATATATAGTAGTAGTGTACAAACTAACCGTTGAGCCACTTAACATAATGGAGTTGTCGGAAGTCCGGATAATACCGGACGTCCGGTGGCACAGATTGGACCGGACGTCCGACCAGGCCGCCGGTCGTCCGGTCACTGGGAATCCACCAGGCCACAAAGTAGCACGAGACACACAGCCACCGGACGTCCGGAATGTGCCGGTCGTCCGGTGACCGGTCGTCCGGTGAGGACCGGAAATCCGTTAAAAGTGTTCTGCTGAGGATGTACCAGATTTTCGGAGAGAAACGGACGTACGATGACCGGTCGTCCAGAGAGGACCGGATTCCCGCTATTTTCTTACTGTGAAGATGCACCGGACATCCGGAGAGAGCCAGATGCCCGGTCGGCTGTGAGGGGTCGAACGTCCGTAGAATTTCGGACATCCGGTGATAACATAGCACACCAGCTCAGGATCACAACAGACTTTGTGCACAAGGTAGTGGAAGAACTAGAGGTGAAACATAGATGTTATGAGAGGATACTTTGTGGGTTTTGAGCAAGTCTTTCACGAAATCCAACGATCCCCTCTTAATAGTGTGGGATCCCTATACTCAAGAACAAACCGTAAAAGAGCCAAAGCTATTGTCTTGTATCTCCGCTCTTGAGTGATATATATTTGTCCGTAGTCATGATCCACACACGGCCCTTGAGACTTAATCCTAAGATATACTTGATAAACATGATTAGTCCCCTATATGCATGTTGTCATCAACATCAAAATAAGATTAAGGGCATGATTGCACTTTCAATCTCCCCCTTTTTGGTAGTTGATGACAACATACATGCACTTCTCAATATGTTAAAAAAACTTTTGAATATCGAAAGGACTTGTTGCGGAGCTCCCCCTAAACATGTGCATAAATAAAATAAGCATGAGGAGAGCTCCCCCTCAATATGATACCAAAACAACCAAAACTCATAAAATAAACAAGATACCATAACAGGCTCAATATATAGGTGCATTACTCAACCCATAAAGGTTCATCACTCATAGCATAGTACATAAAACGACAATAAACATAACATGGTTCGATACAAGCTAATATCACAGCATTACATAAAAGATAAGTGCCTACTCCCCCTTGGCATCAAGTACCCAAAAGGGAGTCAGAACATCATAAAACAGCATCATCATCATCATCATCATCATCATGAGCACCACTGCCACCACCCTCGTCAAAGAAATCAGACCACTCAGGACCCGAGGGAAAGCCAAAGTCAGAAGGTGGTTCCTCAGGAAGACGGTCATCATCACTCACATCGAAAACTCCGGAGTCTCTCAAACGAGCCTTCAGAGCATTCTTGGAAGTGATCAGGCGAGTGACAACATCATGATTTTGGGAGCAGTGAAAGGTAAAAACCTTCATCATGGCAGAGTGAGCCTTCCCAAGAAAGCGAGCAATGCGCCCAAATGATGCAGATCTGGAAGGAGCAGTAGGAGGAACGCTAGCAGCAGTTCGGCGAGCATTAGCAGAACAGGAAGAGTCCTTGGGGACCCAATCATCCGCCATGTGAGCTGGAATGACCCACCGCTCATGCAAGTGAGTGCGGACAATGGGAAATGGAGCCACACTCTTGATGAATGCCTGAAGAAAGGGAGCATGAGGAAAGGCCCGCTTGTGCTGAAGACAAGCGAGACGGATCTCATGCCACAGAAAATGAGGGACTTTGATCTTCCCTTTGGGAGACGCATAGAGGCGATGCATGAGATCAATGCAGTAGCTATTGCAAGACCCCTTGTCACCCATCTTGGGATAAATGGTGCGAATGACACACTGGAATATAATGTAGAAAGGAGAGCGCCAAATGCAGACTTGGTTCAGACCCTTCTTTTTCTCCTCATTAGTCATTTCATCTATGGGTTTGAGAAGATCCGCACATGCCTCAATGCCCTTGGGCCTATGGTTGGGGTCATCCTTATGAATTTTGAAACCAGTGTCAGGAAAACCAAGGGCAGCAACAAATTGAGAATAAGAAGCCGTAAGCACGGTGTCGGAGGTCATCCAAGTGACAGTGTTATTTGGACCAAAGAAACATGTGGCATAGAATTGATGAATGGCAGCTTGGCTAAAATCGTGCTGAAATGCAAACGGAGCAGCAAGATTTGATGACTCGATGAGCTCAATAGCCCCCGGATATTTCACCGGATGAGCACGAATGTGCTCTAAGTCAACGCACACATGCAGAGACAGACCCTTAGGAATGATGACAGTGGTAAAAATGTCTGCCTGGATGTTAGTGCGAAAGCGATCGTCCTGAGAGTCGCTAGCAACCGAAAATTGGTCAACATCACGACGAAACATAAGATAGGAAGCAATGGGAACCTCGTTGAACCTTTTAACTTTGCGGCCGAGAGGCAGAGGAGGTTCAAGAGAGATGCAACGGGCATCACCTTGAGGTTGCACCGGAGGAGGAGGAGGCTTGAAAGTGGGCCGCCGAGTTCCCGGCTTGGGAGCAGTGGTGCGAACAGCAACAAACTCGGCCCGCTCCATATGTTCCAGCTCATCCTCATAGTCGGATTCTTCCGTTGAGGAGTCGCTAGCAGGGCTGCGAGGCTGGGCGGCATGCTTCCGAGGACGAGCTCGTTCTTGTGAATCATCGGAACCACCACGACGAGACGGACGAGAGGACCCACATGGGGCCTCCTTGCGTGCAGAGTGCTTGATCCTCGGCATCCCGACCTAGAGGAGGAGGGAGACCCAAATCAACAACCCACCTCCATAGATCGAAGGAGAATTGATTGATGAGAGGAGGAGAAGAAGAATGCTACCTCGGAGGGAAGAATGAGACGGAGGGAGACGGACGGGGCGGTGCCGGAGGCGCGATGGCGACCGGGGCGACCCAGGCGGCGCGGAGATGATGAGGGGCACGGCCGGCGCGCGACCGCATCGAGGAGAGGCGAGACAGGGTGTGCGGCGGCGGCAGACGAGAGAAAGGGGATCGAGCGGTTAAAGAAACTACCCCAAACGCACCCCGCCCTATATATACGGGCCAGAAAATAACCGGACGACCGGTGCGTTACGGACGTCCGGTGAATGAGAGGAAAATGCCAGATGAGCCAGGTACCGGACGACCAGAAAAACCAGACATCCGATGCAAGGAGACAGAGTCGAAATTAACGGAAGACCGGTCATACCGGACGTCCGGCATGAGGACAACAGAATGAATTTTACGGACGTCCGAAACGTACCGGACGACCGGAAGCTCTCAGGAATTTGGTTTGATGAGAAGGACAAGGAAAATTTTGGTGCCAATGATAATGGTAGTGAGATGATGATTTCAGTATGAAGTAAGAGGAAAAAAGACACCATATTAAGCAGTGAATATCCTACCCTTGAAAATACAAACCTCTCAGATAATGTTCTAACCGATAAGAGCGGTGGCTGATGCCACCATGTTTGAGTATATGTGACATGACACCGCAAGGATTTGAACTCTGGGTGCATAATCACTACTCCATCTTGTAAAGCACCATAGTTGGAATAACATGGTAGCTTTGAGAGTGTTTGTTCTATTTACGCATTACATAGGGTGAGAGTACTCATGAGTTGAGTGTCTCCCCCTAAATATATGCCTACATCAAGACAAGACATGAGATAAATGTATGCATGGGTACTATATTTCACATAATGTTGTCAAGCTCCAAGATACCAAGTTCACGCCTAAGTTGACAAAACCTTGCTTCATCCAATGGCTTGGTGAAAATATCTGCAAGTTGCATATCTGTACCAACATGAGCAATATCAATGTCACCCTTTTCCACATGATCCCTCAAGAAGTGATATCTAATATCAATGTGCTTGGTGGGGGTATGATCTTTGGGATTCTCAGCAATATTGATGGCACTTTCATTATCACATAGAAAAGGCACATGTCTATAGGTGATACCATAATCCTTCAAAGTTTGCCTCATCCATAGTAATTGAGTTGCACAACTGGCAGTTGCAATGAATTCGGCTTCGGCGGTGGAGAGGGCAACACAATTTTGTTTCTTTGAGGACCAACTTACCAAGGAGCGTCCAAGAAATTGACATGCACCGGAGGTGGACTTACGATCCACCTTGTCTCCAGCCCAATCCGCATTCGTGTACCCAATGAGGTCAAACTTAGCATCCTTGGGGTACCGAGGTGGACTTACGATCCACCTTGTCTCCAGCCCAATCCGCATCCGTGTACCCAATGAGGTCAAACTTAGCATCCTTGGGGTACCATAGACCCAACTTTGGGGTGTGAACAAGGTATCTAAGAATATGCTTAACCGCCTTATGATGACTTTCCCTAGGGGAAGCTTGAAATCTAGCACACATGCATACATTGAACATGATGTCTGGTCTAGATGCACAAAGATAAATCAATGAACCAATCATAGAGCGGTAAATAGATGGGTCGAAAGGGGTACCGTTTGTGTCCTCAGTGAGTACAAATTTTGTGGGCATGGGTGTCTTACATGGACTAGCATCAGACATGCCAAACTTCTCTAGAACATCCTTGAGGTACTTTGCTTGAGACAATAATATTCCTTCTTGAAATTGTTGAATTTGGAATCCGAGAAAGAACTTCAAATCCGCATTGAGTGACATTTCAAAATTCTTGGTCATGGAGGCCGCAAACTTCTTGCACAAATGAATGTTAGGAGAACCAAAAATGATATCATCTACATAGATTTGGCATAAGATCAAATCACCCTTGTCCCTCTTAGTAAAAAGAGGGGGATCGATTACCCCTCGCACAAAACCATCATCGAGTAAAAACTTCTTAAGTTGATCATACCAAGCACGAGGTGCTTGTTTGAGGCCATACAAAGCCTTATGAAGTTTATACACATAGTCTTTGTGATCGGGATCAATGAACCCAGGTGGTTGTGATACATATACTTCTTCTTGTAGAGGACCATTAAGGAAATCACTCTTCACATCCATTTGATGTAATGTAAACCCATTGAAAGCAGCATAAGCAAGTAAGATGCGAATAGATTCAAGACGGGCAACGGGGGCAAAAGTCTCACCAAAGTCCAAACCTTCAAGTTGTGAGTACCCTTGTGCCACTAACCTTGCCTTGTTGCGGATGATTACACCATTCTCATCTTGCTTGTTCTTGAAAATCCATTTTGTTCCAATGACATTGTGCTCCATAGTTGGCCTCTTGACTAATGACCACACTTGGTTCCGTTCAAAGCTGTTCAACTCTTCTTGCATAGCAATGAGCCAATCATTGTCCATCAATGCATCTTGTACCTTGAGTGGCTCAACACTAGACACAAACGAGAAGTGAGCACAAAAGTTTGTCAATTGTTTACGAGTGACTCTACCTTCCGATATGCTGGTGAGAATTTTATCAACATCAACACGACCGGCCACTCGGGGCATGATGGAGGTTAGGGTTTCGCGAGGTTCAACTTCATGTCCATCATCCACATCCTCAACATATGGATCAATAATGTGTGGTGGAATATCTTCTTCTTCATAATGCATTTGGTGAGGTTCATCATCAATGATTGCACTTTCTTGTTCTTGCCCTTGATGATGATCTTGTTCTTGAAAATTATCATGAAGAGGGACTTGATCATCTTCTTGTACTTGAACTAAGGGCATTGGTTGAGCAATAGGAGCTTGTGATGGTATGGGTGTTGCAGTAGTTTGATGATGTGTGAGGCTTCCATCTTCTTCTTCATCATCATGAGGTTCTTGTTCCATTGGAAGAAGTGCACCAACACCCATGGTCAAAATATCTTGAGAAGAATCTTCTTCACCTACATCACTTAGATCAACTTGCTCCCCATGGGAGCCATTAAATTCATCAAACACCACGTCACAAGTTTCTACAACACATCCATTGGATTTTTTGTAGACTCTATAGGCGTGAGAGTTTGATCCATAGCCAACAAATATACCCTCAATTGTTTTGGATTGGAATTTTTCTAACCGTTCTCTTTTGTTGAGGATGAAACATTTGCACCCAAATACACGAAAGTACTTGACATTCGGCTTGTTCCCAGTTAGGAGCTCATATGGAGTCTTTTCCAATATTGTGCGGAGGAAGATCCGGTTTGATGCATGGCATGCAGTGTTGACACCCTCGGCCCAAAAACTATGTGGCGACTTGTATTGATCCAACATGGACCTTGCCATCTCCACAAGTGTACGGTTCTTCCTTTCGGCTACACCATTTTGCTGAGGAGTGTATGGAGCTGAATATTGATGCTCAATCCCTTCATCACTAAGACATTCTTCCAAGGTGTAGTTCTTGAACTCCGAGCCATTGTCACTTCTAATTGCCAAGATTTCTTTGTCAAACTTGCGTTGTGCTTGCTTGGCAAAATCAATGAAGGTGATCTTCGTCTCGTCCTTGGACTTGAGAAAGAACACCCATGTATATCTTGAGTAATCATCAACAATGACAAGCCCATACTTTTTCCAACCAAGACTATCCCATGAAGGAGGCCCAAAAAGATCCACATGAAGGAGCTCCAAAGGCCTTGAAGTAGACACAATATTCTTGGGTGGGTGCTTTGATTGATGTTGCTTCCCGGCTATGCATGCACTACACACACGATCTTTCTCAAAAGAGACATTGGTTAGTCCTAGGATGTGATTACCCTTTAAGAGATTTTGAAGATTTCTCATGCCGACATGGGCTAGCCGGCGATGCCAAAGCCACCCCTTGTCGGCCTTGGCCATTAGACAAGTTGCATGGAATGTGCTCTCTTTCGAGAAATCAACCGTGTAAAGGTTGCCATCCAACTCTCCAACAAAGGCCACTTCGAGAGTATCTCTCTTAAAGACTTTCACATCTGTTAGTCCAAAGAGTGTATCATAACCAACAGAAGCCAATTGGTGAATGGAAAGCAAATGGTATTTAAAGGATTTGACAAGCATGACATTTGCAAGAGACATGTCATTTGTGATAGCCACCTTGCCCAACCTGAGTACCTGTCCTTTTGATCCTCCACCAAACATAATGCTCATAAATGGTTGAATAGCTTCCATGAAGTCGTAGAGCAATTTGCTATCTCCGGTCATATGATTGGTACATCCACTATCGATCACCCATTTTACTCCACCAGAGAAAGCAACCTACACACAATTATGACTTGGTTAGAGGCACCCATTTTGCAATGGGACCTCTCAAATTAGTCACAAAGGTCTTAGGGACCCAAATAGCATAAAACCGGAATGCATTTCGAGGACCAACAAACTTTGCATAAAACTCTCCATCCTTAGTTTTACGGAGTACATAGGATGGAGGCATGAACTCTTTTGGCTTGTTGATAGTGGGCATGCCCCTTTTGACCTTCCCACTAACAACCTTACCTTTCTCCTTGTGCCCTTCTCGTACAAATGTTTCTTTTAGAGGAGTGGTGCACTTTTGAGAAGATGTCTTCTTCTTGCTTGTGCTTGGGGTCAAACCCTAGCCCCTCTTTGGCAAACACCTCATTGTGTTGGCTCAATACCTCATTAAGGTTCTTTTGTCCTTGAGCACATGTCATGAGACCTTTCTCGATTTGAGCCTTGAGAAAGCGATTCTCCTCAAGAATAGATGCTAGGTCACTACTAGAGTTAGTAGTACAAGCATCAACATTGATAATAGGAGAAGAGTAAGCCTTGGCTAGAGTTTCAAGATAAGTAAGCTTGAGTGTCTCAAAACTCTTTGTAAGAAGGTTGAGCTCCTCTTCCTTAGTCTTGAGGGACACGGATAGAAGCTCACAATCCTTAGAGAGAGAAGCATGAGACTCCACAAGCTTACTTTTATCATTCATCAACTCCTCGCAAAAGTCCTTAGCCTTTTTCAAGGAGGCAAGCTCTTTAGCATGAACATCAATGTTTGCACCAATTTTCATGCATAGTTCATCATTTCGTGCTTCCTCATATTGGACTTTTCGCTCAAGGATTTCATATTTTTCCTTTTCCTCGGTGATGAGGGTTTCGAGTTCCTTAATGGTGATGGTGTGCTTACTCACCATCTCCATAAGCATACGAAACATAGTGAGCTTCTTTCCTTTGAGGGAGCACATGAACTTATTTAGTTTAGCACGCAGAGGATCGTCTATATCATCATCATCATAGCTATCCTCCGCATCAAGATACTCATCACTAGGAGTAGAAGGAGTGAAGAGAGGAGGGTTTGATCGTGGGGTTACCTTGACCTTGTCAGGGGAGTTTTGGTCCTCTCCATCTTCTACCACGGCCTTTGCCATTAGGCACTTATGAGCATTGCCCTTGTAGTCTTTCATATAGTTGTAGGTGACAACATCACCACTCTTGTTGACTAGCCTCAAGGTGTTTTGAGAATCTTGAGCAACTCCGGCAACACCACTAACATCATCTGGATCGGATTCTTCATGAGCAACCATTGCTTTCCCATCTATCTTCTTGAGCTTTGAGTTCAAAGGGTTTGGCAACTTCATCTTGGTAAAGGTCTTGGGAAACCTTGGTTTATCTTCTCTCTTCTCATAGGGGCAATCGTTGGAGAAGTGGTTGGCTTCTTCACAGTTGTAACATTTCCTCACTTTCTTCTTCTGGAATCTTCCTTTGAATTTTCCCGCGCTAAACTTCTTGACAAAGAGGGCAATGTCTTCATATGACGGGCTCTCATCGGAGTCAATCTCATCACCATCTTCATCCTCATCATCTTCTTCTTCTTCACTTTGCTCTTCTTCATATACATGCTTGGCCTTCAATGCAAGATTGATTTTTGATTTGAGGTACCATGCATGGCAAGATGTTTTGTAGCATTTGCCTTTGACTCTTCAAATAGTTGGAAGATGGATATGATGTCATCCGGAGTCATTTCCTTGAATCCATGGTGTTGTCTTATGTCCCACACCATTTGGTGATGATACGGAGCAAGAGCATGAAGCAACTTGTCCACGAGAAATCGGTTAGTCAAGTTGAATCCATCTTGTGTCTTGTCACACTCACATGACTCGATGTCAGCGGTGAGAGTCATGAGACGCTCAAGGAGTTGCTTGGGAGATTCACCTTTCTCCATACAAAAGTTTTGCAATTGACCCTTGGCAATTTCATATTGTGCAAGCCGGAGAGTGGAGGTACCGGTCTTGGTCCTCACAATGCTATCCCATAATTCCTTGGCACTTGTGATATGTATGTATGGTCTCCTTTGCTTGTCAGTCATACCTCTCCTTATGCACATGGTTGCTGTGTCATTGAGATTCTTGTCATATACCTCTCTTGGAGTAAGATTCTTCGGGTCAACAGCTTGGTAGCCATACTCCAAGATCTCCAACATCTCATCATTTCCATATCGAAGATGATCCTGCATAGCAACTCTCCACAAAGCAAAATCGGTAGTGTCATCAAGTAAAGGAGGTTTGCCTTGAGGGTTATACTTTGGTTTCTCTATTTGAGGTCTTGCATAAAGGCAAGGAACACTAGAGTGTTCATTACTAGGAGGTTGTTGGCCAAGTGAAGGAGAAGGCACAGCTGGCCTCGAGGCCGCACCACCAGAAAGTGGTGCAAGCATCGTGGTTAGTGTGGCTAGTCTCATTTGGACCAAGGCCTCAAGAGAAGCATCATGCTCCTCCTTTTTCTTAGCAAGCGCCCGTTCCAGATCCTCAGAAGTGAAGGACTTGACTTCCGTGGAAGCCGCGCCCGTATCCTTCGGATCCGCAACAAGGGGAGTCCCATCGGGGTTCATCTCGCTCTAGGGCGGTTAAGCCACAAGAATAGAGCACGAGGCTCTGATACCAATTGAAAGGATCGAGATGGACCTAGAGGGGGGGTGAATAGGTACAATTACAAATTTTAATTATTACTTAGCAATTTTAGGCAATAATGCAGAATATGAAAGTGAGCCTAACAATTGCAAGAATGATGCTAAGAGCAAAGCAAGGTAGACAAGTAACACAAATAAGTGGGTAAGCAAGTACAAATGATATAAGTAAGTGCTAAGAGACAAGTAACCACAAGTAGAGAGTTAAGGTTAGGAATAACCGCAACTCCGAGGGATGAGGATGTATGCCGATGTTCACTTCCTTGGAGGGAAGCTACGTCACCGTTAGAGAGGTGGATGTTACCACAAAGGCACACCAACGCCACGAAGGCTCACCCTATTCTCCCTTTGAGACAACACCACGAAGGCGTTTCTCAACCACTAGTGGTAGACCTTGAGGTGGTCTCCAAACCCTCACAAACTTTCCGGGGGTAATCACAATGATCGATTCCTCACCGAAAGACTCCTACCGCCTAGGAGTCTCCAACCTCCAAGAGTAACAAGAACGATGGGAAAAGCTCAAGAACTTGCTCAAATCACGAATTCCTTTGGTGAGAAGAAGGGGAAGGAGTAGATCTATCACCTGATTGGAGAACTTCTCTCAAATGTTCCCAAATCCCTTAGGGATCTAAGATTTGGTGTAGGGGATCAAGAGAGAAAGTGAAATGTGTTCTTAGAAAGCTCAAAGTGAATGGTCAACCTTATCCCGTGGAGGGAGGAGGCTATATATAGTAGTAGTGTACAAACTGACCGTTGAGCCACTTAACATACTGGAGTTGTCGGAAGTCCGGATAATACCGGACGTCCGGTGGCACATATTGGACCAGACGTCCGACCAGGCCGCCGGTCGTCCGGTCGCTGGGAATCCACTAGGCCACAAAGTAGCACGAGACACACAGCCACCGGACGTCCGGAATGTGCCGGTCGTCCGGTGAGGACCGGAAATCCGTTAAAAGTGTTCTGCTGAGGATGTACCAGATTTCCGGAGAGAAACGGACATCCGGTGACCGGTCGTCCGAAGAGGACCGGATTCCCGCTATTTTCTTACTGTGAAGATGCACCGGACATCCGGAGAGAGCCAGATGCCCGGTCGGCTGTGAGGGGTCGGACGTCCGTAGAATTTCGGACGTCCGGTGATAACAAAGCACACCAGCTCAGGATCACAACAGACTTTGTGCACAAGGTAGTGGAAGAACTAGAGGTGAAACAGAGATGTTGTGAGAGGATACTTTGTGGGTTTTGAGCAAGTCTTTCATGAAATCCGATCCCCTCTTAATAGTGCGGGATCCCTATACTCAAGAACAAACCGTAAAAGAGCCAAAGCTATTGTCTTGTATCTCCGCTCTTGAGTGATATATATTTGTCCGTAGTCATGATCCACACACGGCCCTTGAGACTTAATCCTGAGATATACTTGATAAACATGATTAGTCCCCTATATGCATGTTGTCATCAACATCAAAATAAGATTAAGGGCATGATTGCACTTTCAGTAGTTCAGGTACTAGAGCACTCCACCAGAAAAATTAGTGTTTTATTAGGATGATAGGGGAAGAGAGTAGTCCGGGATAGCAAGTTCATTGCACAAAAAAATGCCGGGAAATTCATATGAAGTACGAACAACTAGGTAAACAAGGTTTGCCCAAAAAATACCTTGGCAAATTCACATGGCAGACACCCTCGGGTAAGTACAGAAATGTTTTTTCCTTCGTCCACAAAGCAACGATGGTACTAATACATAATCTTTTGTGTATGTGATGAATTTCTGTAATATGTTCAATTTACAAATTTGTAGCAGTTCATTTCGTATAAGAGGAAATAGAAGTCAATTTTACACACATTCTTATTCAGGGAAAATACCTTTTCGCTTGAGAAGTTTAGCTTGTTTCTCGGCAACAAAAATCACATTTTGATCGCGAGGGTTATTTTGTTGTCCGAGAGTTGACTTTGTCCTGCACAAAGTTCATTATTATTTGATCATAGCTACAAAGCCAGTTACGTTCAAATGGAGTAAATTTGGTAGTTCAAATATTACAAACGCGCGAAAAATATGAAAACCTTTTTGGCTTCTCTGTGTGGGTAGTTCGGAGAAAATATAACCAGTACATGTGCAATTGCGCGAGAAGTTCCCTTATGAAGGTTCCTTGTAAACAAACCACATAAAGTTCATCGAGAAAAACCTTGTAAGTTCAAAATGGCTATAGGAAAACTTTGTAGCTTCAGATGGGTATAGAAAACTTTGTAAGTTCAAAATGTACGCCTAACAGTGCGGGAATAAAAAAATAAACCCAACAAAGTCCATGTTGGTCGGCCTCCAGTCTGTTGTCAAGAAGGTTGCTGGCCTTGGAGGCCGACACTGGCTGGTCATCTACCATCCAATTATTATTAGGCATATACCACTGAAACATCAGGTCGCGCCCTCCTCCTGCATAGCCTCTTGGCTCGTGTACCGTGACCCCACCTCCCTCATCAACCTCGCCTGAACTCACCGCTGCTCATCTATCTACTGCTCCTGCTATTTTCTGTCTCATGAATTTCTAATGGATTTCATCTCTCTATGGCTAATTTTTGTTGTGAGGCTTCAGAGAATAGACCAACAAAATAGTCCGTCCATGGCTTGTTTTTGGAAAATGGAGGTCTTTGGTATGTGTGTTGGTTGGTACTTTGTCAATTACCGTTATTTTGACCTTGAACCCTATAGGAGTGGAGGTTCTTTTGACCTTGAACCCTATAGGAGTTCAATTTCTGATTAATTTTCAGTTCATCTTTAGCGTTATTTTTAGTTCACCAACTTTAATGTGCGGAAATATCGAGGATGTACTGTATTACTTTTAAAGGGGAGTTCATGTTTGGTTGGATTGAGGAAGTTAATTCCCTGTTTCTTTACAGGTTCATACGCCAGTAAGGTTTTGTGATACATTTTTTAAAATTGTAGCTGTTCGGCAAAAAGGTTCACTACCCCAAGTAGGGGATTTTCAATCAGTACTGAGGCTGTTGTGGAGCAGCCAAAATTCAGTGTTCATGATGTCTAAATTCCGGTGATATGCCATTATATATTATTGTTTTTTATCAAGTCATTTGTTGCATTTTTTCCATGTCTCGGTGTACAAGAGCTGCTAGTCATTTGACTATAAGTTATAGTCTGTAATGGTTGGCTGTTCTACACAGGGCACACACACGACCTAGGATCAACCTATGTAATTGATTGCTATTTTCATTTTTTTTAACAGGGAGATGGGTCAAAAAAAAGGAGGATGATCGGCTGCTCCTCGTCGGCTGTCAACGAGCTTGACACAGCCCTCCCAGAGCAAGCGACAGGTCAGAGTACATCACTGCCACCCCAACCTCTCCATGTTCACAGACGATGAGAGACATCGTTGTCTTCCCTCCTGCTTCTCCATGACACTAGAGGTGATGCTGGAGTGCGTACCCGGCCTTGGAGGATGCAAGCCTCCGTTCTTGTTTCATGAGTTTCCTGATGCAAGTTTTGTGGTCAGTGCAGATGGGAGAAGGTGATCCGTCCAAAGTGCATACCATAGTTTCACCCTACTCTAGTTCTCCCCAACTACAAGTATTTAGGTACAGAGGGAGTAGATGATATCTAATGTGGATACCATAGTTTCACCCTATTTTTTGGTTCTAATTATTGTTGCATACCTCTTTAAAAGAATGTTCCGTAAATGTTTGTGATCATTGCTTGTAGGTATTCATGTGGACTTTAAAATAATGACTGTCCTTGTAGGAGATTCAAAGATTATCGTGGAGCAAGTTCAAGAGATTAGTTTCGTCAAAATAATGTGATCTTTTGGTCAGGATTTTGCATGATCCATAGCCATCAGTGGCAACAGGCGAGCAGTTCAAGGCCTCCTGCGTGAGTCGTCCATCGTCTTCTACGCGTGAGCTTGTTGTCTCTACAGATCTAGCATCAGAGTATCTCCTCCCCTTGCCGCACACACATGCTGGGCGGTCGAGCTAGTGTTGTTTGTGATTACTGGTCGTGACTCTTACGTTGTCATTGAACAAGAATTTGTTCTGTAACTCTGTATTTGACCTTTAGCAAATATTGTTTTGTTCTGAGTATTCTGATGTAGGCCAAAATGGTGAACATTTAAACATCAGCCTGAATTAATAAAAACTGAGAAGTTCTACTTTCAGTAAACGGGTGAACCTAGATGCAACAAAGCTCTACCATTAGCCGTGCGGATTATCAGTTCATCTGTATTGTTTTCTTTTTGTCGGTTAATGTATTTTCTTGTTTGTCAGGTGGTGTGCAAGTTTGTTATCAGTTCATGTGTATGTGTGTTGGTAATCGCAATCGATCTGACTGCGGTATTACTGTGGCTGCTCTATGTAATTAGCCCCTTTGTTGGGTGAATCTCCTACTACTTGCTAGCTTTGGAATTGTTAAAACACAACAAGTTTACAATTTAAAAAGTTGTAAGTTCAACATGACCGTCCCAGATAAGTTTTGGGAAAAGCTCAAGCAAAAAAGAAACCCCACGAAAATTCAAATGGTAAAAGTTCAAGTCGTAGAATGAGAGAAGTCCAGAACATCGTTGGACAAAAATTTAGAGTTAAAAAAAAGAAACACACAAAACATTTTTTTAAATGTCATTCAGTTCAATGATATAAGCCATGCAAGTTCGGGGACGATGATATCGTAAACCATTGAAAAGTTACAAGTAAAACGATACCGAAAAAACAAAGTAAAGTCTAGTCTATGAAAACACGCTCAGTACAAATCCATACGGACATCAGTTCAAGTACTCTCTTTTTGAACCTTTCAAAATTACTCTGTGAAAAATAAATCAGTATGGACACATACATAGATCAGTACAAGTACTCTGTTTTTTTCTGACGGAAAAACAGCACGACGTGTATCACCGTATTTAAAATTACTCTTCAACGATTGCGGATTTGATAAAACATTCAACACGACTAAGTTTTGCATTTTTTATAGCTTTCCAATGGTATATTATTTGCCCCATTTAGACAAACTTAAAAAAAAATCGCGTATTTGACTGTATTCGAATTCGAGTTTAAACCGAAAGAAATTAGAAAAACATTTCTATACGAAAAAGTTGCGCATTTTCTGTAGTTTTCCAACGCCGTATCATTTGCGTCAATCCGACAAACCGTTTGCAAAAAAGCGCGAGAATACGTTTCGCCCAGAATTTCACCGTTTTTCAAATTACTTTTAAATCATATAAAATTTTAAAAAAACATTAGATATATGGAAGAAGCGGATTTTCACTAGCTTTCCAACGCCATCTTATTTTCTCAATTCCGATAGAGCGTTTGAATATTAAGTTCAAAATATGATTCGCGTTTTCGGTTTTGAAAAAACAGTTTTTTCAAAACTGCTTTTAAACCATAATAATTTTGCAAAAACGTTCAATATGCTTGTAATATAGATGTCAAGAGCTTTCCAACGATATATTACACGCCCCGTTCCGACAAAAATAAATTGCAAATTTTTTAGAACTAAAGAAGACGATTTTCAACGGAAATGAAAGTATCAGTCCAGCCGCTCGAATTCATCAGTTCGACCGCTCGAATTCGTCAGTTCAATAATAGTAACAGAATAATATTCTGTTACGCGAAACAAAATAGCCCAGATATATAACGCTATTCTAGGCGTGAGTGTAGAATAACTTATTCTACACCCACAGTAACGCTATGTACAAAATCTAGTAAAACACCGTATAAAATGTAGTAATTCAAAAATATTTTTTTACATTCCAAGTTTTTAATTTACTACATTTTCAAAAAAAAAATACTTTGTATGCTTTGTTACTATATTTTGTATAGAGCGTAATAGGGGTGTAGAATAAGCTATTTTCTATACTCACGCTTAGTTTAGCATTACTATGTGTGTGTGTATATATAAAGGATATATACATGATTAATAAGATAGTCTTATCTTAAACCCGCTAGCTTAATCTATAGAAGGAAAGAAAATAATTTATAAATGAGTTATTCCTTAATCTCATCTTTAATAACTACTCCTTCTGTTTCATATTAATTGTCGCTGAAATGAATTTATCAGACGTATTTAATGCTAAATACATCCGTTTAAGCATCGGTTAATATGAGACGAAGGCAGTAGATATCACTAATTATATGGTGAGACATGTCTTAAGTAAGATAATGCATATAACTAAATTCGATTGCAACGCGCCAACCCAAGCTTCTAACTTATATATTTCTCATGATATTTTCATGACGTTCGTCCCAGTATTGATCCTACATGACGTATATACTTGTATAAGATAACACATATACCATGAGCACCAACGGATTTACGAATATAGTACCATTGTAGATATCAAGAAAGAAAATTTTAAAAGTAACTCTAACGCGCCGATCTATTTCGTCCGCACGTGCCGTTTGGATCGTCGCAGACAGAAAAGTTGGCCCAACGCATCGACCCAAACAGACGCGCGTCCGCTTTTCGTCCGCCTGCCGACCCATTCCTGACCTAAATTTGGGCTTCATTTGTGTCGGCACGGACGCGAAGCGGACGTGCGCGCCGCGCGCCTACTCCTTCCGCTGGCTCGCCAGTCGGTGGCACATTGGCCATTCTCTTCCACCCCTATTGGCAGTAAGCCCTCGCCCGCCCCACCCCGTCACCGTCGCCGCCGCTCAGTTCCGGTGTCTCTGCCAGCAGTCCGCGCCTACACACCTTCCCCCCCAGCCGCGACCTCCGACGTCGCCGCCACCACCGCCTCACCGCCGGGCCACCGCAGCTTCCCACCCCCTCACCCTTGTTGTCGCCATGAGCACGGAGTTGCCCCCCGCGGCCCCGGCCAGCTCCTCCGCCCGACGCCTCCGCGCTCGCCTGACGCCGCCACGCTCGTCGAATGCCGCCAGGCCAGCTACCTGGTCCAGGGGGAGGCGTGCGTCTCTTCGCCGACCAGCTTCTTCGACGACGCCCGCAGGCTGTTCGACAGTTTGCCCCCATGGTACAAATGGACTCCGCCGCCGAGTTCTTTTTCCTCATCCGATGAGGAGGAGATGGTGGCTGCTGTGTTGGTCCATGAAGACCTTAATAGGCAGCGGCCGTTGTTCCGGGGCTCGATCCCGGGGCACACTCCGGCGTTGAATCGCAATCGAGAGAGTGGCCATTTCCTTCTTTGGAAGGACTACTTTGACACAGCCAACCCGCTGTTCAAACATCACCAATTCCGGCGGCATCTCCGTATGGCTAGGCATGTTTTCAACCGTATTCGAGAGGGGGTGGTCGGATACGATAAGTATTTCGAGTGCAAGGAGGATTCCCTTGGAAAGATTGGCTTCTCATCTTATCAGAAATGCAGTGCAGCTATCCGGATGCTTGCATACGAAGTGCACGGTGATCTCATTGATGAGTACGTCCGTATGAGCAAGTCTACATGCCTAGAGTCCATGTACAGGTTCTGCAAAGCTGTGATTGCAGTGTTTGGTCCTGAGTACTTGAGAGAGCCAACTGCTGAAGATACAACCCGCTTGTTGGCGATCAATGCCAGCAGGGACTTCCCAATGATGCTTGGCAGCATAGAGTGCATGCATCGGGAGTGGAAGAACTGTCCTTCTGCTTGGCAAGGGCAGTATAGGGGCTATGATAGGGCTTGCACTGTCATACTTGAGGCCGTGGCCTCACAAGATCTCTAGATCTGGCACTCTTACTTTGGATGGCCGGATCACACAATGATATTAACGTGCTTCAACGTTTGCCAGTGTTTGTAAGGCTTGCCGAAGGCAACAACCTACCGGTCAATGTTAACATCAACGGCCACAACTACAACAAAAGATACTACCTAGCTGACGGTATCTATCCTCAGTGGACTACTAGTGTGAAGACAATCCCCAACCCTGTCGGAGTGAAGAGGAAAAGATTTGCCCAAGAGCAAGAGAGTGCTAGGAAGGATGTCGAGCGTGCCTTTGGTGTTCTGCAATCTCGACGGGGCATCGTTCGGTATCCTGCTAGAACTTGGGGCACCAAGAAGTTGTGGGAGGTGATGACTTCTTGTGTGATAATGCACAATATGATCATAAAGGATGAGCGCCCGAAACGTATCTATGATCAAAGGTTTCAGTTTCAGGGTGACAATGTTGTGCCTGAGCATGGAGGAGGAGCGGCAACGTTTGCACATCAATTTCATCATCAAATGCGTGATTGAGAAACTCACATTCAACTGCAAGATGATTTGATTGAGCATATATGGGCTTATGTTGGCAATCAATAGATATATATTTTTTTAAATGTATTTGAGACAATTTAATTTTTATTCGGCTCGCAATCTATGTTATATTTATTTGGGTTGTGGAACTATGTTATTTTTGTTTGCTTGTGAAATTATGCAAAATGTGTGTATATTTGTTGAAAACGGCGACAAGCCGGCCACGCGAGCAAATATTGGGCGCGTTGGATGCATTGCCGGCCCAAATCAAAAACAGGATGAACGTCGAGCGGATGGTCAAATCAAACTTCCTTTGCATCACATGATTCTCTGGGAATGACCGCGCGTGAGGGAGAGGGAGAGGGGGCGGCGACCTTGCCGCCTCCGCCTGAACCACCGCCGTCGCCGACGCCTGCGGCCACGGGGGCAGATCAGGCGCAGCCACCGCGTGATTATCGCGGATCTGAGTCTGAATCGGATCAGGATCAGACCTTGCCACATCTGGATCCGGTGAGATGGAGAATTCGCTTCGAAGACGGCCGGATGGCCGGGAGATGGAGGGATGGATTCCTTTATGAGCACTCGCCGTCGAGATGGACGACGGTGAGAGATCAGGATCATGATATCCTGGCCGGACGGTACTTGGGCGACGGTGAGAGAATTCACACAGGTACGCGTTTGAATATTGACATTTTCGAGGTTCTTGTACTGGATTGCATGCAGGTTTCTTCTGACGGGGCGGAGCAGATTGAGATCGTTGATCTAACATCGGAGCATCGAGGCTCGACACCGACACCAAGGATCGGAGGAAGGTTCTGGGTCCTAGTCGATGATGAAGACGAGGACGCAGAAGATCAACAATCGCCTGGAGCCAACGGGCCGGCATCGCCTGTACCGCTGTCGACGTCGACGGCACCAGTCGCCGAGTTCTCAATGCAGATCGTGCCGGGAGAGAGGTGCAAGGACAAGAGGAGCACGGCGCCAAGACCGGCGGCTGGCTGCAGATCCTCGGCGCTGGAGATCAAGCCTTGGAAGGGTCCCCTTCCTAAGGTAAGCTTACCACAAGTCACTTTGTCGGATTATTTTCCGCCGGATGGGTGGACGAAAATCACTAGAAAGAAGAAGAAGAAGGTGATTCCGACAGTGATTCATCCGCCGCCGCCGGCTGTCGGTCCAGGCGAGATCCGAGCGGCGCGTCGTGCTCGTTTGAATCATCTGCTCGCCCTTGGTGGGCCGGAGGCAGCTTCGCCGATACTGGGCCCGATGCGACCTGGGTATGAGGCCCAGAGCGTAACCCAGGGATTGGATGTGAGTACTAAGGCCCAGAGCCCTTTGCATGAGCCCGTGTTGGACTGCGTGCCATCTCATGCATGTTTGGCAACTAGGACCCGACGGATCGCTCGGCCTGGTTTCCCTACACTGGCTCGGGGCCGTGCTGCGAGGGTTCCATCGATTGCTTCGTTCGCATCGGGAATCATGGCTGGTCGTGGGAGGGGGCTGCCGCCGTCGCACAAGCCAACTCCTCCGGCTCCTAAGGCTGCGCCACCGCCGGCCAAGGCCGCGCTGCCCCAGCCCAAGCCCGCGACGCAGCAAAGCAGGGGAGGCCAGCCGCATTTGGTCGGGCTGCCGCAACACAGACCTGCTCCGCCACTGCATCAGGTGATGCCGCCGCCGCAGGCTGCCCGGGATGGCCGATCCAGAGCGCCGGAAGCTGCCCACGCTGCTGTGGGTAACGGGGCCACGTCAGGCAGGGAGTTCGCCGCGGGTGGGCATGCTGGCCATGCCCCCCCCCCCGAGGACGTTGGGGCGATGATGGATTCAATGCGTACGGTGAGGGGCAGCATCGCGGCTCGTCTTCAGCTGGCGGCGGCCGTGGATATGCCTGGCAAAGCGACGGCTCAGCTGAGCGTCTGTTTCATGCTCCTTCAGGCAATTTCGTGGAGGGGGCAACTGGCCCGAATTACAGGAACCGTGGCGGGTATCGCGGCTTCCGTGGAGGCAGGGGTGGTGCCAAGCAGCCATCCCAATATCGCCATCGACCGCCGCCGCCACCGCCAGTCACTGCTGAAGCTACAGTCTCCATGGACACGGGGCCGTCGTCGGAGACGGCGGAGGTGGCTCAGCCCATGAATCTGCCGGGCGAGGCCATGGCGGTGGTGACCGCCCTTGCAGCTACAAACCTGCCGGCGGCCGAGCCAACTGGGGCGAAGGGTCGGGAACAGGCTAGTGATAAAACTTCTGACAAGCTCGATGGTGAAAGGGCCGCCAAGTGGGCTCGCAAGAAAGAAAAAATGTTGTGCTACCGGTGCGGTGAACAGGGACACTTTATTGCTCAATGCACCATGGAGTTATGTGATACTTGTCTCAAAACGATACACGACTCGGATGAGTGTCCGTTGTTACTGCAGCCGATGCCGGCAGTCACCATTTATGGGGCATGTTGCGCTGGGCTGATGTTCTTTGAGTCACCCGTAGCTGCTGCTATCCCGGATGCGCCGCAAAATTTATCTACGGGCGTGGTCAAAGTTACAAAGGGTTTCTTGTCCGAGGCGCAGATTATGCAGAGGCTGAATGAGCTTGCTCCAGGGAATTCTCATTGGGAACTTATTAGGCTTGAGGATAATTTGTATAAGGTTGATTTTCCTTCGGCAGAAGAGCTGAAGAAACTCCTTAAGTTTGGCATTGCTCGTGTGCCCGGTACAGAGTGCATCCTAGAGTTTGATGCTTGGAAGCAAACAGAACCAAAGGGCACGTCTCTACCTCAGGTATGGGTTCGCTTTTCAGGGGCACCATCTAAGCCTCTCAATGATGCTCGAGTGGTCTGCAGTCTTGGGACACTTATTGGCAAGACTGAGCGTGTGGATATGCCTTTCACCCGTGCGCATGGGGTGGCAAGGGTGCTCGTGAGTGTCGTGGATATTGAGTATATACCGGATGTGGTCAGATGGACGCATGCTGGTATGATGTATAACCTGGAGATTGAGTTAGAGGATGCTGAGATGTTTCAGGAGGCACTCCAGGGAGGTGGAGACGTGGACATGTCTGATAAGGAAGATGGTATGGGTAATCAGGAAAAGAGAGATGATTCTGGTCCACGGGATGGGTCTCATTCGACGGGTGGAAAGGCCACCCCACAGGCGCCGGAGAAGGGTGCGGCGCCGCCCTCTTCTACACCTGTGCACACTTTGAGATTTGGGTCGTTCGGGTCATCATCCGCGCCTCCTCGCCTCTGGGGTGATCGGGTGGAGAGTGATGATGCTGCTGAGCTTATGTTGCCACCTATCCCTATGACCTCCCTTCCCGTAGAGGTGCCACCGACTGTGGAGTTGGGGGGTGTCTCTGGCCAGAGCTCAAGGCCGAGGATAGGGGAGGAGGTGCAGCCGGACATTGTAGGGCAGGAGGCCCAGGCGAGCCCAGAGCTGCCAACGGTGCACGCGCTTCAGACCCCGGTGAGGCGTCCGGCGGGCTCCCCGACGAGGATGAGTCATGGGCAGGAGGCTCACGATTCACCCGCGCGTAGCCCGGTTGCTAGTCCGGCACCTTCTTCACCGACACCGATGTTCACAGGGACATCTCTAACGCCGGTGGGGGCTTTGGGAGGAGGCTCTGGAGGCGCCAGACCTTCCTCCTTTCCTTCACCGGGGCATGCCAGGCCGGCACACCCGTGGAGATGGTCCAGTCGCCGCGGGTCTGGACTACAGAGGAGGTGATTGCATTCGGCGGGCACCAGGACCCGGTGGCGACTGGCAGGCGTGTCAGTAGCCGGGTCCAGGACCAGCCAGACGCCGACGACTTTCAGCTTGGACGAGCTATGAGGGCCGCCAAGCTAAGGGACGTCGAGACCCAGACATGTATGTCGGTTAATAAGCAATGTTCTATTATGCACTTTTCTGAAAATGAGATCATTAGTAAGGCAAATGACATAGGAGTCTCACTTGGGTCTAACGGAAAAGAAATTGCTAAATCGGTTAATGACATTTTAGACATAGAGGCTGAGAGAGCTTCCGAGTTGATCTGAGCGCTAGCGGCTGTTAAACCTATGTCGGATGCTGAGATTAATAACATGGGCATTTCTTTGCTAGAGAAATTTTGTGACGGAATGTTGCCTACTTGGGATGCCGAAGGAGAGGCGGGAGATGAGGAGTCTGAGGGACCTGTTGACTGCCCGCCTCTAGTGGTGGGGGTACAACAGACCATAAATCGTGTCGACGAGGAGCCGGTACTGGATAAACCTAAACGTTCCTGGAAGAGGAAGATTTATCCAGTGTCAGCGGTCCGTAGAAGTGCAAGAGTGAAACTCAAGAAAAAATTCCATGATGAAGTATGAAAGGAATCTTTTGGAATAGCAGAGGTCTAGCAGACTTGGCTAAGAAACGATTCCTGGCTGAAACAGCCATAGAAGATAAACTAGATTTTATCGCACTTCTTGAAACTGGTAGAGATAACTTCACTTCACAATTCCTCGGTTCTCTCACTGGTGGAATTGATTTCGACTTGCACTGCCTACCGCCTAGAGGACGATCTGGTGGGATTCTTTTGGGGGTGAAGTGCGAAACACTCGAGGTAATAAACGTAGTAAGAGGAGACTATACTGTTAAGTTCCGGGTAAGGTCTAAATTGGATGGATTCCGATGGGCCTTAGTGGCGGTGTATGGCGCAGCCCAACCCGAATTTAAACCTGATTTTCTGGCAGATCTGGTTAGGATTTGTGGGGATGAGAGGTTACCAATCTTAGTGGGAGGTGATTTTAACATCATTAGGAGGAAAGAAGAAAATAATAATGATCATTTTGACGGGCGGTGGTCCTTTATGTTCAATATGATCATTGAAAGTCTTAATCTCAGAGAGATAGAACTCACGGGAAGACAGTTTACTTGGGCAAACACTCTTCCCACTCCTACGTATGAGAAGCTAGACAGAGTTCTTGCAAGTGTGGAATGGGAACAGAAATACCCACTGGTATCGGTGCATGCGATGCAGGGGGCAATTTCCGACCACACGCCCTTGTTAGTTGACTCGGGAGAAGCAACACATATTGGCAATAAAAATATTTTCTCTTTCGAACTAAGTTGGTTCGAAAAAGCAGATTTTTTAGAGATGGTCGCGAGAGAATGGGCTAGGCCTGTCGCGGGTAGATCCAGTATGGAGCGCTGGCAGAACAAGATTCGACACCTGAGACAATTTTTGAGGGGTTGGGCCAGAAATGAGAGTGGGATTTATAAACAAGAGAAAGAACGGCTTATCCAGTTGATTCAGACGCTTGATTTGAGAGCGGGAATGAATCTGCTGGACGAGACAGAACAAGCTGTTAAGTCCGAGGCCGAGTTGAAACTGCGGGTTTTGCTTAGAGAAGAGGAAATGAAATGGGCCTTATGCGCGAAGGTTCTTAAAGTCGTCCAAGGGGATGACAACACTCAATTTTTTTCATATGATTGCAAATGGCAAACATAGGAGAAAGAAAATTATCCAGCTTGAGCAAGATGAGGGAACAGTGGTGGGTCACGAGAATCTCAAGTTATATATATCCAACTATTACAAGCAACTTTTTGGGCCCCCGGTGGACAACGCGGTGGCCCTAGATGAGCATATAGTCGAGGATATTCCTCAGTTGAGGTCAGATGAGAATGAGATTTTATCTGCACCTTTTACTGAGAAGGAGGTTTTTGAGGCGATCGCTCAAATGAAACCGAATAAAGCTCTGGGACCAGATGGGTTCCCGGCAGAATTCTATAAGAAATGTTGGCATATTGTGAAAGATGATCTTATGCCTATGTTTCATGACTTCTTTAATGGGCATCTGCAACTCTTCCATCTAAATTTTGGCACGATAACGCTGCTGCCAAAGAAAGAGGAAGCAATTCGCAACTAGCAATTCAGGCCCATCTGTCTCTTGAATGTAAGTTTCAAGATATTTACGAAAGTGGCCACCAATAGATTGACGCGGATTGCCCATTCGGTAGTGCAACCAAGTCAGACCTCCTTTATGCCTGGAAGACACATCCTAGAAGGGGTTGTTGTCTTACACGAAACTTTACATGAAATCCATTAGAAGAAACTCGATGGGGTGATCTTCAAAGTAGATTTTGAGAAGGCATATGACAAGGTTAAATGGCCATTTTTATAGCAAGCCATGCGCATGAAGGGCTTTAATGGGGCATGGAGGGATCAGGTGGATTCTTTTGTCCAGAAAGATAGTGTTGGGATAAAGGTGAATGATGATATTGGTCATTATTTTCAAACGCATAAAGGCCTGAGACAAGGAGACCCGATGTCTCCGATTTTGTTTAACATTGTGGCAGACATGTTGACAGTTCTCATAGGTCGGGCCAAGGAGAAAGGCTTGGTAGGTGGTCTAGTTCCCCATCTGGTGGAGGGGGCGTCTCTATTTTACAATATGCGGATGAGACTATTATCTTCATGGAGCATGATCTTGCTAAGGCGAGGCATATGAAACTAGTGTTGTGTCTGTTTGAACAATTGTCTGGTTTAAAGATAAACTTCCACAAGAGTGAATTGTTCTGTTTTGGTAGGGCCAAAGATGAACAAGACAGCTATAGGCAATTGTTCGGTTGTGAACTGGGGTCATTACCGTTCAACTATCTAGGCATTCCTATACATCATAGGAAATTAACTAATAAGGAGTGGAAATGTATCGAGGATCGATTCGAGAAGAAACTAAGCTGCTGGAAGGGTAAGCTTATGTCATATGGAGGACGGCTAGTATTGATAAATTCGGTACTCACGAGTATGCCAATGTTCCTTCTGTCTTTCTTTGAGGTGCCTAAAGGGGTACGAAAGAGACTAGATTTCTATCGATCTCGTTTTTTCTGGCAGTCAGACGAGGTTAAGACAAAGTATTGCCTGGCAAGATGGGATATTATTTGTCGACCAAAAGACCAGAGGGGTCTTGGGATAGAGAACCTCGAGATTAAAAATAAATGCCTGTTTAGCAAGTGGTTATATAGGCTATCACAGGAATCGGAGGGTATGTGGGCACAAATCCTGAGAAATAAATACTTGCACTCTAAAACCCTTGCTCAGGTTACCGTAAGACCTAATGATTCCCCATTCTGGAAGGGGCTCATGAGAGTGAAAGAAACCTTCTTCCATAGGGTGAAGTTCATTGTTGGGGATGGTACAACAACAAGGTTTTGGGAGGATACTTGGTTAGGTAACACACCGCTAGCTCTCCAGTATCCTTCCCTGTATCATATTGCTCAACGTAAGGAGGATTACGTAGCAACGGTTTTGCAGACGGTACCTTTGAATATCCAATTCAGGAGGTCTCTAGTAGGAGAACGATGGAATTCCTGGTTACACTTAGTGAGAAGGTTGATGGACGTTCAATTCTCAGATCAGGGAGACACCTTGAGCTGGAAGCTAACGGGTAATGGAGTGTTCACGGTCAAATCAATGTACTTAGACCTCATTAATTCTGGCCCAATTCCAAGATCGATACACATTTGAAAAGTCAAGGTTCCCTTGCGAATTAAAATTTTCATGTGGTTTGTGCACAAGCAAGTGATCCTTACCAAAGATAACTTACTAAAGCGACGATGGGTAGGCAGTTCACGATGTTGCTTTTGTGTTCATGACGAAACAATTCAATACTTATTTCTTGATTGCCCTCTCGCGAAGTTACTTTCGCAGTCCGTTCATATCGCTTTTAATATTTTTCCTCCAGCTAGTATTGACGTGTTGTTTGGGACGTGGCTAAATGGAGTGAATCCTGAGATTGCGTCTAGTATTCGGATTGGAATATGCGCACTTCTTTGGGCTATATGAAACTGCAGGAACGATATGATTTTTAACAGACTCTATATGATTAACTTCTTGCAGGTTATCTTCAGGGCTACGGCATGGATCCGTACGTGGTCGCTACTCACTCCTACGGGCTACAGAGAGCATTTGGCTACTGGGTGCAACCGATGAGAGATGATAGCACGGGCTATCTTCAACCGGTTTGGATGGCGGTCGCATAATAGGATAGGTCCTTAATGTCCTTTCGTCCAGCCGGTTGTGGCTTTGAGTTGCTTATTTTTGTTTCGCTCCTTCTGTGAGCTGTACTTTGCAACCAGACTATTTACTTTGTTGAACTTGATCTAATAAAATGGCCGCATGCATCTTTCCGATGCAGAGACCGGAGGATGACCTGCTTTTCAAAAAAAAAAAAGAAGCTCAAACAGACAAAAAGAAAACGGACAAAGCGCAACGCGTTGGAGTTGCTCTAAGTCTTTGCAAATCCCAGTGGCCTTTGTCCGGACGGGTCAGGTGAAGGTGAAGGTGTCAAGGGGAGTCAAGCGCGAAAAAACCCCAGCTCCAAGCCCAAAGCCGATGAGGGGCAAAGGACAGAAGAGATGAATGATGCAGCGGGTGGGCAGGCAATCCTGAAATCTCCCTTGCATTGACACCGGGTGGGTCAGTGTGTATTCTACTCCTACTAGTAAAGAATAAGCGCACATTAATTAGTTTGATTAACGGAGTAGTAGCAATTAATTGGGGATGAGTGCGTGGATGGTCGGTGAGTGAATGGACGCCCACTCGAAGGAACCCTGACCCCAGCAGGAGCAGCTCTCAAACTCCATCCCATTACCCCACGCCATTATATAAGGACACAATTAGGAGCGTCTCCGACCGGTTCTTTGTGCCACCACCACCACCACCACCACCTATCTATCTATCGCCATTCGCCCCACCACCTAAAAATTCCCCGAGCACCTACCATTCCTCAATCCTCATCCCAATCCACAAAACAAAAAACTTTCGTTTCTCTATTCGAATCTTGCTTCTTCTTCTTCTTCTTCTTCTTCTTCTTCTTCTTCCCGTCATCTCCACAAAACCAAGAAAAGAATCTCTGCGAAATTGCAGCGCCATTATTCCAGGTTGGTCTGCTTCATGCTTGCTTGCTATCCCTATCGGTTTTTCTCTTGGCTGGGTTGAGTGCGTTCCTTGGGCTGGCTGGATTTATTCTGGGATCCCGGGGATACATTGCCTCCTCCTTGCACCTTGCACCTTTCACCATAGCTTCTTTGCCTGCTCCTCACGCGCTCCGCTCGGTTAATCCAAAGATTCCCCATTTCTCTCTGCTCCTACATGTGAGATTCCTTTCTTTCCGGTTCAAGCTTGGCATTCGAATTCCTCATTTCTTGAGCGGTGGCGGAGCAAGGGGAATGTCTTTCCGGAGCCTAATTCAGGACATGAAGGACGAGTTCGGCAACATCTCGCGCCACGGTCTGCGCTCCTCCCGCTCGCACCGCGCCGCCGCCGCAGCCGCCGGGCCCGGGGCCCCGCGGCTGGTCTCCGTCGGGCTGGCGGACGCGCTGGAAGGGACCTGCTGGGCGCAGCTGCCTCCGGAGCTCCTGCGGGAGGTGCTGGTCAGGATCGAGGACTCCCAGGGCTGCTGGCCCTCCCGCCGGGACGTGGTGGCATGCGCGGGCGTCTGCCGGGCATGGAGGGGCATCATGGAGGAGGTCGTGCGCGTCCCGGAGGCGTCCGCCAAGCTCACCTTCCCTATCTCGCTCAAGCAGGTTCGCGCTCCCCTCTTCATCACCCTCACTCACTCATGCTACCAATTACGTAGTACGTATTAATTAGATAATTGTGTCATAGCCTCATTGCCGTCGTGGTATTTACGATCATCAATCGTGATATTTAGATTTTAGAGTAGTATCGTGAATTACCTTTGTATAGCGGTGAGAGATGGTGATTGAATAAAATCGTAGTACTACATTATGTTGCTCAAGTCTTTGGGATTAAAGCAGTGAGCTATCTTTGTCATGGATTGTGCCAACCAGCCTTCTTGTATTGGAAACTTGTAATGTTGGTTGGATGTCATGACTTGACTAGAGAGGGTTGTTCGTAAACTAAATTTGCCATGATGAAGTGATGTACAAGGAAATGTGACAAGTAAGATGAGCAAATGCCAACTTGATGTATGCTATGCCTTTTATCTGCCGGTGTCCGATAATCTTAGCTTTAGATTGCAGTATCAATTGGCTTTTTTTGTGTGTGATTCTAGTAAGAATTTATTCCACTTCCGTGTAATATTATCTCTAATACTAAATTTTATTTGTACTAACTCCATAATTAATGTGCAGCCTGGCCCAAAGGATGGTACTCTCAAATGTTTCATAAGAAGAAACCGGACTACTCAGACGTATTATCTGTATATTGGACTCACAGAAGGTATGCTCCTTAATCATCCCCATTTTGCTGGGCGCAAGCATTGTAGCTATGCAGACTATAGTGGGTTCATGCTTACTACTTTTTGGTTGCAGCACTGGCTGATGATGGGAAGTTCTTGCTTGCTGCACGCAAATGCAGAAAGCCTACATACACAGACTACCTAATTTATCTTGATATGGGTGATATGTCAAAGGGAAGCAGCACCTATATTGGCAAGCTAAGGTGATCTTTTGAGATTTGAACTCCATTCGAAGCTATGATTTGTGCTATTTCCTTGATATTACGGGTAACCAAGATCCTTTAGTTCTATTGTAGGTTGTTTCAGCTAAATTCTAGTCTCCGTTGTTTCTTTCTTCTTTTGGAAAATCACCTTAAAGTCGTAAGAAAACAGAGTACTATTTGTTTTTCCATTTGTCGTCGTGTTAAGTTAATACTGAGCGTGAAATTGTAAAAAAAAAGAAGGTATTTTCTACTCTAGGTTCTACGCCCAGCCTCTGCATCGATTGATGCACATGGCCTAACAATGAGCATCAACTGGTCTTAGTTAGTAAGATGAACACTACATATTTTTGTATTCGGATAATTTGCTTGTCAGGAGCATTCGATGGAAAGTTATTCTTGGCTTTATTGTTGTCTGAATTGTTTTCATGATTGATATCTAGTCCGGAATAACAACACAAAAATGACCTGACCGACTGTTTCATGAACAGGTCGAACTTTCTGGGAACAAAGTTTACCGTCTATGATGCTCATCCACCGTATGATGGATCTGTCGTCTCAAAAAGCCGGTCTGCTCGTGTGATTGGTTTGAACCAGGTCTCCCCAAGAGTTCCTGCTGGCAATTATCCAGTTTCACACATTTCTTATGAGTTGAATGTTTTGGGCTCCAGGTATGGCTATTCACACTGTTGTTCTGTTGTCTTAATTAGATCTATATTATCGTTTTGGTATAAATATATATAACACCTGATAGTAGCAAACTCACAGTATGTTATCTAATTCTGAGTGGTTAGAATATTGGCTGTGATTATTGCAGCTGATTTTATTGGTAAATCACCACCGTATAAACAAATTAGATTAAATTGACAAGGGCATGAACATAAAAACTACTCTATGTAAAGGCAGGTCTACATTGATAAGCGTAACCCTTTAGATGTTAATTGACCACTGCATGGTAACATTACTGTATCAAATTCCTCGTATAACACGTCTGATGGAAGGATATCACTCATTGTCCTGTTGCATACCTGCTGCAGAGGTCCAAGAAGGATGAACTGTGTTATGAGTTCTATCCCTGCATCAGCAGTTGAAGAGGGAGGCAAAGCTCCAACACAAACTGAATTTCCTCGTGGTAACCTCGACTCCTTCCCATCGATTCCATTCTTCAGATCAAAATCTGCTCGGATAGACAGTGCACCCGCTCAGGCTCAGGACGAAGAGAAGCTGGTGCTGAAGAACAAGTCTCCTCGGTGGCATGAGCAGCTGCAATGTTGGTGCCTCAATTTCCGTGGGCGGGTGACGGTTGCGTCAGTGAAGAACTTTCAGCTGGTGGCTTCGGATGAGAATGGAGCAGCTGGCCAGGAGCATGACAAGGTGATTCTGCAGTTTGGAAAGATAGGCAAAGACTTGTTCACCATGGACTACCGCTACCCGATATCAGCATTTCAATCATTTGCAATATGTCTGAGCAGTTTTGATACCAAAATTGCTTGTGAATGAGACAAGGTAATTATTTCTTTCCCTTTTTAGTAGTAGCTAAATTCTGATCATGGTTGATTACTGTGCCAGATATACCCGCATTAGAGTGACTTGCATCCACATGTTGACCGGTAATGCCCGACATTATGTATTAAACCGCTTCATATTGGCTCCTTAGATTCCAGAGACAGTACGATGGTAGGCCGGGGGTCATCCTCCTTTTCTCTACTCTTATAAAAAACCGAGTTGCTGATGATTGTGTGCCTGCCATCTTGCAATATAGACCGTCCGATCTATATCTGACGGATAAAAAGCAAACTATGGCAATTTTGCAAAAAGATACCCACACCTCTCTCCACATTTGCAGATAAGGCCTTCCCTCGTTCATCTTTATCTCCCACAACTTCACTGTTGAGCAATTAAAAAAGGAAGCCTCTGGAACAATCTGCCATGGTGGCTGCTGCCGACGTCGTCCATCCCCATGCCTCCGCTCAGTCCGACCACCAATCACCACCACGCCCCACTCCTCCTCACCTTATCTCTCCTCTTTCTCGAGATATCATTAGTTTTTACACATGGGATTACTCCCGCATGGGTCAATCACAAAAGGTGTTTTGTAAAACAATGTATCTTGATGTTCCGTGCAATGCACGGGCATCTTGCTAGTCAAAAAAAAAAAGAGACAGTAGGATGGTGAGAGTTTGACAAGATCCAGCATTTTGATTGGCTGTTGGCTTTGGGGTCTCTAACCTGCATGTGTCTGCTGCCTATTTTATCCAATTCCAACTGATCTTGTAGAAAAATATCCAGTTCCAGCTGGGCTCTCCTGTTGACAGGGTTAGGTCCAAATTAAATGCTGACAGTTGACACGTGTTTGCCGTACTCCCTCCGTCCCAAAGTTAGTACAAAGTTGAGTCAGGGACAGAGGGAGTAGTAATTAAAAAGATGCTGTGTAAACTAGTGTAGCATGCAGTTTCTTATGTTAAACTTGTGTGGTTAACCCAAGTGTGGGTTTTAGTTGTCATTTGGATGAATCCTTGTGCCTCATGTATGTATGTACCTGCAGGTGGTGGGGAAAATCATGGCAGCTGGAAGGAGGGAGGAAAACTGAAGCACAAGTATTGGGTAGACCGTCGCCTGAAGTTTGTCCAGTGGTGTATATAATATAGCTATCTCTCTATCTAGTTTATTTTCGCCAAACCTAGAGTCTGTATATCTATCCCCACTTCCCAGTGATGCAGACTTGTTTGTGTGGCATTGCCAAACCTGATGAGTTTATTTATGTACTCCATCCACATGGGAGGAGCAACGTTGCGATTCGGCAGCTCCGGAGGATTTAAAACATAACGCTTCTTCTTCAGTTTTATGCATGTCACAAAGTAAAGTACAGTATGCGTGTGGGCTTGCGCATTTTTGATCTGGGGAGCCGTCCGACCAAGATTTTTTTATTTTATTTTTCAACCCGTTAGCCCCATCTTGCATTGGATCTTGCTTGCTCCTTCTCCCTCGTCTTGTCGCCACTGACCATAATCCTACCCGTCAACATTGATCGGTTAGGGCCTTGTACAATGTTAGGTGCTTAGATCGGATAAGGCCTTGTACAATGTTAGGTGCTTAGGGAGGTGTTTAGAGAAATAAACCGGATTTTTCTGAAGCATCGGTGCCTATTTCTATAGAAAAGACGTCTAATTAAGCGTCTATCTTGTACAAATAAACATCGGTGTTTAAAGAAAGCCTGATTTATTTTTCTAAACACCTTTCCTGAGCACCTTGCATTGTACAAGGCTTAACAAACCTTGTTTGACCACCATGGCTCGCTTCATTTTGTACCTCGCCTAAGCCCATTAACCCTTCAATACCGCCCAAGATTTCAAAAAAATAAAAATAAAAAAATACCTCCCAAGCCGCCATAAACCGTCTTCGCTTCAAGGCCCCCATGGATTTTCTTCCGCTCACACCGCTGGGCGTTGAGGGATACCTACTCACGCCGCCGGGCGTTGAGAAATCGTCCCCTATACCGCCGATCCCCCTCGTTCATGCTGGTGATCCCGCTCAAGCTGATCAAGGGTCGCCTCCTCGGCCTTGGTGGGTGTCGCTCGGTGAGGAAGTGGGGGCCTCACGGGAGTTCGGGTTTGGGAGATTGGATCGAGGACATGGAGACTAGCAATCAGGGCGCTTCCGGATCAAAGGATAGTAGTAGAAGGATCTGGAGGCCATGATGGAATTATGCCTGGGACTGGAAGAAACTGATTTTGATCATGTCGTATTTGAGGAAGAAGATCAGCTGCCGTCGGAGACTATCGAATGGCTTGCTCTGATCAAATTGCATATTCAGAAAGAGTATGGAGAGTTCTGGTTCTATAAACATATGTGGATTGCCTGGGATCTGGTGCAAGAGGTAAAATTCAGAGCCCTTGGGGATGACTTATGCACAACTCAATTTTCGTGTCTAGGAGATTGGACTAAGGTGATGGAAGCGGGACCTTGGGCGTTCGGGGGATGCCCTGTGATCCTGGCTCCGTATGACGGGTTTGCACAACCATCCACGATAGAGCAACCATCCACGATAGAATAGAACTGTTTTGGGATATGGGTTCAACTTCACCATATGCCAGATGGTATGAGCTCCATGGCTAAATCCCTTGCAAAGAAACTAGGGGAATTTGTGGCAGTTGATGAGGGTTCGAACTTCACTGGAAATTTTTACAAGGCAAATATTTAGGTAGATGTCCGGAAGCCGCTGAAGAATCACACTTCGATGGTAAAGGGCCGCGAGAGGCAAATATATGTAGTGAAGCATGAAAGACTACCCGATTGGCGTGCCTTGTGTGGCATGATCGGTCACCTTCATACTGAACATGGTAACGGAGTTCACCCAGAGTCAGCACTGAGCTTCAAAGATATGCAAGCCACAGTGAGCTTTAGAAGTGGATGCGGTAGAGGGGCTGGAAGGCGCTCAAACAGGGGGCATGGAGGTTTTGGCAGTCACCGCTATGGTGCTAGTTCTAGCTAGTTTGATCAGTTTTTAGAGGATATGCAGAGTGAAAATGATGGCAGCGAATATGGGGATGAATTAGACGAGGAGGAGTTGCTGAGGAGGCTTGAGTTAGTGCGGTAGAAAAAACGAAAAGCAGCTAAACCTAGTGTGCAAACAACAGCTGCCTGGGATCAGGAGATGCTTGATGCAAAACAAAAAAGGAAACAAGAGCTTCTGGCTCTCCCTCCTCTGAGCGAAAATAATCAGGCAGTGGTGTCTGTGGTGGCTGCGGCTGCATCTCCGAGTGAAGCGGCGACGCAAATACCAAAGAGGTACCCAATCGGTCTAGAACGAATGAAGGTAGTGCTCAATCTAGTCGGCCCTGGTTAGTCGTTGGTGACTTTAATGAGTGCATGTGGGACTTTGAACATTTTTCGCTGTCGCCAAGATCCGCTGGACAAATGCAAGCGTTTTGGGACTCTATGGAGATATGCAAGTTAGCTAACTTGGGCTTCTCGAGGGTCCCTCATACCTATGATAATAGGAGAAGTGGCGCGGGTAATGTGAAGGTGTGTCTGGACAGGACATTTGGGACGCCGTCTTGGTGCAATGTGTTTGAGCACCCGGAGGTCCGCCATTTGGTCTCGCTGGCCTCAGACCATGTGGCCCTGCATGTGAAATGTCAGCTGTTAGAGTACGTGCATGTAAGAAAAAAGTTTCGGCAATACGAGTTGATGTGGAAAAGAGATCCAGCGCTGCATGAAGTTATTGCATGCACATGGTCAGATGCTGGGCAGAAAGCGTGCCTTGGGGATGTGCATGCAGCCCTAAGAGCAACTGCTACTTGTGAGCTGCGTTGGGATTTTCTCCGAAGAGGAAGGGTGAAGCAATATAGTAGCGGATAGTATTTCCCTCAGTAGAGAACCAAGGTTGTCGAACCAATAGGAGAACCACGCAAACACTCATCAACAGTACCTACACACACAAGAGCAAATAGTTGCACCCAACGCGGGCAAGAGGGTTGTCAATCCCCTTGTACTCGTAAATTGCAAGGATCAAATCTAGTAATAGGTGATAGATAAATTCCAAAGTAAAATAAAAGAAATAAAATTGCAGCAAGGTATTTTTGGTTTTTGTAATATGATTAAAGTAGACTCGGGGCCATAGTTTTCACTAGAGGCTTCTCATAAAAATAGCATACGATGGGTAGACAAATTACTGTTGGGCAATTGATAAAAAAACGCATAGTTATTTCGTTACTCATGGCATGATCATGTACATAGGCATTACGTCTGTGACAAGTAGACCGACTCTTGCCTGCATCTACTACTATTACTCCACTTCGAGAGCGCTTCAATGCTTGCCTCTCTACGTATTAAGTTCATAAAAAACAAAGTAATGCATGAAGTATGATGACATAATGTAGACAAAATAAAACCAAGCAATGTGATTAAACCCCGTTGTTTTCTCCTTAGTAGCAACAATACAATACTTGCCTCGCTACCCCTGCTGCCACTGGGTGAGGACACCGCAAGATTGAACCTACTACTATGCACCACTTCCACTGATGATCTACTCATGTACTTGGCAAAAGAAAACTCATAGATCGAAAAGCATTACATAGCTATAACAACCATATATAATAAAGTCCAGAAAAGACTCAATTACTTTCAATGAATAATCTGATCATAAACCCACAATTCATTGGATCCCAACAAATACACGCTAAAGAAGATTACACCGAATAGAACTCCGAGGAGAACATTGTATTGAAGATCAAAGAGAGAAGAAGTCATCTAGCTAATCACTATGGACCCGTAGATCTGTGGTGAACTACTCACACATCATCGGAGGTGCAGCAAGGTTGATGTAGAAGCCCTCCGGGACCGATTCCCCCTCCAGCGGAGGCCTCCAGATGGGATCGCTGAAGAACAGAGCCTTGCGGCGGCAAAATAATTGTTTTGGGTCTCGCCCTAGTGTTTTTGGGATTTATGGGAATTTATAGAAGTGGAATTAGGGCAAACGGAGCTACGAGGGCCTCACAAGCTCAGGTGGTGCCCCCCCAGGGGCGCGCTGTGTGAGCTTGTGGCCCTCTCGTAGGTCTTCTGGCCTCCTCTCGAAGCTTCTAGGGTCCCTTCTAGTACAGAAAAAAACTATAAAGTTTCATCGTGGTTGGACTTTGTTTGGTACTGTTTTTCTGTGAAACAATAAAATAGGCAAAAACAGGAACTGGCACTGAGCACTGAGTTAATAGATTAGTCCCCAAAAGCGATGTAAAATTGTATATAAAGCATACAAGATTGATAATATAATAGCATGAAACAATAAAAAATTATAGATACGTTGGAGACGTATTAGCATCCCCAAGCTTAATTCTTGCTCGTCCTCGAGTAGGTAAATGATAAAACCAGAATTTTTGATGTTGAATGCTATCTAGCATGTCTATCATGTAATCTTTTACGGTATGAATATTAAGAAAATATGAAGTTATTAATATCAACATAATAATATCCATGAATACTTGAACATAATCATTACTCTTCAAAATAACGAATGTTATCCCTACTCATTGAATTATGTACTGCATGGCATGACTCCGCCTTCACCACATAAATATAAATCATGAGCACCCTGGTGTCAAACCAGGTAATCGTATCATACTTTTTCACGCGCTTCAGCATTATCAACTTCACTCAATACATGAGCGTGAGTCATGGACTTGACACTACGGGTGAAACAGAATATGTTGGTAGGATATAAGGGAAGACAAAAGTGGAGAAAGTCTCGCAGCAACTCGGCGGATCATTACGCAATGAAGAGGCCTTTCAATCGATATCGATGTGAGGAGTAGGGATTACCATGCAACGGATGCACTAGAGCTATAAGTGTATGAAAGCTCAATACCGAAACTAAGTGGGTGTGCATCCAACTTGCTTGCTCATGAAGACCTCGGGCATTTGAGGAAGCCCATCATCAGAATATACAAGCCAAGTTCTATAATGTAAAATTCCCACTAGTATATGGAAGTGACAAATCAGGAGACTCTCTATATGAAGAACATGGTGCTACTTTGAAGCATAAGTGTGATAAAAGGATAGTAGCATTGTCCCTTCTATCTTTTCTCTCATTTTTATTTTTTTATTTTCTCATTTTTCTGTAAGTCAGGAACCTCATCCCCATTCTTTGGAGGACTCATTAGTCTCCATCATTCTTTTCCTCACTGGGACAATGCTCAAATAATGATGGTCATCACACTTTTATTTACTTACAACTTGATAACTGAAACAATATGACTCTATATGAATGCCTCTAGTAGTGTACCAGGATGTGCAATGATCTAGCGTAACATGTATAACAATGATGAATGGTGGCTTTGCCAAAAATATCATGTCAGCTCTATATGATCATGCAAAGCAATATGATGATGAACACACATGTCATAAGATGGAACAGTGGAAGTCGCATGGCAATATATCTCGGAATGGATATGAAAATGCCATGATAGGTAGGTATGGTGTCTGTTTTGAGGAAGATATAAGGAGGCTTATGTGTGATAGAGCATATCATATCACGGGGTTTGGATGCACCGACGAAGTTTGCACCAACTCTCGAGGTGAGAAAGGGCAATGCACGGGACTGGAGAAGCTAGCAATATGTGGATAGGTGGGAGTGTTGTATTAGTCCATAAACTCACATTAGTCATAAAGAACTCATATACTTATTCACCCGCAAAAAAAAAACTCATATACTTATTGTGAAAGTTTTATTAGCCCTCTAAGTAAAGTATTACTTGCATACCCCTAGAGAGGAGGTTGGTAGGAGTTAACCATCGCGCGCCCCCGATTCAAATAGCACAAAGGATTTCAATCAGACATAAAAATGCTCAAACATCCCCATCATGCCATGACAGACACTTAAATGAGTAATACATAACAAGATCTAATATTGATATTATCACTAACCAATTATCATGAACCAATACCCTTTCATAGTACTATATCAATATAATTAAATCACACATTTCATATCCAGTGATCTACATGAAAGTTTTAATTATATCACTTGTATACCTATCATTTTTAGACTAGTCTCATAACCCGTGCATATTACTACTTCCTTAAAAGACTCACAAAAGATTTAAGTGAAGCATGAGAGCGCAATCATTTCTATAAATATAACCACCACCGTGCTCTAAAGATATAAGTGAAGCACAAGAACAACTGCATAGCTCAAATGATATAAGTGAAGCTCAAAGAGTATTCTAGCAAATCATGATGAATGTGTGTCTCTCTCAAAAGGTGTGTCCATCAAACAATGATTGTTGCAAACTAACAAGCAAACGAAATAAAACTATGGTACAAGACACTCCAAGTAAAACTCATATCATGTGATGAATAAAAATATAGCTCCAAGATTCTAAAAAAATGCTCCAAGTAACATACCGATGAATTATGGACGAAAGAGGGGATGCCATCCAGGCATCCCTAAGCTTAGACGCTTGGGCCATCCTTGCATATTTCCTTGGAGTGCCTTGGCCATCCCCAAGCTTAGGGACTTCCCTCTCCTTATTCCTTCATCCATAGTGATCTCACCCAAAACTTGAAAACTTCAGCACACGAAACTCAACTGAAACTTCATGAGATCCGTTAGTATAATCGGCAAATCATATACTTTAGGCATTGTTGTAAATTGATTCATAATTATTCTTGCATAATACCAACTTTATTCTAACTTCTCCATGACTTATACCACCCGATATAATCCATAGCATCATTAAAACAAGAACACTATGCAATAAAAAACAGAATCTGTCTAAAACAGAACAATTTGTAATGATGTGAACAAAAACTACACTTCTGTAAATCCAAAAATTCTGAAAAATTAGGAAAACATAAACAATTTGTATCTTGATACTGTATCATAATTCAGAATTTTATCATGTTCCAGTAAAAAACTAAAATTCCTTCACTGCGCGCAAAAGTTTCTATTTTTGCACAGAATCAATTCAACTATCACCCAAATCATCCCAAAGGCTTTACTTGGCATAGACACTAATTAAAAGATAAAAACCCGATCATTACAGTAGCAATAATCATGTCATCACACGAAAATATAAAGTAAAAAAGAAAAAATAAAGGATAGAATGTTACTAAGAGTAGAATGTTTTGAGTAGATGTAATCAAGCTATGTATGACATGGTGAGATCAAAGATGACATCAATTATTTCACCAATATACTTTTAATGTGATGCTTTAGAGACTTTAGCTTTTACACTAAACAAGAGTGCCATCAAATTTGTTGAAATAAGTGCTACTTTGTAGGTTACCCCAAATGATTGGGTATTCCTCTATCACTACGCCGAGGCAAAGTGTTTTGCCACAGAGTGCTGAAATTTTGAAGATATTTTTTTCTACAAAAGAGTGAATGGGAGGATAGTGCAACTCGACAAGATTGCACAATCATCATGATCAGGTCAAAGAAAAGAACATTGGAAGTAATTCTAGAATCTCCTGTGTCTGATACGAAAGGCTCTACATGAGATATAGAGACTTCGGTCAAACTTGTAGCTGAACTATATAGGTTGAGCAAATTTGTGCAGACCTTTGTGGTATGCATATGAAATATTGTTGAACAAAAAATGAACATATAATACACAAAGAAGCATTGATGGGCCCTGACTCGAGAAATTGGCTATATGCCAACATAATCCGAGATAGTCTCCATTCACATAATTCAAGCTTAGAACTTTGTGAACCCTTCGAAAGACTTAGTCTAAAGAATAGTAATGGATCTATAAACTGACAAAGATAAAATTGTTTTATAATGCTTGACTCGTTACAAATAGTTTATGACGAGATCAAGGAGTTGACTATGACGAGATTGTCTCATCATAGCAATACTTAAAGTCAGTTCGGGTTAAACTAGCAATTACTAATTATTTCAATTATGAGATATAATAGATGGATGTCAAAACGATTCCCATGAGATGTAAATAGAACTAAGGTTGTATATTTGATACGGTCCAAGGTAATTTTGTCGATCCAAAGGATGCTAGTAAGTGTGCAAACTTCAGGAGATCCTATAATGATCTGAAGCAAGCATAGTGGAGATGGAATCTTCATATTGATGAAATGTTCAAGTAATTTGATTTCATCGAGTAAAGAGAAGATGCTTGTATTTACAAGAAATTAAGTGGGAGCATGATAATATTTCTAAACACTATATGTGCATGACATATTTTTGATTGGAAACTATATAATTTCTTAACACGGATTAAGACTTTATTGAAACTAGTTTTTTGATAAAGTACTTAGGCAATATATAGGCCTAGTATTAGGCATAATGATCTATGGAGATAGTAGTGTCTAATCGGTCTTAGCTAAAATACATATTACCAGAATACTAAAACAAGTTTAGTATGAAATACACAAAAAGAGTTTCTTGTCACAGTGACATGGAAGGAGTTTTAAGCAAGAATCAGTATCCTAAAATACCGATGAGTGAAATACATGATTTCAATCACACTTGTGTTAAATATGTTCCATGGTATGTAAACAACCAGATATGTCTACTACTCCAAGTAAGTTGTGAGTAAAGTTACCAGAATGGTCAAATTGTTGATCATAGGACAATAATAAAAATGTCGTTAAGTACTGACAACATGTTTCTCGCATACAGAGAAGATGAAGAGATTGTTGTAAGGAGTTACATCAATACATGCTCATTGTAAGTAGTACATCAGCAAAGATCTTCATCGGTGCTCCAAGCGATTTTCGATTTATGGTGGCACAGTAAGTTGGAATTGGTCTAAGAAAGTTACTATGGTGAATTCTATAACAGAAGGCTGAGTATATTGTTGCTTTAGAAGCAACAATAGAGGGTGATGAATCAAAGGTTCATTTATGAACTTGGTATGGTTTCTAGATGATTGTGCCAATGGAACACTACTCTCAATAGTGGTCCCATAACCTCAGTCTAAATAATCAAAGGTCCTGCCAGTGATTCAATATATACAAAGCCTATTTCACATAAATTATGAATTCTTGTGAAAGCATGATAGATGCATAGATATGCAAATGATACACACAGATATGAAGTTGTCAAGATCTAATAGGAGGAAGGCTATACAACAAGCAAAGCATGAACAAACACCAGATTGCCATTGGTGTAAAAAATGCTAACTAGATTATTGACTCTAGTGCAAGTGGGAGACTATTGGAAATATGCCCTAGAGGCAATAATATTGTATTATTATATTTCCATGTTCATAATTAAGAGTTTATATTTCATGCTATAACTGTTATGATCTTGGAATATGCAATTCAGTGGAAAACTTATATGCATGTGTGGAATGATAAACGATAGTGAATAGGTTCCTAGTCTTGCCTCTAACATCGGCTCAAGTGTTGTTGGTGATCATGTTTTCTGGATCTTAGGATATTGTTAAGTATAAGATAGTCCTAAAACAACATTGAGAGTATGACGTTAGAAGAACAATCATATTGAATCGACCCAATCTTGTTTGTTATACTTTGAGATAATATCGTCTGAAATCAATTGTTATAACATGGAATGTTAGCATGTGTTTTAGTTCCTCAGACCATGAGAGTATCATACTCACTTCCTACCGTACGGTGGACTTCGGGGTTGCTCAAATGTCATCTATAACAAGGTGATCATAATGACAACTTACAGGTTCATCCGAAAGTTTGACAAGGGACTAGATAGCTCGAGAGTGGGATTTGCTCCTCCGACGATGGAGAGATATTCTTAGGGCCATCTTGGTGTGACGGAATCCATCATCGCCTGGCTAGACATAGGTGACTACGTCAGAGGGATGCTGGAACACTTCAACAAGAAAGAAGAACAAAACCGGCAACGAGGGTGACGGTATAGTGAGCATGTGCATGACTCAGGAGGATACCGATACTCCCCGGGTTTTGTAAAGTATCGTGAAGCAAAGGGAACATCACATGGTAACCAAAGTTTCACTCGAATGTCATTCGTGTAATCATAGGGATTGATATGGACGTCCATTGTTCCGCTACCGGTCATTGGACGAAGGGGTTTCAGTCATGTCTATGATTTACCGAACCTACGGGGTCACAATATTAAGGTAATAACAATCTTCTTAGTGTTAGTAGGTCGAGAATATCGAGGATTTATTTGTGGACTTGTTTCATTAATATTCGAAATAGTTTCGAGAGGAACCGAAAGCGTTTCGGGGTCATCAGAAGGGTTTCAGAGTTTATCGGGCAATACAGTGTATTCTTAATAATTAATATATGGGAGGAAAATTTTCCGGTGATGTTTAAAAATATATATATAAGGGTCTAGTAATTATTAGAAGGCTTTTATATTTATTTTAATATCAACAGGCCTTAAAAGGCCAAACGGTGGAAGGAGTATTGGGCCACAAGGGCCCAATAGGGAGGCGCCCCCTTCTCGTCATGGTAAGGAGGGAAGGAGGCCGAATTGAAGGGAGGTTTTCCCCTCCTCTTGGTCGGCCAAAGGGGGAAACTTTCCCACCTCGTGTGTCGCCTCCTATCCCCTCTCCATCCTATATATATATTAGAGGATTTGGACCTTTTGTGTACACAAGTTTTGGAGCCTCCTCTAGTTCCTCTAGTTCAAGTCCTAGTTGATCATAGTTGATCAATTAGAGATTGAACTAGATCCTCTAATACTCATAATTAGAAGCCCATAGTGGTTCTAATCTCCTCACTCTAATTCTTCGGCGGCGATTAGCTCTGGGCGGCGAAGCATTGCCGAATCATGAAGACCGTACGCTTGCAACCAAGTAGAGAGGTCATGCTTTCGGTCTTCCGTTCGAGGGATCATTCGAGGGCGGTTCGCGGGATCGCCTTCAACGGTTCAAGGGACTCCAAGTACGATCTACACCGACTTGTATACTTCCGCGGCACTCCGGAATCGGTAATGATCATTGATCTAAACCCTATGTGCATCTTCATACTGTTCCTCGGTGTTTGTTGGGTGATTTTTTTTTGTTTTCTACTACGTTTCCCAACAGTGGCATCATGAGCGGTTCTATGAGTAGATGTGGGTTTCGATCTAGATCACATGTGGATGTGAGGGTTTGATGTCCTTGCTATGCTTCCCTCGAGTGTTGCTTTGGTTCAGTTCATTGATGACATGATGTAGCTTTGCACAAAGTTCGGACAATCGATCGGCTCTGGCTGTCGATGATCTGGTAACAGTTCTTTGGGCTTCATCATAGTCAAGAATAGTGAACTACCATGTACACAAGAGGGCATGAATATGTTCGATCTTCTAGGGGGTCACATGTATTTGACAAAGTTGAGTGTGGGGCTAGAGATTTTTAATTAAGTCTCTTATTTCACACGCCCCGAAAGTTAATCTAGCAACAAGAATTAGGGCCTTGATTGTGCATGTAGGTAGTTAGTGTTATCAAGAAACCCTAGCAACCATCTAATTAAAATTTTCCAAACTGATTAGAGGACGTCTAACTTGGTTTTGCTTTTTTTTGACTGTGCAAAGACAGTAAGAGAGGCTCCTACTGCCACTTTTTCTTTTTTCTATATACAAGAGCTTTTACAAGTACATTTCTATATATAAGAGATTTTACAAGTGCATATGATGTGGTATAGCCTTCGTCATGATAATGAGTTTATGTATTTGATGGTTATATGATGTAACATTAAGTGGCCTGCGTGTCACGGCTTGATGGCTAGAGCCACGAGATTGCCACTTTAATGTAAAAGATGTCGAGGTAGCCTACAGGTTACAGGTGATGGTGGCAAGTGTACACGGAGAACCCCGGCATGGAGAAGGTGTACGAGGCGCAGGAGGAGGTCTTGAAATTTTTGTGCCATGGCAGCATTTTCTGAAATTGGTGCCACGACAACATTTTTGAAACGGTCGCCACGGCAATGTTTTCTGAAATTGCCGCCACGACAGCATTTTTAAAACAGCTGCCACGGCAACAATTTTTCTACCACCACGGTGATGTTTCAACTAAAGATTCAAAAAGACCGTGAAGACTTCTCGGCGCCCAGGGCTATACCATATCATGCTATTATGAATTCCCTAAGATGTTTATCCCTTTGTTGTTTGCACCCTTTGATAGCGCACCAGTCAATTATTAGGGTGATCTCTCATGGTAAATATCAAGCTAAAAGGTGCTCTTCCCGGTGTTGCAACCGTCTATAACATCTAGAATTTCGTAGTGCGTCATGTCCACATGAGTACAAATGGGATGAGAGGTGTAAGACAGAGATGGTTAGACCATGTATGCAGATAGCACTCGGTTGTCTTGAAGTTCTGGCATAACCGTTCTGAGCTCGATGCACGAAGCATCAGAAGATGAACAAGAGTCATATGAAGATATGATCGACAAAGGTTTGCCTACCGGTTGAAGTTCACGTCATCAGTGATGTCTACATCAATGGCTGTGAATCAGATCAGGGTCTTGAATCACTTAAAATCAATTATCAGAGATATTGATTTGAGTAGGAGCACAATTATGTATTAATAAGTTTAATCACTAGTGCAAATTAATTATAAACAATGTCTATGTGTAGTTTGCATTATAGTTGTAGAATTATGGCTCACAGTTCCACCTTTGTTGTTGAAATTGATTAGCTATTATTTATCTAGTTGAATCTTTATGATTGAGAGGATCATCCTCTAAAAGTGCGAAGAAGGATTTTGTCCTACTGCATGCTTACAATACTCTCTTGCTGATGCTATGGACGACGAGACTCGCGTCCTTCGATCCAAAAGGCTAGAACTACATTACGGTCTGCCTGCTTACGAGAAACCCAAACTTCAAAATGTTTGGGATAGTTATGTGATATTCTTGGAACTGAAAATTGTTTTCAGAAACAAACAAAGGTTAAAAGATATATGATATCTAACGAAGTGTTTTGTTTGCAAGTTATAATGAAGTGTTCAACTATGTTTAAGACTAAAATGCGTAATATCCGGAAGAACGCGAGTCATGAGTTGATGGTGAGAAACTTAAAGAGAAAGGGACAAAACTAAAGGATGTAATTATACTTACATGCCTAGGGAAGTTCATAGCTCTTGTCACTATTCAAGTTGGATGCCTCTTTTGTGGGTAGGGGAGATATTGGAAGTAAAACTATAAAAAGTAAAAGGCAGAAAAGAAAAGAAACTGGAATGTCCAGCTCAGGTATGAATGTCATACAAGTTATAAGATGTAGAGAAAGTTGGCCAAGTAAAGTGTAGTTCTTGGGAATTATGATCAATTTGTTGATAATTAATTCTTTGTTATTTTGAATAAAATTTGATCAGAAAGGATATCGACTCGATTGCATGTTGATGCAAATCATTGCAAGAAACTACAACGGCCTAAATAACCAACAAACAATGAGGTTAAAATTTGTGTTGAAAACTTTATAAAAGTTACGATACTTTTCATCGGCATATTACCTTTGTATTTATTGTCATAATTCATTTTTAGAGTTCTCTACACTCTATCCCATTGCATAGAAGTTGCAAGGTGTTTTTTCATGAGAAAACAATAGTTGAGTCATATTATGAACATAAGGCCATACTTCTATTATGAATAGGATATATGTTATGAATATTAATAATAAACTGGAATACCCATAACACTGACGCTAAATGTCGCAAGACTAAAAAGAATACCACATCTGTTTGGCACTGCATTTAGTCACGTTGGAGAAACCCACATAGACAAATTCCATAGTGATGGATATTGAAGTCATCTGATTATGAATCATCTAAAACTTTCAACTTTCGTCCAAATAGTGAAGTAAACTAAAATACCGTTCACAGGCCACAAAGAACGTGCAACAAAATAATTGGAACATGCATGTTGATGTGTGTAGTTCAATAAGCGTTGTTGCAAGCAGTGGATTTATCTATCTTCAAGATTGACTCGAGTAGATATTTATATTCACTGAGACATAAATCTGGATATTTTTGAAACATTTCGATTTTTTTTCCAGAATGAAGTAGAACTGATTGTGACAAAAATTAAGTTTCTACAATTGGATTGTAGACATAATTTTAGTTACAAATTTAGTGAATGTATGATGAGCTATGAAAAGAATTTTATCGCTTGCACTTCACATAACATTACTAAGAGTAGAATGTTTTGTGTAGATGTAATCAAGCTATGTATTACTGATGGGGAACGTTGCGTGAAAATAAAAAAAAAATCCTAAGAAACACCCAAGATCTAATCTAGGAGATGCATAGCAATGAGAGGGGAGTGTGTCTACGTACCCTTGTAGACCAAAAGCGGAAGCGTATATAACACGGTTGATGTAGTGGTACTCTTCGCGATCCAATCACGATCCAAACCGATCTAGCTCCGAACGGACGTCACCTCTGAGTTTAGCACACGTTCGGCTCAGTGGCATCCTCTCCTTCTTGATCCATAAACTGAGGGAGAGGAGGTAGATGAGATCTGAACCAACACGATGGCGTGGTGGTTGTGGCAGCAGCGGAACTTCCCTAGCGGCACCGAACATTAAGTGTGTGACCCTACGGGTTCGAGAACATGCAGACATGACCGAGACACCTCTCCGGTCAATAAACAATAGAAGGACCTAGATGCCCATATTGACTCCCACATATTCAATGAAGATATTTATCGGTTGAACCATGATGTCAAGGATTCAGTTAATTCCGTATGTATTTCCCTTTGTTCAGCGATATGTTACTTGCCTGAGATTCGATCGTCGGTATCTCCATACCTAGTTCAATCTCATTACCAGCAAGTCTCTTTACTTGTTCCGTAGTACACGATACTGTGAATAAACTCATTAGTCACATACTTGCAAGATTCTTGTGATGTTGTATTACCGAGAGGCCCCAGAGATATCTCTCTGTCATACAGAGTGACAAATCCCGGTCTCGATCCATGCAACCCAACAAATACCTTTGGAGATACCTGTAGAGCACCTTTATGGTCACCTAGTTACGAAGTGATGTTTGATCGCACACAAAGTATTCCTTTGTGTCGGCGTGTGACACCTATGGGATCACGTGGATCCCTTTACGATTCAGCAGGGAGAGAGGTATGCACAAAGAGCAGATCCAACGATCAACGCAAGGGAAATTTTACCCAGGTTCGGGCCGCTGAGTAGCGTAATACCCTACTCCTGCTTTAGTTTATTGTGGAAGTTTAAGCCCAAGCTCCAGGAGCGCTTGCAATGAACAGTACGTTCGAGCAGCAGCTACGCATGCAGAATGGGCTAGAGAGTGTCCTCCTTCTATAGCTACGCCTTGGGCCTCCTTTTATACGTCCAAGGGGTCACCAACAGTGGCGTTCGGTACATACATTGAGGTGTAAAGTAGCTACAATGTTTACACACTTATCACAAATGATTTAGGACAAACGCATTAAATGCTCCGTTTAGGTGTCCCTTACTTTCTTGGGGACGGAGAAAGGGGCCATCCCATCAGCACCGCTTAAGTCCGTCTACGACTAGTGCCATGACACGCATCCAGGCGGACAAAAACCCAAATGACAGGCTGGCCGCTGCGCTGGAGCGGTGGTAGGGTGGCGGGACCTTGCCGAATGCGAGTCCCCCGGCAAGCATCTTGCCGGGAGTTCTATCATCTGGTCTTCTATCTTCTGGCTACTGGCTCGGATGCCTTCGCCTTAGTTCTGTATCTTCTCCAGTGAACCCCCGGCAAGCCTTGCCACGGGTGTGGAGGGTACCTTGCTAGGAAGGCTTGCTTCCTGGAAAGTCTATCTTGATCTTGCCAGCCCTGAGCTTGCCGGTGATGCGTAGACCTATTCCCGCAAGTAAACCTTGCCGGAAACCGGTCCTTGAATACATCCTTGAGTGGATTCCTTCTCCACCATGTCCTTCCCGCCTGGAGGCTGCGACTTGCCGATGCGTGGTCAGGGGTAATGAACACCCCTAGTTCATTACACCGACACTTTAGTATCCGCAAGTGGCATGATCTCATGCTTTAAGGAATAGATACTTGACATTATGAAAGCTATGGCAAAGTGAACTTTGTGACACGATCGTATGCTAGGCTTATGGTTGGGTCTGTCCATCATATCATTCTCCTAATGATGCGATCTCGTTATCAAATGACAACTCATGTCTATGGTTAAGAAACCTTAACCATCTTTGATCAATGAGCTAGTCTAGTAGAGGCTTACTAGGGATACAATATTGTTTATGTATTCACACATGCATTTAAGTTCCCGGTCAATACAATTCTAGCACGAATAATTGTAACATCCCAAATTTTCAATTTGGAATGTTTTACAATTATAGCTAAGCATTTTTGCTTTTTGTTTGAATTGTGGTGGAATTTGAAAGTTTCAGAGGCATTTGAATTTTCTGTTTTAAATTGAGTTCACTTCAAATTGGCATTTGAAATTCATTTCAAAAATCCCTGACAAATACTTTAATCAAAAAGTATGAGAGGAGGTAACATGACACCTCAAAAAGTTAGAAGAAAATAATGCCAAAAGTATTTGAATTCAAATTTGGTTTTATTTGGAATTTCAAAATAATTCATTTTTATAAAGTTTTTATTTTTGCCTCTAAAAAATAGTTCATCATTTAGGATTTATTTTTCTGATCTTTTTCATATATATATATTGTCCATATAATTATTTTTTCTTTTTCCCTATTTTTCTGTTTTTCTTTTCTGTCAAAAAAGAAAAGAAAACCCTTAGCCGGCGGCGAGGCGCCAGGCCAGCCGGCCCAGTGGCCGCAGCTCACCACCACCACCAGCCGGCCTGCCCCGCGCCCGAATCCCCTCTGGAATGGTCGCGTGACCCGCTCGCCCCTCCCTGCATCGCTGACCACCGGGCCCCACGCCATCTTCCTCCTACGCAACCTCCGTGCCCGTATCCGGCTCACGCTCGACGTCGCCGCAGTGTCCAAATCTCTAGGGATCGCGCCCTGGGCTTGCCCCCTTCCCCAAGATGTTGCCCTATAAATAACCCCACCTCTCCTGTCTCGAACCCCCCTAAAACCCTGCTCCCAACACCAACAACTCCACGCCCACGTCGAACCGATCTCGCCGTCCGTCGCTCTATCGCCATTGTTCATCATCGATTTCCATATTTGGTGAGCAACCCTGCGACTCCTTCTTTCGTCTACTTCTTTCCCTCATCTACGCGCTGCATTTTGACAAGTTTTCGCCTCTTCTACTCAATCGCAGCCGCGAGTCGGAGCTCGCCCGAACCGCCAGTGCACCGGAGCTCTGCCGCCTCCCTCCGCTCCGTCCCTACCACCACGACACACGCCGCCGCCACCACCACGACGCCCTTGTCGAGCCGCACCTTCCCACCTCCTCCCTCGACGCCAAGGGCAGCCGGAACCGCCGCCACCTCGACGTTCGACGTTGCGCCGTTGTCTTCATCGTCGCCACCGCCATTGTAAGCCACCAGCACGACCATCTTCGTCCGATCTACTTTTGACGGTCCAAATTAGAAGTAGTGAACGGTTAGGTTTTTTAATAAGATTGGTTTTATTTATGGTTTTTCTTCGGTTAGATAGAACCGGTTCGCCTGGTTTCTTTTTAATTTATGCACGCGCGCGCGGTTATGCTAGGTCTCGGCAGCCCACCTGATAGTTACGGTCGGACACCCCCCTAGCCCAATGGCAGCACGCCACGTAGCACATCGCCAATCAATATTGTTTTTTATATTGTTTTCTGTTTTAAAACATAATAGTTCTTATCTTATAAAATTCATATCTCCTAGGTTTTCTAGTATTTTAATTTGATTCTTTCTGCATTAGGTTAGAAATTTTATGAAGTTTCTGTAGATATCAAGTTTGACTAGATTTGAAAGATTTTATTTGAATTTGCATGAAATTTACTCAATCACTACATTGGCTATATTTTGAGCTAGGAGCAATATTTTTGATTGATTATTTTTTCTACTAGTTCTTTGTGACTTTGTTTATCAGCAGGATTTAATTGGTGAATTTTAGGATTATTTAAAATTAGGTTTTAATGAGAACAATACTGTTTTAGTGATTTATAGGTTTTGTGCTATTTTTTTAAGTTTATTTGCTTTAAATTGTTTTCTTTTGTTCTTTTTGACATATTTACTTTTGTTTCTGTTAAGTTATCAGTAGCAATTTTTTTGTAGTAAAAAATATTTTTTGCATTTTACTTCTTTTATCTTACTAGAAAACTTGTTTTGAGCATAATAGGAGTTTTATAAACAATTTTAAGTTGATTCTTTTTGCATAAAATTTCTTTGTTGTTTTCCTTTCTGTTATTTAGTAAAAACTTTATTTTTTTCTATTAAAAATTTATTAGTAGCAGAAAACTAAGTTGTAGCTTGTTTCACTTGTAGTAAAACTTTGCATTGAGTTTTATTGCTTTCTTTGGTTTTGTTTTGGTTTTCTTTGTGTGTTTCAATGATTGTGTTATTACTAGTTTTACTTGCTGCTATGTTATTATTGTTGTGTGATGGTATGCCTATGTATGTCTTGTTTTTTTAATAGAATACCCGGAGTGCGAGGCTTGCTATTACGAGTCTTTAGAGTTTGAAGATCGTCACCAAGGCAAGTCATTTGATCATATATTTTATTACCTATGTTTTTATGGCATTAGTTCATATCCTCCCCACCATGCATGCAAGTAGGTGAATTTGAGTTATGTTCTTGAGTAGTATCATGTGGTAGGTTGAACCCAAGTCCCCATGTTACTAATGCCCGAGAACGTTGTAGTTATTTTGCTGTGCTTCGTAGACGGGGTTAGTTGAGTGAATTAAATGGGAGTTGTGAGAGTTAATTTGATGACTAGAACCCCAAGACTTCAAGATCTCAAGACGGGCTTCAATTCACTGCTGGGTGGAGGATGGATGGAAGGGCACCCTGGAGTACCCAGTGGTTGACCCAGGGATGCATGGAGAAGAGCCATGACATCTTGTGGAAACCTTCACCCAGACACGAAGAGAAGGATGGACATACCTTGACCAGAAGCTTACCTGTGCAGTCGCAAGTCACTATGGGCTCTGGCTTGGTCGACCCTAGGCGTGACTCTGGACGGACGGTGCCAGCAGATGTAGAAGAACGATAGGAAATGGATGGGCACCGGCAGTGGCCCTGAGGAACCCTATGGAAGACCATGTTTCATTCGTCCCGTCTTCAAACACCATGCAGTGCGAGGACATAAAGGAGGGAATGATTCTTGCGGGTAAAGTGCACAAGACTCTGCAGAGTGAAAACCTAATCGATTAGCCGTGTCCCCGGTTACGGACATCTGAGCCTCCGAAATTGGATTTATTGGAGCTCTCAACACCAAACATATTTAATTAATTGTTGGGTTAATAATGATTTTGGGTATGAGACATTGGTTGGCCGAACCATCTCAATAACAAGAAATACTTTATAGTAATTGCAAGCAAGTCCTTTTGTTGTAGGAAAAAATTTGCTTTTCGCAAAAACTTAAACTTAGAGCCCCACAACCAAAATTGCATATAGTGATAACATTTTTATTATTGTTTTCTCTCTATGACTTGCCGGCATATTCAAAATGCTGACCTACACGGCTGCAATGTCTCATGTTGTAGAGGATTATTCCGACCAGGAGTGAGGCTACGATCTATGCTCGGTGATTGCCCTTTGGAGTCGGATGGACTCGATTTTCGTCTACGCTTCCGCAGTAGTTATTCTCATGAGTTGGCCTTCGGCCGAATTTATTCTGATGTAATAAAGACTCAATATGAGATTTGATGCAATAAATCAGATGTGATTGAACTTTGATATTTTCATCAATGTACTGTGTGTGCCAGCATGATCTTGGGATAGTACAAATACACAGAGACTTGACCATTTTCGGATCGGGTCGCTACAGAGATGGTATTCAGAGGACACGCTGACCGTAGGATGTAACCCATAGGATCGGAAAGCCAAAGGAAGAAATTATTTTATTTTATTTTATATTTTTATTTTTCCATATTTCTCCCCTGTTCATTTCTGACTTGCCTCTGATTTCAACCTTCTAGATGGCCGCCGAGTTCATCCCAGTCCTGCTGCCGGAGTTTTTCCAGCCGGATGAGACGATGCCTTTCGGCAAGCAGCTGGTTCAGATCATCAGGGAGTTGAAGATTGCTCTGCTCTCTATCACCGGGACTCCTGTCAATGCACTTCCAACTGACAGTCGCTATAGGATTGTGGTGCACATTCTAGGGAGGACCTTCGGAAGCTTCTCAGCGCCCATTGACTTCCAGTTTACTTCCCCCACTTGGATCCTCGGGAGGAACATAGCTATTCATTGTGCACTTGGACACATCCGGGAGGAGTACAGGGCTGAGCTCATAGGATCAGACCTCACCATGATCTCCCGCAGAACTGGAGATGGAGAGATCGTGCGCACCATGAATGATGACTCCATCGTATCATTTGTCCAAGACCTAGAGGCTCACATAAGGACTCTGGAGGTTCAGATGCATAGAAGCACGAAGATGTTCAGGAAGCTGCTATTCCGTGAACTGGAATTGGAGGATAAAGCACGCGAGGACCATGATGAGGATGAAGAGGAAGTCAAAGACCTTCTAGAGAGGATCCAGAACTTGAAGACTTATATTGCCACGGTGGAAGAGAAGATGGACCTGGGAGAAGACCTTTATCCGAATGGTGACGATGGACCCTTAGTGAGCAATGATGAGGACTACGAGGAGAGCACCACTCAAGGACACACCAAGCGGAGAAGCACCACTGGAGGACGCACCACAGGAGGCGACAACATGGATATCTGAGGTGTACATTTAGTCATGACCGCCATGTTCTTTTTAATTTTCTCATTGATCAATTAGGCCGATTTTTTGGATTTGTCGTAAGACTTGTATCCCGAGTTTGAACTATGATTGAGTTGAATAAATGAATGATTGGTGTGATAATGATTGTTGCATGCATATGGGTAGTGTTATTTTCTCTTTAGACCCTTGTTCTATTCTAATTCTCATCCACTCCAAAACATCAGATGCCTCCGAGATGTGACCTCGGATTCAACTTCCCACCGGCGCTCACTCAGCTGATCCAGCAGCAGAATGCCTTGATGCAGATGTTCATCCAGAACCAAGGCAACAACAACCACAACAACAATCCACCGCCACCCCCCCTGTCGACAACCTGACCCGTTTCTTAAGGTTGAATCCGCCGGTGTTCTCTAGCAGCACCGTGTAGGATCGAAAGTAGGTTAAGAGGGGGGGGGGTGATTAGACTACTTGACCAAATAAAAATCTAACCTTTTCCCAATTTTAGTTGTGGGCAGATTTAGCAATTAACACAAGTCAAGCAATCAACCTACACATGCAATTCTAAGAGTAGAGCAGCGGAAAGTAAAACATTGCATATGAAGGTAAAGGGAAGGGTTTGGAGAATGCAAACGCAATGATGATACGGAGATTTTTGGCGTGGTTCCGATAGGTGGTGCTATCGTACATTCACATTGATGGAGACTTCAACCCACGAAGGGTAACGGTTGCGCGAGTCCATGGAGGGCTCCACCCACGAAGGGTCCATGAAGAAGCAACCTTGTCTATCCCACCATGGCCATCGCCCATGAAGGACTTTGAAAGCACAAGTGCTCCCTGGGTGATTTTGGCAATTAATGTCAACATATCTCTTGTTGGACTAATATCTTCATCTAGTATATTTCAGAAAGTTCAACAATGGCGTGGCAAGGACAAGAGGATGTGGAACCCCTTCAAGATACTAAGGAAAAAGAATGGCAAAATCTCAAGACTCTTCATTTCTATTTTAGTGACCCAAGATCACATTGAGTCCATAGGAAAAGCCAATACTATTAAAAGGGGATGAGGTGTTGCTTAATGGTCTACTTGCTCAAAATGCTTAGTGATATGCTCCAAAGCCCTCAACTACTTTCTCATTTCCAGATATGTCCAAAACCTAAAGTCAAACTCGGCCCCACTGATTTGATCTATCCGGCGCCACCGAGTTTCCTTGACATAGCCACTGCCAGAAACCCTAATCAATTCGGTCTCATTGATAGGGATTTCGGTCTCACCGAGATGGCAATGCAAACTCTTTGTTTCCCTTCGTAACATTTCGGTCTTAGCAAAATGAGCGATCGGCCCCACCGAGTTCGCAATGCAAACTCTCTGTTGCCTGTTGCAATTATTTCGGTCTCACCGGAATATGCAATCGGTCCCACCGAGTTTGCCTGACCAACTCTCTGTCTAACTCATTGCTGAAATCGGTCCCACCGAGTTCATGCAATCGGTCACACCGAGATGAGGTCTTTCCCTAACCCTTGCACATCGGTCCCACCGAGTTGAGTATATCGGTCCCACCGAGATTCCTAACATTCACATTTTGAATTGAATCGGTCTCACCGAGTTCTTCTATTCGGTCTGACCGAGTTAGGTCAAATGTGTGTAACGGTTGGATTTTGTGTGGAGGCTATATATACCCCTCCACCCCCTTCTCTATTCAAGAGAGAGCCATCAGAACGAGCCTACACTTCCACTACTCATTTTCTAAGAGAGAACCACCTACTCATGTGTTGAGATCAAGACATTCCAATCCTACCACAAGAATCTTGATCTCTAGCCTTCCCCAAGTTGCTTTCCACTCAAATCATCTTTCCACCATAGCCAAATCTGTGAGAGAGAGAGTTGAGTGTTGGGGAGACTATCATTTGAAGCACAAGAGCAATGAGTTCATCATCAACACACCATTTATTACCTTTTGGAGAGTGGTGTCTCCTAGATTGGTTAGGTGTCCCTTGGGAGCCTCCGACAAGATTGTGGAGTTGAACCAAGGAGTTTGTAAGGGCAAAGAGATTGCCTACTTCGTGAAGATCTACCTAAGTGAGGCAAGTCCTTCATGGGCGATGGCCATGGTGGGATAGACAAGGTTGCTTCTTCGTGGACCCTTCGTGGGTGGAGCCCTCCATGGACTTGCGCAGCCGTTACCCTTCGTGGGATGAAGTCTCCACCAACGTGGCCGTATGATAGCACCACCTATCGGAACCACGCCAAAAATCTCCGTGTCTTCATTGCGTTTGCACACTCCAATCCCATCCCTTTACTTTCCTGCAAATTGCATGCTTTACTCTTTCCGTTGCTCATACTCTTATCATGCTTGCTTGAAATGTATTGTGAATGCTTAAACTTGTGCTAAAACTCCACCTCAACTTGAGGAACTTAAAAACTGCTACTTTTGCTTATTGAGGGTCTAATCACCCCCTCTAGACACCTCTTCTCGATCCCTTTCAATTGGTATCAGAGCATTGGTCTCCAATGCTTTGGTTTAATCACCATTGGAGGAAGATGGATGAGTCTACGATTGGGAGTATTAGACGTAGAGTACCTTTACTTGATGGAGAGTTCTATCATGCTTGGAAAAATGAGATGCTTTTGATTTTCAATGAATATAATTTGAACAAGTATATTACTTGCCTTTGTGCACCTCCTGTTGATCCTTTGCATCCTACCCCCGATGAGTCTCTTGACATGATTCGCAATCTTGGAACTGTTAATCTTATCATTAGAGGATTGCCTAGAAACTTGATTGTGTGCTTGCCTACACTTGAATGTGCTTACACTATATGGAAATACCTCGAGAAACGCTTTCCAAACTATTCCTTGAAAAATCTAGATGAGATCCTTCAAAAGTCCATTGCTTTAAATAAGATAAATTCTAGTGATCCTAAGTTTGGTGATTGTCTATTTGAGCTTCGTGACCTCATGCGTGCCAAAGGAGATGTTGAAATCATTAGTGACATCATCTCTCAAGTCATTAGAATTCATAAATATGAACATTGTCAAGGTCATAAATCTAATGAATTACCTTCTCTAGGTAATGATCATTCATATGATGATGATGTTGAACATGGATATTATGACGAGGATGATGATAGTGACTTTGATCTTGATGAGTCTATGAGACATCTTGGTCTTATGGCTAACCTTCGTGGTTACATGGCTGGAGGAAAGGAATGGGTTCTTGATAGTGGATGTACCGATCACATGACCGGAGACAAGGATATGTTTCATGAGGTTGCTGAAAACGACGGCCCTCGAAAGTATGTCACTTTTGGTGATAACTCAAAGGGTAAGGTGGTTGGCCTTGGTAAGGTGGCCATCTCACATGACAGCTCCATTCAAAATGTTACGCTCATTGAATCTCTTGGCTACAATCTACTTTCCGTATCTAGACTAGCCGATTTCGGTCTCAATGTTCTATTCACTGAAGTAGACTGCCAAGTGTTTCGAAGAGATAATCATAATATGGTCTTTACCGGTATACGTAGAGGTGATCTATACATTGTTGACTTCACTAAAAGAGCTCAACCTAGAACTTGCTTTATTGCTAAATCTTCCAAAGGTTGGTTGTGGCATAGAAGGTTAGGTCATGTGGGCATGCGAAATCTTGATAAGCTTATTAAAGGTGATCATATCCTTGGTGTTAAAGATGTTATATTTGACAAGGATAGAATTTGTAGTGCTTGTCAAGAAGGAAAACAAGTTGGAGGAAGTCATCCCGTAAAGAACATCATGACCACGAGAAGACCGCTTGAGCTACTTCATATGGATCTTTTTGGTCCCAACGCCTACAAGAGTCTCGGTGGTAACTCGTTTGGTTTAGTCATTGTTGATGATTTTTCCAGATTTACGTGGGTGTTCTTTCTTGATGATAAATCGCAGTCCAAAAGATCTTCAAGAACTTCGCTAGGAAGGCCCAAAATCAATTTGAAGTGAAGATCAAGAAGGTTCGGAGCGACAACAGAACGGAGTTCAAGAACGCCAATGTAGATACCTTTCTTGACGAAGAAGGATTTTCACATGAGTTCTCGGCTACGTACACACCTCAACAAAATGGAGTTGTTGAGAGGAAGAACCGGACACTCATTGAGATGGCGAGAATGATGCTTGATGAATACAAGACGCCAAAACACTTTTGGGCGGAAGCGGTTGAGACAGCTTGTCATGCTACAAATCGATTGTATCTTCACAAGCTTCTTGGCAAGAAGGCATACGAGCTTCTCACCGGTAACAAACCCCAAGTTGGATACTTTCGAGTATTTGGCTCAAAGTGCTACATTCTTGATAAACATCGTCGTTCTAAATTTGCCCCTAAATCTCATGAAGGTTTTCTACTTGGTTATGGCTCAAACTCTCACACTTACCGTGTCTACAAAAATTTCACCCGAAAGGTTGAAGAGACGGTAGATGTGAAGTTTGATGAATCTAACGGCTCGCAAGCAGAGCAATTGCCAATTGATGTAGGAGACAAAGACCCTTCGGAAGCGATTCAAGACTTGCCTATTGGCAAGATTCGCCCAACGGAGGTGAAGGAGAGTACCTCGTCCGTTCAAGTGGAAGCCTCAACTTCACGCCAAGGTGAACCACAAGTTGACTTGGAGGCATCCACAAGTGGAACACGTCAAGATGAAGGAGACGAGGAAGTACAACAAGATGAACCTCTTCGACCTCCTTCTCCACCTCCACAAGAGAACATCAATGCCAACAACAATGAAGATAGACAAGAGGAAGAACAAGACAATGAAGAGGATGTTCCACCTCGACCCAAACAAAGCTCTCACGAGTTAGAGCAAGAGCCTCAAGAGATCATCCCGTTGAACAAATCTTCGATGATATTCAAACTGGGAGAATTACTCGCTCTAAGTCTCGCTTAGCTAACTTTTGTGAACATTACTCATTCATTTCTAACATTGAACCTATGAAGGTTGAAGAAGCTCTTGATGATCCGGATTGGGTGAACGCTATGCATGAAGAGCTACACAATTTCGAGAGGAATCAAGTATGGATGCTTGTTGAACAGCCCGATGAAAAGCACAATGTCATTGGAACCAAATGGGTGTTTCGGAATAAGCAAGATGAAGATGGACAAGTTGTACACAATAAGGCCCGTCTCGTCGCCCAAGGTTACACTCAAGTCGAAGGTATGGACTATGGTGAGACATATGCCCCCGTTGCTCGACTTGAGTCCATACGCATCTTACTTGCTTATGCCAATCACCATTATATCACTCTATACCAAATGGACATTAAAAGTTCCTTTCTAAATGGAGAAATTGAGGAGGAAGTCTATGTTAAACAACCTCCCGGCTTTGTTAATCCCAAGAAACCTAATCATGTTTACAAACTTCACAAAGCTCTTTATTGTCTCAAACAAGCTCCTAGAGCATGGTATAAATGCTTGACTAAGTTTCTTATTGAAAAAGGCTTCGAGATTGGAAAAATTAATTCTACACATTTTACTAAAAGGGTTAATGGTGAATTATTTGTGTGCCAAATTTATGTGGATGATATCATATTTGGTTTGACTAACCCTCATTTTAGTGAAAAGTTTGGAAGGCTAATGTCGAAGAAGTTTGAGATGTCTATGATGAGTGAACTCAAATTCTTTCTTGGTTTGCAAATCAAGCAAACTAAGGAGGGTACCTTTGTTTCCCAAACAAAGTATACCAAGGACTTATTCAAGAAGTTCAATATGCAAGAGAGCAAAGGTATGAAAACACCCATGCCTACTAGTGGACATCTTGACTTGACCAAGGATGGCAAACAGGTTGACCAAAAGGTTTACCGCTCTATGATTGGTTCATTGTTATATCTATGTGCCTCCCGTCCCGATATTATGCTAAGTGTGTGCATGTGTGCACGATATCAAGCGGCCCCTAAAGAGTGTCATCTTAAGGCTGTGAAAAGGATAGTGAGATACTTAATCCATACACCAAACTTTGGCATTTGGTATCCTAAGAGGTCCTCTTTTGATCTTGTTGGCTACTCCGATTCGGACTATGCCGGTGACAAGGTTGATAGAAAGTCCACTTCGGGAACTTGACAATTTCTTGGTAGATCTCTTGTGTCTTGGTCCTCCAAGAAACAAAACTCGGTATCCTTATCCACCGCCGAAGCGGAATACATTGCCGCCGGATCATGTTGTGCTCAATTACTTTGGATGACCCAAACTCTTAAGGATTATGGGATACATGTGAAATATGTTCCATTGCTATGTGATAATGAAAGTGCTATTAAGATTGCTCACAATCCCGTGCAACATTCTCGAACTAAGCATATTGAAGTTCGTCATCATTTCATTCGAGATCATGTTGCTAAAGGAGACATCAATCTTAAGCATGTTCGTACCGATAAGCAATTGGCGGATATATTCACCAAACCGCTTGATGAGAAAGTATTTTGCCGTTTGAGAGGTGAATTGAATATTATTGATGCCTCAAACTTGGAGTAGAAACTCCATTTGGATACATGCAAGGCATGAGCTTGTCTTTTGACTAATCCTTGATATTACTCTAATGATGATGATCATATATCTTGTTTCTATATTTGTACCCTTGCATGTTATCTAACCCTTGTAGGTACTTGGATGAGCTCAAATCTACGAGATTGCAAGTCACTCACATCTTGAGCAATCTCTACATCACCAAGTTTCTACTATATGGTTGTTGATTACAAGGAAGCGTGGATTCACTCAACATATCCTTTGACAATTTCTATATATCAAATTTCATTTGGTATCAAGTTTCATGATTGTCATTTTGGATACACAAGTGCTCTTCCTTGCGAGACTAACCCATGTAGGAAGATGAACTCAAACTATAAGTGGTGCTCTCAACTCTTGATGAACTACATCAACTTCGAGCATCCAACACAAGTTCGACTACATGATCAAGATCAACACCACCACTCAAGGTATGTTATTCCATATTAGAGAAGCTTTACTCCAAGTCATGGGTCAAAGCAACTCACCAAGATGTGAATACATCAAAAAGCTTAAACGAAAAATGGTAACCCCATTTTGAGCTTAAACGATGAGTATGACCTACGATAAAGTGTCATCACTTGACTCCTCAGTCAATATACTCTAACATAGGTGACTTTGTCGCCGACCCCTTCTAGATGAAGTTCTCTAGTGTTTCTTTGTTTTGCATATGTTTTTTTCTTGTTTGTTCCCCTTTTAAAAAAAACTTCATCTAGATCCTTTTTCCTTTGAATGTTTCTCTGTATTTTTCTGCATCTAATTCATTGCAAATTCTTCAATTAATTCCTTGCAAATCCTTGTGAGATTTCGATTGCCAAGTGAGCTGAGTTAACAAGACTTTTCCTCTGTATTGAACTCGGCCTCATCGATTCATGCCTATCGGCTAGACCAAACTACAATTTCTTGTAGATAGTTCATCGGTACAACCGACGAGGACTAACCCGGTCTGACCGATATGCATCATCTATGACACCGCTAACCCGGTGCTACAGATGAAAATAGATCGGCGTTACCGATTTCACTGCTGAGAATTTTTTTTTACCATTGCAAATGTCATTTCTTCTACAGCTCCACTCAATGATTCTTATCCTCTACTCACATCTTATACTACATGCTGCTTTGTAATGTGTTTCAAGGACCAAACCTATTTGACTCATGCTCCAGAAGGACCCTTTTTGGAAATTGATGTCAAAGGGGGAGAGAGAGCACATCAAAGCTTATCACATGGGAAGCACATCTTAGCTTGCTTCTCCAGATGCTTATTAACAATAGAGGAGAGAAGTCACATGTCTTTAAGAGGGGAAAGACATGTTAATAAATGTGAGTTCGTATCTTTTCATGATCTGATTTTGTTTCTTGCTCTGATTTTCTCTTACCCTACCTTCTCCCATTATCCAATATCAAATTCAGGGGGGGAAAGAGTTCCTATCTAAGGGAAGGAAAATCTTTGGAACTCATTGCATATCTTTAATCTTTGGGGACATGTCCATATCCAAATAGAGTACTAAGTACTTACTCATTACATGTCATCCCAGTCTTGGTAATCTTGTGGTCTCCTGAACTTGCTTCATTTAGAGTGTTCTTGTGTTATATAACCTTGTTTTCTCAAGCTCATCTCTTCCGAAGCCAGCCCAAGACCACAAGGTAAGTATATGCATCACACTCATGTGCATGATGATCTCTTGCTAATGTACATATTGTTTGCAAGAAGGACTCATGAACATAAAGGTACACTTCCTGTATACATCATTTGCTCTGATGCATATAGCCAAGATACATGTAACTCATTGCTTGCTCTGACATGCTTATGCATTCACATGATCTTACATACTATCTTTACATGATTTCATACATGTAGGGGGAGCCTATGCATGTTACATGTCCTACCAAAGCATTACTTGTTACTCTTCATATCCTTATCTAAAGCTTTGATGTATGTTGTCATCAATTACCAAAAAGGGGAAGATTGAAAGCACAAGTGCTCCCTGGGTGATTTTGGTAATTAATGTCAACATATCTCTTGTTGGACTAATATCTTCATCTAGTATATTTCAGAAAGTTCAACAATGGCGTGGCAAGGACAAGAGGATGTGGAACCCCTTCAAGATACTAAGGAGAAAGATTGGCAAAATCTCAAGATTCTTCATTTCTGTTTTAGTGATCCAAGATAACATTGAGTCCATAGGAAAAGCCAATACTATTAAAAGGGGATGAGGTGCTGCTTAATGGTCTACTTGCTCAAAATGCTTAGTGATATGCTCCAAAGCCCTCAAGCACTTTCTCATTTCCAGATATATCCAAAACCTAAAGTCAAACTCGGCCCCACCGATTTGATCTATCCGGCGCCACCGAGTTTCCTTGACATAGCCACTGCTAGAAACCCTAATCAATTCAGTCTCACCGATAGGGATTTTGGTCTCACCGAGATGGCAATGCAAACTCTCTATTTCCCTTCGTAACGTTTCGGTCTTACCAAAATGAGCGATCGGTCCCACCGAGTTCGCAATGCAAACTCTCTGTTGCCTGTTGCAATTATTTCGGTCTCACCAGAATATGCAATCGGTCCCATCGAGTTTGCCTGACCAACTCTCTGTTTAACTCATTGCTGAAATTGGTCCCACTGAGTTCATGAAATCGGTCACATCGAGATGAGGTCTTGCCCTAACCCTTGCACATCGGTCCCACCGAGTTGAGTATATCGGTCCCACCGAGATTCCTAACGTTCACATTTTGAATTGAATCGGTATCACTGAGTTCTTCTATTCGGTCTGACCGAGTTAGGTCAAATGTGTGTAACGGTTAGATTTTATGTGGAGGCTATATATACCCCTCCACCCCCTTCTCTATTCAAGAGAGAGCCATCAGAACGAGCCTACACTTCCACTACTAATTTTCTGAGAGAGAACCACCTACTCATGTGTTGAGATCAAGACATTCCAATCCCACCACAAGAATCTTGATCTCTAGCCTTCCCCAAGTTGCTTTCCACTCAAATCATCTTTCCACCATAGCCAAATCTGTGAGAGAGAGAGTTGAGTGTTGGGGAGACTATCATTTGAAGCACAAGAGCAAGGAGTTCATCATCAACACACCATTTATTACCTTTTGGAGAGTGGTGTCTCCTAGATTGGTTAGGTGTCACTTGGGAGCCTCCTACAAGATTGTGGAGTTGAACCAAGGAGTTTGTAAGGGCAAGGAGATCGCCTACTTTGTGAAGATCTAATCGAGTGAGGCAAGTCCTTCGTGGGCGATGGCCATGGTGGGATAGACAAGGTTGCTTCTTCGTGGACCCTTCGTGGACTCGCGCAGCCGTTACCCTTCGTGGGTTGGTCTCCACCAACGTGGACGTACGATAGCACCACCTATCGGAACCGCGCCAAAAATCTCCGTGTCTTCATTGCCTTTCACACTCCAATCCCATCCCTTTACTTTCTTGCAAATTGCATGCTTTACTCTTTCCGCTGCTCATACTCTTATCATGCTTGCTTGAAATGTATTGTGAATGCTTAAACTTGTGCTAAAACTCCACCTCAACTTGAAGAACTTAAAAACTGCTACTTTTGCTTATTGAGGGTCTAATCACCCCCCTCTAGACACCTCTTCTCGATCCCTTTCAGACTTGTCTCACTCCGGTAGATCTTCACGAAGTAGGGGATCTCCTTGCCCTTACAAACTTCTTGGTTCAACTCCACAATCTTGTCGAAGGCTCCCAAGCGACACCTAACCAATCTAGGAGACACCACTCTCCAAAAGGCAATAGATGTTGTGTTGATGATGAACTCCTTGCTCTTGTGCTTCAAATGATAGTCTCCCCAACACTCAATTCTCTCTCATAGATTTGGATATGGTGGAAAGATGATTTGAGTGGAAAGCAACTTGGGAAGGCTAGAAATCAAGATTCTTGTGGTTGGATTGGAATATCTTGATCTCAACACATGAGTAGGTGGTTCTCTCTTAGAAAATGTAGGCTGGAAGTGTAGGCACGTTCTGATGGCTCTCTCACATATGGAGAAGGGGGTGGAGGGGTATATATAGCCTCCACACAAAATCCAACCGTTACACTCATTTGACCCAACTCGGTCAGACCGAATATAAGAACTCGATGAGACCGATTTAGTTCAAAATGTGAATGTTAGGAATCTTGGTGGGACCGACTAGAACAACTCGGTGGGACCGATGTCCTAGGGCTAGGGCAAAGCCTCATCTCAGTGAAGCCAATTGCGTGAACCCGGTGAGACTGATTTCAGCAAAGAGCAGATAGAGAGTGGTCAAGCAAACTCGGTGTGACCGATCGCTCACTTTGGTGAGACCGAAATGTTACAAAAGGGAAACGGAGAGTTTGCAGGGCCATCTCGGTGAGACCGAGATCCGTATCGGTGTGACCGAGGTGTTAGGGTTTCTAGCAGTGGCTATGTCAAATGAACTCGGTGGCGCCGGATAGAAGATTTCGGTGGGGTCGAGTTTGACTTTGGGTTTTGGACATATTTGGAATGAGAAAGTGGTTGAGGGCTTTGGAGCAATATCACTAAGCATTTTGAGCAAGTAGACCATTAAGCAACACCTCATCCCCTTTTAATAGTATTGGATTTCCTATGGACTCAATGTGATCTTGGATCACTAAAATAGAAATGAAGAGTCTTGAGCTTTTGCCAATATGTGTCCTTAGCATTTTGAGGGGTCCACATCTCTAGTCCATGCCATGCCATCCGTTGAACTTTCTGAAATATTAGACTCGAATGGATGTTAGTTCAATGAGCTATATGTTGTTATGAATTACCAAAACCACACGGGGATTAGTTGCACTTTCAATCTCCCTCTTTTTGGTAATTGATGACAACATATAGATCAAAGCTTCGACAAATGATAATATGAATGAAATACATTGTCACGTTGAGAACTATGTGATAAGCAAGAGCTCCCCCTAAATTTGTGCATTATTTAAAATTTGCTTTTGAATGCAAATGCACAATCGATTAGGATCATGGGTCACTCTTCCATGTCACATACATCTTGGTGGAGCGCTCAAAATGATAAGAATTGAATAACATGCACTCATCACCAAGGATACAAGTGATTGATCATACACAAACATTCATGGATATAATCATGCAAGCACACATTAAGCATAATATGATCAAACACATGATTACATAAGTATCTCATGAGCATAACACAAATTGTAGCATAGAAACAACCAAACGACCAAAGTAGCAAGAGTAGCAAATGAAATGAAACCAACAAAAAACAAGAGGCACTCTCTCTCTCTCTCTCTCTCTCTCTCTCTCTCTCTGTCTCAGCCTATGATCTATACACTTTTCCCCCTTTGGCAACAAGTTACCAAAAAGTTCAAAAACGTATAGTGCTATATGTCACTCTAAGCACGATCTCCGGGAGCTCCTGAAGTGGTCTTCTGGCTTGTTGCTCCGGTGTGCGTAGACGGTGTGGAGAGGAGGGCATCTGCAAATGCCTCGACAGAAGTCTGTGGAGCTGGAGGAGTTGATACTGGAGGGGCAACTGTGGCAGTGGTTGCAGGTGCTGAAGTGGTAGTCCTGGAGTCTCTGGCAACTGGCACAGCTAATGATCTTTGTGCCCTTGGCACTCTCTGAAATGTGTCTGTTGTGGGTCTATCATCCCTGTCCTCAGCATCCTCTTGAAGCTTCTCCACAACGGTCTGAATCTCAGTGACCTTCACATCTAGGTCATGGAACTTTGTCTCAATAATCCTCTCAAGACTTTTCTGATTTTGAGACAAGGTGGCCAAGCTCTTCTCAATTCTCACGGTAGCCTCAAGCAGATAACTGAGCTGATCTTGCTTGGTCTTGATATTCGCAACTGAAGCATCTGGGGCACTTGCTGCCTTTGCTGCTTTTGCAGCCTTAGCTCTCTCTATCTTCTCCTGGGCATCTCCACAAGTTGGATGTGAAGCATCCATGACAACCTCGTTATCCTCAAAGTCTGGCCTCAGGGGAAGATGCTCTCTGTCTACTAGATATGTCCTAGTTCCCACCTTGGAATTGATCAATGTCTGAATGTGTGGGGCATATCCACAAGACCTCTTCTGGTCTGCTGCTTTCCTCTTCATTGTCTCTACAATCAAGCTCATGACCTTGATTTTTTGTGGGACATCAAACAAATGGAGAAAATTGATGGAATGACCACGTATCATCCTGTGATCTCCTGACTTGGGCAATAGAGTGTGCCTCAAGATAGTGTTCATGGTGGTCAGACCAGCAAGCAGATAGTATATAGAACCAAGCTTGTGTGTCTCCAATGCTTTGTCAGGGATTGTCTTGTACATATTAGCCATGGAGTTGTGATCCTTCCTAGGCTTACCATACACATCAATATCATTCTCTTCTTCCTCTCTGGGCTCAAGTGTAAACTGCATTATTTCTTGAGTTGAGGCTCTAGCCTTGGACATTGGAGTCCTCTTTGCAGGAGCCTTCTTGGAAAGGCTTGGCTTTGTGGCAGCAGCATCATACTCTTTCTTGAGCACCTTCTTCTTGGAGGTCACTTCCTCCTCAATCACAAAATCTTCATCTTCACTTTCAGAAGTTCTTTTCTTCCTTTGCCTAGCAGCTGCCTTAGGCAAGTTGCTGGGAGTGCTTCTGCTCCCCTCATCATAGCTGCTATTGGGACTAGTGTCCTCACTGAGGTTGAGTTGCTCTTCAGACTTGTTCTGACTGTCACTACCTTCTGACATTGCTGCAACTGACCGTGTGAATAGTTGGGTGTGGATAGAGTAGATGAGCATCACAAAATACAGCTTGTTTTTGCAAAAATTGAGACAAAAACTTAACTTTAGTTTTCTGCAGAAAGCATTTCGGAGCTACCGATTTGACAAACTCGGTGACACCGAAGCACTAACAGAGTCTAAACATGCAGTTTCGGTCTGACCGATATGCAGTTCGGTGACTCCGAGATGCTAGGGTTTCACAAAGAAAGTGATTTCAGTCTCACCGATCAGTACACTTCGGTCAGACCGAGTTGTACTTGTGCAATGGCCAGGGCCAATCGGTGTGACCAAAATCCTCAGATCGGTCGGTCCGAGATGGGTTCGGCGGAAACCTAACCCTAAGTTTTTGCATCAAATATATTCTAAGGAATTTATTTGCTGGATAGATTGATCTCATACGTGGGAAGAACAAAGGCATTATACTTTGTGCAAGAATCGGAGTAATGGATACCACAAAGGGTCGAATCCGTACCCTACACTAGTGCAGAAAAGCCTAGCTATGGCGTGCCAAAAACAACCTTGCTGACGTAGGAGCCCCATGCCACCAATATGGCGCCAGTGTTAAAAAATAGTGGTGGCGCTGGAGCCTACGTCAGTAGTATTGTACTTGTTTCTGGCGTACGATGTTTGCAACGCCACCACTATATTGACTCACCTAGCGGCGCATAATGCAATTTGCACGCCACGAACGTTTCGTGCACCAAAAAAAGGGGTTTTCAACACCATGTAACATTTAGCATTTCACATTAACACTAACTACATATTATATAACATTACACAGTAGAACAGTAACAGATAATAGAACATTAGGAGTTGATATATATTTAGTTAAGTGGCTACTAGCTAGCTAGATCTCACAAACATAACCAGTTAATAGAAACATTACGAGCTAAAACAGTACTAGTACATAGCGCTAATACATAATTAAACAGTTCATTCATGTACTGCCCCGCCACACACATAGTTCTAAATGAGGTCGATGACCACCATCATCCTCAAGCCATGGCGCCGGGTGTTCCTGATGGTGACTAAGATGGCCTGTCCAATATGGAGATTCTTTCCAGCAAGGAAATTGTTCCATCCCGCGGCACTGAACACAGTGCGACCGTCCGTGTCCAGTGTATAAGCACAGTTCGTGATGGGGCCCCTTGCGGTAAGGCATAGTCCAGCAATGCCTGCTTCATTCGGCTCGATGCCACAGCTCTCACTTAGCCTCTTAGGTAATTTCTGGAGAAAAAAAAAATGGTAAATGAGCATGTCACATTACTACACACTAGCTAATTAATTAAGCATATCACGCATTACTACACACTAAGCATATCCTCAAATTCTACACTAAGCATATATATATATCACAACACATTATATAGTAAGCATATCACATTACTACACACTAGCTAAGAGCATATTCATCACGTTCTACAATAATTAAGCATATCACATTACTACACACTAAGCATATCCTCAAATTCTACACTAATAAGCATATATATATATATATATATATATATATAATAATCCTATTCATCACCCAGGGTGCAGAATAAGTTATTTTTCACCCGAGGTAATCTTACGATCGCTTCATAAATAAATTACGTTTGGAATACAAATAGTTACATTCATATTGATTCACTACGTAAAATTTGATATAAGAAAACAAAAAAATAGGTTATAAGATCAGAAATATCGCATTTTATGTATGTTTTGCACTATATTTTTACGTTCGTAATTTTACGTAACATAAAATATTTTTTACGGTGAGTACATATTTTATTACGTTCTCTTTTTATGTATGAAATAAGACAAAATTTACGAAACCTAAAAATACGGTGCATTGATCTCAAAATAGAGAGGGGGTGAAGAATAAATATTCCTCACCCAGGGTGACGAATAGCGCGACCCTATATATATTTATATATATATCACAACACATTAGTAAGCATATCACATTACTACACACTAGCTAAGACCATATTCATCACGTTCTACAATAATTAAGCATATCACATTACTACACACTAAGCATATCCTCAAATTCTACACTAATACGCATATATATATATATCACAACACATTAGTAAGCATATCACATTACTACACACTAGCTGAGCATTCATCACGCTCTACACCAAGCATGTCCTCAAATTCTACACTAGGCAAATATATATATATATATATATATATATATATATATATATATATATATCACAACATATTATTACACTAAACATATCACATTACTACAAGCATGTCACAACTAAGCAAGTAACATACCATGACATGGTGACACACATTTGTCCTTGTCAGGCGGGTCACGAATGGCATCCCGACGTAGTCATCACGTAGGAAGTATGTACCAGAGGTTGCCCGATTCGTCCTTGCTTAGCCTGGTTCCTTTGGCAGAGAGGGCTTCATCAAGTGGGTCATCATCTTCGTCATTGTTGATGTAGATAACAGCTAGCCTTGGAGTTTCCCTTCTGAAGGAGAAGCTGATAAGTTCACCCCCAGTCAGATGCATGTGGTTGATGAAACGATTCCAGTCATCTCCTCCAATCTGGGATGTTTTTCGTCCCTTGTGGACCTCCATAGTGTAGGCCCCCCTGGAGCGTCAAAGATCACAGTGTCTTTGGTAATGAGCTCATTGAACTCCAGTCTCACATTGCAAGGGACGATCTGTGTAAAAAAAATCAAAAAACAAGCACATTGCATTACGGGAAATAGCAAGAAAAACAAAACAAAAAACTGTTATAGAAGGTTCATGTAATGCGTTACCGCTGCAGGAACAAAGCACGTCTGGAAGTAGATGCCAAACAACGTGCCACTTGAATGGTCAGTTGCGCACCTTGACTTGCACACTGGAGTTGGTGGTGGCTGCTCCATTCTACATATAATATAATTGAAACTAAGGCTGTGTTTGATAGCGAAGTATTGACAAATTAAAATATTGGAAAACCACAATAATTTAACAAGTAGGTACAAGCTGATGGTGACGGGTTGGGGCCTAAGTATATAAACACTTTGCACACTAGTAATTGCATACACAAATAAACAAAATTTCTACACAAAGCTACAATTTGTACACTAGTAATTATCACTAGCTACAATTTCTATGACACAAAGCAATCCATGCAACTAACTTTGGATTCTACATGACACAAAGCAAATTAAAAGCAATCCCCTAAGGGCAATTTCTATGACACAATTTTATGACATATATACTAAAATTTCTACACAAATTAAAGCGATCCCCTAAGGGCATCTACAATATCAAAAATATAAAAAGGCATGTAAGCGCCCCGGTTTACAACGACAGCCTAGCGCTCGGTGCACAAGTTTGCGCCGACGCTTAATGTGACACCGGGATTCACCAAAATGCGAACGGAGGACATGGGAGAGTGGAGAGGAAGGAGATGCGATGGGAGGAGTATAGTGGATCTAACCTTGGTGCCGGCGAGGGGCGGCGACGGGTCGGCAACGGGGTCGACAACGGGGCGTAGACTGGGCGGCGGCGGCTTTGGTCAGGGGGAGGGGTGTGAAATGAGAGAGAGAGAGTGGTGACTTAGGTCTTTTACTAAGTTGACTGATATATTATCGCTGGCGTTGGGAGAAAGGCCAACGCCATAGCTAATAACAGGCCAAATAAAAAAAAACTAAGATTAATAATGAAAGACTTGACAAAATAAAAAAAAGACTAAGATTACTAAATTGATAAAAATAGTAAAATTAATTATCACAAAAAGCATAATATAAAATTCTATTATTTTGTGACTAATATAATAATTAAATACTTAAAACACTTGATCAAAAATGGAAAAAGTGTTTTGGCGTACAAAGCAGACGGACGCCAGCATTAACAAATTAACTATGACGTGCAAATAAAAGCAACGCCACCAGTGCGTTCCAAACGGTGAGTGCATATGGGCCAAAAGATTTGTGGCGTTTCAAAGAAAATCAACGCCAACAATAATCATGTAAAGCTGGCGTGCTGATTTGTCCTACACCAGCACTATTTGGAAAAAATAGTGCTGGCGTTGATAGGAAATGGCGCGCCACCAACGATAGTTGTGGCTAGCCATTTTTCCACTAGTGCTAACTCGGTGACGGATCGCTACGGCGGCAACGGCGGAGAAGAAACCCGTTGACGGCGGCGGAGACTAGCGGTGGAGGGTCACTGGCGAAGACGGCGATGATCCGGAGACCAAGGGGGCGGCAGTGCTGGGGCGCGAGCTCGTGCGGTTTGTAGTAATTTTCAACCGTACGGGTACGCGAGATATATATACCCAGGCACTGTTGGTGGCGCCGAGTGGAACATCTCGATGGCACCGAGATGCAAAACTGCTAGCAGTTGCTACAACTCGGTGAGACCGAATCGTTCTAATCGGTGGCACCGAGATGAAAACCTAGATCAACTTACTGATTTCGGTGAGACCGGGTTGGATAAGTTGGTCTGACCAAAAATCATTAAGAGGTTTTGGAAGTTAAGCCGTTGACGGATCGGTGGCTCCGAGTGCTCCTCACCCGGAGGGTCTGAAAGTGACTTGTTCAAACTTTGTGATGTAGCATGAATAGAGTTTGAGATGAGAAAAAGAATAGATAGCTAGAGGAAGTACTTAGGCATTCTTGTCCATCCATTTGGCAAAAGAAAAACCAAACAATCAAAACAACAAATGGATGTCCTTGAATGGAGAAAATTATGCAACCAACATGCTCACACAATAAGATAGCAAATAAAACATGTGGCAAAGCATGCACATACACTCTAGCATCTATCAAGCAATTGGCAATGACTAGGTCATCTATATATGAGTATATTTACTTAGGAGTCAAATGAGAACATTTGGTCATAGGTCATACTCATCGTTTAAGCACAAGTGGGGTTACCACTTTTACATAAAGCATTGTTGTGTTCACACCGTTAGAGTTGCTTTAGCTCAATTTTTAGAGCAAAGCTCCCCCTAGATGTGATATCCCCCCTAAGAGGGATGAACTAACCTTGGGTTTTGTCGATGATGACTTCATGTAGATGTTGAAGATGTGGATGCTCGATGTTGATGTAGATCATTTGGAGCAATCCATTGGAGTGAGTTGCACTTTCAATACCTACATGGGTTAGTCCCACAAGGAACATACAAGGATATCCATAGACATAGAGTGAAACACACATACGATGATGTCCATGAAAGAATTAGGTTACCTTGTCCCTTGTCTTACCAACAAGAGGGTTTGTGACTCCATGAACTAGTGCAATATATGAAAGTTGATTGCACTTGTCCTTCCCAAAATGAATGTGAGTGAACTATGTTGGTGGAGTCACCCTCAAGAACTCTCTAGTTCTTCTTCTTTGTGATCCACATCAACTTGATGGGAATCCTTGGAGTTGTAGTCGTACTTGATGAAGTAGAACTTGATGTAGTCTTAGGAACCCACTTGACCATGGCCTTAGGAGCTTCTTTGAATGAATCAATCTCTTCTTGAAGCTTGTCCTTCCCTTTTAGCCTGTGGTCTAGTGGTGGAAGATCATCTTGAGCTTGTGTTCCCTTGAAAGAAGTGGGGTCATACTTCTCTTGTTGAGGAACAAACTTCGTCTTGGGGTATTGATCTTCTTCCCACTCAACTCCATTGGCATTGAACTTTCGTTCAAAACCAATACCTTGATTCTTCCGGTGCCTTCCTTTCTTGCGTACAATTTCCTCAAATTGCTTACTTCCGGCAAGGCTCTTGTAAACACCTTTCTCTATAATTCCCTTCAATAAGCTATTTTCTTGCTCAAGTGTAACTTGGCTAAGAGAATCATTAGTGGAATCAAGTGAACTACTAGAAGCAACAATATTGGATTTAACATTGTTATTGTTACTACTAGAGGAAGAATCTTTCTTGTTCTTACTGCTAGATTTTACTTGTGGCATATAAGTAGACAAGAGTAAACGCTTGGCAATGTAAGAAGAATTCTTCTTTCAAAGATCATCATTGATTGCTTTTAGGAACTCATGCTCTTGCTCTAAATTTAGCTTCTCGAAGCGTAGCTTCTCATGAGTCCTTAGGAGCTCTCTATGATACTCTAGAGTTGTTTCATGAGCTAACTTAAGAGTGTTTAGTTCTTTAGTTAGACGCTCAATCTCCTTCTTATCATTGTCATTCGTTTCATCTTGATTAGCATGATTAATAGCAATTTCATCATAGTTTTCATCACTAATATTGTCAACAAGTAAATCATCATCACCTAGAGAATCATCTTCATCACTATTGAAATCAACATACTCGGGGTGTGATACCTTAGGGCCTTTAGCCATGAAGCATCTTCCAATTCCTTCATTTGGTGAGTCAAATATGTCGTAGGAGTTGGACACCTTCATCTTGAGTATATTCGGAGTCAGAGTGATAGCTTCTTTCGGAGTAGTTGTCGGAGTTGGAACCGGATACCCATTCACCAACATGAGCTTGATGTCTTCATCTTGTGTAGCTCTTTGATGACTTGTCCTTCCTTTTCGAATCCTTGCTTCTACGAGAGGGTCTTCGTTCATAACGAGCATCTCTACTCCTTCTCTCTCTTGGTGGTGATTTATCTCTTTTACTTCTCCTTCTTGGCGAATCTTCTCTTTTCTTGTAGGGAGCCGTACACTCATTGGAGTTGTGTCCAGGTCTTCCACAATTGTAGCAATTACGATCATGACTAGAAGATCTTTTGTCATTGTAGGATCTTGACTTGGAGCTTCTCTCTTTGCATCTATTCTTGTAGAACTTGTTGAAGTTCTTCATCATTAAGCTCAATTCTTCATTGAAGACTTGTTTCTCACTTGATGTTGTAGGAGTATCACTTGAAGCTTTGTAAGAACCACTAGACTTGTTGTGGAGCTCTTCCTTATCCTTGAGTGACATCTCATGAGGAACAATTCTACCAATGACTTCCGTGGGCTTGAGATCTTTGTAATTGGGCATCATTTGGATCAAGGTGCACACGGTATCATATTTTCTATCCGAGGCTCTTAGGATCTTCTTGGTGATGAATTTGTCGGTCATTTCTTCGCTTCCTAAGCCGGCAATCTCATTTGTGATGAGAGCAAGCCTAGAGTACATCTCAGCAACTCCTTCACCATCCTTCATCTTGAACTTGTCAAGTTGGCTTCGAAGCACATCCAATTTGGATTCCTTGACAGACTCGGTACCTTCGTGCATATCAACCAAAGTATCCCAAATTTCCTTTGCATTCTCAAGGCAACTGATTTTGTTGAATTCTTCGGGGCACAATCCATTGAAGAGAATATCGCAAGCTTGAGCATTGTATTGCAACATCTTCATTTCTTCCATGAATGCTTCATGATCCGGTTCTTTTCCATCCTCGAAGAAATCACCTTGCAAGCCAATGCGCATAATAGCCCAAACGGCGGGGTTATGACCAAGAATATGCATTTCCATCTTATGCTTCGAACTAGCAAAATTAGTACCATCAAAGTAAGGACCTCTACGGTGATAATTTCCCTCGCTAGACACCATACTCTCCTAGGTTGTGAAACCAAGGCTATGATCACCAAAGCTATGGAAATCAAGGCAAATGGAGACCAAAGCTCTGATACCACTTGTAGGACCGAGAGTAGGTCTAGAAGGGGGGGGGTGATTAGGCTACTTGACCAAATAAAAATCTAACCTTTTCCTAATTTTAGTTGTGGGCAAATTTTAGCAATTAATACAAGTCAAGCAATCAACCTACACATGCAATTCTAAGAGTGTACCAGCGGAAAGTAAAACATTGCATATGAAGGTAAAGGGAAGGTGTCGGTGCAACAAACCCTGGGTCCGTTGCCCAGACTGTGCACAGGCCCAAGGACAAGATTACAACACCAAGGTCAGATCAAAGCAAGAGGGGTCAATTCTTTGGGAGGACCAACGTGCAGATCAAGAAGACCAAGATGAGCCAGAGAAGCAAGATATCGCTAAGGAAAGAACCTCCCTTGCCGGACAGGCGAGCCTGGCAAGGTTGGGTTTGCCCCGGCAGCAAGTCTCCAGATCGTCCCGGCAGGCCTGCCGGGGCTTACGGAGGCAAACCACTCCACCGCACCACCTCATCACGACGCACGTTGTCGATCAGTGCGGTGTCAAGCTCCAAAGTGACTAAGTGGCTGCTATTTGCCACATGGCAGCCGCTTCCTACAGAAAATACCCCCAGGTGACACCCGTCCTGAGACGTGTCAAGCAAGCAGGCGCGAAGCTGGCAAAACAACTCGGTAGGGCCTGCCGGGCAAGCTGAGATGTGACGTTGAGCGGCGCATTTAATGTGCTCTGTCGGCCTGCAGAGTTAGGTATGATAGCACTGTTTGCTATCTAATCAGTATGTAATGACTGATTTGCCACTGTGGTGACCCCTTGATCTATAAAAGGAGGCCCATGGCGACCATAGAAAGGGTTGGCTGATCCGGACCCTTACACACTCATACGCGCGTAGCTGCTCTCGCCCCGAGGCGACCTTGCCGGGCAAGAGCGCTGTGTTCATCCAGCATTTTTCCACCATCAATCCACCAAAGCAGGAGTAGGGTTTTACGCCTCACGGCAGCCCGAACCTGGGTAAAAACTGCCCGTGTGATCTCTGCCGCGCCGTATGACGCTTCTCTGCTCTTTGTGCAACGTGCCCATCCCCCTGCCGAACCAAAAGGGGCTCATGGCCCCATAGGTGGCCATGGTTTCCCACGACATCTTTGGCGCACCAGGTAGGGGGATCACTTGCACGAACCCAAGAGCATCAATAGCGCGTCATCTTCATCGCCATTCTCGTCATTGACGGCGTCATCAACTATGGCGCCCAAGAAGAAGTCCGGAGCCGCAAATCACCCGTCCACCTCGAAGGCTCCGCCGCCCGCGACCGCCGACGTCACAGGGAGTGCGGGGACTTGCGAGGATGTGGACGCTACGGGGGATGTGGTCGGTGCAGGCGACATTGTTATCACCTCCCCCACGGCCGAAGCAGGAACGGGAGGCACCGGGGAAGGACAGCATCAACAACATCCCGGCGGCCATGCTCCACGAGGTACGAGTGGAGGGCTTATTCCGCCTACACCTCTTCCCCTCGCCGAAGGGCACAGCTGCAGTGGTGGTGCTCGTTCTGGGGCGAATCGCAACCCTCTGGCCGCCCCCGCCGCGGACGCGACCGTAGGGCATGCGCCGCCTTCGGAACGAGCTGACCCAGTTACTGTGCCTAGCGGAGCCGCTGGCCTTAAAGCGCCTCCCCCGCATCACCATGCCATCCAAGCGGCTGGTTCACAACAACGAGGGCGCGGCGCGGTCGCTACCGGCACCGTCAGAAGCCGAGCGACACCACGATCTACATCATCATCACCTATGCCGAGCACTGCCTCAGAGGCCATGGCATGGGCTCAACTAGTGTTGAGATTCCCGCCGGTAGCCGATCAGATGGGTGAGTGGCGAGCCACCATCCAAAGCCTGATTGGCTTTGCCAAGGCGGGAGGATCACAGCGAGCTGGCCCGCCACGGCCTCCCCAAGCAGTGACGACGGCCCGTGCTGCTGGCCGTACGGAAGGGGCCACCGCCACGGTGCAATCCCCACCACGGCAGCCAGCGCGGGAGCCGCGAAACCAAGAACCAGATGATGTCTCGATGGCCTCTTCTGACCCTCAAGCGCGTCCACGCCAATGACGAGCCCCGGAGGATGGGCGGAGGGAAGGCGTGCGCGTCGTCGTCGAGCGACACCGAGACAACCACCATCGGTCCAATGGGTGCGATGGCCTCGACATCGATGAACCCGCACTCAGAGACGGCGGGTGCCTGCCTTTCGAGGTTGGGTGCCCTACTTTCACCCGTGAGCTGCGGCAAGTCCGTTGGCCATCCGCTCGCATGTTCAAGCCAGAGATTCCAGAGAAGTATGATGGGAGGCTGAACCCGGCAGAGTTCTTGAGCATCTACACCATCGCTATTCAAGCTGCCGGGGGAAGAGATGAGAAGGTATTCGCCAATTACTTCCCTTTGGCACTCAAGTCAAATGTGAGGTCTTGGCTGATGCACCTGCCGAAGAACTCCATTTCGACCTGGGCTGACCTGTGCCATGAGTTCATTGGCGCCTTCATGGGTGGCCATCAAGAACCAGGGCGGCCCAGCGATTTGCAACTTCTCCAGCAGAAAGAAGGAGAGACTCTTCGAAAGTACTTGCAGAGATTCAACCGAGTACACAGAAATATCCCAGATATCCACCCGGCAGCTGTGATAGCCGCTTTCTAATCCAACGTGCGCAACCGCATGATACGCTCCAAGATGAACATTCGGCTGCCCAAGACTGTGAAGGAGCTTTACACCTTGGTGGACAAATGTGCTCGGGTGGAGGAAGGGAGGAAACTCCCTGGAGAGGAAGATTGCGTCGACATTGACTCAGAGGAGGACGACGAGTCCACCAGTCAGAAGAAGAAGAACAAGAAGCGCAAGGATAAGGCAGTGATGACCGTTGAAAGATCGGGCACGCCTAGTACCGGCAAGAAGGTTAAGACTGAAGCCTCCGGCAAGGAAGTTGCCGCGTGCACTGACTGTCGGGAGGCTGCGGCTGCCGAGAAGGCTGGGAAAGGCGATGGGCCGTATTGCAAGATTCATCGAACCAAGGGCCACGATCTCCAAGAGTGTCACCAGGTTGAGCAGCTCATCAAGAAGCAGAGGGCTGGATATGAGAAGGGTGATAAGGAAAAAGGTTAGAATGGTACTGGGGGGAAGGGCTGGGGTGGTGAAGCAAATCACCCTGGCAAGGCTTCTCGGAACCAAGGAAAACCTGCCAGGGGCCGAGAGAAGGAGGATTGCAATGCTGAGAGTGATGGAGGGAATGAAGAGGAAACCAGCGAGCAGGAATTCCAGAAGGCCACTGACGCCCTGTGTATTGATGGGGGTGCATCTTTGCACTCCTCTCACCGCCAACTTAAATAGTGGGCGCGTGAGGTCAATGCCGTGGAGCCAGTGGCAAATTCTCGAAAGCCGCTCAAGTGGTCACGCACGCCCATCATCTTTGATGAAGAGGACCATCCTGACCGCACCACTGCGGTAGGGTGCTTGCCGTTGTTGGTCTCACCAACGATTCGCAACCTCAAAGTCACAAAGAAGTTGGTTAACGGCGGGGCCGGGTTGAATCTGATTTCCCCAATGGTTATCAGCAAACTCCAGATAGCAGAGGAAGAGCTTAAGGTTACTGGCACATTTCAAGGAGTCAATCCCGGCAGGAGTCATCCTAAGGGAAAGATCATGTTGCTAGTGACATTTGGAGGGGAGTTGAACTACCAGACTGAGAAGGTTGTGTTTGATGTGGTCGACCTCCCCCTGCCATATAATGGAATCCTTGGACGCCCAGCTTTGGCAAAATTCATGGCGGCATCCCACTATGCCTACAACACTTTGAAGATGCCAGGGCCAGTGGGTGTCATTTCCATCCCATCAGACAAGAAGGACACAATTATTTGCATGGATAAGATGTATTGGGACGCAGTCGCGGCAGAGGCCGCAGTTCCCGCCAAGGAAATCAAAGGAAAGAAGAAGGCTAGCAGAGACACCAGCAAAGAGTCCGGGAAGCGTACCTCTTCGGGGTATGCTATGCCTGTGGATGACGTGCCGGAAAGTTCCAACAGCAAGAAGTCCAAGGCTGCTGCACCCCATGTGAAAAAGGTCCCGGCAGGGCTGGCTGGCGCTGATGGTACTTTTACTATCAGTGCCACCCTTGACGACAAATAGGAAAGCACGCTCATTGCCTTCCTGCGGGCAAATATCGATGTGTTTGCCTGGCAACCATCTGATATCCCCGGTGTTCCCAAGGAGGTAATCGAGCACCACCTTGCTATCTGCCCACATGCCCGACCCGTCAAGCAGAAGGTCCAGAAGCAGGCCTTGGAGCGGCAACAATTCATTGCCGAGGAAATCAAGAAACCTGAGGCAGCTGGTCTGGTCAGAGGAGTACTACACCCAACATGGTTAGCAAACCCAGTGGTTGTGCGCAAGGCTAATGGGAAATGGAGGCTTTGCATAGATTTCACGGATCTGAACAAGGCATGCCTGAAGGACCCATTCCCCTTGCCGCACATCGACCAAATTGTGGATTCCACTTCCGGGTGTGATTTGCTATCCTTTCTAGATGCATACTCTGGGTATCATCAGATCTTTATGTCCAAGGAAGATGAAGAAAAGACCTCATTCATCACCCCATGTGGCACGTACTGCTTTGTGCGCATGCCTTTTGGGTTGAAGAGTGCCGGGTCCACTTTTGCAAGAGCAGTCCAGGTTGGTTTTGAACCACAGTTGCACAGGAACATTGAATCTTATATGGATGATATTGTGGTCAAGACCAAGGACAGATCAACTCTCATCCAAGATTTGGAAGAGACATTTGCTAATCTGCGCAAGATCAACTTGAAGCCGAACCCGGAGAAGTGTGTGTTTGGTGTTCCCTTCGGCAAGCTACTTGGTTTCTTTGTGTCCCACCGCGGGATCGAAGCCAACCCAGATAAGATCAAGGCTATCGAGCAGATTCAAGCACCCAAGACAGTTAAGGATGTGAGACGTTTGACGGGGTGCGTTGCCGCGCTTAGCAGATTCATCTCCAAGTCTGCCGAACGCGCCTTGCCGTTCTTCAGAATTTTGAAGAAGGCAGGACCCATGAAGTGGACCCCGGAAGCAGACGCAACACTGCGAGATTTGAAGGCGTACTTGTCCTCTGTGCCCACTTTGGTTGCTCCCAAACCACAAGAGCCGTTGCTACTATATCTGGCAGCAACCAATCAAGTGGTTAGTGCAGCACTGGTGGCCCAACGGGAAGTAGAGGAAGCAGCAACCTCAGCTAGTGTCCCATCCAGGAAAGAGAGAGAAAGCAGCCCGGCAGGGTCAGATATGGATCAGGATAAAGAAGAGCACGACAGTGAAGGCAACCCCAAGGACGCGGCAAGGAAGAAAGTAGTGCAGTGCCTAGTGTACTTCGTCAGCTCCCTATTACAGGGGGCTAGATCAAGGTACCCTGGTGTGCAAAAGTTGATTTTTGGCCTTATCATGGCCTCAAGGAAACCGCGCCACTACTTCCAAGCCCATGAGATCACGCATGTCACTCGCTTCCCGTTGCAAAGGATACTCTGAAACCCAGAGGCTACCGGCAGTATAGTGGAATGGGCATTGGAGTTATCCAGCTTTGGCCTGAAGTTTGAAAGCACATCAACGATTCAGAGCAGGGCATTGGCAGAGTTTATTGCAGAATGGATGCCAACCCCTGATGAAGAAGTGCTTGAAACAGTTATCCCCGGCAAGGAAGCGCCCCAAGAATGGATCATGTATTTCGATGGTGCCTTCTCCCTACAAGGTGCAGGGGCTGGTGTGCTTCTCGTTGCTCCCACTGGAGAGCACTTGAAGTACGTCGTCCAGATGCATTTTCCCCGGGAGGAGGCGACCAACAATAAGGCAGAGTATGAAGGGCTCCTTGCCGGGCTCAAGATTGCCACTGAATTGGGAATCAAGAAGCTGATCATTCGAGGAGACTCGTAAGTTGTGGTGAGACAAGTCAACAAGGATTACCAAAGCCCATTGATGGAGGCATATGTTGAGGAAGTGAGAAGATTAGAGGAGCACTTTGACGGATTGCAAACAGAGCACGTACCCCGTGCGGAAAACAGCTTCGCTGATCATCTGTCAAAGTGTGCTACGCAAAAGCTTCCTGTGGAACCAGGAACTTTTGTTCTCCATCTTACTCAGCCCTCCGTATCCCCGACAACAATGGCCTGAAAGAGGAGGAAATTGGACTCTGGTAAGCCTCTCTCGGTAGAGCCCCTCGGGGCTCCCGGTAGGGACCCTGCCGGAAACAACTCCCCTTCGATTGCCGGGCTGCGCTCTCCTGCTGGGCCACTGGTCCCCGCGGTCAAGGAACGCGCTCCCGCAGATGAGGAGGTGCCGCTAGTCCTTGTGCCGAGCCCCAGGCTCCAACTTGTGCAAGGCACATAGTCCATTTCCTCCAAACCGGAGAACTTCCCGAAGAGCAAGAAGAAGCTGAAAGAGTAGCCCGGAGGGCCAGTATGTATCAGTTTGTCGATGACACACTATACAGAAGAAGGCCCAATGGTGTGAAATTGAAGTGCATTTGCCGGGAAGGAGGAAAGGAACTGCTGGTGGAAATACACAAAGGCATGTACGGCTCCCACATTGGATCGAGGGCTTTAGTTGGGAAAGCATTCCGGCAAGGATTCTATTGGCCCACAGCCCTCCAAGATGCGGTCGAGCTAGTCACCAAGTGTGAAGCCTGCCAGTTCCGTTCCAAGAACATCCATCTGCCTGCCCAAGCTCTTCAGACAATCCCTTTGTCATGGCCGTTTTCAGTCTGGGGGCTCGATATCCTCGGCCCTTTCCCCCGAGCTTCCGGGGGCTTTGAATTCTTGTTCGTTGCAATCGATAAGTTTACAAAGTGGCCGGAAGTAGATGCCGTGAGAAAGGTGACTGCTCAGTCAGCTATCAAGTTCTTGAAAGGATTGGTGTGCCGCTTCGGGGTCCCTGCCCGGATCATCACCGACAACGGCACCCAGTTCACGAGCCGTGCCTTCATGCAATATGTTCATGCCCTCAGAAGCAAGATTTCATTTGCCTCTGTTGCGCATCCCAGAAGCAATGGACAAGCTGAGAGGGCGAACGCTGAAGTGTTGCGAGGACTCAAGACAAGAACATTTGATAAGCTGCAGAAGTGCGGTAGGCGATGGATCGACGAGCTCCCGGTGGTTCTCTGGTCCCTCAGAACGACACCAAATCGAGCTACCGGGCAGACTCCCTTCTCCCTAGTCTATGGGGAAGAAGCAGTTATCCCCACAAAACTCATTTACGGGTCGCCTCGAGTGCTTGCCTACGATGAAGTAGCGCATGATCAACACCGGTGTGACGACGCTGTGCTTCTCGAGGAGAACCGTCTCCGGGCTGCTACGCGTGCTCCACGCTATCAGCAAGCCCTGCACCGCTATCATAGCCGTAGGGTTCATGCACGGTGTTTTGAGGAAGGCGACCTTGTTCTTAGGCGCGTTCAGTCCGCCAAGGGTACAAACAAGTTGACGCCGAAGTGGGAAGGCCCTTACCGGGTAGTACGAGTCACCAGACCTAGCGCAGTCCATCTGAAGACCGGAGATGGCATTCAATTGCAAAATTCATGGAACATTGAGCATCTCCGCAAGTTCTACCCGTAAGGCGCAGCTCTCGGGCCCTGCCCGGCAGCCACCCTTTTGTACAGGCCTTGCCTCAGTTGCATGTAACCCCTTGTACAAAGCCAGGCGCAGACCCTGAGCAACAGAGAAATAAATGAAGCGCTGGGGGCCCCCGACAAGTTGCATGCATGCATAAGCATATCATGAGCATCGCATGTTCATGTAGATAAGATCGCATTTGGCATCATTTTCATATGCATAAACTGCAGGCTCCTATAGTGGATTCAGCCCAAGAGGAGACAAGAAGATGAGCCTACACTGCGATCTCTGGCAAGCCAAACAGATAAGTTCTTCCTTGTATCCATACATGTTCTGTAAGTAAAGACTTGTGCATGAGAAAACCCTGCTACCCTTTGAAACTTAGGTGATCCCGCCCTTCGACTCGAACGTTGCTTCGGTCAGGGTGGTCGCAGTGGCCTTTGTTGAAAAAGGACTGGCGGGGGGCTGGTCCCTCTTCATGATTTGTGCCCGGTAGGCCTAACTCCCCGGCAACAAAATAGAGGGTACCGGCAGGGTAGCCTGCCGGGGGAAACTTGTTTACTTATAAATATAGAGGCATCCCACCTCTGCATGGACATATACATGCACGAGTCCCCGACAAGGTTTATCTTTTTCATTAATATGCTTCAAACAAGTACAGACCTTACAGGACACAAACATGGATTCAAGAGATTACATTATTTGAACTAAAATTTGGCAAGTGCCTACATATTTAAGATTAAAAAAAAGATAAATGCCTGAGAAGCCTTCACTTTTTCCTCTCCTTCTTTGAAACTACAGAGAGAAATGAAGAAGGCGGAGGGAAGACCTAGCTGGGATTCGGGGCCTCCCCAGGATCAGGATGGCGCTGTTCCTGGACTAGGAGGAAGGTACCGAAGTGCAGGCGCGAATGGTGGCGCTGACGGAAGCCCAGGCTGAGACGACGGAGTCACCTGCAAACACGACTCGTCGTAACGGTTGCCTCCGTTCTTGACGCATCTTGGGTTGCCGCCGCCTTCTACACTGCCGTCGCCCAAAGCTCCCGCCACGCCCATCGATGCGAACGCCATACGCTCCGGGTAACCCCACAGAGAGCATGGTCGTCCCCGACGGCCTGGAGATATGAAGCCACCGCCCATTGAAGAGACATGCATGGAGACTGGGAGCTCTCCCATGCGCCAGACGAGCGGTGCACTGGGAGATAGGGTTCGCCTTTACCAATGGCAAACCACTTCTGCAACCTCCCTCCAACGCCATGGGAAGAAGAGGAATAGGCCACGATCGACTACCACGCCCCGTGCCCGTTATGGGCCTCGGCGCGGTGTCGTGTACGTTGCCCCTCACTAAAATTGAAGCCACGGGCGACCCGGCGACGAAAACACCACAGTCGCCACCTCCGGTGCTACCACCGCGCCGCCCGAGCGCCCCCCTGAGGCTCATGCTAAGCTCTAAGCTAGGGCCCGGTACCTGGCCCCGGGCTCTCCCTTTCGGCATAACCAGAAGAAATTAGGAATGGAGGAGGAAAGGAGTGTGGATGATGCCTCTGCTCCTCCCCCGCTCTTCCTTTTAAAGATGAGCTCAGGGTGAAGGCTGATTCCCCGGCGGATAATCACCGTCCTCCCCCACCAATCCAAGAAGACCGGGCCCCTGCCTTGATGCTCTCCCGCACCACGCGCCTCCGTTACATACCTCACTTGATGCATGCAGCATACGTGGCTACAGATAAGGGCATGGTGGGAAGAGTGAATTGGCAGTTACTCGCCCGTGCATTAAAGTCATTCACGGACCATTACCAGAGTGGCCCCAAGCTCGGGTTAATGAAGAAGCAAAGAAGATCTCAAAGGGCGAAGCCACCCTTGCGCTCCTGCTTGTGCACTGGTTACGGCCTACCCCGACGACGCCCAGCTGCGCGTTCGTGCCAGGCCCGGGGGCTCCTCTCGGTGCAACAAACCCTGGGTCCGTTGCCCAAATTGTGCACAGGCCCAAGGACAAGATTACAACACCAAGGTCAGATCAAAGCACGAGGGATCAATTCTTTGGCAGGACCAAAGTGCAGATCAAGAAGACCAAGATGAGCCAGAGAAGCAAGATATCGCTAAGGAAAGAACCTCCCTTGCCGGACAGGCGAGCCTGGCAAGGTTGGGTTTGCCCCAGAAGAAAGTCTCTAGATCATCCCGGCAGGCTTGCCGGGGCTTACGGAGGCAAACCACTCCACCGCACCACCTCATCACGACGCACGTTGTCGATCAGTGCGGTGTCAAGCTCCAAAGTGACTAAGTGGCTGCTATTTGCCACATGCCAGCCGCTTCCTACAGAAAATACCCCCAGGCGACACCCGTCCAGAGACGTGTCAAGCAAGTAGGCGCGAAGCTGGTAAAATGGCCCGGCAGGGTCTGCCGGGCAAGCTGAGATGTGACGTTGAGGGGCGCATTTATTGCGCTCTATCGGCCTGCAGAGTTAGGTATGATAGCACTGTTTGCTATCTAATCAGTATGTAATGCCTGATTTGCCACTGTGGTGACCCCTTGATCTATAAAAGGAGGCCCATGGCGACCGTAGAAAGGGTTGGCTGATCCGGACCCTTACACACTCATACGCGCGTAGCTGCTCTCGCCCTGAGGCGACCTTGCCGGGCAAGAGCGCTGCGTTCATCCACCATTTTTCCACCATCAATCCACCAAAGCAGGAGTAGGGTTTTACGCCTCATGGCGGCCCGAACCTGGGTAAAAACTGCCCGTGTGATCTCTGCCGCGCCGTGTGACGCTTCTCTGCTCTTTGTGCAACGTGCTATTGGCCCCATAGGTGGCCGTGGTTTCCCACGACAGAAGGGTTTGGAGAGTGCAAACGCAATGATGACACGGAGATTTTTGGCGTGGTTTCGATAGGTGGTGCTATCGTACATCCATGTTGATGGAGACTTCAACCCACGAAGGGTAACGGTTGCGCGAGTCCACGAAGGGCTCCACCCACGAAGGGTCCACGAAGAAGCAACCTTGTCTATCCCACCATGGCCATCGCCCACGAAGGACTTGCCTCACTCGGGTAGATCTTCATGAAGTAGGCGATCTCCTTGCCCTTACAAACTTCTTGGTTCAACTCCACAATCTCGTCGGAGGCTCCCAAGCGACACCTAACCAATCTAGGAGACACCACTCTCCAAAAGGCAATAGATGTTGTGCTGATGATGAACTCCTTGCTCTTGTGCTTCAAATGATAGTCTCCCCAACACTCAACTCTCTCACACAGATTTGGATATGGTGGAAAGATGATTTGAGTGGAAAGCAACTTGGGAAGGCTAGAAATCAAAATTCTTGTGGTTGGATTGGAATATCTTGATCTCAACACATGAGTAGGTGGTTCTCTCTCAGAAAATGTAGGCTGGAAGTGTTGGCACGTTCTGATGGCTCTCTCACATATGGAGAAGGGGGTGGAGGGGTATATATAGCCTCCACACAAAATCCAACCGTTACACACATTTGACCCAACTCGGTCAGACTGAATATAAGAACTCGGTGAGACCGATTCAATTCAAAATATGAACGTTAGGAATCTCGGTGGGACCGACTGGAACAACTCGGTGAGACCGATGTGCTAGGGCTAGGGCAAAGCCTCATCTCGGTGAAGCCGATTGCGTGAACTCGGTGAGACCAATTTCAGCAAAGAGCAAACAGAGAGTTGGTCAAGCAAACTCGGTGTGACCTATCGCTCACTTCGGTGAGACCGAAATGTTACAAAAGGGAAACAGAGAGTTTGCAGGGCCAGCTCAGTGAGACCGAGATGCATATCGGTGTGACCGAGGTGTTAGGGTTTCTCGCAGTGGCTATGTCAAATGAACTCGGTGGCACCGGATAGAAGATTTTGGTGCGGCCGAGTTTGACTTTTGGTTTTGGACATATTTGGAGTGAGAAAGTGGTTGAGGGCTTTGAAGCAATATCACTAAGCATTTTGAGCAAGTAGACCATCAAGCAACACCTCATGCCCTTTTAATAGTATTGGCTTTCCTATGGACTCAATGTGATCTTGGATCACTAAAATAGAAATGAAGAGTCTTGAGCTTTTGCCAATATGTGTCCTTAGCATTTTGAGGGGACCACATCTCTAGTCCATGCCATGCCATCCATTGAACTTTCTGAAATATTAGACTCGAATGGATATTAGTTCAATGAGCTATATGTTGTTATGAATTACCAATACCTCCCGGGGATTAGTTGCACTTTCACACAGAGCTGATTGTTGCTGATGATTGGCTGCGCAAGATCGGAAGGGAGCTATTAACTGCTGGATGCACGAATGCGGAGAAGGTGCGCTTTGCTGCACATCAACTTGATGGACCCGTAGCCTCCTGGTGGGAGAACTACACTACCACCTATCCCATTGCCATAGTTACTTGGGATCAGTTTCAGCAGGCCTTCCGCATCGCTCATGTCTCAGCTAGAGCCATGAGTTTGAAGAAGCATGAGTTTCGCAAGTTATGCCAGGGGAATCATACTGTGGGGCAGTACGTGGATGAGTTCAGTCAGTTAGCTCGCTATGCCCCAGATGATGTTGCCACAGATGCCGCAAAGCAGGAGAAGTTTCTGGAAGGACTCAATGATGAACTGGGAATGCAGCTAATGGTGGCTACCTTCAACAACTACCAGGAGCTGGTAGACACGGCCATCATCCTTGAAGGTAAGCAGTAGCAGATAGAGAACCGCGAGCAGAAGTATGGACAGGGAAAGTACAGCGCTGGAGCTCAGCAGAAGCCCCGTTACACCCCTTACAACGGGAATACCGGATCAAGATTCTGTAAGTTTGGAAGACACACTCACCACACCCATGGAGGGCATACTCATTGTCGGTGCAACAACCATTTGTGTTTACCGCCCGGACTTGTGCACAGGCATGCTGACAATCATACATCAATTACCTGAACATGACACAAGATAAGCCAGAGAAACCGCTCTTCATGAGATCAAGGAGAGCATTAAGAAGATCAACACTACAAAAAAAAGACACATCCGTGACATTTTGGCCCGAACGAATTTTTTTTTCTGTCATGCTTATGACACTTCTATGACGATAATTGTGACAAAAGGACGTATCATCATAGATGTGGTGGGCTATTACTTCTATGACAAAAAATCATGACAGAAAATGGGCTTTTCGTCTTGGGCCGTCTAGGGACGCACCTGCATAACATTCTTTGGGCCGTCCATGATGGAAAAAATCGTGGTAGAAGCGAGGGCGAGGAAAATTTCGGGGAGTTCCCGGTTACGGTGTGTCGTGGGTTTATCACGGCAGATGCCCTAGTGAAAGGACTTCGGTGTGGAGCCATCGCAGCGTAGGTTAGCTTGGAGGGGTTGATCGGGACAAAGGACACAAAGGGTTTACCCAGGTTCGGCCCCTCACAATGAGGTAAAAGCCTACATCCTGCTTCTAGTTGTATTGCTTGGGTTTCGATTACAAGGGAGCGAATACGCTTGACCTAGTTCTCGACTTGTTGTTTCTTGCCTTAAGCCGCCGCCAGGTCTCGCCTTTATATACACAGGTCGAAGCCTGGCAGCTTACAAGAGTCCGAGCCGGGTCACACAACGTGACCAACCCGGTTTCAAAATTACCTTATCTTAACAGACAAGTCACCATATGGCGGTTCACATGTCCGGGTCTTGGGCTTTCACCAGGCCCACTCCTATGAGCCGCCATCTTCACACTTCATCTTCTTAGGCCTGCTTGGGCCTTCTTCATGTTAAGCCGCCAACGGTGTAACCCGGCCCCTCCTGGGCGGGTCACACCTCGGAGCTATATCCTCAACATTAGGCCCCAGATTGATTTGAACTTGTTCATGTCAATCTTCAATCTTGATTCAGCAACTCCTTTGATTTTTCTTAACTCTTAACCTGACAAGATGTATATAACCCGCCATTAGAGAGAGATAACGTCCCATTATAAATCCCAGAAAAAACCTCATGACTTCACAACAGATCTTTGCATTAATCCTTCATTCCGAGAATCGAGGCACTTTTGTTGTTAAGATAATGATCATGCCCCCTCGATCTTCGTGCCTGCCATTTACTGTTCACCTTTTCCCTTGTAAATATCAGGGGGGTGTCCTCTTTTTCACCCTTTACCCCTGCCCCTTTCTCTTCTTCCTCGCGCAACCGAAGGGTCCGGAGCTCCGCCGCCGTGGTTGACCTCCACCATAACTCCGACCTGGCCGCTGCATCAACCTTATTTTGTCCAGAAAACATGGCACCCCTCCGCTGTTCATCAGCATCGCCAGGTATTCATCTTCCCTTGCTTTCAATCTGCATTAGGGTTTTCTCCGTTCATCGATGTTCGTCAGCATTCCTCACGCTTGCCTGCAGTTCTTCCAATACACTGCTTGTTTGGATCTCAATAAAACATAAAAATCGTGCGGGAGCAACTTTTAGTAACTGCCTTTCATCATAGATCCATTCCTTTATTCCAAGATTCATCTTTCAACACAGTAGTTCGTCCTCCATGTTTTAGGTTTAAGAATAACTTCTCTTTTCTGAACTGCCATAGATCCATGAATATAGCTACGATCTGGGAAATCTGTTTATGCAACACTTAGCAGAATTTCTAGCACTTTCATCTTCATAAATTGCTGATCCACCGTACCACACACGGCGGCTTATATAAACTTCTTATAACCCGCTAGCTTCTGGCCGGCTTAAAACTCGAAAACAGCTCTGCGCTGCAATATTGTATTTACTGTATCAATTTTCCTGCTCACAGCTTTGTTACCTCTGGCTCACCATGACCAAGACACCCACCACTTGCGATTGGATCCCTTCAAAAGTTACTGAAGAGACCCTTAATGAATATGTGACCATGGGTGTTTTGGCCGCCAAGGTAATCATTCATTGGCGAGTTCCTGGTTCTGAATGCCCTCCGGAGCCTCAAGAAGGCGAGGTTGTAGTTTTTACAGATCATCTGCTCCGCGGCTTTTCGTCGCCCGGCTCAAAATTCTTTCGTGACGTTCTACACTTTTATAACCTCCATCCTCAAGATATTGGTCCCAATTCTGTCTCCAATATATGCAATTTTCAAGTATTCTGTGAAGTATACCTTGGTGAAGAACCTTCTATAGATCTGTTCAGAGATCATTTTTATATCAACCGCCAAACTAAGATGCCCGACGGGCTTAGTCTTGAACTTGGAGGTGTTTCAATTCAAAGGCGGAGAGATGTGACCTTCCCCGTAGCCACCTTGCCGAGTCATCCAAAATATTGGAACTTCACCTGGTTCTACTGCAAAGATACCTCTCCAGAAGGAGAAAACCCCTTGCCGGGCTTTCGCCCACATCGTCTTCCTACCAGTGGCCCACTGCCAGGGCGGATGACTGTTTTAGAGCGCGGTCTTTATTTTTCTACTTTTTCAAAGATCCGGGCCTTTATTGCAAATGGCTTAACTGGAGTTGACCTTGTCCGCTGCTGGGTCTCGTGGAGGATTCTACCTTTAAGCCGCCGCCCTGGCTTAATGTGTACATATACTGGTGATACCAAAGATCCCTTGCACTACAATCCCACTGAACTGACTGAGAAGGAAATCAATGAGACTGTCAAGACGCTTCTTGGTGAGTCATTGGCTAATTGCAGCAAGACGGGTCTAGCTCCTTATTATACTCTTAACTCACCACCAGCCATAAGTATTCTTGCATATATATTACTTGCCTTTGTCTACCTCTCTGGTTTTGATGTTATTACTCATATGCGCTCAGGCCAACTCTTCCTTCTGGAAAAGGAAGATACAGAACACTGCTGCCCCAACCAAACGGGTCAAAACAACCACTCGCGGTCCGGGTCATCCAAAGAAGCCCACAACGCAAGAACAGCTTGCCCTAGATGACTCAGAGGTAGCACTTGATTCACTTGGTATTCTCTTTATACAACTTATTGACGCTGATTTCCCTCAGGAGGAAACGGAGACAAGCCAAGCTGACAGCACTGAGGTAATCTCTATCTCCTCCGACTCAGAAATTTTGCCAAGAGAGAAAATACGGCGGGTCGCCAGAAAAGTATGGTTTTCCCATCCTCTCGCTCACTTAGATCCAAACTTTCTTTTGAAGAAACAGCAGCACAAGATTAGATGGCATACTCAAAACAACGGCCAAGAAGAACTTATGGCCGGCTTGCCCAACACGCCATCGGTTCGTAAACATCGTCATGAGGTGCCTCATAGTCCTACTTCCTCTCTTTCACAAGCCGGTCTCATACTGCAACCTCTTAATTCTTCTGACTCGTCATATCAGGATACTTCTCATTCATCTGGCGACTCAAACGGCTCACAACTCCCCACTTTTGTGGTTAACCCGATGTAAGTATTATTGCTTGTTGACTAATTTACCTTGCCCATTCATACTTATTAAACTGAATAATTGTCCTTACAGAGCAAAGGCGAAGACGGGCAAGAAGCAAAAACCTGGCCCTTCCAAGATTGCTGAGGCTTCTGAACAAGAGAAGCAGGCACCGACAGCCGGCGAAGCTCAAACCCAGGAACTTGAAGATCTTGAGAGCCGGCAGGACGATCCACCTCCTCAAATTGATCCTGTCAATCCTGACTTGGCTGCAAGTGTTAATGATGACCCAGCGACCAATCAAGACCCGCCAAGTCCCAAACCATTGTCTCCTGTCAAACATTCAGACAAGTATTCTGCTGATGCCCATGTGGAAGAGGTAATCATTACTGGAACAGCTTATCAACCGCCCAGCATCTCCACAATACTAGCCAAACATTCCGCCAAGGATGAAGCACGTTTATCTGACAAAGAGAAGCCCAAGCTTGATCTTGAGAATTACTCCAAGCTGAACACCGGTGAACTGTACTCTGGTTATCTGAGCTGGCTTCATACAAGCCATGACCTGGAAGCCAGTTTAGTCAATATGATGCGACAGAAATATGAGGTATGAAATCACCTCCTCCTTGAACTTTATGCAGATATATATACACTTATCTAGCCCCCAAGTCTTAATCATAGGAAAAGATCATTGAATATGCTTAAGACTTGCAGCAACATGTAAACTTAAATTGTCAAGTCGTAACCCCTTTAAGGCCGGCTTACCAAAGCCGTTTTAACCATGCTGTAATCAAAAGTCTTTCACAAAAGAATCCAGTAGAACCCTCAAGGGCCGGATTATCATGTAAGGATGAACCGGGTCTTCCATATAATTTTTGAAAAGTATCGGCCATAGCCCCCAAGAGCCGGCTTAGCCTGAAAAGATAAACTGGGTCTATTGTATTTAGGCTTAACTTGAGAATTGGCATCCATAACCCTCAAGGTCTGACTTATCATGCAAGGATGAGCCGAGTCTTCCATATGTTTCTTAAGAATTCAGATCGTAGCCCTCAAGGGCCGGGTCATCTAATGATGATGAACCGGGTCCCATGCACCAAATTTTTCGTCACACATTAGCTCCCAAGTGCCAAGTATATTGCTTGCAATGTGCTTGGGACTTAAAAATACTCCTTTTATTCATGCTGAATAGCACTGATGCCTCTCAATGCTCACTTGCAGGGTACCTTAAGCTTGAATGACTCGCAGCTAGGCGAGCTAAGAAAAATGCTCAAACATCAAGAGTCGGAGACACAGAAAGCTGAGAACAAGTTGACACTTAGCTTGGAAGAAAATGAGAAGCTCAAGGCCAATTTCAAAACTGAAAGAGCCGCCTGGGAAAAAGAAAAAAACTTCATTATTACAAAGGGCAGAAGCCGCCGAGACTTCCTTGAAGAGCACCACTGCGGAACTGTCCGGGTTAAAGCAATGAATTTCGCAGATGACATCTGCTATCTTTGGTAAGCAAAACCTTAACTTTTTAGCCTTTCACAATCTTATTCATTTTGACTCGCCTGGCGACTCATCTATATATTTGCTCAACAGGCCCCAGAAGCTCCAATCTTGGCCAGGATATGCTTGTAAAGCTGAAAGCCGTATATGTCGGCGTTCTGGGAACCGGGGTACCCAGACTTGCCTGCCTGTGGCCCATAGCGTGGCTTCATCAGTGGCCTGGTACGACCCTTCTCCAGCATCAACAACACAAGACCCTCGTGAGGGGCCAAGCCTCGCGAGGCGGATGACGCCAAGACCTCCGGAGGGAGTGGCTTCCCCAGGCCGGCTCCTGAGGAGCGGAGATTTCCATGCAAGCCCCACCTCGTGAGGTTCAGATGACGCAAGCCATGATGACCAAGGACAGGCTGGCGCCAGCAGGCGCAATACAACAAGTTTCCTCTTCGGCACTAAGGAAGCAAGCGCAGACACAGAGTCCCAAGGAATCAGCCAAAGGTTTCCATTCCCGTGCTACAAGACCAGGACGGCAGGACGGAGGTCATCGCCGAGCCCACCACGACGTCACGACCAGAAGCTTTGCAGGCGAAGACCACCTTTTGTCAGGATAAGATGTACTACTTGTCTCCCTTCAAACTTGGCCGTTGTGGGATCCCTTCCCGCCTTCATTTTGGCGGAAGGGGACCGAGGTCACTATAAATATAGCTAGGCCACCACCACAGGAGGGGGACGAGAACCAGATCATCCTCACCAGCACACACCAGCACAAGAACACTCCTCCTGAGGTTGTTCTCCCTGTGTACTAGTTCATCCTCAGCCCACCTCGAGGCCAATCCACCACAAAACAGGAGTAGGGTTTTACACCGCAAGGTGGCCCGAACCTGGGTAAACTGCTAAGTCCCTTTCCTTTTCTGTTCATCGAGCTAGGCAGTGAGATCGATGAGTCGGTAGGCTGGGGAGATTGAGTTCTTCGCACGCACCCCAGAGTTCGAACCTTTCTTGGGTCTACGGAGCCCTGAATCCGACATTTGGCGCGCTAGGTAGGGGTGCGTCGGAGCCTCTCTTCCGCCGGCTGATTCGCCCCCGTTGCACCGTTCCCATGGCTGACGCTCCTCGAGTTCGTGCTGAGCGCCGGGCCGCTCTCGCCGCCAACGTCACGCAGTCGGCACCGGCGAGCGCTGACGACCTCTCCATCGCGCGCCCCGCGGTGACGGCGCCTCACGCAGTCGCGGCCATCCTCGATGGGTCGCAGGCGCCAGCTTCGGATCGCCATGTCAAGCAGTTCTTCTGCCAAGTGGGTGCCGCGCGCGCGCAGCGGGGAGCTCCTCCGGGCTGGGCGGCGCCTAAGGCCGACCTCACCTTCGACTCAGGGGACCACCCCAAGACCACGGCCGGCGCCGGCGCGCTCCCTATGCTCTGCACCCCCACCATCTGCAACGTAGCAGTCACCAGGACCCTCATCGACGGTGGCGCTGGCCTCAACATCCTCTCCGCGGAGGCGTTCGGCCTGCTTCACATGCCCTACGGCCGGCTCCTCCCCACCAAGCCTTTCTCTGGGGTCGATGATGGCTCCACCTGTCCCCTAGGGTAGATCCGCCTCCCCATCACCTTCGGCACACGCGGCAACTACCGCACCGAGCTCATCGACTTCGACATCGCCCGCATCGGCCTCTCATACAACGCCATTCTCGGGTACCCGGCCCTGGCTAAGTTCATGGCGGCAACCCATCCAGGCTACAACCTCATGAAGATGCCGGGAAGCAGCGGCATCCTCACTGTGGCGGGGGACACCAAGGATGCGCTCACGACCCTCAAGCTCGCCTACAAGGCCGCGGCGGCCGCGCGGCCGATCGAGGATAAGGCTTCGGAGGGCCCGGGGGCTGCGCCAACAAAGAAGAAGCAATTGTTCTCTCAAGACAAGGCTAAAACGAAGCAGGTGCCGGTCGATGAAGACGGAGGGGCCGGCCCTACCTTCACCATAGGTGCCGACCTCCCTCCGGGCCAGGAGGAGGCACTGGTCAGCTTCCTCCGTGTGAACAAGGGCATTTTTGCGTGGAAAGCTACGGACCTGGTCGGGGTTCCGCGTGGGGTAATCGAGCACCACCTGAGTGTGTGCCCCAACGCACGCCCAGTGAAGCAGAAGGCACGACGGCAAGCCCCGGAGAAGCAATCGTTCATCGTCCAGGAAACCCACAAGCTTCAGGAAGCCGGCGTCATTCGGGAAGTGCGGCACCCAGATTGGCTCGCGAACCCAGTTATCGTCCCCAAGAAGGGTGGGAAGGAGCACATGTGCATCGATTTCACCAACCTCAACAAGGCCTGTCCTCAAGACCCTTTCCCTCTCCCGCGCATCGACCAGATTGTCGACTCCACTGCCGAGTGTGATTTACTGTGCTTCCTGGACGCCTTCTCGGGCTATCACCAAATCAACATGGCGGTGCAGGATGTTGAGAGGACGGCTTTTCTGACCCCGTGCGGGGTGTACTGCTACACCTGCATGTCGTTCGGGCTGCGTAATGCAGGAGCAACCTTCCAACGGTTGATGCACATCGCCCTAGGGCAGCAGCTCGGGAGGAACACTGAGGCATACGTCGATGACATAGTGGTGAAATCTCGGGAGGCGAGAACCCTTATCAAAGATCTGGAAGAGACATTCGCCAGCCTGCGCCAAGTAAACCTGCGGCTCAACCCGGAAAAATGCGTGTTTGGCTTCCCATCCCGCAAGCTGCTGGGTTTCCTGGTGTCGCACCAAGGGATCGAGGCCAACCTAGAGAAGGTCAAGGCTATAGAAAGGATGAGTCTGCCCCAAACCCTCAAGGAGATACAGAAGCTGCCGGGCTGCGTGACCTCGCTCGAGCACTTCATCTCCAAGTTAGGAGAACGCGCCCTCCCCTTCTTCAAACTGATGAAAAAGAAGGGCCCGTTCGAGTGGACTCCGGAGGCTGATGCGGCCTTTCAAGACCTTAAGAGGTACCTCACCAGCCCACCGGTGATGGTGGTGCCGCGCCCCCTTGAACCCTTGGTGCTCTACCTAGCCGCCACCCCTCACTCTGCTAGCGCAGCGCTGGTGGCGGTCCGGGAGGAGCGCCCCATCAAGGGCTCGCGGAGTAGCACGTCGTGCCTGGCCGACGCGTCGCGGCCTCAGGATGGCGCTCCTGAGGCCTCGGCCACCCCACCGGTCAGCCGAGCCCCTGAGGATGGCGCTCCGAAGGCCACTGCTGCTTCGACCAATGACAAAGCTCCTAAGGTCCCTCAGCCTCAGGAGATGCAAGACCCCACCAATGCCTCCGCCCTCGTCGAGCACCCAGTATGCTTCGTCAGCATGGTGCTGCGCGATGCTCGGGCGCGTTACCCCATGCTGCAGAAGCTTTTGCTCGCACTCCTCGTCACCTCCCGAAAACTATGTCACTACTTCCAAGGTCACCCCATCAAGGTTGTCTCAGCTTACCCCTTGGAGAGGGTGCTCCGAAGCCCGAACGCCGCGGGAAGGGTCACCGAATGGAACATCGAACTGCAGGCGTTCCAGTTAGAGTTCAGCACCACCAGGATCATCAAAGGCGCGGCACTCGCTGACTTTGTGGCAGAATGGATTGACGCCCCTGGCCGGGAAGTGGGTGAGGACCATTCTCTCACCCCCGGAAGCGAAGCACCGGATGGTTGGGCCATGTACTTCGATGGAGCATTCGCGCGTCAGGGCACGGGGGCTGGAGCCGTGCTCATCTCGCCCACACAAGACAAGCTCTACTACGCCGTGCAGCTCTGCTTCCAGCACGGCGAGAAGGTCACCAACAACATCACAGAATACGAGGGCCTAATCGCCGGCCTCAAGGCTGCAGCAGCCCTAGGGATAAGGCGCCTCACCATCAGCGGCGACTCCCAACTCCTCGTCAACTTCTCCAACAAGGCGTACAATCCAAAGGACGATCACATGGAGGCATAGCTCGAGGAGGTATGCAAAATTGAGAAACGATTCTTGGGCTTGGAATTGCAGCACGTACCGCGTGGCACAAACAAGGAGGCGGACGACATCGCCAAGAGGGCGTCCCGACGTCTACCTCAGGAGCCCGGCGTCTTCGAGGAGTGGCTTTTCAAGCCATTGGCGGCTCCACCCGCTGCAGCACCAGCACCGCTTCAGGAGCAGCTTCCCCAGGCGCCCCAGCTTGCGGCCCGACCTCGGGAGCCCGCCTGCTCCTCGCGCTCAAACCTCAGGAGGGGTGCTGGACCGAGGAGTTCAAGACGTACCTGCTCCAGGGCACCTTGCCAGAGAAGGAGGAAGACGCAGAGCGAGTCGCCCGCCAGGCCACTTCGTACTGCATTTAGGACGGTGAGCTTTACCGGAAGCGACCGAACGATGTTTCTCTACAATGCATCTCCAAGGAGCAGGGGTGCGAGCTGCTGGCCGACATACATGGTGGAGACTACGAGCATCACTCCTCATCACGCACCCTCGTCGGCAAGGCATTCCGCAGCGGATTCTACTGGCCCACGGCGCTTAATGATGCCACCGAGCTGGTAAGATCTTGTGAGGCCTGTCAGTTTCATGCCAAGCAGATTCACCAGCCTGCCCAGGGACTCCAAACCATCCCGCTGTCATGGCCGTTTGCGGTCTGGGGGCTGGACATCCTTGGTCCATTCCCTCGAGCGCCCAGGGGCTGCCGCTACCTCTACGTCGCCATCGACAAGTTCACCAAGTGGGCGGAGGTGGACGCCGTCCGTGCCATCCCGGCCGGCTCGGCCGTCAAGTTCATCAAGGGCCTCTTGAGCCGCTTCGGGGTCCCTAACCGCATCATCACCGACAACGGCTCGCAGTTCACCAGCAACCTTTTCAAAACATATTGTGCTAACCTTGGAACGCAGATATGCTACGCTTCGGTGGCACACCCTCGGAGCAACGGCCAGGCCGAGCGAGCAAACGCAGAAGTCCTGAGAGGCCTCAAGGTGAGGACCTTCAAGAAGAAGCTCGAGGCCTGCGGCAGGGGCTGGCTCGACGAGCTCCAGTCTGTGCTGTGGTCCATCCGCACCACCGCAACCAAGCCGACGGGCGAGACCCTGTTCTTCCTCGTCTATGGAGCCGAGGCGGTCCTCCCTCACGAGGTCAGGCATCGCTCTGTGCGGGTCTTGGCATTTAACGAGGCATGCCAGGATGCCTCACGGGGGATGGACCACATGCTGGGGGAGGAACGCTGCCGCCAGGCCTCGCTCTGGGCAGCGAGGTACCAACACGCGCTGCGGCGGTACCACTGCCGCAGCGTCCGCTCTAGGACGCTCGAGGTGGGTGATCTCATCCTGAGGCGGGTGCTCTCCAGGGAAGGGCTGCATAAGCTCTCGCCCATGTGGGAGGGCCCGTTCAGGATCGACCATGTCTCCAGGCCTGGCACCGCGCGCCTGGAGACGCAGGACGGGATCCCCATCCAGAACGCCTGGAACATCCAGCACCTCCGGAAGTTCTACCCATGAAGCAAGGCCCCGGCCTGTGAAGGTCTCCGCTCGTGACACTCTCATGTAATAATGAGTTGGGGCTGTGCATGCCCCGGAGTCTCCTGAGTGCCGCCCCTGGGCCTCACGGGGGCTCCCACCCACGTCCTAGTGGAGGCCCCATGCTCCGCGCTGGTGGGAAGACAAGAAGACTAGTCTAGGTGCCGGACGCGGCTTTCTTTTGCTTGCTTTCTGTAGCTGGTTTTCGACTTCTTGAGTGAAATTTGGAGCTTTCGCGTCTTTCATTTGCAAGAGTTGGAAAGTTTCTCTCTTCTTCTCTCTTCGCGGTGTTCGCCTCTCCAACCTTGTCCCAGGAAGAGCGGTAGTTGCCCGTCACTCCTCCTCTCACGCCCCGCGCGCGGGGGCTAGGTATGGTGTGTGTGCGCCCGGGCTCGCCCGCGACCACACCTCACCAAAATCTTGCTGCCCCAGTTTCGGTGCCTTAATCCTCGCGTGACTCCCTCGAACGAGCTCACGGGCATGTGCACCAACTTAAGTCCATGCCTCCGGGCATCGCGACGCGGTGTGCTGGCTACAACCAACCCGTGCTCAGGGGTCTGCGCGAGGTAGGACGAGATGCTTCATGAGGTTTTCTAACCCTGCAGCTACACGATGCCTCCCGAGGCTCAGCGACTCTCGAGGACCCAACGACCCCCGAGTTTTCAAGAAGGAAGCCCTTGGAAGATGCCCATGGAAGGGCATGCCCTCGCCACATGGAAGCCTGCAGCGAGCACATCGAGCTAAGTTACCCTGAACGCACCTAGTAGAAACATGGACATCACAACATGATATGAAAACAACGAGCATAGCATAATGGCACAAGCGCCAGGGTTCATTACACGCCCCAACAGGGCCCTCTACTTCTTTCAATGCAGGAGGAAAAAAGAAACAAAAGCAAGTTGCGCAACTACGGTGACTCCTGAGGCTCGGCCCCGGCGACACCCAAGCTCAGTCGGAGTCTTCCTCCTGTTTCACCGGGGCACGCCGGTGATGCGGCTCGTCGCCCTCCCCAGTCCGAGCCTGGCGGCGTGGTGGCTCGTCGCGGTCACCATCGCTTGTACTCTACTCAGAAGAGGAGCCCCCGCTGCTGGAGCCGGCGCGGCCGTCGCCAAGGGCAAGTTCACCGCCAGCAACGGCGCCGTCGCTGTCATCTTCGTCGACGCTGTCGCTCTCCGGGTAGCACCCCAGGCCCCGGCCGCTTTCCCCGAAGACCCTGACGTAGAGGATCGCGGCGCCATCGTACCTGAAGTGGAGGGTGCACCTCCCATGCAGGCCGCGTGCGCGGGCGAACGACTGCCACCCGCAGTTCAGGAACACGTTGCCGATGGCGGTGACCTTGACATCCACCCAGGAGACCTTGCTGCAGAAGCCGTCGGCCTGCAGCTAGAGGCCGCCAAGCCCTCCGGCCAGTAGCGTGCTCGCAAAGGAGCGCGACAGCTGGAACCAGATGCCCACAGGCCTCTCCGACCACACGACGAACTCCGGGAGCACGTCGGCTGAGTGGGAGCGCGGTCGTGGCGGCCAGACGACCACCGCGCTCCTCCCCTCATCTCTGAAGCTACCCCGACCGCGGTAGCCCTTGCCACGGGAAGAACCTCCACTGCGGCTGCCGGAGGCGGCGCCCGCTGTCGGAGGAGCGCGCCCGCGCCCTCGAGGGGCCACCGCCGGAGTCGCTGCGTGCTTTCGGGGTCTCCCATGGCCTCTCTTGGGCGGCGGCGAGTCGGGCCCCACCTTGGGGGCCTTCCCTTTCTCCGCCGCAGAAAACCTCCTCCCTGGCGCCATGGTGCTTCGACAAGACAGCGAGACGAGAGGGAAGAAGAAGAAGCAAGCAGCGGGAGGACGGAGATGAGCAGGGGGCTCCGCCCCTCCCCCCATTTATAGCCAAAGGGAGGCCAACCGCCGGCCTCCATGATCTCTGGTAATGATGATCTTTTTGCATGCAGCAGGTTATTGTCAAGTCAGACGGTTGCCGAGGCAGCGTGGGGAAGCGGAGGCGCCCACATCCCATCAAGCGCCATGCATCGACCGGGTCCGCAGGCGGTTAGGGCCCGCGGTGCTTCGCCCTTGCCTTTTGGCTTCACCTCGAAGTCAAGTCCGAGTGTTCCTTGGGCCCGGGGGCTACTGTCGGCGTTCTGGGAACCGGGGTACCCAGACTTGCCTGCCTGCGGCCCATAGCGTGGCTTCATCAGCGGCCTGGTACGGCCCTTCTCCAGCATCAACAACACAAGACCCTCGCGAGGGGCCAAGCCTCGTGAGGCGGACGACGCCAAGACCTTCGGAGGGAGTGGCTTCCCCAGGCCGGCTCCTGAGGAGCGGAGATTTCCATGCAAGCCCCACCTCGTGAGGTTCAGATGACGCAAGCCATGACGACCAAGGACAGGCGGGCGCCAGCAGGCGTAGTACAGCAGGTTTCCTCTTTGGCGCTAAGGAAGCAAGCGCAGATGCAGAGTCCCAAGGAATCAGCCAAAGGTTTCCATTCCCGTGCTAGAAGACCAGGATGGCAGTGTCGGATTTCGGGTTCCGAAAACCCTTGAGAGGTTCGAACTCTAGGGTGCATGCGAAGAACTCGTCCTCCCCAGTCTGCCTACTCGCTAATCTCACAGCCTAGCTCGACGAACTGTAACGAAAAGAGACGTAGCAGTTTACCCAGGTTCGGGCCACCTTGCAGTGTAAAACCCTACTCCTGCTTTGTGGTGGATTGGCCTCGAGGGGCTGAGGATGAACTAGTACAGTGGCGAACAGCCTCAGGAGGAGAGGTGTTCTTGAGCTCGAGTGAGCTGGTGGAGTGAGGGTGATCTGAATGATCCGTCGTGAACTCTCTCTCTCTCAACTTGTCCCTCTCTATGGTGGTGGCTAAGTCCTATTTATAGTGGCATTGGTCCTCTTCTCAAATGAAAGGCAGGAAGGGATCCCACAACGGCCAAATTCGAAGGGAGGCAACTAGTACATGCTATCCTGACAAAGTAGTCTTCGCCTGCAAAAGCCTTTGGTCATGATGCCGTGGTGGTCTCGGTGATGACCTCCGTCCTGCCGTCCTGGCGGTCTTGGTCTTGTTGCACGGGAATCGAAACCTTTGGTTGATTCCTCGGGACTCCGCGCCTGCGCTTGCCTCTTTAGCACCAAAGAGAAAACTGGTACACTACACCCGCTGGCGCCCGTCTGGCCTTGGTCGTCATGGCTCATGTCATCTGGACCTCACGAGGTGAGGCTTGCATAGAGATCTCCGCTCCTCGGGAGCCAGCCTGAGGAGGCCGCTCCTCGTGGAGGTCTTGGTGTCGTCCGCCTCGCGAGGCTTGGCCCCTCGCGAGGGTCTTGAGTTGTTGTTGTCGAAGCTGGGCCATACCAGGCCGTCGATGGAGCCACGCCGCGGGCCGCAGGCAGGCAAGTCTGGGTACCCCCGTTCCCAGAACACCGATAGTAGCCCCCGGGCCCAAGGCACGCTCGAACTTGGCTTCGAGGCGAAGCCAAGGGGAAAGTGCGGAGCGCCGCGGGCCCTAACCGCCTGCGGCCTTGGTCGACGCGTGGCGATTGTTGGGACATGGGCGCCACTGCTTCCCCATGCCGCCTCAGCAACCGTTCGACTTGACGAAACTCCGCTGCATGCAGAGAAGAACCATCATTGCGTGGGATCGTGGAGGCCGGCGGTTGGCCTCCCTCCGGCTATAAATGAGGGGAGGGGCAGAGCCCCCCGAACTCATCTCCATCTTCTCGCTGCCCGCTCCTTCTTCTTCTTCTTTGTCTCGCCATCTTGCAGCAGCATCCATGGCGCCGATCAGGAGATTCTCTTCAGCGAAGAAGGGAAAAACCCCTCGGGAGGAGCCGGGGCCACTTCCACCGAAGAAGAGGCTCGGCCGCCCTTACGACGCTGATGAAGGGCAAGAGGTGATGCGGCCTTGGTACGAGCGGCCTCCGCCTAGCTTCCCGCTTCCTCTGTACGCCCGCGCGCAAGGCTCCGGACAGGGTGGCAATGCCCAGCGCCGCGCGGGCCGGGGTCTCGGCGGACTGACCGAGGCCGCGGGGCCAGCAGGCCGGCGAACCCATGGTGAGGGGACCTCGCGCGAGTTCATGGTGTGGGCGGCAATCCCGCCACGCACATGGATCTGGCTCCCGAGGTTCTTCGCTGAGGAGATGCTGCCGAGGGGGCCACTTGAGCTGTGGCTGCAGCACGCCGGGTGGTGCGGCCTGGCCACAGGGGCGGAGGTCGAGGTCATCCCCCCGGGTGACATCTTCATGACCCGAGGATCGGGCGAGGTCGCCCGCGCATGCCGTCCAGAGGGGGCCCTCACCATCCACTTTGAGTACGATGGCGCCTCTACGTTGTTCTTCAAGGTCTTCGATGAGGAGGGCCGGCATCTGGAGTGCTGCCCCGAGGGAAGCAGTCCGTGCAGCGCGGCCACGGACGTTGAGCCCGTCTCCGGCAGCTCCTCCAGCAGCAGCGACGACTCCTGGGAATCCAGCGACTCTCCCGAGCCCAGCGATTCTCCGGAGTCCAGTGACGACAGCTACGTGCCGCCGAGCTCTTGCCGTGCCCGGAGCGCGGCAGCGGCGTCCGCTCGGTGTCGTCGGTGATGCCCAGTGGCCAGGGTCCCTTGATGTTTCCTTCTTTTGTTTCCCTGCGCGGAATTGTGACAAGCCCCGTGGGGGTATGTAAAAAACTGTAATGCTTTTGTTCCAATGTTTATTATTCCTAGTATGATGTTGCAGCCGCGCATCTTGCTTCGGCATGGTTCCTCCTTTTCGTTCTTGCGGTAGCTTAGTGCTCTACACCGGCAGGTCCCAGTCCCCAGGCAGGCTTCAGCTGTCGCTGGTATGCCAGGTCACGATGCCGTGGTCAAGGCCAGGAGGTGAGCGGCCCGAGGTCCTGTAAGAGCTCCCGAGGCGCGATGCTCAAGAGGTCCCCTTTGGCGTGCAGGCAGCTCCCTGGAGGCCGAAAAGGGAAGCGGCATTGCCGAAGTGAGATTGCGAGAATCAAAATACCGGACGATGAGGTTCACTCTGATATGCATGGGTGACTTATCTTAGTAGGCCTGAAGTGATTCCTTTGCGCAGCGCCTGATTGTGCCTTGGCAGTGATGCTTCCAGGTAGGGCTCACTTCGACCTCCCCTTCTCCCCGCTCATCTAGGTGCTCTACGTCCTAGGGTCCCGACCCTCGAGCGAGGCTCAGCCGCCGCTGGTATGCCAGGTCACGATGCCGTGGTCAAGGCCAGGGGGTGAGGGCTGGAGAGTCAGTAAGAGCTCCTGAGGCGCGATGCTCAGGAGCCCCCCCTTTAACGTGCAAGCGAATTGCGTGAAAAAGCGATGGCCGGCGGGGCCACCCATGGCTAAACTCCATGGATTCCTGCGGGTTAGTCTGAGAGGAGAGTATAACTCATAATCGCACTTGCTGTCCTGCCGCTGATCTTTCCGCAAGAAGATGAAGGCACTGATGATCTGGTGAGGTGACGTGCGCGGGGCAGGCCGCGAGCCAGAGCTCGATCTCTCAGATTTGTCAGCGTTGCAGGGACGGACCCGAGCACAAGCTCCGTGACAGCATGTGTAGTCCCCGTTGCGGAATGAGCAAGAGGCTGGTCAGCAATGCGGGAGGTCGCAGAGGCGATAGAACACCAGGCAAGCAGGTGATAACATAAATCAACCCATAGATAAGGTAGAGCTAGTTCTAATAGATGCAAAATGATACATGCCGTAGGGACAAAACCACGCGGCTTGGGGATAATGCAGCCCGAGGGCCGCCCCCAGCTGAACAAACCAGAAAATGTCACCTGGCACCGTTGCTGAAGAGATGTTGGAGTAGCTGAAGACGCGTGCCGCAGAAGTCGCTCCTCATGAGCCGCCCAGGCCCTGAACCTCGGGAGGCTCTGGGGGCCCAGGGGGCTCGCGAGGATCCATCTCCTCCTGTGACAGGATCGCCTGGCTTCTGGCCTCATGAGCCGCCAGGACGCCCCGCATGTGGCGTTGGAATGCAGCAGCTGTGCTCGACAAGCCCAAAGGCATGCGAATCATAGCTGTGAGGGGGACCCTGGCACCGGCCAACGCAGGACGGCCAGAAGCGCTCCTGAGATGCAGCCCTGGGATGTTGACGCAGACGCGCAGCTCGCTGTCCTCGCCGGGACAAGGAGCCATGCCGGGTGGTGGGCGATGGTCGCCTCGCATAGCTCTTGCCTCCTGAAGCTCCTTGATTGCCTTGGTGATGAACTCCTGAGCACCTGGCACTTCGCGCCTTGTACCCTCCTGGCGGAAGCACGCGCCGAAGCACGCCTCCACATGGTGCCTGAGCGCCTCCCTCGTGACGTTGGCCAGGTCAGAGTCCCTCCAGAGGAGAGCCCCCGAGCCCAGCCTGAGAGGGGCACCGGGCGCGCCTTCCTATGCGAGAGAGGGAGGCGCCCCGTCAGTGAGCGTAGGGCTTGAGGTGGTGCTGCTGGACACCCCGCTCTCCTGAGGTCCTTGGTGGAGCAGCTGCTTCTTCTTCTTGGGGACAGCCTCAGGAGGGTAGACGGCGCCTTCATCATCTGGGTTCTCGACCGTCGCAGCCTGGAAGGCGCGCTCGAGAGAGCACACCGCGTCCTTCTCTTCGCAGGCGACCGTGATGACGCCGCAGCTCCCTGGCATCTTGAGGACATTGTAACCATGATGAGTCACCGCCATGAACTTGGCCAGGGCCAGATACCCAAGGATGGCATTGTATGGAAGGCGAATGTGGGTGACATCGAAGTCGATGAGCTCGGTGCGGTAGTTGTCGCGCTTGCCGAAGGTGACAGGGAGGCGGATCTGCCCTATCGGGGTGATGGAGCCGTCGGTCACTCCTGAGAAAGGCTTGGTAGGCTACAGCTGGTCGTAGGGCACCTGGAGTCGGTCGAATGTCTCGATGGAGAGAACGTTGAGCCCCGCACCGCCATCGATGAGATTCTTGGTGACGAGCATGTTGCTGATGGTAGGCGAGTAGAGCATCGGGAGAGCACTGGCAGTTTCCACGCACTTGAGCTGATCGGATGGGCTGAAGGTGATGGTGCACTTGGACCACCTGAGCGGACGCGTTGCCTCGAGCTTGGGGAGGGCCGCGTTCACTTCACGGGCAAACTGCTTGAAGATGCGATGAGAGGCAGGGGCCTGAGCGCCGCCCAGGATGCATGCGATGGCACGAGGCTCCTGGAAGCCCCCAGCCCCCTCGTCTTGGTGGTGGTCGTCGTTCATTCTTGGTGGTGGCGGCAGCGGAGGAAGGCCAGCGTTGCCCTAAGGACGGTCCTCACGAGGCTGGTCTCTCCATGGGCCCTCGCGAGGCTGGCCCTGCCAGCGGTCCTCACAAGGCTGATCGCGCCATTCTTGGCGGGGGTCGCGGCCGTCCCAGCGTCCTCCACCTCGGCCTCCTCCGCGGCCGTAGCCTCGATCGCTGCGCTCGGCGCGTCGACCGAGGTGCCTGTCGCGGATGGCCCTGAGCTCCTGGCAGTCGTTGGTGTTGTGGCTGTGCACGTTGTGGAAGACGCAGAACAGGCGGCTGCCCTTGGATGACTCTGGGTGGTCGCAACTGCGCTTCATCTCTGGTTCGGCCGTGAGCACGGCCGGTCCCTTGCGCTTCACGTCCTTGGCTTTGGCCTTCTTGTCTTCTGGGTCAGCCCCTGGGAGCTCTAGGAGAGAGAGGCGACCTTCCTCAGCTCTCGCACACTTGGTTGCCATGTTGAACATCTCCAGAGCCATGCACAGGTCCTCATGTATGGCGAGCTCCTCCTTCATCTTGACGTCGCGGACGCCATCAATGAACGCCGAGATGATGGCCTCATCCGACACCTTGGGGATCTTGAGGCGGACGCTGTTGAAGCGTTGGATGTACTTCTGCAAGGTTTCTCGTGGCTGCTGCTTGATGCGCCGCAGGTCACCCACAGCCGGTGGACGGTCGCGAGTGCCCTGGAAGTTGGCGACGAAACGCTCTCGCATTTCGTCCCAGGAGGAGATCGATCCCGCGGGCAGGTTCAGGAGCCACGAGCATGCACCATCCTTGAGGGCCATGGGAAACCAATTCGCCATAACCTTCTCGTCGCCGTTGGTTGCCTCGATGCTCAGCTCGTAGAGCTGCAGGAACTCGGTAGGGTCGGGGGTGCCGTCGTAGCGCGGAGGCAGGTCGGGCTTGAACTTCCCCGGCCAGACGATGCTGCGAAGCTCTGGAGTGAATGAACAGCAACCCGCTGTGGTCACGGGAGCCCGTCGTGGAGGTGGAGCCTGGTCTTGGCGCTCACGCGCCACCGCTGCAGGCGGCGCGCGATCTTGACATGGCGGTGCCGGGAGTGCACGAGCATCTTCTTGCGGCCGCTGCACCACCTGGCAGCTTTCATCTTCACGTGCCGGTGCCCTGCGCGGTGGGTCACGCCGCGGGGCCTCGCGCCTTGGCTCAAGGGCGACATCTTGAAGGGGAGGTGGAGGAGGTGCTCCGTGGGCTACGTCACCCGCAGTAGGCGGCGGGTGAGCCAGCAAGCGAGATGGTGCAGGAGAGTCCCCGACGGTGCTGACAAGCTCGGCGATGCGGTCCAGCCAGTCCTCGTAGAGGTCGTCGACGGGGCGGTAGCGCAGGAGCTCGTGCTCCATGAGCAATGCAGCCTGCGCGTTCGTCGGCCCGCGACGAGCATGAGACGACGAACTAGCCGGAGTCAGTGACGGGGTGGCGGTGCGTCCATCCCGCCGCATAGAAGGGTGCAGCGACAAAGCTTGCTGCTCGTGCCCCGCGGGGCCGGTGGCGTCGTTCGCCACTGGAGACGGGGGACGGCGAGGGCAGCCATCACCCGCAGGTGCTGTCTGAGTGACGCGGGTGGCGAGGGCAGCCCGACGCTCAGCGCGAGCTCGACGAGCGTCAGCCATGGAAGCGGTGGAGCGATGGTGGATCGACCGGCGGAAGAAAGGCTCTGACGCACCCCTACGTGGCGCCCCAAATGTCGGATTTCGGGTTCCGCAAACCCTAGAGAGGTTCAAACTCTGGGGTGCATGCGAAGAACTCGTCCTCCCCAGTCTGCCTACTCGCTAATCTCATAGCCTAGCTCGACGAACTGTAAGGAAAAGAGAGACAACAGTTTACCCAGGTTCGGGCCACCTTGCGGTGTAAAACCCTACTCTTGCTTTGTGGTGGATTGGCCTCAAGGGGCTGAGGATGAACTAGTACAGTGGCGAACAGCCTCAGGAGGAGAGGTGTTCTTGAGGTCGAGTGAGCTGGTGGAGCGAGGGTGATCTGAATGATCCGTCATGAACTCTCTCTCTCTCAACTTGTCCCTCTCTACGGTGGTGGCTAAGTCCTATTTATAGTGGCCTTGGTCCTCTTCCCAAATGAAAGGCGGGAAGAGATCCCCCAGCGGCCAAATTCGAAGGGAGGAAACTAGTACATGCTATGCTGACAAAAGTAGTCTTCGCCTGCAAAAGCCTTTGGTCATGACGCTATGGTGGGCTCGGTAATGACCTCCGTCCTGCCGTCCTGGCGGTCTTGGTCTTGTTGCACGGGAATGGAAACCTTTGGCTGATTCCTCGGGACTCCGCGCCTGCGCTTGCCTCTTTAGCACCAAAGAGGAAACTGGTACACTGCGCCTGCTGGCGCCCGTCTAGCCTTGGTCATCATGGCTCACGTCATCCGGACCTCATGAGGTGAGGCTTGCATAGAGATCTCCGCTCCTCGGGAGCCAGCCTGAGGAGGCCGCTCCTCGTGGAGGTCTTGGTGTCGTCCACCTCGCGAGGCTTGGCCCCTCGCGAGGGTCTTGAGTTGTTGTTGTTGAAGCTGGGCCGTACCAGGCCGTTGATGGAGCCACGCCGTGGGCCGCAGGGAGGCATGTCTGGGTACCCCCATTCCCAGAACACCGATAGGCAGGACGGAGGTCATCGCCGAGCCCACCACGACGTCACGACCAGAAGCTTTGCAGGCGAAGACCACCTTTCGTCAGGATAAGATGTACTACTTGTCTCCCTTCAAACTTGGCCGTTGTGGGATCCCTTCCCGCCTTCATTTTGGCGGAAGAGGACCGAGGCCACTATAAATATAGCTAGGCTACCACCATAGGAGGGGGACGAGAACCAGATCATCCTCACCAGCACACACCAGCACAAGAACACTCCTCCTGAGGTTGTTCTCCCTCTATACTAGTTCATCCTCAGCCCGCCTCGAGGCCAATACACCACAAAGCATGAGTAGGGTTTTACACTGCAAGGTGGCCCGAACCTGGGTAAACTGCTGAGTCCCTTTCCTTTTCTGTTCATCGAGCTAGGTAGTGAGATCGACGAGTCGGTAGGCTGGGGAGATTGAGTTCTTCGCACGCACCCCAGAGTTCAAACCTTTCTTGGGTCTGCGGAGCCCTGAATCTGACAGTATATGCCCTGGTGGAACAACCTTATACTGGCACTCAACGGACTCTGGTGGCAATCTCCAATGGTAAACAACCACCCACACTTATTAGGAGGTGCTAGCCAAATTGTCCATAATGCCCAAAAAGCTAGAAGAGATAAAACGGTCAGCCGCCCGTGCTGGTGCCATTACTGCCCTCAGCCGAGCCAAAGCGTGGCAAGCAGAACTAGACCCGAAAGAGATGGCCACGGGCTGTCCAGGCCTCAAAGAAGACGGGTCTTCTTTCGATCCAACAGACTTTCTAAAATGCGTAAAAGAGATGCGTCCCTTGGCATACAAACTGGCTGAGGAGGCTGATTTATCCAGGTATCAGCCAGCGTATAATATGGAAAATGCTAAGGTCAAGGCACCGGCTTATGACGTCGTGGATCTCACTCCAACTCGTAAGCACACTTTTGTCCCTGATGTTGATCTGTCCCCAATTATCAATGATGAAGCTATATTCGAAGCCTTAACTGGCATCGCTTGGATGTCACCTGACATCCAGATGGACGAAGAAGAAGAGCCGGAGTGGGATGACCCGGAGTCATCAACCCGCCGCGACGAAGATAACTGAGACCAGGCGGCTCTCAGATCAGGACATAGACATCCTGTGCTACAAAACATTTTGCTCTGATTATTCAGGTCCATGGTGGCCTTGTAATAGGCTAGGTTTGAAAATAATGATCTGTCATGCCATCGTGCATGTTAGCTTTTAACTGCTTAAACCACCAATCTGATGTTTATGATCCGCCGCTGTGCTTTCTCATAATATCATCATCCTTGTGGATCAGACCAATATTTTCATATTCCCTACACACAAGTGGAACAACATATGCCTTGGCTGTCTAAGCCAGGGCGGGTAATAAACCCCAATATAATAGTCTTTGAAAAATTTATATAAAGAGAATAGAGTGAAGGCTATCTGAGCCGAAACATTCTGGCGACTTAAAGTCTAGAGCCAGGGCGGGTTAGAAAACCCTAAATATTCATATAGTTATTAAAAGACACACCTGTAGATTGATATCATGGTGATGTCGTGATAATTATAATCCAGCATGGGTATTAACCCGTAGGCATGAAATATCATGATTTTGATTGCTCAAGGCAAACTATCCTGGCGGCTTAAAGTCTATTATCAGGGTGGGTTACCAACCCAATATGCTCAATTATGAGTCATATAATCAAGGCTACATGGCCTGAATTGTACCAAACACACTTGAGCAGAAAAATTCTTCAATGGATGCAAATCCAAAATATCCAGAAGAAAAGAAATTCAGAAAAAATTCAAGTGCTTTCATAGGCCGCACAACCTTAAAATTCAAGTGCTTTCATGGGCCGCACAGCCGCTAAGATTCAAGTGCTTTCATTGGCCGCACATCCTTAGAGTTGTCCTCGCTCACTGTAAGCCGGCCCTCAAATGACAAACCGCCGTTTTAACCTTAACAAGTTCAGGGTCTTAGTTAAAAGATTAACTGTTAAGAGTACGGTGGGTCATTCAGGATTACCTGGTGGAGTAGCATCATGCAGACAGGCAGGTCAAAACTCGGGATTTGGCATCTAGCCTGGTCACAAGGGTAAGAAAGCTAAACCCAGTGGGTTGGAAGCCCCCAAGTAACCTTATGAACAAATAATAAAGACTCAGATACTTAGAAATGAAATGATAGAGGCCCTGAATTATCAGGGGTGCCGACTTTATTATTTTGATCATAATATATACATTGATAAAAGTATGTACAGCACAAGAGCCGGTGGCTCAAGTGTAATAAGGCAGAAGATGAGCAATATTCCAGGACCGGTGGGTCTCCTCCTCTGACTTGCGTGATTCCTTGTGTTCTTGTATATCAATGAGGTAGTATGACCTGTTATTCAGGTTCTGACTGACCACAAAGGGTCCTTCCCAAGGAGGGGATAACTTATGCAAATCTGTTTGATCTTGGATTAACCGGAGCACCAAGTCGCCTTCTTGAAAGTTTCTGGTCTTGACTCTGCGGCTATGGTAGCAACGCAGATCTTGCTGATATATCACCGAACGAGCCACCGCAAGGTCACGCTCCTCATCCAACACATCAAGTGCATCCTGACGTGCTATTTCATTAGCAGCTTCAACATAAGCCACCACACGGGGCGAGTCATGACGGATATCACTTGGAAGAACCACCTCTGCCCCGTAGACCATGAAAAAGGGCGTATAGCCTGTTGACCTATTGGGAGTAGTATTGATGCTCAAAATATGGAGGGTGACTCCTTAACCCAACAACCCGGTGTTCGCTGCAAAGGAACCATAAGCCGGGGCTTTATACCTTTCAAGATTTCCTGATTGGCCCTCTCAGCTTGACCGTTAGACTGTGGGTGAGCCATTGATGAGACATCAAGACGAATATGCTCTTGTTGACAGAACTCTCTCATAGCACCCTTAGACAGATTAGTGCCATTGTTAGTTATGATACTATGAGGGTAACCAAAGCGGAAGATTACATTTTTTATGAATTGAACCGCCGTTGCCGCATCACACTTACTGACCGGCTCTGCCTCAACCCACTTGGTAAATTTGTCAACCGCCACCAAGAGGTGGGTCTTCTTATCCTTAGATCTCTTGAAAGGTCCAAACATATCAAGCCCCCAGACTGCAAACGGCCACGTAATTGGAATCATCCACAATTCTTGAGTCGGCACATGAGCCCGTCGAGAGAATTTCTGACAGCCATCACACTTACTGACAAGATCCTCCGCATCAGCATGAGCCATCAACCAGTAAAATCCATGACGAAAGGGTTTAGCCACAAGAGATTTAGAGCCGGCGTGATGGCCACAATCACCTTCATGAATTTCCCTTAGAATCTGACGGCCCTCTTCAGGAGAAACACAACGCTGGAACACGCTTGTGACACTGCATCGGTGTAACTCGCCATTGACAATAGTCATAGACTGAGACCGCCGGGTTATCTGCCTGGCCAAAGTTTCATCCTCAGGTAACTCGCCCCGGGTCATATAAGCCAAATAGGGAACTGCCCAGTCAGGGATTGCATGAAGAGCCGCTACCAGCTGTGCCTCCGGGTCAGGGATAGCAAGATCCTCTTCTGACGGCAATTTGACTGAAAGATTGTGTAATACATCAAGAAAAACATTATGGGGTACCGGCCTATGTTGAGACCCGAGCTGGCTCAAAGCATCAGCTGACTCAGGTACACCTGTTTGGTATCATCCGCTGACTTAAACTTCAACAAAGGGTCTTGCTCTATGGTTGGCTTCTTTAAAGGGGTCATGTCAGCCGGGTCAACATTATCCTTGTAAAATTTAAGCTCCTCCGTAGCACAAGCAGACTCAGCATAAGCAGCATCACCTTCCTCGCATTCCAAAGCAATCTTTCTATTACCATGAACCGTAATGGTACCCTTATGTCCTGGCATCTTAAGCTGCAGATACACATAACAAGGCCGCGCCATAAATTTGGCATAAGTCGGTCGTCCAAACAAAGCATGATAAGGGCTTTTAATTTTAACCACCTCAAACCACAACGTCTTTGCCCTGTAATCATAGTCATCGCCAAAAGCCACCTCCAAGGCAATCTTACCAACTGGGTATGCCGACTTACCAGGTACCATGCCGTGAAAGACTGTAGAAGACGGCTTAAGATCTTTATCAGTCAAATTCATATGGCGAAAAGTATCATAATAAAGGATATTGATGCTGCTGCCTCCATCCATGAGCACCTTAGTAAATTTATAACCCCCAACTTGAGGGGCTACCACCAATGCCAGCTGACCCGGGTTGTCGACCCGGGGCAGGTGATCCTCACGACTCCATATAATCGGCTGCTCTGACCACTGCAAATATCGAGGCACAACCGGTTCAACTGTATTTACCGCATGTTTGTGAACCTTCTGATCCCTCTTGCAAAGGCTTGTGGTGAAAACATGATATTGGCCACTGTTAAGGTGTTTTGGATTACTCTGATACCCGGACTGCTGTTGCTGGTTACTCTGACTAGGCTATTGATTATAACCACTTTGATTACCTTGCCCTTGATATCCGGAATTTGAGCTGCCACCCCCAGAGCCGGGCCCATGTGAGCCGGATCCTGACCCGTCGCGCGGGCCATTATTGTTATTATGATTCTGGTGATAGCCAAAATTCTTGTATTCCTTCATAATAAAGCAATCCTTCCACAAATGAGTCGATGGTCTATCCGGGAAACTATGTTTTGGGCAAGGTTCATTCAACATCACCTCCAGGTTGAATTTCGATCCTCCAAACTGCAGCTTACCCTTACGACGCTGATTATTACGTTGTGTATTGGTGTTAGCCACAAAGTCTGACCCACCGCCGGCTTGCTTGCGCTTACCGTTGTTACCCTGATTATGTCTTGCTATATTCTGCTGCTGACTCTTACCGTTACCATTCTTCTTTGCCTTATTAGATTTTTCATCATCGGACCCCGTCTCCTTAGTAGGATCAGAGTCAGCATACTTGATAAGGGCCGCCATGAGCTCCCCCAGATCGTTGCAATGATGTTTAAGCCGTCCTAACTTCTACTTGAGAGGTAAAAAGTGGCAATTCTTCTCTAGAATCAGCACAGCAGAGTCGACATTAATGCTATCCGACGAATGGATAATAGCTGAAACCCAGCGAACCCAATGGTGGGCCGACTCATTCTCCCGCTGGACACAAGCATCCAGATCAATAATCGACAAGGGCTGCTTGCATGTATCTTTAAAATTCTGAATAAAACACACTTTCAACTCAGCCCATGAACTCATGGAGTTGGCAGGCAACTTTTCAACCAGGTCCGAGCTAGCCCATCCAACATCATGTGAAGTACTTGGCGCATACTACATTGCTAACATCCAACATCTCCATGGCTAGTTCATAGCTCTCGATCCAAGCCTCAGGTAGGAGATCAGCTGTGTCATTAGGCACCTTACAAGGACCCTTAAAATCTTTGGGTAGATGCTCATTGCGTAGAGCCGCACTAGACAGGGCACTCCAACTGACCTGGAGGTCATCCCAGCTTCTATAGACACAGACGGATTCAACTAAAACTACTGGTGAGCCCCCACTTGAGCCGCCAACTCCGCCTCGCGACGCACTCTAGCTTGATCCGCAAGGGCCTGAGCAGCATTATGACCGCGCAGCGGGTTATGTTCACGTGGCGGGTCATCAACCCGAGGTGGGTTACGATGCCGCTCACTGCTGGAAACCGTCAGTGATTCGATACGTCGGCTATAGCTGCGACTCTAACGAGGTGTTGAATGAATGCGATCGCGACTGTACGAATAAGCCGCCTGCTGTCTGACTGCTGTTTGAAGGAGCTCAACAGCATTACAGGTCTCCATAGCCACCGGCGATTCTCCCTCAATGGGAATTGCAGCCAATCGACTGGCTGCCGCTAACATGTTGTCCACCGGGTTAGAGTAATGACTAGAAGGTGTCGGTATCCGTTGAGGCGGGGCCAGAACCATACGAGGCGGGTCTGGTATACGGGGTTGAGTCGCCGCTCCAGTCACAGGCGCCTCAGTAGCCTGGGTCACACCAGGCGGGTTACTCGGTCCGTCTCCGGGTGTATTAAAAAGGTTCCGCCCCTTGAACTATGAAGGCAAACGACTCTGGTGCCCTCTTCGAAGGACATCATTTGACGCATTTTGATCCAGATCTAAGCGAAAAGCCTCTACCCTTATCCACCATGACTCGGCCTCCAAGGCGGCTCGCTCTGTGGTTATCCTGATATTCTCTGCCTCAAGGTCCTCTCGGGCCTTGGTCACCACATCCCGCAGCTTTGCAACCTGCGCATTATGCTGCACTAGATTCGCCGGAGTTACTTCTGCGGCTAACAGAGTCGCTAACGCATCCAAGAGTTCGGATAAGACTTGAACTGGCGGACGCGCAGAGCTGCTCGCTCCGGCCGTTGTAGCAGCAGTTGAACCGGACGTCATGGCCTCATCAGTTGAAGATTGTAACACTGGTTGTGTGCCGGCCATGAAAATAGCAGCCCTGCTCGGCGGCTCATAGGGCTCTGGAATACTGTCGCCATCGAAATAGCCCCCAAGCCTGCCGTCTTGCAGCTGATAGATTGACTCGGTTTTGCCGGTTGAGGACTCATCACCTGAATAGATGGCCATCTCTCCCCCAGACATAGAACCTTCCTCAAGATCCGCCCCATGAACAAAGCTGACGAAAGCACGCTTCCGGGCGGGTTGGACCTGGCTGGGTCGCGCGCACTGAGTCGTCTCAATGATGTTGGTGCTGGCGTCCGGCTCAGGCTCGGACTCTGACTCGCCGATCTTGCCAATGAAGATGTGAATTCTGCCAAAGGGGACCTGGTACCCGTACTCGATTGAGTCTGCCTCGGGGCCCCAGCCTGCATCGTCGATGTAGATCTTGCCTCGGCGACTCTTGGTCATCCGGCCCACGGGCATATCCTTTGATCCCTGAGAAGTTGCCCTTCAAGAACTTGAAACCACCGTGCTCAGGCCCCACGGTGGGCGCCAACTGTTGTGGGTTTATCACGGCAAATGCCCTAGTGAAAGGACTTTGGTGTGGAGCCATCGCAATGTAGGTTAGCTTGGAGGGGTTGATTGGGACAAAGGACACAGAGGGTTTACCCAGGTTCGGCCCCTCACAACAAGGTAAAAGCCTACGTCCTGCTTCTAGTTGTATTGCTTGAGTTTCGATTACAAGGGAGCGAATATGCTTGACCTAGTTCTCGACTTGTTGTTTCTTCCCTTAAGCCGATACACAGGTCGAAGCCTGGCGGCTTACAAGAGTCCGAGCTGGGTCACACAACGTGACCAACCCGTTTTCTAAATTACCTTATCTTAACAGACAAGTCACCATATGGCGGTTCACACGTCCGGGTCTTGGGCTTTCACCAGGCCCACTCCTATGAGCTGCCATCTTCACACTTCATCTTCTTAGGCCTGCTTGGGCCTTCTTCATGTTAAGCCGCCAACGGTGTAACCCGGCCCCTCCTGGCCGGGTCACACCTCGGAGCTATATCCTCAACACGGTGGATGGTCGGGGCCGAGCGATGCACGAAGGTTTGCACATTTCTCTCGTACACGTACGCGCGTGAGTGTGAGGCGTTGGGCTCTAACTGAACCCGAGCGAGGCGTTCGCTTACTGAACCCGAGCGATTGCACTAGCTACGTTACTGAACCCGAGCGATCGATCCCTTGGCTGTTAACTGAATCCGAGCGATTCCTTCGCTACTGCTGCTAACTGAAGCCGATCAAACCTGCTACCTCTTGATGAACAGTGACCATTGTTGGGGGTTGGTTGAACAGTTCCCGGTGGGGGTTGGATGAATAGGACCCCGTGGTAGTATAGGCCGTTGCCGCTAGATGAACAGGACCCCGATCGAGGAGGTGGGGGTGGATGAATAGGACCCCGTGGAGGGCTGGTTGAACAGTTGCTGGTGGAGGGCTGGTTGAACAGGACCCCGTGGAGGGCTGGTTGAACAGTAGCCGGTGGAGGCTGGATGAACTGGACCCCGTGGATGAACAGTAGCTGGTGGAGGCTGGAGGAAGTCGACGGTGGATGAACAGTAGCAGGTGGAGGCTGGAGGAAGTTGACGGTGGATGAACAGTAGCCCCGTGGAGGCTGGAGGAAGTCGGATGATGGATGAATAATAGCCCATGGAGGCTGGAGTGAGGCAGTAGACAGTTGATGAACAGTAGCCCGTTGAGTCCTGTTTTGCGGTACGCCACACACCTCCCGATGAATAGGACCCCGTTTCGACCGTAGGCGTTCCAACACAAGTCTGTTTCCTCCGTTTTGCGATATGCCACACCCCTCCCGATCAACAACACCCCATTTTGACCGCAGGCACTCGAACAGAAGGCCATTTGCTCCTTCTACGGTATGCCAAACCCTGTTTCGGCTGTTCCGTCCAAACCGGTTGGCTTCCGATCAACACGACGCATTCCGTTGCTTCCCAATGAACACGACGCTGTTTCTCCGTTCCGACCCAGCTGGTTGGCTTCCGATGAACAGGACGCCGTTGCTGCCGTCCGTTGCCTCTCCATGTACACGAGCCCTGGCCATACGTATGCGCGAGTATGCGTTCGAGACCCCGCCCGTATGTATGTACGTGGCCGTATTTTTTAGCATCTGGCTGTACGTACGTGTACACGGTTTTGACTGGACTGCCCAAACTACTGCGTCGGGCGCACTACTATTACACGTGCCGCTGTTTGCTCGGCCACGGTTCATCGTTGCAGAGAGACCGATCGACCAGTATGTACGTACACGTTCGCGACCAGACAGACAACCCTACGTACGGTTCGACCGGGTGGGTCCCAGCTATCAGGGAGGATAAGGAGGCACTTCCTTGCGTCCAAAGATATAGCTGGTGGGTCCCAGCTGTCGGGGGGAAATGTTTTTTCACAAAATACAGAGGCCCTTCCGGTAGGTCCCCGCTGTCAGGTGGAGGAATCATTATTTTGCGCGTAATAAGGAGGCACTTCCTTGGTGTGGCCGTGGACCCAGCTGTTAGCCTCTCCACGTATAGTCCTCTTCCGATGTAAGTCGTTCCTTGACCACGTTGACCACGCCGCGGCGAGAGCACCAAGGTAGTGGACGACGGCGAGGCCTAGGAAGGGAATGACCCGAAGCTGGGGAAGACTCGACAGTTTTTTCCCACGTGGAGGGGAGTACGAGGGTTTACTGGTTCGGCTGCAGTGTTAGGCTGCCGTCGCCGGAGAATAACAGGAGGTCTGGGTGAGTACAGGGATGGCCAGGCCAGCGATGGGAGTAGGGTGAGGCGGTGAGGACTGCGCGGCAGCACAGCCGGCCACGGGAGGCAGGAGCAGGCAGCACGGCCGGCGCTGGTTTGGGCGGCTGGAGCAAGAAGACCAGAGGTTGAAGAAGCACGACGGTCGTTGGATGGACATCGTACGGTCACTACAGCTAGAATCATTTATATTGACTAAGTTGACAAAGCCCTTCGTCCGCGTCAACTTAGTAGGCCCACAAGTTAGCCTCCAAATATGGTGGGTCCCAGGAAGCAGGGGGATTATTCATTTTTTTGTGTGTAATAAGGAGGCACTTCCTTGCGTGCGAAGATATAGCTGGTGGGTTCGAGCTGTCAGCGGGAGGAACATTTTTTTTCGTGAAATACAGAGGCCCTTCCGGTGGGTCCCTGCTGTCAGGTGGAGGAATCATTATTTTATGCGTAATAAGGAGGCACTTCCTTGCATGCAGCTGTGGACCCAGCTGTCAGCCTCTCCACGTACAGTCCTCTTCCGATGGATGTCGTTCATTGACCACATTGACCATGCTGCGCCGAGAGCACCAGGGCGGTGGACGACGGCGAGGCCTAGGAAGGAAATGACATGGAGCTAGGGAAGGCTCGGCAGTTGTTTCCCATGCGAAGGGGAGTAGGAGGGTTTACTGGTTCGGCTGCCGTCGCCGGAGAATACAACATGTGTGGGTGAGTAGAGGGATGGCCAGGCCAGCGATGGGAGTAGGATGGGGCGATGAGGCCAGCGCGGCAGCACAGCCGGCCACGGGAGGAGGGAGCAGGCAGTCCCGCCGGCGCTAGTTTGAGTGGCTGGAGCAGGAAGAGCAGAGATTGAAGAAGCACGGCGGCCGTTGGATGGACATCCAACAATTACTGCTCTCGTGTGTTGACTAAGTTGACAAGGCCTTGCGTGCGCGTCAACCTTTTTTTAGGAAAGCCTACGCGTCAACCCAGTAGGCCCACTACTCAGCCTCAAATATGTGGAAAACAGCATAATAAATATACAACCCATTGGCTAATTCTTAAGGATTTTTTTGAAGCCCATATTCTTTTTGTTACCATTACAGCCCATATTCTAGCCATGGTTAAAAATTCAACCAAATTTTCATATTTCGGTGCGGTCCGAACTGTTTTTAATCCCAAAATTTTGAATCATGTTCAAACAAATTTAAAAATAATAAATTTATATCAATTTAAAATCCAACCTAATTTTTCTCGCAAAAAAATATTAAATTCGAAATATCTTAATCTTAAAAAAAGGTATTTGAAACTAATTGCCGGTTTGCTGTGTTTTTAAAATTTACATCCCATTTCTTACTACTTCATTTTCTGGGCAAGCGAATACATCACTCTCATCTTGAAAGATTTGCTGCCCAGCAGGGCTAAGAAAGAAAGTAGGCCTCCGTTGGGAATTTCTTTAAAAAAAGTAGAACTGGGCTAGCCATTTTCAAAAAGAAAAAAACACAACTGGGCTCATCATGTGGTAAACATAAGATAAAACCCTGGCTAGACGGGCCACAGCCCCCGCACAGCCCTGTTGTTACCCTGATCCGTCTCTAAAACTAGTAGTACTAAATAACAACTACTTGTTCCTAAAACAAAAAGTAAATAACAACTGCGCGACCTGCTGGGTCCCTGGTGTCAGCCGCTCGTTGTGTAATTCTCTCACTTATTTACTACGTTGACAATGGCGTGGGACCCAGATGTCCAACCATTAGGAGGATCCATTTTTTGGGCTTGTAATAATGAGGCACTTGCTTGCATACTGCCATGACCCTGGTAGGTCCCTACTGTCATCCTCTCCACGCACAATCATCTCCTTATTCCTCTCGGTTGTTGACCACGTTGACAATGCCAGACGGCGGTGCACCACGCACGGCGAGCGAACCAAGGCGGAGACGACGGTGAGGCCTTGGACGGGAACAAACAGGAGTTGTGGAAGATGCGGCAGTCTAGTCGCAGGCGGAGGGGAGTACGAGGGTTGACTGGTTCGGGTGCGGGTGCGTGTTGGGGTTGACGTCGCCGGAGAATAACATGACGTGTGGGGGAATAGAGGGATGGACTGGCCAACGTTTGAGGGTACAGTAGGGCGGCGGAGGTGCGGCCAGCCGTGGGAGGCGGGAGCAGGCAGGATCGACGGGGTGGTTTGGTTTGGGCGGCTGGAGGAAGAAGACAAGAGATAGAAGATACACAACAGATGTTCGATGTCAATCGAATGGTTGGTAGGCAGAATCGTTTGTTGACTAGTAAGTCGACACCACCTTGGATAGGCTTTTTTCTCGTGGGTCCCAAATGTCAGAATCCAAATCTGTCACGGCCATGCAGCCTTTCTTATCAAAATTTACAGCCCATTTGGTGTGCTAGTTCAAAATAAGTTTGCATGGGTGCTGGTGGGGGCTAATCACTTGGGTTCTGTAATGCACAGTGAGCTCAAGCAGCCGGCGAGAGTGATGTTATTTCCCTTGGTTGGTATTTGTTACAATATTTCTCTCTTAATTAAACAAATGGCAAGCCATTTGCCTTGTTTCAAAGAAAATATGACAGTCACAGCCGAGTTGAGAAGGGCAACAACATCTAACTCCGGCTTACAAACTATACAAAAGCATGAGGGTTAATTGTTCATTAGGTTTAGAAAAAACACAGATTGAAAAGGGCAGCAACATCTAACTCCAGCACTGTTTTCGGCAGTCACAATCAAATGGATCGATCGGGTCCATAGAATGAACATCCTGGGTCATAAAATTTACTGGATTATGACCACAAGATGTTGTAAATAAAAGCCCGACACGTTCAAAAGCCCTTTTGTCCACCTGAAACTCCTTCTTTTTCTCTTCGACATACCCATCCATCAAAACCATGCTGCTGATAAACTTAAGCCTGATGGACAATAGTAACCTCGCATTCAGCAGGAAGAATGTGACAAATCTAGTGTTTGCTTGGTTTGTTACATATCGTTCCAGCATTATTGTCTTCAATCGAATGTCATGAGAACTGAGAAAATCCCGGTGCTTTCGAATCCACCGATTGGTTATAACTTTCTTACCCCGTCCTGTTGCCTAAATAGACATGAAGATTGAAAATAGTTAAGGTCTCAAAAAAGAGTGTCGAAAGAGCAACAGTTGGACGGTTAATTCTAGTACACTATATGCGGGCTTCCAGTGTGCGTGAAATTATCACCTTTATATACAACTTTTCTCCAGACATGGAAAGCATTGCAGCAAGCCAATAATCTTTGTTCGGATCAAAACTATTCATATGGATATATAAGATCTTGACAGAATCCAGCACCATTGATAGGCTATCCATGGACAAACTCTTCATTGAGCATAGAACATAATATTAGTATAAAAAGTGTACTCCAAGATGATATAGAACTTATGTGCAGAAATTTAAAATGCAGCTTATGATTACAAGTGTAGATGATAATATACAGTACCTGAAGAACTATGGAGCCAAACACCATCTTGAAATGAGCACAGAGATCATGTATTACACCCAAGGTCTCCAGTTTAGGCGCAGAGACGACAGTTATTTCCGACGGTGAATAACGAGAATCAAGGATCAACCTTTGAAGTGAAGGGGCATCTTGGATGATGAGCTGCCTTCCGTCAAAAGAAATTCCAATTCTTACAAGGTTAGGCGACTTTATTTGGAGACAACCGATTCTAACTGTGAAAACAAGCACCAAGCACTCCAGGGCAGGGCAACTGGAGTGGATGATGCTGTGCAATGAGGCCTCCGACATATGAACCCTCACAAGTGAAAGTTTTTTGAGAAATGGAAGTCGAAGGTTTAGTACCAGATTGTCTGGTAGGTTGCACAGCGCAAAGGTGGCGGTGTCGAGAGAGGAGGAAAACCGCGAGATGGACATCGGTGCTGAGGGCACAAGTACATGGTGTTCGGTATGAGGTATTTGATTTCTGGCGGAATAGTAGAACTCAAGAAGCTATAATTCTGTGAATTCAGGGGATTTCAGCCAGGTGTCCACCGTGCAGGGCATGCTCAGGTAGCATGCCGGGATGTAGAGGCCTTGAACGGAGCCCTGGTGGGAGGAGATGATGGCTCCGGGGAGTTCAAAATCATTGAAGATAGGTAGCTGACGACAGTCGAGATTAAGGGGCGTGGCACGCCATAGAGGGCACCACCGAGTTGAGAGGACTTGGGTGCGGCAGCAATCCTTGGTGGGGAGAAGCGAGATGATCTCCCCAAGGATGGCGTCCGGGCGATCGATGATGCAGTCCACTCGAGATTCTATGGGTTCCTCCGATCAGGTGGGGGGGGGGGCTCGCCGCTTCTCCCCACGATGCTGGGTGCGGGATCTATAACAGGTGTCGCCGCTGGCGGCAGCCTCATCTTCTTGGCACTGGGGTCAACCGACTCCATTATCCTCGAGGGCGTCGCGTCGAGCTCACGGATTTGAGCAGAGTAATGAATGACGAGCCTAGTTGTAGTGCGAGTGAACAAGAAGGGGAGCTGGGGTTTTCTGTAGTAGGGAGGAAGAAGGGGAGCTGGGTTCTGTAGGAGTGAGGTGAGGAATTTGGGGGTACGAGTGGTGCGAGCTGATGTGGGGTGGGTGCGAGTGAGGAGGAAGAAGAGCACCCAGGTGTGCTGGGTAGCGCCTCTCATTAAGTAAATAGATGGGCTTTTGAATTGTTTTTATAATTTACTAGGGTGGATGGGCTCTTTTGTCTTGGGCCCGGAGAACCAATTACTACTACTAGGACAGTGGAGATACTCTACAGCTACCTAGAAAAACAATAACTACTAGTACAGTGGATACACTACCGCTTCTGGTTCCTCCGAGGTCATCGAAACGTCTCCTGCTACTAAATGCCATTTTACTTTGCTTCATCGACATGCGGGCCGTGCAGCGCGTGGGCCCAAATGCCATCCAACATTTTAGAAGGCGGCATGCAGGTGGAGAGTCACCCCGGTCGTGGCGCAGCAGTAACGAGCCATCACATCACAAAACCCCACCTCCCCGCAGTCTAAGTTTGACGGGCGAAACAACGATCATTTCATTCTTCGCCGAATCCCCTTCTCCCTCACTGTCTTCAAGAAAGCCAACACTCGCATCTGCCATTGTTCTTCTCTCCCAATGAAGGGAAGGTAACCGGGTCCATGATGTTGGTATATTTTCTTTCAGAAAAAATGAACTTTTGCAAAGCAGTAACCGATCCTCACTCTCTTTTTTGTTTCATTGTCATTACGATTGTGTTTTCCTTTCAATTGTCTCCTAGTATTCGTCAGTTTCATGATGGACCAAGGAGAACCAGGCAAAGATCTCCCGATATTGGAGTAGACGCGGGAGGTTGATCCCCACGAGACAGAGAGATCCAACAAGATGGAGGCCGCCACCGAGCCGACCCCAGATACGCTCACGACCACTACTGAGATGGTCAACGCCCCGTTTGAGGTTACTGTTGGGGAACGTGCAATTTCAAAAAAAATTCTATGTTCACGCAAGATCTATCTAGGAGATGCATAGCAACGAGAGGGGAGAGTATGTCCACATACCCTCGTAGACCGAAAGCGGAAATGTTAGCTTTACGCGGTTGATGTAGTCGAACGTCTTCACGATCCAACCGATCAAGCACCGAACGTACGGCACCTCCGAGTTCAGCACACGTTCAGCTCGATGACGTCCCTCGAGCTCTTGATCCAGTTAAGGATGAGGGAGAGTTCCGTCAGCACGACGGCGTCCCGACGGTGATGATGAAGTTACCGGAGCAGGGCTTCGCCTAAGCACTACGACGATATGACCGAGGTGTGTAACTGTGGAGGGGGGCACCGCACACGGCTAAGACAAATCTTGGTGTGCCTTTGGGGTGCCCCCCTCCCCCGTATATAAAGGAGGGAGGGAGAGAGGCCGGCCCTCCTAGGGGCGCGCCAAGTGTATGGAGTCCTACTAGGACTTCCAAGTCCTAGTAGGAATCCCATTCCCTTGTCGGAGTAGGAGAGAAGGAAAGAGGGAAAGAGAGAGGGAGTAGGAAAGGGCAAGGGGGACGCCGCCCCCTTCCCCTAGTCCAATTCGGACCCATGGGGGGGGGGCGCGCGCCACCTCCCCTTTGGCCTGCCTCCTCTTTTCTCGTATGGCCCAATAAGGCCCATTACTTCTCCCGGTGAATTCCCGTAACTCCCCGGTACTCCGAAAAATACCCTAATCACTCGGAACCTTTCCGATGTCCGAATATAGCCTTCCAATATATGAATCGTTACCTCTCGACCATTTCGAGACTCCTCGTCATATCCATGATCTCAGCCGAGACTCCGAACAAACTTCGGTAATCAAATCACATAACTCATAATACAAATCATCATCGAACGTTAAGCGTGCGGACCCTACGGGTTCAAGAACTATGTAGACATGACTGAGACACATCTCCGGTCAATAACCAATAGCGGAACCTGGATGCTCATATTGGCTCCTACATATTCTACGAAGATCTTTATCGGTCAAACCGCATAACAACATACGTTATTCGCTTTGTCATCGGTATGTTACTTGCCCGAGATTCGATCGTCGGTATCATCATACCTAGTTCAATCTCGTTACCGGCTAGTCTCTTTACTTGTTCCATAATGCATCATCCCGCAACTAACTCATTAGTCACATTGCTTGCAAGGCTTCATATGATGTGCATTACCGAGAGGGCCCAGAGATACCTCTTCGATACTCGGAGTGACAAATCCTAATCTCGATTTATGCCAACCCAACAAACACCTTCGGAGACATCTGTAGAGCATCTTTATAATCACCCAGTTACATTGTGATGTTTGATAGCACAGAAAGTGTTCTTCCGGTGTTCGGGAGTTGCATAATCTCATAGTCAGAGGAATATGTATAAGTCATGAAGAAAGCAATAGCATTAAAACTTAACGATCATTATGCTAAGCTAACGGATGGGTCTTGTCCATCACATCATTCTCTAATGATGTGATCCTGTTCATCAAATGACAACACATGTCTATGGTCAGGAAACATAACCATCATTGATAAACAAGCTAGTCAAATAGAGGCATACTAGGGACGCTCCGTTTGTCTATGTATTCACACATGTACTAAGTTTCCGGTTAATACAATTCTAGCATGAATAATAAACATTTATCATGATATAAGGAAATATAAATAACAACTTTATTATTGCCTCTAGGGCATATTTCCTTTAGTCTCCCACTTGCACTAGAGTCAATAATCAAGATTACACAGTAATGATTCTAACACCCATGGAGTCTTGGTGCTGATCAAGTTTTGCTCGTGGAGGAGGCTTAGTCAACGGGTCTGCAACATTCAGATCCGTATGTATTTTGCAAATCTCTATGACTCCCTCCTTGACTTGATCGCGGATGGAATTAAAGCGTCTCTTGATGTGTTTGGTTCTTTTGTGAAATCTGGATTCCTTCGCCAAGGCAATTGCTCCAGTATTATCACAAAAAAATTTCATTGGATCCGATGCACTAGGTATTACACCTAGATCGGATATGAACTCCTTCATCCAAACTCCTTCATTTGCTGCTTCCGAAGCAGCTATATACTCCGCTTCACATGTAGATCCCGCCACGACGCTCTGCTTGGAACTGCACCAACTGACAGCTCCACCATTCAATATAAATACGTATCCGGTTTGTGACTTAGAGTCATCCGGATCAGTGTCAAAGCTTGCATCGACGTAACCATTTACGACAAGCTCTTTGTCACCTCCATAAACGAGAAACATATCCTTAGTCCTTTTCAGGTATTTCAGGATGTTCTTGACCGCTGTCCAGTGATCCACTCCTGGATTACTTTGGTACCTCCCTGCTAAACTTATAGCAAGGCACACATTAGGGCTGGTACACAGCATTGCATACATGATAGAACCTATGGCTGAAGCATAGGGAATGACTTTCATTTTCTCTCTATCTTCTGCAGTGGTCGGGCATTGAGTCTTACTCAACTTCACACCTTGCAACACAGGCAAGAACCCTTTCTTTGACTGATCCATTTTGAACTTCTTCAAAACTTTATCAAGGTATGTGCTTTGTGAAAGTCCTATTAAGCGTCTTGATCTATCTCTATAGATCTTGATGCCCAATATATAAGCAGCTTCACCGAGGTCTTTCATTGAAAAACTCTTATTCAAGTATCCTTTTATGCTATCCAGAAATTCTATATCATTTCCAATCAACAATATGTCATCCACATATTATATCAGAAATGCTACAGAGCTCCCACTCACTTTCTTGTAAATACAGGCTTCTCCAAAAGTCTGTATAAAACCATATGCTTTGATCACTTCATCAAAGCGTATATTCCAACTCCGAGATGCTTGCACCAGTCCATAAATGGATCGCTGGAGCTTGCACACTTTGTTAGCACCTTTAGGATCGACAAAACCTTCTGGTTGCATCATAAACAACTCTTCTTTAAGAAATCCATTAAGGAATGCAGTTTTGACATCCATTTGCCAAATTTCATAATCACAAAATGCGGCAATTGCTAACATGATTCGGACAGACTTAAGCATCGCTACAGGTGAGAAGGTCTCATCGTAGTCAACTCCTTGAACTTGTCGAAAACCTTTCGCAACAAGTCGAGCTTTGTACACAGTAACATTACCGTCAACGTCAGTCTTCTTCTTGAAGATCCATTTATTCTCTATGGCTTGCCGATCATCGGGCAAGTCAACCAAAGTCCACACTTTGTTCTCATACATGGATCCCATCTCAGATTTCATGGCCTCAAGCCATTTCGCGGAATCTGGGCTCATCATCACTTCCTCATAGTTCGTAGGTTCGTCATGGTCTAGTAACATGACTTCCAGAGCAGAATTACCGTACCACTCTGGTGTGGAACGTACTCTGGTTGACCTACGAGGTTTGGTAGTAACTTGATTCGAAGTTTCATGATCATCATCATTAACTTCCTCACTGATTGGTGTAGGCATCACTGGAACTGATTTCTGTGATGAACTACATTCCAATACGGGAGAAGGTACAATTACCTCATCAAGTTCTACTTTCCTCCCACTCACTTCTTTTGAGAGAAACTCCTTCTCTAGAAAGGATCCATTCTTAGCAACGAATATCTTGCCTTCGGATCTGTGATAGAAGGTGTACCCAACAGACTCCTTTGGGATCCTATGAAGACGCATTTCTCCGATTTGGGTTCGAGCTTATCAGGTTGAAGCTTTTTCACATAAGCATCCGAGCCCCAATCTTTAAGAAACGACAGTTTAGGTTTCTTGCCAAACCACAGTTCATATGGTGTCATCTCAACGGATTTAGATGGTGCCCTATTTAACGTGAATGCAGCTGTCTCTAATGCATAACCCCAAAACGATAGTGGTAAATCGGTAAGAGACATCATAGATCGCACCATATCTAATAAAGTACGGTTACGATGTTCGGACACACCATTATGCTGTGGTGTTCCAGGTGGCGTGAGTTGCGAAACTATTCCACATTGTTTCAAATGAAGACCAAACTCATTACTCAAATATTCACCTCCACGATCAGATCGCAGAAACTTTATTTTCTTGTGACGATGATTTTCCACTTCACTCTGAAATTCTTTGAACTTTTCAAATGTTTCAGACTTATGTTTCATTAAGTAGATATACCCATATCTGCTCAAATCATCTATGAAGGTCAGAAAATAACGATACCCGCCGCGAGCCTCAACACTCATCGGACCGCATACATCAGTATGTATTATTTCCAATAAGTCAGTTGCTCGCTCCATTGTTCCGGAGAACGGAGTTTTAGTCATCTTGCCCATGAGGCATGGTTCGCATGTATCAAGTGATTCATAATCAAGTGCTTCCAAAAGCCCATCAGCATGGAGTTTCTTCATGCGCTTTACACCAATATGACCTAAACGGCAGTGCCACAAATAAGTTGCACTATCATTATTAACTTTGCATCTTTTGGCTTCAATATTATGAATATGTGTATCACTACAGTCGAGATTCAACAAAAATAGACCACTTCTCAAGGGTGCATGACCATAAAAGATATTACTCATATAAATAGAACAACCATTATTCTCTGATTTAAACGAATAACCGTCTCGCATCAAACAAGATCCAGATATAATGTTCATGCTCAACGCTGGCACCAAATAAGAATTATTCAGGTCTAAAACTAATCCCGAAGGTAGATGTAGAGGTAGCGTGCCGACGGCGATCACATCGACTTTGGAACCATTTCCCACGCGCATCGTCACCTCGTCCTTAGCCAATCTTCGTTTAATCCGTAGCTCCTGTTTCGAGTTGCAAATATGAGCAACTGAACCAGTATCAAATACCCAGGTGCTACTACGAGCATTAGTAAGGTACACATCAATAACATGTATATCAAATATACCTTTCACTTTGCCATCCTTCTTATCCGCCAAATACTTGGGGCAGTTCCGCTTCCAGTGACCAGTCCCTTTGCAGTAGAAGCACTCAGTTTCAGGCTTAGGTCCAGACTTGGGCTTCTTCCCAGGTGTAGCAACTTGCTTGCTATTCTTCTTGAAGTTCCCCTTCTTTCCTTTTCCCTTTTTCTTGAAACTAGTGGTCTTGTTAACCATCAACACTTGATGCTCCTTTTTGATTTCTACCTCCGCAGCCTTTTGCATCGCGAAGAGCTCGGGAATTGTCTTTTCCATCCCTTGCATATTATAGTTCATCACGAAGCCTTTATAGCTTGGTGGCAGTGATTGAAGAACTCTGTCAATGACACTATCATCAGGAAGATTAACTCCTAGCTGAGTCAAGTGGTTATGGTACCCAGACATTCTGAGTATATGTTCACTGACAGAACTATTCTCCTCCATCTTGCAGCTATAGAACTTGTTGGAGACTTCATATCTCTCAACTCGGGCATTTGCTTGAAATATTAACTTCAACTCTTGGAACATCTCATATGCTCCATGACGTTCAAAACGTCTTTGAAGTCCCGATTCTAAGCCGTAAAGCATGGCACACTGAACTATCGAGTAGTCATCAGATCGAGCTTGCCAGACGTTCATAACATCAGCATCTGCTCCTGCAGCAGGCCTTTTACCTAGCGGTGCATCAAGGACATAATTCTTCTGTGCAGCAATGAGGATAATCCTCAAGTTGCGGACCCAATCCGTGTAGTTGCTACCATCATCTTTCAACTTAGCTTTCTCTAGGAACGCATTAAAATTCAAGGGAACGGTAGCACGGGCCATTGATCTACAACAACATAGATATGAAAAACTATCAGGTACTAAGTTCATGATAAATTAAGTTCAATTAATCATATTACTTAAGAACTCCCACTTAGATAGACATCCCTCTAGTCATCTAAATGATCACGTGATCTATATCAACTAAACCATGTCCGATCATCACGTGAGATGGAGTAGTTTTCAATGGTGAACATCTCTATGTTGATCATATCTACTATATGATTCACGTTCGACCTTTTGGTCTCAGTGTTCCGAGGCCATATCTGCATATGCTAGGCTCGTCAAGTTTAACCCGAGTATTCTGCATGTGCAAAACTGGCTTGCACATGTTGTATGTGAACGTAGAGCTTATCACACCCGATCATCACGTGGTGTCTCGGCACGACGAACTGTCGCAACGGTGCATACTCAGGGAGAACACTTATACCTTGAAATTTAGTGAGGGATCATCTTATAATGCTACCATCATACTAAGCAAAATAAGATGCATAAAAGATAAACATCACATGCAATCAAAATATGTGACATGATATGGTCATCATCATCTTGTGCCTTTGATCTCCATCTCCAAAGCACCGTCATGATCTCCATCGTCACCGGCTTGACACCTTGATCTCCATCGTAGCGTCGTTGTCGTCTCGCCAACTATTGCTTCTACGACTATCGCTACCGCATAGTGATAAAGTAAAGCAATTACATGGCGATTGCATTTCATACAATAAAGCGACAACCATAAGGCTCCTGCCAGTTGCCGATAACTTTTACAAAACATGATCATCTCATACAATAACGTATATCACATCATGTCTTGACCATATCGCATCACAGCATGCCCTGCAAAAACAAGTTAGACGTCCTCTACTTTGTGGTTGCAAGTTTTACGTGGCTGCTACGGGCTTCTAGCAAGAACCGTTATTACCTACGCATCAAAACCACAACGATTTTTCGTCAAGTGTGTTGTTTTAACCTTCAACAAGGACCGGCCATAGTCAAACTTGATTTAACTAAAGTTGAAGAAACAGACACCCGCCAGCCACCTTTGTGCAAAGCACGTCGGTAGAACCAGTCTCATGAACACGGTCATGTAATGTCGGTCCGGGCCGCTTCATCCAACAATACCGCCAAATCAAAGTAAGACGTTGGTGGTAAGCAGTATGACTATTATCGCCCACAACTCTTTGTATTCTACTAATGCATATCATCTACGCATAGACCTAGCTCTGATGCCACTATTGGGGAACGTGCAATTTCAAAAAAAATTCTACGTTCATGCAAGATCTATCTAGGAGATGCATAGCAATGAGAGGGGAGAGTATGTCCACGTACCCTCGTAGACCGAAAGCGGAAGCGTTAGCTTAACGCGGTTGATGTAGTCGAACGTCTTCGCGATCCAACCGATCAAGCACCGAACGTACGGCACCTCTGAGTTCAGCACACGTTCAGCTCGATGACATCCATCGAGCTCTTGATCCAGTTGAGGACGAGGGAGAGTTCCGTCAGCACGACGGCGTGGCGACGGTGATGATGAAGTTACCGGCGCAGGGCTTCGCCTAAGCACTACGACGATATGACCGAGGTGTGTAAGTGTGGAGGGGGGCACCGCACACGGCTAAGACAAATCTTGGTGTGCCTTTGGGGTGCCCCGTCCCCCGTATATAAAGGAGGGAGGGAGAGAGGCCGGCCCTCCTAGGGGCGCGCCAAGTGTATGGAGTCATACTAGGACTTCCAAGTCCTAGTAGGAATCCCTTTCCCTTTTCGGAGTAGGAGAGAAGGAAAGAGGGAAAGAGAGAGGGAGTAGGAAAGGGCAAGGGGGACGCCGCCCCCTTCCCCTAGTCCAATTCAGACCCATGGAGGGGCGCGTGCCACCTCCCCTTTGGCCTGCCTCCTCTTTTCCCGTATGGCCCAATAAGGCCCATTACTTCTCCCGGTGAATTCCCGTAACTCCCCGGTACTCCGAAAAATACCAGAATCACTCGGAACCTTTCCGATGTCCGAATATAGCCTTCCAATATATGAATCTTTACCTCTCTACCATTTCGAGACTCCTCGTCATTTCCGTGATCTCATCCGGGACTCCGAACAAACTTCGGTCATCAAATCACATAACTCATAATACAAATCGTCATCGAACGTTAAGCGTGCGGACCCTAAGGGTTCGAGAACTATGTAGACATGACCGAGACACATCTCCGGTCAATAACCAATAGCGGAACCTGGATGCTCATATTGGCTCCTACATATTCTACGAAGATCTTTATCGGTCAAACCGCATAACAACATACGTTATTCCCTTTGTCATCGGTATGTTACTTGCCCGAGATTTGATCGTCGGTATCATCATACCTAGTTCAATCTCATTACCGGCAAGTCTCTTTACTCGTTCCGTAATGCGTCATCCCGCAACTAACTCATTAGTCACATTGCTTGCAAGGCTTCATATGATGTGCATTACCGAGAGGGCCCAGAGATACCTCTCCGATACTCGGAGTGATAAATCCTAATCTCGATTTATGCCAACCCAACAAACACCTTCGGAGACACCTGTAGAGCATCTTTGTAATCACCCAGTTATGTTGTGATGTTTGATAGCACACAAAGTGTTCCTCCGGTATTCGGGAGTTGCATAATCTCATAGTCAGAGGAATATGTATAAGTCATGAAGAAAGCAATAGCAATAAAACTTAACGATCATTATGCTAAGCTAACAGATGGGTCTTGTCCATCACATCATTCTCTAATGATGTGATCCTGTTCATCAAATGACAACACATGTCTATGGTCAGGAAACATAACCATCTTTGATAAACAAGCTAGTCAAGTAGAGGCATACTAGGGACGCTCTGTCTGTCTATGTATTCACACATGTACTAAGTTTCCGGTTAATACAATTCTAGCATGAATAATAAACATTTATCATGATATAAGGAAATATAAATAACAACTTTATTATTGCCTCTAGGGCATATTTCCTTCCGTTACAGCCCCCGTGGCCCTGAAGGAGCAGTTTTCCCCCTTCGAGGATGTGTCCCCCCTCCCCCACTTAGCTGCCCAAGGTGAATTTCTTCTTTGCTAATCTCGATTGTGGTTTTTCATCTAAATATGTGGTGATAAATAATGCAAAATTTTATTAGCTTCGATGCCATGCTACCTTCCCTGTCATGCATACTTTTGACTCTACATAGTGGTTTAAATAACTTGTGTTTTTTATATTGGAAAGTAATTCAGAATTCGTTTATGTTTCAATTAGAGCCCTGATGTAGACAAGGATTGTGTGGTTGTACATGTCACCCGCTATGAGGCGGATGACCTAAATATACGCACTGGGAAAACAAAGTTCTTAGGCTGTTGAATCCTGGAAGCCATTTGTACTTATACCAAAGTCGAGATGTATTCCAGCCACACTGTTGTCAGGCGTGTTGTCCAGGGTGTACTGAAGCACAACAATTTCAAAGCTACTCCTTCGGTTGTGAGGCATACTGTTCTTGTCAAGCTTACGCAGGAAGATGACGTGGCATGCCTCCACAAACTAGTTTATGAGTGGCAAGGCCACAAGGTTATCTTCAAAAAGGTTCACATGATTGAGCTGCTGCAGGACGTCCTCGATGATGTTCATGGCAAGGTCCGTCTTGTGTCCATCCCAAATTAGATTGAGGCATGAAATAGTTGGCCCAGCTAGTGTTTAAAAGTAGTTTGGATTGTGTCTAATTATCCGAACCTTGCCTATTATCGAGCCCTTTGGGGCTTGTACTCTGTTTGAATCCGTCTATGAGAACTACTGCTACTTTTGTGTGCCCGTGAATCATGTGAGAACCATCCTAATTGTTGCCGAAACAGATGCGTCCTCACTAGTTTTTTCATGTAATATGGCATGGTAAGACATAAGTTGTCACGGTTTATCATACGAGCAGTGTGTGTTTGATGAAATAGAGTACTTGTTCGAGAACTGTGCGCCAACGTATACATAGGGTACGTAAAGCTGGTTAAGTACTTGTAAACACTGTTGGTGCTACCCCACTTGTAAGCAGTTGTGCAAAACACAGCACATTGGCTCAGCTCGCTTCAACACTAGAAAAGTCGGCTATCGACCAGCTAACAATCAATAATCTGTGTCAGGGTACACAAACAGGGGTGTATGTTTCCCCTGACTTGTGCACGGATGGCAGGCCTCCACCACAATAGCGCCAAGTATCCAAGACCAAGCAGAAGAGATAGCTCTTTCAGAAATCAAAGGGCGGATCAAGAAGACCAAGACCAACCAAATGAGCAAGATACCACTAAGGACAAACCTCCCTTGCCGGGCAGGCGAGCTTGGCGGGGTCGAGGTTACCCCAAAGACGAGTCTCAAGACTCCCCTGACAGGCTTGCCGGGGACGCCAAAGGCGGACTACCCCGCCAAGGCACCACCGCTCCACCTCACAGCAACGCAAGTCACCTATCGGTGCGGTGTCGAGCCCCCAAGTGATTATGTGGCTGTTATTTGGCACGTGGCAGCTATTTCTGGCGAAGATCTCCCCTAAATGACACCCGTCCAGGAGATGTGTCACGCAAACATGCAAGAAGGTGGTTGAACGGCGCGGCAAGGCTGTCGGGCTACACCTATGATGTGACACTAAGCGGTGCATTTAATGCACCTTGTCCTATCTGCAGAGTTAAGTATGATAGTACTACGGCTATCTAATCGCTGGATAATGACCGTTTTGCCATTGTGGTAACCCCTTGACCTATAAAAGGAGGGCCGTGGCTACCTTAGAGAGGATTCGGACCCCTGTACACTCATACGCGTGTAGCTGCTCTAGTCCCAAGGTGATCTTGCTGGGCTAGAGCGTTGCGTCTCCACCACGGCCCTTCCATCAATCCACCAAAGCAGGAGTACGGTTTTATGCCTCGCGGCGGCCCGAACCTGGGTAAAAACTGCTCGTGTCATCGCTGTCGTGCTGCTCTACTCAGTCCGCTCTTTGTGCAATGTGCTCTTCCCCCTTGCCGAACCACATGGGGCCGATGGTCCCATAGGTGGTCTTGTTATACCACAACATCTTTGGCGTGCCAGGTAGGGGGAAGTGCTTGTGCGAACCCGAGGGTGTAAGCAGCGCATCCATCTTCATCATCGTCTTCTTTATCGACGACATTTTTGGCGGGCCAGCACCCAAGATAAAGTCCGATGCGACAGTTCGGAAAGGAAGAAACATCTCTCCTTTGCCCGTCCTGTCCAGTTTCCGTCATCTACCTCCCCCGCGGCTGCGGCAGCGGTGAAAGCGAGGGATGATAGTGGCACGGCAGCTCCAAACAGCCCGGGCCGCTTGGCCACCATGCGAGCCCGTACGGGAAAAGGGGCGAGGTGATAAGGTACATGGTTTCTCACCCTGCCACTTTCACCTGTCGACGATTGAGCCACACCAGGTTTTTAGCGTCGACAATGTCGATGAGCCCATGCGAAACTCGGTTCAGCATTTACCCTGCTAAGGGAAAATCCTGAGTGGAGCGCTGGTGCGAATCCGTTGGTCGACACCCCGGCAAGCGTGCTCCGGCAAGGCCGTCCGCGTCAGCGTGACCTATGCGCCAGCGCCGTAAGATCGTCAAAGGTGTAAAGGGGGAAGGGGAGAAACCGACCCCACCTTGCGTCATGTTTCACTGCCTGCGAGAGATCTGTGGTCCCCTTCGGCCCTTGTTGGGGATCCATAAGCAACAAATAAAGCGCCATTCTCCCAAGGCACGTGGGCGTGACGAACGACCACGGTCAGAGAAGGAGATGAGCGTAAACGAAAGCTAAGTTAACACGTCCTTTGATTTTCTCTCTGGAGTTTGCACTTTCTTATCCCTCGGACAAATCAATGTTTTTCGTATGGTCAAGCCTTTCATATGATGGCACCTTAACGGATTTGCCTACGCCCCCACTCTGTTCCGAGCCTGCGCATGGAGCGGGTGGCTGCATCAAGGGCTCCTGAAGGAAAAACCTGCAGGGACATACCTTCGCTAGCTGAATGCTAAGGACCTGCTCCTCGCCGCAATCGCGGCAGTATGCTACCGGCGGGCAGCCAAAGCACATACAAAGAAACTGGCTATATGAACATACATGGGTTAAATGCGAGAGGGATAGCATGCATTCGAAATTAAGTAATACACTAGTTCAGCGCAAACAAAAGTAATACTGGATCTAAACATGAGACATGCATAATGTTTTGTTACAGGGCGGTACGCCAATGTGAATGGTTCGGAGCCATGCTTTGCAGTCTTATTGAGCCCTGGGGACGGTGAGGACCTTGTCGGCAAAGGGGGTGGCCTTCTCCTCGGCAGAAGAAACATCAGCGCCTACCGGGAGCTTCCTGAAGCCATCAGCAAGATTGAGTTTGGGGTGGCGGTAGGCGAGGTTGCTCAAGACCATGAAGAGGGCGCTGCAGGCAAGCTTTCGAGACTCGCTTTCGAAAAGGGCGTCTCTTCCTTCTTCACAAGTCTTCAACTTTTCAATCAACTCGTTGAAGAAGAGCCCTAACTTGATGCTCGGGACCTCGTGTCGGCCAACCGAGAAGACTGGCCCCTCCATGCCCATCACTGCAGTCTGGGCAGAAAGGTGCTCGGCGATGTTGACCAGGCTCTTGATCCAAAGGTCGACCTGCTCAGATTGGTTCGCCAGCTTGTCCTCTGCATCCTTCCGAAGGAGTCTCGTGTTGTCCAGATCCTTCATCAGCTGCTTCTCGCGGACCTCGCCAGATTCGATTGAGCTCTCTAGGGTGCCTACCCTGGCCTTCATGTCTTCAATGGTGCCGCTGGCAGTCTCAAGGTCTTGGCTCTTGGAGGAGAGCTGTGATTGCACCTCCTTCAGAAGGATCTCTGCTTTCTGCGCCTCCTCCTTGAGGGTCACGACTTCGTTGGCACTCCCGGCAAGCTCTTCTGTTAGTTTGGCCACCTGTTGGTCAAGATCAGCCTTGGCAGTAGATGCAGCGACAAGATCATCAGCAAGCTTCTTCAGTTGGGCGGTAGAGTTAGCAGTAAGAGCATCTGGGGCTGCCTTGTACTTGTCCTCCTGCTCCTTGGTACGCTACTGGACGAGGGCCTCCAGTTCATCGTCTTTGGCGCGGAGGGTGGCCTCGAGGTTCTTCTCCCAGGAGGAGATGCTCTGCTCCTTGGCATCCAGGAGCGCGGTGCGCTCTGCCATACGGGCCTCCCGGGCAGCAACATCCTCTTTTGCCATAGAGATCGTCTCCTGTTGCCGCAAGAGAGCTTGGAACTGCCTGCTGTGCCACTCACATAGTTCATTACTCTTGTCCCTTAGCTTCTGGCCCACGTTGTTGGCGGAACTGCGTTGCTCCTTGAGTGCCTGCCATTTTTGGCCATAGAGATTCTGCATTTCCTTAATGCCCGCTGCCATGAACTCCAGGAAGGATAGGTCCATGGCTGCGTCGGCAGGGTCATCGGCTCCTCCAACCTGCTGAGACAATGGCGCCACGATGCGCTGGATCTCCTCATCAAGCTCTGCACTCACTGTTGCCAAAGAACCAGGGGCTCCGAGACCGGGCTGGGCAAGCACCAGCGCCAATTGGCTCGAAGATGGCTACGGGGTCCCAGCCGAAGCACCAAACGAGGGGAGGGGGCTCATGGTTCGAAGGGGAGCTTTCTCTTCAATCACCACCCCCGATCCTAGTGCACTACTGGGGGCTTTCTCTGCCTCATCCGGGGGCTCCTGGATATCCCCGGCAGCGTCTTTTCCAATGCTGACCGCTTCTTCCAGCAAGTCAAGCTCCTCGGCCGATGGAACTGCGGACAAGAACAACAAGCAATGATAAGGATGCAAAGAACTTGGGAGTTTAGAGGCTTGAAGCAAAATGCTGAAAGCGACTGAAGACAGAAGGGCAAACGAATTACCGGGAGTTGTTTGCCGTGGAAGGGCTTCGGTCTCCCCGGCAGTATCAGTTGCCGGGATGCGACCGCCGCCCTCTTCCTCGGTAACCATGGCGTCAGCTTGGGTCGACCCCTCCGTAGAGGCCCTTGTCAGGGGCCCCTCGGCTTGGGTTTCAGGGAGGGTAGGCCCCTCTTGAAGAACCCCGCCCAAGGGGATCTCCCCTTCATCCTTGGCGGGAGATGGGACGTGGTCCTCCATGCCGCCCTTGGCGGAGGAGACCTGCTCCGTGCTTTCACGCCGAGGGCTGAGCTGGGGGCTTGGCACTGGATCGTTCGCACTACTCTCCGCCAAGCCTGCACCCTCCGGAGGTCCCGACGACTCTGCCTGCTTGAGCCGTTTGGACCGATGGATAAGGGTCTCCTCCTCCTCTTCTTCCCTGTCGAAGGCAGCAAACAAGATGGAATCAGCAATTCAACAAGTACGCAAGACACAACAAGGGGAGGGAAAGCATCTGCCTTACTCTGAATCCATGAGCATGGTGCTCAGCGTGAACCCCATGGGCGTCGGAGGTACTCTGCCCCTCTTCGGGGTCGGGGCGGTGGTGCTTGCCGGCAACTGCAGACTCCGCTGGGGCGCGGAAGGCTCCGACGCGGACGAGCGGCTCGAAGAACTCGAGTCTGGCTGGGAGCTGGAGTCACCTTCCATGTCAACCCGCAGCTTGGCGGGGGGGGGGGGGGGGGTCTTGGCCCTAGAAAGGCGAGAAGAATGGCGACGCGCCACACCCGTCCCATCGCCTTTGGAGATGGTCTTCTTCACCTTCTTAGCGGGTCCGAGGGACTGGAGCTGCTGCTCCTCGGCTGGGCCACCTGCGAGAACGGGGTTCCAGGTCTGGTTCTGGGGCCTGAGGACCTGCGGCAAGCCACTCTTCCCGGGGCTGCTATACCTCCTCGGTGTCGTCCTCTTGCTGGGCTCCCGCTGCCGCTACGTATAGGGCCTTGATCCTGGCAAGCTCATCCCCGGCAGGCTCATTCTCAGCGTCCTCTTCTGTGGTTCGCCCCTCGCTCCTGCCATGGGAAGACCCCTCGCCTTCAGCTTCCTCCTTCTCTTCCTCCTCTCTTCCTTTGGGCCTTGCTTTGCTGGCGGCCCGAATCACCTTATCCTCCTCAATCCGCTTCTTGATGAACGCCTCCTCCACCTTGGAGGTGCGCTTGAAGATGTTGGTCTCCACCCTAGTAGCCCTTTCCACCAAGTTGGAAGCCCATGCGAGTTCTTCGTCAAGCTCGGGTAGTTGGCAATCACTTGCAACACTATGAGCGTTGCAAATCGGGCATCCACTTCAAGATTTGGTCCAGGGCGGACTTAACATTCAGCGGGACGACCTTTGCCGGCAGCTTGAATGGCCCAAGGCTTCCGAATAGTTGTTCACACAATCAAGCATGGCCATAGACTGACAAGTTGTTGGTCAGGCCCGGGTATAGGCGCATCCTGTCCCCCGCCTCTCCATACCGCCAGGCAAATCTGTCCCTCTTCTGCAGCGGTGCGTGCGATACGGCGTCGGAGAAAATCAGCTCCCACTTGCTCGATGGTTAGCCCGGCAGCCTTCAGGCGGGCAATCCTGTTCAGCGCTGGGCGAAGCCTATCATCAGTGAGGCCAAATTCCCTCCAGTCATTGCCACGCACGATGCACTCCGTTCGCGCCTGACAATACTCTGTGGCGTCCTCATCTTGGACCCAGCACCAGTCCGTCCTCCACTCCTCCCATCTACCGCGCTGCTGACCAGGAAGGTAATCCCAAGTTCCCCTCGACACCCGAGGAATCCAGCTTATGTTTCCAGAACGATGGGCCTTGTTCTCCACACGCGGGACAAAGAAGTGCCGGAACAGATCCACATTGGGGCCGACCCCAACAAAATTCTCGCACAAATGGGCAAAAATCGCCATGCACGCCATTGCATTTGGCGTGAAATCCAAGAGGTGGAACCCATACACCAACATCATTGCCTCAAAGAAATCTGAGAAGGGGGGACAGAGGACGCAGAAGAAATACGCGCAGAAGAATCGGTATGCATTCGGCGGATCCTTCTTTCCCTTCGGCAAGACTTTGGGCGCGCCATGCCCCGTTGGAACTTCCCTCCCCCACATATATCCATACATTGCGACCAAGGCATCACCGTCCAAGCTAGACGGGAAGAAGACCACATCTCCCCGTCGCTTCCTGTCCAGCTCCGCTGCCCTCTTCTTGTTCCCCTGCGTAGCCGTCTCCTTCACGGTGGCCGCCTGCTTCCCCTTGGCGGCGGCGGCGGCTTTCTTTCCCATCTTCAGGAGCTCTGGAGGGGATGGGAGTGCCGATGTGGCGTCGGAGGCGAATGTGGGTGCAGGAGCGGTCGCTTGGCTTAGGAAGAAGATGATGGATGGAGAGAACGGGTGCGAATGAGCCGCACCCCTTCACGTTTTTCCTCTTTATGGGGAACGAGCGTGGGAGGGCGACTCTTCGCAAATTTCCCTCAGAAAGTTACCGTTTTACATTAACTGCCACAAACCCACGACCCCATGACCTGCGGTAATTACGCGGAGTGGATGTTGGTCAGTTGGCCGTCATGACGAACCGCTACACGTGCAGCGTTCCCTCGACACGTGTCCGTGCACTGTTTGGGGCCTAACCCAACGTGCCCGGTGACATGTATGGCTCAGGCCCTGGGGCTTCTGTCGGGGTACACAAACAGGGGTGTATGTGACTTGTGCACGCACGGGATGCCTCCACCACAACAGCGCCAAGTATCCAAGACCAAGCAGAAGAGATAGCTCTTTGAGAAATCAAAGGGCGGATCAAGAAGACCAAGACCAATCAAATGAGCAAGATACCACTACGGAAAAACCTCCCTTGCCAGGCAGGCGAGCCTAGCGGGGTCGAGGTTATCCCAAAGACAAGTCTCAAGACTGCCCAGGCAGGCTTGCCGGGGATGCCAAGGGTGGACTACCCCGCCAAGGCTCCACCGCTCCACCTCACAACAACGCAAGTCACCTATCGGTGCGGTGTCGGGCCCCCAAGTGATTATGTGGCTGTTATTTGGCATGTGTTAGGCATTTCCAAGGAAGATCACCCCTAAATGACACCCATCCAGGAGACATGTCACGCAGACAGGCGAGAAGGTGGCTGAACGGCGCGGCAAGGATGCCGGGCTACACCTACGATGTGACACTAAGCGGTGCATTTAATGTGCCTTGTCCTGTCTGCAGAGTTAGGTATGATAGTACTGTGGCTATCTAATCGCTGGATAATGACTGTTTTGCCATTGTGGTAACCCCTTGACCTATAAAAGGAGGGCCGTGGCTACCTTAGAGAGGATTCGGACCCCTGTACACTCATACGCGTGTAGCTGCTCTAGTCCCAAGGCGACCTTGCTGGGCTAGAACGTTGCGTCTCCACCACAGTCCTTCCATCAATCCACCAAAGTAGGAGTAGGGTTTTACGCCTCGCGGCGGCCCGAACCTGGGTAAAAACTGCTTGTGTCATCGCTGCCGTGCTGCTCTACGCTCTATGCTCTTTGTGCAATGTGCTCTTCCCCCTTGCCGAACCACAAGGGGCCGATGGTCCCATAGGTGGTCGTGTTATACCACGACAATATGCTGTCTGACATATAAGTAACTACGTATCTTGTTACAGTGGTTCATGCAGTTAATTGAGGCCACAATGTAAATTCCAAACGTTCACACGCTAGTCCAGCGTTCATGTAGAACATTCACATTAAACTCAGCTTCATAAAATACTTGAAAAGCATAAGTTAAGCAATTTTATACATCTTAATGATTCATAGAACATAACAAACATTTACTAGTTCACAGCAAAAGACAAAGTTGTGAGAAGGTTTACAAATGAGGAAAAATCAAGCAAGGCTTCTCTAAGCAAAGGGCCTCCCTAGACAGGCTTTAATTTCCTGGAGTTCACTCTGGTTTTTCTTGTTGCCACCATCCAGTGTTAGGTTCTCTCATTCCAGAATAACCAATTATAACTGTGTTCTTAGTTGGAATGCTGAACTGAACCATGTAGTGTACTGACCATCTGAACTTCTTGTGCAGTTCCACTAAATTTAAGCTCCACTATTTGCAGAAATAAGTAGACCACAATGCCTCTTGTCCGCGCACCTGTCCCAAAAACCTCCGCGCAGCCGTGCCAGCTAGTCCTCTGTCCATCCATGAATTGGGAGAAAGTGCATTCCCAACTAGGATGCAGTTGTTTTCGCTCGTCCTTGCACTGCAATCAGGAAGTATAATGTATGAATTAGCTTCTTTTAGATTGCGTTGGTCATTCTACCTAGTTACTACCAATGTAGGAATACCTGGAAGATGGGAGATTAGATGACGGCAGCTAGGAATAGCCATCTCATTTTGTGCAGTTCTACTAAAACTGAGGTGTGTACTTTTGATTGCACAAATAGAAACAATATGGAGACAGACATCCCTGTTTGCGCAAATATGAAATACGGTTATTTAAGCAGTGACAGTTATTTGCAGTGGCATATGATTAACATCAGCATCTATTGTGTTATAATTGGCACTACATTGACAGTATGAAAGTGCCATTAAGTAAGAAGTAGCATCACATCAACACTGCCACTAGATTAACATGCAGAACAATAGCATTAGTATTATTGTCATGAGAGTAGCACATGGTCAGTAAATGTGCAATCAAATTTGTGCAGTTCCACTGGGATGAAGCAATGTTAGCGGTGTGAGATTTAAGTGTAACTGCAAAAACACAATTCATGGAAAATAAAGCAAGACGGAAGCACTTCATAAATGGTGGTGTCATTGCTTCGATTTATCGATGGCACTAGACCGACATCAGCATTACTTAATAGTGACATTAGGTGGCATTGCTTCAATTTATCGACGACACTAGACCATTACTTAATAGTGACATTAGGTGGCATTGCTTCATGCTTCATGTGATTTTACATTAACGGTAGCAATATGGGCGTAGGGACAGCAGGGGCATAAAGTGGTGATGCAGATGTGGTTGCCGAGAGTGGCAAACATTCAGGCAGCATGTCTGCATTTGTCCCATTTTTTATCTCCTCGGAGACATTTTCCTATGTGAGCACAGGAAATCTAGACCTGCACGTTCTCATTTCCGTTGTCCCCCCAACACCCCTCACTTTCTTTCCTTTTTCGACCAAGAGACAGGTCCACTTCCTCCCCATCCTTCGCCATCCACCCCGCTTTCTTTGCCTTTTCAACCAAGAGACCGGTTGGGTAGCCAGTATCTACTACTTTCCCCCGTTTCCTCTTAGGACCAAGTCCTAGATTCATGCTACGGCTTTCCCACTTTCTTCCCTGTTTGAACCAACTCTTAGATTTGGCTGTGTGAACTAGCTTTATCTCTAATAATAGTAAAAGTCTAGGTGGCTTTGGAACAACCGACGAAAGTAGAAAAAGATCCACATGCAGCCACGTGGGGAGCTGGGGCAGTAGAGCAAGGCAGGTTTCGAAGGAATATATACCTGAGGGTCGTCGGGATGTCGCAAAGACGGCGTTGGGAGGCCGCATCTTGGCCAAAGTACCGCAAGGAGGAAGAAGGGGTCGGAGGCCCTCCCGATCCGGCGATGTCTCGGACAGAATGGCACGGCCGCCGATCGGGGCGCGCGGGCAGCTGTTGGTCTCCTCCCTCGCCGCCAACGACCGCGTGAACGATGCACGTACACCCCTGCCCCGGCCGAGGTGGTCCAGCTGGATTTGTGACCAGCGGTGAGCAGGAAGAGAGTGTGGCCACCTATGTCTTGCTTAGATCTAGAGAGCATGAGAGAGTGAAAGAGAGGAACCCTAGTAAAGCAAGCGCCGAGGCTCCTGCTTATATATATACTGGAGTGATTTTGTTGTAGCAACCGTTATTAAATTGAATACGCACGAACCACTATTTTCATTTAAAGTTCAAGTAAAAATAAAACTCGATCAATAACATGCCACCGCTTCTAGGTCGCACTATCAAATCACCGCGTCCAGGACACACTATGTACTGTATCATTCACGTGCGGTCCCCGACCCTCCATCAAGTTGAAAACTAGACTAGTCAAAATGTCAATTGGGATGCCTCTTTGTAAACAAATGCGCTGCTAGCTTAAAAAAAAGTGCTCCTACGTGGACTCATGAGTGGGTGTGAGAGAACTAGTGTGTGCGTGCAACACTTCTCTTCGTGAGAGTACAATATACTACGCCCAAAGAACGTTCCCCACAAGAGTAACAATATAAGTGTGTGACGTGTGACTTTTTTATGAGGGAAAGCTAGTTGGCACTTTATTGCTGGTTTGAAAAAAGTGTGACGTGTGACTTAAAATATAAGGTGCGCGACGTCTTTTATGTTTTAGAAGTTCTGAGGGTAGGGTGTGAAGAGCACATATGTGTGTGACGTCTACCTATAGATAGACGGTGGGTGCGAGAGGACTCGGGAGAGTCGTGACTCGTGAGGGTGCGTGTGTGCGTGAGAGAGAGGGGGCACGTATCAATGCAATGCATGTGTCCGTAAATCATATCTGACAAACGTTCGCCACAAGCTGTTTCCTGACGGACGCCATAAGAACCGTTAGATCGGCATCCGACAGTGTTAGTTTTGCCATGGCATTTAACAGAACAGCCACTCCTCCGACACACAAATCTTCCACCTGAGTGTTAGCAACTTCTGTATGCTCCTCCCTCCATTCCAAAATGTAGTGCATATAGCTTTATTGAAAATTCTGACCTCGCAAACTTTTACCGAGTTTTCGTATACCAAAATGCACATATAGAATACCCAGTATATATCATTTCATTCATCTTCGAGAGGTAACTATAAAGATGGGGGAGGAGTGTACAAAGAAAGGCCGTCGTATCACCTGCAGCAATTTCAACCATCCTTTGGTGTGGAGGAATATCATAGGAACTCTATATGATGTGATTTTTATAGGAATTTTTCCTTTAGAACCAATTGGTTCATAGGAATAGATTAATATACTCCACATTTCAAAGGAAAATAAACATGATATCATTTTTATAGCTTTAGAGCCACTTGGTTCATACGAATGGATTCCTATACTCCCACAATTTCAAAGGAAAATAAACTTTAGCCTAGATTCAATAGAAAAGTTCCTATGATGTGAACCAAATGACATATCTTTTCCAATCCCTCCTCATAGGAATTGAGATACATGTCATCTCTAGATTCAATAGAAAAGTTCCTATGATGTGAACCAAATGACATCTCTTTTCAAATCACTACTCATAGGAATTGAGATACATGTTATGTCTTTCCCTACAACTTCCATATATACATCTTCTATTCCTAAATAGCTAGTACAACCCACTAGCTTTTTTCCTGGACATGCAACTATGGCACATGAACACGTCATGCATGCAAGTCATAAATCACATTGTTTTTGTACTCTATGCATGCAAGCACCATATCATCAATTCGTGCATGCTACTCATAAGTTATTTCTTGCATTAGATTTTGTATTGACAATATATGTGTTGGTCACGTGCACACATATTTAGTTCACATTCACATTTTTGTTAGAAATGTCATTCTTTTAAGTGCAATTCATTTTTTCTCTTTGTATTACATTTTCATTTTAAGCATACATTCACTTCCCATTAGTTATAGATGTTTTTGGAGGAACTTTTATGCATTATTTTGAGTAGCAAATTTCACGCGGCCGCGGGTATATCAAAATGCGGGGCCCATGCATCATTGCCTTTCGGTCGAACCTACGTCCACAATTTTTTGTACGTATATCTCCACTGCTCCTCGAACCCAAAATTCTGCCTCATTCCGGTAAAACCGAGCGGCCCACCCGTATTAAGGCGTCGACTCGAACTCAATCCCTCTCCCGTTTACTATGACATGGCCCCTGAATACTACTCCTACAAACCCTACCCGCCACACGCATCATCGGTTTTCTTCAAGAGGACGAGGGAGAAGCGGATCTGTAGCGGAGGCTCCTACCCTAGGTCGCCCTAGGTAGCTGCCGCACGCATCATTGGTTTTCTTTTTTCTTTATGCTCTTGCGCCCTAGAGTGAAATGATGGTTGCTTCGTCTATCCAGCTTAATGCGGGAAAGGTGGGGCTTTGTGATTTTACCCCTCATCGCTAATTTAATACTACTGCGGTGCTACGACCGTGGTGCCTCCAAGTCCAACCGTTGCTCCGAACTGGACGGTGGAACAAGACGGTGGATGAGCCACATGTCGGCCAAAGGTGTCCTGTAAGTGTGTCGCCATTTCGTGTGCGGACTGACCCTGTTGAGTTGCTACGCCAACGCGACAGGAGCAGCCTACCACTTGGTTTTGCTCCTTGGTGAATCCGGACTATCCCTACTCTTATGAAAAACAGGGTTGGTGATGATGGTGTGCTTGCCATCCTGCAATATAGGCCGTCCGATTTATATCTGATGGATAGGAAGGAAACTATGGCAATTTTGCAAAAAGATACCCACACCCCTCTTCACATTTGCAAATAAGGCCTTCCCTCGTTCATCCTTTTCTCCCACAAGATAAACTACTCATACAAATGCATCTTGATGTTCCTTGCAACGCATGGGCATCTTGCTAGTATTGATCTAAAAAGATAGTATCCAGATTAGTAAAAATGAGGTGATTTTACCGAGCGGTGGGCGGGGGAGCATGGCCTGTCATGCGGTCCCACGTGTCATGATGTACCAAGGTGATGTGTGTCCCTCTTGAGGCAGAACAATGGCAGAAGCAATACGTGGTTTTCTTGATGGAGATGATGGAGAAGCGGATTCAGCGAAGTGTGAAATAATGGTTGCTTCGTCCGTCTGGGGGAAAGGTGCGGCTTTTTGATTTGACGTCTCATTGCTCATTACTACTATACTGGGGCGCTACGACTGGGGTGTGTCCCCCCTACTGTTCTGCACTGTTATTTATTGCATGACACGTCGACCCGGTTGCTATATGACCCTCATGTCGATGAGAGGAAGTACAACATTCATGAAAGCAAGCGTATCCACTCTTTTAGTATGATGGAGGAGTACAAGACACGGCTTGGTTTTTGCTGCTTCACGTGATCCATCGATACAAACCCGGACTAAGAAAGGCGAGGGCGGGTCTTTTCCCGCGTGGCAGGCAGGGGAGTCTGGCATATAGTCAGTTCGAGGCAACGAGGCAGGAAGGAAGGGAAACAAGCAAATAAAGGTTGAGCGACTTAGTTTTGGCAAAATCTGATTTTACGGAGTACGTACACACTATGGAGGTAGTACTACTTACTACTCCCTTCTTTCCGGTTTATAGGGCTCATCTAAAAAAATTCCTTTTTTTCGTTTTATAAGTCTCAAGTCTACTAGTACTTACCATCACATGTTTGGATTTCAAGGTGCATTAAATCACCCGATGCGAGCAGTATCAAGAGAAAACTCACCAATGCATGAAGAAGTTCATGGAAATTTAGTGGTCATGCATGCATTCGTTGTAATTAATGCATCGGTAAACATAACTTTTTGCAAAAAACGAGCGTACTAATTAAGTACTTGTGCAAACTACGAAATTAATTCCACCACTCGCCGTCTACCTTGGTTGGAGAGATTTTGAAATTGAGCCTTATAAACCAGAAAGGAGGGAGTAGTAACATAGCCTAGGGTAGCTTGGTGTAGCACGGACTCCAAGGAAATTGTTGTAGTACTACTCCCACCATTGTAGTACTTCTACTACTACTAAAAGACATATATTTCAAATAATATGATAATCTCTCTAACCAGTAGGGACGAAGAGTAAACGGAGGGAGTAGTAAAATTTTCTCCTCCTCCTGCGAGCCACCGCGCGCATGGGCGAGGTACTGGGCGTAGGCGTAGTAAGCAAGCTTCTCCTCGTCCTACGACTCTTCGAGCCACTGCACCCATGGGCGGGGGAGAGGGCATACTAAGCAAGCTTCTCCTCGTTTTGCGAGTTGACGGGACACATCAAAAGTAGTACTACAGATCATCTCCAGTGTATAGAGCCTTGCCTCTAAGGTAGGCCCCACATGATTTGCCTCTTATCAAATGGAAAAACCACAATGTATAGAGACTCTAACCAGCCTCTAAGGTGGGCCCTAGCAGAAATTTAAAAAATATTGATTAGCACCACATTTGTCCAATCAGTAATATTTCTCTTGTACTTTCTTATGCTTCCTAAGGCTGACAAGTGGGACCAGATGGATTGTTACATTGTTAGAGGCAGCCTCTAAGGTTAGACGTGATGCTAGCCAATTTTTTCTAAGAGGCAGTTCATGCAATGTATAGAGGCCTGCCTCTAAGAGGAGAGAGAGGGCTTAGAGGCAACAAAAAGCATACATTGTGGATGCCCTAAGTGCCTACTTTCCGGTCTATATGACTCAATTTGAAATCTCCCTAACCATAATAGATGCTGAGTGGTGGAATAAATTTGTTACTTCCATAGTTCGCAAAAGTACTGAGCATGTGAGATGGTGAACGGAGGGAGTACGATACCATTAGTACTACAATTCTTTTGGAAGGGTTGTAGTAGTCCCTCCCATTCACATGTTCACATTTCAAGCTTCAATAAAAACATTGCATGCAAGGATTAAGAGAAACCTCAGCAATGCGTGTACTCCCTCAATCCATATAGGGTCTAAAATGCGTTTTGGAGGCTAACTTTGACCACATGTTAGAGCAATAATATGACATCCAACTTACACAAATCTTACCATCAAATTCGTACGTGGTCATTGTACTGCTAACACATGCATGCGTTGCAATTAGTACGTTCATGATACAGAAGTGAACACTCACTATCTAGTAGTACTAGTACTCTACACTACTACTACTATGAGGCCATCCAACTGTGTCCCGGCAGAAGACCGCGGGCACCGATTATTCGTTCATATTTAAATTTGTTTTCATACAGCAAAATATCCATGAAAACAACACATGGCAAAATTTCACGGCGAACGAGGGATTTGAATGTGCTGGGAGGGGTGGGGCTGGAAGGGGCTGTTTGGATGTTGCACGGGGTAGCCAAAATATTGGCGACCCTTTTGTCCAACAGTGCATTTGCCACCGATGAACGAGGTAGAGCTCGGGTGCTCATGCATCCTCCAGTGTGCGCGTTGGAGACGAGCTCGCACGAGCTGTGCTTTTTTTGTCCCACCTTGCCGCCCGAGCCGGCCGCAGACCGACCGGCGACCCGCTAATTACGCCATGCAACCGTAGCCGCACACATTCTGACAGCAACTCAACCAACCGGAGGAAATTCATGCAGACACGGTGATATTTCATATAAACAATGAGGGAATTCATATAAAATACCGGATTTTCATATAAACATGACGAATTTCATTACATTTAAATCAACTAAGCGGTGCTACTCCTGAACAGAACATGTATAATAATACCTAGCCTAAATGGTCGCCCGCGGATCCATTTGTCGGCAACAGAAGGATCTGGCAAGACACCTGCTGTGTACGCCGGCGTCACCTCGGCGGTGGCCTTCATGGGACCCAAGCGACGGTGGCCTCCCGTGTTCTACTTCTTCTCGATGATGGCGGCGGACGCGGAGGCGCTAGCCACCGACTCGTCGCTCTCCACACACCCGGCTTTTGTCTCTGCTTGCATCGCGCGGCCGCAGGCATGGGAGTCTCGGCCACAGACACGGGAGACGTGGTCGCAAACACGGGAGGTGCGGTACGAGGTGGTGGCGTGGACGGCAGCGACGACGCCCGTGCTCCCCGCCGTGCCGACATGGAGCAGCTCGCTGCTACTCGTCGAGCTGGCCTGGAGCGGTGAGTTGCTGAACCACGCGCCGACTTCGGGCGGCAACTGGCTCTGTCGGGCGAGGGGAGGGAGGTTGATCAGCGAGCTATATCGCTCGTATCCGGCGGGCTCGATGGGCCACCCAGCCGGCTTGGATGTCGGATAACTACTCTTCGTAAGCCATTGTAAGAGTGGAGAAAATGGTGAATGAGGAGATAGGGGAGCGGCGAAGGTGTGCGATTCTTGGCCGGCGTCTGACCTCGTTTAAATAGGAGATTAAATAGACGGCGGACGTGTGGCCGGAGTGGGTTTCTCGGCTTCCACACGGGTTTCATGGAGGCGTTTGAATGCGGCAAGGAGGCGTGTTCAGCCGGGCGTGCAGCGAGCGCGCCCTCGACTCTGACGTACGACACTGCGCTGTTCTTCTACTGACGTGTGGGCTCATTGGGTACCTGACCTGCATGTCAGTGAACCAACGCTGGCAGCGCACGACAGAGGAGCTTTTGGTGTGACATCATCTAATTCATGTAGGTTGATAAGCCTACTATATAATGTAAGAGAATTTAAAATTTTTCATACTGTATATACGTTGATAGCCCGTTCGATACGTTGTGATTCATAAAGACTGCTGCAAACATCAATGTTCTGCTTATCACAGATAAGATTGATTAATACCCGTAACAATCCATGTCCTTAACAAAGGGTGCATGCACGTACAGGTTGAGTGTGTGTCTTGTGTCATGTGCTGTTTGCATGCAGGCGTGCGAGTGTTGCGTGCGTGCATATGTACGTTTCAGTGTTGCATGCATGCGTGTGTTCGTGTGTGCATGTGTATGTGTCAGTGTTGCACGCTTGCATGCGTGCGTGTGTTCGTGCGAGTGTTGCGTGCGTGCGTGTGTACTATGAGTATTGCATGCATGCATGCGGGCGTTGCAGGCGTGTTTGTGTGCATGTGTTTGTATTCACCACAGTGGCTCGTGCGTGCGTGCAATTAAAATGGCCGGCTCAGCATATCATCACAAGGTGACCTTGTCTGCTGTGGTTAGGGCACGCGGCTGCCAACCAGAGGTCTCACGACTTCGAATCCCCACCGACCACTAATTTATTACCATTTCTGTCTTTCATATACACGCTGACAGGTGGGCCCTACGGTAATGTGCGCTGATGAACGTGGACCGTTTGACTGGTCAATTGATCGTGTCATCAACAAATTGCGGAGCTGTATGGTGAGCCAGTGACTGTATGATCATCACAACAAATTACGGAATATTTTATTAACACAGTACAGACACAAGCTACCATTTCTTTATTTCATATATGCGCTGACAGGTGGGCCCCACGGTTATGTGCGCTGATGGTGCAACACTAGTTGTGCCACGTGGAATGTTTGACTGGTCAATTGATCGTGTCATCAACAAATTACGGAGTTGTACGGTGAGCCAGTGATTGTATAATCATGACATGTATTTTTTTAACACAGTACAGATGCAAGCACTCATATATACGCGCAGACACTCACCGCTATAAGCGCACACACGCACACCCTACCCCTATGAGCACCTTCGAGAGAGTGAGCCAGCATATCATCTTGAAATTTTACGAAGTAACCATAGGCGCCTCGTAGTCGAGGGGAACGTCTCCTCCCACTGAACGCACATCGGCGGAAATACTGAAATTAATACAGGATAAATGCGAGCAGCAGGACTTTAACCCTGGTGGGTTGGGGATACCACTATCCTCCTAACCATCCAACCACAGGTTGGTTAGCACCACAAAATGTATATGGTGACCGTAATGAGCTTATTCTGAAGTCCAGTGACCATATCGTGCTTTCGCTTCAAATACAATGACCGTAAGTGTCGTCAACAAAATACGGAGCACGCATCAAATACAATGACCGTCAGTGTCATCAACAAAATACAGAGATGTATGGTGAGCTACATACCGTATGATGACCACAAGAATGTATACGATGATCGTATAGTGCTTTCGCTTGAAATACAATGACCATCACGCGTGAATGTGTCAGGGGCGTACTTTTAGAGGGCCGAGAGATAGTTTGAGTGCGTACGCGAAAGTGGTGTAGAGAGAGGGGGGTGCGGTGGAGACAAAGAGAGACATGCCCTTCGTTTATCTTTCCCGTGACTATTTTTTTAGGAGAAGATATAAACATTCACAATGTAGAACAAATATTATTGGATGCACCATGCAATTAATTTTCATGTACTCCGTATAACTTTGTAATATTGTATATGCTTATTTTCTTAGTGGCCGATTGTGTGTGGGGTGTGGTGGGCACATCATTTCTAGTTGTGGTGGGTCGACGTGAGGACTCATGGGTCGGTTCCATCCTGTGCCACATAAGTTGGACCGAGATGCGTTATACGAAGCCCATGGAGAACTCAGCGTACAAGACGAAGCTACCAGAGTCGTGGAGCACTCTATCCCCACTGATGATAAGCCGACTATATATGATTTGTAACCATAGGCCCTGAGTATGTTATATAAGCCCGGGGGCTAGTTCGTCGATAGTATACACACACACAATGCCTGGTATTCACGTGTACTTTGTACACACCCCTATCACAAATATACAATACAAGGAGTAGGCTTTTTCGTCAACTGCAAGGGCCCAGACTTGGGTAAAACTTTGCCTCGTATTACCATCCAGCCTAACAGTCAGGGATATCTTACCGAATGATCTGATGGAATCATATCCGCCAACAAGAGAGAGGTGTGTGCGTGGGGGGGGGGGGATGTGAGCGAGAGAGGCCTAAAGATAATGTGCGTGCGGGGAGACACTTAGGCACATGTATGTGCATATAGAGGGCCAGCAGAGACCGTGCGTGTGTATATAGGCATGTGAGAGAGATAGTGTTTTCCAACTGAGATTAGTGAAAAGAGTGGTATGTAGTAGTAAGAGAGAGAGGCCTAAAGATAATGTGCGTGCGGGAGACACTTGGGCACATGTATGTGCATATAGAGGGCCAGCAGAGACCGTGCGTGTGTATATAGGCATGTGAGAGAAATAGTGTTTTCCAACTGAGATTAGTGAAAAGAGTGGTACGTATTAGTAAGAGAGAGAGGGGGAGATATATAGAGAGTGTGTGTGCGAAACACCCCGCGAGAGAGTGTGAGCATGTGTGAGAGATAAATGCCGATGTATATAAAGTGTGTGCACTTATGCGTCAGATAGAGAGATATATAGCGCGTGTGTGAGGACGGGCCGAGGCACAGTGCATCTATGCGTAAAAGGCGGTTCTACACATTAAATTAAAATATAAATTGCATTAATTTTTTGGATGAGATCATGAATTTTGTAATTTGCGTATGAACGTACATTGGTCTATCAGACACCCATACTCTATTGAATTCGAGCATGTGTATCGGTTTATTTCATATTATGGATCCATAGAGTGATAGTGCTTTGAAGTACAGACAATGCATGGCTTTTGCAATTCATATATAAACATTAATTAGTGCACTCCGTGTTGTTAGTGTCAGGCACTTTATACACTTGTCACATACATGGATACATTCCAAATTGCTAGCTACGAAATAGAATACATGTTCAATTCAACATAAATATGGTTTCAAAGATCCCCGCAAAAAAAAAAGATGGTTTCGAAGATTCGAATTCATAGGAAGTGCATTCATCTATTTGAATTCAAAAATAATGGCATTGGTAAATCAGATCTAAAAGGGGGCATCAATCTTTGTTGTGCGTTTGAACATGGTATATATTCATACGCATGTCTAACTATTTTTTTGCAAACAAGGAGATTATATCTGGAACCATGCATGAATTAAGCTAAGATGCATATTTTTTAATATATACTCATGTACAATGTATATTCAAATGTACCCCCTCCATTCCAAAATAATTGTAGCTTTAGGATTTTCAAGAGTCAAGATTTTTGAAGTTTGACAAATCCTAAAAGTTCAATTCAAGAGAACTGTAAACGTTAATGCTTCTACTCCCAAATATTGAACGAAGCGCCAAATAAGCCTCTGGTCGCCCGAAACCTCGCGAGACTAATGTTTGGTGGTAGGAAATTACTATCCTGACTCTGACCCGTGTAGCCTATCGGCCGATGTCCAAAGGTCTAAACCGGTGTAGGTTTGTAACTTCACCAAGACGCCAGTCAACCGCCTCTGAGAAGCATTCATACACCGTGGGTGCTTAAACACTCATGCGCTCGGCCGAAATATATCCCGCCCACTATTTGGGACACCTGAGATTATTGTCCTACCCCCGACCTGCAATATGTCCGACATTTTAGATGGGGGCAAAGTTTGTAACTTTCCCCAAACATTGTCCCCCCTTAGTTCCCCCTCCCTCCGTTTCCTCATTCATACTCCGTGGGTGCCAAAATGCCCTCTCCACCAGCCGCGGACCCCAGCCTCCTCCATCCTCCACCCCATCGCGTCCAATCCACCGCCGCCCTCCTCCATCACGCCGGAGCCGATACCTCAACGTCGTCATCCAATGCAACCGCAACCGCAACACCCTCAAGGACTTAGCAGCTGAAGCCGAGGCAGAGCTTCCTCCACAACGCCGACGCCAACGTGCGCCGTACCAGAACCGCTTTGACCACGCCGTCATGCGCCTCACCGCTGCTGCTCCACTGTCGCAACCGTCCACCGCACTGGAGCTGTTCCGGCTACGCCGTCGTTCGCCGCCTCGGATCTAGTTCCTTGCCGCCGACAGACGGCCACCGCACCACACTCAACAACTTGGCCATGGGTTCGTCCAAGGCTTCACCGTCCTCTAGAACTTCTTGTTTCCAGCGAACCACAAGAAGATCGTTGGAAAAATAGAAGGAGGACACAACACTGCTAGCAGAAAGAGGTACTCCTCTTCCCTTATTGTGCAAATCTTACATCTCTGCTCACACCGTGTTCATCCCACGAAAGAAACTAGTTGAGCGCTTCTTACTGTACCTTCTTCGTGATACTAAATGCACAAGGTTTCCTCCCATTTACTATTTCACCTTAGCTAGAGGTCAGTCGCCCGCCTGGATTTTAATTCAGGGTCAGTTGATTCTCAATTAAAAGAAGCAGCACCCGCTTAGGTGCGCGGAGCATCTAGTCCGCCTGTTTGCCGGGGAAGCGGCCCATCGGTGTCTATCAAAGGGGTGTGGGGCGTAGGAGCTGCTTGCGCCCGATCTGGAGGTCAGTGGGGCTTGAAGGGATGGCTGGGGGCGGTGTCAAGCACGGCGGTGCGGTGAGGTCGAGGGGAGGGCGGAGGCAGGGGACTAGGCCGGTGGTCGCTGGCGTTTCGAGGAAGATCATCAACACTGACTAGCTGGAGGTAGATGAAGGCGATCTACCCGTTGTTTGTGCATCGGACGGTGCAGAAAAAATGGACTGACCTATTTGTTTTCAGTCGACTGTTATTTTCATAGGACCACACCTTGTGGTGTGCTGGAGGAGTATCTGCATTTCCCAGCCATCCCTGTGCTCATATTTCAAAATCCTAGAATCTAATTTCGTGTGCCATGCATGTTGTAGAGCTATCATATATTTCCCGTTATTTATTTCTCATCCACCTGCTATCTGCTACTTTTACACTGTACTACTTGTGCACACACTTCACCCATACTCACACTATTGTTTTTTATGCATGGGTATTTCAGACTCTAACGCACTGTTGATGAATACACAAAAGAAAAGAAAGAAGTTGCTCCTGTATAGTTCGACGATAAGCACTAAGCGTTTCAGTGCTCTAAAGGGTGTGGTGTCAGCAGATGGAGACAGTAAATGTAGCTCTGCAGTTGATGATCTCAATTGCCACACACAACCATCCCAGGTGCTTGCTTTAACTTCGCGCTGTCAAATGTGGTTGCATGTTGCATATGGTGTCTAGCTTGTATTGCTTCCAATTTGGTTAAATTGCATCTGCTTACTTTACATTATACCTTTGATAATGACATGCCTTCCTGTTTTTGATACATACTACATATGTCTATTAACCATGTTCTTACATCAAACTAATGCTCTTGTGTATCCCTCATCAATCACTTATGATGAGAAAGTCACCCCAGTGGGTTACTGTGACACACGCTATTCTTTTAAAGAGTGCAGTGTCATCCTCCCCACATGATTCTCAAGAAACAGCAAGGCTAAATGAAGATAGTCAACATAGCTCTGTAGTTGATGACCGCAATTCCCCTACACCACCATTGTAGGTGCTTACTCTTACTTGGCTATGTGATATGTGGTTGCATGTTGCATATGGTGTCTACCTTGTAATGCTTCTAATCAAGGTAAATTGCATCTACTTAGTTAACACATTATACCTGTGAATATGACATGCCTTCCTATTTTTGGTACATACTACGTCTTTCTATTAATCATATTCTTACATCAAACTACTTTTCTTGTGTATCCCTCATCAATCACTTCTGACGAGACACCTTCAAATTGACAGTGTAATATTGGTTGCATCTTGCATATCATTTCAAGCATGTACTGCCTCTAATTTGTTGAAATGCCACTTATAATGAGACACTTCTAACTTGGTAGAGTGATTTTGGTTGGATCTTTCATATGGTGTCTAGCTCGCATTGCTTCCAATTTGTTGAAATGCCTTCTGCTTACCATTTTTCATACATATTCCATCCTCCTACAATGTGGTTGCCTTACATAAAAGTTGTGTTCATCAGTATCATGCATCAAGGAATTTGGAAGAGCGAATTTCATTCCTTTTTCTTGTGTGTTTGACTTAACAAGGCAAAATCTAAAAGGATGAACGCACGGGATGATGGTGGTCCTCTGGAGCAACCAAAACAAATGATCTCTGCAGATTCTCCTGCTACTCCTACTGCAGTGCAAGTTCCAAATCTCATCTCCCCTACTCCACAACCCCAGGTGCTTGCTCTAACATGGCAGTGTGATATCTGGTTGCATGTTGCATATGGTGCCTAGCTTGTATTGCTCCAAATTTGTTAAATTGCATCTCCTTAGCTTACACATTATACATGTGAATATGACACGCCTTCCTATTTTTGGTACATACTACATCTGCCTATCACACCATGTTCTTACATCAAACTACTGTTCTTGTGTATCCTGCATCTATCACTTATGATGAGACAGTCATGCCCGTGGGTTAGTGTGAGACGTGCTACTCTTATAAAGAGTGCAGTTTCATCCTCCCCACATGATTCACAAGAAACAGCAAGTCTAAATGAAGATATTGAACGTAGCTCTGTACTTGAAGACCACATTTCCCCTACACCACCATCGCTGGTGCTTGCTCTAACTTTGCAGTGGGATATCTGGTTGCATGTTGCATACGGTGTCTAGCTTGTAATGCTTCTAATTAGGGTAAATTGTATCTGCTTAGTTTACACATTATACCTGTGAATATGACATGCCTTCCTATTTTTGGTACATACTACATCTATCTGTTTACCATGTTCTTACATGAAACTACCGCTCTTCTGTATCCTGCATCAATCACTTACGACGAGACATCTTTATTCATTGCATATTGCATATTATTTCTAGCATGTTGCCATGTATTGCTTCTAATTTGGTCAAATACATTTATGAGGCCACCCTTTTAATTTGGCAGAGTGATATTGGTTTCATATTTCATGGTGTCTAGCTTGCATTGCTTCCAATTAGTTCAAACACCTTGTGCTTAGTTTACACTTTACACATCATACATGTCAATATGTCATGCCGTCCTGTTTTTCATACATATTCCATCCTCCTATCATGCGGATGCCTTACATGAAAGTAGTGTTCGTCAGTATCATGCATAAATGAGTTCTGAAGAGCAAATTTTATTCCTTTTTCTTGTGGGTTTGACTTGACAAGGCAAAATCAAAAAAATGAAGGAAAAGAGTAAGGATGGTGATGATGGTGGTCCTCTGCTGCAACATAAACGGAGCATCTGTACGGATTCTCCTCCTACTGCGAGTGCATTACAAGTTCCAAGTCTCCGCTCCCCTACTCCACCATCCCAGGTGCTTGCTCTAACTTGGTAGTGTGATATCTGGTTGCGCATATGGTGTCTAGATTGTATTGCTTCTAATTAGTGTAAACTGCATCTGCTTAGCTTACACATTATACGTGTGAATATGACACGCATTCCTATTTTTGGTACATACTATATCTGTCTATCACACCATGTTCTTACATGAAACTACTCTTCTTGTGTATCCTGCATTAGTCACTTATGATGAGACACCTTTAAGTTGGCATTGTGATATTGGTTTGTGTCTTGAATATGATTTCTAGCATGTAGTGCTTCTAATTTGGTGAACCCCACCTATGACGAGACAGTTTTAACTTGGCAGAGTGATATTGGTTGCACCTTCCATATGGTGTCTAGCTTGCAGTGCTTCTAATTTGTTGAAGTGCCTTCTGCTTATTTACCACATCATAGGTGTGAATATGTCATGCCGTCCAGTTTTTCGTACATATTCCATCCTCGTATCATGACTTTGCCTTTCATCAGAGTAGTGTTCGTCAGTATCATGCATGAATGAGTTCTGAAGAGCTAATTTTATTCCTTTTTCTTGTCAGTTTTACCTCACAATGCAAAATCAATAAAGTGGAAGGAAATTGGTAAGGCATTGGATGATGGTGGTCCTTCCGAGCAACTGAAACGGAGTGTCTCTACAGATTCTACTCCGCCATCCTCCCAACAAGATTCTCAAGACAATGCAAGGCTAGACAGTTAACGTAGCTGTGTAGATGATGAGCACATCTCCCCTACTCCACCATCACAGGTGTTTGCTCTAACTTGGCACTATTATATGTGGTTTCATGTTGCGTATGATGTCTACCTTGTATTGCTTCTAACTTTGTTGTATTGCGTCGGCTTACTTTACACATCATACCTATGAATATGACACGTGTTCCTGTTTCTAGAACATACTATATCTAATCACACCATGTTCTTACATAAGACTACTGTTCTTGCGTATCCTGCATCAGTCACTTATGATGAGGCACCTTTAAGTCGGCACTGAGATATTGGTTGCATCTTGCATACGATTTCTAGCATGTACTGCTTCTAATTTGTTGAAACGCCAGACAGTTTGAACTTGGCAGAGTGATATTGGTTGCATCTTTCATATGGTGTCTATCCTGCAGTGCTTCTAATTTGTTGAAATGCCTTCTACTTAGTTAACACATCATAGGTCTGAATATGTCACGCCGTCCTATTTTTCGTACATATTCCATCCTCGTATCATGTGTTTGCCTTTCATCCAAGTAATGTTTGTCAGTATCATGCATGAATGAGTTCTGACAAACACGTACCTTTTTCTTATCGGTTTGACTTCACAATGCAAAATCAATATAGCTGATGGAAATTAGTAAGGTAGTGGATGATGGTGGTCCTTCGGAGCAACTCAAACAGAGGGTCTCTACAGATTCTACTCCACCATCCTCCCAACAAGATACGCAAGACAACACAAGGCTGGACAGTCAACGTAGCTGTGTAGATGATGAGCACATCTCCCCTACTCCACCATCACAGGTGCTTGCTCTAACTTGGCACTGTTATATGTGGTGGCGTGTTCCATATGATTTCTAGTTTGCATTGCTTCTAATTTTGTTGAATTGCATCTGCGTAGCTTACAACTTATACCTCCAACAATCACTTACCCATAAGACACATTTAACTTGGGAGTGTTATGTAGGTTACATCTTGCATTGTCTTCTAGCTTGTACTGCTTCTAATTTGTTGAAATGGCACTTATGATGAGACACTTTTTACCTGATAGTGATATTGGTTGCATGTTCATATGGTGCCTAGCTTTCATTTCTTCTAATTTTGTTGAAATGCCTTCTGCTTACTATTTTTCATACATATTCCATCCTCCTATCCTACGTGTGAATATGCAATGCTGTCGTTTTTTTGTATATATTCCATCCTCCTATCATGTGCTTGCCTTACATCAAAGTAGTGTTCGTCTGTATCATGCATCAACCAGTTATGCAGAGCTAATTTTATTCCTCTTCTTGTGGTTTTGACTTCAGAAGGCAATATAAAAAAAGAGGAAGGAAAAGTGTAAGTTAGGGGATGTTGGTGGTCCTCCGGACCGACGCAAACGGAGACTCTCTAGATTTGCCACTGCTACTGCTAATGCAGTTGAAGTCCCAAGTGATGAGTTCATCTCCCCTACTCCACCATCGCAGGTGCTTGCTCTAAGTTGACAATGTGATACTTGGTTTCATGTTGCATATGTTGTCTAGCTTGTATTTCTTCTATTTTGATTAAATTGCACCTGCTGAGTTTATACGTTATACATGTGCATATGACATGCCTTTCTGTGTCTAGAATACACTACATCTATCTATCATACCATGTTCTTACATCAAAGTACTGCTGTTGTGTATCCCGCATCAATCACTCATGATTGGACGCTTTTAACTTGGCAGTGTGATAGTGGTTGCATCTTGATTTCTAGGTTGTACTGCTTCTAATTTTTCGAAATGCCACTTATGACAAGACACTTTTAACTTGGCAGAGTGATATTGGTTGCATCTTTCATATGGTGTCTAGCTTGCATTACTTCTATTTTCTTGAAAATCCTTCTGCTTAGTTTACACATGGTAGCTGTGAATATGTCACGCCGTCCTGTTTTTCGTACATATTCCATCCTCCTCATACAGTTGTCTTACACCAAAGTATTGCTTGGTTGTATCATGCATCAATGAGTTCTGAAGAGCGATTTTATTCTTTTGTGTTGTGGGTACGGCTTGACATGGCAAAGTCAAAAAAGAGCAAGGAAAAGAATGTAGTAGGGAATGGTGTTACTCGTCGGGTGCAACAGAAAAGGATCTTCCCTCGAGATTCTACTTGTACTTATAGTGCAGTAGAAGGTCCAAGTCCACCGGCTAAATCTACAAACACAATATCACCTGCTCCACCAGCTGCAGCATCCCCTTCAACTGTACCAACATCTCAATGAGTTACTCATTCGTTTGCTCCACAACTGGCCTGTTCCCAAGCTGCCTTCACACCTAACACTACTTCTGAAGCACTGCTGACACAACAAGACTTGGCAAGATCAGATGAACCTCATGAGCATCAACACCAAGATGGTACCTGACTGAGTCAAGTTGCAGTTGCATGCTCCTTTATATGTACTCTCATAGTTTGATGTGCACTAACACTTTCCATATTCGTTGTTGAACTAGCACCACGGTGCAAGCGGAAATAGACATCAGGGATAATGCTTGACAGATTAACAAAATCTAAAGGAGGAAGAATGGAGATCCATTTTGAGGCAGGTTTAAAAAGGCCACGTGATGCTACAGAGTCAGCCAAGTTAGTATCAGAGGCAGCCGTTGCCATTAGGTGTCATGCATGTATCCTCCCAACGTGGATCCAGTACAGGAATGAGAAAGACGATACCCAGTTTAACACCTTCCTTGACCATTTATCCATAAGTAATGTTATTCATTGCAATTTGTAATATTTTCTTGCTCTGTCCCATACTTTCTAGCTTCCTCCTAATAAGACTCACATTGTTTTTTCAACAGATGAGGTTCAAGTTGGATCCGAAAGATGATGCAACTAAACAAGCATGCACTCATGTTTTTCAGTCTGCTCTGCGACAGTATTGGTATCACCTTAGAAAAACTCACTTTGAAGGCAAGGCTAACAATGAAATCGCCCAAACATCTCCAGTGGAATATATTATAGGTGAAGACTGGACAGCCCTTGTTAAACACTGGTCTGATCCAAAGTATCAGGTAGGGTATATGTATTTGATTAGATCACATATTGAACTTGTATTTACGTATGTGCCTTACAAGTGTATCTTCTTCTAGGCTAACTGTTTGAAGAACAAGACCAACCGTTCTAAAGTGAAATTCCAATAGACAACAGGATCTCGTAGCTATATTGCACACTGTGAGGCTCTTGTAAATAGCTGCAGCTTCCTTCTTTTTTCTGTGCCATATTATCGTATCTATATTGACTTGTTCCAAATACAGAGGAAAGCCCGTGCGGACCAAAAAGAACCTGAACCGAATGCAGTGGAAATCTTCAAGGATTGCCACACCAGCAAGATTAAGGGCATGACCACACCAGTTCAAGCCGCTATTGTAAGTCCTTACTCCTCCTGCCTTTGAACTGCTTGTTACTGTGATGTGTCATTGAACTGCTTGGTTTGCAGCCAATGTCGGTTACTCTGTTCACTTTTATACATAGTTGTCTTAATGTATCATTTCACCTTACACGGTTTAAAAGAGAGGAAGGATATTCTTTTGGTCTTGATCTGTAATCTAGTTGTGATGTTCACGTGCCCACACAATGATACAATAGCCTGTTTGTTTGATATCTGTTTGCCAATGATATGAATGATGTCATACTATGTTCATCCTACTTTAAACCATGTCTCTTTATCCTTAGATGTCAACGAATGTGAGGAAATAGACAATACTGTAGGCATGCTAGATGGACATATGTTTCGAATGTGATTTTATTATGTAGTTGGCACTACAATACATGCTAATGTATTACAGTAGTTCACCAAAATAAGTTATGTATAAATGTGAAACCTACTTTGTTTGTTTTTGTCTCATCAGTAACTTATCTGGTACACTAATCTACAAGTTCAAACTTTCAGCAAGCTATGGAACAAATGATTGAACAGCCACAACCACCTGAAGGTGACGAGGCTACCACAGGGACAATGTCACCTCTTGCTGCAGTGTGTCAGTATCTCTCCACTAATAGTACAAAAAGCACCTTCCTGCGTAATTCTGGGTTGGTTGTCAAGGTAACCTCGTCCAAATCGCCTACTGAACAAAATCTTCTGGCTAGATAGAGTGATATATCTGTGCTTCAGACACAAGTCCAATCCCTAATGGAGGTCGTTTCGGAAACAAGAATAGTGGTTGACAAATGTCGTCAAGATATGAATGGTTTTGAAACCAGACTATCAGAGATTTGCTTCGTTGTTCAAGAGCAATGGCGGAAAAAGGGGAAGATCATGCTGCTCCATCGGATTCTACAGCCTGAAACATTAGCACTCAGGTCAAATGATCTGTGCTTCTATACATCTGTTGGTGCTTTTATCTGCAAGGACTGTAAACTTTATGCCAACAGGCCTTTTGTTGTATGGCTGGAATTTATTTTGTTGTGATACAACATTTATCGTGATGCCAAAGGTTGTAGAAATTATGACGCTATTTTTGTATAGTGTAGGTTTATCTTAGTTATGTATTCGGCCGAAAGCTTCGTAGGAGCCAAACGTGCCAACATTCGTCGGGCCCACAATTCCAATTGGGCTAAAAATGATTATGGGCCGTAATTTGCATGTAACCCACTCAAAATATCTGGGCCTAAATCAGCATAAGCTTTCTTATTTTTGGTAGGCCTATGCCCGCAGTGGGCCTTTAACAGGCCTAAACATGGGCCTTTAATAGGCCGAAAGTGAGATTGGGTCCTGATTGTGCCAAATAACCAACTGGTCATTAGCAGGCCAAAATGTATCTCAGCTCGTGGTGGCCCATTTACAATGCGGATCGTTCACAGGCCGAAATTCAGATGGGCCAAAAATGCGCCGACCTACTACACGGGCCTTTACCAGGCCAGAAGTGCGGTTGGGCTTGGTTAGTATCAGTTTTTTGTGGGCCGTTAATAGGCCCGATGTGACGTTGGGCCACATATGGCCCATGGATTTCATCCGACGTTAACAGGACGAAAAACACAACAGGCTGGAAGTGGCCCATTTCTACAGTGGGCCTCTAACAGGCCGAATGTCAGACATGGCCAAATATGACCCAATTCCTTCACGGTAGTTTATGGGCCAAAAGTTTCAATGGCCAATAAATGGGCCCAAATGAAGCAGGGCCTTTAATAGGCCGGAAACACACCGGGCCGTAATTCGGCCCAAATACTTAGCGGACTGTTAACAGGCCAGAAGTGACCATGGGCGCAATGATGACCCATCTAGAACGGGCCATTGATGGGCCGATTTGACACTAGTCGTATGGGCCTTAACTGCGAACGGGCCGTCTGCAAGCAGGCCGTTAATGGGCCAGCCCGATAATTTTGACTGGGCCAGCCTTTTTAACCTAAATGGGCCGCTGTTGGGCCTTGCCATGTGTCGACGTATCATCAGCGCCTCCTGTCCATTGGGCGGTTGACATCTGTCCTTCCGAGGTGCTGACACGTGGTTGCTATAGCCAATGAGAATTTTACACGTGGAAAATCCTGATTGGTCCCAGCTGTTAACGGGTTATCGGATCCAAACCGGAACCGGATAGCTTAACGGCGACCCATTACGGTGGATGCCACGTGTCGGTTACCCTTGATGAAAGCACTTCCATGATGCGCCATTTATTGTCATGGAAGTGGACACTTCCGTGATGATGATTTTGGTATTGTCATGGAACACATCTACGACAGCACAGGTATGACTATCTTGATTCTTTCATAAAATCGTCATGGATGTACATGCATGACAAAAAAAGTGACCTACTGTGACACACACGTGTCATCACGGAAGTGATTTTTTTGTAGTGCAAGTTAACAATGGGAACACCTCGAGAAGGCCTCCCTTGCAGGGCCGGAGTGTCAGAATCGAGGCTCCGTGAACCCAAACAAGGTTCGAACTCTGGGGCGTGTGCGAAGGATCTTTCCTAGCTACAACTCGCTGCTTACCGCCTCACGACTTGGCTCCGTCGAGCTCGAATGATCGGGGAGAAGAAGTGGACACAGTGATTTATCTAGGTTCGGGCTACCTTGCGGTGTAAAACCCTAATCCTGCTTTGTGGTGGATTGCCTCACGAGGAGGATGAATATGAACTAGTACAAGTGTGAGCTGCCTCGGTAGAGCTCAATGGCGGAAGGATTCGATCTCCCTCTTCTATGTTGGGGACTAGTCTATATTTATAGTGGCCTTGGTCCTCTTCCCTCATAGCTTAGGCGGGAAGGGATACCACAGTGGCCAATTTGAAGGGGGACAGGAGTACACCCTATCCTGACTAAAGGTGGTCTTCATCCGCAAAGCTTCTGGTCGTGACGCAGTGGTGGGCTCGGTGATGACCTCCGTCCTGCCGAGCCTGTGGTCTTGGTCTTGTTGCATTGGAATGGAAACCTTTGGGGGATTCCTCGGGAACCCGCGTATGTCCTTGCCTCCTTAGCACCAAAGATGAAACTATCCTGGACTGCGCCCGCTCACGCCCTGCTGGCCTTGGTCGTCATGGCTCACGTCACCGCACGCTTCGCGAGGTGGGATGCCTGCCTAGAGATGTCCGCTCCTCGGGAGGCAGCCTCGGGAGGCCGCTCCTTGGGAGGCCTTGATGTCGCTCGCCTCAAGAGGCGGGGGGGGGGGGGGGGGGGCTCGCGAGGGTCTTGCTCATGAAGCCTTGGAGTCGGGCCGTACTGGGCCTTTGACGATGCCTCGCGCTGGGCCGCAGGCAGACGGGTCTGGAACCCCTGGTCCCAGGACTTTGACAGTAGCCCCCGGGCCCACGGCATGCTCGGCCTGGCTTCGATGCGAAGGCAAAGAGGGGAGGGCAAAGCGTTGCGGGCCCTAACCGCCTGCGGACCAGGCTTGACGTGTGGTGCATGACGGGACGCTGATGCCCCCACTTCCCCACGTCACCTCGGCAACCACCTAGGGTGACAAAAGCCTGTCGCGCGCGCTGCAAGGCCATCATTGCTCTCCTACCTTGCATCTTCCTCCTCCTGTTGCGATCCCCTTTCTTTCGCATGAGGCTTCTCCAGATCCGGACAGAGTGCTGCCTTTCCTTCTCCCCCGTCGGCGCCAGTGATCCCCGAATGGCGCCCGCCGGGAAAGCGAGGTCCGTGGCTCCGGCCGTGAACTCCTCCTCCTTTGCGTCGGCGCTCCCAGCCTCCTCTGTCGTTAAAGAGGAGGACCTCAAACCGGTGATCCCACTGACGGCTGGCGACACGACCCAGATCTGGCCCAGCTCCATGGCACGGAGTAGCCTAGCAGGGTCCGTCTACCTCTTCTTCTTCCACATCATCTTCGCCGAGCTGGTCCGGCCCTTCTCTGAGTTCTTCCTCACCATCCTTGAGCACTACAAGATCCAGGCCCCTCACCTCCAGCCCAACTCCATTCTGCTCTTATCCGTCTTCGCCTTCTATTGCAAGGCCGTTGTGGGTGTGAAGCCCTAGGTGGTGCTCTTCCGCCACTTCTTCAGCCTGCGGTTCACCTCCCGGACCCATCCGTCCATGAGCGTCTCCTTCGTCGCCGTGTCCACCGGGAACTCGCTCCTGAAGGCGGGCAAGAAGGTGGAAGGCTACCAGCGGCGCCGGGTCCTCATGGACGCCCATGGCACCGACCCGCGCCTCGATCCTTCGGCGGAGCTGCCTGAGCAAATCCCCGAGTGGGGCTCCGCGAAGCTCACCAACTCCCGGGCGAGACTCGTCCTGAAGAAGATAGCCTCGAACATGAAGGCAAAGCTACTGACGGGGGCGATGATCGTGAAGGAATTCTTGGCGCACCGCATCATGCCGCTCCAGTCACATACAAAATCCTTGTGGGAGTATGCGGGTGCGGAAGACGCGGTGAGGCTGCGTGCCCCCGGCCTGACAGGCGAGGAGCTGGACATGGCCTTGTTCGCCTTGCTCAGCGTGATCCCAGGGGACATCCCTGAGGCCACCGCTCCACTGTATAGCCATGACGACAAGGAGGAGCTGCTCGAAGGCATGCCTGTCTTCAACGAGTGGGGGCTTGAGCCGAGCGACCACCCTGAATCGCCCGTGGTGCAGTCCTCCGGCAACAGTGGCGGCGATGAGGATTCGAAGGGAATAGAGGATGACGACCTCAGGGAGGCGTCCCCATTGTCATGGCGCCGGCTCCTCCTCGGCTATGAGGATGACGACGGTGACGCTGATGAGCTCCCGGCCACGAATTCCTCGGGAGGAGGTCAGAGTCTGCTTCCCCGGCCGCGCGAGCATCTGGCCAGGCGGCCCCAGGAGAGGGGGCAGTAGTGCCCCCTTCAGAAGGCCCTCCATGCCCTGCCGGGGCGGCCGGGGAGACGGGCTCATCCCCACAGGGTGCGCAGCGACGGCCTCCATCGAGGCGGCCATGGCTTCGCTGACCAAGACCCCTCACGGGAGCCCCCTCGCTCCTCCAGTCAGCGGCGCTGTAGTGGGGCCCGTCGGGGGCCACTCCCCCAGCCCCCAGGGCGAGACCAGGGCCACGTCGAAGAAGAATGTGGGCACATCAGCGTCCGAGGAGGAAAAGAAGAGGAAGTGGGCTGCACCAGACGAGTAACTATCCTTGCCTTACCTCCTGACCATGCATTCATAATCCATACGCTCTTGCAGCCCCTCATTGCACCAAACAGAGGTGACGGTGTGGAGAGGAAGAAGAAGAAGTCGACCGCCGACGTGAAGGTACCCATCGTCCTGAGGGTGGCCTCGATGCTCGGTCACGGGGGCGCGCAGCGCCGACCCGGCGTAACTCTCGGGCGCACGGGCAACAACGCATTAGGGCGTATGGGCGTGCCGCCCCCTCCCAGTGCTTCACCGGCACGGCCCGAAGGGTCGGCCAACAAGGATGCGGGGGCTCACCGAGCAGCGCTCCCTGCCGCGGTCACAGCAGCCCCGGTCATGGGTGAGGGGGCGACACCCCATCCCCCGCCGGCCGAATCCGACTAAGGGCATGTAGTGGTGCAGCCTCAGGCAGTGCCGACCCCCGTAATCCAGCAGGCCACGGCCGCTGTTGCCGTGTCGCAGGAGCCGGGCGGCGCGGAGAAGGACCTGAAGCCCCTGGCGCCCCAAGTTGATCGTACCACGGCCTCATTGGCCATGGTCCCAACTAACGCGCCAGCGCCGCTCTCTCGTCAGGTCCTCGTGCTTGCGAACTACGGTGCCGTGATCAGGCACGGGGCCTTGGCTGATGCTTACGCCGCGCTCAGCCGGTTCGAGGCAGACCTCCGAGACACCAACAGGCACCTTGCCATGGAGCACCTTGGCTCGTCTCAGCGTGGCTCCAGGTCGACGCGGCGACCAAAGAGGCCTGGAGCTAGGCTAAGGACGCCACCACGGAGAGCAAGAAGGAAGCCGCCGAGGATAGGGCGGCCCGCGATGACGCACTAGCTGAGGTAGTGGTGGCCGTCAAGCATTGCGGCAAGGCAGAGGCCGACCTGAAGGTGCTCCAGGAGGAACAGGCCATGTGCACGCAGCAACTTCAGCAGCGGGAGGATGACCTCAAGGCTCGCGAGGCGAAGCTTGCGGTCCGTGACTCCGCACTGGTGAAGGTGGTCGTGGAGCAGGCCGCAGAGCGCGAGCGCCTAACCAAGCTGCAGGAGGAGGTGATCGAAGCCCAAGTGTCCCATGCCAAGCATGTCTCTGAGGCAACGGCCCGGCTGGATGCCAGGGACAAGACCCTTGCCGACATCGAGGGGAAAGAGGCGGCGCACCGCGACGCCTTCTCTTCCCTCGAGCTCAGGGCTCGCCAAGCACTGCAGTCTATCTGCAGGGGAGGATTCGAGGATCCTCTCATGACCCCCGAGGACGGCTATGCAAAGCTCTCCTCCAAGCTCGCCACGGAGCTGGAAGGCGCCGCAGCCAAGCTGGACTCCATCCTGGAGGAGGAGTACCACGACCTCTTCTCCGTGGCAGCGACGCGCGTCTTCAGCCACCTTTACCTCCGCCACTCCAGCTTCGACTTCGACACGGTGATAGGCCCCGTCCATCTCGAGTCCTGGGCCACCACGGCGGAGGCCGTGGAAGGCCATGCGGCCGCACTACTGGGGAAGTTCACCTGCAACATTGATCATAGTTCTGCCGTGACCGAGGCAGGTGGCGGCGGCGACAGCAGCGGCGGTGATGGCAACGTTGAAGACGGGCCTGTTGCGGCTGAGGCAGGCGGTGGCGATGGCAATGGCGGTGATGGCCCTTCCTCCTAGAGTTTATACTGCAACGACTTTGTTTGAATATGTGATACATTTGGTGCGTGTAATAACTGTTTGAACTCCGTAATTTCCTTTTCGTGCTTGATTTCCTTCCTGCTTGCCTTTGTGCTCTACGTCGGCAGGGCCCAGCCCCGCGCATACCTCGGTCGCCGTTGGAATGTTAGGTCGTGATGCCTGGACAAAGCCAAGGGGCTACGTGACTAGTGAGGCCCTTGAGTCGCGATGCTCAGGGGTCCCCCTTGACGTGCAAACGACCCGCATGAAAGAAATGTGGGCGACGGGGAGGTTAACCCGGGGTCCTTCCTACCTTTCTCTCATTAGCCTGCACCTGGGGGTTACGCGAGGAGACCAGACACCAAGGACCTTGGTGGGGTGACGTGCGCGGGAGCAGGCTTGCGATTCAGAGCCTGATTTCGTGGGTTTTCGGCGCTGCTGGGACTAACCGGAGCACAGGCACCGTGTCCAGCCCCCGCTCGCGTGAGGCCCAGGGGAAGGATATGAGTGGCATTGCTAGAGAGCCGAGAGGCCATCCTGAGGTTGATGCAACCCCTAGGGCGCCCTCAGTTGTTTATCCACCAGCGTGGAGCATGGGGCTTCCACCAGGCGTGGGCATGGTCGTATTGCGACCGAATCCGCCAGCACTGAGCATGGGGCTTCCACTGGGCGTGGGTAGGGAGCTCTGTGCTAGAGTCTCCGGGCATGTACAGCCCTGTTTCGTTCATACGTGTGGCTGGCACGACAGAACTTTGAGGAGGTCAATCTGGACGCTCGTGAGCCAGCACAGGGCTCAGGAGGTCCTACCTCAAGGCTGGTTGCGCCTAGATTTTCGGCGCGGAGCACGCTTGTGAGACCTGAGTTAGGAGGGCGACCTGTGCCGAACGAGCGCCCAGAGGCTATCGCATGAGAAGGCCATACACGAAGGACCCATAGGAGGTGACGTGTATGGGGCCGGTCCGCCAGACAGAGCTCGGTCGCTTGGGTTTATCAATGCTACAGGGACAGACCCGAGCACAGATGCCATGCCAAGTCTTCTCATGCAACAATCTAAGGGAGAACACTCGGTGGGTGGCTCCCGCAGTGGTGAAGCACCAAGATTGCGGTTGTACGAGCTGAGCTGCGCGCCCTTACTCAGCTACCCTCGATGAGCTCATGCGAGGAGAAGGCGCCAAGGACCTCGGGAGGTGACGTGCATGGGAGCTGTCCCGTGAGACAGAGCTCGGTCGGTTGGATTTAACAACGCTGCAGGGACGAACCCGAGCACAGACGCCGTGCCAGCCCTTAATCATGAGTCGGTCAAGAGTGGGCTCGCGAGGGCGCAGCGACATTCATGGTGATGAAGCGCCAAACACGCAAGTTAAAACATCAAGGAAATCTCATCGAGGCATAGCCAGTTCTGATACAAGAGCAAAAGTAATACCGTTGCAGGGGCGTACCCTTACAGCCTGAGGATAATGCAACCCGTGGGGCACCCTCAATTGAACAAACCAAAAAGTCACCTAGAAATGATGCTGCAAAGTCGTCGATGTAGTCGATGAAGTGCGTCGGGGAGGTTCGCTCCTCACAAGCCGGATGGCTCCGGAGGCTTGAGAGGCTCACGAGGGTTCGGGGCCTCCTAAGACGCCACCGCCGAGCGTCGGGCCTTGTGAGACGCCATTGCATATTACGCCAGGCGCTGGTACGAGGTGCCAATGTTTAGCAGGCCGAACGGCATGGGGACGTAGTTGCAGGGGAAGCCCCCGCTCCGGCCGATGTGAGACGGCCAAAAGAGGTCTTGAGAGGCGGCCCGGTTGAGGCTCGGGATGTCGACGCAGACGCGAAGCCCGTCGCCCGCGTCAGGGGTGGCGGCTGCACTGGTGGGGCGCGCGGGGTGGCGCTTGCTGTGCATGGCTTGCGCTTCTTGAAGTTCCTCAATCGCCTTGGTGATGAACTCCCATGTTCCTAGCGCCTCGCGCCTCATTCCTTGCTTGTGGGGCGCGCGTCGAGGCATGCCTCCAAGTGGTGCCCTAGCACCTCCCTCGCCGCACTGGTCAGGCCAGACGCTCTCCAGATGGGAGCCCCCGAGCCCATCCTGAGGGAGGCGCCGGGCGCACCTTCCTATGAGGGAGGAAGAGGCGCTCTGACAGCAGGTGCAGAGCCTGAGGCGTCGCCGGCGGGTTTCCTGGCCTCTGGACGGCTCTTGGGGAGGAGTTGCTTCTTCTTTGTGGTGGCAGCCTCAGGGGGCGCGACGTCACCTTCGCCATCCGAGTTCTCAGCCGCCATGGCCCGATAGGCATGCTCGAGGGAGCAGACTGCATCCTTCTCATCACAGGCGACGGTGATGACACCGCTGCACCCCGGCATCTTGAGGACATTGTTGCCATGGTGGGTAGCCGCCATGAACTTGGCGAGCGTTGGGTATCCCAGGATGGCGTTGTATGGGAGGCCGATGTGGGCCACATCGAAGTCGATGAGCTCAGTGTGTTAGTTGTCATGCTTGCCGAAGGTGATGGGAAGGCGCACCTGCCAAAGGGGAGTGGTGGAGCCGTTGATCACTCCAGAGAACGGCTTGGTGGGCATGTGTTGGTCGTAAGGCACTTGGAGAGTCTCAAAGGTCTCCACAGAGAGGACATTGAGGCCGGCGCTGCCATCGATGACCGTCTTGGTGATTGAGACGTTGCTGATGGTGGGCATGCACAACATGGGGAGCGTGCTAGCAGTAGCCGAACACCTGAGGTGGTCCTTGGAGTCGAAGGTGATGGGATACTGTGACCACTTGAGGGGACGCAAAGCTTCAATCTTCGGGAGGGCTGCATTCACCTCACGAGAGAACTACTTGAAGATGTGGTTCGAGGCGGGTGGCTGGGCTCCGCCAAGGATGCAGGCAATCGTGCGAGGCTCCTGGTAGCCCTCGGCCCCTTCGTCTTGCTGGTTGTCGTCCTTTCTCCTGGGCGGCGGCGGCAGAGGCGGAAGGCCAGCCTTGCCCTGAGGACGGGCCTCACGAGGCTAATCGCACCAGGCACCGTCACGAGGCTGGTCACGCCAGCCGCCCTCGTGAGGCTAATCACGCCAGCCCTGACGTGGGTTACGGTTGTCCCAGTGGCATCCGTCGCGGCCCCCTCCACAGCCGAAGCCACGGTCGCTGTGATTGGGGCGGCGACCCAGGCGCTCGTCTCGGAGCGCCCTGAGCTCGTGACAATCTTTGGTGTTGTGGGTGTGCACATTGTGGAAGACGCAGAATGGGCGAGCGTCCTTGGTGGGCTAGTCGCGATCACGACCGTGCTTCATCTCAGGCCCTGCTACTAGCACGATGGGTCCCTTGCGCTTTGCTTCCTTGGCCTTGGCCTTCTTGTCTTTAGTCCGGGTGCTTGAGGAGGGAGAGGCGGCCTTCTTCAGTGTTGGCGCACTTGTCAGCCAGATTGAACAGCTCCAATGCTGAACACAGGTCATCGTTGATGGCGAGCTCCTCGCTCATCCTGACATTTGTGACGCCTTCTGTGAATGCGGAGATGATGGCCTTGTCCGAATCCTTCGGGATGTTGAGTTGAACTTGGGTGAAGCACTGCATGTACTTGCGGAGGGTCTCGCCCGGTTGCTCCTTCATGCATCGCAGGTCATTGACGGTGAGGGCATGGTCACGGGTCCCTTGAAAGTTGGCGATGAACCGCTCGCGGAACTCATCCCATGAGGAGATCGACCCCTCCGGGAGATGCATGAGCCAGGAGCGCGCGCCGTCCTTGAGGGCCATGGGGAACCAGTTCGCCATGACCTTGTCATCGCCATTTGCCGCCTCGATGCTCAGCGAGTAGAGCTAGAGGAACTCCACAGGGCCGGGGATGCCGTCGTAGCGCGGGGGCATATTTGGCTTGAACTTGACCGACCAGACAATGCGACACAGCTCACGAGTGAAGGCGCGGTAGCCCGCCACGCTCATGGGTGCGACCCGCGGGAGAGGGGCACGGTCTTGACGCCCATGCGCGGCAGCCTCTAGAGCGGCCCGGTCTTGGTGTTGGCGCGGCGGCGCCGGGAGCACACGCGCATCATACTGCGGCTGCTGCACGACCTGGCAGCTGGCCTTGTCTCGGGCAGGCGCCGGCGCTCCACGCGGTGGGTCGTGCGGACGCGTGTCACGCCTTGGCTCGACGTCAGCGCTGCACAGAGGAGGAGGCGGAGGCGGAGGCGCGCCATGAGCCACGTCGCTCGCACGAGACAGCGGGGGACGGAGAGAGTGGGAAGGCGCCGGGGCCTTGCCGGCGGCGTTGACGGGCTCGGTGAAGCGGCCCAGCCAGGCGTCGTAGCCTTCGTTGGCGAGGCGGTAGCGCAGCAGCTCACGCGCCATGAGCAGCATAGCCTGCGTGTTCGCCGGCCCGCGATGAGCGTGGGTGGACAAGGCCGTGGTGGGAGTGAGGGAAGGCGTGGCGGTGTGGCCACCACGCTGCAGGGAGGGCGGCAGCGAAGAGTCCTCCTACTCGTGGGTGGCAGGGTCGGTAACGGCGTTGGCTGCGGGAGAAGCGGAGCGTCGGGGGGCACTGCATCCCACTGGTGCCGTCTGGGTGACACGGGCAGCCCGGCACTCGGCGCGAGCTCGATGAGCGTCGGCCATGGGAGCGGCGAAGCAAGGACGGAGCGAAGCGGAAGGAAGAACTTCGACATGCCCCTACCTGGCGCGCCAAATGTTGGAATCAGGGCTCCGCGGACCCAAAGAAGGTTTAAACTCTGGGGCATGTGCGAAGGAGCCTGCCTAGCTATAGCTCGCTGCTCACCGCCTCACGGCTTGGCTCCATCGAGCTTGAACGAGCGGGGAGAAGAAGTGGACACAGTGATTTACCCAGCTTCGGGCCACCTTGCGGTGTAAAACCCTACTCCTGTTTTGTGGTGGATGGCCTCGCGAGAAGGATGAGTATGAACTAGTACAAGTGTGAGCTGCCTCGGGAGAGCTCAATGGCGGAAGGATTCGATCTCCCTCTTCTACGGTGGGGACTAGTCTATATTTATAGTGGCCTTGGTCCTCTTCCCTCATAGCTTAGGCGGGAAGGGATACCACAACCAATTTGAAGGGGGACAAGAGTACGCCCTATCCTGACAAAAGGTGTTCTTCGTCTGCAAAGCTTCTGGTCATGACGCAATGGTGGGCTTGGTGATGACCTCCGTCCTGCCGAGCCCGTGGTCTTGGTCTTGTTGCACTGGAATGGAAACCTTTGGGGGATTCCTCGGGAACCCGCATACGTCCTTGCCTCGTTAGCACCAAAGAGGAAACTATCCTGGACTGCTCCCGCTGGCGGCCTGCTCGCCTTGGTCGTCATGGCTCACGTCACCACGCGCCTCGCAAGGTGGGATGCCTGCCTAGAGATGCCTGCTCCTCGTGAGGCAGCCTCGGGAAGCCACTCCTCGGGAGGCCTTGGTGTCGCTCGCCACGCGAGGCGGGGGGCCCTCGCGAGGGTCTTGCTCGTGAAACCTTGGAGTCAGGCCATACTGGGCCTTTGAAGATGCCGCGCGCTGGGCCGTAGGCAGACGCGTCTGGGTACCCCCGGTCCCAGGACTCCGACTAGGAGAGCCCAACCGGGTCGAGACTGCCTCTGAGGGCCAAGTCCAGAGCGCCCCGGCAAGACTCCAGGGCATGAGCCCGGCAGGGTCCGTGCCGGCAGGCCTCCGCAAGGACGCCACCGCTCCACCTCACCGCACATAATTCATTAATCGATGCGGTGTCGAGCTCTCAAGTGCCTAGGTGGATCTTGTTGGGTACGTGGCAACCTGCTAGAGAAGAGATTAGCCTTGTTGACACCCGACCAGATGGCGTGTCATACTAACAAGGAGAGGAAGGATAAGCGGCGCGGCAGGCTTGCCGGGCTTCAACATCGGCATAACATCTAGCAGTGCATTTAATGCACTTTGTCCTACTGCCAGAGTTAGGTATGACTATACTGTTAGCTATCTAATCATGCTAAAATGACAGTTTTGCAAGTGTGGTCGCCCCTTAACCTATAAAAGGAGGCCCGAGGCAACCTACCAAGGGGTTTGAAACCTTGATCCCCCAACACTTGTACGCGCGTAGCTGCTCCCCCGAGGCACACTTGTCGGGCTTGAGCACTTGGCGCCTTCATGTTCCTCCAAATCAATCCACCACAACAGGAGTAGGGTTTTACGCTGCAAAGCAGCCCGAACCTGGGTAAAAGAGAGTTGTCCACTGTCGCGCTGCCCTGCTGTTTCTGCTCTTTGTGTGATGTGACTGTCCCCTTGCCGAACCACAAAGGGGCAGACATGCCCCATAGGTGATCGTGCTTCCACGCCGACAACTTTGGCGTGCCAGGTAGGGGGCGTCACTCATGCGAACCTGAAGCAACAGCGAGCGCATGATCTTCATCACCTTCTACATCTTCAATGGCTCCTAAGAAGAAAAGCGATGCTGCGGCCCATCCTTCCACTTCAAAGGTTTCCTCGCCTGTGGCTGCGCGTGCCGCGGACGCTGAAGCCATGATGGGCGGGGTAGGCGTTGCAGACGGTGCCACCAACACCCTCACCACCGCCGAAGCAGGGACCAGTGCTGTAGGGGCGGCCCAGCTCCCTTGACCTTCAGGTGAGCATGCTCACGTTGGCGCGGGCGAAGGAGATGCCCAGATTCCACCTCCTCACCACACTAACAAGCACGACTAGCATGGCGTCGACGCCCGCTCTGGTGCTAGCCAAGATACATTGGCTGCACCATCCATAGGGGCGGCGACAGGACGCACGCTCCATCCCACGTAGAGCCAGCATGACAAGACCCCGAGCGGTGCTGTCAATCTTCCACGACCGCGTCCGCATGGTAAGGGCCCAGCTGATCAAGATGCTGGCCATCAAGAACAGCTTCGGCCATGCCAAAATGCTCTGGTGATTGGATAGAGGTGGCAGGGGCATGACAACATTCCTTCTAGTTCGTCGAGGAGTCGAGCGGTGTCGCATTCCGCTTCTCACACCATGCTAGAGACGGTGGATGAAGCAATGGCGAGAGCTTAGCTGTTGCTGAACTTTCCCCCAGCAACAGACAAAATGGATGAATGGAGAGCTACCATTCAGAGCCTCATCGGTTTTGCTGAAGCCAACAAGTCGCGGCGCGCGGAGCCTTCGCGACGCCCGTAGGCGACGCCGGCAGCACCCGCTGGTGGCCAAGTTGAGAGAACTACACCTACGGTGCAGTCCCCTCCACGGTAGCCCACCCAAGGGAAACCACAGCAGGCTCAACAAACCCAAGACTTCGATGAGCCTGACGAAGCGTCAATGGCTTCATCCGACCCACAACTCCAGTAGGATCAGCGCCAAGTGTTGAGAGACAGGAGGAAGGAAGACGCCCGCATCACCATTGAGCGGCGTCGCGAGATGCGCCGTCAGTCAGACAAGTGTAATGGACCCGACGCTGACGAGCCTGCGCACAGTGTTGGCGGGTACTTGCCTTACGAGGTAGGGTGCCCCGCGTTCACTCGTGAGCTGCGGCAAGTCCGTTGGCCATCCTCTCGCACCTTCAATCCTGACCTGCCGGAGAAGTATGATGGAAAACTGAATCCGATAGAGTTTTTGGTCATCTATACGACACCGTCCAGGCTGCCGGAGGAAGAGATGAGAAAGTACTTGCCAACTACTTCCCGTTGGATCTTAAGCCTAATGTGAGGTCTTGGCTGATGCACTTGCCGGAAGACTCTATTTCTTCATGGGCAGACCTGTGTGCTACTTCTTAAGCTTGCGTTGGTTTTTCACTTGAAGAGGAAAGGGTGATGCAGCAAAGTAGAGATAAGTATTTCCCTCAGTTAAGAACCAAGGTATCAATCCAGTAGGAGAAACACGCAAGTCCCCATTATATGCACCTAGACAAACAATCAAACACTTGCACCCAACGCGATAAAGGGGTTGTCAATCCCTTAATGGTCACTTGCAAAGGTGAGATCTGATAAAGATAGATATAAAAGATTACTAAAACATCAAACAAAATAAAAGTAAATAAATTGCAGCAAGGTATTTTTGGTATATAGATCTGAAAATATATGAAGAAAAATAGACCCAGGGGCCATAGGTTTCACTAGAGGCTTCTCTCTTGAAGGCAAATAATACGGTGGGTGAAAAAATTACTGTCGAGCAATTGATAGAAAAGCGCAAAGTTATGACGATATCCAAGGCAATGATTATGAATATAGGCATCACGTCCGTGTCAAGTAGACCGACTCCTGCCAGCATCTACTACTATTACTCCACACATTGACCGCTATCCAGCATGCATCGAGAGTATTAAGTTCATAAGAATGGAGTAACGCCTTAAGTAAGATGACATGATGTAGAGGGATAAACTCAAGCAATATGATGAAAACCCCATCTTTTTACCCTTGATGGCAACAATACAAATACGTGCCTCGCTACCCCTACTTTATCACTGGGTGAGGACACCGCAAGATTGAACCCAAAACTAAGCACCTCTCCCATTGCAAGAAAAACCAATCTAGTTGGCCAAACCAAACCGATTGTTCAAAGAGAAATACAAAGATATCAAATCATGCATATAAGAATTCAGAGAAAAATCAAATAATATTCATAGATAAGCTAATCATAAATCCACAATTCATCGATCTCGACAAACACACCACAAAAGAAGATTACATCGGATAGATCTCCAAGAACATCGAGGAGAACATGGTATTGAGAATCAAAGAGAGAGAACAAGCCATCTAGCTACTAGCTATGGACCTGTAGGTCTATGGTAAACTACTCACGCTTCATCGGAGGGGCAATAGAGTTGATGTAGATGCCCTCCATGATCGAATCCCCCTCCGACAGGATGCCAGAAAAGGCCCCAAGATGGGATCTCACGGGAACAGAAGGTTACGGCGGCGGAAAAGTATTTTGGTGGACACTTCTGCTTGTTTGGGAATATTTGGGGATTTGTAGAACTCAGAGGGAGGTCGGTGGACTCCCGAGGGGCCCACATGCCAGGGGGCGTGCCCCCCCTAGGGCACGTCCTGGAGGCTTGTGGAGTCCTCAGGACTCTTCTTACTTGGCCTCCAAGCTCCGTGGGTGTCTTCAGGTCCGAGGAAAATCATCATAAAGTTTTATTCCGATTGGACTCCGTTTGATATTCCTTTTCTGTAGAACTCAAAAACAAGGAAAAAAACAGAAACTGGCACTGGGCTCTAGGTTAATAAGTTAGTCCATAAAATAATATAAAATATTATATTAATGCATATAAAACATCCAAAGTAGATAATATAATAGCATGGAACAATCAAAAATTATAGGTACGTTGGAAACGTATCAAGCATCCCCAAGCTTAATTCCTACTCGTCCTTGAGTAGGTAAATGATAAAAACAGAATTTTTGATGTGGAATGCTACCGAACATATTTATCCATGTAATTTTCTTTATTGTGGCATGAATGATAAGATCTATAAAATTCAAAACAAAAGTTTAGTGTTGACATAAAAACAGTAATACTTCAAGCATACTAATAAAGCAATCGTGTCTTCTCAAAATAACATGGCCAAAGAAAGTTATCCCTACAAAATCATAGAGTCTGGCTATGCTCCATCTTCATCACATAAAGTATTAAATCATGCAGAACCTTGATGACAAGCCAAGTAATTGTTTCATACTTTTGATGTTCTCAAACTTTTTCAACTTTCACGCAATACATGAGCGTGAGCCATGGATATAGCACTATAGGTGGAATAGAATACGGTGGTTGTGGAGAAGACAAAAAGAAGGAGATAGTCGCACATCAACTAGGCATATCGACGGGCTATGGAGATGCCCATCAATAGATAGCAATGTGAGTGAGTAGGGATTGCCATGCAACGGATGCACTAGAGCTATAAGTTTATGAAAGCTCAAAAAGGAACTAAGTGGGTGTGCATCCAACTCGCTTGCTCACGAAGACCTAGGGCAATTTGAGGAAGCCCATCATTGGAATGTACAAGCCAAGTTATATAACGAAAAATTCCCACTAGTATATGAAAGTGACAATATAGGAGACTCTCTATCATGAAGATCATGGTGCTACTTTGAAGCACAAGTGTGGAAAAAGGATAGTAACATTGTCCCTTCTCTCTTTTCTCTCATTTTTCCCCTCTTTTTTTGGTGGGCTTCTTTGTCCTCTTTTATTTTTCTAAAGTCCGAAGACTCATCCCAACTTGTGAGGGAATCATAGCTTCCATCATCCTTTCCTCACATGGGACAATGCTCTAATAATGATGATCATCACACTTTTATTTACATACAACTCAAGAATTACTACTCGAAACATAGAACAAAAATATGACGGAACGGTGGAGGTTACATGGCAATATATCTCGGAATGGCTATGGAAATGCCATAATAGGTAGGTATGGTGGCTGTTTTGGGAAAGGGTATATGGTGGGTGTAGTGCACCGGCGAAAGTTGCGCGGTACTAGAGAGGCTAGCAACGGTGGAAGGGTGAGAGTGCGTATAATCCATGGACTCAACATTAGTCATAAAGAACTCACATACTTATTGCAAAAATCTATTAGTCATTGAAACAAAGTACTACGCGCATGCTCCTAGGGGGATAGATTGGTAGGAAAAGACCATCGCTCATCCCCGACCGCCACTCATAAGGAAGACAATCAATAAATAAATCATGTTCCGACTTCATCACATAACGGTTCACTATATGTGCATGCTACGGGAATCACAAACTTTAACACAAGTATTTCTACCAATCCACAATTACTCACTAGCATGACTCTAATATCACCATCTTTATATCTCAAAACAATCATAAGGAATCAAACTTCACATAGTATTCAACGCTCTTTATATGAAAGTTTTTATTATATCCTTCTTGGACGCCCATCATATTGGGGCTAAATTCATAACCAAAGCAAATTACCATGCTGTTTAGAAAGACTCTCAAAATAATATAAGTAAAGCATGATAGTTCAACAATTTCTATAAAATAAAGCCACCGCCGTGCTCTAAAAAGATATAAGTGAAGCACCAGAGCTAAATTGCCTAGCTCAAAAGATATAAGTGAAGCACATAGAGTATTCTAATAAATTCACGATTCATGCATGTCCCTCTCAAAAGGTGTGTACAGCAAGGATGATTGTGGAAAACTAAAAAGCAAAGACTCATATCATACAAGACGCTCCAAGCAAAACACATATCATGTGGTGAATAAAAATATAGCCTCAAGTAAATTTACCGATAGACGAAGACGAAAGAGGGGGTGCCATCCGGGGCATCCCCAAGCTTAGATGCTTGGTTGTCCTTGAATATTACCTTGGGGTGCCTTGGGCATCCCCAAGCTTAGGCTCTTGCGACTCCTTATTCTGTAGTCCATCAAATATTTACCCAAAACTTGAAAACTTCACAACACAAAACTTAACAAGAAAACTCATGAGATCTGTTAGTATAAGAAAATAAATCGCCACTTTTTGGTACTGTTGTGAACTCATTCTTTATTTATATTGGTGTAACATCTACTGTATTCCATCTTCTCCATGTTTCATACCCCCCGATACTACCCATAGATTCATTAAAATAAGCAAACAACACATAGAAAACACAATCTGTCAAAAACAGAACTGTCTGTGAAGATCTGAATTGTTCTAATACTTCTATAACTCCAAAAATTCTAAAAAATAAGGACAACGGAGGTAATTCGCATATAAATCTTGTGTAAAATATTCAGGGTTTTTCGTCACTTCTGTGAATTGTTAAAATTCTGCAACTGGACGCAAAAGTTACTGTTTTTGAGCAAGATCAAATCAACTATCACCGTAAGCCATCCCAAAGGTCTTACTTGGCTCAAACACTAATTAAAACACCAAAACGCAATTACTACAGGGGTAATAATGTGTATTTTCAGAAAAACAGAAAAGAAAAATATTGGGTTGTGTCCCAACAAGTGTTTTTCTTTAAAGCCTTTTTGCTAGGCGTTGGTAATTTTAATGATGCTCACATGAAAGATAGCAATTGAAACACGAAGAGAGCATCATGTGCCATGGGAAAAACAAGTTTAAGTCTAACATAATTCCTATGCATAGGCGTTTTATAGGGAAAAGATTTATCAAGACAAGCAAAAACTAGCATATGCTAGGAAGAAGAAAGAAACAATAGCAATCTCAACATAACGAGAGGTAATTTAGTAACATGAAAATTTCTACAACCATATTTTCCTCTCTCATAATAATTACATGTAGGATCATAATCAAATTCAACAATATAACTATCACATAAAGTTTTCTCTTCATGATCCACATGCATGCAAAGTTGACACTCTTCCAAAATAGCTGGATTAACATAGAATAAAGTCATTACTTCTCCAAGCCCACTTTTATCAAAAATTTCATAAGATTGATCAAACTCCAAAGTAGTGGGATTATTATTTACTAAAGTTGACACTCTTCCAAACCCACTTTCAATATTATCACAAACATATTCATCATGAGGCTTAAATAAATTTTCAAGATAATAAGAAGCATTATCACCCCAATCATGATCATTGCAATAAGTAGCGGACATAGCAAAACTAGCATCCCCAAGCTTGGGGTTTTGAATATTATTAGCACAATTGAAATTAACAGAATTTATAATAACATCATTGCAATCATGCTTTTGATTCAAGGAACTATCAAGTATGGGTGCAATAGCAACAATGTCATGTTTAACATAAGGGACTATAGCAAATTCATCTCCATAAGCATAATTAATATTGGCATCATGGCCATAAAAATAGCAAGCATCATGTTCAACAAGGGAAGATATCTCAATCAAATCAATGGAATCATAATTATCTATAGATACATGCATATCATTATTTTCTTCCAAAGCAACGGTCACTCTCTCAATAAATTCTTTGACATAGGCATTATGAGCATAGTTTTCGTAGCAATATTTAAGTATGTCAAAATTTTCAAATTTGTAGAGAGTAATATCATACTTTTCAATCAAAGAAGCAACTTCATAAGCACCCTTAAAAGCAACAAATTCTTCAATTTGTTCGATATCATTGTAACTATAAACACCCTTTTCATAAGAAGATAAGATTTCATTATCATTAAACTCAGATAGGTAGGGAAGGTGTTTTTAGGGTTATTAGATCAACAAGTAAAATCACAAAGTTCACAAAGATTCCAAGCATAATATAGCAAACAATTTATTTGATTCCATAAGAGTCTCCCTTTTTCAGACAAATGGTGACGCACAAAATAAGCATGCTCATCTAAAGATTTTCCCTCAACTAAACTAGTTGGGGTTTCAGCATGAGCACATATGGATCGAAGATGATCCAAGTAGAAAACTTTAAGAGGATCCATAAACCTTTTTTGTTTCTTATTTTCAATAAACACACAATTATACCAACCAAACAAGCAAACGAGCCAAGTAAGACATAAAGGCAAACGAAAAGACGAACGAAAGAAGAGCGAATAAAAAGGCAAATCTTTTTGTGTTTTTCTGAAATCGTTTTAGAAGTGGGGGAGATGAAAATGAGAGGCAAAAGGCAAATAATGTAATGCAAGAGATGAGAGTTTATGGTGGGTACTTGGTAGGCTTGATGTAGATCTCCCCGTAAACGGCGCCAGAAATTCGTCCTGCTACTTCTTGAGCTTGTGTTTGTTTTTTCCCTTGAAGAGGAAAGGGTGATGCAGCAAAGTAGAGATAAGTATTTCCCTCAGTTAAGAACCAAGGTATCTATCCAGTAGGAGAAACACGCAAGTCCCCAATATATGCACCTACACAAACAATCAAACACTTGCACCCAACGCGATAAAGGGGTTGTCAATCCCTTAACGGTCACTTGCAAAGGTGAGATCTGATAAAGATAGATATAAAAGATTACTAAAATGTAAAGCAAAATAAAAGTAAATAAATTGTAGCAAGGTATTTTTGGTATATAGATCTGAAAATATATGAAGAAAAATAGACCTGGGGGCCATAGGTTTCACTAGAGGCTTCTCTCCTGAAGGCAAATAATACGGTGGGTGAACAAATTACTGTCGAGCAATTGTTAGAAAAGCGCAAAGTTATGACGATATCCAAGGCAATGATTATGAATGTAGGCATCACGTCCGTGTCAAGTAGACCGACTCCTGCCTGCATCTACTACTATTACTCCACACATCAACCGCTATCCAGCATGTATCTAGAGTATTAAGTTCATAAGAACGGAGTAACGCCTTAAGTAAGATGACATGATGTAGAGGGATAAACTCAAGCAATATGATGAAAACCCCATATTTTTACCCTTGATGGCAACAATACAAATACGTGCCTCTCTACCCCTACTTTGTCACTGGGTGAGGACACCGCAAGATTGAACCCAAAACTAAGCACCTCTCCCATTGCAAGAAAAACCAATCTAGTTGGCCAAACCAAACCGATAATTCAAAGAGAAATACAAAGATATCAAATCATGCATATAAGGATTCAGAGAAGATTCAAACAATATTCATAGATAAGCTGATCATAAATCCACAATTCATCGATCTCGACAAACACACCGCAAAAGAAGATAACATCGGATAGATCTCCAAGAACATCGAGGAGAACATGGTATTGAGAATCAAAGAGAGAGAAGAAGCCATCTAGCTACTAGGTATGGACCCGTAGGTCTGTGGTAAACTACTCATGCTTCATCAAAGGGGCAATAGAGTTGATGTAGATGCCCTCCGTGATCGAATCCCCCTCTGGCAGGATGCTGACAAAGGCCCCAAGATGGGATCTCATGGGAACAGAAGGTTACGGCGGCGGAAAAGTATTTTGGTGGACGCTTCTGGTCGTTTGGGAATATTTGGGGGTTTATAGAACTCAGAGGGAGGTCGGTGGACTCCCGAGGGGCCCACAAGCCAGGGGGCCATTCCCTGGAGGCTTGTGGAGTCCTCGGGACTCTTCTGACTTGGCCTCCAAGCTCCGTGGGTGTTTTCTGGTCCAAGAAAAATCATCGTAAAGTTTTATTCCGTTTGGACTCCATTTGATATTCCTTTTCTGTAAAACTCAAAAACAAGGAAAAAACAGAAACTGGCACTAGGCTCTAGTTTAATAAGTTAGTCCCAAAAATAATATAAAATAGCATATTAATGCATATAAAACATCCAAAATAGATAATATAATAGCATGGAACAATAAAAAATTACAGATACGTTGGAGACGTATCACTGTGCAATGAGTTCGTTGGCGCTTTTACTGGCGGTTATCAAGAACCGGGACAACCCAGTGACCTGCAGGCCCTCCCACAGAAAGAAGGGGAAAGCTTGCACAAATACCTACAGAGATTCAGTTGAGTGCACCGCAACATCCCTCAAATACACCCGCCAGCTGTGATTGCCGCATTCCACAGGAATGTGCACAATCGAAGGATGTGTGCTAAGATGAATGTTCGCCTGCCAAAGACCGTCAATGAACTATACACATTGGCGGACAAGTGTCGACGTGCGACACCTATGGGACCCCAAAAGACCCCTTTACGATTCGGCAGGGAGAGAGGTATGCACAAAGAGCAGAACCAACGATCGACGCGGGGCGATTTTACCCAGGTTCGGGCCGCTAATCAGCGTAAAACCCTACTCCTGCCTTGTTTTATTATGAGTGTTCTTGAGCCCAGGCTCCAGGAGCGCTTGCAATGAACAGTACGTTCAAAGAGCAGCTACGCATGCAGAATGGGCCAGAAGATCCTCCTCCCCTGTAGCAGTTGCCTTGGGCCTCCTTTTATACGCTCAAAGGGGTCACCACAGTGGCAAAATGTACATACATTGAGGTGTAAAGTAGCTACAGGGTTATCAAACCTAACCACTGAGGGATTAGGATGAACGCATTTAATGCACCGTGAGGTGTCCGTTTAGGTGTCTTCACTTTCTTGGGGATGGAAAAAGGGGCCATCCCATCAGCACCGCTTAAGCTCTCCTCCACTGGCGCGTTGCCACGCATCCAGAGAAGGACCCAGAATGTCGGGCTTGTTGCTGTATCGAAGCGGTGGCACAGTAGCAGAATCTTGCCGGCGCCAAATCTTGTCGGGCGCCGAATCTTGCCGGGCATAAAATCTTGCCGGGCTTCGTAGGCCACCCCGGCAAGACCTTGCCGGGGAGGCTGGCTTTCGGATTTCAGCTCTTCCTATCTGCTGATCCTCAGATCTTTGACTTGAGTATTTCTTCGATAGCCTGAGTCAACCTTGAACTGTTCCCCGACAAGCCTTGCCGCGAGTATGTCTACAACTGCCCGTGCACAAGTACGGGGTACTAATGGCCCAATACTTAGTACACCAACAACAAGTGTGCTCGGGTTGAAGAGGGCAGAAGACTTCCAGGAGAGGAGATTGGTGTCGAAGTCGATTCGGAAGACGACGACGACACCACCACTCCTTGGAAGAGAAACAGGAAACGCAAAAAGAAGCACAAAGGGAAAGGAGTGATGGCCGTTGAGAGCTCCAGTGATCTTAGCACCGACAAGAAAGCAAAGATTGAGACACCCGGCAAAGAAGCTGCTACTTGCGCTGATTGTCGGGCAGCATCGGCGGCTCAGAAAACCGGCAAGTTCGATGGGCCATACTGCAAGATCCATGGAACCAAGGGCCATGATCTCCAAGATTGCAAGCAAGTTGAACAGCTGGTCGAGAAGCAGAAGGCTGAGTATGAAAGGCGTGATAAGGAAAGGGGCTAGAATGGCACTGGCGGGAAGGGCCGCGGTGGCCGCAATGGCCATCGTGGCAAGGTTGATCAACAGAAGGAGAAACCTGCTAGGGGCCGTGAGAAAAAGGAAAATGAAGATGACAGTGATGAAGGGAATGATGAAACCAACGAGCAGGAATTCCAGAAGGCTACCGAGGCGATGTGTATTGACGGGGGTGCATCTTTGCACTCCTCTCACCGCCAACTAAATCAGTGGGCACGTGACGTCAATGCAGCAGAGCCAGTAGTGGGCACGCGAGAACCACTTAAATGGTCCCGCACGCCCATCATCTTTGACATTGAGGATCATCCAGATCGCACTTCTGCGGTATGGTGTTTGCCGTTGTTGGTTTCACCAACAATCCACAACCTCAAAGTTACAAAGATGTTGGTTGACGGCGGAGTAGGGTTGAATTTAATTTCCCCTAACATGCTTAAGAAACTTCAAATTTCTGACGGAGACCTGAAGAAGACCGGCACTTTCAAGGGATCAACCAAGGAAGGAGCCACCCAAAGGGAAAAATTATGTTGCTAGTGACGTTTGGCGGGGAAATAAACTTTAGAACTGAGAAGGCTGTGTTTGATGTCGTTGAACTTCCCCTGCCATTCAATGGAATCCTTAGTCACCCGGCTTTGGCTAAGTTCATGGTAGCATCCCATTATGCATATAACACCTTGAAGATGTCGGGCCCAATGGGAGTCATCTCCTTTCCGTCAGATAAGAGAGATGCGGTCATATGCGTCGACAAAATGTATAGAGATGCGGTAGCAGCAGAGGCCGTCAAGACCTCATCTCCCACCAAGGAGGAAAAGAAAGTTAAGAAAAATGGCAAGGACACCGACAAGGACCTCAGGAAGCGCGCCTCTTCGGAGTGCGCTGCGCCTGACAGCGACTTGCCGGAAAGTTTGGCCAGCAAGAGAACCAAGGCTGCTCCCCCTACAACAAAGAAGGTTCCGTCAAGGCAGGATGGCGCTGATGGTACTTTTACCATTAGTGCCACCCTTGATGACAAATAGGAAAACACGCTCATTGCCTTCCTGCGGGCGAATGTCGATGTGTTTGCATGGCAACCATCTGACATCCTCGGAGTTCCCAGGGAGGTAATCGAGCACCACCTTGCTGTCTGTCCTCATGACCGTCCCGTCAAGCAAAAAGTTAGAGAGCAGGCCTTGGAGCGATAGCAGTTCATTATCGAAGAAATCAAGAAACTTGAAGCAGCGGGCTTGGTGAGAGGAGTGTTGCACCCGACTTGGTTAGCAAATCCGGTGGTAGTACGCAAGGCAAACATGAAATGGAGACTTTGTATTGACTTCACTGACTTAAACAAAGCATGTCCAAAGGATCCCTTTCCCTTGCTGCGCATCGACCAAATCGTTGACTCCACTTCAGGGTGTGATTTGCTCTCCTTTCTGGATGCATACTCTGGATAGCATCAGATATTCATGGCCAAGGAAGATGAAGAGTAGACCGCGTTTATTACCCCGTGTGGCACATACTGCTTTGTACGCCTGCCTTTCGGGCTAAAATGCGCCGGATCTACATTTGCGAGGGCTGTGCAGATTGGTTTTGAGCCTCAGCTACACAGAAACATAGAAGCCTACATGGATGACATAGTGGTCAAGACCAAAGGTAAGTCTACACTTATCCAGGATCTGGAAGAAACCTTTGCAAACTTGCGAAAGATCAACTTGAAACTCAACCCAGAGAAATGTGTGTTTGGCGTTCCGTCCGGCAAGCTTCTTGGGTTCTTTGTGTCTCAGCGAGGGATAGAAGCCAACCCCGACAAGATCAAAGCAATAGAGCAGATCCAAGCCCCTAAAACCGTCAAGTATGTGAGGCGTCTGGCTGGCTGTGTTGCCGCGCTAAGCAGATTCATTTCAAAATCCGCTGAGCGTGCCGTGCCGTACTTCAAAATTTTGAAGAAGGCTGGTCCAATTAAATGGACTCCGGAGGCAGAGGCTTCACTGCGAGATTTGAAAGCCTACCTCTCCTCCGCGCCAGCCTTGGTTGCACCTAAGCCACAAGAGCCGCTGCTGCTATACTTGGCGGCAACAAATCAAGTGGCCAGTGCTGCCTTGGTGGCGCTGAGGGAAGTGGAGAGCGAAGGAGCTAGTATGGCAGAGCCACCTAATGATGGATCAAACCTATCCCCGGCAAGCCCTAATACAAATGAAGAGGAGGGGACACAAGCAGATGCTATTAATCAGAAGGTGTTAGTGAGGAAGAAGATGGTGCAGCAGCCAGTTTACTTTGTCAGCTCCCTTTTGCAGGGGGCTAGGTCAAGGTATTCTGGGGTGCAAAAGTTGATCTTTGGCCTTCTTATGGCCTCAAGGAAACTGCACCACTACTTCTAAGCTCACGAGATCATGGTTGTGACTTGCCTCCCGTTACAGCGCATTCTGAGGAACCCCGAGGCTACCGGCAGGATAGTTGAGTGGGCATTGGAGTTATTAAGCTTTGCTTTGAAATTTGAAAGAACGACAACTATCCAAAGCAGGGCACTAGCAGAATTTATTGCAGAATGGACGCGAACACTTGATGAAGAGATGCTAGAGACAGTGCTCCCCGGCAAGGAGGCCCCCAAGGAGTGGGTGATGTACTTTGATGGAGTTTTTTCGCTACAAGGTGCCGGGGCTGGAGTGTTGCTTATCGCACCCACTGGAGAGTGCCTCAAGTATGTTGTCCAGATGCACTTCCCCAGGGAAGAGGCAACCAATAACACAGCATAATATGAAGGGCTACTTGCCGGCCTCACGATTGCAATAGAGTTGGGAATAAAGAGGTTGGTTATTCGTGGTGATTCCCAGCTTGTTTTGAAGCAGGTGAATAAGGATTACTAGAGCCCACTGATGGAGGCATATGTGGATGAAGTGAGGAAGTTGGAAGGGCACTTTGACGGGTTACAAGCAGAGCACATGCCTCGTGCAGAAAACAACATTGCTGATCACCTATCAAAGTGCGCTGCTCAGAAGCTTCCTGTGGAACCAGGAACTTTTGTACTCCATCTGACTCAACCATCAGTTTCCCCATCAACATTGGCCAAAAAAAGAAGAAAACTCAACACCGGCACTCATTTCTCGGCAGAGCTCCCTGGAGCCGCTGGCGAGAAGGTTGCCGGAGGAAGCCCTATGCTAGTTGGTGAGTTGCATTCTCCGGCAGAGACCCGAGCTCTTGCTGTTGAGATTGGTGCTCCCATAGCAGAGGAGATGACTTTGGTCCTCGTCGTCGAGCCACAAGCTCCGGCGTGGTCACAACATATATTCCAATTCCTTCAAATAGGAGAACTTCCTGATGGTCTAGAAGAATCTGAGAAGGTAGCCCGCCAATCGAGTATGTATTAGTTTGTGGATAACACTCTATACAGAAACAAGCCAAATGGTGTGAGGCTGAAATGTATCAATTGGGAAGATGGGCTAGAGCCGTTGGCAGAGATACCTGGGGGTGTATGTGGCTTGCATATAGGATCAAGAGCACTTGTCGGGAAAGCCTTCCGGCAAGGATTCTATTGGCCCACTACCCTTCGGGATGCAACCGAGCTCGTCAGTAAGTGTGAACCTTGCCAGTTCCATTCCAAGAACATTCATCAACCCGCTCAAGCTCTTGAAACAATCCTGGCCTTTCGCGGTCTGGGGGCTCGGCATCTTGGGCCCATTTCCCCGTGCCACCGGGGGCTTTGAATTCTTGTACGTTGCAATCGACAAGTTTACAAAGTGGCCTGAGGTGGAGCCAATGAGGAAGGTGACTGCGTAATCAGCTATCAAGTTCTTCAAAGGATTGGCATGCCGTTTTGGGGTGCCCAACAGGGTGATCACCGACAATGGCACCCAATTCACAAGCCGCGCCTTCATGCAGTACATCCAAAGCCTTGGAAGCAAGGTTTCTTTCGCTTCTGTTGCCCACCCTAGGAGCAACGGACAAGCCGAAAGGATGAACGCTGAAGTGATGCAAGGGCTAAAGACAAGAACTTTCGATAAGTTGCGGAAATGCGGCAAGCGCTGGGTTGATGAGTTGCCGGTGGTTCTTTGGTCAATCAGGATGACACCAAATCGAGCTACTAGCCAGACTCCCTTCTCCCTGGTATATGGTGCAGAAGCAGTGCTCCCCACAAAACTCATATACGGGTCACCTCGAGTACTTGCCTACGATGAAGTAGCACAAGAGCAGATGCGGCATGATGATGTCACACTCCTCAAGGAAGATTGTTTCCGGGCATCTGTACATGCTGCATGATACCAACAAGCCATGCGCCACTACCATAGCCACAGGATTCATGCCCAGAGCCTTGAGGAAGGTGACCTTGTCCTTAGGCGTGTTCAATCCACCAAGGGTGCAAACAAGTTGACACCAAAGTGGGAAGGCCCCTACTGGGTAGTATGTGTTACCAGATGTCGGTGTACTAAAGTTTGGGTCCTTCAGTACCCCATACTTGTGCACGGATGGTTGTAGCCATACCAGCGGCAAAGCCTGCCGGGGGACAGCTAGAAGCAAGTGCAAGATTATCAAGAAGGCGTTCAAACCAATGACTAGAAGACAGAAGCCCAAAGGCCGGATCCCCGGCAAGATCCTTGCCGGGATGGCTTGCGAAGACCCGGCAAGACTTGCACCCAGCAAGATCATGCCACCCTGCCACCGCTCCAGCGCAGCGACCAGCCTGTCATTTGGGTTTTGTCCTCCTAGATGCGTGTCATGGTACTAGTGGTGGACGAGCTTAAGCGGTGCTGATGGGACGGGCCCTTTTTCCATCCCCAAGAAAGGAAGGGACACCTAAACGGAGCATTTAATGCGTTTGTCCTAAATCATCAGTGATAAGCATGTAAACACTGCAGCAACTTTACACCTCTTGTGTGTACTGTACACTACTGTTGGTGACCTCTTGGACATATAAAAGGAGGCCCAAGGTGTAGCTATAGGGGGAGGACACTCTAACCCATTCTGCATGCGTAGCTGCTGCTCAAACATACTGTTCATCTCAAGCGCTCCTGAAGCTTGGGCTTAATCACCCACAATAAACTAAAGTAGGAGTAGGGTAATACGCTTCTCAGCGGCCCGAACCTGGGTAAAAATCCCCTTGCGTTAATCGTTGGATCAGCTCTTTGTGTACACCTCTCTCCCTGCCGAACCGTAAAAGGGATCCACGCGATCTCATAGGTGTCGTACACCGACATCTTTGGCGCGCCAGGTAGGGGGAAGGGTTGCGCGAACCTGATCTAGCGATCAGCGCATCAGTCTCTTGATCATTTTTGTCGCCATGGCTCCCAAGAAGAAGGGTTTGGCGGCAGTTGGTCCATCTACATCCTGTTTGTCCGTGCCTTCACGGACGGGCGATGGCGTGGACGCAGGTGGAGGAGGTGGATGTCTTGAGCTTCCATGATGTTCTAGTGATCAAAGCCAAGCGAGCGGCGTTATTCGCAGCGGTGACAACAACCCACACGCCGCTAGGTCTAAGGACGGAACTGTGCCACCTACGGGTGGCGCGGCGAACTCCAAGGACGAGATGGTGCCTTCCAAAGCACCCACGCCGGTGCATGCGCGGTGGCTTTCTCAGGTCGTGCACGATGAACAGCGCAGTGACATCGGTGGTTCTAGGCGTTCCCAAGGAAAGACCCCTATGCATCATTCCCGAGACGCGCAGGGCCAGTATGCATGCCAAGATGCCGGTGGAAGCGCAGTGCGGTCACGGGACCGTGATGGAGCTCCTTCTAACATGGTTAGGAGTTAGAGCACCTCATGTTCCTCGCACCTTTCGCCGCCGCCTACACCAGCAGAAGCGTTGGCGCGAGTGCAGCTGCTCCTGGATTTCCCTCCCGCTTCGAAGAAGCTCGAAGAATTAAGAGCTGCTATTCAGAGCCTCATCGGCTTCGCCAACGGAGATGGGCCGCAGCAGGCGGAGCCTTCGCGGCGGTGGTCCATCGAGCCGACGCATGCCGATGGCGAAAAGATTGGAGGAAGAACGACTACGACGCACTCTCCTCCATGACAGCAATAGCGGTCACTAACTCGGCGGACCGATGTCTGTGATGACGTTAAGTTCTTCGGGAGCAAAGCAAAGAAGACGCTCGAACTCCCATCGAGCGGCGACGGGAAGCGCGCTATCAATCTGATAGACGCACGGGGCCCACTGTAGACAAGCCTGCGCCGGGGTACACCGGCGGCTTACCTTATGAGGTGGGTTGTCCAGCGTTTACCTGCGAGCTGCGGTGAGTCCAGTGGCCCAATTCCCAAACATTTAAACCAGAGGTCCCGAAGAAATACGATGGCAAGACTCATCAATCGGAGTTCCTGAGCATCTACACCATTGCGGTGCAGGCTGCCGGGGCTCAAGACGACAAGGTACTCGCCAACTACCTCCCGTTGGTGCTCAAGCCCAACGTTAGGTCATGGTTGATGCATCTGCCGAAGAATTCCATTTCTTCCTGGGCAGACCTGTGTCATCAGTTTGTTGGCGCCTTCACCGGAGGCCACCAAGCTCCTGGCCAGGAAAGCGATTTACATCTCATTTCTCAGAAAGAGGGTGAGCCTTTGCGCAAGTATATACAGAGATTCAGCCGAATACAGCACAATATCCCAGACGTTCATCCTGCCGCTGTTATTAGCGCGTTCCATCAGAACGCGCGCAATCGCAAGATGCGGGAAGAGCTGGCGATGAATAAGGTCAGGGATATTGCCGAGCTCTATACTCTAGTGGACAAATGTGCTCGGGATGAAGAGGGAAGGAGACTCGCCGGCGAGGATGCTGGTGCAGGAATCGACTCTGAAGGTGAAGATGCCGCCGCCCCGACAAGGAAAGGTTGACGACGTAACAAGAAGCGCAAGGGCAAGGCTGTGCTTGCCGTCGAGGAATCCGGCAACCCCGGCACCGCCAAGAAGATCAAGGTTGATGGCCCCGGCAAGGAGGTTGTCGGGTGTGCCTCCTGCCAGGCCTTGGCGACTACCGACAAGTCGGAGGGCTCCGACAAGCAATACTGCAAGATCCATCACACTAAGGGCCATTATCTCCAAAATTGCCGGCAAGTTGAGCAGCTTGTCGAGAGGCAGAAAGCTGAGTATGAAAGGCGAGACAAGGAAAGAGCCCAAGATGGTGCTAAGGGGTCTGGCAAGAAGCGCGGTAGCTGAGGAGGTCACCGCGGCAAGGCCAAGCAACAGAAGGAGAGGCCCGCTCGAGGCCGCGATAAGGAAGATGGGCGTGACGATGACAACGAAGAGGACAACGAGTCCAGCGAGCACGAGTTCCAAAAGGCTACATAAGCTATGTGCGTTGATGGAGGCGCCTCGTTGCATTCTTCTCACCACCAACTTATACTGTGGGTGCACGAGATTAATGCAACAAAGCCGTCAGTCGATGCCCGAAAGCCTCTGAAATGGTCCAACACGCCTATCATTTTTTACGCTGAGGATCACCCTGATCGCACAACCGCGGTCGAGTGTTTGCCATTGTTGGTTTCACCAATGATTCGCAACCTCAAGGTGACAAAAATGTTAGTTGACGGTGGGGCTGGTTTGAACCTGATCTCGCCTAGTGTGATCAAGAGGTTGCAAATTCCTGACGAAGATCTCGAGGAAATGGGCACGTTTCAAGGGATCAATCAAGGAAGGAGCCAGCCGAAGGGCAAGATCATGCTGCCGGTGACATTTGGCAGTGAGCTGAACTACAGAATAGAAAAGATCATTTTCGACGTCGCCAAGATTCCGTTACCATATAACGGGATTCTGGGCTGTCCAGCGCTGGCCAAGTTCATGGCGGCCTCGCACTATGCTTACAATGTATTGAAGATGCCCAGGCTGATGAGCGTCATTACTGTCAACTCCGACAAGAAGGATGCGCTTATCTGCACCGACCAACTCTACCAGGAGGCAGTTGCAGCATCTGCCGCCAAGGCACTTGCTCCTGCCGCTGAAGCTCCTGGGGGAAGAAGAAGGCCGGCAAGACCTCTAGCACACACTCCGGCAAACGCACCTCCTCGAAGTGCTACGCTCCCGTCGAGGATGTGCCGGAGAACTCCACCGGCAAGAGCAAGAAATCCAAGGCAGCTCCACCAGAAACTAAGAAGGTGCCTGTCAAGGAGGATGGTACAGGAGGAACTTTCACCATAAGTTCCACCCTCGATGACAAATAGGAAAGCGCGCTCATTTTTTCCTGCGGGCGAATATCGATGTGTTTGCATGGCAACCATCTGATATCCCCGGTGTTCCTAGGGAAGTAATTGAGCACCACCTTGCTGTCTGTCCTCATGCATGGTTCGTCAAGCAGAAAGTTAGGACATAGTCTTTGGAATGGTAATAATTTATTGCCGAAGAAATCAGGAAGTTGGAAGTGGCAGGTTTGGTCAGAGGAGTGCTCCATTCGACGTGGTTGGCCAATCCAGTTGTAGTGCGCAAGGCGAATGGAAAATGGAGGCTATGTATCGACTATACAAATATCAATAAAGCCTGTCCAAAAGATCCTTTCCCCTTGCCGCGCATCGACCAGATTGTGGACTCCACTGCCGGCTGCGATTTGTTGTCGTTTCTCGATGCTTATTCAGGGTACCATCAGATTTTCATGGCAAAGGAAGACGAAGAGAACCGCATTTATCACCCCGTGTGGTACGTATTGTTTCTTACGTATGCCATTTGGGTTGAAAAGTGTCGGTTCAATGTTTGCGAGAGTGGTCCAGATCGGTTTTGAGCCTCAACTACATAGAAATATGGAAGCCTATATGGATGACAAAGTGGTTAAAACCAAGGACAAATCAACGCTCATACAAGATTTACAAGAGACATTTGCAATTCTGTGCAAGATCAATCTGAAGCTCAATCCCGAGAAGTGTGTGTTTGGCGTTCCATCCAGCAAGCTTCTCGGGTTCTTTGTATCTCAGCGTGGGATCAAAGCAAATCCTGACAAGATCAAGGCAATTGAGCAGATTGAAGCACCAAGACGCATCAAAGATGTGCGTCGACTTGCCGGTTGCATCGCTGCTCTGAGCAGGTTCATCTCCAAATCTGCTGAGTGCGCCCTGCCCTTTTTCAAAATCTTGAAGAAGGCAGGTCCAATGAAATGGACTCCAGAAGCGGAGGCAGCGCTGCAGGATTTGAAGAGGTACCTCTCTTCTCCGCCGATACTAGTCGCGCCTAAACCACAAGAGCCGTTGCTGCTATATTTAGCGGCGACAAATCAAGTGCTTAGTGCTGCATTAGTAGCGCAGAGAGAAGTCGACGAGGAAGCAGCGGCGACGGCAAGATCATCAAATGATGAGCTGGGATCTTCCCCGGCAGGGTCTGGTGCCGATAAGGCAGAATCTGCAAGGTTAAATGAAGCAACACAGAGGAAGAAGATGGTGCAGCGCTCAGTTTATTTTGTCAGTTCCCTTTTGCAGGGGGCTAAGTCAAGATACTCTGGCGTGCAGAAGTTGCTCTTCGGCCTCCTTATGGCCTCGAGGAAGCTGCGCCATTATTTCCATGCACATGAGATCACCGTCGTCACTCGATTCCCGTTGCAGCGGATTTTATGAAATCCGGATGCGACCGGCAGTATTGTGGAGTGGGCGTTGGAACTGTCAAGCTTTGATCTCAAGTTTGAAAGCACTTCAACAATTCAGAGCAGAGCCTTGGCAGAGTTCATTGCAGAATGGACCCCAACGCCAGACGAAGAAAGTCAAGAGATAACTCTCCCCGGCAAGGAAACAGATCAAGAGTGGATTATGTATTTTGACTGGGCTTTCTCGTTGCAAGGCGCCGGTGCTGGCGTGCTGCTTGTCGCACCCACCGGAGAGCACCTCAAATATGTAATTCGGATGCACTTTCCCCGGGAGAGATCAACAAACAACACTGTAGAATATGAAGGGCTGCTTGCCAGTCTCAGGATCGCGGTGAACCTTGGAATTAAGAAGCTTATCGTCAGGGGTGATTCACAACTTGTCGTCAAACAAGTGAACAAAGACTATCAGAGCCCGTTGATGGAAGAATACGTAGATGAAGTGAGGAAATTGGAGGAGCGCTTTGACGGTCTGCAGACAGAGCATGTTCCTCGAGCAGAGAACCACATTGCTGACGACCTGTCAAAGCGTGCTGTCCTCAAGTTACCTGTGGAACCAGGTACTTTTGTGCTTCGATTGACTCAGCGATCCGTAACACCATCAGCGAGGCAAGATAAATGAAGGAGGTTGAATTTCAGCCAGTACTTTCCCGTAGAGCTCCCGGAAGCCGCCGGCAAGGAAGTTGCCGGGAACAATGCCAAGCTTGTCGGGGAGCAACAGGCTCCGGCAAGGCCTCAAGCCCTTGCCGTAGAGACAAACACTCCCGCGACAGAAGACATGCCTTTAGTCCTTGCTGTCGAGCCTTAGGCTCCAGCATGGGCACAACACATCGTCCAGTTCCTCCAAACAGGGGAACTCCCTGAAGAACAGGAAGAAGCGGAGAAAGTAGCCCATCGGTCTAGTATGTATCAATTCATGGAGAATGTCCTGTACAGAAAGAGACCGAACAACGTGAAATTGAAGTGCATTCCTCGGGAAGATGGACTGGAGCTGTTGGCAGAGATACATGGAGGCATATGTGGCTCCCACATAGGCTCAAGGGCTCTTGTCGGTAAGGCATTCTGGCAAGGTTTCTTTTGGCCTACTGCCCTCGAGGATGCAACTGCACTAGTAACCAAGTGTGAAGCGTGCCAGTTCCATTCAAAGAAATTGCATCAGCCAGCTCAGGCTATTCAGACAATCCCTCTTTCCTGGCCATTTTCGGTCTGGGGGATCGACATATTGGGCCCATTTCCCCGTGCTACCGGGGGCTTTGAGTACTTGTATGTCGCAATCGACAAGTTCACAAAGTGGCCGGAAGTGGAAGCAGTGAGAAAGGTGACAGCACAATCAGCCGTCAAGTTCTTCAAAGGACTAGTTTGCCATTTTGGTGTGCCAAACAGGATCATCACCTACAATGGCACACAGTTCATGAGCCACACCTTCGTGTAATACGTCCAAGACCTTGGCAGCAAAATCTGTTTTTCTTCTGTTGCTCATCCGAGAAGCAATGGCCGAGCGAAAAGAGCAAATGCTGAAGTGTTGCGAGGTCTCAAGACAAGGACTTTCGAAAAACTAAAAAAGTGCGGAAGACGCTGGATTGATGAGCTGCCGGCAGTTCTTTGGTTAATCAGAACGACACCAAATTGAGTCACTGGCCAGACACCCTTCTCCCTAGTGTACGGGGCAGAAGCAGTTCTCCCCATGGAACTCATATACGGGTCACCTCAAGTGCTTGCTTATGATGAGCTTGAGAAAGAGCAGCTGTGGCAAGATGACGCTACGCTCCTTGAGGAAGATCATCTTCAGGCTGCTGTGCGAGCTGCACGCTACCAGCAAGCCTTGCGCCGCTACCATAGCCGCAAGATTCATGCCCGAAGTCTTGAGGAAGGTGACCTTGTTCTTCGGCGCGTTCAGTCGGCCAAGAATTCCAACAAGTTAACGCCGAAGTGGGAAGGCCCTTATCAGGTAGTATGAGTCACCAGGCCTGGTGCTGTCCGCCTGGAGACCGAGGATGGCATTCCAGTGAGCAATTCTTGGAATATCGAGCATCTTCGTAAGTTCTACCCATAAGGCGCGGTTGCCGGGTCCCCTAGCAACCACCTTTTGTACGAGTTTTGCCGGCAAGGCATGTGATCCTTTGTACAAAGCCAGGCACAGACCCTGTGCATAGTTGAATAAGCTTAAGTGTTTTACAATTCCTGTCGATTTTCATGTTAATCTATATGCATGCTTGTCTGAGATATTGTATTACACTTGCTTCCAGTAAGCGTTAATGAACTGCCAAGGTCCCATATCCTTGTTTTCTCTTCTTTCTTTTTCTCAAAGGATAGAAGGTTCCCTTGCGTGCAAGTTTGCCAGGGGGAGTGATGGTATGGATACCGGTAGGCGATGTTCAAGGTTGACATCTTACAGAAAGGTGCATAGCAACAAAAAGCTAAGTTGTAGAACTTTAAGTGAATTTCTTTTTACTTTGAGGTTAATTTCCTTGAACGATTTCGGCCTTTGTATGGAAAATCTGCACGCGAAGGAACCTTGTCGTGATCGGTTGCGCCCTTACTCTCTTTCGAGTCTGCTCAACAGCCTAGGTGGCTGCACTGAAAACGTCAAGGTATCTTGCCGGTAGCGACACTTTCAGCAGGCTGCTAAGGATCCTTTCCTCAAAGAGCTCACGGCAAGGGTGCGCGCGCCGGCAAGTTTTCCAATAAGCGTTGGGCATGCACCATACAGAAAGAAATCCAACAAGAGAAATAGCGTGCATTCATCCAAAACATAGCAAGTTATATTACATTGATAGTTGCCGCGATCTAACTTAAGATGAAATTGCCTTTGGCATGGAATGGTGGTGGCAAATATGAAGTGGAGTGGCTAGTCCCTGGGCTGGCCTTCGACCCTCTTGACTTGGCTCACCTTGTCGACGATGGGTGCGACAAGCTCTTTGAGTGCCTTGAGGTCGACATTTTCCGGCAAGCTGTCGAGAACGTTGGTGAGGTTGATGCCAGGGTTCTTGTGCACCACTTTGACGTGCACCTTGAGGAGGACGTTCCGACAGAGTTTGCGGGATTCGTTGGCCAGATGAGTTGCTCGTTCAGAATGGAGCCGCTTCAGGGCATCAACGACACTCTCAAAGAACATGGTCAGCTTGGCGCTCGAGGACACCCTGTCGTCAGAAGAGTAGTTGAAGTTCTGCAGGCCTATGGTGTACAGCTCTACTGCAATCCTTTCCACGACGTCAACCAGGCTCTCAGCCCAGATCTTCACACCTTTCTCAAAATCATTATAAGAGGCGGCGGTGCTCTTGAGCAGGTCCTTCTCATTCCGGAGGTCTTTGATCAAAGCCTTCTCTCGAGCCTTGCCATCCTTCAGGGACTTCTTCAGCATGGTCAGCTTCAGTTTCAGATTAGCGATGGATTCATTGGCCGAGGTGAGCTTTTTGATCTTGTCGGACATGGAGGTTTGCATCTCCGCCAAGCTATAGAGAGTCTTCTCTCTGTCGGTTTTGAGCGTTGTGAGCTCCTTGCCATGGTCCTCAAGATCCGCTTCCAGCCTCTTTACTTTATCGCCCAGCTTGTTCTTGGCGGCCTCTGCAGCTTCGGCGGCATCGATGGCCTCCTTTAACTTGCCGGCGTGATATATGGCCAGAGCTTCGAGCGTCTCCTTGTGTTTCTGCTCCAGCTCCTGGGTTCGCTGCGCGACAAGCCTTTCGATCACCTCGTCCTTGCTGCGAAGCTTGGCGGCAAGCGCCTCCTCGCGAGCGGCAAGGTCCTCTTCATGAGCATCGAGCTTGATGCGGCATTCCATCAAGCGAGCTTCCTCTGCAGCGGCCCGCTGTGCGGCCTCTTCCTGTGCCTTCTCGGTGTCAGATTACTTCAAGAGGAACTCGCTCCAACTTTGACTGAGCTGTTCCCGACCAGTCATTAGCTCCTGGAATGCCTCAGCGTACCAGACCTGCATTTGCTCAATGCGCTTCTAGAATTTTGCCTCCGCTGCTTCAACAACTGCCGCCCTGGAATCCAACTTTTCCTTTCGGGTGCGGTGAAGCGCCTGGAGCTTCTGGAAGTTGCTGCTCATGGCTTGGAGGAGTTGTTCTTCCTTGGATCCGCTGCTGCTGGCGCATGGCTCGTCAACGATCTTGAGTCCAACAGTGGCGATGATGTCTTCATCGAGAATTTCCTCTTCGGTTGGCATCCCACTGCTTGCCATCCCTGGTATGCTGACGAACAGGTTGTCACCAACCTTAAGGTATCTGCTTGACGGAGGGGCTTTGGATGTAGATTGTTGGTCTTAGACAACCGCTTCACCGGCAACTAGGGGCTCAGTGACTAGTGCAGCGCCATGCGCTCCTGTGGCAGGAATGCCATCAGTATGGTCACCGGTCTCCTAGCCGGCCCTCTCAGCAGATCCCTTGGCGGTTTCCTCCTGTGCAACCTTGGCGGCCTCGTCAGCAGCGATCTTGTCGTCCTCAGCGGCAGCATCTTTGGCGGTCTCCTCGATGACGATATCAACATCCATTTGTTCCATCGAAGGAAGATCTGAAGACCAGGGAAGGAAACAAGATGAGACCAAGGTTGAAGTTCAAGAAGACAAAAATAAAGAAAGAATGACAAGTACTTAGAGGCAAGTGGTTTACCTGTGTCGAGCTGTTGAGAGGTGGTTTCTCCTTTCCCGACAACATTGGTTGCCTATGTAGGACTGCCAGTGCCCGTGCTTGCCGGCTCCTCTCCAACATGAATGGGCTCGCCAGTGGAAGCCCTTGCCGAAGATTCATCTCTGGGTGGTGTGGTTGACGGAGGCGGCGTGTCAGGGACGGCCTTCGATGGCTCTCCTTGTTGCCGTTCTTCTCCTATAGGCCTGGTTAACGGAGGTGGCGCGTCAGTAACAAAGATAAAACACCTCAACGCCTGCCAGCAGAAGATGAGTAGTGGACTCACACTGGGGGCTGGGTTGGGGGCTGCGTTGAGGACTGAGCTTCGGGCTGACGACGAAGAGCTCTGGCGCACCTACGGTGCCTGCCGGGGGCTCGTCACCCGTTGAAGTCTTTGCCCTCTTCGCCATCCTTTGCACCAATGTTTCTGTATCCCTGCAGAGACAGGCCAAAGCAAGACAAGTGAATTAAGCAAATCAGGAACTCAGAAGTTAAATGATCCGGCAGGACCCTTACTCTTCTCTTTCCGGGCTAAAAGCGGAGAGGTCGAAGTCGACCTCCACTTCAGTGTCCGTGTGAGGGGGCGGAGACGGGGTCCGGGGTCACTTGGCTGCGACAGAAGCGGCGGGACGATGTGACCCTGTTGCTCCGGCTGTTGGTGCTGTCGTATGAGATGCCCCCGCCGCTCCAGTTGTAGTCGCGGCCGTGCATCTCGTATGTCGCTCGGGATGCTGTTGAACTTCTTGCCACTGCGCAGCCTTGCCGGCCGCTTTCTTGCCTGGAACCTCACCGCTCGAGGAAGGTTGATGTGCTGGAACGCCAGAGGTGGCTTTCCGCAGCACGCGTTTCTTCTTCTCAGGAGCTGGGGGCTCCTCGTGCAGCTGCTCCTCGGTTGTGTCTTCGACAGAAGGGCTCCCGGCAGCTGTGCCGCCCTGTTCCCCGGCAGTCTCACCCTGCCCGGCAAGATTTTCCTCTGACATTACTTCTTCTTCGTTGGCTTCCTCTTCCACGAAGCCAGCGCTGCCGGCCTCCGCGGCAAGATTCGCCTCTTCCGCATTGCTGGCGATATATGCCACTTCTTCGTCAGTAGTGGGGCGGATGAGATTTGTCTCTTCCCGGACGGCTCTTTCTGACAGATTGTTAAAGAACCCCGGTGCTTGCTTTGCAGATGCCTCGACCCAAGTTCCGTCAAGGCCGTGGTCATTACATGCCGGTATCATGGCGATGATTGAGGTCAGAGCGGAGTTGTTGCACAGAGGAATTACGCTCGCCGGCAACTTATATTTCCCGCCGGGCCTGAACAGTTTGTGGCAGAGAGCTGTGTGCTGTATGATTATCAAGTTGTTGTTCAGCCCAGGACATAGCCTCATGATATCTGCAGCATTCCGAAACTCCCAGGCTGGTCTCCCTTTGTTATGCAGAGGAGCGATGCGGCGGCGGAGGAAATTAGCGCCAACCATTTCTATTGTGAGCCTGGCAGCCCTGAGGCGGTGGATCCTAGTAATTGCGATTCTGAGCTTCTCGTCGTGAGGATTGAGAGCGCTCCTGTCATTGCCACGGACCACTTTTGTTTGTCGGGGCAAACAGAAAGGCTGGGGATCTTTCTCCTTAATCTAGCACCATTCGCCCCGCCATTCTTCCCACTTCGTATGGTAGAGCCCCTCTGGATATATCTCTTTATTCCATGCCCTTGTAATCCAGGTGATAGAACCGGAAAGGGCGTCTCCTTTTTCGATGCAAGGAATGAAATAGTGGTGAAAGAGGGCTGTGCTGGGGATTACTCCGGCGAAATTTTCACAGAGATGGGCAAAGACTGACATGCATGTCACGGCATTCGGCACGAAATCCAAGAGACGGAAGCCGTATGTGTACATGATGTCGTTGAAGAAATCCGAAAACGGAGGGCAGAGCCCGCAATAAAAGTATGCGACAATGAAAGGGAATTTATCTGGGCCACCCTCGGAGGAAGCTGGGTTTACGCGAGTGGCGGGATGAGCCTTCGTCTCCCTCCCCCACATGCATAGATATCGATCCTTCAGGGCGCTCGCGTCGAGCGTCAGGGCGAAGACGACATGCTCCTTCCGCATCTTCACCAGCTCGCTCTCCTCCGCATGCGCACCCGAGCCGGCGGCTTTCACCTCTTTGCCCTTGCTCGCTTTGGGCGGCATGGCGAGTGAGGAAGCAGGGGCCGAGGGCGATGAGAGAGTGGGGGCGGCGGATGGATGGGAGAGGCTCTTCTTTGAGTTCGAGGAAGAAGGCGACAGCGGTTTCCAGATTGGAAAGGATGGGAGGTAAATGAACGGCGCCTCTACGGATTCCTTTTTATGGGGAAGGCGCGGAACTGCCTCCTTTCTAATCAATGTGAATGCGCTTTCACGAGCGCGCTGCTACAGCGGTTGTTCCGCGCACACATCCCGCGTCGTGCATTCAATATGCACTGTGGGGAAGTGTGGTAAACGTGATAATTACGACAGCTAACTCCTGCCACGCGTTCCCATGCACTGTTTGGGCCTAGCCCAACAACGCCTCGCACCCGTGTATGGCCTAGGCCCCGGGGCTCCTATCGGTGTACTAAAGTTTGGGTCCTTCAGTACTCCATACTTGTGCATGGATCATTGTAGCCATACCAGCGGCAAGGCTTGCCGGGGGACAGCTAGAAGCAAGTGCAAGATTATCAAGAAGGCATTCAAACCTGTGACTAGAAGATAGAAGCCCAAAGGCCGGATCCCTGGCAAAATCCTTGCCAGGATGGCTTGCGAAGACCCTGCAAGACTTGCACCCAGCAAGATCACGCCACCCTGCCACCGCTCCAGTGCAGCGACCAGCCTGTCATTTGGGTTTTGTCCTCCTGGATGCGTGTCATGGCACTAGTGGTGGACGAGCTTAAGCGGTGCTGATGGGACAGGCCCTTTTTCCGTCCCCAAGAAAGTAAGGGACACCTAAACAGACACCTAAATGGAGCATTTAATGCGTTTGTCCTAAATCGTCAGTGATAAGCATGTAAACACTGCAGCAACTTTACACCTCTTGTGTGTACTGTACGTCACTGTTGGTGAACCCTTGGACGTATAAAAGGAGGCCCAAGGTGTAGCTACAGGGGGAGGACACTCTAGCCCATTCTGCATGCGTAGCTGCTGCTCGAACATACTGTTCAGCGCAAGCGCTCCTGAAGCTTGGGCTTAATCACCCACAATAAACTAAAGCAGGAGTAGGGTATTACGCTTCTCAGCGGCCCGAACCTGGGTAAAAATCCCCTTGCGTTGATCGTTGGATCTGCTCTTTGTCTACACCTCTCTCCCTCCCGAATCGTAAAAGGGATCCACGCGATCCCATAGGTGTCGTACGCCGACACCAGACCTGGCGCAGTCCGTCTGGAGACCGAAGATGGCATTCCTATGCAAAACTCATGGAATATTGAGCATCTTCACAAGTTCTACCCATAAGGCGCGGTTTCCGGGCCTTGCCCCAGTGACCTGTTTTGTACAAGGATAGTCCCCAGGACTTGTAACCCTTTGTACAAAGCTAGGCGCAGACCCTGTGCATAGTTGAATAGAACAAAGCGCTCTTTCTTACAAAACTTGCATGCATGCATTCATATTTGCTTAAATATGATCTTATCATGATTATGATAGTTCTTAAGTAAAATAACTGACATGCAGTAAAGAGCCATGTGTTATCCTCTTTTTCTCCCTTTTCTTTGATGACAACAGAAGTGTTTCATCATGATAGTTCCCAGGAAGGAGGATGAATGCAAGGTCGTGCGCTGAACCCTGACAAACTTTCCTTATTTGAAATGATAAGAAGGACAACAAAATAAGATGAGTACCCTTCGTTACATTCCATCATTCCATGTTGTGCTTTAGTATGAGGGACTTGTACATAAGGAAACCTGGCCGCCTCTGCCATTGACACTCCTATCCTTGACTCGAGTCCACTCAAAAAGTTTTAGTTGCAGCTATACGTATGGGGGGGAGGAGGTTGGCAAGGGGTTGGCCTTCGTTCGCGCTCACTAACCCGTTTTCGAGCTCATCAAATGTGGTTTTTAGCAGCAGCGACACCGAAGGCCGACAAAGATGTCTTGTCGGAAATTTTTGTTTACTAAGGAGTATTGAAGGCTCGTCCTTCAGTATGTTTAAGTACATACACAAACATCCGGCAAGCTCCTTTTCCAAATTTACGTGAACAAACAAGTACAGATCATACAAGTACTAGCATGAACGAAGGATTACAAAATTTTGATTAAAGTTTGGCAAGTGCCTACATCTTTTGATATGAAAAAAGATAAGTGCCCCGTAATGTCTTTCTTGTCCCTCTCCTCCTAGGAGTTACATTGACAAGGAAAGAGGGAAAAAGGAGCACCTGGGCGGAAGCCCAGCCTAACCCCGTGAGGACCAGCGGGACGCAGCCTGACAAGATTGGGAGGGCGCCTCCCCGGTAAGGAAGAAGAGGCCAGGGACAGAGACATCGGCTAGGCAATGCCCTGGTCACCCCCGCCAGGACCAGAGGAGCGTGTCAAGGTGAGAACACCAGCAGGGAAGACGAAGCCGGAGTCCACGAGGAAGCCTGCCGGGGTCCAGCTGGAGGTGGCGGTGACGTCCCAGCCAAGCACCCCCGGCAAATCGCTCTTCCGGGGTCCAGCTGCAGATGATGGTGCCGCCGGCGCCTGGCTAACGGTGCGTCCGGTGCTCCGTCGGAGTCCGAGTCATCATTTTCATCCTTGACGATCGGGGACTCGTCATCGCCGTCTTCACCGTCGGTGTCCTCTTCGTCGTTGTCGCTCGAGGAGGAGCTTTCGTCATCGCTTGAGCTTTCCGCACACCACCCTAAGCGAGCACCTGAATGCTTGAAGACCTTGATGAAGAGCAGATCAGCTCCACCAGCTTGAAGCGGAGGACGTGCCCTTCCGCTAGATAATGGGCACGGGCGAAGGTTTTCCAACCACACCTAAGAAACATGACGTGCGGTGCGGGAAATTCGATGTCCGCCCTCACCGCGCCATTACAGCAGCCGCTCATGCGCAGCCCCAGCCTGAGCGGCTACTCGACCTCCATCACCCTGGCGAATGGGCGAGGTAGCCGCAGACGAATGCGGGGAGGATCGAGCAGTTTGACGATGAACTCCAGCGCAGTGTCCCCCATATGGCCTTCTGTCGGTATTGGTGCGGCTGGCAGAGGAGCGGTGGGTGCACCACATCGTCCGCCCCGGCCACGGGTGCCGGATCAACCATGACCACGCCCCGCAGCTTCACCTTATGCACTAGACTCTGCCCCTGCCGCTGCAGTGGGGGCAGGAGCAAGATGCAGAGAAGAAGCCCTCGTCGCTTCCGCCGGAGCACGGGCTCGGCCCCTTCCCCTCGCCATGGTGGAAACAGAAGCAAGAAGAAAAGAAGAAGGAGGAGATGGATGAGCATCTCCACCCCGTCGCATCTCCCTTTTTATAGCGGAATGGAGGGGGAGGCTGGCTCTCCTCCACTCTGGGGCAACCGTCCCACTCCTCCAATCCAATCCTATGCGCCCCTAATGGCATCCTGATCCGTCGGTCGCCCCACTTCTCCAATCCGAGGAGCTGTGCACTCTGCCAACAGTACACATTCCCGTGCCCTGCGTGTCCACCACCAACCTCGCACCATGCATGCGGCGTGTGTGGCGGAAATGGCATGTGTAGTGGGTGAGGTAAAGGTAAGATTACAATTACCCTCGGTTCACGCGCAGATGCCTTGAATGGACTCCCGCGGACGTGGGCGCCCCTGGTTTCTCAACACGAACGAAGCACGCCGTTTGAACGTTGAGGACACCATGGGAGACTTGAAAGAAAAACCAAGCCCAAGTTAATGAAGAAGCAAAGAAGATCTAAAAAACAAGCGTCAGCCCCGGCAAGGTTAATATGTATACCTGTGCAGTTGTTTGGGCCTACCCCAACGATGCCCGGCGGCACATATGGACCAGGCCCGGGGGCTCCTGTCGGTGCAACAAACATTCGTGTTTGCCGCCCGGACTTGTGCACAGGCGTGTTGACAATCATACACCAATTACCTGAACATGACACAAGATAAGCCACAGAAACCGCTCTTCATGAGATCAAGGAGAGCATTAAGAAGATCAAGTCAACAAGGGAACACCTTGAGAAGGCCTCCCTTGCCTGACCGGAGAGCCTGGCCGGGTCGAGACCGCCGCTGAGGGCCAAGTCCAGAGCACCCCAGCAAGGATTCCGGGGCCTGCCAAGACTCCAGGGCATGAGGCCGGGAGGCTCCGTGCCGGCAGGCCTCCTCCAAGATGCCACCGCTCCACCTCACCTCACACAAGTCATTAATCAATGCGGTGTCGATCTCTCAAGTGGTTAGGTGGATCCTGTTGGGTACGTGGAAACCTGCTGGAGAAGAGATTAGCCTTGTTGACACCCGTCCAGATGGTGTGTCACGCTAATAAGGGGAGGATGGATAAGCGGCGCAGCAGGCTTGCCGGCTTCAACATCAACATGACACCTAGCAGTGCATTTAATGCACTTTGTCCTAACTGCCATAGTTAGGTATGAACACTATTAGCTATCTAATCATGCTAAAATGATTGTTTTTCCACTGTGGTCGCCCCTTAACCTATATAAGGAGGCCTGAGGCAACCTAGCAAGGGGTTTGAAACCTTGATCCCCCAACACTTGTACGCGCGTAGCTGCTCCCCCGAGGCACACTTGCCAGGCTTGAGCACTCTGCTCCTTCGTGTTCCTCCAAATCAATCCACCACAGCAGGAGTAGGGTTTTATGCTGCAAAGCGGCCCGAACCTGGGTAAAAGAGAGATGTCCATTGTTGTGCTGCCCTGTTGTTTCCGCTCTTTGTGCGATGTGACTGTCCCCTTGCCGAACCACAAAGGGGCAGCCCTGGCCCATAGGTGATCGTGCTTCACGCCGACACTCATGGAGGAAATGGGAACAATCATCCCAACAACAACTCCAAGAATGGCAATGGGGGCAATGGCAACCAGCACTGTCCCACTCCGGCGCAAAAGGATCTGAGTCATATTACCACTTTCAAGTACAAGAAGATGAGACATTGTGCCACCGAATGTCCCGAGGCCAAGCAAGGAAATGGAAATGACAATGGCAATGGATTCTCAACAACCAAGTAGCCCAATCCTTTCCCCCATGCTCATGTGAATCACATTGATGTGGAGGAGGTTTACGATCAGCCAGATACTATGGTTGGTAAGTTCTTCTTAAATTCACGTCCAGTATTGGTGCTTTTTGATTCTGGTGCATCACATTCATTCATATCAAGGGTAGTTGTGGAAAAGTATGGTTTGCCCACTAGAACCCTTAGGAGCCCTCTTTAGGTCAGTTCCCTAGGAGGTGAGATGATGACAGGCTTAGGTTGTCACTCGAACCTTAGCATCGAAAATCATGAGTTTCCCATAGACCTCATTGTATTGGTGTCACAGGGATTGGACGTAATCCTAGGCATGGATTGGTTGCCGAAGTATGAAGGGAACATTGACTGTGCCCCCAAGACGATTTTACTCACCACCCTAGAGCAGAAGAGGATCAACTATGTATCCAGGCACACACCAAAGAATACTCACGTAAATTCCCTTACGGGAGTTGTTCAGGAGGAAGTGCCCGTAGTGCAAGATTTTCCCCACGTATTCCCGAAGGAATTACCAGGAATGCCTCCGGACAGAGAAATTGATTTCTTGACTGAATTATTGCAAGGCACAGCCCCAATATCCAAGAGACCTTATAGGATGCCCCCTAACGATTTGGAAGGAATCAAGAAGCAGATTAATGAGTTATTGGATCAAGGATATATCCACCCAAGTTCATCACCTTGGGGATCCCTGGTTCTCTTGGTAGAGAAGAAGGATAAAACCTTGAGGATGGTTGCGGATTATCGTTTGTTGAACAAAGTGACCATTAAGAACAAGTACCCTCTGTCGATGATTAATGATTTGTTTGATCAGCTGGTTGGATCCAGAGTATTCTCCAAGATCGATCTTCGATCAGGGTATCATCTGTTGAAGATTCATGAATAGGATATACCCAAAACAGCTTTCACCACAAGGTATGGCGTTTATGAGTATACAGTCATGTCATTTGGATTGACTAATGCCCCTGCGTATTTTATGAGTATGATGAACAAGGTATTTATGGAATATCTGGACAAGTTTTTCATGGTTTTCATTGATGATATATTGGTTTTCTCCAAGAGCGAGGAAGAGCACAAGGAACACTTGCATCTAGTTCTAGAGAAACTCTGAGAACATCAATTATATGCCAAGTTTAGCAAATGTGAATTTTGGTTGAAGGATGTCGGATTCCTTGGACATGTTATTTTAGGAGAAGGAATAGGAGTCGATCCCTCAAAGGTTGAAGCAGTCACTAAATGGAAGTCACCTACCTCAGTCAAGGAGATCCGCAATTTTCTTAGACTTGCAGGATATTATCGGAGGTTTATTGAGAAATTTCTCCAAGATTGCTAAGCCCATGACTGAGCTGTTGAAGAAGGAAACTAAGTACAATTGGACCGAGGACTGTGAAGCCAGTTTTCAAGAGCTGAAGAAATGTTTGGTTACAGCCCCAGTGCTAATTTTGCCGAACGTACACAAAGATTACCAGGTGTATTGTGACGCTTCTCATCAAGGACTCGGAGGAGTGCTCATGCAGGAAGGAAAGGTTGTAGCTTGTACCTCCAGACATCTATGGACTCACGAGATGAACTATGCCACACATGATTTGGAGTTAGCAGCCGTAGTGCACGCGCTCAAGACCTGGAGACATTTCCTTGTCGGAAACAATTGTGATGTTTACACGGATCATAAGAGCTTGAAGTACATTTTCACGTAGAAGGAGTTGAACCTCAGACAGAGGAGATGGCTAGAATTGATCAAGGACTACGACATCCGATTGCACTACCACCTAGGGAAAGCAAATGTTGTAGCAGATGCCTTGAGCCATAATAGCTATGTGAACACCCTCATAGTAGGAGGATTACCCCAGGAGTTAGACGATGATCTCAGAGATCTCCGGTTGGAGATAGTTTCGCGAGGATATGTTGCCACCCTGGATACTCAGTCCACTCTGACCGAAAGAATCTGAGAAGCCCAGAAGTCCGACAAGGAAATTGCAGAGATAAAGGAAAGGATGAGTGAAGGAAAAGCTAAAGGTTTTCGTAAGGATGAGCACGAAAATTTATGGTTTGAGGATCGTATCTGTGTGCCCAATGATCCAAAACTCAGGAAGCTAATTCTTCAGGAGGCCCACAATTCACCATACTCGATACCCCCTGACAACACCAAGATGTATCTGGACTTGAAGGAATGTTTCTGGTGGACAGGTAGGCAGAAGGATATTGTCGGGTATGTAGCAGTATGCGATGTTTGTGAGGGAGTAAAGGCAGAACATCAGAAGCCAGCATGGTTACTTCAACCTTTCCCGATACCCGAGTGGAAATGGGAAAAACTTGGAATGGATTTTATCACAGGTACCCAGGAATCGTTCAGGTTATGATTCTATCTGGGTAGTGGTCAATCGCTTGACCAAGGTAGCTCATTTCATTCCCATGAAGACTGCATATACAAGTGCTAAGTTAGCCAAGATATACATGACCAGGATCGTATGTCTGCATGGTGTTCAGAGGAGTATTGTGTTAGATAGAGGAACACAGTTTACCACAAAGTTTTGGAATCAGTTACATGAAACTTTGGGTAGGAGGCTGGAATTCAGTACAACTTTCCATTAGCAGACAGATGGACAGACTGAGAGAGTCAATCAGATTCTGGAGGACATGTTGAGAGCTTGTGTGTTAGACTATGAGCTAGCTGGGATGATAATTTACCCTATGCAGAGTTCTCATAAAACAACAGCTATCAGACTAGTTTGAAGATGGCCCATTTCGAGGCTCTATACGGAAGGAGATGCAGAATACCGTTGTTGTGGGATGGTGTTGGAGACCGAAAACTTTTTGGTCCCGATCTTCTCAGAGATTCCGAAGAGAAAGTCAAGTTAATTCGTGACAGACTCAAGATAGCTCAGTCGAGACAGAAGAGTTATGCGGATAGTAAGCGCAAGGAGATAATGTACGAAGAGGGATACCGAGCATACCTCAGTGTGTCTCCACTTCGAGGAATCAAGAGGTTTGGTGTTAAAGGAAAGTTAGCACCCAGGTTTATAGGCCCATACAAAAAAATTTAATGCAGAGGAGAAGTTGCATACAAGTTGGAATTGCTGGAAGGATTGTCAAGAGTTCACGATGTCTTTCACATTTCCCAGCTGAAGAAATGGCATGCTGAGATGGCTGATATTCCTTTGAGAGACACAGTGCCCCAAGAGGCCGTACAACTTGACAGTGATCTGACTTATGAACATAAGCCCATTAGGTTTCTCGAGACTGCGAATAGAGTTACCCGCAGCAAGATCATCAAGTTTCACAAGGTTCTGTGGAGTCACCACTCCGAGGAGGAAACCACCTGGGAGCGCGAGGAAGACCTGCGTTGAGACAACCTGCACCTGTTTTCTAGCCAACCCGAATCTCGAGGGTGAGATTCATCTTAAGGTGGGTAGGTTTGTAACATCCCAAATTGTCAATTTGGAATGTTTTACAATTATAGCTAAGCATCTATTGCATTTTGTTTGAATTGTGGTGGAATTTGAAAATTTCAGAGACATTTGAATTTTCTGTTTGAAATTGAGTTCACTTCAAGCTGGCATTTGAAATTCATTTTAAAAATCCCTGACAAATACTTTAATCAAAAAGTATGAGAGGAGGTAACATGACACCTCAAAAAGTCAGAAGAAAATAATGCCAAAATTATTTGAATTCAAATTTGGTTTTATTTGGAATTTTCAAAAAAAAGATTTTTATAAAGTTTTTATTTTTGCCTTTGAAAAATAGTTCATCATTTAAGATTTATTTTTCTGATCTTTTTGATATATATATATATATAGTCTATATAATTATATTTTCTTTTTCCCTATTTTTCTATTTTCTTTTCTGTTAAAAAAAGAAAGAAAACCCTTAGCCGGTGCCAGGCCAGCTAGCGCACTGGCCACAACCCACCACCGCCAGCCAGCCTGCCCCACACCCGAACCCCCTCCGGTTCGGTCGCCCGACCCGCTCGCCCCTCCCCGCGACACTGACCACCGGGCCCCACGCCATCTTCCTCCTCCGCAACCTCAGTAACCGTATCCGGCTCACGCTTGACGCCGCCGCGGCGTCCGAATCTCTAGGTATCGCGCCCTGGGCTTGCCCCCTTCCCCAAGATGTTGCCCTATAAATAACCCCACCTCTCCTCTCTCAAACCCCCCCTAAAACCCTACTCCCAGCACAACCATAGCCCACGCCCACATCGAACCGATCTTGCCGTCCGCCGCTCTGTTGCCTCCATTCATCGTTGATTTCCATCGTCAGTGAGCAACCCCGCGACTCCTTCTTCCATCTACTTCTTTCCCTCGCCGACGCGATGCGTTTTGACAAGTTTTCGCCTCTTCTACTCGATCGCAGCCGCGATCCCGAGCTCGTCCGAACCGTTGGAGCACCGGAGCTCCGCCGCCTCCCTCCGCTCCATGCCGACCACCTCGACGCACATCGCCGTCACCACCATGACGCCCTCGTCGAGCCGCACCTTCCTGCCTCCTTCCCCGACGTCAAGGCCCGCCGGAGCCACCGCCACCTCGACGTCCGACGCCGCGCCATCGTCTTCACCGTCGCCACCGCCACTGTAAGCCACCGGCATGACCATATTCGTCCGATTTACTTTTGACGGTCCAGATTAGAAGTAGTGAACAATTAGTTTTTTTAATAAGATCGGTTTTATTTACAGTTTTTCTTCGGTTAGATCGAACCGGTTCGCCCGGTTTCTTTTTAATTTATGCACGCGCGCGCGGTTATGCTAGGTCTCGGCTGCCCGCCTGATAGTTACGGTCGGACACCCCCCTAGCCCAATGGCAGCACGCTACGTAGTCGCCGATCCATACTTTTTTTTATTTTGTTTTCTGTTTTAAAACAGAATAATTCTTATCTTAGAAAATTCATATCTCCTAGGTTTTTTAGTATTTTAATTTGATTCTTTGTGCATTAGGTTAGAAATTTTATGAAGTTTCAGTAGATATCAAGTTTGACTATATTTGAAAGTTTGAATTTGAATTTGCATGAAATTTACTCAAATCACTAGATTGGCTATATTTTGAGCTACGAGCAATATTTTTGATTGATTCTTTTTGCTGCTGGTTCTTTGTGACTTTGTTTATCAGTCGGATTTAATTGGTGAATTTTAGTATTGTTTGAAATTAGGTTTTAATGAGAACAATATTGTTTTAGTTATTTAAAGGTTTTGTGCTATTTCTTTTAAGTTTATTTGCATTAAACTGTTTTATTTTGTTCCCTTTTACATATTTACTTTTGTTTCTGTTAAGTTATCAGTTGCAATTTTATTTGTAGTGAAAACTATTTTTTCCATTTTATTTCTTTTATCTTATTGGAAAACTTGTTTTGAGCATTATAGGAGTTTTATAAATAATTTTAACTTGATTCTTTTTGCATAAAATTTCTTTGTTGTTTTACTTTCTGTTATTTAGTAAAAACTTTATTTTTGTTCTGTTAAAAAATTATTAGTGGCAAAAAACTTAGTTGTTGCCTGTTTCACTTGTAGTAAAACTTTGCATTGAGTTTTATTGCTTTTTTTAGTTTAGTTTTGGTTTTCTTTGTGTGTTTCAATGATTGTGTTATTACTAGTTTTACTTGCTGATATGTTATTATTTTTGTGTGATGGTATGCTTATGTATGTCTTGCTTTTTTCGATAGAATACCCGGAGTGTGAGGCTTGCTATTACGAGTCTTTAGAGTTTGAAGATCGTCACCAAGGCAAGTCATTTGATCATGTATTTTATTACCTATGTTTTTATGGTATCAGTTGATATCCTCCCTACCATGCATGCAAGTAGGTGAATTTGAGTTATGTTCTTGAGTAGTATCATGTGGTAGGCTGAACCCAAATCCCCATGTTACCAATGCCTCGGAACTTTGTAGTTATTTTGCTATGCTTCATAGACGGGGTTGGTTGAGTGAATTACATGGGAGTTGTGAGAGTTAATTTGATGACTACAACCCTATGACTTCAAGATCTCAAGGCGGACTTCAATTCACTACTGGGTGGAGGACGGATGGAAGGGCACCCTGGAGTACATAGTGGTTGACCCAGGGATGCATGGAGAAGCACCATGACGTCTTGCGAAAAGCTTCACCCAGGCACGAAGGGTAGCTTACCTATGATGCCGCAAGTCACTATGGGCTCTGGGTTGGTCGACCCTAGGCATGACTTTGGACAAGCGGTGCGAGCAGATGTAGAAGAACGGTAGGAAATGGATGGTCATCGGCAGTGGCCCAGAGGAACCCTATAGAAGACCATGTTTCGCTCGTCCCATCTTCAAACACCATGCAGTGCGAGGACATAAAGGAGGGAACGATTCTTGCGGGTAAAGTGCACAAGACTCTACAGAGTGGAAACCTAATCCATTAGCCGTTGATGTCTACTATGCAACTTTATTCTTGTAGACTCGTGTTGGGCCTCCAAGCGCAGAGTTTTGTAGGACAGTAGCAATTTTCCCTCAAGTGGATGACCTAAGGTTTATCAATCCGTGGGAGGCATAGGATGAAGATGGTCTCTCTCAAACAACCCTGCAACCAAATAACAAAGAGTCTCTTGTGTCCCCAACACATCAAATACAATGGAAAATTGTATAGGTGCACTAGTTCGGCGAAGAGATGGTAATAAAAGCGTAGTAATGATAGTAGATATTGATTTTTGTAATAGTAACAATAAAAAACAGCAAGGTAGCAAGTAACAAAAGTGAGCACAAACGGTATTGCAGTGCTTGAAAATGAGGCCTAGGGTCCGTACTTTCGCTAGTGCAATCTCTCAACAATGCTAATCTAATTGGATCATATAACCATCCCTCAACATGCGATGAAGAATCACTCCAAAGTTCTTATCTAGCAGAGAACATAAGACGAAATTGTTTGTAGCTATTTTTTCCGATCGACCTATCCAAGAGTTCGTACTAAAATAACACTAAGTTATTCTTTCCGATCGATCTATCAAGAGTTCGTAGTAAAATAACACCAAAACAAATTCAGATTCATAATACTCGATCCAACACAAAGAACCTCAAAGAGCGCCCAGGTTTCTACCAGAGAAACAAGGACGAAAACATGCATCAACCCCTATGCATAGATTACCCCAATGTCACCTCGGGAATCCACGAGTTGAGTGCCAAAACACATATCAAGTGAATCAATATGATACCCCATTGTCACCACGGGTATTCATAGCAAGACATACATCAAGTGTTATCAAATCCATAAAAGTATTCAATCTGATAAAACAAAATCTCAAAGGGAAAACTCAATTCATCACAACAAGATAGAGAGGGGAAAACACCATATGATCTGACTATATTAACAAAGCCCGTGATACATCAAGATCGTGACATCTCAAGAACACGAGAGAGAGAGATTAAACACATAGCTACTGGTACAAACCCTCAGCCCCGAGGGTGGACTACTCCCTCCTCATCATGGTGGCCGGCGGGATGATGAAGATGGCCACCGGTGATGATTTCCCCCTCCGGCAGGGTGCCGGAACGGGGTCTAGATTTGTTTTTGGTGGCTACAGAGGCTTGCGGCGGTGGAACTTCTGATCTAGGGCTACCTCGAGGGTTTTTGGAATATTTGGTGATTTATAGGGCAAAGAGGGGGTGTGGGAGGCCACCGAGGTGGGCACAACCCACCGGGGCGCGCCTGGGGGACCAGGCGCGCCCTGGTGGGTTGTGCCCCCCTCGGGGCACCCCCCAGGTGCTGCTCTGGCCCATTGGATGTCTTCTGGTCCATAAAAAATCCATAAAAAGTTTCGCGGTGTTTGGACTCCGTTTGATATTGATTTCCTGCGATGTAAATAAAAAGCAAAAAACAGCAACTGGCACTGGGCACTGGGTCAGTAGGTTAGTCCCGAAAAATGATATAAAGTTGCTATAAAATGATTGTAAAACATCCAAGAATGATAATATAGCAGCATGAATACTTCATAAATTATAGATACGTTGGAGACGTATCAGCAGTGTCCCCGGTTATGGACATCTGAGCCTTTGGAATCGGATTTATTCAAAACTCTCACCACCAAACATAATTAATTAATTGTTGGGTCAATAATGATTTCGGGTATGAGACATTGGTTGGCGGAACCATCTCAATAACATCAGATACTTTGTAGTAATTGCAAGCAAGTCCTTTTGTTGTAGGAAAAAACTTGCTTTTCGCAAAAACTTAAACTTAGAGCCCCACAGCCAAAATTGCATATAGTGATAGCATTTTTATTATTATTCTCTCTCTCTCTCTCTGACTTGTCGGCATATTCAAAAATCTGACCTACACGGTTGCAACATCTCATGTTGCAAAGGATTATTCCGACCAGGAGTGAGGCTACGATCTATGCTCGGTGATTACCCTTTGGAGTCGGATGAACTCGCTTTTCGTCTACGCTTCCGTAGTAGTTATTCTCATGAGTTGGCCTTTGGCCGAATTTATTCTGATGTAATAAAGACTTGATATGAGATTCAATGTAATAAATCAGGTGTGATTGAACTTTGATATTTTCATCAATGTACTATGTGTGCCAGCATGATCTTTGGATGGTACATATACACAGAGACTTGACCGTTTTTGGATTGGGTCACTACAATAATAAACATTTATCATGAACAAGGAAATATAGTAATAGCCAATTTACTATTCCATCTAGGGCATATTTCCAACAGCCTCCCAATTTCCCTGGAGTCAATAATCTAGTTCACATCGTAATGAATCTAACACCCATTGAGTTCTGGTGCTGATCATGTATTGTGCATGGAAGAGGTTTAGTCAACGGGTGTGCCACATTCACATCTGTGTGTACTTTGAAAATCTCGATATCACATGTAGATGCTGCTACCATGCTCTGCTTGGAGCTACTGTAGGGAAACGTTGCATGGAAAAAAACTTCTACACACATGCAAGATCTATCCATGGAGATGCATAGCAACAAAAGAGGAGAGTGTGTCTACGTACCCTCGTAGACCGTAAGCGGAAGCGTTTGTTAACGCGGTTCATGTAGTCGAACTTCTTCGCGGTCCAACCAATCGAGTACCGAATGTACGGCACCTCCGCATTTAGCACACGTTCAGCTTGGTGACGTCCTCGCCTTATTGATCCAGCAAGATGGTGAAATAGTGGATGAGTTCTAGCAGCACGACGGCGTGGTGACGGTGATGCTGAAGCTATCTCCGCAGGGCTTCGCCTAAGCACTACGAAAATATGACCGAGGGACTAAACTGTGGAGGGGGGCACCACACACGGCTAAGAGATTGTCGTGGTGTTGTGTGGCGCCCCCTCCCACATATATATAGGTGGGGGGAGAGGGGAGGCAGCCAAGGGGCGCCCCAAGTGTGGCCGAATCCACCTTGGGCTCCTGCCCTTGGCCGCCCCCCTTCCTTGTTTGTCGCCAGGGAGAAGGCAGGAGAGGAGGCGCCCCCCTTTCCTTTCCCTCATGTGGAGGGGAAAGGCCGGACGGCCTAGCCCTCCTCTTTTTCCTTTCTAGGACCGGCGACCTAGAGGTGGGGGCACTCCAGCCCCTTGTGGGCTGGTGTGTTCCTTCTCTTGGCCCATTAGGCCCATAGACCTCCCAGGGCCTCCCGGAACCCCTTCCGATGATCCGATGAATACCCTGTTCACTCCGAAACCTTTCCGGTGTCCGAATAGCATCGCCCTATATATCGATCTTTACCTCCAGACCATTCCGGAGCTCCTCGTCATGTCTGTGATCTCATCCGGGACTCCGAACAACATTCGGTCACCAAATCACATAACTCATATAACACTATATCGTCAACAAATGTTAAGCGTGCGGACCCTACGGGTTCAAGAACTATGTAGACATGACCGAGACACCTCTCCGGTCAATAACCAATAGCGGAACCTGGATGCCCATATTGGTTTCTACATATTCTATGAAGATCTTTATCGGTCGAACCTTATGACAACATACGTAATTCCCTTTATCTGTCGGTATGTTACTTGCCTGAGATTCGATCGTCGGTATCTTCATACCTAGTTCATTCTCGTTACCGTCTAGTCTCTTTACTCGTTCCGTAATACATCATCTTGCAACTAACTTCTTAGTCACTTTGCTTGCAAGGCTTCTTATGATGTGTATTACCGAGAGGGCCCAGAGATACCTCTCCGATACATGGAGTGACAAATCCTAATCTCGATCCATGCCAACTCAATAGACACCTTCGGAGATACCTGTAGAGCATCTTTATGATCACCTAGTTACGCTGTGATGTTTGATAGCACACAAGGTATTCCTCCGGTATCCGGGAGTTGCACGATCTCATAGTCAAAGGAATATGTATTTGACATTAAGAAAGCAATAGCAATAAACTGAACGATCATATGCTAAGCTAACGGATGGGTCTTGTCCATCTCATCATTCTCCTAATGATGTGATCCCGTTATCAAATGACAACACATGTCTATGGTTAGGAAACCTTAACCATCTTTGATCAACGAGCTAGTCTAGTAGAGGCTTACTAGGGACACAATATTTTATATGTATTCACACATGTATTTAAGTTTCCGATCAATACAATGCTAGCATGAATAATAAACCTTTATCATGAATAAGGAAATATAATAATAACCATTTTATTATTGCCTCTAGGACATATTTCCATCAGTCTCCCACTTGCACTAGAGTCAATAATCTAGTTCACATCGTCATGTGATTAACACCCATAGTTCACATCGCCATGTGACTAACACCCAAAGAGTTTACTAGTGTCAATAATCTAGGTCACATCGCCATGTGATTAATACCCCAAGAGTACTAAGGTGTGATCATGTTTTGCTTGTGAGAGAGGTTTAGTCAATGGGTCTGTCATATTCAGATCCATATGTATTTTACAAATTTCTATGTCTACTATGCTCTTCATGGAGCTACTCTAGCTAATTGCTCCCACTTTCAACAGGTATCCAGATTGAGACTCAGAGTCATCCGAATTGGTGTCAAAGCTTGCATCGATGTAACCCTTTACGACGAACTCTTTATCACCTCCATAACCGAGAAACATTTCCTTAGTCCTCTTAGGTAACTAAGGATAATTTTGACCGCTGTCCAGTGATCTACACATGGATCACTATTGTACCCCCTTGCCAAACTCATGGCAAGGTACACAATAGGTCTGTTACATAGTATGTCATACTTTATAGAACCTATGGCTGAGGCATAGGGAATGACTTTCATTCTCTCTCTATCTTCTGCCGTGTTCGAGCTTTGAGTCTTACTCAACTTCACACCTTACAATACAGGCTAGAACTCCTTCTTTGACTGATCCATTTTGAACTCCTTCAAAATCTTGTCAAGGTATGTACTAATTGAAAATCTTATCAAGCGTCTTAATCTATCTCTATAGATCTTAATGCCTAATATGTAAGCAGCTTCACCGAGGTCTTTCATTGAAAAATTCTTATTCAAGTATCCTTTTATGTTATCCAAAAATTCTTATTCAAGTATCCTTTTATATCATTTCCAATCAGCAATATGTCATCCACATATAATATCAAAAATGCTACAGAGCTCCCACTCACTTTCTTGTAAATACAGGCTTCACCGAAGTCTGTATAAAACCATATGCTTTGGTCACCTCATCAAAGCATATATTCCAAATCCGAGATGCTTGCACCAGTCCATAGATGGATCGCTAGAGCTTGCACACTTTGTTAGCACCTTTAGGATCAACAAAACCTTCTGGTTGCATCATATACAACTCTTCTTTAAGAAATCCATTAAGGAATGCAGTTTTGACATCCATTTGCCAGATTTCATAATTATAAAATGCGGCAATTGCTAACATGATTCGGACAGACTTAAGCATCGCTACAGGTGAGAAAGTCTCATCGTAGTCAACTCCTTGAACTTGTCAAAAACCTTTTGTGACAAGTCAAGCTTTGTAGACAGTAACATTACCATCAGCGTCAATCTTCTTCTTGAAGATCCATTTATTTTCTATGGCTTGCCGATCATCGGGCAAGTCCACCAAAGTCCACACTTTGTTCTCATACATGGATCCTATCTCAGATTTCATGGCCTCAAGCCATTTATCGGAATCTGTGCTCATCATAGCTTCTTCATAGTTCGTAGGTTCGCCATGCTCTAATAACATAATTTCCAGAACAGGATTACCATACCCACTCTGGCGCGGATCGTGCTCTAGTCGACCTACGAGGTTCAGTAGTAACTTGATCTAAAGATTCATGATCATCATCATTTGCTTCCTCTCTGGTTGGTGTAGGCATCACAGGAATGGCTTTCTCTGATGTACTACTTTCCAATTCGAGAGAAGGTACAATTACCTCATCAAGTTATACTTTCCTCCGACTCACTTCTTTCGACAGAAACTCCTTCTCTAGAAAGGACCCATTCTTAGCAACAAAGATTTTGCCTTCGGATCCGTGGTAGAAGGTACACCCAATAGTTTCTTTCGGGTATCCTATGAAGACGCACTTCGCCACTTTGGGTTCGAGCTTATCACACTGAAGCCCTTTTTGACATAAGCGTCGCATCCCCAAACTTTTAAGAAACGACAGCTTAGGTTTCTTGCCGAACCATAGTTCATACGGTGTCATCTCAACGGATTTAGACGGTGCCCTATCTAACGTGAATGCGTCTGTCTCTAATGCATAACCCCAAAATGATAAAGGCAAATTGGTAAGAGACATCATAGAATGCACCATATCTAATAAAGTACGGTTATGATGTTCGGGCACACCATTACGCTATGGTGTTCCAGGTGGCGTGAGTTGTGAAACAATTCCACATTTTCTTAAATGAAGGCCAAACTCGTAACTCAAATATTCACCTCCGCGATCAGATCATAGAAACTTTATTTTCTTGTTATGATGATTCTCTACTTCACTCTAAAATTCTTTGAACTTTTCAAATGTTTCAGACTTGTGTTTCATCAAGTAGATATACCCATACCTACTCAAATCATCTGTAAAGGTTAGAAAATAACGATACCTGTTGCGTGCCACAGCACTCATTGGACCGTATACATCGGTATGTATTATTTTCAATAAGTCATTAGCTCGCTCTATTGTTCCGGAGAACGGAGTTTTAGTCATCTTGCCCATGAGGCATGGTTCGCAAGTATCAAATGATTCATAATCAAGTGATTCCAAAAGTCCATCCACATGGAGTTTCTTCATGCGCTTTACACCAATATGACCTAAACGGCAGTGCCACAAGTATGTTGCACTATCATTATCAACTTTGCATCTTTTGGAATCAATATTATGAATATGTGTATCACTACAATCGAGACTCAATAAACCATTCACATTGGGTGTATGACCATATAAGGTTTAATTCATGTAAACCGAACAACAATTATTCTCTGAATTAAGTGAATAACCGTATTGCAATAAACACGATCTAATCATGTTCATGTTCAATGCAAACACCAAATAACATTTATTTAGGCTTAACACTAATCCTGAAGGTAGAGGGAGTGTGCGATGGTGATCATATCAATCTTGGAAACACTTCCAACACACATCGTCACCTTGCCCTTTACTAGTCTCTGTTTATTCTGCAACTCCTGTTTCGAGTTACTAATCTTAGAAACTGAACCGATATCAAATACCCAAGGACTACTACTAATACTAGTAAGGCACACATCAATAACATGTATATCAAAGATACATTTGTTCACATTGCCATCCTTCTTATCTGCCAAGTATTTAGGGCAGTTCCGCTTCTAGTAACCATTCCCTTTGCAGTAGAAGCACTTAGTTTTAGGCTTAGGTCCAGCTTTGGGCTTCTTCACGGGAGTGGCAAGTTGCTTGCCATTCTTCTTGAAATTCCCTTTCTTTCCCTTGCCATTTTTCTTGAAACTAGTGGTCTTGTTTAACCATCAACACTTGATGCTCTTTCTTGATTTCTACCTTCGCTGATTTCAGCATCGCGTAGAGCTCGGGAATCATTTTCGTCATCCCTTGCATATTATAGTTCATCACGAAGTTCTACTAGCTTGGTGATAGTGACTAGAGAACTCTGTCAATCACTATCTTATCTGGAAGATTAACTCCCACTTGATTCAAGCGATTGTAGTACCCAGACATTTCTGAGCACATGCTCACTGGCTGAGCTATTGTCCTCCATCTTGTAGGCAAAGTACTTGTCAGAGGTCTCATACCTCTCGACACGGGCATGAGTAGGAAATACCAATTTCAGCTCTTGGAACATCTCATATGCTCCATGGCGTTCAAAACGTTTTTGAAGTCCCGGTGCTAAGCCGTAAAGCATGGCGCACTAAACTATTAACACTACAGGAATCAGCTTCTTTGCCGTCTGCCATGGCAGACGGCAAAGGCATGAATGGCGGCCGGCAAAGCTCTTTGCCGACTGCTAGCTGTCGGCAAACAGTCCGGCTCAATTCCTGCCGGTAAAGGCCTTCTTTGCCGTCTGCTTCAGAGAAGCGGACGACAAAGGTTTATGCCGTCAGCCGTTTGCGGCCAGCAGACGGCAAAGAGCGTAGACGGCAGTGAGGTGAGGTGGGAGCCGTTAGGGGTTAACGGCGTGCTTTGCCGTCAGCCGGCAGACGGCAAAGAGGCTAAGGTCTTTGCCGTCTGCTGGCGGACGGCAAAGAGCCCAAATAGGAGTCACTGGGAAGCTGCCACGTGGCCTTATTTGCCGTCAGCCGGCAGACGGCAAAGAGGCTAAGGTGTTTGCCGTCTGCTGGCGGACGGCAAAGAGCCCAAATAGGAGTCACTTGGAAGCTGCCACGTGGCCTTATTTGCCGTCTGCTAGCTGTCGGCAAAGGGATTTGAATCTTTGCCGTCTGCCAGCAGTCGGCAAAGACCTTAGCCTCTTTGCCGTCTGCCAGCTGACGGCAAAATGCCCAAATAGGCAACCCAGTGTTCCCAGGTTGCACAGGTAGCTGCCACGTGGCCTTCTTTGCCGACTGCTAGCAGACGGCAAAGAGCCTATATAACCCCTGTTTTTAATTGAATTCATTCAATTTGACAGAAATTCATAGATATACACAGATAATACATATATACACAACAAGCATATCCAACAATATATTTCCACAAGTCCAACATATATCCATATGACATAAGAAGTTTCCAACAACATATCCATAGTGACATACACATCCAAACAAGTTCCCAAACATGTTTTCATAAACAAAAAGGAAGCACAAGGAGAATATATGAGTCCATCAATGCAAGCTTCCTCATCTCAAGCAAATCTGCAAATTGGGAAAGATGAAAGTTAGAAGAAGAAGAAGAAGAAGAGGAAAAGAAGAAGAAGAAGAAAAGAAGAAGAGGAAAATAAGAAGAAGATTTTATATTCTCTTTCTTTCTCTCCTCCCCCTCTTCTTTATCTTCTTCGTTTCCAACAAATGTAGTTAAAAAAGCCAATTTAGAGCTAAGCTAGGTAAATAGGTCATTTTGGAGATAAGCTAAGTTCAATGTATCATATTGGAGCTAACCTACGTAAACTTGGTCATTTTGGAGCTAAGCTAAGTTAAATGGATCATATTGAAGCTAACCTAGGTAAACTTGGTCATTTTTGAGCTAACCTACGTAAAAATGTCATTTTTTGCTATGCTAGGTAAAAATGCTAAGTGTGTAGGTCAATTTAGAGCTAACTTAGGTAAATAGGTCATTTTGGAGCTAACGCGGGTAAAATGGATCATATTGTAGCTAACTTAGGTAAACTTGGTCTTTTTGGAGCTAACGTAGGTTAAATGGATCATATTGGAGCTAACATAGGTAAACTTGGTCATTTTGGAGCTAACCTGGCTAATTAGGCCATTTTTGACATTACTAAGCTTATTGTGTCATTTTAGAGGACAACAAGCTAAGTATATGACATTTATGAGGTTAGCAAGGTTATTATGCCATTTACGAATAAAAACAATTAAGAGGAGGAAAAGAAGAAGAAGAAGAAGAAGAATAAGAAAAGAAGAAGAATAAGAAAAGAAGAAGAAAAGAAGAAGAAGACTTGGCACGGGCTTCTTGTTGTGGTGCGACTGAGAGAGAGGAACAAAATATTAGTCAAGGGCTCAAGCTAGCATGAAGATTGAAATTGCTATGTAAATAAGGTCATTTTGGAGCTAAGTAAGGTTATTATGTCATTTTTGAGGAAAAAAAGCTAAGTTTAGGTCATTTTGGAGGTAACCAAGATTATTATGCCCATTTTGACCAAACTATGCTAATTATGTCATTATTGAGCTATCCAAGGTAGTTATGCCTTTTTTTAGCTAACTAAAGCATATTTAGGCATTTTATAGAGCTATCTTAGGTTATTATGTCATTTTAGAGCTAATTATGTCATAAATTAACAAGCTAAGATTATTTTACGTCATTATTGAGCTATCAAAGGTAGTTATGCAATTTTTTAGCTAACTAAAGCATATTATGTCATTTTAGAGCTAATTATGTCATAAATGAACGAGCTAAACTAAGTTTAGGTCATTATTGAGCTATCCAAGGTAGTTATGCCATTTTTTAACTAAGTAAGCATTATTGAGCTATCCAAGGAAAAATGCTATCATGTAGAATGAAATTGCATGAATCATGAAGCAAACCACATACCCAGTGACCCCCGTACTCAAACAGGTCGGAGCTCCCTTGATGGTGTGGCACACCAACCATTTGGGCACGCTTATCCTTGGCCCTTTGGTGTTCGACCAGCCATTTGGGAGAGCACCACTCATCCACCAACGCCTCCCAACAGTCCATCCTATCCGCACACCATCTCGGGGGCACCTAAGTTAGTCAAGAGAAATTTCAGCGCTACGCCTACGAATCAAATCAAGAGAACTAAGTTCAAGGCCTGAAGAATAGGTAATTACCAGCATGTACTTCTCCTTAGTCAGAAACTTGCCGCGACACTTCTTCTTCGCCCTCCTAATACCCTTCGAGGCGTAGTAGTCTCGAACGGCCTGCAGCCGAGCCTCGTGCCGTAAGTTCTTAAGTAGGCGCTTGCACTCGACTTCGACAACCGAAGCCGCAGCCTCCTGCTCTCCATCTGAAATCCTGTAGAAGGTCTGCAGTCAAACAAGACAACGCTGATTAGTAAAATCACTACGTACTGTTGATCTTTAATTCTGTAAAGGAGAAATTACCCAGAACCGACGGAACACAATGTCGGCCACCGTCTCGCACTCGACACCGGCGACCATCTCCCCCGGCGGGGCCGGGGCAGCCTCGTACAGCTCCCAGCTAAGTGCTAGCTGTGGAACCTGACCCTCACCGGGCAACGTGACCCACGTTGGGCAGACTCACCATGAAATGTCCAGACCGTGTAACCAGGCGTAAAACCAAACTTCTGCAGGTGTTTACTCATTTCAAGCTCGTCCCTCTTATTAAAGTTGTCGCACCGGACACAGGGGCACCAGCTTAATCTCTGGCCATTAGCAAATGCGGCTCTAACAAACTCTTTGGTTTTTGTTAACCATTCACCGGTCCAAACTTTCTGACTAGTGTAACCGGTGTACATCCACGCACGATCACTCATATTGACTTCCTACTAGACAGACAATAAATATATACATCATTAAGCAAACCATATCCATTAGTTAATGGAGTTTGTCAGTTCTCTTACGTCCATGCAACCTACATGCTAATAGGTAAAGATAGGTCCTAATCCCACCCGAGTATGTGTAGATTGAGTTCGTTTTCCCATGCTCTGCTCCGGATCCGACGCAAAATTTCGGCAGCACCTCCCCGCTGTTCTCCTGATACACTCTCGGCAATAGCAGAGAGGATGTGTACCCGAGAACAACAGGGAGGCACTGACGAAATTCTGCATCGGATCCGGAGCAGAGCATATAGGAAAACGAACCCAATCTACACATACGCGGCTGTCCATGGATAACGTTGGACAATTCGAAAGAATCACGATTATAAATATGCAAATGCATGCATATTTATAGATGTAACCCTTTCGAACGGGAGACGCATAGTGGTTACGCATACTGATGACGGACACCTATAGCTAGCTAGTTTCATTGGCACGAAGACCGGAATAGAGCAAATGTAGGGGGGAGGAGGAGATGTCATTTGTGCTCACCAAGGAAAGCAGGGGCGGAGCTCGTCGAACGCACGGGGAGGTCGTCAAACACCACACCCTTGCAGCGACAGAACACCTGCACATTTTAAATCCACCTGATTAACACAAATATATATGATGTTTTGCATAACAAAATCGAAAAATATACGACCTAACTCATAATTCACAAATATAGGACCCGTCGGGGTCGGGGTCGGGGCAGGGTCGGGGTTGGTGTCAGGGTGGTAGGTGTCGATCGGATGTCAGGATGTCGTATGTCGGGGTCGATCAGGGTGTCGATCAGGGTGGTCGGGTCAGGGTCAGGGTGAAATTTCATGAGAGAAGACATAAACATCAAGTGAAACAATTAACATTGTACAAAGTTGAAAACTTGCTACTACGACGAGGTAAAGTTCCTTTGCGAAATCTATATCTTGAAAGCGATATATAATAGCATCATCATCAACCTTTGCAAATATTTCTCGCTCAGTAATTATTTGGTCAGTAGCAACAACGAAAGCTATACTACAGTAGCAAATCTAACATTTAGCAAGCAGATCAAAAAATGTTCAATCTACAAATTTTAACAACAACAGCAAGGCAGTAGCAGCAGTGTAGCACAATGCACATGCACATATTACCTATCGTGAGTGAGTGAGTCTGTCCATTACCACTCGGCTCTTCAGTGCGGCTGCGGCTGCGGCAGACGGCGTGGCGGACAGGCAGAGTCGCGGAGACCAGGGCAAGGGGGCCGAAGCCCGGAGCAGAGCCGGCGTGCAGAGCAGTAGAGCCGCAGCCCGCAGAGGAGACCGGAGAGAGGGAGAGCGGCGAGCGGGCGGCGTCAGTGCCGGAGGCGCGGAGCGGCGAGCACCGGAGGGGGCAGCGGGAGTGGAGGAGGGAGGGGGCGCGGTGGTGGAGAGGGGGGCCACGGTGGTGGAGGGGGGAGGGGCGGCGCGATGGAGGGAGGAGGGAGGGGGCGGCGGTGGAGGGAGGAAGGAGGGGCCGGGCGGTGTCAGGAGGGAGGGAGGGGGCGGCGTGGAGGAGGGAGGGAGGGAGGCGGCGGTGGAGGGGGAGGGGGGACGGCGGCGGGGGTGGAGGAGGGGGGGCGGCGGCGGCGGTGGAGGGAGGGGGCGGCGGCGGCCTGTGCGGGAGGGGGCGGCGGCGGCGGCCTGCGCGGGAGGGGGCGGCGGCGGCGGCGGCCTGTGCGGGAGGGGGCGGCGGCGGCGGCCTGCGCGGGAGGGGGCGGCGGCGGCGGCGGCGGCCTGCGCGCGTGCGGGAGGCAGAGGGTGGGGAGGCGGGAGAAAGAGATGGAGGAGGGCGCGCGCGCGGGGGGCCAAATTAAACCCCCGCATTGCCGTCTGTTTTTTTTCCTCTTTGCCGTCTGCTGGCGGACGGCAAAGAATTCTTTGCCGTCCGCCAGCAGACGGCAAAGAGGATGACCGTTAGACGGCCACCGCCGTGAAACTGTGGGCCCCTCTTACCTCTTTGCCGTCTGCTGGCAGACGGCAAAGAAGTGGCCCGTGTGACCTACCCAGTGCAGTACCCCCATGGGGTCCACTTTGGACTTTGCCGTCTGCTGGCGGATGGCAAAGAACTCTTTGCCGTCTGCTGGCGGACGGCAAAGAGCTCGCAGATGGCAAAGACCCTGTTTGCCATCAGCTGGTTCTTTGCCGTCTGCTTTGAGAAGACAGACGGCAAAGAGCCTCTTTGCCATCAGCTGGCAGACGGCAAAGAGCTGGCAGATGGGAAAGACCCAGATTCCAGTAGTGTAAGTAGTCATCATATCGGGCTTGCCAAACGTTCATAATGTCTGCATCTGCTCCTGCAATAGGTCTGTCACCTAGTGGTGCATCAAGGACATAATTCTTCTGTGCAGCAATGAGGATAATCCTCAGATTACGGACCCAGTCCGCATCATTGCTACTATCATCTTTCAACTTAGTTTTCTCTAGGAACATATCAACAATAGGGGAGCTATATTGCGAGCGACTGATCTACAACATAGGTATGCAAAACTATTAAGACTAAGTTCATGATTAATTTAAGTTCAATTAATCAAATTACTAATGAACTCCCACTTAAATAAACATCCCTCAAGTTATCTAAGTGATACATGATCCAAATCAACTAACCCATGTCTGATCATCACGTGAAATGGGGTAGTCATCAATGGTGAACATCTCTATGTTGATCATATCTACTATATGACTCATGTTCGACCTTTCGGTCTCCAGTGTTCCGAGACCATGTCTGTACATGCTAGGCTCATCAAGTTTAACCCAAGTATTCTGCATGAAAAACTGTCTTACACCCATTGTATGTGAACATAGAGTCTATCACACCCGATCATCATGAGGTGCTTCGAAATGACAAACTTTGGCAACGGTGCATACTCGGGGAGAACACTTTTATCTTGAAATTTGGTGAAGGGATCATCTTATAATGCTACCGCCATTCTAAGCAAAATAAGATGCATAAAGGATAAACATCACATGCAATCAAAATATGTGACATGATATGGCCATCATCATCTTGTGCTTTTGATCTCCATCTCCAAAGCATAGTCATGATCTCCATCGTCACCGGCTCGACACCTTGATCTCCATCGTGGCCTCGGGGTCGTCTCGCCAACTATTGCTTCTACAACTATTGCTAACGCATAGCGATAAAGTAAAGCAATTACATGGCGCTTGCATTTCATACAATAATTAAGAGACAACCCTAAGGCTCCTGCCGGTTGTCGATATTACAAAACATGATCATCTCATACATCAACATATATCACATCATATCTTGACCATATCACAACACAACATGCCGTGCAAAAACAAGTTATAAGTCCTCTACTTTGTTGTTGCAAATTTTACGTGGCTGCTACGGGCTTCTAGCAAGAACCGTTCTTAACTACGCAAAAACCACAACGGTGATTTATCAAGTTTTCTGTTTTAACCTTCTTCAAGGACCGGCCATAGTCAAATTCGATTCAACTAAAGTAGGAGAAACAGACACCCGCCAGCCACCTTTATGCAAAACAAGTTGCATGTCAGTCGGTGGAACCGGTCTCATGTGCGTGGACATGTAAGGTTGGTCCAGGCCGCTTCATCCCACAATATCGCCGAATCAAAATAAGACATTGGTGGTAAGTAGTATGCCTATCACTACCCACAGCTCTTTGTGTTCTACTCGTGCATATCATCTACTCATAGACCTGGCTCGGATGCCACTGTAGGGAAATGTTGCATGGAAAACAAAAAAAATTCTACGCACACGCAAGATCTATCCATGGAGATGCATAGCAACGAGAGGGGAGAGTGTGTCTACGTACCCTCATAGACTATAAGAGGAAGCATTTGTTAACACTGTTGATGTAGTCGAACTTCTTCGTGATCCAACCGATCGAGTACCGAACGTACGGCACCTCCGCGTTCAGAACACGTTCAGCTCGGTGACGTCCTTGCCTTCTTGATCAAGCAAGATGGTGAAGTAGTGGACGAGTTCCGGCAGCACGACGGCGTGGTGATGGTGATGGTGAAGCTATCTCCGCAGGGCTTCGCCTAAGCACTACGAAAATATGACCGAGGGACGAAACTGTGGAGGGAAGCGCCGCACACGGCTAAGAGATTGTCATGGTTTTGTGTGGCGCCCCCTCCCACATATATATAGTTGGAGGAGAGGGGAGGCAGCCAAGGGGCGCCCCAAGTGTGGCTGAATCAACCTTGGGCTCCTGCCCTTGGCCGCCCCCATTTCCTTGTTTGGCGCCAGGGAGAAGGCCGGAGGGGAGGCACCCCCCTTTCCTTTCCCTCATGTGGAGGGGAAAGGCAGGAGGTCCTAGCCCTCCCCTTTTTCCTTTCTAGGGCCGGCGGCCTAGAGGTGGTGGCGCACTAGCCCCTTCTGGCTGGTGTGTTCCTCCTCTTGGCCCATTAGGCCCATAGACCTCCCGGGGCCTCCCGGAACACCTTCCGGTGATCCGATGAATACCCGGTTCACTCTGAAACCGTTCCGATGTCCGAATAACATCGTCCTATATATCGATCTTTACCTCCGGACCATTCCGAGCTCCTCGTCATGTCCGTGATCTCATCCGGGACTCCGAACAGCATTCGGTCACCAAATCACATAGCTCATATAACACTATATCGTCAACGAACGTTAAGCATGCGGACCCTATGGGTTCCAGAACTATGTAGACATGACCGAGACACCTCTCTGATCAATAACCAATAGCGGAACCTGGATGCCCATATTGGTTCCTACATATTCTACGAAGATCTTTATCGGTCAAACCTTATGACAACATACGTAATTCCCTTTGTCTGACGGTATGTTACTTGCCCGAGATTCGATCGTCGGTATCTTCATACCTAGTTCAATGTCGTTACTGGCAAGTCTCTTTACTCATTCCGTAATACATCATCTTGCAACTAACTTCTTAGTCACTTTGCTTGCAAGGCTTCTTATGATGTGTATTACCGAGAGGGCCCAGAGATACCTCTCCGATACACGGAGTGACAAATCCTAATCTCGATCCATGCCAACTCAACAGACACCTTCGGAGATACCTGTAGAGCATCTTTATGATCACCCAGTTACAAGTTGATGTTTGATAGCACACAAGGTATTCCTCCGGTATCCGGGAGTTGCATGATCTCATAGTCAAAGGAATATGTATTTGACATTAAGAAAGCAATAGCCATAAACTGAACGATCATATGCTAAGCTAACGGATGGGTCTTGTCCATCACATGATTCTCCTAATGATGTGATCCCGTTATCAAATGACAACACATCTCTATGGTTAGGAAACCTTAACCATCTTTGATCAACGAGCTAGTTTAGTAGAGGCTAACTAGGGACACGGTATTTGTTTATGTATTCACTCATGTATTTAAGTTTCCGATCAATACAATTCTAGCATGAATAATAAACCTTTATCGTGAATAAGGAAATATAATAATAACCATTTTATTATTGCCTCTAGGGCATATTTCCATCAGCTACTCCAACTAACTGCTCCACCATTCAGAATATATACGTATCCAGTTTGAGACCTAGTGTCGTCCACATCAGTGTTAAAGCTGGCATCGACATAAGCCTTTACGATGAGCTCTTTGTCACATCCATAAACGAGAAACGTGTCCTTAGTCCTCTTTAGGTACTTAAGGATATTTTTGACCACTGTCCAGCGATCTACTCTTGGATCACTCTGGTACCTACCTGTCAGACTTATGGCAAGGCACATATCAGGTCTGGTACACAGCATGGCATACATTATAGAGGCTATCGTTGAGGCATAGGGGATGACTTTCATCCTTTCTCTTTCTCCTGCGTGGTCGGGCTTTGAGTCTTACTCAAATTCACACCTTGCAACATAGTTACGAACACCTTCTTTGACTGGTCCATTTTGAACTTCTTCAAAATCTTATCAATGTATGTGCTTTGTCAAAGTCCTATCAGGTGTCTTCATCTATCTCTATAGATCTTGATGCCCAATATGTAAGCAGCTTCACCTAGGTCTTTCATTGAAAAACTCTTGTCCAAATAACCCTTTATGCTTTCCAGAAGTTATATATTGTTTCCAACCAATAATATGCCATCCATATATAGTATTAGAAATGCTACTGAGATCCCACTCACTTTCTTGTAAATACAAGCTTCTCCGTAAGTTTGTATAAAACCAAAAGCTTTGATCACCTCATCAAAGCGTATATTCCAACTCCGAGATGCTTGCACCAGTCCATAGATGGTACAATTGATCTTGCATACTTTGTTAACATCCTTAGGACCGAGAAAACCTTCCGGTTGCATCATATGCAACTCTTCCTTAAGGAAACCGTTAAGGAACACTGTTTTGACGTACATTTACCATATTTCATAATTGAAATATGTGCTAATTGCTAACATTATTCTAACAGACTTCAGCATTGCTACGGGTGAGAAAGTCTCATCATAGTTAACCTCTTTAACTCGTTGAAAGCCCTTTGTGACAAGTCGAGCTTTATAGACAGTGACATTACCATCAGCGTCTGTCTTCTTAAAGATACCTTTGTTCTTAATGGCCTTTCGGTCATCAGGTAAGTCTACCAAAGTCCATACTTGGTTCTCATACATGGATCCTATCTCGGATTTCATGGCCTCAAGCCATTTGTCAGAATCCAGGCTCATCATTGCTTCTTCATAGTTCGTAGGTTCACCGTTGTCCAACAACATGACTTCCAGGACAGGATTACCGTACCACTCTTGTGCGGTACGTGTCAAGTCGACCAATGAAGTTCAGTAGTAGCTTGTTCCGAAGCTTCATGATCATCATCATTAGCTTCGTCTCCGGTTGGTGTAGGCATCACGGGAACTACTTTTTGTGATGCGTTACTCTCCAATTCGAGAGGAGGTAAGATTACCTCATAAAGCTCTATCATCATCCCACTCACTTCTTTCGGCAGAAACTCCTTCTCTAGAAAGGACCCATTCTTGGCAACACAGATCTTGCCCTCGGATTTGTGATAGAAGGTATACCCAATGGTCTCTTTAGGGTATCCTATGAAGATACACTTTTTCGCTTTGGGTTTGAGCTTATTAGGCTGAAGGCTCTTGACATAAGTGCCGCATCACCAAACTTTAAGAAACGATAGCTTAGGTTTCTTGCCAAACCATAATTCATATGGTGCCATCTCAACGGATTTAGACGGTGCCCTATTTAAAGTGAATGCGTCTGTCTCTAATGCATAACCCCAAAACGAGAGTGGCAAATTGGTAAGAGACATCATGGAACGCACCATATCCAATAGAGTATGATTACGACGTTCGGACACACCATTATGTTGTGGTGTTCCTGGTGGCATCAGTTGTGAAACAATTCCACATTGTCTTATATGCGTGCCAAACTCGTTACTCAAATATTCACCTCCACAATTAGATCGTAGAAATTTTATTTTCTTGTTATGATGCTTCTCCACTTCATTCTGAAATTCCTTGAACTTTTCAAATGTTTCAGACTTCTATTTCATTAAGTAAATATACCCATAATTACTTAAGTCATCTGTGAAGGTAAGGAAATAATGATATCCACCACATGCTTCAACACTTATTTGACCACATACATCGGAATGTATTATTTCCAATAAGCTACTTGTGTCGGGGGGATGACCCCCGGATATGCCCAAGACAGCGAAATGACGCTTCAAAACATTGCCAGGGGAGTGCCCCCTGGCTGGCTGGAACTTGGCTGGCTGGAATCTGGCTGGGTTGACCATCCGGGTTGAGCCTGGCCGAGTTGACCATCCGGGTTGACCATCCGGGTTGACCATCCGGGTTGACCGTCCGGGTTGAGCCATCCGGGTTGAGCCCATCCGGGTTGACCATCCGGGTTGACCGTCCGGGTTGAGCCATCCGGGTTGAGCCCATCCGGATTGACCGTCTGGGTTGAGGCCATCCGGGTTGAGCCCATCCGGGTTGAGCCGTCTGGGTTGAGCCCGTCCGGCTGGAATCTAGCCAAGTAAACTAAGATGTCCCGTCGGAACTGCGCAGACGTGACGGCCATGCTCTACAGTGGAGCACTGTAGATGAGCAGCTGGCACTGTTCCTGTATCATGTGACACTTCACTGTGCTCCAATACTGGTGCACTGTAGCATGCATCATGCATATGACATCCCAATAGTGTAGTGGGTGTGTGGGCCACCCCTTGTTCCTGGGCACTAGTATATAAAGTGTCCCAGGGTAGGCCTCACACCCACGGGCTCACTTGGCCACAAGGCATTCACGCCCACACACACGCACGTACTAGTAGATCAGCACTTGGCTCTCTTCTACCTTCTCTAATACAGCTCCAGGAGCAACTCTGTACAACCATATACACTGCATATATCATCAGACATGCAGGAGTAGGGGTGTTACCTCCCCACGAGGGCCCCGAGCCTGGGTAAGCCACCGCGTGCTGCTTGCCCAATCCCGTCCCTTGATCTCCACTGCAGTCTTTCCCTCACCTCAAGCCACCCCGTGACATCTGTCATCTCACGAACCCACCCGCGAGATAACCATGACAGTTGGCGCCCACCGTGGGGCTAGTGATGCTGGAACCATGGTCCAGGCAGGACCCTTTTCGTCATCATCGCCACGGCGTCGCCGTCGTCTCTCCGTTAGCGCACGGAGGCCCGACATCGACACGCCCCCGGGGCGACTACGCGGAGCGGCGCGTCCTCGTTGTCAGCCTCGCTCACTACATCGCCACTGCCGCGACGCAGGCCGTCTGCCGCGGCTCCCGCATCGCTTCAGCATTGCTGCGCTGTCCGCTCTCCCGCGCCAACGTCGCCACGCCTCCTCCGCATCCCGCTGCTCCGTTGCCGGCAAGCATGTCGGCGTCCTCCACCTCATACGTAGCTGCTGCCCTGGTTCCTGCCTACTGTGCTCTCGCACTCCTGTTCCCTGCCTCTTTTTTCTCTCGCTACCACCACCAATGACGGATAATCCTAGTATAATCCTCGTACCATGGCCATACACCATCCACACAATAGCCAGACACTCCCCAGATGTAAGCCACCGTCCAACTCACTCGCTCTGCTCCGCTGCGCCTCCGTCCTGCTGCGACCGCACCTTGCCGTCGCCGTGCCGCGGCGCCCCTCGCCTCTGCTCGCGCCTCCGCGCCGAACGCTCCTCCACGACGAGCTCCTCACTGGCCGGCTGCATGCGCACGCCTCCTGGCCGGCTGCATGCATATGCGCACGTAATGACAGAGATTCAGTCAAAGTAGCTTGCTTGGCCGGCTTCACAAAAATGTGACTTTCAATCAAGGTAGTCAGCTTGGCTGGCCGCATGCACATGTGCTTCGCTCCACAACCTAGCATGCTCCCCGGCAACAGCGACCTTGGGCTGGCTCAGCTTCGTCCGGCCGCCGCCTGGCCAGCTGCTCTGGTTGGCTGTCTGGCCGGCTACGCCTGGCCTGCTACCGGACCTGCTGCCAGGCCGGCTACTCCAGCTCGGCGCCCGCACGAACCCAGCCAGCAGGCCGCACCCGCCTCTGCCCCTTCATCATGCATCCTCTTGCTCCTCCTGCACGCACGTCCGGCTCACGGCGTCCCGCACGCACTGGCCATGTGTCTACTCCATAGCGACCGCGCCCGCTTGCCGGCCGGCTGCTCCGCTTCCACGCGCTCGCACCAGCTGCTGCCGCATCCCTCCGCTCCCGCATGGGCCGGCTCCGACCGCGCCCAGCCGGATTCCCTCCCGCGCCGGCTCCTGCTGGCCGTCCCGTGCCCGACCGGCTCTGTGCGCCGGCTCCCCTTCGAAGCCTCCGTGCGCCAGCTCCTGCCCGCGCTTCCCGGTGCCCGTCCCGTCCCACGCAAGCACGCCGTCTCCACGCGCCGGCTTCGTGCGGCCGCCTCCTGCCGGCTTCCGCCCGCACGTGCTCACCGGCTCCGCCCCCGTCGGGCGGCCTCCACCAGTGGTCGGGTGCTGCGCCCCGCCGGGTCCGCCGCGCCACGCTTGTGTGGCTCCGTGTCCCCGCCGCCAACCCGAGCTGGAGCCCCGCTCCACCCTTCGCCTAGCCGTCTCTGCCGCCGCGGACGCCCCTCCCCCTGCCAGCGTCCGCGCGCGCCAGCCCTGCCTGTCCGTCTCCGCGCGTATCTCCCTCCGCACGCCAGCGCTGCTCAGCCCGCGCTGTTGCAGGCTGCAGCTCTGCCCATGCCGCTTCACCCCCGCCGGGTCACCGCCCCGCGCCCCCGCGTCCGCCTCCTTGCCCGGGTCTGCACGCGCCTGCCGCCGGCGAACCGGCTCGCCCGCCACCCGGCCGCCGGCTCCTCATGCTCAGAAGAAAAGAAGCAGAGGGACCGGCTGCCCATCCGGCAGAGAGAAAGAAAGAAAAGAGTCGGGCCGGCTTCAAAAAGAAAGAAAGAAAGAAAAGTAAGAGTCGGCTGCCCGATCCGGCTGAGATAAAAAATGTCATCGGCTGCAAAAAAAGAAAAAGAAAAGAAAGGCTGCCAAATGCCTCCACCCGCCCGCGTTGCCGTCAGGCCGGCTGCGCCTGCGTATCCGCATCGCCGCTACGCCGGCGGTCCTGCCTGCCCGTTTCAGCGCCCTGCCGACTGTGCCAAGCCGTCCCGGCCGCTCGTCCACCTCGACGCCTGGCCGGTCGGGCCCGACTGGCCGGGATCCCCTTTTAGCACCCCGGAGGCTCGAAGGCTACCCCCAGTGGGTGTGCCGGCGCGCTCCGTGAGTGCCAAGCCGCGCCGACTGTCTTCGACAATCTTTGCTTCGTCTGCGCCAAAGCAATGTGAGCTTCTCACCCACATATTTTTGCACCGCGCACAAAAACTGGATAACCCCGAGCGACACTCGAGGACCACCTCCTCCTTTATTACAGTTGCACTACTGTTTGCCCCGGTGCTAGCTAGTCTTGGCCCGGAGGCTGGCCGCTCAGCCCGATACGTTTATTCCCGCAATCGGCTTAGTAGCGCTTACGGTACCGAAGGTCCACCACTCAGCCACAGACCGCCATGCGGCTGTCCGGCAAGCGAGAGCAAAAGCTAGAGGTCACCCCACGCGAAAAACGTCCAGGAGAAGACGGCTTGGGCAACCCGGTCGTTTCCTTTATGAGTATCTACTCGGTCGAATCTGCTCCTGTAGTCTGAGTACTGTACCCTCCACTCCACGGCTACTCTTCGTAACAGCTACAGACCGGCTCCCGGATGTCTAGCTAACAAGAGGCAAAGCCAAAGAGTGGAGGGGACATCAAAAAGATTGAACGGGGCTCGAACGAAACCGAGTCGGCACCCTCCGCATAAAACTTGCAATGCCAAAAGCAAACATTTGATATATCTGCGCGGACTAACCTTGTCTTTTGCACGATCATCGCTGTGGGGAACTCCCTCCTCGCCCGGAGGCTCGGAGGCTACACGCGGGTTGCAGGCCTGACGCCGGATGCAACCGGCATTTCCGACGCCATCGTCCGCTTCATCAGCAACAAGACCCTCCGCCCAACTTTTCCAAGTTGCTCAGAGGCTCGGAGGCTACACCCAGTGTGTGCGCTCGCGCGCCCCCACTCAGCCAGCGGACTCCGCGTCCGCGGCCGGCAGGGCCTCGCGCCCACTCAGCTGGCGGACTCCGCGTCCGCGCACGGTAGGGCCCCGCGCCCATCAGCCGGCGGACTCTGTGTCCGCGCCCGGCATCCTCGACGCCATCGTCTGCATCAGCACCAGCTTAAACCCTCCGCCCAACTTTTCCAAGTTGCCCAGAGGCTCGGAGGCTACACCCAGTGGGTGCGCTCGCGCGCCCCCACTGGAAGCAAGCTGCGCCGGCTGTGGTCCGCAGCCGGCTGACATCGACATCTTCTGCTTCATCAACGCCCGCTAAAACCCTCCGCGCAACTTTTCCAAGTTGCCCGGAGGCTCGGAGGCTACTGTCGGGGGGATGACCCCCGGGTATGCCCAAGACGGCGAAATGACGCTTCAAAACATTGCCAGGGGAGTGCCCCCTGGCTGGCTGGAACTTGCCTGGCTGGAATCTGGCTGGGTTGACCATCCGGGTTGACCATCCAGGTTAACCATCCAGGTTGAGCCTGGCTGGGTTGACCATCCGGGTTGACCGTCCGGGTTGAGCCATCCGGGTTGAGCCCATCCGGATTGACCATCCAGGTTGACCATCCGGGTTGAGCCCATACGGGTTGACCGTCCGTGTTGAGCCATCCGGGTTGAGCCCGTCCGGGTTGAGGCCATCCGGGTTGTGCCCGTCTGGGTTGAGCCATCCGGGTTGAGCCCATCCGGGTTAAGCCGTCCGAGTTGAGCCCGTCCGGCTGGAATCTAGCCAAGTCAACTAAGACGTCCCGTCGGAACTGCGCAGACATGACGGCCATGCTCTATAGTGGATCACTGTAGATGAGCAGCTGGCACTGTTCCTGTATCATGTGACACTTCACTGCGCTCCAATAGTGGTGCACTGTAGCCTGCATCATGCATATGACATCCCAATAGTGTAGTGGGTGTGTGGGCCACCCCTTGTCCCTGGGCACTAGTATATAAAGTGACCCAGGGGAGGCCTCACACCCACGGGCTCACTTGGCAAGAAGGCATTCACGCCCACACACACGCACGTACTAGTAGATGAGCACCTGGCTCTCTTCTACCTTCTCTAATACAGCTCCAGGAGCAACTCTGTACAACCATATACACTACATATATCATCAGACATGCAGGAGTAGGGGTGTTACCTCCACACGAGGTCCCCGAACCTGGGTAAGCCACCACGTGCTGCTTGCCCAATCCCGTCCCTTGATCTCCACTACAACCTTTCCCTTACCTCAAGCCACCCCGTGGCATCTGTCGTCTCGCGAACCCACTCGCGAGATAGCCACGACAACTTGCCCGCTCCATTGTACCGAAAACAGGGTTTTAGTCATCTTGCCCATGAGGCATGGGTCACATGTTTCAAATGATTCATAATCAAGTGATTCTGAAAGTCCATCAGCATGGAGTTTCTTCATGCGCTTTACACCAATATAACATAAGTGGCAGTGCCACAAGTATATGGTGTTATCATCATTAACCTTGCATCTTTTGGCATCAATATTATGAATATGTGTATCGCTAAGATCGAGATTCAACAAGAATAAACCATTCACAAGGGGTGCATGACCATAAAATATATTATTCATATAAATACAATAACCATTATTCTCTGACTTAAATGAATAACCGTCTCGCAATAAAGAAGATCAAGATATAATGTTCATGCTTAATGCAAGTACCAAATAAAAACTATTTAGGTTTAAAACTAATCCGAAGGTAGACATAGAGGGAGCATGCCGACGGCGATCACATCAACCTTGGAGCCATTTCCAACGCCCATCGTCACCTCGTCGTTAGCTAGTCTCCGTTTATTCCGCAACTGCTACTTCTAATCTGCGTTGGTATTTCCCCGAAGAGGAGAGGATGATGCAACACATCATAGGTAAGTATTTCCCTCAGTTATGAAACCAGTAGGAGAACCAAGCAACACTATGTAAACAACACCTGCACACAAACAACAAATACTTGCAACCCAATGCGTAAAGGCGTTGTCAATCCCTCAACGGTATTGAGATAGATTAAATTGTATAGGTTTTGATAAATAGATCTAAAAAATACAAAAGAAAATAAATAAAAGAAAATTGCAGCACGGTATTTTTGGTTTTAATATATGATAGAAAATAGACCCGGGGGCATAGTTTTCACTAGAGGCTTCTCTCGAGAAAATAGCATACGGTGGGTAAACAAGTTACTGTTGGGCAATTGATAGAAAAGCAAATAATTATGACGATATCCAAGGCAATGATCATGTATATAGGCATCACATCCAAGATTAGTAGACCAAAATGATTCTGCATCTCCTACTATTACTCTACACATGGACCGCTATCCAGCATGCATCTAGTGTATTAAGTTCATGGAAAAACAGAGTAATGCATTAAGAAAGATGACATGATGTAGACAAGATAAACTCATGTATGAATAAACCCCATCTTTACCCTTAATAGCAACGTACATGAGTGTCATGTCTCTTTTTGTCACTGATATTGAGCATCGCAAGATCGAACCCATCACAAAGCACCTCTTCCCATGGCAAGATAAATCAATCTAGTTGGCCAAACCAGACCAATAAATTGGAGAAGAAATACGAGGCTATAACAATCATGCATTAAAGAGTTCAGAGAAGACTCAAATAATATTCATGGATAGATCTGATCATAAACTCACAATTCATCGGATCCCAACAAACACACCGCAAAAAAGGAGTTACATCAAATAGATCTCAAAGAACATCGAGGAGAACATTGTATTGAAGATCAAAAAGAGAGAAGAAGCCATCTAGCTACTAACTATAGACCCATAGGTCTATGGTAAACTACTCACGCATTATCGGAGGGGCAGCAAGGAAGATGAAGAACCCCTCCGTGATCGTTGCCCCCTCCGGAAGAGTGGTTGTGGAACTCGTGGTTGTGGAACTTGCGGCGGCGGAAAAAGTATTTCGTCGACTCCCCTAGGGTTTTTGGGATTTTAGAGTATTTATAGAGGCGGAGGTAAGTCAAGGCGGTGCCCGTGGGCCCCACTACCCGCCAGGGCACGCTGGGGGGCCTCTGGGGCGTCCTGGTGCCTAGTGGGACCCACGGGCCTCTTCTCGTGGCCTCCAGAAGCTTCCAGGGTCTCTTCTTGCTAGAAAAATATCTCCAAAAAGTTTCATGGCATTTGGACTTCGTTTGGTATTGATATTATGCAATGTAAAAAACAAGCAAAAAACAACTGGCACTAAGCACTAAGTTAATAGGTTAGTCCCAAAAAATGATATAAAGTTGCTAGTAAATGTATATAAAACATCCAAATTGATAATATAACAGCATGGAACAATAAAAAATTATAGATATGTTGGCAATGTATTAGCATCCCCAAGCTTAATTCTTACTCGTCCTCGAGTAGATAAATGATAAAAACAGAATTTTTGATGTGGAATGCTGCCTATCATGTTCATCACATATTCTTTTCTTTTGTAGCATGGACATTTGGACTTTAAATGATTCAAAGCAATAGTATATAATTGACATGAAGACATCAATACTCAAGCATATCAACAAGCAACCATGTCTTTCAAAATATCAACGCTAAAGTAAGCTATCCCTAGCCCATTATGCTTAATCATTGATACACTCGTGAAACACACTCAAATATTAGCTACATCCAATGCATGAGTATGATAATAGTGTTCCCTAGTTGGTGCTTTATAAGAGAAGATGGAGACTCAATAAAAAAATATTGCATAAAAGTAAATAGATAGGCCCTCCGTAGACGGAAGCAGAGATTTGTAGAGGTGCAATAGCTCATAGCTTAAAGTGAGAGATAAAATTGTTTCGAGAGGCATGCTTTTCCTGTCAACGAAAATGACCGAGAATTCCCCATATCTTCCATGCTAGATAAATCATAGGCGGTTCCCAAACATAAAATAAAGTTTATTTCCTTTCCACCATTCTCATACAATCCACGGCTAGCCGTATCCACGGGTGCCTTCCATACCAACACTTTCCAATGAATTTACTATTGACAACATATAATTTTTTTCATTTCGGGACTGGCATCCCTATTATCTGCCACACTCTCGTGCAATGACAAGTGAATAAACACTCATCTTGAGAATAACATACCTAGCATGGAAAATATTGGCCACCCCCTGCTGCTTCATGAGGGGTACGGGCACACAAAAAGGAAATTCATTTTGAAAATTAGAGCTGGCACATACAAATTTAGTTGGAATGGCATGGAAATACCGCATATAGGTAGGTATGGCGGACTCATTTGGCACAACTTTGGGTTAAAGAGTTGGATGCACAAGCAGTATTCCCGTTTAGTACAAATGAAGGCTAGCAAATAGATTAAGAAGCGACCGACCAAAAAATGAAAACAATCATAAACGAGCATTAAACATAACTAACACTGAATAATGCACCACAAGTAGGATGTAACTTCATTGCATAACTATTGATTTTCGTGCTTGCATAGGGAATCACAAACCTTAACACCAATATTCTCACTAAAGAAAATTTACTCACCAACATGACTCACATATTACTAACTCCATATCACAAAACTATTGCAAGGAATCAAGTTTATAATATCCAATGATCATTGTGAAAGTTTTTATTATATCCCTCTTGAATATGTATCACTTTGGGACCAAATTCACATCTCGTGCATATTACCATTACTATTCATTAAATATCAAAAATATCTAAGTGAAGCATGAGAGCATAAATATTTCTTCAAAAAAATTCAACCCCCAAAATAATATAAGTGAGGCATCAGAGCATATTTCTTCAAAATTTACTAACTCTCAAAATAATATAAGTGAAGCATGAGAGCATATTTATTTAAAACTTACTAAGTCTCAAACTAATATAAGTGAGGCATGAGAGTATATTTCTTTATAATATAACCACCGCCATGCTAAAAAAGATGTAAGTGAAGTACTAGAGCAACTGCCTAGCTAAAAAAATTAAGTGAAGCACATAGAGCAATTCTAACAAATCATGATATGTGTGTGGCTCTCTCAAACAAGTGTGTTCAGCAAGGATGATTGTGACAAAATAAAAAGCAAAACAAGCAAAGACTCATATAATACAAGTCGCTCCAAGAAAAACTCATGATATGTGACGAATAAAAATATAGCTCCAAGTAAAACTACGGATGGTCGTTAGAAGAAAGAGGGGATGCCTTCCGGGGCATCCCCAAGCTTAGTTGCTTCGGAGTCCTCGAATATTACATTGGGGTGCCTCAGGCATCCCCAAGCTTAGGCTCTTGCCACTCCTTATTCCTTCATCCATCATGATCTCACCCAAAACTTGAAAACTTCAATCACACAAAACTTAACAAAACCTTCGTGAGATCCGTTAGTATAAGAAAACAATTTACTACTTTAAGTGCTGTTGCAAACCCAGTCATATTTTGTTATTTCAATATACCTACTGTATTCGAAATTTACCATGGCTTATACGCCTCGATACAATCAACAGATTCATCAAAACAAGCACACAATGCAATGAAAATAGAACCAGTCAAAAACAGAACAATCTATAGAAAACTGAATTAAGCTCATACTTTTGTAACTCCAACAATTCTGAAAAATTAGGACGACGTGGGAAATTTGTATATCAATCATGTGTAAAAATTCAGAATTTCTCCACATTCCAGCAAATTTTAACAATTCTTCTACTGGACGCGGAACCTTCTATTTTTCAACAGGATCAAGTCAACTATCATCCAACATAATCCTAAAGGCTTTACTTGGCACAAACACTAATTAAAAACTAAAAACAGAATCATAATAGTAGCATAATTGTGAACACAAGAAAACATAAAAGGAAAACTATTGGGTTGTCTCCCAACAAGCTCTTTCTTTATAGCCATGAAGATAGGCTTGCGATTTTATTTATGCTCTCATGAAAAATAATAATTGAAATACAAAGAGAGCATCATAAAACTTGTGACAGACATATTTAAGTATAACATACTTCCTATGCATAAGAATTTTATAAGAAAATGAATTATTAAGAAAAGAAATATCTAGCATATGCAAAGGAGAGTAATAAAACATTGACAATATCAAAATAACGAGAGGTAATTTAGTAACATGAAAATTTCTACAACAATATTTTCCTCTCTCATAATAATTACATGTAAGATCATAATCAAATTCAACAATATAGCTATCATATAAAATATTCTCTTCATGATCCACATGCATGCAAAGTTGACACTCTTCGAAAATAGTAGGATTATCATCAAATAAAGCCATGACCTCTCCAAGCCCACTTTTATCAAAAATTTCATAAGATTGATCAATCTCCAAAGTAGTGGGATCATTATTACCTACAGTTGACACCCTTCCAAACCCACTTTCAATATTATTACAAACACTATTATCAATATCATATTCATCATGAGGCTTAAATAAATTTCAAGATCATAAGAAGAATCACCCCAATCATGATGATAACAATAAGTAGTGGTCATAACAAAATTAGCATCCCCAAGCTTGGGGTTTTGCATATTATTAGCACAATTGATATTAATAGAATTTATAATAACATCATTGCAATCGTGCTTTCCATTCAAGGAGCTATCGTGAATCATTTTATAAATTTCTTCTTTTAGCACTTCATCACAATTTTCAGATTCACAAATTTCATGCAAAACTTCATAAAGATAATCTAGTGCACTCAACTCACTAGCAATTGGTTCATAATAATTGGATCTTTTAAAAAGATTAGCAAGTGGATGAGGATCCATAAGATTTTTGCTTTCTGATTTTCAATAAACATACAATTATGCCAAACAAGCAAGCAAACAAACCAAGTAAGACATCAAGGCAAACGAAAAGGCAAACAAAAAGAAGGCAAATATTATTGTAATTTTCTGAAAATATTTAAGAAGTGGGGGAGAGAAAAACGAGAGGCAAATGGCAAATAAAATAATTGCACGGAGATGAGAGTTTATGCGTAGGTACTTGATAGATGTTGATGATGTCTCCTTGGCAACGGTGCCAGAAATTGTTCCTGCTACTTGTAATCTGTGTTGGTATTTCCTTGAAGAGGAGATGATGATGCAGCACACCACATGTAAGTATTTCCCTCAGTTATGAAACCAAGGTTATCAATCCAGTAGGAGAACCAAGCAACACAATGTAAACAACACCTGCACACAAACAACAAATACTTGCAACCCAACGCGTAAAGGGGTTGTCAATCCCTCAACGGTATTGAGATAGATTAAATTGTATAGGTTTTGGTAAATAGATCTAACAAAAATACAAAGTAAAATAAATAAAAGAAAATTGCAGTAAGGTATTTTTGGTTTCAATATATGATAGAAGATAGACCCGGGGCCATAGTTTTCACTAGAGGCTTCTCTCGAGAAAATAGCATACGGTGGGTAAACAAATTACTGCTGGGCAATTGATAGAAAAGCAAATAATTATGATGATATCCAAGGCAATGATCATGTATATAGGCATCACATCCAAGATTAGTAGACCAAAACAATCCTGCATCTACTACTATTACTCCACACATCGACCGCTATCCAGCATGCATCTAGTGTATTAAGTTCATGGAAAAATGGAGTAATGCATTAAGAAAGATGACATGATGTAGACAAGATAAACTCACATATGTATAAACCACATCTTGTTACCCCTAATAGCAATGATACATGCTTGTCATGTCTCTTTCTGTCACTGAGATTGAGCACCGCAAGATCGAACCCATCACAAAGCACCTCTTCCCATGGCGAGATAAATCAATCTAGTTGGCCAAACCAAACCAAAAAATCGGAGAAGAAATAGGAGGCTATAACAATCATGCATAAAAGAGTTCAGAGAAGAATTAAATAATATTCATGGATAGATCTGATCATAAACTTACAATTCATTGGATCCCAACAAACACACCGCGAAAAAGGAGTTACATCAAATAGATCTCCAAGAACATCGAGAAGAACATTGTATTGAAGATCAAAAAGAGAGAAGAAGCCATCTAGCTACTAACTATGGACCCATAGGTCTATGGTAAACTACTCACGCATCATCGAAGGGGCAGTAAGGATGATGAAGAACCCCTCTGTGATCGTTGCCCCCTCTGACAGAGTGCCGAAAAAGGCCTCTAGATTAGATCTCGTGGTTCTGGAACTTGCGGTGGTGAAAAAACTATTTTGTCAAGTCCCCTAGGGTTTTTGGGATTTTAGTGTATTTATAGAGGCGCAGGTAGGTCAAGGTGGTACCCGTGGGCCCCACTAACCACCAGGGCACGCCGGGGGCCTCTGGCGCCCTAGTGCCTAGTGGGCCCCATGGGCCTCTTCTCATGGCCTCAGAAGCTTCCAGGGTCTCTTCTTGCCAAAACAAATCTCCAAAAAGTTTCGTGGCATTTGGAGTCCGTTTGGTATGATATTCTCCAGAGTAAAAAACAAGCAAAAAACAGCAACTGGCGCTGGATACTAAGTTAATAGGTTAGTCCCAAAAAATGATATAAAATTGCTAGTAAATATATATAAAACATCCACGATTGATAATATAACAACATGGAATAATAAAAAATTATTAAATACATTGGAGACGTATCAGCATCCCCAAGCTTAATTCCTGCTCGTCCTCAAGTAAGTAAATGATAAAAACAGAATTTTTGATGTGGAATGCTGCCTATCATGTTCATCACATATTCTTTTCTTTTGTAGCATGGACATTTGGACTTTAAATGATTCAAAGCAATAGTCTATAATTGACATGAAGACATCAATACTCAAGCATATCAACAAGCAACCATGTCTTTCAAAATATCAACTCTAAAGTAAGCTATCCCTAGCCCATTATGCTCAATCATTGATCCACTCATGAAGCACACTCAAATATTAGCTACATCCAATACACGAGAATGATAATAGTGTTCCCTAGTTGCTGCTTTATAAGAGAAGATGGAGGCTCAATAAAAATAAAAATTGCATAGAAGTAAACAGATAGGCCCTTCGCAGAAGGAAGCAGAGATTTGTAGAGGTGCCATAGCTCATAGCTTAAATTGAGAGATAAAATTATTTTGAGTGGCATGCTTTTCCTGTCAACGAAAATGACCGAGAATTCCCAATATCTTCCATGCTAGATAAATCATAGGTGGTTCCCAAACATAAAGTTTATTTCCTTTCCACAATTCTCACACAATCCATGGCTAGCCGTATCCACGGGTGCCTTCCATACCAACACTTTCCAAGGAATTTATTATTGACAACATATAAATTTTTTTTTCATTTTGGGACTGGGCATCCCTATTACCTGCCACACTCTCGTGCAATGACAAGTGAATAATCACTCATCTTGAGAATAACATACCTAGCATGGAAAATATTGGCCACTCCCTGCCGCTTCAAGGGCGGTACGGGCACACAAAAAGAAAATTCATTTTGAAAATTAGAGTTGGCACATACAAATATACCTGGAACTGCATGGAAATACCGTATATAGGTAGGTATGGTGGACTCATTTGGCACAACTTTGGGTTTAAGGAGTTGGATGCACAAGCAGTATTCCCGCTTAGTACAAATGAAGGCTAGCAAATAGATTGAGAAGCGGCCAACCAAAAAACAAAAACAATCATAAACGAGCATTAAACATAACTAGCACTGAATAATGCACCACAAGTAGGATGTAACTTCGTTGCATAACTATTGACTTTCATGCTTGCATAGGGAATCACAAAGCTTAACTCCAATATTCTTACTAAAGCATAATTACTCACCAACATAACTCACATATTACTAACTCCATATCGCAAAACAATTGCAAGGAATCAAGTTTATAATATCCAATGATCTTCATGAAAGTTTTTATTATATCCCTCTTGAATATCTATCACCTTGTACCAAATTCACATCTCGTGCAAATTACCATTACTATTCTTTAACTCTCAAAAAGACCTAACTAAAGCATGAGAGCATAAATATTTCTTCAAAAAAATTCAACTCTCAAAATAGTATAAGTGAAGCATGAGAGCATATTTCTTTAAAATTTACTAACTCTCAAAATAATATAAGTGAGGCATGAGAGTATATTTCTTTAAACTATAACCACCGCCATGCTCAAAAAGATATAAGTGAAGTACTAGAGCAACTGCCTAGCTCAAAAAAATTAAGTGAAGCACATAGAGCAATTCTAACAAATCATGATATGCGTGTGGCTCTCTCAAACAAGTGTGTTCAGCAAGGATGATTGTGACAAACTAAAAAGCAAATCAAGCAAAGACTCATATAATACAAGACGCTCCAAGCAAAACTCATGATATGTGACGAATAAAAATATGGCTCCAAGTAAAATTACCGATGGTCATTAGAAGAAAAAGGGGATGCCTTCCGAGGCATCCCCAAGCTTAGTTGCTTGGGAGTCCTTGAATATTACCTTGGGGTGCCTCGGGCATCCCCAAGCTTAGGCTCTTTCCACTCCTTATTCCTTCATCCATCGTGATCTCACCCAATACTTGAAAACTTCAATCGCACAAAACTTAACAAAACCTTCGTGAGATCTGTTAGTATAAGAAAACAATTTACTACTTTAAGTGCTGTTGCAAACCCATTCATATTTTGGTATTTCATTATACCTACTATATTCTAACTTTACCATGGCTTATACCCCCCGATACAATCCATAGATTCATCAAAATAAGCAGACAATGCAACGAAAACAGAATCTGTCAAAAATAGAACAGTCTGTAGAAAACTGAATTAAGCTCATACTTTTGTAACTCCAACAATTCTGAAAAATTAGGAAGACGTGGGCAATTTGTATATCAATCATGTGTAAAAATTCAGAATTTTTCCATGTTCCAGCAAATTTTAACAATTCTGCTACTTGACGTGAAACCTTCTGTTTTTCAACAGGATCAAGTCAACTATCATCCAACATAATCCTAAAGGCTTTGCTTGTCACAAACACTATTTAAAAGATAAAAACACAATCATAACAGTAGAATAACTGTGTGAACACAAGAAAACAAAAAAGTAAAACTATTGGGTTGTCTCCCGACAAGCTCTTTCTTTATAGCCATCAAGACAGGCTTGCGATTTTATTGATGCTCTCATGAAAGATAATAATTGAAATACAAAGAGAGCATCATACAACATGTGCCAAACATATTTAAGTCTAACATACTTCCTATGCAAAGGAATTTTATAAGAAAATGAATTATTAAGACAAGAAATATTTAGCATATGCAAAGGAGATGAATAAAACATTGACAATCTCAACATAACGAGAGGTAATTTAGTAACATGAAAATTTCTACAACCATATTTTCCTCTCTCATAATAATTACATGTAATATCATAATCAAATTCAACAATATAGCTATCATATAAAATATTCTCTTCATGATCCACATGCATGCAAAGTTGACACTCTTGCAAAATAGTGGGATTATCATCATGACCTCTCCAAGCCCACTTTTATCAAAAAAATCATAAGATTGATCATTCTCCAAAGTAGTGGGATCATTATTACCTAGAGTTGACACTCTTCCAAAGCCACTTTCAATATTATTGCAAACACTATTATCAATATCATATTCATCATGAGGCTTAAATAAATTTTCAAGAACATAAGAAGAATCACCCCAATCATGATCGTTACAGTAAGTAGTGGACATAGCAAAATTAGCATCCCCAAGCTTGGGGTTTTGCACATTATTAGCATAATTGACATTAATAGAATTTATAATAACATCATTGCAATCATGCTTTTCATTCAAGGAGCTATCATGAATCACTTTATAAATTTCTTCTTTTAGCACTTCATCACAATTTGCAGATTCACAAATTTCAAGCAAAACTTCATAAAGATAATATAGTGCACTCAACTCACTAGCAATTGGTTCATAATAATTGGATCTTTTTAAAAAGATTAGCAAAAGGATGAGGATCCATCGGCTTTTTGTTTTCTGATTTTCAATAAGAATATAACTATGCCAAACAAACAAGAAAACAAACCAAGTAAGATATCAAGGCAAACGAAAAGGCAAACAAAAAGGAAACAAATATTTTTGTATTTTTCTGAAAATGTTTTAGAAGTTGGGGAGAGCAAAACGAGAGGCAAATGACAAATGAAGTAATTGCAAGGAGACGAGAGTTTATGCGTAGGTACTTGATAGATGTTGATGATGTCTCCCCGGTAACGACGCTAGAAATTCTTCCTGCTACTTGTAATCTGCGTTGGTATTTCCCCGAAGAGGAGAGGATGATGCAGCACAACAGAGGTAAGTATTTCCCTCAGTTATGAAACCAAGGTTATCAATCCAGTAGGAGAACCAAGCAACACTATGTAAACAGCACCTGCACACAAACAACAAATACTTGCAACCCAACTCGTGAAGGGGTTGTCAACCCCTCAACGGTATTGAGATAGATTAAATTGTATAGGTTTTGATAAATATATCTAATAAGAATACAAAATAAAATAAAATTGCAGCAAGGTATTTTTGGTTTTAATGTATGATAGAAAATAGACTCGGGGGCCATAGTTTTCACTAGAGTCTTCTCTCGAGAAAATAGCATACGGTGGGTAAACAAATTACTGTTGGGTAATTGATAGAAAAGCAAATAATTACGACAATATCGAAGGCAATGATCATGTATATAGGCATCACGTCCGAGATTAGTAGACCAAAATGATTCTGCATCTACTACTATTACTCCACATATCGACTGCTATCCAGCATGCATCTAGTGTATGAAGTTCATGAAAAAACAGAGTAATGCATTAACAAAGATGACATTATGTAGACAATATAGCCTCATGTATGAATAAACCCCATCTTGTCACCCTTAATAGCAATGATACATGCGTGTCATGTCTCTTTCTGTCACTGAGATTAAGCACCGCAAGATTGAATCCATCGCAAAGCACCTCTTCCCATGGCAACATAAATCAATCTAGTTGGCCAAACCAAACCAATAAATCGGAGAAGAAATATGAGGCTATAACAATCATGCATAAAAGGATTCAGAGAAGACTCAAATAATATTCATGGATATATCTGATCATAAACTCACAATTCATCGGATCCCAACAAACACACCGCAAAAAAGGAGTTACATCAAATAGATCTCCAAGAACATCAAGGAGAACATTGTACTAAAGATCAAAAAGAGATAAGAAGCCATCTAGCTACTAACTATGGACCCGTAGGTCTGTGGTAAACTACTCACGCATTATCGGAGGGGCAGCAAGGATGATGAAGAACCCCTCCGTGATCATTGCCCCCTCCGGCAGAGTGCCGGAAAAGGCCTATAGATTGGATCTCGTGGTTGTGGAACTTGCGGCAGCGAAAAAAGTATTTCATCGACTCCCCTAGGGTTTTTGGGATTTTAGAGTATTTATAGAGGCGGAGGTAGGTCAAGGCGTTTCCCATGGGCCCGACTACCCACTAGGGCACTTCGGGCCTCTTCTCGTGGCCTCCAGAAGCTTCTAGGTTCTCTTTTTGCCAGAAAAAAATCTCCAAAAAGTTTCATGGCATTTGGACTTCGTTTGGAATTGATATTCTGCAAAGTAATAAACAAGCAAAAAACAGCAACTGGCACTGGGCACTAAGTTAATAGGTTAGTCCCAAAAAATTATATAAAGTTGCGAGTAAATGTATATAAAACATCCAAGATAGATAATATAACAGCATGGAACAATAAAAAAGTATAGATACATTGGACACGTATTAGCAGCTCCTGTGTCGACTTACAAATATTAGCAATCGAACCAGTATGAAATACCCAGGCGTTACTACGAGCACTAGCAAGGTACACATCAATAACAAGTATATCAAATATACCTTTGTTGACGTTTCCAGCTTTCTTACCTGCCAAGTACTTGGGGCAGCTCCGCTTCCAGTGGCCATTCCCCTTGCAATGGAAGCACTCAGTCTCAGGTTTGGGTCCAGCCTTGGGTTTCTTCACGGGAGCGGTAACTAGTTTGCCATTCTTCTTGATGTTCCCTTTCTTTCCCTTGCCTTTCTTTTTGAAACTGGTGGTCTTGTTGACCATCAACACTTCATGCTCTTACTTGATTTCTACCTCCGCGGCCTTAAGCATCGCAAAGAGCTTAGGGGTCATTTTGTCCATCCCTTGCATGTTATAGTTCATCACAAAGATCTTATAGCTCGGTGGCAGTGATTGGAAAACTCTGTCAATCGCTACTTCACCCAGAAGATTAACTCCCAACTGGTTCAAGCGGTTGTATTACCTAGACAATTTGAGTACGTGCTCACTAACAGAGCTGTTCTCCTCCATCTCACATCTGAAGAACTTGTCAGAGGTGTCATACCTCTCAACCCAGGCGTGAGCCTAAAATACCAATTACAGCTCCTGGAACATCTCATATGCTCCGTGGTGCTCAGAACGTCTTTGGAGCCCCGATTCTAAACTGTAAAGCATGTCACACTAAACTATCGTGTAGTCATCATTCCTTGTCAGCCAGACATTCATAGTGTCCAGGTTTGCCGGAGCGGGTGTACACCTAGCGGTGCATCAAGGACATCAACCTTCTATGCAGCAGTGAGGATAATCCTCAGATTATGGACCCAGTCCGCATAGTTGCTTCCATCATCTTTCCACTTAGCTTTCTCTAGGAACACATTAAAATTCAGGGGAGCTACAACATGAGCCATTGATCTACAACATAATTTGCAAAGACATTAAGACTATGTTCATGATAATTGGTTCAATTAATCAAATTACTAGTGAACTCCCACTTAAATCAACATCCCTAAAGTTGTCTAAGTGATACATGATCCAAATCAACTAATCCATGTCCGAACATCATGTTAGTTGGGGTGGTCATCCATGGTGAACATCTTCATGTTCATCATATCTACTATATGACTCATGTTCAACCTTTTGGTCCTCCATGTTCCAAGGCCATGTTTGTACATTCTAGGGTCGTCAAGTTTAACCCAAGTATTAGGCATGTGTAAAATTGGCTTACACCCGTTGTATACGAACGTAGAGTCTATCACACCCGATCATCACGAGGTGCTTCAAAATGATAAACTTCCGCAACGATGCATACTTAAGGAGAACACCTTTTATCTTAAAATTAATTATGAAGGGATCATCTTATAAGGCTACAGTCGTCCTAATCAAAATAAGATGCATAAAAGGATAAACATCACATGCAATCAATATATGTGACATGATATGGCCATTATCATCTCGTGCTTTTGATCTCCATCTCCAAAGCACCGACACGATCTCCACCATCACCAGCATGACACCATGATATCCATCATCGTGTCATCACATGGTTGTCTCCGCCAACTATTGCTTCTACGGCTATTGCTAACTCATAGCGATAAAGTAAAGCAATTACATGGTGTTTAAAGATAGACACGCAGGTGATGTCTACTGGACAACTTATTCTTGTAGACTCGTGTTGGGTCTCCAAGTGCAGAGTTTTATAGGACAGTAGCAACTTTCCCTCAAGTGGATGACGTAAGGTTTATCAATCCGTGGGAGGTGTAGGATGAAGATGGTCTCTCTAAAACAACCCTGCAACCAAATAAGAAAGAGTCTCTTGTGTCCCCAACACACCAAATACAATGGTAAATTGTATAGGTGCACTAGTTTGGCGAACAGATGGTGATACAAGTGTAATATGGATAGTATATATTGATTTTTGTAATAGTAACAATAAAAAAACAACAAGGTAGCAAGTAACAAAAGTGATCACAAACGGTATTGCAATGCGTGAAAATGAGGCCTGGGGTTCATAGTTTCACTAGTGCAATCTCTCAACAATGCTAATATAATTGGATCATATAACCATCCCTCAATGTGCGATGAAGAATCACTCCAAAGTTCTTATCTAGCGCAGAATATAAGAACAAATTGTTTGTAGGGTATGAAACCACCTTAAAGTTATCCTTTCTGATCGATATATAGAGCTATTCCTATAAGTGTCATAAATAGCCCAAGAGTTTGTACTAAAATAACACCATATGATACACATCAACCAACTCTAATGTCACCTAGATACTCCAATGTCACCACGAGTATCCATGAGTTGATTATACGATATGCATCAAACAATTTGAGATTCATAATACTCAATCCAACACAAAGAACTTCAAAGAGTGCCCCAAGATTTCTACCGGAGAAACAAGGACGAAAACATGCATCAACCCCTATGCATAGATTACCCCAATGTCACCTCGAGAATCCGTGAGTTGAGTGCCAAGACATACATCAAGTGCTCTCAAATCCATAAAAGTATTCAATCCGATAATAACAAAATCTCAAAGGGAAAACTCAATTCATCACAACAAGATAGAGAGGGGAAAACACCATATGATCCAACTATATTAACAAAGCTCGCGATACATCAAGATCGTGGCAAATCAAGAACACGAGAGAGAGAGAGAGAGAGATCAAACACATAGCTACTAGTACAAACCCTCAGCCCCGAGGGTAGACTACTCCCTCCTCATCATGGTGGCTGTCGGGATGATGAAGATGGCCTACGGTGATGATTCCCCCCTCCGACAGGGTGCCGGAACAGGGCCCAGATTGGTTTTTCGTGGCTACAGAGGCTTACGGCCGTGGGACTTCTGATCTAGGGTTATTTCTGCTGTTTCTGTATTTATAGGATTTTTTGGCATCGGTCTCACGTCCAGATGGGCTTCGAGGGGCCACTACCCAGCAGGGCGCGCCAAAGTGGGGTGGCGTTCCCTGGTGCCTAGTGGCCACCTCCTTCCCCTTCTGGTCCTCCCACAAAGCTTCTAGTGCCTCTTTTGTTCCAAAAAAATCATCAAAATGTTTCGTTGCATTTGGAGAACTTTGATTTCTGCACAAAAAACAACACCATGGTAGTTCTGCTGAAAACAGCGGCAGTCCGGGTTAGTTCCATTTAAATCATACCAAAGCAATATAGAATTGTTGTAAACATGGCGTGAATACTTCATAAATCATAGATACGTTGGAGACGTATCAGCATCCCCAAGCTTAATTTCTACTCATCCTCGAGTAGGTAAATGATAAAAGAAATAATTTATGAAGTGTTAATGCTAGCATAGTGCATAAGTTTGATCAATGATAATTTGAATGACTTTTCCTAGCATTATAACAGCAACTCTTTCTCATACAACAAATCATGATAAAGTAGCAATTGAAAACGGAATTTTTATGTGGAATGCTACCTATCATATTCATCATATACTCTTTTCTTTTGTAGCATGTACATTTGGACTTGAATGATTCAAAGCACTAGTCTATATTTTGACATGAATACATCAATACTCAGGCATACTAATAAGCAACCATGTCTTTCAAATTATCAACACTAAAGAAAGCTATCCCTAGCCCATTACGCTCAATCATTGATCCATTCATGAAATACACTCGAATATTAAATATTCCCAATGCACAATTATGACAATAGTGATCCCTAGTTGGTGCTTTATAAGAGAAGATGGATACTCAATAAAAATAAAAATTGCATAAAGTAAATAGATAGGCCCTTCGCAGAGGGAAGCAAAGATTTGTAGAGGTGCCAAAGCTCAAATCTTAAATTGAGAGATAAAATTGTTTTGAGAGGCATGCTTTTCCTGTCAATGAAAACAATCGAGAATTCCAATACTTTCCATGCTAGATACATCATAGGCAGTTCCAAAACATAAAATAGAGTTTATTCCTTTTCCCACCATTCTTTCACAATCCATGGCTAGCCGTATCCACGGGTGCCTTTCATACCAACACTTTCCAAGGAATTTATTATTGACAACATAAATAAAATTTCTTTTCATTTCGGGACTGGGCATCCCTATTACCTGCCACACTATCGTGCAATGACAAGTGAATAAACACTCATCTTGAGAATAACACATCTAGCATGGAAAATATTGGCCACCCCCTGCCGCTTCAGGAGCAGTACGGGCACACAAAAAGGAAATTCATTTTGAAAAGTAGAGTTGGCACATACAAATTTACTTGGAACAACATGGAAATACCGCATATAGGTAGGTATGGTGGACTCATATGGCACAACTTTGGGTTTTTAGGAGTTGGATGCACAAGCAGCATTCCCGCTTAGTACAAATGAAGGCTAGCAAATAGATTGAGAAGCGACCAACCAAGAAACGAAAACGATCATAAACGAGCATTACACATATCTAACACTGAATAATGCACCACAAGTAGGATATAACTTCATTGCATAACTATTGACTTTCATGCTTGCATAGGGAATCACAAACCTTAACACCAATATTCCTACTAAAGCATAATTACTCACCAACATGACTCACATATTATTATCTCCATATCAGAAAACTATTGCAAGGAATCAAACTTATCATATCCAGTGATCTATATGAAAGTTTTTATTATATCCTTCTTAGATCTTCATCGTATTACGACCAATTTCATAGCTTGTGCAAATTTTCATCACTATTATAAACTCTCAAAATAATATAATTGAATCATGAGAGTGTTCGACAAACTACTCCAGAAAGATACAAGTGAAGATCAAGTGAGTAGTTAAGTAAATAGGTAGCTATGTGAGGACTCTCTCCCATTTAAAAATTTCAGATCTGAATTATTTTATTAAAACAACAAACAAAACAAAATAAAATGACATTCCAAGAATAGCACACATCATGTGAAGAAGCAAAAACTTAGGCTCAACCGATAATTGTTGATGAAGAAAGGTGGGATGCCTACCGGGGCATCCCCAAGCTTAGATGCTTGAGACTTCTTGGAACATTATCTTGGGATGCCTTGGGCATCCTCAAGCTTGATCTTTTGTGTCTCCTTAATTCCTTTTATACCACGATTTCCCTAAATTAGTATAAATCAATGCAATAACCTTATCATTCTCTACTGTAGCAAATCACTAAAATTATTATTTATCATTGCATACTAAATACCTCTGCATATTTAGTACTCCTATCCTCAAATAGAATCATTAAACAATAAAATATATGCAAACAATGCAAATATAACAACAATCTGTCTAAACAGGACAGTCTGTAAAGAGTGGAGTAATATCCATACTTCCCTAACTCCAAAAATTCTGAAAAATTACCAAACTGTAGAAAAACAAATATATCTCACCGTGTAAATTTTTTAAGATTTTATCATGTTTTGACTGTTCACAAATATTCAAAAGATAACAACAAAATTTCTGTTTTCAAACAACAACATATAGACTTGCAAAATAAGCATGGTAAAGGCTATTCTTGACACTTTTATTGAAATAAAAAATATAAACATTATTATAAATAACATCAAGCAAATCCTAGTAAAATATAATAACACTCCAAGCAAAACACGTATCATGTGACGAATAAAAATATAGCCCCAAGTATGGTTACCGATAATGTTGGTGATGAAAGAGAGGATGCCTTCCGGGGCATCCCCAAGCTTAGTTGCTTGGATATTCCTTTAATATTACCTTGGGGTGCCTTGGTCATCCCCAAGCTTAGGGTCTTTTCACTCCTTATTCTCCTTATTTTGATTTTTCACCCAAAACTTGAAAACTTCAATCACACAAAACTTAACGGAACTTTGTGAGATGGGTTAGCATAGTAAAACAAATCATTCACTTGGGTACTGTCAAAGACAAGATTCATAATTGTTTCCACATAATTTCTACTGTACTCTATAATTTTCACAATTTATATTAAGCAATATAAGCCATAGAAACCATAAAACAAGCAAACTATGCATTGCAAACAGAATCTGTCAAAAACAGAACAGTCTGTAAAGATCTGAATAATGACTATACTTATGTTACGCACAAAATTCTACAAAATTAGGACAAAGCATGATATTTGTATATTAATCATGTGTAAAAAAATCAGAATTGTTTGACGCTCGAGTGATTTTTAACAATTCTGTTACTGGGCACAAAAGTTTCTGTTTTTGCACAGAATCAAGTCAACTATCATCCACACTATACCAATTGCTTTACTTGGCACCTTATTGAAACAAAAGCTATAAAACATGATTAATACAGTAGATTAATCATGGGAACAAACAAAAACATTGGTTGTCTCCCAACAAGCGCTTTTCTTTAATGCCTTTTGAGGTAGGCATGATGATTTCAATGATGCTCACATAAAAGATAATAATTGAAACATAACAGGAGCATCATGAATCACATTGCAATCACATTTAAGTCTAACCCACTTCCTATGCATAGGGATTTTGTGAGCAAACAATTTATGGGAACAAGAATCAACTAGCATAGGAAGGCAAAACAAGCAAAACTTCAAAACTTTCAACATAAAGAGAGGAAACTTGATATTGTTGAGATATGTAAAAGCATATGTTCCTCTCTCATAATAATTTTCAATAGCATAATGAATGAATTCAACAATATAGATATCACATAAAGCATTATTTTCATGATCCACAAGCATAGCATTTTTATTACTCTGCACATAAGCAAATTTCTTCTAATCCGTAATAGTGGGAGCAAACTCAACAAAATAACTATCATGTGATACTTGATTGGAATAATCCAATTGAAAATAAAAATCACGATGACAAGTTTCATGGTTATCATTATTCTTTATAGCATACATGCCATCATAATAATCATCGTAGATAGCAACCTTTTTATCATAGTTAATTGAAACCTCTTCGAAAATAGTGGATTCATCACTAAATAAAGTCATGACCTCTCCAAATCCAGTTTCATAATTATTACAATAAGATTCAACACCATCCAAAATAGTGGGATCATTACTTCCTAGAGTTGACACTCTTCCAAACCCACTTTCATCAATATAATCATCATAAATAGGAGGCATGCAATCATTATAATAAATTTGCACATCAAATCTTGGGGGACTAAAAATATCATCTTCATCAAACATAGCATCCCCAATCCTATGGCTTTGCATATCATTAGCATCATGGATATTCAAAGAATTCATAATAACAACATTGCAATCATGCTCATCATTTATGCCAAACACTTTATTGAATTCTTCTTCCATCAATTTAGCACAATTTTCCGTTCCATCATTTTCAAGAAAGACATGATAAAGATGAATAATATGAGGCAACCTCAATTCTATTTTTTGTAGCTTTCTTTTATAAACGAAACTAGTGATAAGAAATGAAACTAAAAGACTCAATTGCAAGATCTAAAGATATACATTCAAGCACTCACCTCCCCGGCAACAGCGCCAGAAAAGAGCTTGATGTCTATGTGACACCCCATGTCATTAGCCACAGTAATCACTTTTGATAATGACAAGTCAGCATGATTAACAGTGCATAATCATCATTTGCATCATATTGCATTTCAACTCCTAACTCAAAATTTAAAATAAAATTAAAAGTGGAAAATAAAAGTTACTCAAAGCAGAAACTAAAATGTTCATTAGATGACAAATATTCTAGAGACAATGCTAAAATTGTAACCAACAGTAAATAAATTAATTAAGTGACTCAAACAACCTCAAACACTGGCTGAAAATAATATTTAATAACTTTTTATTAATCCAAAATTAATATGAAATGATAAATACCCCAAACTAATTTTTGGAGGTAGGATATAATGCACTGTTATTTATGGACTAGGTCACACTTTGTGCAAAATTCATTTAGGACCCAAACAATTAGCAAAACAGAAAAGAAGAGAAAACAGAAAAAGGAAAATAGAAAACGGCCTAAAGCGCTACTGTGCACTTAGGCCTGCTGGCTACAGCACCGGCCCAGCCCACCCCGCTCGTCTCCTTCCTACTGCTCATCCCCCCCCCCCTCGCTGTCGAACGCGCACGTGCGCACCCGGACCCCCCTTGCCTACGCTCGACAGCGCACGCCGCACGCCGCGGACGCCTACAAGGGCCGCCCCTCGACCCCACGGACGAACCCTAGCCACCATTCCCCCCCATTCTCCCTCGTTCCCCACCTCGCCCGGCGCCGCCATGATCGGCCACGGCTAAACCGCGCGGTCACCGCCTCTGCCTCGCCACCGCGACATGTCCACGAGCTCCGCCATGCTCCTCTACGCCTCCTGCGTCAACGGGCCCGAGCTCTACGCCACTGCATCGCCTCCACTCCGCCCTCTCCCTCCTCGGATCGCCGCCACACGCCGTCGACGATTCCGGCGACCCCGAGGCCTTTGCCAGTTCCCTACAGCTCCGCGGTGAGCAGCCGCACCGGAACCCCCTCCTCCCTGTCCTTCCCCATAGCCGTAGCTAGCCGCCGCCGTGCTTGTACTCTGTCCACCGCCGTCGCTGCCATTGCCGCGCTCCCAGAGCCGCTCGGCTCGGTCCAGCAGCGCCGGCGTGCTCCTGGTGAGCTGCAGAGGCCGCCCCGCCCTTTACTTTGCTCGCTAGCCCACTGCAGCCACGTGCCCGAGCACCACCCGAGAGCCCCGCCGCCAACCGTCGTCGTCGGTGTCGTTCCGGCCACCCCCGAGTCCAACCACCAACACCACGCGATGCGGCTCGCCACGCCCGTTCTAACGAGCCAAACCACAGCCCCGGGGATGCCCTGTGGGCGAATCCCGAGCCTCGCCGACGCGCTCCGCCGCGTTGGAGCTCACCGGAGTGCCCTTCGACCGGCGTCCGACGTGGCGCCGTGGGCCCCGCCTTTGGGCCACTGACCAGTGGGCCCCCTGGCCCCACTTTGACCCGTTGACTGGGTCAACCCTGCTGACTGGGCAGGCCCAGTCACTGACATATGGGCCCCGCCCCGTTAAATGTTTTTTAAAAAATAATTAAAACTGTTAATTAAATAATTAGTTAATTAACTCACTAATTAGTCACTGACTACTGGGGCCCACCCACTAATTAACCCAATTAGTTAATTTTAGCCCCTCTGTTAAGGCCACTGTGTATGACATGTGGGCCCCACATGTCAGGTTTGACCCTGGTCAGCTGGGTTTGACCTGCTGACGTCATGGTGATGTCATGCTGACATCATCATTCACTATTCTGGATAATTCAAATTTAAATAAATAATTAAATTCTAAAAATGTTTAAAACTTTAGAAAATCATATAAAATAATCCGTAACTCCGATGAAAATAATTTATATATGAAAGTTGATCAGAATTTCGATACGAATCTGAATACGCCCTCCGTATTCCTGTCAGATGCCCCTAGCTAGATGAACATGGAACTTTTAGACTGATTTCAGTAAATGAATAGTGCCCCACTTTAATTAAATAAATCCGAATAAATTCCTAAATTAACTAAATCATTTAGTTAGGTAGTAGAACACCCCGGCATATCATTTAGGCACGACATACATATTGTTTGCATTTTTGCCGTGAATTTATTGTTTCTCTCCCCCTCCTTCTCTCTCGATAGACGCCGAGACCGACGCCGTTGCAGCGGAGTATGACTACGCTACAGACGAGCAGCCCATTGACGATTCCTCTCTCTTGCCAGAGCAACCAGGCAAGCCCCCCCTTGAGCATCCAGATATCGCCCATTCCATTTCTCCTGCTTGCATTAGATTTTGCTACTGCTACTGTTTGTTCCTATTCTGATGCATAGCCTGCTTTTGTAACCTATTTATTGCTACCTTACCTGCCTATGTTAAACTGCTTAGTGTAGGTTGGAAGTAAACCATCAGTGACCCCCACCACCTTACCCTTGTTGCCCCTGCTTGATCATCGATGACTCGATCAATGTGATCGTCCACCAGAGACCGACACATCACTTCACCCCCTTAGTTGTATGACTCTGCATAGTTCCTATCGAGTGCCGAGGGTGATACCTTGTAACGCACTCCTGATGAATACTATGCAGTGTAGCTGTTCGGTCGTGGTCATCGAGGGTGATTCCTCCTTCTCCACTTCCGATACGACTCTGTCGTGCAATCCCTTAGTGTGAACCTCGAGGGTGACGCCTCATACGTTCACCATGATGATTTCATCGAGTGTAATCCACCGAGGGTGATTCCTCATGGTTTCCCCCTTGATGTTATGACCACATGGTTACTTTGACCTTTGTTACAGGTGGGTCGACCCTGATGGGTACCCGCAGGGGATCTATGATGTCGGGTGTGCCGGAAGGGCACTCGAGTGTGATATTGTGGCGGAGCTTCAGAAACTCTGATTGTCTCCGCATGATACTAAATGAGCCTATTGGATTTGGGTGTGTGATCTGAGTGGGTCGACGTGCCCTATACGCACTACAACCACGCGTGATTATGGTTTATGGGGCCCTCTACATCGTACGTTTCTCTCGAAAGCTCATCAGATGTCACGGTTCACTGTGCGGGCTGATTGTCGGGAATGGGCTGGATACTTCACTGACGAGTTCAGTGCCGCGCCTGCACCCCGGCCAGTCTCGCAACGCGCAGGGTGCCCAGGGCGATGGCCCAAGACCTCTGGGTGCATAGGTTAGTCCGGCGTGCTAACCTCTCTGCTGAGCCTAGGTAGGGCGCTGCTTCGTGTTGATCTTTCGAGGCCGGGCATTACCCAGCAAGTGTGTCCGACCAGAGTTGATCGAGCGTGTTGGGTAACAGTAGTGCACCCCTGCAGGGATGAATAATCTATCGATAGCCGGTCCTACGGTAAAGGACGCTCAGTTTGTATATCCCGATCTACTACTTGAACTAGATACTTGTTACTAAATTGAAGCTTCGGGATCGCTTTCTCGCTGGGAGTCGAGGAAGGATCTCTAGGCTTTGCTTCAACATGTTTGCTTAATAAAATGCTATTCTACTCTCTTCTATTGCTGCAAGATGGTGGCTTTGTGAAGATGTTTGAAGATGCTAGTCTTCGATAGGACTAGGCCTTCTCTCTATTCTAGCATTTCTGCAACCCAGTCCACATATACAGCCTTTCCCCTTTGATAATGTTGCATATGTAGTGTAGATCCTTGCTTGCTAAGTACTTCGGATGAGTACTCATGGTTGCTTTGTTACTTCCTTTTTTCCCATACCCCACCTTGATGATACATCAGACGATGGAGCCCAGGAGCCAGATGCCCCCTCAGGAGCTTACTACCAGGAGGGTCCAGACGGCATGTACTACTGGATCGAGCAAGCCGACCAGGAGTAGGATCGGAGGCTCCCAGGCAGGAGGCCTTCGCCTTTCGATCTAGAGTCGTTGTTTGTGCTAGCCATCTTAAGGCAAAACTTGTCTAACTATGTTTGTACTCAGATAATATTTGTATGACTGACTTATGTATTCGGATCTTCGTGATCCCTGGTCTGTAATATTGTGGATCTCCGTTTATTTGTGTTAGAGTTGTGTTGTGATATCTTCCCGTGAGTCCCTGTGCTTGATCGTGCATGTTTGCGTGTATGATTAGTGCACGATTGAGTCGGGGGCGTCACAAGTTGGTATCAGAGCCGACTGCCTGTAGGAAGCCCCCTTCCAAATTCCTTGGTCGAAGTTGAGTCTAGACATAGAAAAACTAATTTACTAACTTGGCTGTGTGGCTTACGGGCCCACGTCGCCAACTGGGTGGTATTAGGATCTTTTATTCCTCGTCTATACTCTGGGACTCTGGTCTCTCTTCTATTCGGGTTAAATAAATTTTACTAACGCCGACACTTAGGATCTCGTAAATCCCGTCTACCCGGAGAGCTGGATATCTGTGCGATTTCCCTGTCATTGATCTGATTAGTCTGATAATCATTTTCCTTTCCATTGTTTTGTTTAACCTTTCTCTCCGAGTTGTATTAAACTTCTCATTGTCATTTGACAAACCTGAAGTTCCTCTGTTTCAGATGGATCGTTTGTTTCCACCATGTCCTACGACACAGATTGTGCTTCGCACTTGGGCTCGTGATGCCCCTGGGTTTCCAGCTGTCCTAATCGCCCTCCTGACCAGACTTGGCTACCGCTGGTACCCCGAGTACATGGTCTACGAGGATTACCGCGAGTTCAACCAGGAGCAGTACCATGCTGATGTTCGTATCTATGATCAGCAAGATGACTCAGACACTGAGCTGCACCTTTTCCACGGTATCGGCGTGACGATTAAGATGGCAGTCCATGATGCCGCCTACTCTACTGTCGCACGTCTCCGAGGAGAGTTCAGCGATATCTTGGATGACTCTGAGTTCCGATACATTCCGTACGCCCCTGCTGGAGATGCTACTGGATACTACATAGCTATCTGTGCCCCGTACGAGCCTCGTCGCTACGACCCGTGCGTTCTGATTCAGTGCACTTAGGCTCTGGATCGCACTGTTCGGGCTCTTGCCGTCGAGTTGGTTGCCACTTGAGCACGTCTCTACGATGCTATGACACAGTTGCTACCCACTGTTCGTGCAGGGATACACCCGGAGCACATCCTTTATCCGCGCAGGACTCAGATGTATGCTGGTATTGATTGGCCTGCTGTTGCAGGTCACACACCTACACGTGGACCTCTTCTTTCAGCTCGAGACCGGGTTCTGCATCAGAGTGCACATGGAGTGCAGGATCCTACCGCGACGAACATTCGTCGCCCACACTCGCAGTTATCCCGTTTCAGTGGTTTTCCCCGACGTTGATGTAGCCTTTGCTATGTCTCGTTGTGTACTTCCTTACCGCGTGCCTGCGTGCCGCCTAGTATGTCTAGTTCTAAATTTGCACTGTTATGCTGTCCGCATGTACCCGACTCTGTGTATGGATCTGTATGTCTTAATTGACTACTGTTATGTATCTATTACACTGCTTAATTGTTGTCGAGTTACATCATGCTTGTCACTAAACACTCGCAATTTCTTTTACTAAACTACCCCCTGTTGATACTTAGCAGGATGGTTAGACCAGGTGGTCGTGGTCGCGGCCCTGAACACCCACCACTGCCAGACTATATGGCAGCTATGATGCAACAATTCGAGCTCAACCGTCAGTTCATGAACGGAATCATGGCTTAGTTCCCGCATCAGAACAACTAGAACCAGAACCCTGCTTCAATAACTTTGACAGATTTTATGCGACTCAACCCCACTCAGTTTCGCAACTCTGACAAGCCACTGGATGCTGATGACTGGCTCCGCGACATCACTCACGAGATGGAGTCTGCTAATGTCGCCCCTGCCAACTTCGTCACCTTCGCGGCCTTTTTCTTAAAGGGCCCCGCTGCTCAATGGTGGGACAGACACAAGCGTACACTGCCTGTTGGAACAGTGGTTACCTGGTACGAGTTCCAGGCTGCTTTCCGTGCCCGTTATATTCTTCAGGGAATTATGGAACGAATGAAGACCCAGTTCCGCAACCTCACTCAGGGCAACAAGACTGTCGAAGCTTATCAGCGGGAATTTCTTGACCTCTCCCGCTATGCTGAAGAAGACATCACCACAGATGCCCGTAGGCAAGAGAAGTTTCGTACTGGACTCCACCCAGACATCGAGCTTGCCCTTGCTGCTCAAGACTTCAACAACTTTTCTACTCTTGTGAACAAGGCTATTCTGGCGGAGACCGCTCAGATGAAGCATAAGGACTCGTAGAAGCGCTATCGTGATGCTCGCTCATCTTCAGGCTCAGCACAGAAGCGTCGAGTCTGGATTCCTAACAATGTGTTCCGTCTAAATGCCCCTGCGCCAAAGAACAACTATGCTACACCATGTCTGCCTCCTCCACCACCGAGGCAGCCAAGAGCTCAAGCTATTCAAAACAATGCTCCTCTTCGTCCTGAAGATGGTCTATGCTTCAAGTGCCGCAAACCAGGTCACCAAGCTAAGGACTACTGCCAGACTCAGAATCAGTTGGCTTTCCCTCTTACTGGCCGTGGCAATGGTCGTGGCAACAATCAGGCCCGCAACTATAATACTGGGTCTGCTGCTCATGGTCGTGGACATGCTTACAACACTGATATTGAAGAAGTCCAGGATCAACCTGCTACTATGATGGGTACCCTTCTTGTTAACTCAGTACCTGCTTCTGTTTTATTTGATTCAGGAGCATCACATTCATTCATCTCTGGAAAGTTTGCATTCATGCATGGCATTCGATATGAGAAGATGCATACTCCGTTAGTCGTTAAAACTCCCGGAGGTCATTGTCATGCTGACGTGATAGCACCTGACGTTACCGTCAAAATTAAAGGGTTGGAATTCCTTACCTCACCCATCGTCTTGAAATCTTCCACCATAGACCTCATACTCGGAATGGATTGGTTGAAAGCTCACATTGCTTCGATCAATTGTGCCACTAAAGTCGTCCAACTTCTTCACCCCTCCGATGAGATAGTGAACTACACCACCCGAATTACACGGGATGCTGAAGCTCAGATATATGCTCTGAATGCTTTGAACGCCTCACCTCTGGAAGGAATCGAGAACATTCCTGTCGTTTGAGATTTTTCGGATGTCTTTTCGGAAGAACTTCCAGGGATACCCCCTGCTAGAGCTGTCGAGTTTTTCATCGACTTGAAGCCTGGCACTGTCCCTATTGCGAAACGTCCTTATAAGATGCCTCCGCACCACCTTCTCGAGCTTAAGGAAGAAATTGACAAGTCACTTAAGAAAGGTTTCATCCACCCCAGTTCCTCTGTTTGGGGAGCACCTTCACTCTTCGTTAAGAAGAAGGATGGAACTAACCGATTGGTTCAGGATTATTGGCCCATTAACCAAGCCACAATCCAGAATAAATACCCACTGCCCCGGATCAATGATCTTTATGATCAGCTTGCTGGATCCTCTGTCTTCTCGAAACTCGACTTGAGGTTGGGCTATCATCAGATCCGTGTTCGCGAAGAGGATATTCCGAAGACTGCCTTTGTTACTCGATATGGCTCTTATGAGTACACTGTCATGTCATTTGGTTTAACAAATGCTCCAGCAACCTTCTCCCGGTTGATGAACTATATCTTCATGGATTACCTCGACAAATTCGTCATGGTTTATTTAGATGATATCCTTATATATTCCAAGAATGAAGAAGAACACACTGAACATCTTCGGCTTGTATTGGAGAAGCTACGAGAACATCAGTTGTACGCTAAATTCTCCAAGTGTGAGTTCTGGTTATCTGAAGTGACCAATCTTGGTCATGTGATTTCCAAGGATGGAATTGCTGTTAACCCCGAACGAGTTCAGGCTATTCTTGATTGGACTCCCCCGAAGAATGTCAAGCAAGTCAGAAGTTTTCTCGGACTCGCTAGTTATTGCCGTTGATTCGTTGAGAACTTTTCCAAGATTGCAAAGCCATTTACTGATCTGCTCCACAAAGGTGTTAAATTTAAGTGGACAAAAAAATGTCAAGAAAGCTTTCAGACACTTAAAGATAAGTTAACATCTGCCCCAGTGCTAGCACCCCCAGATTCCCAAAAGGATTTCGTGATATACTGTGATGCATCTCGTCAAAGATTAGGCTGTGTCCTAATGCAAGAGCGTCAAGTGATTGCTTATGCCTCTCGACAATTGCGTCCTCATGAAGAAAATTACCCAGTGTGTGATCTTGAACTTTCAGCGGTTATTTATGTTCTGAAGCTATGGAGACATTACCTTCTCAGTAATCATTGCGAGATATACACGGATCATCAAAGTTTGAAGTACCTATATACTCAACCAGATCTGAACCTTCGTCAACAAAGATGGCTCGAGACAATTGCCGATTATGATATGAATATCTCATACACCCCTGGCAAGGCTAATGTAATTAGCATAGTCTGCATACCAAGGAGTACTATGGGAAGCATTTATAACAGCTAATTGCTCATCAGGAAAACTATCATCAATAGGCAGTGGGTCATCAAGAACATTTTCTATCCTAGACAAGTTATCTGCTATTGGATTCTCAACTCCCTTTCTATCAATAATATGAAAATCAAATTCTTGAAGTAAAAGAACCACCTAATTATTCTAGGTTTAGCATTTTTATTTTCCATAAGGTATTTAATAGCATCATGATCAGTGTGAATAGTAACTTCAGAATCAACGATATAAGGTCTGAATCTATCATAGGCAAACACAACTGCTAAAAATTCTTTCTCAGTAGTAGCATAATTTCTTTGGGCATTGTCTAGAGTCTTACTAGCATAATGAATAACATTCGATCAAGTTTGCTTAAGCAATCATCAAAAGAAGTCCCGTAAACGGAAAAATCATCGATGAATACCTCAACAATCTTTTCAAAAAAGTCTGAGAATATAGTTGTCATACATCTTTGAAAGGTAGCAGGTGCATTACATAAACCAAAAGGCATATGTCTATAAGCATAAGTTCCGAAAGGACAAGTAAAAGTAGTTTTCTCTTGATCTTCTTTTGACACAGTTATTTGAGCAAAACCAGAATATCCATCAAAGAAAAAAGTGTGTATGCTTAGACAATCTTTCTAACATTTGATCAATATAAGGAAAGGGGTAATGATCATTTCTAGTAGCTTTGTTTAATTTCCTGAAATCAATTACCATCCTATAACCAGTTACAATTCTTTGTGGGATAAGTTCATTTTTATCATTAGGAACGACAGTTATACCTCCTTTCTTAGGAACACAATGAACATGCCTTACCCATCTACTATCAGCTATGGGATAAACTGTACCTGCCTCCAGAAGATTTAATATTTTAGTCCTTACCACTTCCTTCATCTAAGGATTCAGATGGCATTGATGATCAACGACGGGTTTAGCATCAGCCTCCATATTAATCTTATGCTGACATAAAGTGGGACTAATGCCTTTAAGATCGGCAAGAGTATATCCAATAACCACACGGTGCTTCCTCAAAGTTTTAAGTAATCTCTTTTCTTCATGCTCTGAAAGGTTAGCACTAATAATAACAGGATATATCTTCTTTTCATCAAGATAAGCATATTTTAGTGTATTAGGTAATTTCTTTAACTCAAACATAGGATCACTCTTAGGTGGAGAGGATCTCCAAGAATGTTTACATGCAAATTGTGTTTAAGAATAGGTGCTTGTTTAAAGAATATCTCATCTATCTCATTTCTTTCATTCATATGCATATCATTCTCATGGTCTAGCAAATATTGTTCTAATGGATTAGTAGGAGGCACATCAATAGAAGCAAGACCAATAATTTCATCTTTACTAGATAATTCTTTCTCATGTGGTTGTCTACGAAACTTAGAGAAGTTAAACTCATGAGACACATCACCAAACTTAACTTTAACCTTCTCTTTAACACAATCAATTTCAGCATTAACGGTATTCAAGAAAGGCCTACCAAATATAATGGGACAAAAATTATCTTGTCGTGAACCAAGTACTAAGAAATCAGTAGTGTCGTGTGTACGACGATCTATGGGACCAGCAAAGGCCCCTTTGCGGTTCAACTAGGGAGATCGATAAGCACAAAGAGCAGAACTAGCAGAACACATGAAGTTTACACAGGTTCGGGCCACTGTGAAGCATAAAACCCTACTCCTGCTTTGATTGTATTGAGTATAAGAGAACAAGTACAAGGAGCGCTACTTGCCGACAAAGGTTGCGCGGGAAGTGCAGCTACGCATGTAATTGGGCAAAGTGTCAACCTTTGTAAAGGTAGCCATGGACCTCCTTTTATAGGGAAAGGGGTCACCATAATGGCAAAATGGTAAATATACACTATAAATAGTGGCTACAGTGCCAAATACCTAACTCTGGCGGGTTAGGACAAATGCATTAATTGCTCCGTGAGGTGTCACATTGATGGAGCTCCCCAGCAAGAGTTGTTTCTCCTTCTGTGCCGTTCGCCCATCTACCTCTTATTTTCTTGACACGATCCTGGGACTGGTGTCATTAAAGTTGTGTCCTCAGCGGCCTGCTGCCACGTGCCCAGACAAAGTTCACCTAACTGCCTGCCTGCTCGACACCTATACGACAAGTGACAAGATGGTCGATGAGGTGGAGCGGTGGCAAGGTAGTGGATACTTGTTGGGCTCAGAGTTTGCCAGGTTTTCACTAGCTTGCCGGCTAGGATCTTGCCGGCAACTCCAATCTCGATCTCCTGTACTTTTAATCACTGGCTTGGGCATCTTTTCCATATTCTTTTCCTCTGGTCTTGGCCTTGTTTTTAGTTGCCCTCCGGCAAGCCTTGCCGTTGGGAAAGCTTCTATTGCCTGTGCACAAGCCTGGGGTACCAAGGACCCAAATATTAGTACACCGAAAGGAGCCCCCGGGCCTGGGCCACACACGCATGCAAGGCGTCGTTGGGCCAGGCCCCAATAACGCACAGGCACACGTGGCAGAGGATAACTGTCATAATCTTCTCTTTAACCATGCCCCCCCATGACACACATTAAATGCGAAACGTGGGAGAGGTGGGATGAAATGGCTGCCTTGGTAGTGTGCCTGCAAAAGTGCATCCACGTTGGACAGTAAAGAGCCAGCCCCATGCCTTCCCCATAAAAAGGAATCCACAGAGGGCACTGCTCATTTACCTCCCCTCTTTTCAATATCCCAATCCGCCATCGTCTTCGTCCTTGCACCCAAAACAAAGCACAATTCATCCGTCCACCGCTCCCACGCACCCGATCCTCCTCAGCCCCCGTTTTCGCAGCCGCCATGGCCCCAAAAACAAGAAAGGACAAGGTGGAGAAGTTTGTCGACCCGGCTGCGGAGGCGAGGAAAGAAGCTCTAGCGGAGGCACAGAAACAACACGTCGTCTTCAAGGCGATGCTCGACAAGAGCTGCCTCGTGGATTGGTACGCCTACATGTGGGGGAGGGAGACGAGAGCCCACACTGCCGCCCCTAGCTTCCCGGCTCCGTCAAGGGCAACACAGATAAATTCCCTTTCTTTGTTGCATACTTTTACTGCGGACTCTGCCCCCTTTTTCTCATTTCTTCAACGACATCATGTACACGTATGGCTTCCATCTCCTTGATATCATGCCAAATGTTGTAACATGCATGTCAGTCTTTTCGCATGTTTGTGAAAACTTTGCCAGAGTTGTCCCCAACATAGCCCTCTTCTGCCACTATTTCATCCCACGTGTCAAAACAGGGGACGCCCTTTCTGGGGCCATCACTTGGATCCCAAGGGGTTGGAACAAAGACATCTACCCAAAAGGAAACCTTCATCGGAAGTGGGATGAGTGGCGAGGGGAATGGTGTTGGATCAAGGAGGTAGATTTACCACTGTTTTGCTTGCCCCAGAAGACGAAGGTAGTCCGCGTCAAGGATTGGAGCGACCTCGACAAGGATGACGAGAAGCTCATATTGCTGTGACTAGAATCCATCGCCTCTGGACTACCGGGCTCACAATTGAAATGGTTGGTGCTGATTTTCTCTGCCGCCAAATCGCCCCTCTGCAGAACAAGGGAAGACCGGCTTGGGAGTTCAAGAACGCCGCAGACATCATGAGGTTGCATCCAGGGCTGAACAACAACTTAACAATATTGCAGCATACTTCTCTCTGCCATGTGCTATTTAGGTCGGACGGCAAGTATAAGTTGCCAGCAGGCATACTCCCCCTGTGCAATAATTCTGCCTTGAGCTCTATCATAGCCATGATGCCAGCGTGCAACGCCCATGGCCTTGACGGAACTTGGGCTGAACCGCCTGCAGAGCGTGTGCAAGAGTTTTTTGATAACTTGACGGAGAGGGCCATCACAGAAGAGCCAGAACTCATCCGCCCCACCACTGATGAGGAAGTGGTCTATATTGCTAGCAGGGCAGAGGAGGCAAGGTTAGCCGAAGAGGCCAGCAACTTTGGTTTCTTGGAGGACGACGCCGGCGAAGAAGGAATGGTGCCGGGGGAGACACTTGCTGAGCAAGGTGAGGCTACCCAGGAACAGGATGACGAGGCTACCGGGAACTCTGCTGGCGTGGACACATCCGAGCAGCGGCTGAAAGAGGAGCCCCTGCTCCATTAAAGAAGCCACGCGTTCTCTGGAAAGCCGCCTCTGGTGATCCAGTGCACCCGTCTTCTTAAAGTGACAAGGTTGTCGACCGGCAAGGCTTCACAGTGGTAAGAAGCCCAACAACAACCGACGCGGCGCACAACCGCTCCAGCAACTAGGCCAGCAAGGTCATCGTGTACGGCCACGGTGATGTCTACTATGCAACTTTATTCTTGTAGACTCATGTTGGGCCTCCAAGCGCAGAGTTTTTTAGGATAGAACCAAATTTCCCTCAAGTGGATGACCTAAGGTTTATCAATCCGTGGGATGCGTAGGATGAAGATGGTCTCTCTCCAACAACCCTGCAAGAAAATACAAGAAATATCTTGTGTCCCCAACACACCCAATACAATGGAAAATTGTATAGGTGCACTAGTTCGGCGATGAGATGGTGATACAACTGTAGTATGGATAGTAGATATTGGTATTTGTAATCTAAAAATATAAAAATAGCAAGGTAGCAAGTGATAAAATGGAGCACAAACGGTATTGCAATGCTTGAAAACAAGGCCTAGGGTTCATACTTTCACTAGTGAAATCTCTCAACAATGCTAACATAACTGAATCATATAACAATCCCTCAATGTGTCACAAAGAATGACTCCAAAGTTCTTATCAATAGGGGAGAACATAAGAATAAATTGTTGTAGGTAGCAAACCACCTCAAAGTTATCCTTTCTGATCAATCTATTGAGCCATCCCTATAAGTGTCACAAATAACCCTAGAGTTCGTACTAAAATAACACCATATGATACACATCAAGCAACTCTAAGGTCACCTAGATGCTCCAATGACACCACAAGTATCCGTTAGTTGATTATTTGATATGCATCAAACAACTTTAGATTCATAATATTCAATCCAAGACAAAGAAATTCAAAGAGTGCCCCAAGATTTCTACCGGAGAAAGAAGGACAAAAACATGCATCAACCCCTATGTATAGATTACCCCAATGTCACCTCAGGAATCCGCGAGTTGAGTGCCAAACATACATCAAGTGAATCAATATAATACCCCATTGTCACCACGGGTATTCATATGCAAGACATACATGAAGTGTTCTCAAATCCAACAAGTTTTCAATCCGATAATAGTGAAACCTCAAAGGTAAAAACTCAATTCAACACAACAAGATAGAGGGGGGAAAACACCATATGATCCAGCTATATTAACAAAGCTCGCGGTACATCAAAATCGTGCCAAATCAAGAACATGAGAGAGAGAGAGAGATCAAACACATAGCTACAAGTACATACCCTCGGCCCAGAGGGTGAACCACTCCCTCCTCATCATGGAGACCGCCGAGATAATGAAGATGGCCTCCGGTGATTATTTCCCCCTCCGGCAGGGTGCCGGAACAATGCTCCAGATGAGATCTCTTTGGTATAGAGGCTTGCGGCGGCGGAGTCAAAGTTCTAGGGTTATTTCTGGGTTTTTTAGCATTTATAAGATTTTTCAGAGTTGGAATCACACGAAGATGGGCCACAGGGGGCCCATGAGGTACCAGGGCGCGGCCCCCCTGGGCACGCCCTGATGCCTCATGGGGTGATACATCTCCGTCGTATCTATAATTTTTTATTGTTTCAAGACAATATTCTACAACTTTGATATACTTTTGGCAACATTTTATATTATTTTTGGGACTAACATATTGATCTAGTGCCTAGTGACAGTTCCTGTTTGTTGCATGTTTTTTGTTTCACAGAATATCCATATCAAATGAAGTCCAAACGCGATAAAAATTTACGGAGATTTATTTTGGAATATATGCGATTTTGGGAAGAAGAGTCAACGCAAGACAATGCTCATGGGCCCCACGAGGCACCAGGGCGTGCCCAGGGGGGTTGGGCACGCCGTGATGCCTCATGAGCCCCTCGTAAGTCGGTTTACCCCCTTATTTCGTCGCAAGAAAGATAATATTGGGAAAAAATCGTGTTAAAATTTCAGCCCTATCGGAGTTATGGGTCTCCGGGAATTTAAGAAACGGTTTTCAGCCAGAAATCAGGAACGCGAAACAGAAGAGAACAGAGAGAGAGATCCAATCTAGGAGGGGCTCCTGCACCTCCGCCACCATGGAGGCCATGGACCAGAGGGGAAACCCTCCTGCCATCTAGGGGGAGGCCCAGGAAGAAGAAGAAGAAGAAGGGGGGCTCTCTCTCCCCCTCTCTCCCGGTGGTGCTGGAACACCGTCGGGGCAACCATCATGATGGCGATCTACAGCAACAACTTTGCTGCCGTCACCACCAACTCTCTTCCCTCAATACAGCGGTGTAACCTCAATATTCCTGTAGTAATTCTCTACTTAAACATGGTGCTTCATGCTTCATATTATTATCAAATGATGTGTTGCCATCCTATGATGTTTGAGTAGATTCGTTTTATCCTATGGGTTGATTGATGATCGTGATTGGTTTGAGTTGTATGTTTTATTTTGGTGTTGTCCTATGGTGCCCTCCGTGTCGCGGAAGCATGAGGGATTCGCGCTGTAGGGTGTTGCAATACGTTCATGACTCACTTATAGTGGGTGGCATGATTGACGGAAACACATACCCGAGTAAGGGGATTGTTGCGTATGGGAGTAAAGAGGACTTGATACTTAATACTATGGTTGGGTTTTACGTTAATGATCTTTGGTAGTTGCGGATGCTTGCTCGAGTTCCAATCCTAAGTGCATATGACTATGATCCAAGTACAGAAAGTATGTTAGCTCATGCCTCTCCCTCATATAAAATTGCAATAATGATTATCGGTCTAGTTATCGATTGCCTATGGACAAATATTTCTCTTGTGTTACAAAATATTTCTACTAAACAACTAACTTATATTATCTTGCAATTTACTCCTAGTTTTATTTCCGCTAATTACCCCTAGTTTTATTCTTGCAAACTTATCCTTGCACCTACAAAATAGTTTCATACTTGTTCTAGGTAAAGCGAATGTTAAGTGTGCATAGAGTTGTATTGGTGGTCGATAGAACTTGAAGGGAATATAAATCCTACCTTTAGCTCCTTGTTGGGTTCAACACTCTTATTTATCAAAAAAGCTACAATTGTTCCCCTATACTTGTGGGTTATCAAGACCTTTTTCTCGTGCCGTTGCCGTGGAGTAATAGCGTGGGGTGAATATTCTCGTGTGTTCTTGTTTGCTTTATCACTAAGTAGATTTTATTTTCTGTGCTAAGTTGTTTTATATCTTTAGTTATGGATGTGGAACATGAAATACCAAAAAAATTAGTTGTACCTGCTGAAACCTCCTAAAACCCTCGATGCTCGTTATGTGGAAAATATTAGACACTACTTTGATAATCCTGAGAAAACCCCATTCAACTTGATAATGGGAGACACGTTGGATCAAATACTTTAGGGATTATCGCTTGACTCAAAAAGGGAAACTCTTATGGTATCAAATTGATTATTTGCAATGGTATGCTTGGAATTTAGGCTTGAGATATGATTATACTTGCTGCTCTAGGATGAAGGCTCCATACCTTGCCTTTTCATGTGAATTTAATGATAATGAAACCTTGGCTTCTTATGCTAATTGTATATATGATTACTATGATGTGGAATGAATAGAAGAATTAGTTGCTTTTAAGGGTGCTTGTGAAATTAATTGTTTGTTTGAAGAGTATGAAGATTGTGATGATGCTCTTTACAGATCTGAATGTTTTCCTATACTTAAATATTGCTATGAGAATTATAAATACAATGCCGATATTAATGAGTTTATTGAGAAAGTCTCTGTTGTCCAAGAAGAGACTAATATTTTGCAGGAATCTATGGAAGAAGAAATTGCTAAAACTATGAGCTCATTAGATGAAAAAGATGACGAGGAGAGCGAAGAACAAAAGGAGGAAGAGCGGATTAGCTACCCATGCCCACCTTCTAGTGAGAGTAACTCTTCAACTGACACATTGTTTAATTTCCCTTCATGCTTACTGAAGGATGAATGCTATGATGATTGCTATGATCCCTTGGAATCATTTGAAATATCCCTTTTTGATGAAATTGATGCTTGCTATGCTTGTGGCCAAGATGCCAATATGAATTATGCTTATGGAGATGAACTTGCTATAGTTCCTTATGTTAAACATGAAATTGTTGCTATTGCACCCACACATGATAGTCCTATTATGTTTTTGAATTCTCCCAAATACATTATACCGGAGAAGTTTGCTCTTACTACGAATTATATTGATGGGTTGCATTTTATTATTGCACTTGATGGTTTGTGTCGGTGTACTAAAGCTTGGGTCCTTTAGTACCCCATACTTGTGCACGGACAGTTGTAGCCATACCAGCGGCGAGGTCTGCCGGAGGATAGCTAGAAGCAAATGCAAGATCATCAAGGAAGTATTCGGGCCAATGATCAGAAGACAGAAGACCGAGGGTTTGGCTCCCGGCAAGATCCTTGCCGGGATGGCCCACGAAGACCTGACAAGATCCACACCCGGCAAGGTTCCGTCACCCTGCAACCGCTCCAGCGCAGTGACCAGCCTATCATTTGGGTTTTGTCCTCCTGGTTGCGTGGCATGGTTCTAGTGGTGAATGGGCTTAAGCGGTGCTGATGGGACGGCCCCTTTTTCCGTCCCCAAGAAAGTAAGGACACCTAAATGGAGCATTTAATGCGTTTGTCCAAAATCGTTTGTAATAAGTATGTAAACACTGTAGCTACTTTACACCTGATGTATGTACTGAACGCCACTGTTGGTGACCCCTTGGACGTATAAAAGGAGGCCCAGGGCATAGCTACAGGAGGGAGCACCCTTCGGCCCATTCTGCATGTGTAGCTGCTACTTGATCATACTGTTCATTGCAAGTGCTCCTGGAGCTTGGGCTTAAACATCCACAATAAACTAAAGCAGGAGTAGGGTATTACGCTTCTCAGCGGCCCGAACTTGGGTAAATATCCCCTTGCGTTGATCGTTGGATCTGCTCTTTGTGCATACCACTCTCCCTGCCGAACCGTAAAAGGGACCCACGCGATCCCATAGGTGTCATACGCCGACATCTTTGGCGCGCCAGGTAGGGGGAAGAAGGTTGCGTGAACCTGATCTACTGATCAGCGCGTCAGTCTCTTGATCATTTTCGTCGCCATGGCCCCCAAGAAGAAGGGTTTGGCAGCGGTTAGCCTATCTCCGTCTGGTTTACCCATGCCATCACGGACGGGCGACGACATGGACGCAGGTGGAGGAGGTGGAGGTCTTGAGCTTCCATGATGTTCTGGCGACCAAAGCCAGGCGAGCGGTGTTGTCCGCAGCGGCGATAACAACCCGCATGCCACTAGATCTAAGGACGGAGCCATGCCGCCTACGGGTGGTGCAGCGAACTCCAAGGACAAGATGGCTCCTTCCAAGGCACCCACGCCGGCGCATGTGCGGCGGCCTTCTCAGGCCGCGCACGATGAGCAGCACCGTGACGTCAGTGGTTCTAGGCGTTCCCAAGGAAAGACCCCTGCGCATCATTCCCGAGACGCGTGGGGCCGGCATGCATGTCAAGATGCTGGTGGAAGTGCGGTGCGGTCATGGGACTGTGATGGAGCTCCTTCTAACACGGTTAGGAGTCAGAGCACCTCACACTCCTCGCACCTTTCGCCGCCGCCTACACCAGCAGAAGCGTTGGCACGAGCGCAGTTGCTCTTGGATTTCCCTCCCGCTCCGGAGAAGCTTGAAGAGTGGAGATCTGCTATTCAGAGCCTCATCGGCTTCGCCAATGGAGATGGGCCGCAGCAGGCGGAGCCTTTGTGGTGACGGTCCATCGAGCCGACGCGTGCCAATGGCGAGAAGACTGGAGGAAGAACGACTACGGTGCACTCGCCTCCACAATAGCAACAACGGTCACTTGCTCGGCGGACCGACGTCTGTGATGGCGATTCCACGGCGTCGTCTGATTTGCGAACGCGCCGCGATCAATGTCAAGTTCTTCGGGAGCGAAGCAAAGAAGACACTCGAACTACCATCGAGCTGCGATGGGAAGCATGCTATCAGTCTGATAGACGCGCGGGGCCTGCTATAGACAAGCCTGCACTGGGGTACCCCGACAACTTACCTTATGAGGTGGGTTGTCCGGCGTTTACCCGCGAGCTGCGGCGAGTCCAGTGGCCCAATTCCCGAACATTCAAACTAGAGGTCCCAGAGAAATACGACGGCAAGACTCATCCATCGGAGTTCCTGAGCATCTACACCATTGCGGTGTAGGCTGCCGGGGCTCGAGACGACAAGGTACTCGCCAACTACTTCCCGTTGGTGCTCAAGCCCAACATCAGGTCGTGGTTGATGCATCTGCCGAAGAATTCCATTTCTTCCTAGGCAGACCTGTGTAATTAGTTTGTTGGCGCCTTTACTGGGGGCCACCAAGCTCCTGGCCAGGAAAACGATTTAAATCTCATCCCCTAGAAAGAAGGCGAGCCTTTGTGCAAGTATATACAGAGATTCAGCCGCATACAGCAGAATATCCCAGACGTTCGTCCTGCCACTGTCATTAGCGCGTTCCATCAGAACATGTGCAATCGCAAGATGCGGGAAGAGCTAGAAATGAACAAGGTCAGGGATATTGCTGAGCTCTATGCTCTGGCGGACAAATGTGCTCAGGCTGAAGAGGGAAGGAGACTCCCCGGCGAGGATGCCGGTGCAGGAATTGACTCTGAAGGTGAAGATGCCGCCGCCCCGACAAGGAAAGGCCGACGGCGTAATAGAAAGCACTAGGGCAAGGCTGTGCTTGCCGTCGAGGAATCCGGCAACCCCGGCGCCGCCAAGAAGATCAAGGTTGACAGACCCAGCAAGGAGGTTGCCGGGTGTGCCACCTGTCAGGCCTTGGCGGCTGCCGACAAGCCGGAGGGCTCCGAGGCCATGATCTCCAAAACTGCCGACAAGTGGAACAGCTTGTCGAGAGGCAGAAAGCTGAATATGAAAGGCGAGACAAGGAGAGAGCCTAGGATGGTGCCGAGGGGTCTGGCAAGAAGCACGGTGGCCGAGGAGGCCGCCGTGGCAAGGCCAAGCAACAGAAGGAGTGGCCCGCTCGAGGCCGCGACAAGGAAGAGGGGGGTGACGATGACGACGAAGAGGACGACGAGTCCAGCGAGCACAAGTTCCAAAAGGCTACGGAAGCTATGTGCATTGATGGAGGCGCCTTGTTGCATTCTTCTCACCGCCAACTTAAACAGTGGGTGCGCGAGATTAATGCGACAGAGCCGTCAGTCGATGCCCGTAAGCCTCTGAAATGGTCCAACATGCCTATCATTTTTGACATTGAGGATCACCCTGATCGCACAACCGCGGTCGGTTGTTTGACATTGTTGGTTTCACCAATGATTCGCAACCTCAAGGTGACAAAAATGTTAGTTGACTGTGGGGCCGGTTTGAATCTGATCTCACCTAGCGTGATCAAGAGGTTGTAAATTCCTGACGAAGATCTCAAGGAAACGGGCACGTTTCAAGGGATCAATGTAACATCCCAAATTTTTAATTTGGAATGTTATGCATTAGATCATCATTGCATATCATATTTTAATGCATTTTGTTTTGAGATCCTCGAAATCCTGAGCAACTCAAGGACCACGGAGAGAGTTGGGGATTTCACCGTTTTCATATTTGAATTTTCTCAAATATTGAAACAAGGATCAATTTGGTTTAATTATTTTTCTCTCCGAAAATATTTCATATTAAAAATATATGAGAGGAGATAATATGACTTCTCCAAAATAAATGGGATAATGGAGGAAAAATATTAAAATCAAATAAATAGTTTATTTGGATTTTTATTGCAATTTTATTTGAATTTAGAAAAATATGCATTTTTCAAAATTGCATTAGAGTCCCAAATAAATGTTTACCTTGTCCGGTAGATTGTTAGAGGACGGCGAAAATTTATTTCGGGAATTTTGGAGTCCGTTTAGTATTTCTTTTATTTGTTTTTCTGCGCGGAATTATTTAAAAAAAAAAAAAATACGCGGACCGAACTGGGCCGAGCACACCGGCCCAGCAGGCCGCCGCCGCCTTCGTCCTCGTCCCCGAGCCGGACTCCTCCAGGGAGTCCGAGCCGACGCCGCCTCCGCCCCGTCGCCCCTTCCCCAAGCCGCCACCCCTCCCCCTCTTTAAAAGCCGACCCGGGGCCCCCCCTGGAGCCCCAAGCCGCCGCCGCCGCCTGCCCTCGCAGCAGCAGCAGCAGCCGCCGCCGCCGCGTCCGCCGCTCGCCGCCGGCGCACTCCGCCGCGCCGCGCCGCTGCACCGCGCGCGCCCCGCCCGTCGCCTCGCCGCCGCACGCCGCTCGCCGCCACCGCCGTCCCGCCGGAGCCTCGCCGGAGGTAGTAGCCGCTGCCGCCGTTCGTCGTTTTTTTTTTCGGTTAACCGTTCGGTTTTTTTGGTAAACCCTAGATCTAGATTCGGTTTTTTTAAAATTCCGGTTTATTCTTTTTAGATCGGTTTTCCGTCGGTTTAGTTATTTAGCGGACGTTTGTCCGTACGTTCGTTTTAACGAACGGTTTTTACCGTTTAACCGCAGACAGCGAACGTTCGTTCGTTAGCCTGTTCGTTAGTTTTTCGTTTTCTCGGATTTTTTCGCGATTATTTTCAATCGCGATTTCTGATCCGATTTTCGTTTTAGTATAACTTTTCGCTCGTCTGTCGGAATCAGGCGATTCAAGCGCCTAGATCTTCGTCTCGAAGCCCTCTTTCTGTTTAACCAACTTAAACAAGTTTTTGCTACTGTAAAATTTGACTTTAGTCCAGATTAGCAATCAAAGCTTGTTTCTTTCGCAGTTTGAGTTTCGTTGCTTTGTTTGATTTGATTCTTTTTGCAAACCAGAGTTCTTCAGTTGAACTTTCTGGTTAGGTCTTCTCATTTGGGTTTTACCCGTGCATCTTCGCTTGATTGCTTATGTATGCTATTGGTTGTTTGCGATAGAGTTTCCGGAGTGCGAAGCGTGCTACTACGAGTCTCTAGGATTTGCAGATCGTCAGCAAGGCAAGTAACACATTGATCATACTTCTTCGTTTCCCAGTTTTTATGCATTAGTTTCGACCCTCAAATATTGCATGATTAGGATGTGATTAACTTGTGGGTACTGGGAAGTAGATGATGAGGTAGAACCTATTGCCCTTTTAATAACAAACCCTTGGGAGTTACTTCTACGCTATGCTTATGTTGCCATGCTATGCTCGTAGACGTGGATTGGGTTTGAGTGTATCCATGACAGATGTGAGATTTTTAATTAATGGTTCAACTTAAGGTGGCAACTTTAATACACATCTGGGTGGATTGCTTGTTTGGGCACCTGGGATATACCAGTGTTGTCCTAGGAGATCCCGGGGATATACCGTGTGATCCTCCTACGGTCCGCCACCCAGGCTCAAAGGGATCATAAGATTATTCATGCTAGAAACTTCCGTGTGCAGCCACAAGCTATTATGGGCTCTAGCATAGTTGAGTATGTTGCAGGACCTCTTTCAGTGGTAGGCTAGCAGATGTAGGGGAAAGTAGGTGTAACTGTCTACCCAGAGTAAAGAGTAAATGCTTCAGAAAGACTGTGTCTCGGTCATCCGTTTCTCAAACACCATGAAGTGCGAGAAATCCAACGGAGGAGATCGAGTCTTGTGGGGAAAAGTGCACAAACCTCTGCAGAGTGTACAAACTAATCATGATTAGCCGTGTCGCCGGTTATGGACATCTTGAGTATCTGGTTCTTGGATTATCATATTGAATCCCATCACTCTAAATTAATTTGTTGGGATTAATGATTACTTTTAATTGGGATTGAGAGGGGGTTTTACCTTCTCAATGTTCAACAACCACCATGATAGTTAAATAAAATATATTCCTTTGTTGTAGGGAAAAATTGGCTTTTCGCAAAACAGTATAACCCTAGAGCTTTTCCACCAGCCAAATATGCATGTAGTATTAGCATTTACTCTGTTCATTGCTCTACTGTGTTATATTGCCAGCATATTCCATGTGCTGACCCGTTTCGGGCTGCAACGTATCATGTTGCAGACTTTTCAGACTGAGAGTAAGGTGTGCTAGGTCGTTGTCGTGCACTCAGCTATGCCGTTGGAGTTGATGGACTCACTTTATCTTCCAAGCCTTCCGCTGTTATCTTATTTAGATGGCCTTAAGCCATATTTATTGTAATCAGTTCTCTTTTGAGACATTCGATGTAATAAGTGTGTGATTGCTACTCTGTTATAAATCCCTCAAGTACTGTGTGTGTCAGCATTACCGATCCAGGGATGACACTTGAACACAGAGATTCGATCCATTCGGGTCGGGTCGCTACAATCAATCTAGGAAGGAGCCATCCAAAGGGCAAGATCACGTTACCGGTGACATTTGGCAGCGAGCTGAATTACAGAACAGAGAAGATTGTTTTCGACGTCGCCAAGATTCCGTTGCCGTATAATGGGATTCTGGGCCGTCCAGTGCTGGCCAAATTCATGGCAGCCTCGCACTACCCCTACAATGTATTGAAGATGCCCGGACCAATGAGCATCATCACTGTCAACTCCGACAAGAAGTACGCGCTTATCTGTGCTGACCAACTCTACTGGGAGGCAGTTGCAGCATCTGCCACCAAGGCACTTGCTCCTGTTGTTGAAGCTCCTGGGGGGAAGAAGAGGACCGGCAAGACCTCTAGCACACACTCCGGCAAGCGCACCTCCTCGGAGTGCTGCGCTCCCGTCGAGGATGTGCCAGAGAGCTGCACCGGCAAGAGCAAGAAATCCAAGGCAGCTCCACCAGAAACCAAGAAGGTGCCCGTCAAGGAGGATGGTACGGGAGGAACTTTCACCATAAGTTCCACCCTCGATGACCAATTGGAAAGCGCGCTCGTTGCTTTCCTACGGGCGAATATCGATGTGTTTGCATGGCAACCATCTGATATCCCCGGTGTTCCCAAGGAAGTAATTGAGCACCACCTTGCTGTCTGTCCTCATGCACGGCCCGTCAAACAAAAAGTTAGAAAGTAGTCTTTGGTACGGCAAGAATTTATTGCCGAAGAAATCAGGAAGTTGGAAGCGGCAGGTTTGGTCAGAGGAGTACTCCATCCGACGTGGTTGGCAAATCCAGTTGTAGTGCGCAAGGCGAATGGAAAATGGAGGCTATGTATTGACTATACAGATATCAATAAAGCCTATCAAAAAGATCCTTTCCCCTTGCAGCGCATGGACCAGATTGTGGACTCCACTGCCAGCTGCGATCTGCTGTCGTTTCTCGACGCCTATTTAGGATACCATCAGATTTTCATGGCAAAGGAAGACGAAGAGAAAACCGCATTTATCACCCCGTGTGGTACGTATTGTTTCTTACGTATGCCTTTCGGGTTGAGAAGTGCTGGTTCAACATTTGCAAGAGCAGTCCAGATCGGTTTTGAGCCTCAGCTACCTAGAAATATGGAAGCTTTTATGGATGACATAGTGGTTAAAACCAGGGACAAAGTAATGCTCATACAAGATTTAGAAGAGACATTTGCAAATCTGCGCAAGATCAATCTAAAGCTCAATCCCGAGAAGTGTGTGTTTGGCGTTCCATCTGGCAAGCTTCTCGGGTTCTTTGTATCTCAGCGTGGGATCAAAGAAAATCACGACAAGATCAAGGCAATTGAGCAAATTGAAGCACCAAGACGCGTCAAAGATGTGCGTCGACTTGCCGGCTGCATCGCTGCTCTGAGTAGGTTCATCTCCAAATCTGCTAAGCGCGCCCTGCCCTTTTTCAAAATCTTGAAGAAGGCAGGTCCAATGAAATGGACTCCGGAAGCGGAGGCAGCGCTGCAGGATTTGAAGAAGTACCTCTCCTCTCTGCCGATACTAGTTGCGCCTAAACCACAAGAGCCGTTGTTGCTATATTTAGCGGCAACAAATCAACTGGTTAGTGTTGTGTTAGTAGCGCAGAGAGAAGCCGACGAGGAAGCAGCAGCGGTGGCAGGACCATCAAATGACGAGCTGGGATCTTTCCCGGCAAGATCTGGTGCCGACAAGGCAGAATTTGCAAGCTCAGATGAAGCAACAAAGAGGAAGAAGATGGTGCAGCGCCCAGTTTATTTTGTCAGCTCCCTTTTTTGCAGGGGGCTAGGTCAAGATATTCTAGTGTGCAGAAATTGCTCTTTGGCCTCCTTATGGCCTCGAGGAAACTGCGCCTTTACTTCCAAGCACATGAGATTACCGTCGTCACTTGCTTCCCATTGCAGTGGATTTTACGAAATCCACATGCGACCGATAGGATTGTGGAGTGAGCGTTGGAATTGTCAAGCTTTGATCTCAAGTTTGAACGCACTTCAACAATTCGGTGCAGAGCCTTGGCAGAGTTCATCGCAGAATGGACCCCAACGCCAGACGAAGAGAGTCAATAGACAACTCTTCCTGGCAAGGAAATAGATCGAGAATGGATTATGTATTTTGATGGGGCTTTTTCGCTGCAAGGCGCCGGTGCTAGCATGCTGCTTGTCACACCCACCGGAGAGCACCTCAAATATGTAATTCAGATGCACTTTCCGCGGGAGAGATCAACAAACAACACTGCAGAATATGAAGGGCTGCTTGCCGGTCTCAGGATCGCGGTGGATCTTGGAATTAAGAAGCTCATGGTCAGAGGTGATTCACAGCTTGTCGTCAACCAGGTGAATAAAGATTATCAGAGGCCGTTGATGGAAGCATATGTAGATGAAGTGAGGAAATTGGAGGAGCGCTTTGATGGTCTGCAGATAGAGCATGTTCCTCAAGCAGAGAACGCCATTGCTGATGACCTGTCAAAGCGTGCTGCCCTTAAGTTACCTGTGGAACCAGGTACTTTTGTGCTCCGATTGACTCAGCCATCAGTAACACCATCAGCAAGGCAACATAAGCGAAGGAAGTTGAGTTCCGGCCAGTACTTTCCTGCAGAGCTCCCAGGAGCCGCTGGCAAGTAAGTTGCCAGGATCTCCGCCAAGCTTGTCGGGGAGCAACAGGCTCCGGCAAAGCTTCAAGCCCTTGCCGTAGAGACAAACGCTCCCATGACAGAGGACATGCCTTTAGTCCTTGCTGTCGAGCCTCAAGCTCCAGCATGGGCATAGCTTATTGTCCAGTTCCTCCAAACAGGGGAACTCCCCGAAGAACAGGAAGAAGCGGAGAAAGTAGCCCGTCGGTCTAGTATGTACCAATTCGTGGACAATGTCTTGTACAGAAAGAGACCGAATGGTGTGAAATTGAATTGCATTTCTCAGGAAGATGGACTGGAGCTGTTGGCAGAGATACATGGAGGCATATGTGGCTCCCACATAGGTTCAAGGGCTCTTGTCGGTAAGGCATTCTGGCAAGGTTTCTTTTGGTCCACTGCCCTCCAGGATGCAGCTGCACTAGTAACCAAGTTCCATTCAAAGAAATTGCATCAGCCAGCTCAGGCTCTTTAGACAATCCCTCTTTCCTGGCCATTTTCGGTCTGGGGGCTCGACATATAGGGCCCTTTTCCCGTGCTATCGGGGGCTTTGAGTACTTGTATGTTGCAATCGACAAGTTCACAAAGTGGCCGGAAGTGGAAGTAGTGAGAAAGGTGACAGCACAATCAGCCGTCAAGTTCTTCAAGGGACTAGTTTGCCGTCTTGGTATACCCAACAGGATCATCACCGACAATGGCACATAGTTCATGAGCCACACCTTCATGCAATACGTCCAAGACCTTGGCAGCAAAATCTGTTTTGCTTCTGTTGCTCATTCGAGAAGCAACGGCCAAGCAGAAAGGGCAAACGCTGAAGTGTTGCGAGGGCTCAAGACAAGGACTTTTGACAAACTGAAGAAGTGCGGAAGACGCTAGATTGATGAGTTGCCGGTGGTTCTTTGGTCAATCAGAATGACACCAAATCGAGCCATTGGCCAGACACCCTTCTCCTTGGTGTACGGGGCAGAAGTAGTTCTCGCCACGGAACTCATATACGGGTCACCTCGAGTGCTCGCTTATGATGAGCTTGAGCAAGAGCAGCTGCGGCAAGATGACGCTATGCTCCTTGAGGAAGATCATCTTCAGGCTGCTGTGCGAGCTGCACGCTACCAGCAAGCCTTGCGCCGCTACCATAGCCGCAAGATTCACGCCTGAAGTCTTGAGGAAGGCGACCTTGTTCTTAGGCGCGTTCAGTCGGCCAAGAATTCCAACAAGTCGATGCCAAAGTGGGAAGGCCCTTATCGGGTAGTACGAGTCACCAGGCGTGGTGTTGTCCGCCTGGAGACCGAGGATGGCATTCCAGTGAGCAATTCCTGGAATATCGAACATCTTCATAAGTTCTACCCATAAGGCGCGGTTGCCGGGTCTCCCAGCAACCACCTTTTGTACGAGTTTTGCCGGCAAGGCATGTGATCCTTTGTACAAAGCCAGGCTCAGGCCCTGTGCATAGTTGAATAAGCTCAAGTGTTTTACAATTTCTGTCGGTTTTCATGTTAATCTATATGAATGTTTGTCTGAGATATTGTATTACACTTGCTTCCGGTAAGCGTTAACGAACTGCCAAGGTTCCATATCTTTGCTTTCTCTTCTTTCTTTTTCTCAAAGGATGGAAGGTTCCCTCGCGTACAAGTTTGCCGGGGGGGAATGATGGTATGGACACCGACAGGAGACGTTCAAAGTTGACATCTCGCAGGAAGGAGTACGACAACAAAAAGCTAAGTTGTAGAACCTTAAGTGAATTTATTTTTACTTAAAGGCCATTTTCCTTGAACGATTTTGGATTTTGTAAGGAAAACCTGCACGCGAAGGAACCATGTTGTGATCAGTTGCGCCCTTACTCTCAACAGTTTAGGAGGCTGCACTAAAAACATCAAGGTATCTTGCCGGTAGCGACACCCCCAGCAGGCTGCTAAGGATCCGTTCCTCAAAGCGCTCGCTGCAAGGGTGCACGCGCCCGCAAATTTTTCCAATGAGCTTAGGGCACGCACCATACAGAAAGAAATCCGACAAGGGAAATAGCATGCATTCATCCAAAACATAGCAAGTTATATTACATTGATGGTTGCTGTGGTTCTAACTAAAGATAAAATTGTCTTTGGCATGAGATGGTGGCAACAAAGATGAAGCGAAGTGGCTAGTCCCTGCGCTGGCCTTCGACCCTCTTGACTTGGCTAACCTTGTTGACGATGGGTGCGACAAGCTCTTTGAGTGACTCGAGGTCGGCATCCTCTGGCAAGCTGTCGAGAACGTTGGTGAGGTTGATGCCGGGGTTCTTGTGCACCACTTTGACGAGCACCTTGAGGAGGACGGCCCGGCAGAGTTTGCCGGAATCGTTGGCTAGATGGGTTGCTCGTTCAGAACAGAGCCGCTTCAGGGCATCAACGATGTTCTCGAAGAACATGGTCAGCTTGGCACTCGAGGACACCCTGTCGTTAGAAGAATAGTTGAAGTTCTGTTGGCCTATGATGGACAGCTCTGCTGCAATCCTTTCCGCGACGTCAACCAGGCACTCGGTCCATATCTTCATGCCTTTCTCAAAGTCATTATAAGAGGCAGCGGCGCTCTTGAGCAGGTCCTTCTCGTTCCGGAGGTCCTTGATCAAAGCCTTTTCTCGAGCCTTGCCGTCCTCCAGGGATTTCTCCAGCGTGGTTAGCTTCAGAGTCAGATCAGCGATGGATTCTTTGGCTGAGGTGAGCTTTTTGATCTTGTCAGACATGGAGGTTTGCATCTCCGTCAAGCTGTAGAGAGTCTTCTCTCTGTCAGCTTTGAGCGTTGAGAGCTCCTTGCCATGTTCCTCGAGGTCCGCCTCTAGCCCCTTTACTCTATCATCCAGCTTGTTCTTGGCGGCCTCTGCAGCTTTAGTAGCATCGATGGCTTCCTTTAACTTGCCGGCGTGATCTACAGTCAGAGCTTTGAGCGTCTCCTTGTGTTTCTGCTCCAGCTCCTGGGTCCGCTGCACGACAAGTTTTTCGATCTCCCATCCTTGCTATAGAGCTTGGCGGCAAGGTCTTCTTCCTGAGCGTCAAGCCCGACACAGAGTTGTGTTAAGTGAGCTTCCTCTACAGCGGCACGCTGCGCGGCCTCTTCCTGTGCCTTCTCAGCGTCAGACTACTTCAAGAGGAACTCGTTCCAACTCTGGCTCAGTTGTTCCCGGCCAGTCATCAGTTCCTGGAAAGCCTCAGCATACCAGACTTGCGTTTGCTCGACGCACTTCTGGAAATCTACCTCTGCTACTTTAGTAACTGCTGCCCTAGAGTCCAGTTTCTCTTTCCGGGCACGGTGAAGGGCCTGGAGCTTCTGAAAGTTGTTGCTCATGGCTTGGAGGAGCTGTTCTTCCTCGGACCCACTGCGGCTGGCACGTGGATCGTCAACAATTTTAAGCCCAGCAGCGGTGATGACATCTTCATAAAAAATTTCCCCATAAGTTGGCACCCCAGTGCTTGCCGTCCCTGATATGCTGACGAACAGGTTGTCGCCAACCTTAAGGTATCTGCTTGACGGGGGGGCCTCGGATGTTGATTGTTGATCCTCGACAACCGTCTCACCGGCAAGTGGGGACTCCATGACCGGTGTAGCGCCAGACGCTCCTGTGGCAGGAATGCCATCAGTATGGTCACTGGTCTCCTTGCCGGTCCTCTCAGTAGACCTTTCGACAGTTTCTTCCTGTGCGTCCCTGGCGGCTTCGTCAGCAGCGATCTTGTCGGCCTCAGCGGCAGCATCCTTGGCGGTCTCCTCGATGACAATGTCAACATCCATTTGTTCCATCGAAGGAAGATCTGAAGACCGGGGAAGAAAACAAGATGAGACCAAAGTTGAAGTTCAAGAAGACAAAAATAAAGAAGGAATAACAAGTATTCAGAGGCAAGTGGTTTACCTGTGTTGAGCTATTGAGAGGTGGTTTCTCCTTTTCTGGCAACATTGGTTGTCAATGTAGGACTGCTAGTGCCCGTGCTTGCCGGCTCCTCTTCGAAACGAATAGGCTCGCCAGTGGAAGCCCTTGCCGGGGATTCATGTCTGGGTGGTGTGGTTGACGGAGGCGACATGTCAGGGACGGCCTCCAACGGCTCTTCCTGTTGCCGTTCTTCTCCTGCAAGCCCGGTGATGTCAGTAACAAGGATAAAACACCTCAACACCCGCCAGCGAAAAATAAGTGCTGGACTCACGCTGGGGGCTGGGTTGAGGGCTGCGTTGAGGACTGGGCTCCGGGCTGACGACGATGAGCTCTGGCGCACCTACGATGCTTACCGGGGGCTCGTCGCCCGTCGAAGTCTTTGCCCTCTTTGCCATCCTTTGCGCCAATGTTTTCGTATCCCTGCAGAGACAAGCCAAAGCAAGACAAGTGAATCAAGCAAATCAAGAATTCAGAAGTTAAAAAATCCGGCAGGACCCTTACTCTTCTCTTTCCGGGCTAAAAGCGGAGAGGTCGAAGTTGACCTCCACTTCAGTGTTCGTGTGAGGGGGAGGAGAAGGGGTCCTGGGTCGCTTGGCTGTGCCAGAGGCGGCAGGTCTATGTGACCCTGTTGCTTCGGCTGTTGGCCCTGTCGTACGAGACGCCCCATCCGTTCCAGTTGTTGAGCATCTTGCTGCTGCACTGCATCACTGGCCGCCTTCTTGCCGGAACCTCACCGATTGAGGAAGGCTGACGTGCTATAACGCCAGAGGCGGTTTTCTGCAGCACGCACTTTTTCTTCTCTGGAGCTGGGGGCTCCTCGTGCAGCTGCTCCTAGGTTGTCTCCTCAACAGAAGGGCTCCCAGCAGCTGTGCCGCTCTGCTCCCCGGCAGTCTCAACTTGCCCGACAAGGTTCCCCTCTGACATTACTTCTTCTTCGCTGGCCTCTTCTTCCACGAAGCCAGTGTTGCCGGCCTCCGCGGCAAGATTCGCCTCTTCCGCCATGCTGGCGATAAACGCCACTTCTTCGTCAGTGGTGGGACGGATGAGATTTGTCTCTTCCCGGACGGCTCTTTCCGACAGATTATCAAAGATCCCCTGTGCTCGCTCTGCGGATGGCTCAATCCAAGTCCCGTCAAGGCCGTGGGCATTGCACGCCGGCATCATGGCGATGATTGAGGTCAGAGCGGAGTTATTGCACAGAAGAATTATGTTCGCCGGTAACTTATATTTCCCGCTGGGCCTGAACAGTTTGTGGCAGAGAGCTGTGTGCTGCATGACCGTCAAGTTGTTGTTCAAACCAGAGAGCAGCCTCATGACATCCGCCGCATTCTGAAACTCCCAGGCTGGTCTCCCTTTGTTATGCAGAGGAGCGATGCGTCGACGAAGGAAATCAGCGCCGATCATTTCTGTTGTGAGCCCGGCAGCCCTGAGACGATGGATCCTCGTGATTGCGATCATGAGCTTCTCGTCTTGAGGATCGAGAGCGCTCCAGCTGTTGCCGCGGGCCACTTTGGTTTGTCGGGGCAGATAGAAAGGCTGGGGATCTTTCATCTTAATCCAGCACCATTCGCCCCGCCACTCTTCCCACTTCGTATGGTAGAGCCCTTCTGGGTATATCTCCTTATTCCATGCCCTTGGGATCCAGGCGATAGAACCAGAAAGGGCCCCTCCTTTTTCAATGCGGGGAATGAAATAGTGACGAAAGAGGGCCGTGCTGGGGATTACTCCGGCAAAATTTTCACAGAGATGGGCGAAGACCGACATACATGTCATGGCATTCGGCGTGAAATCCAAGAGATGGAAGCCGTATGTGTACATGATGTCGTTGAAGAAATCAGAAAATGGGGGGCAGAGCCCGCAATAGAAATATGCGATAAAGAAAGGGAATTTATCTGGGCCGTCCTCAGAGGAAGCTGGATTCACGCGAGTTGTGGGATGAGCCTTCGTCTCCCTCCCGCACATGCACAGGTACCGGTCCTTCAGAGCGCTCGCATCGAGCGTCGGGGTGAAGACGATGTGTTCCTTCCGCATCTTCACCAGCTTGCTCTCCTTGACGGCTTTCACCTCTTTACCCTTGCTCGCTTTGGGCGGCATGGCGGGTGTGGAAGTAGAGACCGAGGACGATGAGGAAGTGGAGGCGGCGGATGGATGGGAGAGGCTCTACTTTGAGTTCAAGGTAGAAGGCGACGACGGTTTCTAGATTGGAAAGGATGGGAGGTAAATGAACGGCGCCTCTACGGATTCCTTTTTATGGGGAAGGTGCGGAACTGCCTCATTTCTAATCAATGTGAATGCGCTTTCGCGAGCGCGCTAATACAGCGAATGTTCCGCGCACATTCCCCACATCGTGCATTCAATATGCACCTTGGGGAAGCGCGGTAAACGAGATACTTATGATAGCTAACTCCTGCCACGCGTGCCCGTGCACTATTTGGGCCTAGCCCAACAATGCCTCGCATCCGTGTATGGCCTAGGCCCGGGGGCTCCTGTTGGTGTACTAAAGCTTGGGTCCTTTAGTACCCCATACTTATGCATGGACAGTTGTAGCCATACCAGTGGCGAGGTCTGTCGGAGGACAACTGGAAGCAAATGCAAGATCATCAAGGAAGTATTCGGGCCAACGATCAGAAGACAGAAGACCGAGGGTTTGGCTCCCGGCAAGATCCTTGCTGGGATGGCCCACGAAGACCCGACAAGATCCGCACCCGGCAAGGTTCCGTCACCCTGCCACCGCTCCAGCGCAGTGACCAACCTGTCATTTGGGGTTTGTCCTCCTGGTTGCGTGGCATGGTTCTAGTGGTGAACGGGCTTAAGCGGTGCTGATGGGACGGCCCCTTTTTTCGTCCCCAAGAAAGTAAGGACACCTAAACGGACACCTAAATGGAGCATTTAATGCATTTGTCCTAAATCGTTTGTGATAAGTATGTAAACACTATAGCTACTTTACACCTCATGTATGTATTGAACGCCACTGTTGGTGACCCCTTGGACGTATAAAAGGAGGCCCAGGGCGTAGCTACAGGAGGAAGGACCCTTTGGCCCATTCTGCATGTGTAGCTGCTGCTTGATCGTATTGTTCATTGCGAGCACTCCTGGAGCTTGGGCTTAAACATCCACAATAAACTAACGCAGGACTAGGGTATTACGCTTCTTAGCGGCTCGAACCTGGGTAAAAATCCCCTTGCGTTGATCGTTGGATCTGCTCTTTGTGCATACCACTCTCCCTGCCGAACCGTAAAAGGGATCCACGCGATCCCATAGGTGTCGTACGCCGACAGTTTGGATGAATATAATATGCATGTGCTTGTTCCTCCTAATTGCAATTAGTATGAGAGAGGAACTACATCTCTGCCTCTCTATGTTTCCAATACGATAAAATTGCAAGAAACTGCTTATGCTATTTATCGGCCTTTACTTTGTGTGCATGCATTGTTCTTCTATGACATGCCGATGCATAGCAAGAGAGTTAGACTTCGTCATTATGTGATATATATGTTGCTTTGTGCTCAATACTATATTATAGATCATTGTTAATTAAAATTGTCTTTGATATACCTTGGGATCCGGGTGGATCAATTACTTGAGCACTTTATGCCTAGCTTAATGGCTTTAAAGAAAGCGCTACCAGGGAGACAACCCGGAAGTTTTAGAGAGTCATTTACTTCTGTTGTGTGCTTTTAAAAAGTTAAAAAAAAGGGGCAACCTAAAACTTTTCAAAAAGAAAGGTGAAAGTGAGAAAGACGAACACCGTTGTAGTGGGGGACATGCTTGAACATTGTTCATGCCCATGGAAACTTTGTGAATCTTAATTACAGAAAATTTTCAGCAAAAATAATTATCCCCTTGTACAAATCCATTGTATTATAAAAATAATGTGCCAAGATTTGCCTTTAGGATGTTTAGATTGCTTGTTTGGTATGTGAAGTGCAAAAAACAGAAACTTTTGTTGTAGTGCATGAATTTACAATTTCTACTGGAAGGTGAAAAAATTCTGAAATTTTTACACAGTACTGCTATGCAATTTTTTATTTTTTCCTAATGTTTCAGAATTTTTGGAGTTACAAAAGTATATGTATTATCTGCATCTTTACAAACTGTCCAGTTTTCACAGATTGCTGTTATAGTTTTGTTATTTGCGTATGTTTGAAATCTTGTTGAACCGCCTTGACTTGGGAGCCATAGAATTGTGATAGCATACAGTGGGTAATGTTTGATTATAATTATATAATAATGTTATAGGAGGACATGATGGGATTTGATGTTATACGTACTAACCACACTAATAAAAAGTTCGGTTAAGTTTTGTGTGGATGAAGTGTTCGAAGATCAAGGAGTTATCGATATGAAGAGAATAAGGAGAGGCAAGAGTTCAAGCTTGGGGATTCCCAAGGCACCCCAAGGAAATATTCAAGGAGACTCAATCGTCTAAGCTTGGGGATGCCCCGGAAGGCATCCCATCTTTCTTCAACAAGTATTGGTATGTTTCGGTTTTTGTTTTGTTCACACGATATGCATAAACTCTTGGAGCGTCATTTGTGTTTATTTTTTCCTTTTCTTTTATGCACCATGCTGGTATGAGATAGTCCTTTGTTGATTTATAGAATGCTCTATGCACTTCACTATCTTTTGAGTATGGCTTTATAGAATGCTTCATGTGCTTCACTTATATCATTTGAAGTTTGGATAGCCTGTTTCTCTACATAGGAAAACCGTCATTTGTAGAATGCTCTTTGGTTTCACATATATTTATTAGAGCATGGTCTTTTGAAGAAAGAATTTAACTCTCTTGCTTGACTTATATCTATTTAAAGAGTCAATAGGAATTGGTCATTCACATGGTTAGTCATAAAATCCTACATAAAACTTTTAGATCACTGAATATGATATGTTTGATTCCTTTCAATAGTTTTGCGATATAGAGATGGTAATATGTGAGAGATACTAGTGAATGATTGTGGTTCAGTAAGGATATTGGTGTTAAGGTTTGTGATTCCCGAAGCATGCACGTATAGTCTCTCGTTATGCTAAGAAGTTGGAGCATGATTTATTATTGATTGTCGTCCTTATGAGTAGCGGTCGGGGACGAGCGATGGTCTTTTTCTACCAATCTATCCACCTAGGGGCATGCGTAGTAGTACTTTGTTTCGAGGGTTAATAAACTTTCACAATAAGTATGTGAGTTCTTTATGACTAATGTGAGTCCACGGATTATACGCACTCTCACCTTTCTGCAATTTGCTAGCCTCTTTGGTACCGTGCATTGCCCTTTCTCGCCTTGAGATGTGGTGCAAACTTCGCCGGTGCATCCAAACCTCGTGATATGATATGCTCTATCACACATAAGCCTCCCTATATCTTCCTCAAAACAGCCACCATAACTACCTATTATGGCATTTCCATAGCCATTCCGAGATATATTGCCATGCAACTTCCATCATCATCATATACATGACTTGAGCATTCATTGTGATATTGCTTTGCATGATCATATAGCTAACATAGTATTTGTGGCTCAACCACCGTTCATCATTTTTTATACATGTTATGCTAGATCATTGCACATCCTGGTACACCGCCTGATGCATACATATAGAGTCATACTTTGTCCTAGTATCGACTTGTATTATTTTGAGTTGTAAGTAAATAGAAGTGTGATCATCATCATTATTCATTATTAGAGCATTGTCCCAGTGAGGAAAGGATGATGGAGACTATGATTCCCCCACAAGTAAGGATGAGACTCCAGACAAAATAAAAAAGAGAGGCCAAAAAGAGCCCAAGAAAAAAAGGAAATGAAAAAGGAAAATGAAAAAAAAAAGAAAGAAAAATGAGAGAAAAAGAGAGAAGGGGCAATGTTATTATCCTTTTACCACAATTGTGCTTCAGAGTAGCACCAAGTTTTTCATACAGAGAGTCTCCTATGTTGTCACTTTCTTATAATAGTGGGAATTTTTCATTATAGAACATGGCCTGTATATTCTGATGATGGGCTTCCTCAAATGCCCGAGGTCTTCGAGCAAGCAAGTTGGATGCACACTCACATAGTTTCATGTTGAGCTTTCATACACTTATAGCTCTTAGTGCATCCGTTGCATGGCAATCCCTACTCATCACATTGATATCAATTGATGGGTATCTCCATAACCCGTTGATTAGCTGCGTCGATGTGAGACTTTCTTCATTTTTGTCTTCTCCATATTAATTTCTACAACCATATTCTATTCCACCCATAGTGCTATGTCCATGGCTTACGGTCATGTATTACGTGGGGGTTGAAAAAGCTGAAGCACGTTCAAAAGTATGAACCAATTGCTCGACTTATCATCGGGGTTGTGCATGATAAATACTTTGTGTTAAGAAGATAGAGCATGTCAATGATCTATGATTTTGTAGGGATAACGTTCTTTAGCATTGATATTTTGAAAGACATGATTATTTGTTGGGCTGCCTGAGTATTGATGTCTTTATGTGAAATTATAGACTATTGCCTTGAATCACTCGTTTCTTAATATTCACGCCATGATTAGATTATATGATCATGATTATGCTAGGTAGCATTCCACATCAAAAATTATCTTTTTTTTATCATTTACCTACTCGAGGACGAGTAAGAATTAAGCGTGGGGATGCTGATACGTCTACGTCGTATCTATTATTTTTTATTGTTTCATGCCAATATTCTACAACTTTCATATACTTTTGGCAACATTTTATATTATTTTTGGGACTAACATATTGATCCAGTGCCCAGTGCCAGTTCCTGTTTGTCGCATGTTTTTTGTTTCACAGAATATCCATATCAAACGAAGTCCAAACACGATAAAAATTTACGGAGATTTATTTTGGAATATATGTGATTTTTGGGAAGAAGAATCAATGCAAGACGGTGCCCGTGGGCCCCCTGAGGCACCAGGGCGCGCCCTGGGGGGTAGGGCGTGCCATGGTGCCTCGTGAGCCCCTCATAAGTCGGTTGACCCCCCTTCTTTTGCCGCAAGAAAGATAATAACGGGAAAAATTCTTGTTAAATTTTGGTCCGATCAGAGTTACGGATCTCCAAGAATTTAAGAAATGGTTTTCGGTCAGAAAACAGGAACGCGAAACAAAAGAGAACAGAGAGAGAGAGATCCAATCTCGGAGGGGCTCCTGCCCCTCAGCTGCCGACTAGAGGGGAGACCCTCCTCCAATCTAAGGGGGGAGGCCAAGGAATAAGGAGGGGGGCTCTCTGCGCCTCTCTCCCGGTGGTGCCAAAACGCTGTCGGGGAAACCATCGTGACGGTGATCTACACCAACAACTTCACCCCCATCACCACCAAATCTCTCCCCCTCTATGCAACGGTGTAACCTCTCTATTCCCACTATAATTCTCTACTAAAACATGGTGCTTCATGCTTCATATTATTATCCAATGATGTGTTGCCATCCTATGATGTTTGAGTAGATTTGTTTTGTCCTATGGGTTGATTGATGATCGTGATTGGTTTGAGCTGTATGTTTTATTTTGGTGTTGTCTTAAGCATGAGGGATTCCCGTTGTAGGGTGTTGCAATACGTTCATGATTCACTTATAGTGGGCGGCGTGAGTGATGGAAACACATACCCAAGTAAGGGGGTTGTTACATATGTGAGTAAAGATGACTTGATACTTAATGCTATGGTTGGGTTTTACCTTAATGATCTTTGCTAGTTGCGGATGCTTGCTAGAGTTCCAATCATAAGTGCATATGATCCATGTACGGAAAGTATGTTATCTCATACCTCTCTGATAACCCACAAGTATAGGGGATCGTTTGTAGCCTTTTTCAATAAATAAGAGTGTCGAACCCAACGAGGAGCTAAAGGTAGAACAAATATTCCCTCAAGTTCTATCGACCACCGATACAACTCTACACACGCTTAACGTTTGCTTTAGCTAGAACGATGGTCGAGTTGTATCGGTGGTCGATAGAACTTGAAGGGAATATAAATCCTACCTTTAGCTCCTCGTTGGGTTCGACACTCTTATTTATCGAAAAAACTACAATTGATCCCCTATACTTGTGGGTTATCACGGGGACCCTGTGGGTCTTCTGGTACTCCCCCAAAGCTTCTTGGTTCTCTTTTGTTCAAAAAAAAGTCGTCAAAAAGTTTCGCTGCATTTGGACTTCATTTGATATGGATTTTCTGGAAAACCAAAAACAAGCAGAAAACATTAACTGGCACTGGGCACTAGGTTAATATGTTAGTCCACGAAAATCGTATAAAAGCCATATAAAAGTGCACCAAAATCATACAAAATTATAATAAACATGGCATGAATACTTCATAAATTATAGATATGTTGAAGACGTATCAGCATCCCCAAGCTTAATTCCTACTCGTCCTCGAGTAGGTAAATGATTAAATAAATAATTTATGAAGTGTGAATGCTAGCATAGTGCATAAGTTTGATCAATGATAATTTCAATCACTTTTCCTAGCATCATAACAGCAACTCTTTCTCGTAAAACTCATCAAGGTACAGTAGCAATCAATTCACATGTTATGGTTCAAACAATCCATTCTCTTGAAACTTAACAACCTATGTTCTTAGTCACCAAACAATTGCAATTCAACTTATCTTCAACAAAGTCTAAGTAAGAGCTCCACATACTCAATTATCATTTAGTCTTCTATGATTGCTAGTAATCAAAGCATATTTTTAGAACAAATCACATCCACCAAACACAGAGAAAAATAGGGGCTTAATGTTTTGCCTCCCAACTCATCTATCATAGAGATAATTGTCAACAATAATAATTCATGGTCAAATTTGAATGGCCATATGTCCCTAGATCTTTCCCCACCACATGATATTTGCCAACTAGAGAATAATTGAGGTTGAAATGAGAAGGAATACTATTGACTCTTGCATAAAAGTAAATACATAAAGTAAAAGATAGGCCCTTCACAGAGGGAAGCAGAGGTTGTCATGCGCTTTTTATTTTTGGATGTGCAAGCTCTTACTGCAATGGAACGTCACGTTATATTGCCCCGTGTGATAGCAACTTTATTATGCAGTCTATCACTTTTATTTTTTTACCTTCACAAGTTCGTACAATGCTTATTTTCCCTTGCAATAAAAGATCATAAATATTTTAGGAGCAATTTTTATTGCTTTTTGCATCGATGACAACTTACTTGAAAGATCTTATTCAAACCATAGGTAGATATGGTGGACACTCATGGCAACAAACTGGGTTTAAGGGTTTTTGGATGCACTAGTAGTATCTCTAATTAGTATGATTTTTTGGCTAGCAAAAGATCCTAAGCAAGCACCACATATTGGAGGATCCATAATAATATAACTTCTATGCAAATATACCCAAACATAACTCATTACGGTGTCTTCCTTGTCCAACTTCAACTAATTCGCTCAAGTTTGAAAACAATTAATGGGTATTCACAGTCATAAAAGATGTCCAATACAATATATTTATATGTGAAACTTCTCTTCCTTATACTAATCATTCATGAATTGCTTGTATGACCAATATGGTGATTGTCAAGCTTCAATATAGTTCACTTTCTAACCCAAATGTAAAACTACTACTAGACATGATACAAGCATATGTAGCACATATAATTTCAACTTTGTGATATTCAATTCATTCAACAATTTACTCTTAGGATATAAGTGAAGCACAAGAGTAAATGATAAACTACTCCAAAAGGATATAAGTGAAGATCAATGAGTAGTCAAACAATTAAGTAGCTATGTGAGGACTCTCTCATTTATAAATTTCAAATCTTAAGTATTTTATTCAAACAACAAAGAAAACAAAATAAAATTACATTCCAAGAATAGCACCTCTCATGCGAAGAAGCAAAAACCTAGGCTCAACCGATACTAACCGATAATTGTTGTAGAAGAAAGGTGGGATGCCTACCGGGGCATCCCCAAGCTTAGATGCTTGAGACTTCTTGGAATATGAACTTGGAATTCCTTGGGCATCCCCAAGCATGAGATTTCGTGTCTCCTTAATTCCTCTCATACCACGGTTTCCCTAAATCTCAAAAACTTCATCCACACAAAACTCAACAAGAACTCGTGAGATAAGTTAGTATAAATCAATTCAAAACTTTATCATTCTCTGTCGTGGTGGACGACCATCTATGGGGCCATCTAGCCCCTTGTGGTTCGGCTAGGGAGATGCACAAGACGAAAAGAGCGGAATCAACAGAGAACGCGGGGGTTTTTACCCAGGTTCGGGCCACCTTGAGGTGTAAAACCCTACTCCTGCTTTGTATATTGGGTGTGTGAGAGCACAAGTACAAGAAGCGCGTCCCCGGCAAGGTGCGGAGGGAGAGCAACTATGGGTGTGGTTTGTGCAAAGGGTCGATCCCTGTAAACGTTTCCCTAGCCCTCCTTCTATAGCCTAAGGGGTTACTAAGTGGCAAAATAGTAATTATATGTTGATTAGATAGCAAACAGTGCTATCATACCTAACACTACTGGACTAGGACAAAAGCATAAAATGCTTTGTTAGCTGTCGTATGGCAGAGGAGCCCTGGCAAGGTTCCTGCCCCGCTTGCCCAGCTACCTCCTATTACCTCGACACGCCTTCTGGACGGGTGTCATTAAAGGTAAATCTCCTTCCAGCATGCTGCCACATGGCCAACAAATCCCACCTAAGTACCTGAGGGCTCGACACCTGACCGATTAGCAACTAGCTGCCCAATGAGGTGGAGTGCTGGTGGCTGGCGAGAGCTTGCCGGCCCTTCACCTTGTTGGCTCGGACTTGCCGGCATGGGTTACTTTGGGTGTTTATCTTGGTGCTTCGACTCGTTCTTCTCTCTAGTTGTGAGCAACATCTGGGTCTTGAATATTGGTCTTCTCAATCTTGGGCAAGTCTTGACCAGCAGGGAAGTTCCTACCCGTCTGTGCATAAGTCAGGGTATAAAATACCAATGTTTTGTACACCGACAGGAGCCCCCGGGCCTGGGCCATACGTGCTGCCGATGCATCATTGGGCTAGGCCCAAACAATGCACATACATGCAACGGAAAACTGATGTTGTAGTGATGACTTTTTCCTTCTGAGATCTTCTTTGCATCTTCATTAATATGAACTTACGTCCGTCCTTGGCCACCCTCTGGTAAACTTTGTCATCGGGCGGGCGTGTACTGCTCATGCAAAACCAAGGGTGAGCACGCATGTGAGACGCCATTGGGTTCGGCCCGGACAGGCACATGGCCACGCATGGCAAGGAATAACTGCCACATTTTCATTACTTCTCCTTTTACTGCAGGCCCCACGACACATGTTGTACACAAAATGTGGGATTGGTGAAGGGTGGCGGTCATGGGAGTAGTGCGCCGAGCAAGGGAGGCAGGACGTCGGATTGGCGAGACAGGGCGGTTTATGGAGTAATGCGCCCAGCCAGGAATGCAGGGCGCGAGATTGGCGGAATGGGGCGGTTGCGAAAAAATGGTGAAGAGCCAGGCCCCGCACCTCCCCCTATAAAGAGGGGGTTGCGGAGGGCGATGCTCATCCACCTCTCCTCATTCCAATCCCCCAGCATTCGCTACCTCCTTCTGCTTCCTCCTCCTCCCGCATTAGCTGCCGTCATGGCGAGGGGAAAAGGTCAAGCTCGTGCGTCTGCTGTTGTAGCGAGAGCTTCTCCTCGGCATCACGCTTCAGCCCTGACCATGGCCACAGAAGCTGGTTCCAGTGCTCGAGGAGGGGCCATGGCTCAGGGTCGTGGAAAACGCGGTGCTCGGGGCCGGGGTAACCATGGCGGAGCGCTCACTGTTTCACCTCTAGCCAAACCGCCCCCGGCAGAAGGCCATACGGAGGACACGGCGCGCGAGTTCATCATGGAACTGCGTGATCGGCCGCAGAGCTGGCTGCGTCTCCCTCGTCCTTCTACTAGAGTGATGGAAGATAGTCGTCTGCGTGGCTCGTGGCTGCAAGTGGATGGCTGTTGCAACGGCCATGTCTGGGTGACTGTTGAACTCTCTGTCAACGACATCATGTACTTCACGGGCGGTTGGAAATCCTTCGTCCGCGCTCGCTACTTGGGGCAGGGGCATCTTCTTCATTTCAAGCTGGTCGAATCCGACACTCTCGCCCTGAAGTTCTTCGGGGCTTTAGGAGCTCGCCTGGAGTGTTGCGCAGAAAGCTCGAGCAGTAGCGACACCGCTTCCTCCAGCGAAAGCGACGAGGAGGTCGATGACGATGACCTTCCAAGCATCAAGACCAACGATGACGGCTCCGACTCTAGCTGAACACCGGTAGCACCATCATCTTGCTTGCCGGGAGCGAGCTGGGCCTCGCCTAGGCACCCCTTTTGCACTTGATGTAAACCCGGGGAAAAAGGGCTAAGAATATGTTATCGAGCATCCCCTAATAAACATATATTGTTCATTATGCTCAAATGAATGTGTGCCGCCCCCCTCGTTTGTTTTTGTCTTTGTATGACCTCAATCCCACACCCTACGTAGTTTTGGAAACCTAGCAGTGCGCACACTTGCCACGAGCACTTTGAAGAACAGATCCTTAGCAGCCTGCTGGAAGAACCGCCATCGGCAAGATATCTTGTCAGTCTCAATGCGGCTACAAAATCTTGCCGAGTGGACTCGAGGCAAAAATTAGAGAGCTAATGATCACGACAAGGTTCCTCCGCATGTAGGTTTCTAATACAAACATAGGATCATTCAAGGAAATTGCAGAATGTAACAAAGAACTTGTAGTCGAATATTTTTTTGAGTTGTAGGTAAATATAAGTGTGATCATCATCATTATTCATTATTAGAGCATTGTCCAAGTGAGGAAAGGATGATGGAGACTATGATTCCCCCACAAGTCAGGATGAGACTCCGGAAAAAATAAAAAGAAAAGAAAAAAGAGGCCAAAAAGAGCCCAAGAAAAAAAAGAAAATAAAAAAAAGGAAAATGAAAAAAAGAAAGAAAAGAAAAGGAAAAAAATAAGATAAAAATAGAGAAGGGGCAATGTTATTAGGGCCATTTATATTTCTCCCCCTAACTTGAGCCACCACCTGGCATTTGCCCCTAATTTTCAGGTATGCTAAAAAATACCCCTCTGCTGTCAAGTCACCTAATAGAAATGCCCTTGCCGTCCGGTCAAAGGGCTTTGACTGTCTAGTGAATAGTAACATGGTGAACAGTAAAGTCGAAAAAATAGCAAAAAAATAAAAATATATGAAATTTTGTGGGATCGAAGATACTCAAGGGCGCAAGGTGCGTGCAAATTTTGGCACTGTTTGGACATTCCAGGAACTCGTGGCAAAGGAAAAATTGTAAATCTATACGCTGTGAACAGTAAATTTAAAAAAAAACAAGAAAATTTAAAAAAATATGAAATTTTTTGGCATCAAAGAGGCTTGGGTGCGCAAGGCGCTTGCAAATTTTTCTGATCAAATGACATGCGAGGAGCTCTAGCAAAAAAACAAAATAGTGCATTTTTTCAAAGTTTTTCTGCGCCAAATTTTGTTTTTTTCTCCACGAGCTCCTACAATGTGGAAACATAACAAAAATTTGCACGCACCTTGCACACCCCAGCCTCTTTGATGCCAAAAAATTTCAAATTTTTTTGAATTTTCTTACTATTTTTTTAATGTACTGTTCACAGCGTACATATTTACAGTTTTTCCTTTGACACGAGCTGCTGGAATGTCCAAACAGCACGAAAATTTGCACGCGCCTTGCTCCCATGAGTATCCTCGATCCCACAAAATTTCAGTTTTTTTTATTTTTTTTGCTATTTTTTTCGAATTTACTGTTCACCAGACGGTCAAACCCCTTTGACCGGACGATAACGTCATAGAAGGGCATTTCTGTAAGGTGACTTGATGGCAGTGGGGTATTTTTGAGCATACCAGAAAATTAGGGGCAAATGCCAGGTGGTGGCTCAAGTTAGGGGGAGAAATGGAATTGTCCCATGTTATTATCCTTTTACCACACTTGTGCTTCAGAGTAGCACCATGTTTTCCATATAGAGAGTTCCTATGTTGTCACTTTCTAATACTAGTGGGAATTTTTCATTATAGAACATGGCTTGTATATTCCGATGATGGGCTTCCTCAAATGCCCGAGGTCTTCGAGCAAGCAAGTTGGATGCACACCCACTCAGTTTCATGTTGAGCTTTCATACACTTATAGCTCTTAGTGCATCCGTTGCATGGCAATCCCTACTCATCGCATTGATATCAATTGATGGGTATCTCTATAGCCTGTTGATTAGCCGTGTCGATGTGAGACTTTCTTCATTTTTGTCTTCTCCATATTAATCTCTACAACCATATTCTATTCCACCCATAGTGATATGTCCATGGCTTGCGCTCATGTATTGCGTGGGGGTTGAAAAAGCTGAAGCGCGTTAAAAAGTATGAACCAATTGCTCGACTTATCATCTGGGTTGTGCATGATAAATACTTTGTGTTAAGAAGGTAGAGCATGTCAAGGCTCTATGATTTTCCAGGATAACATTCTTTAGCATTCATATCTTGAAAGACATGATTGTTTGTTGGGATGCCTTAGTATTGATGTCTTTATGTGAAATTATAGACTATTGCCTTGAATCACGTGTGTCTTAATATTCACACCATGATTAGATTATATGATCAAGATTATGCTAGGTAGCAGTCCACATCAAAAATTATCTTTTTTTTATCATTTACCTACTCGAGGACGAGCAGGAATTAAGCTTGGGGATGCTAATATCTCTCCGTCGTACCTATAATTTTCTTTATTGTTTCATGCCAATATTCTACAACTTTCATATACTTTTGGCAACATTTTATATTATTTTTGGGACTAACATATTGATCTAGTGCCCAGTTCCAGTTCTTGTTTGTTGCATGTTTGCAGAATATCCATATCAAATGAAGTACATATGCGATAAAAATTTACAGAGATTTATTTTGGAATATATGTGATTTTTGGGAAGAGGAATCAACGCAAGACGGTGCTCGTGGGCCCCATGAGGCACCAGGGTGTGCCCAGGGGGGTAGGGCGCGCCATGGTGCCTCGCGAGCCCCTCGTAAGTCGGTTGACACCCCTTATTTCGCCGCAAGAAAGATAATATCGGGAAAAAATCTTGTTAAAATTTAGCCCGATCGGAGTTATGGATCACCAAGAATTTAAGAAATGGTTTTTGGTCAGAAAACAGGAATGCGAAACAGAAGAGAACAGAGAGAGAAATCCAATCTTGGAGGGGCTCCTGCCCCTCCGCCGCCATGGAGGCCATGGACCAGAGGGGAGACCCTCCTCCCATTAGGGGGAGGCCAAGGAAGAAGAAGGAGGGGGGCTCTATGCCCCTCTCTCCCGATGGCGCCAGAACACCGCCGGGGCAACCATCGGTATGATGATCTACACCAACAACTTCGTCGCCATCACCACCAACTCTCTCCCCCTCTATGCAGCGGTGTAACCTCTCTATTCCCGCTATAATTCTCTACTTAAACATGGTGCTTCATGCTTCATATTATTATCCAGTGATGGGTTGCCATCCTATGATGTTTGAGTAGATTCGCTTTGTCCTATGGGTTGATTGATGATTGTGATTGGTTTGAGTTATATATTTTATTTTGGTGCTGTCCTATGGTTCCCTTCGTGTCGCGCAAGCGTGAGGGATTCCCATTGTAGGGTGTTGCAATACGTTCATGATTCACTTATAGTGGGCGGCGTGAGTGATGGAAACACATACCCAAGTAAGGGGGTTGTTGCGTATGGGAGTAAAGAGGACTTGATACTTAATGCTATGGTTGGGTTTTACCTTAATGATCTTTGGTAGTTGCGGATGCTTGCTATAGTTCCAATCATAAGTGCATATGATCCATCTACAGAAAGTATGCTAGCTCATGCCTCTCCCTCATATAAAATTGCAATAATGATTACCGGTCTAGTTACCGATTGCCTATGGACAAATCTTTCTCTTGTGTTACAGAATCTTTCTACTAAACAACTAAATTCTATTATCTTGCAAATTACTCCTAGTTTTATTTCCACTAAGTACGTCTAGTTTTATTCTTGCAAACTTATCCTTACACCTGCAAAATAGTTTCATACTTGTTCTAGGTAAAGCAAACATTAAGTGTGCATACAGTTGTATCGGTGGTCGATAGAACTTGAAGGGAATATAAATCCTACCTTTAGCTCCTCGTTGGGTTCGACACTCTTATTTATCGAAAAAGCTACAATTGATCCCTTATACTTATGGGTTATCATGGGGCCCCTGTGGGTCTTCTGGTACTCCCCCAATGCTTCTTGTTTCTCTTTTATTCAAAAAAAAATTGTCAAAAAGTTTCACTACATTTGGACTTCATTTGATATGGATTTTCTGGAAAACCAAAAACAAGCAGAAAACAACAACTGGCACTGGGCACTAGGTCAATATGTTAGTCCATGAAAATCATATAAAAGCCATATAAGTGTGCACCAAAATCATACAAATTATAATAAACATGGCATGAGTACTTCGTAAATTGTAGATACGTTGGAGACGTATCAGCATCCCCAAGCTTAATTCCTGCTCGTCCTCGAGTAGGTAAATGATAAAAGAAATAATTTATGAAGTGTGAATGCAAGCATAGTGCATAAGTTTGATCAATGATAATTTCAATCACTTTTGCTAGCATCATAATAGCAACTCTTTCTCATAAAACACATCAAGGTATAGTAGCAATCAATTCACATGTTATGTTTCAAACAATGCATTCTCTTGAAACTTAACAACCTTTGTTCTTAGTCACCAAACAATGGCATTTCAACTTATCTTGAACAAAGCATAAGTAAGAGCTCAACATACTCAATTATCATTTAGTCTTCTATGATTGCTAGTACTCAAAGCATATTTTTAGAACATATAACATCCATCGAACACAGAGAAAAATAGGGGCTTAATGTTTCGCCTCCCAACTCATTTATCATAGAGATAATTGTCAACAATAATACTTCATGGTAAAATATATTTGAATGGCCATATGTGCCTGGATCTTTCCCCACCACATGAAACTTGCCAACTAGATAACAATTGAGGTTGAAATGAGAAGGAATACTATTGACTCTTGCATAAAAGTAAATACATAAAGTAAAAGATAGGCCCTTCACAGAGGGAAGCAGAGGTTGTCATGCTCTTTTTATTTTTGGATGTGCAAGCTCTTAATGCAAAGGAACATCACGTTATATTGCCCCTTGTGATAGCAACCTTTATTATGCAGTCCGTTGCTTTTATTTCTTTACGATCACAAGTTCATACAATGCTTATTTTCCCTTGCAATAAAAGATCATACATATTTTAGGAGCAATTTTTATTGCTTTTTGCACCGATGACAACTTACTTGAAAGAACTTATTCAATCCATAGGTAGATATGGTGGACACTCATGGAAAGAAACGGGGTTTAAGGGCTTTTGGATGGACAAGCAGTATCTCTACTTAGTACGATTTTTTGGTGAGCAAAAGTTCCTAAGCAAGCACCACATGTTGGAGGATCCATAACAATATAACTTCTATGCAAATATACCCAAACATAACTCATTACGCTGTCTTCCTTGTCCAACTTCAACTAATTCGCTCAGGTTTGAAAATAATTAATGGGTATTCACAATCATAAAAGATGTCCAAGATAATATATTTATATCTAAAAGTTCTCTTCCTTATACTAATCATTCATGAATTGCTTGTATGACCAATATTGTGATTGTCAAGCTTCAATAGATTTGACTTTCCAACCCCATTGTGAAACTACTACTAGACATGATACAAGCATATGTAGCACATATAATTTCAATTTTGTGATGTTCAATTCATTCAACAAGTTACTCTTAGATATAAGTGAAGCACAAGAGTAAATGATAAACTACTCCAAAAAGATATAAGTGAAGAGAAGTGAGTAGTCAAACAATTAAGTAGCTATGTGAGGACTCTCTCTGATATAAACATCTCAGATCTTAAGTATTTTATTCAAACAACAAACAAAACAAAATAAAATGACATTCCAAGAATAGCACCTCTCATGCGAAGAAGCAAAAACCTAGGCTCAACCGATACTAACCGATAATTGTTGAAGAAGAAAGGTGGGATGCCTACCGGGGCATCCCCAAGCTTAGATGCTTGAGGCATCTTGGAATATGAACTTGGGATGTGTTGGGCATCCCCAAGCTTGAGATTCTGTGTCTCCTTAATTCCTCTCATACCACGGTTTCCCTAAATCTCAAAAACTTCATCTGCACAAAACTCAACAAGAACTCATGTCGGTGTACTAGGTATTGGGCCATTAGTACCCCGTACTTGTGCACGGGCAGTTATAGTGTAAGTGCATCTAGTGCCCCTTAGTGATTTTGGTGTATTGAAGACTTATAGGTTAAGGGACTAATGCGTTTGTGAGTGTACACAGGTCTATAAGTCTATGAGGAGTTTGTTATTTACGATGAATGTCGGCCCCTAAAAATGAATGTCTTCAACTGAAGATTTTGGTTTTCTTGAAGACTTTGAAAGTGAAGAAATTGGTGTGACCCTGAAGACTTGATATTCATGCGAGGATTATGAAGCGTGAAGACTTTTGTTTTTGTAGTTTCATTTTCTTCTTCTTGAGTCATAGGAAACACCGTACTGTCAAAGGGGGTCGAGGTAAAACTAAGGAAAAGTTTCCAAGTGATGCTCAACTCAAAATCCTACACCTACCCAATCCTTTCGAGTGAAGCCATTGGAAATCTCATTTAGTTTAGTCAAGTTCTTCAGTGACAGAGACGAAGTTCTTCTGTTCTCTGAGGAATTTGTTCTGACTGAGGAGTTAAGATTTCGCCAGTGCGGAATGCCTACAAGTGAGGAACATGATAGCCCTGAGGAATTTGATACTCAAATATCCGACCGTTGCTGTGCTGCGCGCCAGCTGTCCAAATATCCTACCCACCTAACGGTCATATCATTGAAGGGCATTTATGTCTTATCATGTCGGGCTGCTCCCTAGGCTATAAATAGCCGCCCCTTCAACCACTAGCTGGTTGGCTGCACCGAGAAATAGATTGACACTTGTCATTTAGAGCATCCCATCCTCCGAGGACTTTGAGCGAAAATCATCAAGTGAGGAAAAACCCAAAAAACCAAACACCTACAAACCCAAAGTGATTGAGCATCACTGAAGAGATTGTTCCTGTGTGGAACCGACGCTTGTTACCTTTGAGGACTGTGCATCCTCCAGACGGTTAGGCGTCATGGTCTAGAGCATCCAAGAGGAAATTGTGGATTGCCGAGTGACCGAGTATGTGAAGGTTTGGAAGTCACCTGAAGACTTACCACGAGTGATTGGGCGAGGTCTGTGTGACCTTAGCTCAAGGAGAATACGGTGAGGACTGTGTGTCCGGGACTGTGTGTCCTCAGGTTTAAATACCTAGCCGCTCTAACCAGACGTACAACTGTCACAGCAGTTGGAACTGGTCTACCAAATCATTGTCTTCACCGAGCTACTGGTTCTATTTCCTCAACCCTTTCATTTCCTCGCATACTTGCTATGTATTTGATCATTACTATTTGAAGACTTTGACTGAAGACTTTCTTAATTTCCTCAGTTCAATTTCTTCAGTCAGTTTGTCTTCAGCCTGTTTATCCTGTGTTTACGCTACTCGTACTCTGTGCTTGTTTTCATTTCATCATGATGACTGTGCTACTGCTCTGTTATGCTTGCATCTGAGTACTTATTCCGCTGCTAAGTAGTTCGTCGCTTAGGAATTTCCTCACCTTGAAATTCCTCAGTGACGAATTTGTAAAAATCGCCTATTCACCCCCCCTCTAGTCGATATAACGCACTTTCAATTGGTATCAGAGCAAGGTACTCCCTTGTTCTGTGTGATTTTGGTTTAACCACCTGGAGTTTTAGTTATGTCGACTGCAGGCATGATCAAGGTCTCGGCTGGGTGTCCTACCTTCGATGGGACGGACTACCCCTACTGGAAGAACAAGATGCGCATGCATCTTGAGGCAATTGACAACGATCTCTGGTATGTTGTGGAAAATGGTGTTCCCTCTGTCACTCCTTCCGTAAACGCTGCTGATGTGAAGAGATTCAAGCAACTCGACTCTCAAGCGAAGAATATCATATGTGGCCATCTGAGCAAAGGGCAGTATGGCAGAGTGAGTGCTTTGGAGACAACTAAGCTTATCTGGGATAGGCTGTCCAACGTCAATGAAGGAGTCTCAACTCAATGTGACTCTCGAGTTGACGTTCTTCGCAATCTCTTCAACCGCTTCAAAAGACTCGACAACGAAAATGTTCAGCAAACCTTTGATCGCCTCACTGACATTTCAAACGAGCTTCAAGCACTGGGTGCCACTGACATCACCGACCATGAAGTGGTGAAGAAATTGCTGAGGTCACTCGATTCTTCATTCGATACACTGGCACTGATGATTCAAGAACGTGGAGACTACAAGTCACTTGATCCTGCTGACATTCTTGAGAGGCTGAACACTCATGAATTCCAACTAGCTAAGAAGAGAGATCTCTACGGACCGAGCTATGGTAGATCTCGTGCACTGAAGGCCAAGGCAGTCTCTGAATCTGAAGATGAAGATTCTGGTAGCAGCCTTGGTGATCCTGAAGAACTGAGTCAGGAGCTAGCAATGCTCGTGGGGAAATTCCAGAAGTTCTCTAGACATGGCCGATTTGGAAAATCCTCAAGAGGTGATGACATGAAATCAGATTCCTCATCCCGTGACTACAAGAAGAGAACTTGCCATAAATGCAAGAAACCTGGTCACTACATTACTAATTGTCCTCAGTGGGAGAAGGAATCAAAGAAGAAGAAATACAAGGATGATAGTTCAGATGACTCTAAGAAGAAGAAGAAATCTTCAAAGTCCTCATCGTCAAAATCTTCAAAGTCTTCATCTCACAAGAAGAGCAGCTCCAAGAAAGCTCGGGCATTCATTGGCATGGAAATGGACTCTGAAGCTGAATCTGAGGAACATGAGGAAGAGGAGCATCTGAGGAGTCAGACTCTGGTGTGGCGAGCCTAGCCCTCACTACTGCTTATGTTAGCAAGTCCATCTTCAACACTGAGGAAAATGGCTTCCCCAACACTGCTGATGACGGCAATGATGACTATGCTCCCACCTATTGCTTCATGGCAAAAGGTGCCAAGGTACTCAAATATCCCTCCTCTGAATCAAGTGAGGATGAATCTGATGATAACCTCAAACCCAGCTATTCCAAACTTGCTAATATTGCTGTTAAACAACAAAAGGCTTTGGAAAAGGTTCAAAATATGCTAGACAAAAGCGATGATCTGTTAGGTGAGGAAATGGATCAAACTCAAACACTGACTGATAATCTTCAGCAACTACAGTCTAAGTTTGACACCCTTCAAGGTCGTCATGAAACTCTCTTAGCCGATCATGAGAAGCTTTCTTATGAATTTCTTCAAAGAAAGCAAGATCTTGAGAAGCTAAAGGTGAGTCATGAAGATCTTCAGAATGAAAATGATTCTTTGCTTGCTCAACAGATCAGTTCCGCTCAGGAAGAATTTATTCCACCATGCTTGAAGTGCATTGAATGTGAAACTGCTAATTCTTCACCTGAATGTTCAAATGCTTCTATTGCTCCAAATTCTTCAACTATCTCTGTGGTCACAAATTCCTCATCTAAGGATACCACTAGTATCACTGACGAAAATGCAGGGTTGAAGGAATTGTATGTGACAGGCATGTACAAAAGCCTCAAAGGGCATCAGACTCTTTGTGATGTGCTCAAAAAGTAGATCTTGAACAGGAACCCTAGGAAAGAGGGTATTGCCTTTGAAAGGAAACTCAATGCTGATGGAACCTACTAGAAACCTGAGCAGTATCCCAAAACCTCATGGGTTGCTGCGAAGGGACCTCCCGTAGATCCATCCACTTTATCTGGCTTTACTTGTGAATCCTCATATTCATCTGATGAGTCATTTGACTCCAACTATAAACTGTTCAAAAATCAGAATGGTGAGGTATTTGCTAGATATGTTGGATCTAACTGCAGGAATGGTCCCCCTATGAAGAAAATCTGGGTTCCCAAAAGGTGCCTTGAAAGTCTTCAGGTGAATGTCCTCATGACACCACCTGTGAAGAATAAGAACCCCAGATCAAATTCTTCACATGGACCAAAGTCTTCATATGGATCCAAGTCCTCTTATGGATCAAATTCCTCACATGGATCCAAGTTCTCTCATGATCATCACCATGCTAATGCTTCTGTTTCGCAGGGAAAATCTAAGAGTTCTGATTATGTGCATTATTCTTCAAATCATTATATTCATAAGTCCTCGAAGAATTTCTTTGCTTACTCATATGTCTATGCTAATCCCTCTCCTGTGAAACGAAGCACTCTGGCTTCAATGCCACCTTTCTCTTATGGAGTTCGCAGAATGATGAACTCTTTGCCACCCCTCCAGATGTGGGTGGTGAAGAAAAAGAACTAATCTCTTATGCAGGGTCAGGTCTCCAGACGAACTAAACCGTCTGAAGAATTTGCTGGAGACCTGAAATGCTTGAAAGGACGCAAGCTAATCATGAAGAAATGATTTATTCATTTCTCACGTCCTCACATTGCTATATATATACATATGTTGCTTTAATTGATGAAATATGTCTGATGAATTTGATGTCATATTCTTCACTCTGAAGTATATGAGTTCGTAAGATGCACTAATTCATCTGCAGGATGATTTACCCAAAGCTACTGAGTGGGTCCTCGATAGTGGATGTACAAATCACATGACCGGTGACAAGAGCTTACTGATGAACACTCCTTTATCTCCATCACACTTGAAGCATATCACCTACGCTGACAAAGGCAAAAGCAAGGTATTGGGTCTAGGTAGGGTTGCAATCTCAAAGGATCGACACATGGATAAAGTCATGCTTGTCGAGTCCCTCGGATTCAACCTCATGTCTATCTCAATGCTTTGTGATCTTGATATGGTTGTTGTCTTTGGCAAATATCGTTGCTTGGTGCTCATGGAATCTGACAATTCCAAAGTCTTCAAAGGCTTTAGGAGAGGAGACTTGTATATTGTTGATTTCTCTACAGGACCACAGCCTGCCACTTGTCTACTTGCTAAAGCTTCAGAAGGCTGGCTATGGCATCGACGACTGGGTCATGCTGGCATGAGGAACTTACACACGCTCGTGAAGAAAAAGCACGTCATTGGCATCGAGGGTGTCAAATTCCTCAAAGATCATCTTTGTGGGGCTTGTGAGGCTGGAAAGATGACCAGAGCCAAGCACCCCTCGAAGACCATCATGACTACTTCTCGTCCTTTTGAATTGCTTCATATGGATCTCTTTGGCCCTACTCATTATGCCACACTAACAAATGCAGCATCTCTATATGGCTTTGTCATTGTTGATGACTATTCTCGTTACACATGGGTGCATGTCATTACTTACAAAACTGAAGTGCAGGAAGTCTTTAGACGATTTTCCTCAAGGGCTTTGACGAATTTCGGCGTGAAGATCAAGCATATACGTAGTGACAATGTGACCGAGTTCAAGAATACTGGTCTTGATGACTATCTCGATGAACTTGGTATTACTCATGAGCTATCTGCCCCATACACTCCTCAGCAGAATGGCGTTGTGGAGCGCAAGAACAGGACTCTTGTTGAGATGGCTCGCACCATGCTTGATGAATACAAGACACCTCGTCACTTCTGGCCTGAGGCAATTGATACTGCATGCCACATCATCAACAGGGTATATCTTCACAAATTCTTCAAGAAGACCTAATATGAACTCCTCACTGACAAGAAACCCACTATGAGTTATTTCAAAGTCTTCGGTGCTAAATGTTGGATTAGAGATCCTCATCACAATTCTAAATTTGCACCGAAAGCACATGAAGGTTTTATGCTTGGTTACAGAAAGGACTCGCACACCTACAGGGTCTTCAACACCTATCACAACAAGGTTGTTGAAACTGTAGATGTGCGGTTCGATGAGACTAACGGCTCGCAAAGAGAGCACCTACCTCCTGTGCTAGATGAAAAGACGCCTGAGGAAACCATCAAGTTCAAAGCTACTGAGGATGTCATTCCTACTGAAGAATCTGCTGAAGAAATCATTCCAGAACATGAAGAACAGCATGCTAGTGCACCTGAAGAAAATGGCTCTGAAGAAAATGCTGAGCCAAATCAAAGTCGTCAACCTGCTCATCCTCGCGTTGCAAATGAAGTACAGATTGAGAGAATCATCAACGACATCAATGCACCAGGTCCTCTGACTCGCTCAAAAGCTTCACATTTATCTAACTTTTGTGGGCATTTTGCTTTCGTCTCCATCACAGAGCCCACCAAAGTTGATGAGGCATTTCTGGAGCCTGAATGGATTCAAGCAATGCAAAATGAATTACGTCAATTCAAGCTGAACAATGTATGGGAGCTTGTCAAGCGACCGGACCCATGCAAGCACAATATCATCGGTACCAAATGGATCTACTGCAACAAGCAAGATGAAAATGGCCTAGTGGTGAGGAACAAGGCTCGTCTTGTGGCTCAAGGCTACACACAGGTTGAAGGAATTGATTTCGATGAAACTTTTGCACCTGTTGCTAGACTTGAGGCTATTCGCATATTGCTTGCTTATGCTAACCATCATAATATCATCTTATATCAAATGGATGTGAAAAGTGCATTCCTCAATGGTAAGCTTGAGGAAGAAGTATATGTTGCTCAACCCCCAGGTTTTGAAGATCCTAAGCATCCTGACAAAGTCTTCAGACTCAATAAGGCCCTCTATGGCCTCAAGCAGGCCCCTCGGGCGTGGTATGATACTTTGAAGGAATTCCTCATGAAGAAAGGCTTCAAACCCGGCTCACTCGACCCAACTCTCTTCACCAAAACCTATGATGATGAATTATTCGTGTGCCAAATATATGTTGATGATATTATCTTTGGCTGTACTAACCAACATTACAGTGACAAATTTGCTTACATGATGAGTGAGGAATATCAAATGTCCATGATGGGAGAATTGAAATTCTTCTTAGGTCTTCAAATTCATCAACAACGCAATGGCATCTTCATTTCTCAAGAGAAATACCTCAAGGACGTTCTGAGGAAATTCGGTATGCAAGAATGCAGAGGCGTCAAAATCCCTATGCCCACAAATGGCCATCTATGCACTGATGAAAATGGAATAGACTTCGAAGGTATACCGCTCCATGATTGGCTCTTTATTGTACCTATGTGCATCTAGGCCGGATATTATGCTTAGTGTTTGCATGTGTGCCCGTTTTCAAGCTACACCGAAGGAATCACACCATAAGGCTGTGAAACATATTCTTCGATATCTAGCTCACACTCCAACACTTGGATTATGGTATCCCAAGGGCTCGGTTTTTGATCTCATTGGATATTCTGACTCTGACTATGCTGGTGATCGTGTGGACCGCAAGTCAACTTCAGGCACATGCCATTTCCTCGAACAATCCTTAGTATGTTGGTCCTCGAAGAAGCAGAACTGCGTATCACTCTCTACTACTGAAGCTGAGTATATTGCTGCTGGTTCTTGCTGTGCTCAATTGCTATGGATGAAGCAAACCCTCAAGGACTACGGCATCAATGTGAAGAATGTGCCACTCTTCTGTGACAATGAGAGTGCCATCAAGATTGCTCATAACCCAGTTCAGCACTCGAAGACAAAGCACATCGAGATTCGTCATCATTTTCTTCAAGATCATGTGTTGAAGGGTGACATCTCTATTGATCCCGTGAAGTCTGAAGAACAACTAGCGGATATCTTCACAAAGCCCTTGGATGAGAAGAGATTTAGCAAATTGCGGTGTGAGCTAAATATCTTAGAATCTTCGAATGTCCTTTGAAAAGGACACACATCCTAACACTTATGCAAATTGATGAATTAGATGTGCAACACACGAAGAAACGTTTTTCTTCAATCAATGAAGACTAACCCTCTAAGTGTGAAGAAATTAATGAAGAATTCGATTCTCAGAGCCCTACGACAATTGTACGTGGTGTCTGAAATCATCATTCTTACACGGTGGGTCACGCCACCACAAAAAGTTGAAAATCTTCAAAATTTGAGTTTTTCATCATTGTGCAAATTCTTCAAATTTTCAAATTCTTCAACTTTGCAAAATCTTCACTCTTTCCATCTGTGTTCTTCATTGAATATATATAAATTTGAGTTTTCTATCCTCTACAGCATTCACTTATTGCTAATTCTTCAAGTTGTTTTTTTTCTTCTAAGTGAATGTGATCGGACCCTTTCCCCCTCTATGCTAAACTCAATCCAGTCCGTTCACAAATTCTTCATGTGCGTTCTATTTGAAACCCGTTCAAAGTCTTCACTATGTCCTTGACAGCTAAAGAATTTGCGAATGAAACATTAAAATATTCTTATCTGAATTTTCGGCTTTTGCCGCTCAAACCGTTCCATATCCCTCGATAAGATTTATCTATTCACCCGCGATCAAACACGATCTCCACTTCACAGTATGTGGGTGACACATGTCGCTAGGATGAGAAGGGTCAGGGGCATGTTCGTCCATTTTCCTCGGACAGGCGGTTTTTCACCTCGGCTATAAATACCCCTCACCCTCCTCAGATTTCTCCTCCTGCTCGATCTCACTCCCCTCGCTCGAGCTCTCAGACCTAGCGCCGCTGCTACATTCCATCGTCGCCGGTGAGGAAGAGCTTCACTGCCTCGACCTCGTCGCCGTTGTACTCACGCCGGCCGCGGAAATCTTCACTCCGCCGCCGCCGTAGCTGTTTTCCATCGCCAAGTTAGGGCGTGGAAGATCTGAACGGACGAACTTCTCCACTGCTACTCTCAGTTCGTTGTGTTCTTCGTCAAGGGTAAATAAAATTTATTTTTACTGCCCTTGTTGATTCTGATGATTTCCACAAAATCTTGAAAAGGTGTTTATTCTTCAACTTTCATGTTCTTAAACACCAACTTGCTTCTATCCTTGATCAGTTTCTCTAAGCAACATTTTTCTTCAAGATTCCTCAATTGTGTGGATTTTCAATCTACACAACTCTGGAACCTAAGTCAAAATGCTTAGTGAAATTCCTCAAGACACCTCTGGTCAAATTCCTCAAACTTGATACTTTTGAAAATCTTCTGAGAACGCATATGACCTCTCCAATACTCTTCGCACCTATATTCTATTCACAGGTACACATGTCCGCTGCTGAATCTCTTGGTTCTCATCAACTTAACTCATTTGTAGCGTTCCTTGAAGAAAAATTGCATACCTCATCAGAAAATTCGATTGTTCAAAATCCTCAAGTGAAGAAAATGGCTGATGGTAAAAGACCTCAGAAGGGAGGAAAAAGTCCAGAAACAAATACTGCTTTTGAGATCCCTGATGACATCTATGATGAATATTGTACTCCTGATGAAGCAACTCATGGCAAGGAGAACAAAAATCAGCGCAAAGTGCGCATTCAGAAGATTGAGAGGAGATGGGCAAGAGAATGGAGGGAATATCGCTATGTCACTCCCAAGTACATGAAGAAATTCGCTGTTAACCCTCCATATCCAAGACCTCCATTGGCTCCTTGCCAAGAAGCTGATCCCACTAGCATCAGAAGAGGTGAGGAATTTCCTCAGGAGTTGGCTAAGCGTCAAGCCAAGCTGGCCAAAGTGGCTAAAGAGGCAGTGAAGAAATTCAATGAAGATTCTGTTGCTGCCGCCGCTGAGGCCTCTGCTACCAAGCCTAAGAAGGCTATGCTGAAAAAATCAGCTGTCAAGACAAGTTCCTCAGCTGCAATGCCCTCACGGCCAAGCTCTTCAATGTCCTCACGGCCAAGCTCTTCAAAGCCCTCACGGCCTGTTCCTCAAGCAAATTCCTCGAAAGCAGCTCCAACTCCCTCAGTTGCAAAATCCTCAGCTGCTCCTGCAAAGTCCTCAGCACCTGTGCATCTTGCCACATGCCAAAGGACTATTGGAATCTCAATTGCTTCAGGAGTCTGTGCAAGTTCTTCAGCTCCACCTCAGTCTTCAACAACTCCGACCTTGCTGAAGAAAAAGGCCACTGCTGGACGAGGCACAAGGCCAAGTCCTCACAAGAAGCAAGTCGCCTTTCAGGTTCCGTCAAGCGAAGACGAAGCTGATGATGAAGAATTAGCTGAGATCATCAGAGATCGACAACAAAGGGCCTCTAGTGCCAAAGGCAGTGCTGTGCCCCTCATGCTGGATCCAAGGAAGATCCTTGATTTCATCGATCTATGGCACAAGGATCCAAATACACCTTTGCCTGAATTAAACCTCACTCCTGGTCAAAGTCACATGTTGACGGCCTTCATAAATGAAGAGAAATGGAAATTTGAAAAGGCCAGGCAGGTGAAGAAGGCTCAGTACAAGAAGGAGCATTTTCTGAAGAACAATGTTGTGAAAATGTCTCCTGAAGAACTTGTGACTATGCAGGCTGAGATCAAAGCACTCAGTGATGAATTTCATGCATTCCGTGCAGATTGGCTAGGTGCCAAAGTCAGATTCGTGAGAATGGCAAAAGGATTTACTCCAAGTGTTGCAGCTTCATCGCAACCCAAATTTCCTCAGACTGGAACATCTGTTCAGTCTGCTGAAGAAAATGAAAGCGCCAGAGCTGCTGAAGAAATTCCAGTCTCTGAAGAAAATGCCAGGGAAACCTCCAATATTGCGCCTGAAGAGCAATCCAGGCCAGTTGAAGCTTCCGCTACTGTGCCTGAGGAATCTGAACAAGCCAGGGCAACTGCATCAGTTGTGCCTGAAGAAATTCAACCAATTTCCTCTACTCCTCCTGCACCGACGACAAGCATCAACCTTCCTTCTGCAATAGAAGCAAAGAAAACCAAAACTGCGGAGCGAGCAGCTGTGAAGAAAAGGAAAGCATCTGCATCTTCAGAGTCTTCAGCTCCCAAGAAATTGAAGACTTTGACGAGTTCATCTGAAAACCCAATTGATGCTATTCCAATATCAAGCATGCCATCAAAGGAGATCATTCCCTTTGGTGAGGAATATGAAATTCCATGTAAATCTGATGAAGAAGATCCTTCTGCTGCTTCGACAGAGCAGATGGATGAAGAAATTGAAGTGGATACTTTCCCTTCAACCCCACTGGTATCATCGCCCATGCCTCAGTTCACAGCTGAAGAGGCAGGCGTCGAAGAAATTGAAGAAGATGAGGATGTGGATATTGGGTCTACAACACCTATTCTAAATGATGACTTTTGGGAAAGTCATCACCCCAATTCACCTCTGACAACCCCTCTACATCAAGTTCCTCAGTCCCCTGTGCCAACTGAAGAAATTCATACGGGCTCTGATGAACTTCAAGCTTCACTTCATTCTATTCCTGAAGAAGTTCCAGTCACTAGCGCTGATGTACATATGTCTGAAGAAATGGAGGCCAAGGCTGCTGCTGAAATTCCTCAGCCTGTGGCTCCAGTGGCTATACCTCAAGAGGCTGTAAATTCTTCAACTGTTAATCTTCAGCCCAAGCCACAGAACCCTCACTCCAAGAAGCAGAAGTTTAATGCTGAGGATTTCTTCAATGAGCACATATTCTTCACTGACTACAATCCCTATGACTCTGCTCGACTTCGTCGCAAGCGCTTCTGGACTGCAAGCCAGATGAACTTCTATTCCTCATTGTTGTTTGATAAGGATAAGATCTTTGAACATGAGCAAATTCCTCATGTAGATATGGAATCGCTGCCCTGCTTTACCCCAGTCCTTAGTGTTCTTCATGACGCTGGGTTACTCAATTTCTACACCGACATCTGCGATTGGAATGAAGAACTCATTCTTCAATTCTTCGCCACGCTGCACATTACTGGAAATGTTGATGATGTCAATTCATGGGTATTGGACTGGATGACTGATAATACTCATTTGAAAGCACCGGCCTCTGAATTGCTTCATGCCGTCCCAGTCAGTCCTCCCACTGAAGGTGCAAGGCTTCTCTATGTTGAACCTGAACTGTCTGATCATCTGATGCAAGTGCTGATGAAGGCTTTGAAGCCAGGCCAAGCTCCAAGGACCAAATTCCTTGTCAAGGAATTGCTCTATGTGCCAAGGACAGTTTATCGCATATTGACCAAAACCCTCAGTCCAATCAAGGGCCACAACTCTGATGACGAAGAGGTTGTTGGCATTATGAAGAATCTGCTGTTCAATATCATTCATGGTATTCCTATCAACTACCACGATTTCTTCATGAGGACTTTGGCCAATGCTGCTCTGTCACCTTTTGAGTTGAAGCCTTATGCTCCCTGGTTCATGAAGTTCATCAGATCAAGGTCTTCAATTCATTATAAGGCTGATTTTCAAAATCATCTCAGCTATTTGCCCCCTATTGAAGTCCTCAAACGGACTATTTCCTCAGCTGACGAGAAGGGCAAGGCTGTTGTTATTGATGAACGTACTCGTCCATTGGATGGACAGTTTCGCAAAGCTACTTCCTATTCCACCAATGATGACTCTGCAACTCTAGATTCTGCCGCCAAAGCTTCAGAACATCATCCTCAAGCCACAGCTCCGCGTGTGATGACTGATCGTGAACTTCTCCTTAGTCTTCATCAGAAAGTTGATCAAAATCACAAGTGGGTCAAGCGTCAGTTTGGTGCAATTCTTCAGAACATGACAGTCACTCAAAATACTGTGAAGAAGAATCACTACTACTTGCATGAAGTTTTTGACCGCACTTGGGCCATTCTGTCTAATCTTCATAGTGCTGAAGAACTCAAGGAGATGGGATTCCAACAGGACTTTGACTGGTCTCAGCCACCTTCGAAGAAATTCAAGAAAGTCAAAGTTCCTCAGCTTGTTGCCAGTTCATATTCTTCATCGCGCGAGACGGATGAAGCTGAAGACTTGAACGACACTGCGGCAGGCCCTACCTCAACGGACGACCCCAACAATGCTGGCGCTCCTCCATCGACATCATGATGATATTCTTCAGGGGCGTTAGTCCTCATTTTTCGTCCCTTTTTGTCATTTGATGGCAAAGGGGGAGAAATTTGAGTTAGTCTTCAAGCGGGACTTATATATGAGCTATATCTCTGTTAAGTTACAACTCTTGCTTTTCTGAGGTGTTTGTTCTGATGAGTTGTAAACTTAAGTCCTATGGTGGTCTGATACTTTTGCTCTATTTTTCTGCATGCTATTTCCTCAATACCATAATGCACGCATGCTGAATTTCGTCAGACACCATATTTCATCATGCATTTCAAATTCTTCATATCATATGTTAAATGCGTGTATGAATTTCAAGATATAGGAGGAGATCTCCATGATATTACTCAACAATGTGCATTTGCTATTTCAAAGCAAATTCCTCAAATATGCACATCTTCACGGGGAGTTCTTCTATATCTTGCAGTCAAATTCCTCAATATCAGTATTTACACTTCATATGTTTATCCCCGTTGAAAACTTAACCTATATTGTCATCAATCACCAAAAAGGGGGAGATTGTAAGTGCATCTAGTGCCCCTTAGTGATTGTGGTGTATTGAAGACTTATAGGTTAAGGGACTAATGCGTTTGTGAGTGTACACAGGTCTATAAGTCTATGAGGAGTTTGTTATTTACGATGAATGTCGGCCCCTAAAAATGAATGTCTTCAACTGAAGATTTTGGTTTTCTTGAAGACTTTGAAAGTGAAGAAATTGGTGTGACCCTGAAGACTTGATATTCATGCGAGGATTATGAAGCGTGAAGACTTTTGTTTTTGTAGTTTCATTTTCTTCTTCTTGAGTCATAGGAAACACCGTATTGTTAAAGGGGGTCGAGGTAAAACTAAGGAAAAGTTTCCAAGCGATGCTCAACTCAAAATCCTACACCTACCCAATCCTTTCGAGTGAAGCCATTGGAAATCTCATTCAGTTTAGTCAAGTTCTTCAGTGACAGAGACGAAGTTCTTCTGTTCTCTCAGGAATTTGTTCTGACTGAGGACTTAGGAATTCGCCAGTGCGGATTGCCTACAAGTGAGGAACATGATAGCCCTGAGGAATTTGATACTCAAATATCCGACCGTTGCTGTGCTGCGCGCCAGCTGTCCAAATATCCTACCCACCTAACGGTCATATCATTGAAGGGCATTTATGTCTTATCATGTCGGTCTGCTCCCTTGGCTATAAATAGCCGCCCCCTTCAACCACTAGCTGGTTGGCTGCTCCGAGAAATAGATTGACACTTGTCATTTAGAGCATCCCATCCTCCGAGGACTTTGAGCGAAAATCATCAAGTGAGGAAAAACCCAAAAACCCAAACACCTACAAACCCAAAGTGATTGAGCATCACTGAAGAGATTGTTCCTGTGTGGAACCGACGCTTGTTACCTTTGAGGACTGTGCATCCTCCTGACGGTTAGGCGTCATGGTCTAGAGCATCCAAGAGGAAATTGTGGATTGCCGAGTGACCGAGTATGTGAAGGTTTGGAAGTCACCTGAAGACTTACCACGAGTGATTGGGCGAGGTCTGTGTGACCTTAGCTCAAGGAGAATACGGTGAGGACTGTGTGTCCCGGACTGTGTGTCCTCAGGTTTAAATACCTAGCCGCTCTAACCAGACGTACAACTGTCACAGCAGTTGGAACTGGTCTACCAAATCATTGTCTTCACCGAGCTACTGGTTCTATTTCCTCAACCCTTTCATTTCCTCGCATACTTGCTATGTATTTGATCATTACTGTTTGAAGACTTTGACTGAAGACTTTCTCAATTTCCTCAGTTCAATTTCTTCAGTCAGTTTGTCTTCAGCCTGCTTATCCTGTGTTTACGCTACTCGTACTCTGTGCTTTTTTTCATTTCATCATGATGACTGTGCTACTGCTCTGTTATGCTTGCATCTGAGTACTTATTCCGCAGCTAAGTAGTTCGTCGCTTAGGAATTTCCTCACCTTGAAATTCCTCAGTGACGAATTTGTAAAAATCGCCTATTCACCCCCCCTCTTGTCGATATAACGCACTTTCATATAGCCATACTAGCGGCAAGGCTTGTCGGGGAACAGTTCGAGGTTGACTCAGGCTATCAAAGAAATTCTCAATTCAAAGATCTGAGGATCAGCAGATAAGAAGAGCATGAATCCGAAAGCCAGCTTCCCCGGCAAGATCTTGCCAGGGTGGCCTGCGAAGCCCGGCATGATTCAGTGCCCGGCAAGGTTCGGCTCCCAGCAAGATTCGGCGCCCGGCAAGATTCTGTTGCTGTGCCACCGCTCTGGCACAGCAACAAGCCCGACATTTTGGGTCCTTCTTTGGATGCGTGGCAACGTGCCAGTGGAGGAGAGCTTAAGCGGTGCTGATGGGATGGCCCCTTTTTCCATCCCCAAGAAAGTGAGGACACCTAAACGGACACCTCACGGTGCATTAAATGCGTTCGTCCTAATCCGTCAGTGGTTAGGTATGATAACCCTGTAGCTACTTTACACCTCAATGTATATACATTTTGCCACTGTGGTGACCCCTTTGAGCATATAAAAGGAGGCCCAAGGCAACTGCTATAGGGGAGGAGGATCTTTTTGCCCATTCTGCATGTGTAGCTGCTCTTTGAACGTACTGTTCATCGCAAGCGCTCCTGGAGCCTGGGCTCAAGAACATTCATAATAAAACAAGGCAGGAGTAGGGTTTTACGCTGATCAGCGGCCTGAACCTGGGTAAAATCGCCCCGCGTCGATCATTGGTTCTACTCTTTGCGCATACCTCTCCCCCTGCCGAATCGTAAAGGGATCCCTCGGGGGTCCCATAGGTGTCACACGCCGACATCTTTGGCGCGCCAGGTAGGGGTCGGCAGGTTGTGTGAACCTGATCTAGTGATCGGCGCCTTAGTTTCTTCATCATCTTCATCATCATGCCACCCAAGAAGAAGAGCGCCACAACGGCGCAACCATCCATGTCCGTTTTGCCTGTGCCTTCGCATACGGGTGATGGCGTGGGTGCAGAAGGAAGAGGATTAGAGCCTCCACGGTGTTCCGGTGATCCAAGCCAGGCGAGCGGCGTCGTTCGCAGCGGCAGCGGCAACCCACATGCCACTGGATCCAGAGATGGAGTTGTGTTGCCTACGGGCGGCACAATGAATTCCAGAGATCGGAGGACGCCTTCTGGGGCTCCCGCGCCGGCGCCAGCGTCACGGCCTTCCCAGGCCGTGTACGATGAGCAACGTCATGGCGCTGGTGGTTCAGGGCGTCCCCATGAAAAGATTTCTGTGCATCGATCCCAAGGTGCGTGGGCCCAGCATGCACACCGAGCTGCCGGTGGAAGTGGCGCACGGTCGCGTGACCGTGACGGTGCTCCTTCTAACATGGTTAGGAGTCAGAGCACCTCACGTACCTCGCACCTGTCACCGCCGCCTACGCCAGCGGAAGCTTTGGTACATGCGCAGCTGCTCCTCGATTTCCCTCCTGCTCCGGAGAAGATGGAGGAGTGGCGAGCTACTATCCAGAGCCTCATTGGCTTCGCCAACAAAGATGGGCCACAGGAGGCAGGGCCCTCACAGCGACGGTCCATCGATCCGGCGCGAGCCGATGTGGAGAAAACCGGAGGTGGTGCAACCACGGTGCACTCCTCTCCGCGACACCAGCGGCGGTCGACAACCCAGCGGGTCGAACACCGTGATGATGATTCCACGGCGTCGTCCGATCCACGGATGCGCCGCGACCAGCGTCAAGTTCTCCAGGAACGAGGCAAAGAGGACGCTCGAACCACCATCGAGCGGCGACGGGAAGTGCGCTATCAATCTGATAAGCGCGCAGGGCCGGCTGTCGACGAGCCTGCGCCAGGGGACGCAGGTGACTTGCCTTACGAGGTAGGGACTCCAGCGTTTACCCGTGAGCTGCGGCAAGTCCAGTGGCCCAATTCCCGAACCTTCAAGCCAGAGGTCCCAGAGAAATATGATGGCAAGACTCATCCCTCGGAGTTCCTGAGCATCTACACCATTGCGGTGCAGGATGTCGGGGGCCGAGATGACAAGATACTTGCCAACTACATCCCGTTGGTGCTCAAACCCAACGTCAGGTCGTGGTTGATGCATCTGCCGGAGAATTCTATTTTTTCTTGGTCAGATCTGTGCCATCAGTTTGTTGGCGCCTTTGTCGGAGGCCACCAAGCTCCTGGCCAAGAGAGTGATTTGCATATCATCCCTCGGAAGGAGGGTGAACCCCTGCGCAAGTTTATGCAGAGATTTAGCCGGGTGCAGTACAATATTCCTGACGTTCACCCTACCGCTGTTGTTAGCGCGTTTCACCAGAACATGCGTAACCGCAAAATGCGGGAAGGGCTGGCAATGAACAAAGTCAGGAGTATTGCCGAGCTTTACGCTTTGGCCGACAAGTGCGCTCGAGCTGAAGAGGGGAGGAAACTCCCTGGCGAGGCTGTTGGCGCGGGGGGCGAATCAGAAGATGAAGACGCTGCAACCCCGTCAAGGAAAAGCCGGCGGCGGAACAAGAAGCGCAAAGGCAAGGCCGTGCTTGCTGTCGAGGAATCCGGCAACCCGGCGCCGCCAAGAAGGCCAAGGTTGACGACCCCGGCAAGGAACTTGCCGGGTGCTCCTCATGCCAGGCCTTGGCGGCTGCCGACTAGTCGGAAAACTCCGGCAAGCAGTATTGCAAAATCCACCGCACCAAGGGCCACGATCTCCAGAACTGCCGGCAGGTTGAGCAGCTTGTCGAGAAGCAGAGGGCTAAGTATGAAAGGCGAGATAAGGAGAAGGCCCATGACGGTGCTGAGGGGTCCGGCAAGAAGCGCGGTGGCCGAGGGGGTCGCCGCGGCAAGGCCAAGCAACAGAGGGAGAGGCCCGCTCGAGGCCGTGACAAAGAAGAAGGTGATGATGATGAAGAAGATGATGAGTCCAGTGAGCAAGAATTCCAGATGGCTACAAAGGCCATGTGTATCGACGGGGGCGCCTCGTTGCATTCTTCCCACCGTCGCCTTAAACAATGGGTGCGGGAAGTTAATGCAACAGAGCCATCACTGGATGCATGTAAGCCCCTGAAGTGGTCCAACACGCCTATCATTTTCGACGCCGAGGATCACCCTGATCGCACAACCGCGGTCGGGTGCTTGCCATTGTTGGTCTCACCAACAATCCACAACCTCAAGGTGACGAAAATGCTAGTTGATGGTGGGGCCGGGCTGAACCTAATCTCACCGGATGTGCTCAAGAGGCTCCAAATTCCTGATGAAGATCTCGAGGAAACGGGCACGTTTCAAGGGGTCAATCCAGGAAGAACCCAGCCAAAGGGCAAGATTATGTTACCGGTGACATTTGGTAGCGAGCTCAACTATAGGACAGAGAAGGTAGTGTTTGATGTCGCCAAGATCTCTATGTCATACAATGGGATCCTTGGTCGGCCAGCGCTGGCTAAGTTCATGGCGGCATCACACTACGCGTATAATGTTTTGAAGATGCCCGGGCCGTTGAGTGTCATTACTATCCATTCCGATAAGAAGGATGCGCTCATCTGTGCCGAACAACTCTACCGAAAAGCAGTTGCAGCACCTGCCGTCAAGGCATCTGCTCCTACCGCTGGAACTCCCGGGGGGAAGAAGAAGACCGGCGAGAATCTTGGTGCGAACTCCGGCAAGCGCACCTCCTCGGAGTGCTGCGCTTCCGTTGAGGATGCACCAGAGAGTTCCACCGACAAGAACAAGAGATCCAAGGCCACTCCACCAGAGACCAAGAAGGTGCCCATCAGGGAGGACGGAACGGGAGGAACTTTCACCATAAGTTCCACCCTAGATGACAAATAGGAAAGCGCGCTCATTGCCTTCCTGCGGGCGAATGTCGACGTGTTTGCATGGCAACCGTCTAACATCCCCGGTGTTCCCAGGGAGGTAATTGAGCACCACCTTGCTGTCTGTCCTCACGCGCGGCCCGTCAAGCAGAGGGTCAAGAAGCAAGCCTTGGAGCAGCAAGAATTCATTGCCGAAGAAATCAGGAAGCTGGAGGCGGCAGGATTGGTCAGAGGAGTACTTCACCCAACCTGGTTGGCTAATCCAGTTGTAGTGCGCAAGGCGAATGGGAAATGGAGGCTGTGTATTGATTATACAGATATCAATAAAGCCTGTCCAAAAGATCCCTTTCCCTTGCCGCGCATCGACCAGATTGTGGACTCCACCGCTGGTTGTGATCTACTGTCCTTCCTTGATGCCTACTCAGGGTATCATCAGATCTTCATGGCGAAAGAAGATGAAGAAAAGACCGCATTTATCACCCCATGTGGTACGTATTGTTTTATACGAATGCCTTTCGGGTTGAAAAGTGCTGGTTCTACATTTGCGAGAGCGGTCCAAATTGGTTTTGAGCCTCAACTCCATAGAAATATGGAGGCATATATGGATGATATAGTGGTCAAAACCAAGGACAAAGCGACGCTCATACAAGATCTAGAAGAGACATTTGCAAATCTGTGCAAGATCAACTTAAAGCTCAATCCTGAGAAGTGCGTGTTTGGTGTTCCTTCCGGCAAGCTTCTCGAATTCTTTGTATCTCAACGAGGGATCGAAGCGAACCCCGACAAGATCAAGGCTATTGAGCAGATTGAAGCACCAAGACGCGTCAAGGATGTCCGTCGTCTTGCCGGCTGTGTTGCTGCTCTAAGCAGGTTTATTTCCAAATCCGCTGAGCGCGCCCTGCCCTTTTTCAAAATTTTGAAGAGGGCATGTCCAATGAAATGGACCCCGGAGGCGGAGGCTGTGCTGCAAGATTTGAAGAAATACCTTTCTTCTCCGCCGACGCTAGTCGCGCCTAAACCACGAGAGCCGTTGCTTTGGCAGCGACAAATCAAGTGGTTAGTGCTGCGTTAGTGGCGCAGAGAGAAGCTGATGAGGAAGCAATGTCAGTGGCAGGACCATCAGGCGACGCGGCAGGATCTTCCCCGGCAAGGGTTGATCCCGGCAAGACAGGATCTGCGCAGTCAGAAGAACCAGTGCAGAAGAAAAAGGTGGTGCAGCGCCCAGTTTATTTTGTTAGCTCTCTTTTGCAAGGAGCTAGGTCAAGATATTCTGGCGTGCAGAAGTTGCTTTTCGGCCTCCTTATGGCCCCGAGGAAGCTGCGCCATTATTTTCAAGCACATGAAATCACCGTCGTCACTCGCTTCCCGTTGCAACGGATTTTGCGAAATCCAGAAGCAACCGGCAGGATTGTGGAGTGGGCGTTGGAGTTGTCGAGCTTTGGCCTCAAGTTTGAAAGCACTTCGACAATTCAGAGCAGGGCCTTGGCAGAGTTCATTGCGAAATGGACCCCAACGCCAGACGAAGAGGTTCAAGAAACAACTCTCCCCGGCAAGGAAATCGATCAGGAATGGGGTATGTACTTTGACGAGGCTTTTTCGCTGCAAGGCGCCGGTGCTGGTGTGCTGCTTGTCACACCCACCGGAGAGCACCTCAAGTACATAATCCAAATGCATTTTCCCCGGGAGAGTTCGACGAACAACACTGCGGAGTACGAGGGCTTGCTTGCTGGTCTCAGGATCGCGGCAGACCTTGGTATCAAGAAGCTCGTCATCAGAGGCGATTCGCAGCTTGTCGTCAGGCAAGTTAACAAGAGTTATCAGAGTCCATTAATGCAAGCCTACGTGGATGAAGTGAGCAAAATGGAAGAGCACTTTGACGGTCTACAAATGAAGCACATCCCTCGTGCCGAGAACAGTATTGCTGATGACCTATCAAAGCGCGCCGCCCTCAAGTTGCCTGTGGAACCAGGAACTTTTGTGCTCCATTTGACTCAACCATCCGTGGAGCCATCAATGCGGCAAGAAAAGAGAAGAAAGTTGAATTCTGTACAGTACTTTCCGGTAGAGCTCCCCGGAGCCGCCGGCAAGGAACTTGCCGGGATCAACGACAAACCTGCCGGGGAACGACAGGCTCCGGCTGAACCTCACGCTTTCGCTGTTGAGACAAATGTTCCCCCGGCAGAGGAGATGCCTTTAGTCCTAGCTGTCGAGCCCCAGGCTCCAGCATGGGCGTAGCACATTGTCCATTTCCTTCAGACAGGAGAACTCCCGGAGGAACAGGAAGAAGCGGAAAAAGTAGCCCGTCGGTCTGTTATGTACAAGTTAGTTGATGACGTCCTGTATAGAAAGAGACCGAACGGTGTGAAATTGAAGTGCATTCCTCGGGAGGATGGACTAGAGCTGTTGGCAGAGATACATGGAGGCATATGTGGCTCTCACATAGGATCAAGAGCACTTGTCGGGAAAGCATTCCGGCAAGGTTTCTTTTGGCCCACCGCTCTCCAGGATGCAACTGCATTAGTAACCAAGTGTGAAGCGTGCCAGTTTCATTCGAAGAAATCACATCAGCTAGCTCCTGGCCATTTTCGGTCTGGGGGCTCGACATACTGGGCCCTTTCCCCCGTGCTACCGGGGGCTTTGAGTACTTGTACGTTGCTATCGACAAGTTCACAAAGTGGCCGGAGGTGGAAGCAGTGAGGAAGGTGACAGCACAATCAGCAGTCAAGTTCTTTAAAGGGATAGTTTGCCATTTCGGTGTGCCCAACAGGATCATCACCGACAACGGCACGCAATTCACAAGTCGCACCTTCATGCAGTACGTCCAAGACCTTGGCGGCAAAATTTGTTTTGCCTCTGTTGCTCACCCGAGAAGCAACAGCCAAGCGGAGAGGGCTAATGCTGAAGTGCTGCGCGGTCTCAGGACCAGAACCTTTGACAGGCTGAGAAAGTGCGGAAGACGCTGGATTGATGAGTTGCCGGCGGTTCTTTGGTCAATCAGAACGTCACCAAATCGAACCACCGGCCAGACACCCTTCGCTCTAGTCTACGGAGCGGAAGCAGTTCTCCCCACGGAACTCACGTACGGATCACCTCGAGTGCTCGCTTATGATGAGCTTGAGCAAGAGCAACTACGGCAAGATGACGCTGTGCTCCTTAAGGAGAATCGTCTTCAGGCTGCTGTGCGAGCTGCACGCTACCAGCAAGCTTTGCGCCGCTACCATAGCCGCAAAGTTCATGCCCGAAGCCTGGAGGAAGGCGACCTTGTTCTTCGGCAGATTCAGTCCGCCAAGAATTGAAACAAGTTAACGCCGAAGTGGGAAGGCCCTTATCGGGTAGTACGAGTCACCAAGCCCGGCGCTGTCCGCTTGGAGACCGAAGATGGCGTTCTAGTGAGCAATTCCTGGAATATCGAACATCTTCGCAAGTTCTACCCATAAGGCGCGGTTGCCGGGGGCCCCCGGCAACCCCCTTTTGTACAAGTCTTACCGGCAAGGCATGTAATCCTTTGTACAAAGCCAGGAGCAGACCCTGAGCCTAGATGACTAAATTTAAGTGTTGTGCATTTCCTTATTGATTTCCATGTTCATATATATATATATGCATGTGTGTCTAAGAAGTTGTATGACAGTTGCTCCCGGTAAGTTCTAACGAGCCGCCAAGGTTTCATATCTTTATTTTCTCTTCTTTCTTTTTCTCAAAAGACAGAAGGATTCCTCGCTTGCACGTTTGCCGGGGGGAAGGAGGATATGGGTACCAGTTGGCGATGTTCAGAATTGACGCTTTACCAGAGGATGAACAGCGACAGAAAGCTAAGTTCTAAAACTTAGGGCAAGTTTCCTTTATTGCAAAGTTATTTTCCTTGGACGATTTCGACTTTTGTATAGAAAACCTGTACGCGAAGGAACCCTTGTTGTAATCGGTTGCACCCTTATTTTGTTTCGAGTCCGCTCAACGATTTAAGTGGCTGCACTGAGAACGCCAAGGAGTCTTGCCGGCCGCTGCACCTCCAGCAGGCTGCTGAAGTCCCGCACCCAGCGCTCGCGGCAGGTTGCGCGCCGGCAAGTTTTTCAGTAAGCGTAGGGTGAACTCCATACATAAAGGAATCAGACAAGGGAGATAGCATACATGTACCCAAACATAAGCAAGTTATATTACATTAATAAGTTGCCACAGTTCCAACTTAAGACATAATTGTCTTTGGCATGGAATGGCGATGGCAAGAAGAGGTGGAGCAGTTAATATCTGTGCTGGCCTTCGACCCTTTTGATTGAATCCACCTTCTCAAGGATAGGTGCGACAAGCTCCTCAAGTGCCTCGAGATTTGCGTTCATTGGCAGGCGGCCGAGCACGTTGGAGAGGTCGACGCCAGGGTTATTATGCACCACCTTGATAAGTACCTTGCGGAGGACAGCCCAGCAAAGCTGGCGAGACTCGTTGGCCAATTTGGTCGCCCGGTTAGACTGAAGCAGCTTCAGAGCATTAATGATGCTTTCGAAGAACATAGTCAACCTGGTGCTCGAGGATATTCTTTCTTCGGAGGAATACCTTAAGTTTGACAGGCCCATGGATGATAATTGTGCCGTGAGTTTCTCCGCAGCATCGATGAGGCGTCCAGTCCAGATTTTCACCCCCTTTTCGTAATCAACTTGGGGGGCGGCGGCGCTCTTGAGCAGGTTCTTCTCTTCTTGGAGATCCTTGCTCAGGGCCTTTTCGCGGGCCCTACTGTCCTCAAGTGATTTCTCCAGCGTGGTCAGTTTTAGCCTCAGATCGGCAATAGCATCATTTGCTGAAGAGAGCTGCTTGGTCTTGTTAGACATGGCAACTTGCATCTCCGCCAGGGTGTGGAGGGTTTTTTCCCTGTCACCTTTGAGCGTCGAGAGCTCCTTGCTGTGTTCTTCAAGATCCACTTCCAGTTTCTTGACTTTGTTGCTCAGTTCATTCTTGGCGGCCTCTGCGGCCTCGGCAGCATCGACGGCCTTCTTAAGCTTGCCGGCATGATCTACAGTCAGAGCTTCGAGTGCCTCCTTATGCTTCTGCTCTAGCTCCTGGGTCCGCCGCGTAGCAAGCTTCTCGATTTCTTCATATTTGCTGCGAAGCTTGGCGGCAAGTGCCTGCTCACGTGCGACAAGATCTTCCTCATGGGCATCAAGTGCAATGCGACGCTCCGTCAGGAAAGCATCCTCAGCGGCAGTTCTTTGTGCAGCTTCTTCCTGCGCTTTCTCCAGGTCAGATTGTTTCAAGAGGATCTCTGTCCAGTTTTGGCTCACTTGTTCCCGGCTGGGAGTCAACTCTTGGAGGGCCTCGGCGTACCAGAATTGCATTTGTTCGACGCGCCTCTGAAAATCTGCTTCGGCCGCCTCAACAACTGCCATTCTGGAATCCACTTTCTCTTTCCGAGCATGGTGAAGTGCCTGGAGGTTGCGGAAATTTTCGCCCATGGCCTGAAGGAGCTGATCCTCTTCAGATTTGCCACTGCTAGCGCTTGGATCATTAACAATCTCGAGCCCGGCAGCGGCGATGATTTCTTCATCAAAGACTTCCCCTTCAGCCGGTGCCCCAATGCTTGTCGTGCCCGGCAAGTTGACAAACAGGTTCTCGCCAACTTTGAGATATTTGCTGGATGAGGGGACTTCGGATGTTGACGGTTGATCCTCAGCAATCGCCTCAACAGTAGCAGGGGCCTCCATGGCCGGCACAGCGCCTGGCGCTCCTGCGGCAGGAATGCCGTCAGTGCGGTCACCAGCCTCCTTGCCGCCCTCTTCAGTAGACTCCTTGGCGGGTTCCTCCTGTGCAGTCTTGGCGGCCTCATCGGCGAAGGCACCACCGGCTTCTACAGTGGCGTCCATGGCGGCCTCGCTGGCAGCGATTTGGTCGACTTCGATGGCAACATCCCTGGCGGTCTCCTCGATGACAGCGTCGATGCCCATGTGTTCCATCTCAGGGAATTCTAAAGGACAAGGGAGAGAAACAGAATGAGATCAAGATTGAAATTCAAGAAGACAAAAGAAAGAGAGATAAAGGAAAGAATAGCAAGCGCTCTGAGGCAATTGGTTACCTGCATTGAGCTGTCGAGAGGTGGCCTCGCCCCTCCCGGCAACCTCGGTTGCCGGGGGTAGGATGCCAGTATCCATGGTTGTCGGCTCCTCCTCAACCAAGACAAGCTCGTCGGTGTGATCTCTTGCCGGGGATGCGCTTGTGGGCGGTGTGGTTGACAGAGGTGGGGCAACGAGGGTATCTCTTGATAACTCCCTTTGTTGCCGTCCTTCTCCTGCAAGCCCAAAGATATCAGTGGCAAGGATAGGAACCTCAGCATTCCCCAACGGAAAAAGAGTAATGAACTTACGCTGGGGGCTGCGCTGGGGGCTGCGTCGAGGACTAAGCTCCGGGGTGATGGTAGTAGTTTCCGGTGTGTTCATGAAGCCTGTCGGGGGCTCGTCGCCCATGGAAGTCTTTGCCCTCTTCACCATCCTCTCCGTCAAGGTTTCTACATCACTACAGAGACAAAACAAGCAAGTCAATGAGATTGATCCAGAATTTGGAAGATAAAGGTTGTGGCAAGATACTCACTCTTCCTCTTCTCGCTCCGGACTAAAGCCGGAAATGTCAAAATCGACGTCTATTGCAGTGTCTGTGTGGGGAGGCGGAGGAGGGGCCCTAGGTCGCTTGGCTGTAGCAGGCGCGGGTGGTTGGAGTGTTTCCGCCACCTCAGCCTCCGGTGCGGTCGTGCGAGACATCCCTGCCGCCTCAGCAGTTGCCGCTGGTGTGGGTCTCGCACGCCGCGCAGGTTGCTGTCGAACTCCTTGCCGCGGCACAGTCTTGCCGGCCGCATTCTTGCCGGGAGCCTCGCTGCTCAAAGAAGGTTGGTTTGCTGGGATGCCAGATGCAGGCTTTCGAAGAACACGCTTTGTCTTCTTCGGGGCTGGGAGCTCTTCTTGCGGTTCTTCTTCAGCCGCGTCTTCGTCGGACGAGCTCTTAGCGGCTGTGCTGCTCTGTCCCCCGGCAGCCTTGTCCTTCCTGGCAGGATTTTCTTCCACCACTACCTCTATGTCACTGGTTTCCCATTCTGTGAAGCCGGCGCTGCCAGCCTCTGCGGCAAGATTCGCCTCCTCCGCCCTAGTGGCGATGTATGCCACTTCTTCGTCGGTGGTGGCTCGGATGAGGTCTGCTGCTTCCCGAACGGCTCTCTCCGTTAAGTTATCAAAGAACTTTTGTGCCTCTTCCTCGGATGGCTCGACCCATGTCGCATCGAGACTGTGGGTGTTGAACAGTGGCATGGTGGCGATAATCGACCCCAGGGCAGAGTTGTTGCACAGAGGGACAATTCTTGCTGGCAACCGATGCTTGTTGTCGCGCTGGAATAGCCTTTGACGGAGAGCGCCAAGTTGCATAGCAGTCAAATTGTTGTTCAATCCGGGGCGCAGTCTCATGATGTCTGCTGCGTTTCGGTATTCCCAAGCTGGTCTCCCTTTATTCTGCAAGGGGGCGATGCGGCGGCGGAGGAAATCGAAGCCGATCATCTCCGTTGTTAGACCGGCAGCTTTCAGGCGAAGGATCCTGGTGGTGGCAATTGTGAGTTTTTCATCTTCAGCAGCGAGATCGCTCCAGCCACTGCCGCGGACCGCCTTCTGCTGTCGAGGCAAACATAACGGATGGGGATCTGCTTCCTTGATCCAACACCACTCAGCCCGCCATTCATCCCACTTCTCGCGGTAAACCCCTTCTGGGTATATTTCCTTATTCCAAGCCCTTGGAATCCAGGCGATAGAACCAGAGAGGGCCTCCCCTTTTTGGATACGGGGAAAAAAGTAGTGGCGGAAAAGGGCAGTATTGGGAACCTCTCCGGCAAAATTTTCACAAAGATGAGCAAAGATGGACATGCACAGTACCGCATTCGGCGTGAAATCAAGAAGATGGAAGCAGTATGTGTACATAATGTCGTTGAAGAAGTCAGAAAATGGGGGACAGAGCCTGCAACAGAAATAAGTAGCAAAGAAGGGATATCTATCTGACCCGCTCTTGGAGCAAGAACCTGGAATCACGCGAGTGGCGGGGTGAGCCTACGTCTCCCTCGCCCACATACACTGGTACCGCCCCTTCAGAGCTTTCGCATCAAGCAACGGGGCGAAGACGACGTGCTTCTTCCGCATCTTCGCCAGCTCGCTCTCCGGGACATCGGCTTTCGTCTCCTTGCCCTTGCCTTTGCTGGCCTTGGGCGGCATGACGGCTGCAGGGGCGGAAGCCGGGGATGGAGCGGGCGTGGAGGCGACGAGCGGATGAGGGAAAGCTTTGCTCTGAGCTCGAGAGAAGGAAGGCAATGGCGGCGGCCAGATTGAGAAGAAGAGGGAGGCAAATAGGCTGTGCCTTTGCAGTTTCCCTTTTTATGGGGAAGGTGCGAGGCCGCCCCTTTTACTCCCCAATGTGAATGCACCTCTATAGGCGCGTTGCAGTTGCAGCCTTTAACGCATGCTTCCCATGTCGCGCATTCAGCGCGCGTAGTGGGGGGCACTGTAAGCGGGATATTTACGAGCAGTTAATTCCCTACCACGTGTGCCGGTGCACTGTTTGGGCCTAGCCCAACAACGCCTCGCACTCATGTGTGGCCTAGGCCCGGGGGCTCCTGCCGGTGTACTAAGTATTGGGCCATTAGTACCCCGTACTTGTGCACGGGCAGTTATAGCCATACTCGTGGCAAGGCTTGTCGGGGAACAGTTCGAGGTTGACTCAGGCTATGAAAGAAATTCTCAAGTCAAAGATCTGAGGATCAGCAGATAAAAAGAGCTGGAATCCGAAAGCCAGCTTCCCTGGCAAGATCTTGCCGGGGTGGCCTGCGAAGACCAGCAAGATTCGGCGCCTGGCAAGGTTCGGCGCCCGGCAAGATTCGGCGCCCGGCAAGATTCTGTTGTTGTGCCACCGCTCTGGCACAGCAACAAGCCCGACATTCTGGGTCCTTCTTTGGATGCGTGGCAATGCGCCAGTGGAGGAGAGCTTAAGCGGTGCTGATGGGATGGCCCCTTTTTCCATCCCCAAGAAAGTGAGGACACCTAAACGGAGACCTCACGGTGCATTAAATGCGTTCATCCTAATCCGTCAGTGGTTAGGTATGATAACCCTATAGCTACTTTACACCTCAATGTATATACATTTTGCCACTGTGGTGACCCCTTTGAGCATATAAAAGGAGGCCCAAGGCAACTGCTACAGGGGAGGAGGATCTTTTGGCCCATTCTGCATGCGTAGCTGCTCTTTGAACGTACTGTTCATCGCAAGCGCTCCTGGAGCCTGGGCTCAAGAACATTCATAATAAAACAAGGCAAGAGTAGATTTTTACGCTGATCAGCGGCCCGAACCTGGGTAAAATCGCCCCGCGTCGATCGTTGATTCTGCTCTTTGCGCACACCTCTCCCCCTGCCGAATCGTAAAGGGATCCCTCGGGGGTCCCATAGGTGTCGCACGCCGACAACACGTGAGATAAGTTAGTATAAATCAATTCAAAACCTTATCATTCTCTGCCGTGGTGGACGACCATCTATGGGGCCATCTAGCCCATTGTGGTTTAGCTAGGGAGATGCACAAGATGCAAAGAGTGGAATCAATAGAGAACGCGGGGGTTTTACCTAGGTTTGGGCCAAATTAAGGTGTAAAACCCTACTCCTGCTTTGTATATTGGGTGTGTGAGAGCACAAGTACAAGAAACGCCTCCCCGGCAAGGTGCGGAGGGAGAGCAGCTACGTGTGTGGGTTGTGCAAAGGGTCGATCCCTGTAAACGTTGCCCTGGCCCTCCTTTTATAGCTTAAGGCGTTACCACAGTGGCAAAACAGTAATTATATGTTGATTAGATAGCAAATAGCGCTATCATACCTAACTCTGTCGGACTAGGACAAAAGCATTAAATGCGTTCTTAGGTGTCGTATGGTGGAGGAGCCCCGGTATGGTTCCTGCACCGCTTGCCCAGCTACCTCCTATTACCTTCACACACCTTCTGGACAGGTGTCATTAAAGGTAAATCTCCTTCCGGCATGCTACCACGTGCCCGACAAATCCCAGCTAACTACCTGCGGGCTCGACACCCGACCGATTAGCGACTAGCTGCCCGATGAGGTGGAGCGCTGGTGGCTGGTGAGAGCTTGCCGGCCCTTCTCCTTGCCAGCTCGGCCTTGCCGGTATGGGTTGCTTTGGGTGTTAATCTTGGTGCTTCAACTCGTTCTTCTCTCTAGTTGTGAGCAACAGTTGGGTCTTGAATATTGGTCTTCTCAATCTTCGGCAAGTCTTGACTAGCAAGGAAGTTCCTACCCATCTGTGCATAAGTCAGGGTATAAAATACCCATGATTTGTAGACCGACAGGAACCCCTGGGCCTGGGCCACACGTGTTGCCGATGCGTCGTTGGGCTAGGCCCAAACAATGCATAGACATGCAACAGAAAACTGATGCTGTAGTGATGACTTTTGTCTTCTGAGATCTTCTTTGCTTCTTCATTAATATGAATTTATGTCCGTCCTTGGCCACGCTCTGGTAAACTTTGTCATCGGGCGGACGTGTACCGCTCGTGTAAAACAAAGGGTGAGCACACATGGGAGGCGCCATTGGGTTCGGCCCGGACAGGCGCATGGCCACACGTGGCAAGGAATAACTGCCCCATGACACGTGTTGTATGCGAAACGTGGGATTGGTGAAGGGAGGCAGTCATGGAGTACTACGCCGAGCAAGGGAGGCAGGGCATCGGATTGGCGAGACAGGGCGGTTGCTAGAGTAATGCGCCCGGCCAGGAATGCAGGGCGCGAGATTGGCGTAATTGGGCGGTTGCCAAAAAATGGTGAAGAGCCAGCCCCCGCACCTCCCCCTATAAAGAGGGGGCTTCGGAGGGCGATGCTCATCCACCTCTCCTCATTCCAATCCCCCAGCATCTGCTACCTCCTTCTGCTTCCTCCTCCTCCCGCATCTGATACCGTCATGGCGAGGGGAAAAGGTCGAGCTCGTGCGTCTGCTATTGCAGCGAGAGCTTCTCCTCGGCATCACACTTCAGCCCCGACCATGGCCACAGAAGCTGGTTCCAGTGCTCGAGGAGGGGCTGCGGCTCAGGGTCATGGAAAACGCGGTGCTCGGGGATGGGGTAATCACGGCGGAGCGCTTGTCATTTCACCTCCAGTCGATCCGCCCCCGGCAGATTGCCATATGGAGGACACGGCAGGCGAGTTCATCATGGAACTGCGTGATCGGCCACAGAGCTGGCTACGGCTCCCTCGTCCTTTTGCTAGAGTGATTGAAGATAGTCGTCCACGAGGCTTGTGGCTGCATGTGGACGGCTGTTGTAATAGCCCTGTGTGGGTGACCGTTGAATTCTCTATCAACGACATCATGTACTTCACGCGCGGGTGGAAATCCTTCGTCCGCGCTTGCTGCTTGGGGCAGGGGCATCTTCTTCATTTCAAGCTGGTCAAATCCGACATGCTTGCCCTGAAGTTTTTCGGGGCTTCAAGAGCTCGCCTGGAGTGTTGCGCAGAAAGCTCGAGCAGTAGCGACACTGCTTCCTCCAGCGAAAGCGACAAGGTGGACGATGACGACGGCCTTCCAAGCATCAAGACCGACGATGACGGCACTGACTCCACTGAACACCGGTAGCACCATCATCTTGCTTGCCGGGAGCGAGTCGGGCCTTGCCTAGGCGCCCCTTTTGCACTTGATGTAAACCCTGGGAAAAAGGGCTAAGAATATGTTATTGAGCATCCCCTAATAAACATCTATTGTACATTCTGCTCAAGTGAATTTGTGTCGTCCCCCTCATTTTTTTTGTCTTTGTATGATCTCGATCCCACACCCTACGCAGTTTTGGAAACTTAGCGGTGTGCACACTTGCCGCGAGCGTTTGAAGAACAAATCCTTAGCAGCCTGTTGGAAGAACCTCCATCGGCAAGATATCTTGTCGGTCTCAATGCGGCTACAAAATCTTGTCGAGCGTACTCGAGGCAAAAATTAGAGCGCTAATGATCACGACAAGGTTCCTCTGCATGCATGTTTCTAATACAAACAAAGAATCATTCAAGGGAAATTGCAGAATGTAACAAAGAACTTGTAGTCGAACATTTTTCAACTTAGCTCTTGTTTGCTGTACTTCTTGTCATATAAAATGATCACTTGAACGCCACCATTGAATGGTATCCCTGTATCCCTTCCACCACTTCCCCCGGGAAACTTGTACGCGGGGAATCCTTTCGCCCTTCAGAAAAAGGAAAGGAAAAAAGGAGTGGTTCGGGAACCTTGGCAGTTTGTCAATCATTTTGCACGAGCTAAAGTGTAATCACAACATTATACGTATTGATACATAAAGGAATATGCACGAAAAGTTGCGAAACACTTAGCTTTGTTCACATATGCACAGGGTCTGCACCTGGCTTTGTACAAAAGGTTACAAGTCTTGCCGACAAAGCTTGTACAAAAGTGGTTGCCGGGGACAGGGCCTGGCAATTGCGCCTTATGGGTAGAACTTGCGAAGATGTTCGATATTCCACGAGTTCTGCACTCGGATTCCATCTTCGGTCTCTAGATGGACTGCGCTGGGTCTGGTGACTTGTACTACCCGATAAGGGCCCTCCCACTTTGGCGTCAACTTGTTTGATCCCTTGGCGGACTGAATGCGCCGAAGAACAAGGTTGCCTTCCTCAAAACTTCTGGCATGAACGTTGTTGCTATGGTAGCGGCGCCAAGCTTGCTGGTAGCATGCAGGTCGCACAGCCGCCCGAAGACGATCTTCCTCAAGGAGCGTTGCAGCATCTTGCTGCAACTGCTCTTGCTCTGCCTCATCGTAGGCAAGCACTTGAGGTGACCCGTATGTGAGGTCTGTGGGGAGCACCGCTTCTGCACCATAGACTAGGGAGAAGGGTGTTTGGCCAGTAGCTCGATTTGGTGTCATCCCGAGTGACCAAAGAACCACCGGCAACTCATCGATCCAGCGCCTTCCGCACTTGTGTAGCTTGTCGAAGGTTCTTGTATTGAGACCACACAACACTTCATCATTCATCCGTTCCACCTGTCCTTTTGCTTCTCGGGTGAGCAACAGAGGCATAAGAAATCTTGCTTCCAAGATCTTGGATGTAGTGCATGAAGGTGCGGCTTGTGAACTGGGCGCCGTTGTCGGTGATGATTCTGTTAGGAACCCTGAAATGGCAAACTAATCCTTTGGAGAACTTGACGGCTGACTGTGCTATCACCTTCCTCACCGGCTCCACTTCAGGCCACTTTGTAAACTTGTCGATGGCAACATACAGGAAGTCAAAGCCCCCGGTAGCACGGGGGAAAGGGCCGAAGATATCGAGCCCCCAGAACGAAAAAGGCCAGGAGAGAGGGATTGTTTGGAGAGCTTGAGCCGGCTGATGTATATTCTTTAAATGGAACTGGCATGCTTCACACTTGGTTACTAGCTCAGTTGCATCCTGGAGAGTAGTGGGCCAATAGAAGCCTTGTCGGAAAGCCTTGCCGACAAGTGCTCTTGATCCTATGTGAGAGCCACATATGCCTCCGTGTATATCTGCCAACAACCTAAGTCCATCTTCCTGGCAAATGCATTTCAATTTCACACAGTTCGGCTTCTTCCTATGTAGAATGTTATCTACAAACTGTTACATACTTGATCGACGGGCTACTTTCTCAGCTTCTTCTTGCTTATCGGGAAGTTCTCCTATTTGAAGGAAATGAACTATGTGTTGTGCCCATGCCGGAGCTTGTGGCTCAACGACATGAGCTAAAGGCATCTCTTCGGTTGTGGGAGCGCTTGCTTCATCGTCAAGAACATGAGGTTCTGCGCGAGGCCATTGCTCACCAACACCTGTGTCGTTGTTCCCGGTAGCGTTCTTGCCGGCGGCTTCTGGGAGCTCTGCCGGAAAATACTTACCAACTTTCTTCTCTTATTAGCCAGCATTGATGGAGCGACTGATGGTTGATTCAAATGGAGCACAAAAGTTCCCGGTTCCACAGGAAGCTTTTGAGCGACACACTTTGACAGATGGTCAGTGATGCTGTTTTCCACGTGGGGGATGTGTTCTGTTTGTAATCCGTCAAAGTGTTCCTCCAATTTTCTCACTTCTTCCACATATCCTTCCCACTCTGGTAATCCTTATTTATTTGGTGTACCACAAGCTGCGAATCTCCATGGATGATCATCTTTCTGATTCCCAACTCCACTGTGATCCTTAAACTAGCAATGAGCCCGTCATATTTTGCAGTGTTGTTGGTCGTTTTCTCCCTGGGAAAGTGCATTTGGATCACATACTGGAGGTGCTCCCTAACATGGCTTGAGACTGCGTCGGTATTTCACCAAAGAGGAAGGGATGATGCAACACAGCTACGGTAAGTATTTCCCTCAGTTATGAAACCAAGGTATCAATCTAGTAGGAGAACCAAGCAACACTATGTAAACAGTACCTACACACAAAGACCAAATACTTGCAACCTGACGCGTAAGAGGGGTTGTCAATCCCTCCTCGGTAAAAAGATAGATTAATTTGTATGTGATTGGATAAATAGTTCTGAATAAAACGTGAAATAAAATAAGTAAAGAAAAAGTGCAGCAAGATATTTTTGGGTTTTTGGAATAATTGATCTGAAAACAAATATGATAAAAGATAGATCTGAAAGAAATATGATAAAAGATAGACCCGAGGGCCATAGATTTCACTAGTGGCTTCTCTCGAGAAAATAGCATACGGTGAGTAAACAAATTATTGTTGGGCAATTGATAGAAGAACAAATAATTATGACGATATCCAAGGCAATGATCATGAATATAGGCATCACGTCCAGGATTAGTAGACCGACTCCTGCCTGCGTCTACTACTATTACTCCACACATCGACCGCTATCCAGCATGCATCTAGTGTATTAAGTTCATGGAGAAACGGAGTAATTCAATAAGAACGATGACATGATGTAGACAAGATCTATTTATGTAGGAATAGACCCCATCTTGTTATCCTTAATAGCAACGATACATACATGCCTCGCTACCCCTTCTGTCACTGGGTGAGGACACCGCAAGATCAAACCCATCACAAAGCACCTCTTCCCATTGCAAGAAAAATCAATCTAGTTGGCCTAACTAAACCAATGATTCGTAGAAGAAATAGGAGGCTATAAATAATCATGCATAAAACAGATCAAAGAAGACTCAAATAATATTCATGGATATAGATCTGATCATAAACTCGAACTTCATAGGATCCCAACAAACACACCGCAAAAAGTCATTACATCAAATAGATCTCCAAGAGACCATTGTATTGAGACTCAAAAAGAGAGAAGAAGCCATCTAGCTACTGCCTACGGACCCGTAGGTCTATCCTAAACTAGTCACGCATCATTGGAGAGGCACCAATGAGGATGATGAACCCCTCTGTGATCGTGTTCCCCTCCGGCAGAGTGCCGGAATAGGGCTCTAGATTGGATCTCGTGGTTCTGGAACTTGCGGCGGCTGGAATTGTGTTTCGTCGACTCCCTTAGGGTTTCTAGAATATTTGGGTATTTATAGAGCTGGGAGGCGGTAGAGGAGACCCTGTGGGCCCCACAACCCACCAGGGCGCGCCTGGGCCTCCTGGCGCGTCCTGGTGTCTCATGGGCCCCATCACTTGTACAGCGAGGTGCTATACAAACGGTTTTTAACCCTTTTCCGTGACAGTGTTTTGAACCGTCACCAAGTTTGTGACTGCGATAGGGGGATCCTTCCCACACGACCCAGAAACCGTCGGGGATATGCCCTCCTAGCACACACGCTCGGCAAAATGAGGCCGTGTGCCACCGGCGAGCGATCAAATACGGTTATACGTACAGTTGTGCTCGAAAAAAAATACAATTATACAGGCCAAATTGTTTTCGGTTGTAAGTACATCCCACACAGTCAGTCCCCGCTAAACGTTTTCGTTCGTATGTACATTCCACACAGTCAATCCAAGGAATACGTTTCCGTTAGTATGTACATCCCACACAGTTAATCCAAGAAGTACATTTCCGTTCGTATATACATCCCACACAGTCACTCCAATGAAAACATTTCCGTTCATAGGTACATCACACACAATTTTCCCCATTAAATTATTTGTGATAGCGTTGCCATTGCACACGATATTAACATTTTTATCGTTTGCATTATTCAATGCATCACAAATGATGCGTAGAAGAAACTATGTGGCAAAGGCTGTCCATCACACACACTTTTTATGTGGTAAACGTTTGCACAAGGTGGCCTAACACAAACAGTTTTCACAAGGATGTCGTGTGTGATTGTTCATTGATCCAACACGGTTTATTCCTAGAAACTGTGTGCATTGCCTGAGGTCATCGCCCACGGTGTTTTCTCAATAACTGTTTGCAATAGAAAAACCGAATTAGCAGGTTAATTGGCCATTAGCAGGCTAATTGCCCTATTATTAATAATCCATTTATTAATCTAATTGACATTTCATATTAAGCACACAATATATTTCATTTCCATATTAAGGAAGCAGGATTTCATAATTGAAATACATCAGAGTACAACATCATATAGCTTCAGCACTCAGCTACCCCATTACACAACTGCACTAGCACCAAGTTTCACATGCAACATCTATAACCTTTCAAAATTAGCATCATAGACGGTACATAGACAGATGCATCTCATCTGGAAAACTGCTGAAGCGAAAGGAGAATATTGAGCCTTCATTGATGTTGAAGGTCTTTGCAACTTTAGGCCAGTGCCTGTGGATGATTGACCGTCCATCCTTCGTCCTCTTCAGGAACACTTCAATATTGAACCGTGGGTGTTGTATGAAAACATTCCTTGCGTCCTGACCATACAGGTGGTTTGAGAGGTAATCATCAGTGAACTACTTTGGAAAGGCCTGAAAACAAGGATGTGCATAAATATCTTCTCTATATTGGAAATGGGGCAAAGGAATAAAAAAAGGCAAGGTATAATAGTTAGTACCATCTTGTAGTGAACTGACGTCTTCTTCATTGTGCAGACAAAGATCTTGTTTTTTCTCGCTAATTTCTTTATCCTAACAATCTTTCTGAGTTTCTTGACTTGACTGATATTCATGGACAACTCATTTCCCAATATGCAAAAAGGGTCGAACAATGGGTAAAAACCTCTGACAGCAGGACCTACATGTGCAAGACCAAATTGTTAAAAACCTAAATATTAGAATGGTTCCTGCAATTGCACAATAATGTGCTATTAGACAAAGGACCATGCGTGTGCAAACCTTGATTGTAAACCTTAGTGCTTCCCATTGTTTCCCTACAACACATATAAGGTAGTTAGTGATCAGGTTAAGTGAGGGTTCGCATGCTATCAGTAAAATATGTTGATGAAAAATAAGCACATTGCAGATTCATCAGATTAATTCAAGCCACATGGAAAACCCATTTATCCAAACCAAGCATGATTAAGAACTAGGAAATATAGCAGTTGTATATGTTTCTCATGTATTAAGTGCAGCCAAATTCGATTTATTCCTCACATGCACAACAATACAAAATTCTACCCACGACAATTGGACATCGCATTGCAGAATTGAACCAAGCAGTTAACTAAACACCACAACAAATGAACCAAACATTAACTGAGCACCACATTGCACAATATAACATACTCCTAATAGAAGATCAGACAGTTAACCAAACCAAGCATGCTTAACAACTTGGAAATATAGCAATTGTATTTGTTTCTCATGTATTTAGTATAGCCAAATTGGATTTATTTCTCACATGGTATACAATAACAGAATGCACCCACAACAATTGAACATCGCATTGTAGAATTGAACCAAACAGTTAACTAAACACCACAACAAATGAACCAAACATTAACTGAGCACCACATTGCACAATGTATAACATACTAGAAGATCAGACAGTTAACCAAACCAAGCATGCTTGACAACTAGGAAATATAGCAATTGTATTTGTTTCTCATGTGTTTTGTAAAGATAAATTCAATTTATTTCTCACATGGAAGACAATACAAAATTGCAGCCTGAAGAATTGAACATCACATTTGCAAAATTGAACCAAACAGTTAACTGAAGATGACAACTAATTAACCAAACAGTTAATAAGTGAGCACCACATTGCACGACATGTAGAACATATACACTAGAGCAACAGATTGCATGGTAAAAGTAGATAGCACAATTCACTAGAATTTGTTTAGGAAAGGCAGGAGCAGCACATGCAACGGGTAAACCGAGCATGCTTAATCGGCGTAGCTAGCAAAATGAACATGGGTCCTTATAGTGAGCTAATAAGACAAGCTACTCCTCATCATCGGAGATATCGATGATGATTGGCTCCTTGGACATGGAAGAGGTTGAGGCCTCCACATCGTGGGTGCCCTCGTCCTAGTGGTGAGTTGCCTGAGCCGCTCCGGGCACCAACCTGCTGGCTCTCGAGTTGAGGTAAGCACGTGCACGCTCAGAAAACACATCGTAGTCTTCATCGAAGGCACCGAGGGTGGCCTCGAGAAAACGCCATGAACTGTCGTTTAAAGCAACCAACCGTGTCGCGGCATCGGCGTGTGAGGCGTCAATGGTGGCCTCGACGGCGAGGTGCTCCTCCAAGATCTGGGTGTTGGCACGAATGGCAGCCATCGCGACCTCATCCGCGCGTGCGGCCGCGATTTGCTTCTCCGCTGCCAAATGCTCCTTGAGCTCCTGGCTATACTGCGTGCACCATGGCTTAGGGCGGCCCTTATTTGGGGGAGGGGTCGGTTATTTGGGTGGAATGTGTCACGTCGGCGGTCGGGGCATGTGGGATGTGGAAGGAGGAGGAGGATGGGGGTCGGGTGTGGATTACCTGCTTGGATAGACGAGGCCGAGCAGCGTGAAGGAGGGTCGCCGGCGAGGAGGCGGCGCTGCAAGCAAGGAGTGAAGGTTTCAACTTGGAAAGGAAGGCGGAAACAGGGGAAATGTGGCTTTTGGTAAGGGGGAGGGGGCGGGGAGGTAGATATTTCCGCGGAAGCCAAAATTTTTGAATCGGTGCAGCGAAAAAACTGGCGCGCAAAGTGTCATCAGACACGGTCCCTTATTCAGCACTGTGTACGATATGTAAACATCACAAATGATTCATATAGCTTAACCCGTGTGTGATGAGTTTGAACGTCAAAAATTTTGGTTCGAATTTCCCGGGTTACAATGGTTATCCACGTCATTGCATAATTTGGGTACACAAAGAAGACTACAACACACCCACACTTCTTAATCGAGCAAGTTCAGCAATTAAACAGAGCTAGCTGACCTAAACATTACTCTAACAAATTAAAGGCCGACGCTCTTAATTAAACAAAACAAAGAGTACTACTATGGCTGGTGCTCGTCGATCTCCACCGCCTCCTCCATGTCCAACTCGTGCCCGACGGTCTCCTGGGGAAGGGGCTCCATGGCATCCATCACACCATACTCGGCAAGCATCTTGCCATCCGCGTCCACCATCTCTTTGGAAAAGGACGCCACGAGATGGGCGTGGGCGGCCGTGATCTGGGCTTGGACGGGCTCCGTCGTGGCAAGGTATGCGGCGGAGGAACGGACGGCTGCTCGAACGCTCTAGGCGATTGCCAACTCTTCGGCCGTAGGTTGCCGACCGTTCTCGGAGAAGCTTCATTCGATTTGTGTGGTGACCGCCACAAGCTGGGCGCGGGCGGCCTCGACATGGTCATGGGCAGCCTCCATCAGGGCTAAGGCCGCCGCTGCAGAACGGACAGCTGATGTGCCGCTCTCGCCAGTTGCTATCCCCGAGGCAGATGTTGCTGCCGCCACCTGAGAAGAAACAACGGCCGTTCGGGCTGCCTTGGTCGCCCGGTCGCAGATTGCGGCCGCGCTCATGCACCTTGTTAGCACGCGCATGGCGGCTGCGGCCACGCTCTTGCCAGAGTGGGTCGCCGAAGTTGGCCTCACGACGCGGGTCCACGTCCCCATCTTTCACCAGCGATGATTGAACAGTGAAATGATATTTGGGGAGCGAGCTAGTGTGCTTGACATGCCAGCTATGGACTGTAGACGACGCACCTTCTCGCGTAAGCCATAGGCATACTATACTCCGACGGTGCTCCAAGATATTTTGTACTGCATCTCACAAGGTTGGTGATAATAAACTGTGTGTGATCTACTTGATTTTTCATCGTGATTTGAATTACATAATGGGGTCACAGCGGCAATGGAGGGTGTTTGAATTGCTAGAACTTTTATCTGCAGTGAACATGCAACTATAGGTGCGTCGTAAAAAAATTGGAATTATTCAGGGTTCGTTTGGAAATTTTTATACATTAACTTGGTTTTCTAGCCATTTAAGGTGCCCAATTCAAAATTAAACTACATGCACATGCTCCGTTGCACCAACATGGATTGTAAAATCATATATGTGTCCATGGGTTTATGCTTATGTCCCATGCAAGAAATGGGGATGAATTTTGAACACCACAGCATCGTGGCTCTCTGGCAAACGTTGAGGTACTTGCTGTTGTAATTCTAGTAAATCCAAAACCCGTCTGAAATTCATTAACCTTGGCATACTATCATGGAATGGCATCAACATGCTGGGGTAAAAAATATTGTCCCATTTGGGGCAGGTTATGGTATAAGCTTCTCACAAACCAGAGCTTCTCACAAGAAGCCTCATGGTTCCGTTAGGGAAATGTGTCACCTTTGTGGACAAAACGATATTCGTCGCCTCTTCTTGCTTTCAATTTTTTCCTGGTGTCAACATAGAACAACAGGAGTGCCGGGTTAAATTTTGGAATTTTTCGGAGATCGTTTGGACATTTTTATATGTTAACTGAGTTTTCTAGGCATTTATGTGCATAATTCAAAATTGAACTACATGCACATGCTCCAGTGCATAAAAATAGGTTGAAAATTCGAATGTGTGTCCTTGGTTGCAAGCTTAGGTCACATGCAAGAAATGAGAATGAATATCAAACACCTTGACACTATCGCTCGGCCGCTAACATTGAGATACAAGGTTTTAAAATTCTAGTAAATCGAAAACTCGTCTAAAATTCATGAAACTTGACATGATATCATGGAACGGCATCGACATGCCGTGGTAAAAATATTGTCCCATTTGGGGTAGGTTTGGGTATAAGCTTCTCGCAAACCAGAGCTTCTCTCACAACAAGCCTGATGGTTTCGGTAGGGAACGTGCCACCTTGGGGGATGAAACGATATTTGTTGCCTCCTCTTACTTTCAAAAATTTTCTAGTGTCAACATAGAATAACAGGAGTGTTGTGTCAATTTTTGGGATTTTTCGGGGTTCGCTTGGACATTTTTATAAATTAACTCAGCTTTCTATGCATTTATGTGCATAATTCAAATTTGAACTACATGCACATGCTCCAGTGCATATAAATGGGTTCAAAATTGAAATGTGTGTCCTTGGTTGCATGCTTAATTAAGTCCCTTGCAAGAATTGAGAATGAATGTCAAACACCTTGCCACCATCGCTCGGCCGCTAACATTGAGATACATGGTTTTTAAATTCTAGTAAATCAAAAACGCGTCTGAAATTTATGAAACTTGACATGCTAGCATGGAACGGCATCAACATGCCGTGGTAAAAATATTATCCCATTTGGGGCAGGTTGGGTATAAGCTTCTCACAAACTAGAGCTTCTCACAACAAGCCTCATGGTTATGGTAGGGAACGTTTCACCTTTCTGGACGAAACGATATCCGTTGCATCTTCTTGATTTCAATTTTTTTTCTAGTGTCAACATAGAACAACATGAGTTTTGTGTTAATTTTAGGAATTTTTTGGGGTTCGTTTGGACATTTTTATACATTAACTGAGTTTTCTATGAATTTATGTGCATAATTCAAATTTGAACTACAGGCACATGCTCCAGTGCATGTAAATTGGTTGAAAAATCAAATATGTGTCCTTGGTTGCATGCTTAGGTCCCATGCAAGAAATGGGGATGAATGTCAAACACCTTGCCACCGTCGCTCGGCCGCAAACATTGAGATACATGGTTTTTAAATTCTAGTAAATCCATAACTCTTCTGAAGTTCATGAAACTTGACATGCTATCATGGAGCGGCATCAACATGCTGTGGTAAAAAATTTGTCCCATTTGGGGCAGGTTTGGGTATAAGCTTCTCCCAAACTAGAGCTTCTCACAACAAGCCTGATGGTTTCGGTTGGGAACGTGCCACCTTTGGGGACGAAACAATATCCGTTGCCTCTTCTTGATTTCAATTTTTTTTCTAGTGTCAACATAGAACAACATGAGTGTTCTGTTAATTTTAGGAATTTTTCAGGGTTCGTTTGGACATTTTTATACATTAACTGAGTTTTCTATGAATTTATGTGCATAATTCAAATTTGAACTGCAGGCACATGCTCCAGTGCATGTAAATTGGTTGAAAAATCAAATATGTGTCCTTGGTTGCATGCTTAGGTCCCATGCAAGAAATTGGAATGAATGTCAAACACCTTGCCACCGTCGCGCGGCCGCAAACATTGAGATACATGGTTTTTAAATTCTAGTAAATCCATAACTCTTCTGAAGTTCATGAAACTTGACATGCTATCATGGAGCGGCATCAACATGTTGTGGTAAAAAATTTGTCCCATTTGGGGCAGGTTTGGGTATAAGCTTCTCGCAAACCAGAGCTTCTCACAACAAGCCTGATGGTTTCGGTTGGGAACGTGCCACATTTGGGGATGAAACGATATCCGTTGCCTCTTCTTGATTTCAATTTTTTTTCTAGTGTCAACATAGAACAACATGAGTGTTGTGTTAATTTTAGGAATTTTCCGGGGTTCATTTCGACATTTTTATACATTAACTGAGTTTTCTATGCATTTATGTGCATAATTCAAATTTGAACTACAGGCACATGCTCTAGTGCATGTAAATTGGTTAAAAAAACAAATTTGTGTCCTTGGTTGCATGCTTAGGTCCCATGCAAGAAATGGGAATGAATGTCAAACACCTTGCCACCGTCGCTCGGCCGCAAACATTGAGATACATGGTTTTCAAATTCTAGTAAATCCAAAACTCGTCTGAAGTTCATGAAACTTGACATGCTATCATGGAGCGGCATCAACATGCTGTGGTAAAAAATTTGTCCCATTTGGGGCAGGTTTGGGTATAAGCTTCTCGCAAACCAGAGCTTCTCACAACAAGCCTGATGGTTTCGGTAGGGAACATGCCACCTTTGGGGACGAAACGATATCCATTGCCTCTTCTTGCTTTCAAAATTTTCGTAGTGTCAACATAGAACGACAGGAGTGTTGTGTCAATTTTTGGGATTTTTCAGGTTTCGCTTGGACATTTTTATATATTAACTTGGTTTTCTAGGCATTTTATGTGCATAATTCAAATTTGAACTACATGCACATGCTCCAGTGCAGAAAAATGGGTTGACAAATCAAATGTGTGTCCTTGGGTGCCTGCTTAGGTCCCATGCAAGAAATGGGAATGAATTTCAAACACCAGGGCACTGTTGATTGCCGGCAAAACATTGAGATACTTTGTTTTTAAATTCTACTAAATCCAAAACTCGTCTGAAATTCATGAAACTTGGCATGCTATCATGGAATGGCACCCGACATGCTGTGGTATTTTTCGTGTCCATTTTGAGAGAAGGCGCACTCGAATAACAGCCAACAAGGGCATTTTGAAACAAATAGCTGCCACTTTAACATCTCAAACATTTGTATAATTTAAATCGTGTGCGTTCTGTTAACCATTCACGTGACGCCACATGTCTCTCTTTTAATGGCTATAGGAGGTGCCGTGCGGACAGCTGCTTGACTGAACGGGAGGCGTGCAAGCTGTCCTCCAATGCACAGGCTCACCGGGAAGCGTGCGAGCTGTACGCTGCGCGGGCTCACAGGGAAGCGAGCCCTTTGACTTCCATGGCCACCCACGTTGCTCACATCCTCTCCATTAATGGCGCCCGAGCTGCTGTTTAATACGGGCGGCCTTACTGTTCGCCTCCCATTCCCCTCCCTCCCGCAGACCTCCAACAACGCCATGGCGCAGAAGGATCATCTGCCACTAGTCTTCAAGTTTGGTGAAGTCGACTCCGAGCCGGAGGAGATAGAAAATGAAGAATGGGGCCTCATGGCTATGGCCCTGAACGAGCTGGCCGCGGTGGTTGCTGCCCCACGCCCATCCCAGCTCCCATCCCCGCGCCCGCGCCAGCGACCATCCCCGTAGCATTGACGTGCTGGTCGCTGAGCACTATCGCAGAGCTAGAAGCCGCGGGCGTCAGCGAGGTCTTCGTGGACCCGCGTGAGCTCGTGTACATGTCAGCGCCCGTGCCCGTGCACGCCCCTGCACCCACCGCGGCGCCGGTCCCCGTGCGTTTGCCTGCACCCGCCGCGCCCATGCCCGTGCGCGCGCCCCACTCAGCGGCATGGGACGCCAACGTCGACCGCTACCTCGCAGCGCCTCCAGTTGCCGTCCTCCTGCGCCCCGCCCGTCGATTGCGTGACGACATGATGTTTGATTTCCAAGTGAAGAACATTCTGTGCTGCCTTGAAGACTTCAACAACGGCGTCCCGGAGGACGACAACGACAACGCCGGAGCGGCATGCCGCCTTCGCCGCCGCCAGAAATAGTTTTTTTTGAGTTTAATACTGTATCTCGATCATATGAATATAAATTCGCAATGCGACTGAATGAAAGATATGGTTTGAACGAACTTGCGTTTTTCTGTCTTAATGTACAGACTTATCAAACGATTTTCTTTAAAAAAAACATCAATGTTTTTAAATATAAAACACTCATCACAAACGTTTTAGTTAGAACACCCGTATGCAAACCGACAGCTTTCCCAGGAAGCCAAGGGAAAATGTGACGAGCAGGATTTGTGCAGCTCTTGATCGCAAACATTTTAGATAGAACACCCGTATGCAAAGTGAGAGCTATGGTCTTCCCCAGTAAGTCAAGGGAAAATTCGCAGCGTAGGATTTGTGCATCTCTTCAACGCAAACGGTTCAGATTGAATACGGTATGCAAAGCCAGACTTCGGCGCTAAGCCAAGAGAAAAGTGCCGAGCAGGATTTGTACATCCCTTCAACGCAAACGGTTGTTTTGGACGACCCGTGTGCAACCACGTACAGACAATTTGGTAAGATTTGCATCTGTCATATTGGGTATATTGCCATTTATGAAACTGGAAAGATTGACATTTGTTGATCTAGTAACATTGCCATTTGTCAACCTTGTAACACTGTGATTTGTCAAAATATGCAGCTAAAAATCACTAGCACTATCTAATTTTTGCAACTAAAATTCAGTAATTAAGCATAGATTTCATTCATAGATTAAGCAATCATTCTTTATACAAACAGTTCAACTCGACAGCTGAACCGACCAAACTTTTCCCCAATTGTTGCCAACCACGTACTGAAATAGCTAGTTCAACTATATATACTAGATAATTTTAAGTACATTGTACAGTTCCACCACATCTATAGTCAGATGAACTGAACAAAATAGCCCCTAAATACTACTACTATGGAGGGGCTTTGTGCTACTTCTGGTAGCCTCTCCTCTGCCGAGCGTGCTCAGTAAGAGGCAGAGCAGGAGGAGCCTACCGACGAGCTGGCCAACTGCAATACGGTGCCTGTCGCTACTGCACCTTCAGCGACGCTCACCTCGAATGCCCTCTGTCGCTCCAGATGACCCCTCTCGAAGTTGTGGTTCTCCTCATAGGTCTCCTGATTCCTCGCCTCTGCGACGGCGTGTGCTGCGGCCACAGTGGCGGTAAGGCTCTTTGCGTGCTCGACGAGGCGCTCCTCCTCCTCCCGCAGGAACTTGATGTAGTGCGCAAGGTCGCTGATGCACGTGCGGGCCTCCACCTCCGCCTCCTGCCTTCGGGCGGCGGTGGCGGAGCGGATGATGACCCCGGTGGTCGACGGTGGGCAGGCGGCCACAGCGGCCGATGATGGGGTGGCGGCCACGACAACCACCTCCCGCCTTCGGGCCGCGGCGGGGGAGCGGGTGATGGCCACGGTGTCCGGCAGTGAGGTGGCGGCCACGACGGCCACCTCCCGCCTTCAGGCCACGGCGGCGGAGAGGGTGATGGCCCTGGCTTTCGACGGTGGTGTGGCGGCCACGGCGGCAGACGGTGGGGTGGCGGCAACGGCAGCCGGCAACAGCTGCCGACGGGCAGTGGCGGTGGAGCATGTGGTGGGTGTTCCGCGCACACCCAATAGGGACGCCACGCGCAGTACACTAGGCCGGGGACTGTACTGCCGTCGCGGTGTAGCCTCCCAGCTGGAGCTGTCCTCTGATGACGGCGGAGTGGCTGAGCAACGACGACGGACCGGTGCCATTGGTGATTGTGGGAGAAGCAGACGAGATAAGCTACAGGGCGGGAGGGGAAAATGCGACGCAGGACTCGCTGGGAGTGAGTGTTTATATAGCAGGCCAGTAAGCATTGGGATTTGGGGGATTTCACCGAGTCGGGCAGGAAGCTTGCGCGGGAACCTGCGCGGGAACGGGCTCACCACCGTTTGGCCAAAAGAACGACCCCGCACGCTGCTCAAGCTTGCGCTCTAAGCCATCTGTGGTAGTGGTGTGACAAGACGTGCGAGAGGAGGACGAAAGGACACGTACACATACGGTTAATAAAATAAAAACGTTTGCGATTAAATTACCTACTACCCCGTCCTGGTTTATAAGTCGTCTATGTATTTTTGTGCCAAATTTTGACTAGAGATTTAACTAATAAAATACAAATGCATGTCGCCAGAGATTATATCGTTGGATTCGTATTTGAACATAGTTTCCAATTATGTAATTTTTGTAACATGCATTAACATTTTCTTGGTTAAATTTAAGGTCAAAATATGGCACATAATATAAAGGAGACTAATAGACCAAGACGGCGACAGTAGCACACGGCCGCTCTCTACGCAGCGACGCAACTCTCGGGCAGCTTGTCGATGACCATTTCCTGCGTGTTCAACTGCTCTATGTGTGTAGTTGCTTGCGGTTGAGGCGGCCGCGACGCACTCTGCTCGGGTCCCGCCACGCGCGCTCTGCTCTCGCGTCCCTCTGGGTGCTCTGCCCTCGTCCCTCCATGCGCGCTGCCAGTGTTCGGGGCCAGCGCACGATCATGCACGTTCGTGTGCATGCGGTTGCACCGGGCACGGCGCCACGATGCAGTTACCCGCTGCAAAAACTGCCATCGGACGCGTCGAGAATCCAGGCCACCCGGCCCCCATTTATTCCTGCGGCCATTTACCTTCATCTCTCACGCCATACGACACAATAAGCACACCCACGATGACACATACAGAGAGGACATCCAGCGGTTCCAATGGCGCTCCCCGTGGCTCCAATGGCACTTCCAGCGGCCGACGATGACAACGGTGGGCAGTTCACCACGCATCACGTAGTGGACACCCACCTGAGGGGGAAGGCCCTCTCGGTGGTGTACACGAACGAGCCAGTCTCGGTGGAGAGCTCCATCCAAACAAAGGAGTAGTTGCTTGCCGAGGACAAGTACCAAGTGGTCGGCTTCGACCTCAAGTACACCCTCGGTCGTGCCGGCATGATCAGAAGGTTGCCGTCGCCCAGTTGTGCATGCAACATGACATCCTCGTCTACCACTACCACCTGGCCACAAGGCCTTGCGAGCGTTTCTCCAGGTTTATCAATAGCTCCGACTATAGTTTTGCTACGGTTGTGACGACCCGAGACCGACACTCCAAATGCCTTCCAGTTATTTCGTTTTTGTCGTGTGTTTTATTTGTTTGTTTGTGGCATTTCATCATTGCATCATGCGCATTGCATTCGCATGTTTTCATAAAACTTGCATCCGCTCGTAGTTGCCGTTTCTTCCTTCTCTCCGTTGACAGTCTCTCAGACCAACCGGACCGCTCTCTTCTCTTGTCTTCTCCGTGGCCTCTTCTTTAATTCTTTGACCTCTACCTATTATCTGGAAGAGAAATTCAAAGGGAGAAAGAGAGAACCAGGCCGGCCCATTTGCATCATGGCCCATCCAACAGCCCAGTCGCCCACATCTTAACCCTAGCCACCTCCCGATCCCCTCGTTCTCTCCCATCTCCCCTTCATTCTTCTCCTGCGTCGCCACACGCAGAGAAGAGCAAAGCATCGCGCCCGTGCCTCCCGATTCGGCGCCTCCTTCCGCCTGTCGTCCGGCCCTTGCCCCGCATACGCCGCCGCACCTCCTGCCACTCCACCTCTAGCCTCACCTTCCTCTGCTCCTCATCACCTTGCGCCTCCTTGCGCCCCCTCAACCCGCGCCGTGCGTCTCCTCTGCCGCCCGTGACAATGGCCGCTTCTGCACCCGCACGTCGCCCGGCGTGCTCCGCCCCTCCCTTGTCCTCTTCGGGTTCGTCTCCAACGCCGCACAACCCTTGCTCTGTCAAGCTTCGTCTTGCTACACCTCGCCTGAGGCCACCCTCCTCTGCTACCGCGTCCCATGCGCCTCCTTGCCTCGGCCACCAGCGAGCCTAACCTCCGCCGTCGCCGTTTCCGCAGCATCACGCCATCCTACTCTAGGCCACCTCCTCTGCACCTTCTAGTCGTCCATCACCGCTGCTACCGCCTCCAAGGTCGCTGCTGCTCTGGCCATGACCACCACCAGCCGAACGCCCCGCCTCCTGCTTGCCATGGCCGGCCATCTACAGCACCACCAGGCCGTTGGGTGGCTCCTTTCTAGACCACCACGACCTCGGCGTCGTCCCACACCACCGGCCAACCCTGCTTCCTTCTCTGTTATGCACGCGTTCGAGGAGAGCCCTGCGAGACTCGGATGTCCACCAAGTCCAACTACACGACCACAACCGAGACCTTGGTTCTGCTACGTTTTGGACACGCCAAGTCCCTCGATGACCCCCAAACTTAAGACCGTCAAGTTCGGCATCGGACGCCAAGTACCAGGATGTCGACGACCCGTCAAGTTCGTCTACGTGCGTGTACGACTACCTTGGCCGACGACCCGTGTACCACTACCCTTGCCGTGTACAACTACCATCGACCCCAAGTTACTCGATTTCGTCAAGTTCCTCCCCGAGACATGTACCACTACTTCCCACGACGACCCGTGAACAACTACATCCCATCGAACCCGAACAGTCTTGAATGCACGCTTCGAAGGTATAACCACCGAGACAACGCCCATGGACGAATGCATGTGTGTTGTATGAGATGCTCGTGTTTGCACTCCGAGTTGTCATTGCACGTTCCTCCTCGTTTGCCTTGCCACCAACTCGTGGGACACCCGGTAAACGGGATCACCCCACCATCTTTTGCATGTTTCGTACATCCACACTTTCTTTTGCACCAACATCTCGACGAGTTGTCGGATCATCAATTTTACCGTGGCACCATTTCTGTTGTCGTTGCCGTGGCACCCCTTTCGTTCTGCCATGGTGACCAAATGCTTCATAACATGCTCATGTCAACATTTTCATCTGCATCATGATAACAACATTTAAAATGTTTAACATTGTTGTTTGCTTTAAAATTGCTAAATGAGATGTGGGGATTTACCGGAATTGTTGTTTGATGTTTTCGGCCTCATTTAAACTTGCCTAAATAGTAAGTTTACTTATGCTTCACCTCTTACCATGTTTAACAATATTTAATATTGATGAGTAGCTTAAACAAGAGCGAACTAAATACTTGAATGTGGTGTTTCGTCAATATGCAACTCATTGCATATTGAGCTCCACTTAATTTGTAGTATTGTTTGTTGCACTTTGCCATGCCATGCCTCTTAAAAATGGACATGCATCATACTTGATTGCGCATCATGCCATGTTTATGTGATGTTTGTTTACCATGTTGTTTGCTTCTTTCCGGTGTTGCTTCTTCTTGATAGTTCCGGTAATGTTGCGATTGTGAGGATCCGTTCGACTACGTTAGTTCATCTACTTCATGGATTCGGTCTTCTTCCTAGCGGGATTTCAGGCAAGATGACCGTTACCCAGGATACCACTACTATCTTGGCTTTGCTAGTTATCTCGATGCTATCGCTATGTCGCGCTACCTACCACTTGTTTTACAAGCCTCCCAAATTGCCATGACAGCCTCTAACACTTTCCACCATCCTAGCAAACCATTGTTTGGCTATGTTACTGCTTGCTCAACCCCTCTTATAGCGTTGCTAGTTGCAGGTGCAGTTGCTGGTTATTCCATGTTGGGACATGGATATCATGGGATATCACAATATCTCTTATTTAATTAATGCATCTATACACTTGGTAAAGGGTGGAAGGCTTGGACTTTTGCCTGGTGTTTTGTTCCACTCTTGCCGCCCTAGTTTCCGTCATACTGGTGTTATGTTCCTTGAATTTTGTGTTCCTAACGCGGTCAGGGTTTATGGCCCCCCCTTGTTTCTTCGTCTAAAGTAAAGCTTTCCTGAGGAGATCCAACTTTGGTTTTACCATTTGCCTAATAGCAACTAACACTTGCATAGGGACCGGCTAGCACCCGAGGTCTCTTAATCAACAACCCGGGCCAGTGCTCCTCATGAGTGTTGGTCCACCTACCTAGCAGTCGGTGATGCCGCCTCGGGGCAACTCGATGCTATTTGGCTATCGTCCACTTTGCATAGACGGATGAGTCCGTAGATAGAGAGCACGCGGCTCTGGACACGGATCTGACTCACCGGGAGATCTCCTTGGGATAGTTTTCCTTTCTTCGAAGAGCTTGTGCACCGGGATTCCGAGGTTACTCGGGGTGTCCTGAGATGGAGGATTATCTCCGTGGATCATGAGAGCTTATCATGGGTTAAGTTGGGACACCCCTGCAGGGTTTAAACTTTCGAGAGCCATGCCCGCGGTTATGTGGCAGATGGGAATTTTTAATATCCGGTTGTAGAGAACTTGACACCAGATCCGAATATAAAATACACCAACCTTGTGCGTAACCGTGATCGTCTCTTTTCGAGTGAGGTTGAGAAGAGAACATGGTGGGGTTATGTTTGACTCGTAAGTAGTTCAGGATCACTTCTTGATCATTACTAGTTTGAGACCGTTATGCGTAGTTTCTCTTCTTATTCTTGTACCCGTAAGTTAGCCACCATACAATGCTTTGTGCTTGCTGCAACCTCATCAGTTATCCATTCCATACCCATTAAGCTTTGCTAGTCTTGATACCCATGGTAATCGGATTGCTGAGTCCTCGTGGCTCGCAGTTTACTACAACAACAGGTACAGGTACAGGTAAAACAACGCTTTGACGTGAGAGCGATGGTTGGTTGTTTTGGAGTTCTTCTTCTGCTTCTTCTTCCTCGATCAAGGGATAGGTTCCGTGTCGGGAGCCTGGGATTAGGAGGGTGGATGTCGTTCTTCTTTTTTGTTTGGTTTCATCCGTAGTCGGATCCTGCTCTTCTGTATGATGATTGCTATGTATTGATGAATTGTTGTATTCATGTTGTAGCTGGTGGCGAGTGCAAGCCTTTATCTTGTATTCTCATCTATTCAGTACATGGTATGTTGTAATGATATCCACCTTGCTATGCGCTCGAAATGCGATTGTGCCCCAATCATGAATTCATCACGTGATTGGGATAGAATCGCATCTTGGGCGCTACAAGTTTGTATCAGATCCTTACCGACCACAGGAGCCCCCTTGTTTGATCGAACCGCTGCCGTTTCTGAGTCTAGGAAAAAAACTATTTTGAGTCTAGTTATATATCAGAGAGTAGGAATTCTTTTTACTCCTTATCCCCATCGTCGCTCTGGTGAGGACTCGTGACGTAGGTGTTTTGATTCCACTACTCTCCTTTTTCACTCAAATATTTTTTAGGATCACGCGGGTATTGTGGAATCGGACCGATATCGGTGTGACGGGAATTCTGTCTTGGTGCCTCCTGTCTGACTTGACTTCTTCCGGGGAGTTGAGCTCCAAGGGGTTCTTGTCACATTCGCGATCGTTTCAGTTCCGGAATACCAGAGGACGCCGACATTGAAAACGCTTCTATAATCTTTGTGGTGAGAGTAGTTTGACGCCACCCAGTACTGGGGAGAGCAACCAGATGTATTGCCATAGCTAGTATAGGGGATGTTCTTTCGAAGGTCTAAGGTACATGATTTCCGAGGTTTTCTTGGTTATGTGTTGACGAATGGATACAGTTGGAGTGTAGGATTTGTTAGATGTGTGAGATATTTGTGCCTCCCTGTATTCCCAACACCAGATTGCATAACTATAAAGTTTAGGGAGTTTCTAGGTGGGAATTCAAGTAGTTACCCAGGATTTCTTTTTGACAGATGTATGAGTTGAGATTGGGGTCCAACGTCTAGTGGTTCGTTTTTCACGGTCGATTTACAGTGGTCGCGAGATATCTTAAAGAATCCTTGGCTATGCTGATCCGGGGACATCTCGTTTGTCATTCGTGATGTCCGCCGTACGTCGTCCCCGTGGGGCCTCATCGCGAACACTTTGGGTGAAATCTCTATCATGTGTTTGTTTCCGTCTTATTCTACAAGCCAAATCCTTTGTTTTGTTTTGAGTTGTGGTATTCGAGTTGCTTCGAAGTCAAGTGTTGAGTCCATACCTTTTCCTAAGCGTTGTTCTCATATTTTTATGTGAATCCTAATCCTTCTTGATCATTGAGGTTGTCATGTTAATTCTTTTCCAACCGGCGTGCTTCCCTTCAAGTGGATCCGATCATTTCAACATCCGCAAGATCAATTCTAAGTTTTCTCAACGGTGTTTGTTCCATCCATTCCAAGTGGCCTTTGTTTTTCCCGCCCTCCCACCCTTTTCTTCAAGGGCTCAGATTTCTTAATCAAGTATCCTTTTTATTCATGCAAAGTCTCTCCATCCTTTTCCTTCAACGTTCTTATCCGGTGATTCTCATGAAGATGCCGAGGAAGCTTCAAGTTTATCATCCTTCGTTCTCTTTTCTTCTCCAGTAGACTTAATTCAATCTTCGGTGTTGATCATATCTCTTCCTCTTGTTTCACATTGTTTTTCCATATTGGAATTTCTTATCCAAGTCTCTCTTGTTTATTCACCTCTCTCTATTATTCTCCAGAGTGTAAAAGATATCTCAGAAGATTCATGTTTCCATTCTTAATCCGTTCAAGCCATTCAAATCAACCGGTACATTATCGCTTCCTAAGCAATCTTTTCCAATGGTGTTACTTTTGAGTGGGCCCTAACCCCTAGGTCTTTTCCCAGGATCTTACCTGACTCTTCTATTTTTTCCGGAGTTATTCTCAAATTCTTTTCAAAGTTTGATGTAAGAATGAATTATCATCAGTCATATGCCTTCTCCAAGATCACTTTCAAATTCTCTTCATTGTTGGTTCGACCTTTCTATTCTTCATTGTTACGGAATGTCTCTACAATTCTTAGTGGTGCTTCTCGTCATCATTGTAAGATTTCAAGACCGAAGAAAAGTTTTTCTCTAAATCTTGATCCGTTCTCTTGAAGATTCATGGTTCTAACTTCATGTCATCCTCATAATTGTTTTCGATTGTGAGAATTCCTTTCATACGCATCCGAAGCATTTCAGGAGTTGCTTTCCTTTCTGATCATCCTAAGGTCATCATTTCAGAAGATTTATTCATTCTCAACATTCAGCTCTTATTCCCCAATTGTTCCGGTGCATCGTTCAAGTATTCTCTAGTCAGCTTGTCATCTATTCATTCTCCTGTTTCTAAATTCACTCAAGTATATTCGTTTGTTTTCTAATTCTTACCGGCGAGGCATTCTTTTCTTCGTTCATTTTAAATTCTTACGGTGGTTCATTCAACATTCCTATTCCTTTATTATCGTATCATTTCATTCGTTCTTTCCAATCCTACCGGTGAGTCGTCGAAGACTTCTTCAAGTTTGCGCTATATCTTGCCAATCCATTTCAAGAAGAATAAGTAGCATGCCTATCCATTGTTTGTCATCAATTTAAGTTGACGAAGGATACGCATAACATAATTCTTATTCTTGTTTCATCCAAGTGATCTAAATTCCTTCTTTCGGAGTTCGTTCATGATATCAAATTCTCGGTTTCAAGTGCTTCATCTTGTCTTCCGGATTTCCAAGCTCTCTCAATCATTTCGTCGCGAAGATCCATCTAAATCATTGCAAGGATTCATCTTATTCTTTTCAAGCTTCCTTTCTTTGCGACCATTTTGTTATCTATCCGGAGTTCTTCGAGAGTTTCATCATGGTGGTTCATCAAGGATTTAATTCATTCTCAAAGTGTTCTTCAAGATTCTTGTTGGAGCTCTAGCATTGTTCATCTTGCATTCCGAAGTGCAATTCTTTCTATCTTATCTTTTGAGGTGGTGTTATTTCATTCTTGATAATTTCCCTTCATGGTTCATGATTCACATGTTGTCAAGAATGAGGTATTTTAAATCCATCAATCTCTTCGTTGGAGTTATCTTGGTAAAGATTTCACCTAAAGCCTTCCTTAAGGAATGTTGCTAATTGTGGTGCTTATCAATGATCCAAATTATCTCTTTATCATCTTGGTGGAAGAAGTTTTTCATCTCTTTGGTATTTTCAATCAAATTAATTGATTCCGTTAGTGGCTGGTCTTCACCTCATAATTTTGGGATGTTTTCCATAAGACCATTGGAAATCATATCTTTTGTTGTTGATTTTCCAACAACTCCGTTCAACCCTTCTTCGTAGGAAGGCTCCTTCATGTTCATTCATGGTGGAAGTTGTTGTTCTTTTCTCCATTATTTTCATTTCATCCTTTCATTTCTTCCGGAGGCATTGTGCTGTTGCTCTCGTCAAGTATCATCTTGTTTGTCAAGATCATGTTCTTTTCCTCGCTTATCCATATAACACGAGTGTTGTGACCTATATTTAAGTTCTTTTCAACTTATCAAGTTTTCCTTCTCTTTTGTACCGGAATGCTGTCCAAATTCTGTCATTCTTGTTCCTTGGCTATCTCAGTATACCAGTCTGGTCATATTCTTTTGGTTCGTGAAGCTCTTATTTCATGTATTTCAACCTACAAGGTTCTCGTAATGTTCCTTGTTCCTCTTTGCTAACGGGGTGTTTGCAATCTCGTTCATCTCTATTGTATTCTTTATTTCAATTTGTTCAACCTCTCAAGGTTCGTGGTTTCACTCATTTGTCAAAGAAGCAACTTGTGTTACCTCTTCCTCTTCTGCTTCTCTCCGGTGACATCCTTAGATCTCGGGATGAGATCTCTTGTAAGTGGGGGAGTGTTGTGACGACCCTAGACTGACGCTCCAGATGCCTTCTAGTTATTTCGTTTTTGTCATGTGTTTTATTTGTTTGTTTGTGGCATTTCATCATGCGCATTGCATTCGCATGTTTTCAAAAACTTGCATCCGCTCATAGTTGCCGCTTCTTCCTTCTCTCCGTTGACCTTCTCTCAGACCAACCGGATAGCTCTCTTCTCTTGTCTTCTCCGTGGCCTCTTCTCTTAATTCTTTGACCTCTCCCTATTTCCTGGAAGAGAAATTCAAAGGGAGAAAGAGAGAACCATGTCGGCCCATTTGCATCATGGCCCAGCCAATAGCCCAGTCGCCACCATCCTAACCCTAGCCTCCTCCCGATCCCCTCGTTCTCTCCCATCTCCCCTTTGTTCTCCTCCTCCGCCGCCACACGCAGAGAGGAGCAAAGCATCACGCCCGCGCCTCCCGATCCGGCGCCTCCTTCCGCCTGTCGTCTGGCCCTTACCCCGCGCCTCCTGCCACTCCACCTCCGGCCTCCCCTTCCTCTGCTCCTCCTCACCTCGCGCCTCCTTGCGCCCCCTCAACCCACGTCGTGCCTCTCCTTCGCCGCCCACAACCATGGCCACTTCTGCACCCGCACGTCGCCCGGCGTGCTCCGCCCCTCCCTTCTCCTCTTCGGGTTCGTCTCTAGCACCGCTCAACCCTTGCTCTGTCCAGCTTTGTCCTGCTGCACCTCGCCTGAGGCCACCCACCTCTGCTACCGCGTCCCGCGCGCCTCCTTGCCTCGGCCACCAGCGAGCTTAACCTCTGCCGTCGCCGTTTCTGCAGCAGCACGCCAGCCTACTCCAGGCCACCTCCTCTGCACCTTCTAGTCGTCCATCGCCGCTGCTACCGCCTCAAAGGTCACCGCTGCTCTGGCCATGACCACCACCACCCGAACGCCCCGCCTCCTGCATGCCATGGCCGGCCATCTACAGCACCTCCAGACCATTGGGTGGCTCCTTTCTAGACCACCATGACCTCGGCGTCCTCCCACACCACCGGCCAACCCTGCTTCCTTCTCTGTTATGCACGCGTTCGACGAGAGCCCCGCGAGACTCGGATGTCCACCAAGTCCAACTACACGACCGCAACCGAGACCTTGGTTCTGCTACGTTTTGGACACGCCAAGTCCCTCGATGACCCCCAAACTCAAGACCGTCAAGTTCGGCACCGGACGCCAAGTACCAGGATGTCGACGACCCGTCAAGTTCGTCTACGTGCGTGTACGACTACCTTTGCCGATGACCCGTGTACCACTACCCTCGCCATGTACAACTACCGTCGACCCCAAGTTACTCGGATTTGTCAAGTTCCTCCCCGAGACATGTACCACTACTTCCCACGATGACCCGTGGACAACTACATCCCATCGAACCCGAACTGTCTCGAATGCATGCTTCAAAGGTATAACCACCGAGACGACGCCCATGGACGAATGCATGTGTGTTGTATGAGATGCTCGTGTTTGCACTCCGAGTTGTCATTGCACGTTCCTCCTTGTTTGGCTTGCCACCAACTCGTGGGACACCCGGTAAACGGGATCACCCCACCATCTTTTGCATGTTCCGTACATCCACACATTCTTTTGCACCGACATCTCGACGAGTTGTCGGATCATCAATGTTGCCGTGGCACCATTTCCGTTGTCGTTGCCGTGGCACCCCTTTCGTTCCACCATGGTGACCAAATGCTTCATAACATGATCATGTCAACATTTTCATAAAATTGCATAAAACTTGTATATGTCATCCGCATCATGATAACAACATTTAAAATGTTTAACATTGTTGTTTGCTTCAAAATTGCTAAATGACATGTGGGGATTTACCGGAATTGTTGTTTGATGTTTCCGGCCTCATTTAAACTTGCCTAAATAGTTAGTTTACTTATGCTTCACCTCTTGCCATGTTTAACAACATTTAATATTGATGAGTAGCTTAAACGAGAGCGACCTAAATACTTGAATGTGGTGTTTCATCAATATGCAACTCGTTGCATATTGAGCTCCACTTAATTTGTAGTATTGTTTGTTGCACTTTGCCATGCCATGCCTCTATAAAACTGACATGCATCATACTTGATTGCGCATCATGCCATGTTTATGTGATGTTTGTTTACCATGTTGTTTGCTTCTTTCCGGTGTTGCTTCTTCTTGATAGTTCCGGTAACGATGCGATTGTGAGGATCCGTTCGACTACGTTGGCTCGTCTACTTCATGGATTCGGTCTTCTTCCTAGCGGGATTTCAGGCAAGTTGACCGTTACCATGGATACCACTACTATCTTGGCTTTGCTAGTTGTCTCGATGCTATTGCTATGTCGCGCTACCTACCACTTGTTTTACAAGCCTCCCAAATTGCCATGACAGCCTCTAACACTTTCCACCATCCTAGCAAACCATTGTTTGGCTATGTTACCGCTTGCTCAGCCCCTCTTATAGCATTGCTAGGTGCAGGTGCAGTTGCAGGTTGTTCCATGTTGGGACATGGATATCATGGGATATCACAATATCTCTTATTTAATTAATGCATCTATACACTTGGTAAAGGGTGGAAGGCTTGGCCTTTTGCCTGGTGTTTTGTTCCACTCTTGCCGCCCTAGTTTCCGTCATACCGGTGTTATGTTCCTTGAATTTTGCGTTCCTAATGCGGTCGGGGTTTATGGGCCCCCCTTGTTTCTTTGTCTAAAATAAAGCTTTCTTGAGGAGTTCCAACTTGGGTTTTACCATTTTCCTAATAACAACTAAAACTTGCATAGGGACCGGCTAGCACCGGAGGTCTCTTAATCAACAACCTGGGCCAGTGCTCCTCATGAGTGTTGGTCCACCTACCTAGCAGTCGGCGGTGCCACCTTGGGGCAACTCGATGCTATTTGGTTATTGTCCACTTTGCATAGACGGATGAGTCCGTAGATAGAGAGCGCGTGGCTCTGGACACGGATTTGACTCACCGAGAGATCTCCTTGGGATAGTTTTCCTTTCTTCGAAGAGCTTGTGCACCGGGATTCCGAGGTTACTCGGGGTGTCCCGAGATGGAGGATTGTCTCCGTGGATCGTGAGAGCTTATCATGGGCTAAGTTGGGACACCCCTGTAGGGTTTAATCTTTCAAGAGCCATGCCCATGGTTATGTGGCAGATGGGAATTTTTAATATCCGGTTGTAGAGAACTTGACACCAGATCCGAATATAAAATACACCAACCGTGTGTGTAACCGTGATCATCTCTTTTCGAGTGAGGTCGAGAAGATAACACGGTGGGGTTATGTTTGACTCGTAAGTAGTTCAGGATCACTTCTTGATCATTACTAGTTTGAGACCGTTATGCGTAGCTTCTCTTCTTATTCTTGTACCCGTAAGTTAGCTACCATACAATGCTTAGTGCTTGCTGCAACCTCATCAGTTATCCATTCCATACCCATTAAGCTTTGCTAGTCTTGATACCCATGGTAATGGGATTGCTGAGTCCTCGTGGCTCATAGTTTACTACAACAACAGGTGCAGGTACAGGTAAAGCGATGCTTTGACGTGAGAACGATGCTTGCTTGTTTTGGAGTTCTTCTTCTGCTTCTTCTTCCTCGATCAAGGGATAGGTTCCCGGTCGGGAGCCTGGGATTAGCATGGTGGATGTCGTTCTTCTTTTTCGTTTGGTTTCATCTGTAGTCGGATCCTGCTCATCTGTATGATGATTGCTATGTATTGATGAATTGTTGTATTCATGTTGTAACTGGTGGTGAGTGTAAGCCTTTATCTTGTATTCTCATCTATTCAGTACATGGTATGTTGTAATGATATCCACCTTGCTATGCGCTCGAAATGTGATTGTGCCCCAATCATGAATTCATCACGTGATTGGGATAGAATCGCATCTTGGGCGCTACAACGGTTGACACCACCAACAATCTAAAAGCGCTCAAGGTTTTGGGCTTGAAATGCCAGAATCTTGTCAACATCCAGGACCTCTACAAGGTTTGGGGTAGCCACAACAACAAACAGAACTCCTTGGTTGACCTCGCCTCGGCCATCATCGACCCCTACTACATGAAGATGAAGGATGAGAGCAAGAAGGACAAGAACGCCTGGCACAGTGTCTGGCTTGAGAGACTGGATGAACAACATGTCAAGTACGCGGCCAAGGACGCGTACACAAGCTACAAGATGTACATGCGGATCGTTGACATGAGGGAGTGTCTTCTTCCTGCCCCAGACGAGGGATCGAGCCACAGAACAATGGCGGGAGCGTCACAAGAAGTAGATGACTAGACGATCGTTTCTCCTAGTTTAGAATGCATACAATTGTTTATTGAGGTGTGTGCGAATGATCTGTATAGTCACTTATGTAATTGGATGTTTATTTCAGTTATATATATATATATATGTTATTCTTCTGTAGACAGAGCAAATCACACGGCTTATTAGCAGCAATCGTCTGTGTTATTATTGGTCTTCGCACACATTTCTGATTACGGACCTGTTTGCTGCGCATCACACACATCTTGTTCAGTTGAACCATTTGTATTGTGTTGCCTAATCACACACAGTTCATCCTAGTGAACTGTATGCCGTATATCGCACACACCCTCATCTGGCTGCCCGTTTCTGTTGTTCTGCCTCATCACAAACAGTTCTGTTGGATTAACCGTTTTCCACGCATCGCACACGCAACTCCAATATGAACCGTGTTTGATGTCACCACCATCGCAAACGTTTTGCATCTTTTTTGATGATTTTATTACATCACCGTTTGTGATTGATGCATCGCACACAGTTTCGTCGAAGGGTCTCTGATTAGACTGTCGCGTTTGGACCATCCTGCAGTAGTGCATGGTGCTCCTCTCCGGTACTTCCTTGGCTCCCAAGTTGTCTTCTGGTCCAAAAAAATCTCCAAAAAGTTTTGCTGTGTTTGGACTCCGTTTGATAGGGATATTCTGCGAAGTAAAAAACAAGCAAAAAATAGCAACTGGCACTGGGCACTATGTCAATAGGTTAGTCAAAAAAAAATGATATAAAGTTGCTATAAAATGATTGTAAAACATCCAAGAATGATAATATAGTAGCATGGAACAATAAAAAATTATAGATACGTTGGAGACGTATCGCTCCCTGGTGGGTGCGACAAGCAGCACTCCGGTACCTTGCAGCGAGAATGCCCCATCAAAGTACATGATCCATTCTTTTACTGTTTCTTTGCCGGGGAGAGCTGACTCTTGGACTTCTTCATCTTGCATCGGTGTCCACCCCACGATGAACTCTGCCAAGGATCTGCTTTGAATAGTTGAAGTGCTTTCAAACTCAAGTGCAAAGCTTGACAAGTCCATAGCCCACTCCACTATCCTGCCAGTTGCTTAGGGATTTCTCCAAATGCGTTGCAACAGAAAGTGAGTGACGATGGTGACTTCGTGTGCTTGAAAGTAGTGGTGCAGCTTTCTCGAGGCCATAAGAAGAACAAAAAGCAACTTTTATACTCCAGAATACCTTGATCTAGCCCCTTGCATAAGGGAGCTAACAAAGTACACCTGTCGCTGCACCATCTTCTTTTTCGGCGCCATCTGTTGATTGACTTCATTTTCTTGCACTATTTCTGATCTGCCAGCATCGGATCTTGCCGGAGAGGATTCAGGCTTCTCATGGGATGGGCTTGCCATTGTTGGTCCCTCGTCATCAGCTTCCCTCAGTACCACTAGTGTGGCACTAACCACCTAGTTCATTGCCCATAGGTATAGCAGCAAAAGTTCCTGTGGTTTAGGTGCAACTAGTGTTGGCGTGTAGGGTAGGTACCTTTTCAAATCCTACAGCACAGCCTCCGCTTCCAGAGTACATTTTACTGGACCTGCCTTTTTGTCGGGGTACGACACCTATGGGATCCCGAGAGACCCCTTTACGATTCGGCGGGGGGAGAAGTATACGCAAAGAGCAGAACCAGTGATCGACGCGGGAAGTTTTTACCCAGGTTCGGGCCGCAAATCAGCGTAAAACCCTACTCCTGCTTTGTGTTCTTATTGATGTTCTTGAGCCCAGCCTTCAGGAGCGCTCGCGATGAACAGTACATTCAAAGAGTAGCTACGCATGCAGAATGGGCCAGAAATTCTCCTCCTCTGTAGCCGTCGCCTTGGGCCTCCTTTTATATGCTCAAAGGGGTCTCCACAGTGGCAAAATGTACATACATTGAGGTGTAAAGTAGCTACAGGGTATCATACCTAACCCCTGACGGATTAGGACAAACGCATTTAATGCACCGTGAGGTGTCTGTTTAGGTGTCCTCACTTTCTCGGGGATGGAAAAAGGGGCCATCCCATCAGCACTGCTTAAGCTCTCCTCCACTGGTGCGTTGCCACGCATCCATGGAAGGAGCCAGAATGTCAGACTTGTTACTATGCCGAAGCGGTGGCACAGTGGCAGAATCTTGCCGGGCGCCCAGCCTTGCCGGGCGCCAGGGCTTGCCGGGCGCCAAGCCTTGCCGGGCGCCGAGCCTTGCTGGGAACCAAGCCTTGCTGGGCGCCGAGCCTTGCCAGGCTCCACGGCCATCCCGGCAAGAATCTTGCCGGGGAAGCTGGCCTTCGATTTCCAGCTTTGCTTATCTGCTGACCCCCAGATCTCTGACTTGACGATTTTCCTTGACGACTTGAGTCGACCTCGAGCTGATCCCGGCAAGCCTTGCCGCGAAGACGGCTACAACTGCCCGTGCACAAGTACGGGGTACTAGTGGCCCAATACTTAGTACACCGACACGAGCCCCCGGGCCTAGGCCATACACGAGTGTGAGGCGTTGTGGGGCTAGGCCCAAACAGTGCACGGGCACGCGTGGCAGGGAATTAATCTGCTCGTGAATATCTTGTTTTACTGTGCCCCCCACTATGCGCACGGAGCGCGCGACATGGGAAGCGTGTCAAAAAGGCTGCAAACTGTTTCGCGCCCATAGAGGCGCATTCATATTGGGGGATAAACAAGGCGGCCCCGCTCCTTCCCCATAAAAAGGAGAAGTTGTGGAGGCGCAAACCTATTCACCCCCCTCTTCTTCCCAATCTAGCTATCGCCATCACCTTCTTCTGCTCGAGCTCAGAGCGAGACCTTTTTTTCTCTTCTGCCCGCTGCTCCCGCGCTCGCTCCGCCCCCCGGCCTCCATCTCCACAGTCGCCATGCCGCCCAAGGCCAGCAAAGGCAAGGGCACGGACAAGGAGGCGAAGGCTGAAGTTCCGGAGAGCGAACTGGTGAAGATGCGGAAGAGGCTCGTCGTCTTCCCTCCGACGCTCGACGCCGAGACTTTGAAGGGGCGATACCAATGCATGTGGGCGAAGGGAACACAAGCTCACCCTGCCACACGCGTAATCCCAGGTGCTTGTTCCAAAGGCGGATCGGACATATACCCCTTCTTCACTGCGTATTTTTATTGCGGGCTCTGTCCACCCTTTTCCGATTTCTTCAACGACATCATGTATACATACGGCTTCCGCCTTCTTGATTTCACGCCGAACACCGTATTTTGCATGTCGATCTTTGCCCACCTTTGTGAGAATTTCGCTGGCGTGATTCCCAATTCTGCTCTTTTCCGCCACTATTTCTATCCTCGAATCCAAAAAGGAGAGGCTCTCTCTGGATCGATTGCTTGGATTCCAAGGGCCTGGAACAAAGAGATATACCCAGATGGGGTTTACCGCGAAAAGTGGGACGAGTGGCGGGCCGAATGGTGCTGGATCCAGGAAGCAGATCCTCATCCTTTTTGTCATCCCCGGCGACAGAAGGTGGTCCGCGGCAAGGATTGGGGCGATCTCGCCGTAGAAGACGAGAAGCTCACAATCGCCACTACCAGGATCCTCCGCTTGAAGGCTGCCGGGCTGACAATGGAGATGATCGGCTTCGACTTCCTCCGCCGCCGCATCGCCCCTCTGCAAAATAGGGGGAGGCCAGCCTGGGAGTATAAGAACGTAGCGGATGTCATGAGGCTGCGCCCTGGGCTAAACAATAATCTGACCACTATGCAGCTTGGCGCTCTCCGCCAGAAGTTATTCCAGCGCGAAGACAAGCACCGGCTGCCGGCAAGGATCGTCCCCTTATGCAACAACTCTGCATTGGGGTCGATCATTGCCTTCTTGCCGATGTTTAACGCCCACGGCCTTGACCCGACCTGGGTAGAGCCAAGCGAGGAAGAAGCGCAGAAGTTCATCGACAATCTGACGGAGAAGCCTGTCCGGCAAGAGTCAGATCTTATTCGCGCCACCACAGATCAAGAGGTAGCATACATCGCTACCAGAGTGGAGGAAGCGAATCTTGCCGCGGAGGCCGGCAGCGTTGGCTTCACAGAGTGGGAAGCCAGCAATGCAGAGGTGGTAGTGGAGGCAAAACCTGCCGAGGAGAATAAGGTTTCCGGGGAAGAAGGCGGCGCAGCCACTGAGAACTCATCCGGCGAAGACACGACTGAAGAGGAGACGCGAGAAGAGCCCTCGCCCCCGAAGAAGGCAAAGCGTGTCCTTCGGAAAGCTGCATCAGGCGTCCCGGCGAGCCAACCCACATCGAGCGGCGACTCCCCCGGCAGGAAAGTGGCCGGCAAGACCGGACCGCGGCAGGGGGCCCGGCAACAGCCCGCGCGGCGCGCGAGACCCACACCAGCGACCACCGCCGGAGCGGCAGGAGGGTCTCACGCAACCGTGCCGGAGGTTGCCCCGGCGCCTGCCACAGCCAAGCGGCCCAGGACCCCTCCTCCGCCTCCCCACTCAGACATCGCAACGGAGGTCGACTTCGACATCTCCGGCTTCAGTCCAGAGCGGGAGGAAGAAGAGTGAGTATCTGCCACAACTTCCACCTTCCAATCTGTATCAATCTTACTGACTTGCTTGTATTGTTTCTGCAGTGACACAGAAACCTTGCTGGAGAGAATGGCGAAGAGGTTAAGGACTTCTACGGGCGACGAGCCCCCGGCAGGCTCCACTAGCGTGCCAGAAACCGTCATCGTGAGCCCGGAGCCTAGCCCTCAACGCAGCCTCCAGCGCAGCCCCCAGCACAGCCCCCAGCGTAAGTTCATTATCCCTTTTTCTGTTGGCTGGTGCCGAGGCTTTCACTCTTGTCGCTGATGTCTTTGGGTTCGCAGGAGAAGAATGGCAACAAGGAGAAGACATTCCCATTGTGCCTTCTTCATCGACCGCTCCGCCCACAAGCACGTCCCCGGCAAGAGATCCTGCCGACGAGCCCGTTCGAACTGAGGGGGAGCCGGCAAGCGCGGACTCCGGTGACACGCCCCCGGCAACCGGAGTTGCCGGGAGGGGTGAAGCCACCTCCCGACAGCCCGACGCAGGTACTCGATTGCCTCAGAGTGCTTGTTATTCTTTTTCTCTTATCTCTCTGTCTACGGTTACTTCAAACTTCAACTTTGATCTTATTCTGTTTTCCTCCTTCGCCCTTCAGAGTTCCCTGTGATGGAACATATGGACGTCGACGTCGTGATCAAAGAGACCGCCAGGGATGCCGCCGTCGAAGCGGATAGGATTGCTGCCAGCAAGGCCACCAAGGATGACGTTGCCGGGGCTGGTGATGCTCTTGACGGGGAGGCCGCCAAGACAGCACAAGAGGAAATCGCCGAAGGACCTGCTGAAGAGGGCGACAGGGAGGTTGAGGACCACACTGACAGCATTCCTACCGCAGGAGCGCCAGGCGCTGCACCGGCCACAGAGCCCCCTGTCACTGGTGAGGCGGCCACTGAAGACCAGCCATCAACATCTGAAGAGCCCTCATCCAGCAAGTATCTCAAGGTTGGCGAAAATCTATTCATCAACTTGCCAGGGACGGCAAGCACAGAGGCACCAGCCGAAGGAGAAATTTTCGAGGAGATTATTGCCGCTGCCGGGCTTGAAGTTGTTGACGATCCCTGTGCTAGCGGCGGCAACTCTGAAGAGGATCAGCTCCTTCAGGCCATGGGCGAGAACTTCCGCAAACTCCAGGCTCTCCATCGTGCCCGAAAAGAGAAAGCAGACTCCAGAATGGCAGTTGTCGAGGCAGCCGAAGCGGATTTTCAAAGGCGCGTCGCACAAATGCAAATCTGGCACGCCGAGGCCCTTCAAGAGCTGGTTGCCGGCCGAGAACAAGTGAGCCAGCAGTGGAATGAGGTCCTCCTGAAGCAATCCGATATGGAGAAGGCGCATGATGAAGCTGCTCAAAGGATTGCTGCCGAAGATGCCCTCCTAACGGGGCGCCGCATTGCTCTTGATGCTTATGAAGAAGATCTCATCGCACATGAGCAGGCGCTCGCCGCCAAGCTTCGTAGCAAGGATGAAGACATTGAAAATCTCGTCGTGCGGCGGACCCAGGAGCTGGAGCAGAAGCACAAGGAGGCGCTCGAAGCTCTAACTGTCAGTCACGCCGGCAAGCTCAAGGAGGCCGTCGATGCTGCCGAAGCTGCAGAGGCCGCCAAGAACGAGCTGAGCGACAAAGTGAAGAGGCTGGAGACAGATCTCGACGAGCACGGCAAGGAGCTCTCAACGCTCAAGGGGGACAGGGAAAAAACCCTCCACTCCTTGGCGGAGATGCAAGTCGCCCTATCCGACAAGACCAAGCAGCTCTCCTCTGCGGCTGATAGTATTGAGGTTCTGGAGCTGAAGCTAACCACGCTGCAGAAGTCTCTCGAGGCCGGCAGGGCCCGTGAGAAGGCTCTACTCAAGGATCTCCAAGGAGAGAGGAACCTGCTCAAGAGCGCTGCCGCCGCCCAGGCTGATTATGAAAAGGGAGTGAAGATCTGGACTGGCCGTCTCATCGCCACCGCGGAGAAGCTTACCGCAGAACTGTCAACCATGGGCTTGTCGAACTTCAGATATTCTTCCGAGGAAAGAATATCTCCAAGCGCCAGGTTGACGATGTTCTTTGAAAGCATCATCAACGCGTTGAGGGCGCTCCAGTCCAGCCGGGCGACCCAACTGGCGAACGAGACTCGCCGGCTTTGCCGGGCCGTCCTTCGCAAGGTGCTCCTCAAGGTGGTGCACAGCAATCCCGGCATCGACCTCTCCAGTGCACTCGGCCACCTGCCAAAGGATGCAAATGTTGAGGCGCTTGAGAAGTGCATCGCGCCAATCCTCGAGAAGGTGGACTCCATCAAAAGGATCGAAGGCCAGCGCAGGGATTGAGTGCTTCTCTTTTATTCTTGCCGCCATCATCCCATGTAAAAGACAATTAAGTCTCAAGTTAGAACTGCGGCAACTTATGGATGCAATATAATTTGACTATGTTTAGGCTCATGCTAGCTACTTTCCTTGTCCGATTCCTTTATGTATGGAGTTCATCCTACGCTTACTGAAAAACTTGCCGGCGCGCAACCTGCCGTGAGCGCTGGGTGCGGGACTTCAGCAGCCTGCCGGAGGCGCGGCGGCCGGCAAGACTCCTTGGCGTTCTCAGTGCAGCCACTTAAACCGTTGAGCGGACTCGAAACAAAATAAGGGTGCAACTGATTACAACAAGGGTTCCTTCACGTGCAGATTTCCCATACAAGAGTCGGAATCGTCCAAGGAAATAACTTGGTATTAAAAGAAAAACTTGCTCTAAGTTTTAGGACTTAGCTTTCTGGCTTTGTTCTTCCTCCGGCAAGCCTTCTGGCTTTGTTCTTCCTCCGGCAAGCATTGATTCCGAACGTCACCAACTGGTACCCTTCCCCCCCGGCAAATGTGCACGCGAGGAATCCTTCTGTCTTTTGAGAAAAAGAAAGAAGAGAAAATAAAGGGATGAAACCTTGGCGGTTTGTTAGAACTTACCGGGATCAGGTGTCATACAACATCTTAGACAAACATGCATATATGAATGTGAACATGAGAATCAATAAGGGAATGTACAACACTTAAATTTATTCATCTGTGCTCAGGATCTGTGCCCGGCTTTGTACAAAGGATCACATGCCTTTCCGGCAAGACTAGTACAAAAAGGTGGTTGCCGGGAGCCCCTGGCAACCGCGCCTTATGGATAGAACTTGCGAAGATGTTCGATATTCCAGGAATTACTCACTGGAACGCCATCTTCGGTCTCCAGGCGGACAGCGCCGGGCCTGGTGACTCGTACTACCCGATAAGGGCCTTCCCACTTTTGCGTCAACTTGTTTGAATTCTTGGCAGGCTGAATCCATCGAAGAACAAGGTCGCCTTCCTCAAGGCTTCGGGCATGAACTTTGCGGCTATGGTAGCGACGCAAAGCTTGCTGGTAGCTTGCAGCTCGCACAGCAGCCTGAAGACAATTCTCCTCAAGGAGCACAACATCATCTTGCCGCAGTTGCTCTTGCTCGAGATCATCATAAGCGAGCACTCGAGGAGATCCGTATATGAGTTCCGTGGGGAGAACTGCTTCCGCTCCATAGACCAGAGCGAAGGGCGTCTGGCCGGTGGCTCGATTTGGTGTCGTTCTGATTGACCAAAAAACCGCCGGCGACTCATCAATCCAGCGCCTTCCGCACTTTCTCAGCCTGTCAAAGGTTCTGGTCCTGAGACCGCGCAGCACTTCAGCATTAGCCCTCTCCGCTTGGCCGTTGTTTCTTGGGTGAGCAACAGAGGCAAAACAAATCTTGCCGCCAAGGTCTTGGATGTACTGCATGAAGGTGCGACTTGTGAACTGCGTGCCGTTGTCGGTGATGATTCTGTTAGGCACACCGAAACGGCAAACAATTCCTTTGAAGAACTTGATAGCCGACTGCGCTGTCACCTTCCTCACTGCTTCCACCTCCGGCCACTTTGTGAACTTGTCGATAGCAACGTACAAGTACTCAAAGCCCCCGGTAGCACGGGGAAAGGGGCCCTGTATGTCGAGCCCCCAGACCGAAAATGGCCAGGAGAGAGGGATTGTTTGAAGAGCTTGAGCTAGCTGATGTGATTTCTTCGAATGAAACTGGCACGCTTCACACTTGGTTACTAGTGCAGTCGCATCCTGGAGGGCGGTAGGCCAAAAGAAGCCTTGCCGGAATGCCTTTCCGGCAAGCGCTCTTGACCCTATGTGAGAGCCACACATGCCCCCATGTATCTCTGCCAACAGCTCTAGTCCATCCTCCCGAGGAATGCACTTCAATTTCACACCATTTGGTCTCTTTCTGTACAGGACGTCATCGACGAACTTGTACATACCAGACCGACGGGCTACTCTTTCCGCTTCTTCTTGTTCCTCAGGGAGTTCACCTGTCTGAAGGAAATGGACAATGTGCTGCGCCCATGCTAGAGCCTGAGGCTCGACAACTAGGACTAGAGGCATCTCCTCTGCCGGGGGAACAGTTGTCTCGACAACGAGGGCCTGAGGTCCTGTCGGAGCCTGTTGTTCCCCGGCAGGCGTGTCGATCCCGGCAACTTCCTTGCCGGCGGCTCCGGGGAGCTCTACCGGGAAGTACTGGCCAGAGTTCAACTTTCTTCTCTTTTCTTGCCGCATCGATGGCGCCACGGATGGTTGAGTCAATTGGAGCACAAAAGTTCCTGGTTCCACAGGCAACTTGAGGGCAGCACGCTTTGACAGGTCGTCAGCAACACTGTTCTCGGCACGAGGAACGTGCTCCATCTGCAGACCGTCAAAGTGCTCTTCCAATTTCCTCACTTCATCTACGTAGGCCTGCATCAATGGGCTTTGATAACTCTTGTTAATCTGCCTGACGACAAGTTGTGAATCGCCTTTGATGACGAGCTTTCTGATACCAAGGTCTGCCGCGATCCTGAGACCGGCAAGCAAACCCTCGTATTCTGCAGTGTTGTTGGTTGAACTCTCCCGGGGAAAGTGCATTTGGACTACGTACTTGAGGTGCTCCCCGGTGGGTGCGACAAGCAGCACTCCAGCACCGGCGCCTTGCAGCGAAAAAGCCCCGTCAAAGTACATAACCCATTGCTGACCGGTTTCCTTGCCGGGGAGACTTGTTTCTTGAACTTCTTCGTCTGGCGTCGGGGTCCATTCTGCAATGAACTCTGCCAAGGCCCTGCTCTGAATTGTGGAAGTGCTTTCAAACTTAAGACCGAAGCTGGATAGCTCCAACGCCCACTCCACGATCCTGCCGGTTGCCTCCGGATTTTGCAAAATCCGTTGCAATGGAAAGCGAGTGACGACGGCGATCTCATGTGCTTGAAAATAATGGTGCAGCTTTCTCGAGGCCATAAGGAGGCCGAAAAGCACCTTCTGCACACCAGAATATCTTGACCTAGCTCCTTGTAACAGAGAGCTAACAAAATAAACTGGGCGCTGCACCACCTTCTTCTTCTGCACAAGTTCTTCTGTTTGCGCAGATCCTGTCTCGCCGGGATCAACCCCTGCGGGGAAAGATCCTGCCGCGTCACTTGGCGGTCCTGCCACTGATGTTGCCTTCTCATCAGCTTCTCTCTGCGCCACCAGCGCAGCACTAACCACTTGATTTGTTGCCGCCAGATATAGTAGCAACGGTTCTTGTGGTTTAGGTGCGACTAGCATCGGCGGAGAAGAAAGGTATTTCTTCAAATCTTGCAGCGCCGCCTCCGCTTCCGGAGTCCATTTCATTGGACCTGCCTTCTTCAAAATTTTGAAGAAGGGCAGGGCGCGCTCAACATATTTGGAAATAAACCTGCTTAGAGCAGCAACACAGCCGGCAAGACGACGCACATCCTTGACGCGTCTCGGCGCTTCAATTTGCTCAATGGCTTTGATCTTGTCGGGGTTCACCTCGATTCCCTGGCAAGATACAAAGAATCCGAGGAGCTTGCCGGAAGGAACACCGAACAAGCACTTCTCAGGATTGAGCTTCAAGTTGATCTTGCGCAAGTTTGCAAATCTTTCTTCTAAGTCTTGAATGAGCGTCGCTTTATCCTTAGTTTTGACCACTATATCATCCATATATGCCTCCATATTTCTATGGAGTTGTGGCTCAAAACCAATCTGGATTGCTCTGGCGAATGTTGAACCAGCACTTTTCAACCTGAAAGGCATCCGTATAAAATAATACGTACCACATGGGGTGATAAAGGCGGTCTTCTCTTCATCTTCCTTTGCCATAAAAATCTGATGATACCCTGAATAGGCATCAAGGAAGGACAGGAGATCACAACCAGCGGTGGCATCCACAATCTGGTCGATGCGCGGCAAGGGAAAAGGATCTTTTGGACAAGCTTTATTGATATCTGTATAGTCGATACAAAGCCTCCATTTCCCATTCGCTTTTCGCACTACAACCGGATTGGCCAACCAGGTTGGATGAAGCACTCCTTTGACCAGTCCTGCCGCCTCCAGCTTCTTAATTTCTTCGGCAATGAATTCTTGCCGCTCCAAAGCCTGTTTCCTCACCCTTTGCTTGACGGGCCGCGCATGAGGACAGACAGTAAGGTGGTGCTCCATCACTTTCCTGGGAACGCCGGGGATGTCAGACGGTTGCCACGCAAACACGTCAACATTCGCCCGCAGGAAAGCAACGAGCGCGCTTTCCTATTTGTCATTTAGGGTGGAACTTATGGTGAAAGTTCCCCCCGTTCCGTCCTCCCTGGCAGGCACCTTCTTGGTTTCCGGCGGGGCGGCCTTGGACTTCTTGTTCTTGCCGGTGGAACTCTCTGGTACGTCCTCGACGGAAGCGCAGCACTCCGAGGAGGTGCGCTTGCCGGAGTTTGCGCCAAGGTTCCAGCCGGTCTTCTTCTTCCCCCCGGGAGTTCTAGTGGCAGGAGCAGATGCCTTGATGGCAGGTGCTGCAACTGCTTCCCGATAAAGTTGGTCGGCACAGATGAGCGCATCCTTCTTATCGGAATGGATAGTGATGATGCTCAACGGCCCGGGTATCTTCAAAACATTGTAGGCGTAGTGTGATGCCGCCATAAACTTAGCCAGCGCTGGCCGACCAAGGATCCCATTGTATGACATGGGGATCCTAGCGACATCAAACACCACCTTTTCGGTCCTGAAGTTAAACTCGCTGCCAAATGTTACTGGCAGCGTGATCTTGCCCTTAGGCTGTGTTCTTCCCGGGTTGACCCCTTGAAACGTACCCGTTTCCTCGAGGTCTTCGTCGGGAATCTGAAGCTTTGTGAGCACATCTGGTGAGATTAAGTTTAGGCCGGCCCCACCGTCAACTAACATCTTCGTCACCTTGAGGTTGCGAATTGTTGGGGAAACCAACAATGGCAAGCACCCGACCGCAGTTGTGCGATCAGGGTGATCCTCGGCGTCAAAGATGATAGGCGTGCTGGACCACTTCAGAGGCCTACATGCATCGGGGGATGGCTCTGCCGCATTAACCTCCCGCATCCACAGTTTAAGTTGGCGGTGGGAAGAATGCAGCGAGGCACCCCCATCAATGCACATAGCCTCCGTAGCCTTCTGGAATTCCTGCTCACTGGACTCGTCATCTTCGTCATCATCATCTCCTTCTTTATCTCGGCCCCGAGCAGGCCGATCCTTCTGTTGCTTGGCCTTGCCGCGGCGACCCCCTCGGCCACCGCGTTTCTTGCCGGACCCCTCAGCACCATCTTGGGCCTTCTCCTTGTCTCGCCTCTCGTATTCGGCCTTCTGCTTCTTGGCAAGCTGCTCAACTTGCTGGCAGTTTTGGAGATCGTGGCCATTAGTGCGATGGATCTTGCAATACTGCTTGCCGGAGTTCTCCGACTTGTCGGCAGCCGCCAAGGCCTGACAGGAAGGGCACCCGGCAAGATCCTTGCCGGGGTCACCAACCTTGGCCTTCTTGGCGGCACCAGGGTTGTCGGATTCCTCGACAGCAAGCACGGCCTTGCCTCCGCGCTTCCTGTTCCGCCGTCGGCCTTTCCTTGACGGAGCCACGGCATCTTCTTCTTCTGAGTCGCCTGCCGCACCAACAGCCTCACCGGGGAGTTTCCTCCCCTCCTCAGCTCGAGCGCACTTGTCGGCCAAAGTGTAAAGCTCGGCGATACTCCTGACTTTGTTCATTGCCAGCTCTTCCCGCATCCTGCGGTTACGCACGTTCTGATGGAACGCGCTAATGACAGCGGCAGGATGAACGTCAGGAATATTGTATTGCACCCGGCTAAATCTCTGCATAAACTTGCGCAGGGACTCGCCCTCCTTCTGAGGGATGATGTGCAAATCACTTTCTTGGCCAGGAGCTTGGTGGCCTCCAACAAAGGCGCCAACAAACTGATGGCACAGATCCGACCAGGAAGAAATAGAATCCTTCGGCAGATGCATCAACCACGACCTAACGTTGGGTTTGAGCACCAACGGGAAGTAGTTGGCAAGTATCTTGTCATCTCGGCCCCCGGCAGCTTGCACTGCAATGGTGTAGATGCTCAGGAACTCCGAGGGATGGGTCTTGCCGTCATATTTCTCCGGGACCTCTGGCTTGAAGGTTCGGAGATTGGGCCACTGGACTTGCCGCAGCTCACGGGTAAACGCTGGAGGTCCTACCTCGTAAGGCAAGTCTCCTACGTTCCCTGGCGCGGGCTCGTCGACAATCGGCCCCGCGCGCTTATCAGACTGATAGCGCGCTTCTCGTCGCCGCTCGATGATTGTTCGAGCGTCCTCCTTGCCTTGTTCCTGGAGAACCAGACGCTGATCACGGCGCATCCGTGGATCGGACGACGCCGTGGAAACTTCTTCATGGCGGTCGACTTGCTGAGTCGTCGGCCGCTGCTGACGCCGCAGAGGAGAGTGCACTGTAGTTGCACCACCTCCAGTTTTCTCTGCACCGGCTCGCGTCGGATTGATGGGCCTCCGATGAGAGGGCCCTGCCTCTTGCGGTCCATCCGTGTTAGCGAAGCCGATAAGGCTCTGGATAGTAGCTCGCCACTCCTCCATCTTCTCCGGGGCGGGAGGAAAATCGAGGAGCAGCTGTGCACGTGCCAAGGCTTCCGCTGGCGTAGGTGGCGGCGACAAGTGCGAGGTACGTGAGGTGCTCTGACTCCTAACCAAGTTAGAAGGAGCACCGCCACGGTCACGCGACCGTGCACCACCTTCGCCGGTAGCTTGGTGTGCATGCTGGTCCCACGCATCTTGGGATCTATGCGCAGAAACCTTTTCGTGGGGACGCCCCGAACCACCAGCGCCATGATGTCGCTCATCTCGCACGACCTGGGTAGGTCGCGAGGCTTGCGCCGGCGTGGGAGCTCCAGCAGGCGCCCTTTGATCCCTAGAGTTAGTTGTGCCACCCGTAGGCAACACAGCACCATCTCTAGATCCAGCGGCGCGCAAGTTACCACTGCCACTGCGAACGATACCGCTCGCCTGGCTTGGGTCACCAGAACGCCGCGGGGGTTCTAGCCCTCTTCCTTCTGCACCCACACCACCGCCTGTTTGCGAAGGCGCAGGCAAAGCGGATCCGGACGGTTGTGCTGTCGCAGCGTTCTTCTTCTTGGGCGGCATGACGATGAAGATCATGAAGGAACTAGGGCGTCTACCACCAGATCAGGTTCACGCAACCTTCAATCCCCCTACCTGGCGCGCCATAGATGTCGGGGTACGACACCTATGGGATCCCGAGAGACCCCTTTACGATTCGGCGGGGGGAGAAGTATACGCAAAGAGCAGAACCAGTGATTGACACGGGAAGTTTTTACCCAGGTTCGGGCCGCTGATCAGCGTAAAACCCTACTCCTACTTTGTGTTCTTATTGATGTTCTTGAGCCCAGCCTTCAGGAGCGCTCACAATGAACAGTACGTTCAAAGAGCAGCTACGCATGCAGAATGGGCCAGAAATTCTCCTCCTCTGTAGCAGTCGCCTTGGGCCTCCTTTTATATGCTCAAAGGGGTCTCCACAGTGACAAAATCTACATACATTGAGGTGTGATGTAGCTACAGGGTATCATACCTAACCCCCGACGGATTAGGACAAACGCATTTAATGCACCATGAGGTGTCCGTTTAGGTGTCCTCACTTTCTCGGGGATGGAAAAAGGGGCCATCCCATCAGCACCGCTTAAGCTCTCCTCCACTGGTGCATTGCCACACATCCATGGAAGGAGCCAGAATGTCAGACTTGTTACTATGCCGAAGCGGTGGCACAGTGGCAGAATCTTGCCGGGCGCCCAGCCTTGCCGGGCGCCAGGGCTTGCCGGGCGCCGAGCCTTGCTGGGAACCAAGCCTTGCCGGGCTCCACGGCCATCCCGGCAAGAATCTTGCCGGGGAAGCTGGCCTTCGATTTCCAGCTTTGCTTATCTGCTGACCCCCAGATCTCTGACTTGACGATTTTCCTTGACGACTTGAGTCGACCTCGAGCTGATCCCGGCAAGCCTTGCCGCGAAGACGGCTACAACTGCCCGTGCACAAGTACGGGGTACTAGTGGCCCAATACTTAGTACATCGACACTTTTTCAATATCTCAAAAAATGGTAGGGCACGCTCAGCGGACCTTGAAATGAACCTACTTAAAGTAGCATCACAGCCGGCAAGACGCCGCACATCCTTTACAGTTTTAGTTGCTTGAATCTACTCAATTGCTTTGATCTTGTCGGGGTTGGCTTCAATTCCACATTGAGATATAAAGAACACGAGACGTTTGCCCGATGGGACGCCAAACACGCACTTCTCAGGGTTGAGCTTCATATTGATTTTGCGCAAGTTTACAAATGTTTCATCTAAGTCTTGAATGAGGGTTGATTTGTCCTTGGTCTTAACCACTATATCATCCATATATGCTTCCACATTTCTGTGCAGCTGCAGCTCAAAACCAATCTGGACTGCTCTTGTGAATGTTGAACCAACACTCTTTAATCTGAAAGGCATGCGCACAAAGCAGTACGTGCCACATGGAGTAATGATTGCGGTTTTCTCCTCATCTTCCTTAGCCATGAATATTTGGTGGTATCCAGAATATGCATCAAGGAAGGAGAGTAAATCACAGCTGGCAGTAGACTCTATAATTTGATCAATGTGCGGCAAGGGGAAATGATCCTTTGGGCATGCTTTGTTAAGATCAGTGTAGTCGATACAAAGTCTCCACTTTCCAGTTGCCTTGCGCACTACAACTAAATTGGCTAACCAAGTTGGATGTAGTACCCCTCTAACCAGACCTGCTTCTTCAAGCTTCTTGGTTTCTTCAGCGATGAATTGTTGATGCTCCAAAGCTTGCTTTCTGACCTTCTGCTTGACGGGCCGAGCATGGGGACAGACCGCAAGATGGTTCTCAATTACCTCCTTGGGAACGCCGGGGATGTCAGATGGTTGCCACGCAAACACATCAACATTCTCCCGCAGGAAGGCAATGAGTGCACTTTCCTATTTGCTGTCAAGGGCGGCACTGATGGTGAAAGTACAGCCAGAGCCATCCTCCTTTGCTGGCACCTTCTTTGTTTCTAGCGCAGTGGCCTTGGATCTCTTGCCGGTGGAGCTCTCCGGCAGGTCTTCAATGGGTGCGCAACACTCCAAGGAGGTGCGCTTCCTGGAATCCTTGTCAAATGTCTTACTAGGCTTTTTGCCGTTCTTTTTCTTGGTGGGAGCTGCTACCTTGGTGGCCTCTGCTGCAACCGCACCCCTATAAAGCTCGTCGACACATATGACTGCATCCTTCTTATCTGAGTTGATGGAGATAACACCCATTGGCCCTGGCATCTTCAACGTGTTGTAGGCATAAAGGGATGCTGCCATAAACTTAGCCAAAGCTGGGTGGCCAAGGATTCCATTAAATGGCAGAGGGATCTTGACAATGTCAAACACTATCTTTTCTGTTCCATAGTTCAGTTCCCCGCCAAACATCACCGGCAACGTGATCTTCCCCTTGGGTTGGCTCCTTCCTCGGTTGATCCCTTGGAATGTCCCAGTTTTCTCGAGCTCTTCATCGGAAATTTCCAGTCTCTTGATTACCTCTGGAGAGATCATGCTCAAGCCAGCCCCACTGTCAACTAACATTTTTGTGACCTGGAGGTTGTGAATCATTGGTGAGACCAATAACAAAAAACACCCGACCGCAGTCATGCGATCAGGGTGGTCCTCTGCATAAAAAACGATAGGCATGTGTGACCACTTGAGTGGTTTCTGGGCGTCTATTGCCGGTTCTGCTGCGTTGACCCCACGCGCCCACTGCTTGAGTTGGCGGTGACAGGAATGCAGAGATGCACCCCCGTCAATGCACATGGCTTCTGTTGCCTTCTGGAATTTGTGCTCACTGGACTCATCGCCATCCTCTTCTTCACTCTCATCGTCTTCTTCTTTTTCACGGCCCCTAGCGGGTTTCTCCATTTGATGTTTAGCCTTGCCGCGGCGCCCTCCTCGTCCACCATGGCCCTTCTTGCCAGATCCACCCGCGCCCTACTGGCCCTCCTCCTTGTAGTGCTTCTCATACTCAGGTTTCTTCTTTTCGGCCAGTTGTTCAACTTGCCGGCACTCCTGGAGATCGTGGCCCTTGGTGCGGTGAATCTTGCAATATGGCCTGTCTGACTTGCTGGTCTTCTCGCCCGCCGTAGCTACCTGGCAATCAGGGCATGTAGCAGCTTCTTTGCTGGAGCCCTCTGTTCTAGTTTTCTTGATGGGACTAGTGTTACCGGATCCCTCCACAACCATAACTGCCTTGCCCTTGTGCTTCCTATTGTGCTTTCGGCCTTTTGTTTTTCGGGGCAGCGTGGTCATCGTCCTCAGAATCAACTTCGGCGCCTACATCATCCCCGGGAAGCCTTCTCCCCTCTTCAGTGCATGCACTATTGTCACCCAATGTATAGAGCTCGTTGATGGTCTTCGGCAATCGGAGGTTCATCTTTTCTCGCATCTTTCGATTGTGCACATTCGTGTGAAACGCGGCAATCATGGTTGCCGGGTGTACATCTGGAATGTTGTGGTCCACATGGCTGAATCTCTGTATATACCTGCACAAATTCTCACCCTCCCTCTCTGGGATCACTTGCGGATCGCTGGGCCGTTCAGGTCCCTTTTGGCCTCCGGTAAAGGCACCAACAAACTCATTGCACAGATGTGACCACGAGGAGATAGAGTTCTCTGGCAAGTTCATCAAAAAAGACCTCACATTGGGCTGGAGTACCAATGGAAAGTAGTTGGCAAGGATCTTGTCATCTCTTCCTCGGCAGCTTGCATGGCGATCGAATAGATGCCTAAGAACTGTGCCGGGTTCAGCTTGCCATCGTACTTTTCTGGTACTTCTGGCTTGAAGGCCCGGACAGACGGCCAGCGGACTTGCCGGAGCTCTCATTTGAAAGTGGGGCATCCAACCTCATAAGGTAGATACCCTCCAACAACGGGTGTAGGCTCATCAACAACTGGGCCGTTGTGCTCGCCGAATAGACGGCGCCTTTCCCAGCATCGTTCAATGGTGGTGCGGGCATCCTCTACCCGCCTGTCTCGCAGCACCTGCCTCTAATATTGTCGTGTCTCTGTATCTAAGGAGGCCATCGACATTTCATCGGGCTCCGCGGTTCACTGGGTTTGCCGAGGTTGTTGATGTTGTTGCTGCTACTGTTGAAGATGTTGCCGTGGAGGTAACTGCACTGTTGGTGCACCACTACAACATGGCCACCAGTTTGTGCTACTGGTGCTGTTTGTGGACGCTGTGAGGGCTCCGCCTGCTGTGACTTGTTTGACTCTATGAATCCAATCAAGCCCTGGATGGTGGCTCTCCACTCATCCATCTTGTCCGCTGTCCGAGGGAAATTCAGTAGCATCTGGGCTCATGCCATCACCTCTGCTGCCGTTGCCGGCATGGCCTAGGGTGAAGAACGCGATGTCGCTCGACTCCTGGCAGAACAAGCAGGAGCGCCATTGCGATCTTGCCACCATGGCTCAGGTCCAAAAGAGGGTTGGCATGGCGGAAGTGGTGCCTGGGGATCTTGGACTTGATCCACAGGTGTTTTGTCATGCGGGCGCTGCTGCCTGTGCTCTGTAGTGCCACTCTGTGTCGTTGCAGTGGGAAGATCTTGGCTCGTGCCTGACCGTGCAGTGTTGCTCTGGTGGCTACGCTCGCCGGTGCATCGAGGAGGTGGGTTTTTTCTGTCTGCACCATCGTGGTTGTTCTTGCCAGAAGGTCGAGGAAGATGACCACATCCGGTGCTCCATTCCTGTCGTGGCTGGCAGGTGACAGCGCCGCCTACGCCGATCATGCCAACCACGGCGTTCACGCCACCCGCAGCGGTGGCGTCGCCTGCACCACCAGTGGACGCGTGTGAGGGAACTTTGGAAGCAGAGGGATTTGTCATCGTGGTGCCCTTCTTCTTGGGCACCATTGATGATGAAGATGGTGATGAAGCTTGATGAATTCAGCGCGCAATCTGCTGACTCGGGTTCACGCCAGTGATCCCCCTACCTGGTGCACCAAAGATGTCATGGTGGACGACCATCTATGGGGCCATCTAGCCCCTTGTGGTTCAGCTAGGGAGATGCAAAATGTGCAAAGAGCGGAATCAACAGGGTTTTACCCAAGTTCGGGCCACCTTGAGGTGTAAAACCCTACTCCTGCTTTGTATATTGGGTGTGTGAGAGCACAAGTACAAGGAGCGCCTCCCCGATAAGGTGCGGAGGGAGAGCAGCTACACGTGTGGGTTGTGCAAAGGGTCGATCCCGGTAAACATTGCCCTGACCCTCCTTTTATAGCCTGAGGGGTTACCATAGTGGCAAAATAGTAATTATATGTTGATTAGATAGCAAACAGTGCTATCATACCTAACTCTGTCGGAGTAGGATAAAAGCACTAAATGCTCTGTTAGGTGTCATATGGAGGAGGAGCCCTGACAAGGTTGCTGCACTGCTTGCCCAGCTACCTCCTATTTCCTTGACATGCCTTCTCGACGGGTGTCATTAAAGGTAAATCACCTTCCAGCATGCTGCCACGTTGATACGTCTCCAACGTATCTATAATTTTTGCTTGTTCCATGCTGTTACATTATCATTCCTGGATGTTTTATAATCATTTTATAGCAACTTTATATCATTTTTTGGGACTAACCTATTGACATAGTGACCAGTGCTAGTTGCTGATTTTTGCTTTTTTTACTTCGCAGAATATCACTACCAAACGGAGTCCAAACGCAGCAAAACTTTTTGCAGATTTTTTCTGGACTAGAAGACACCCAGTGGGCCAAGAATGCACCAGAGGGGAGGCCCGTGGGTAGCACAACCCACGAGGGCGCGCCCAGGGGGGTTGTGCCCCCCATGGAGATCTCCTGCACCACCTCTTCGCCCTATAAATTCCCAAATATTCCAGAAACCCTATGGGAGTCGACGAAACACAATTCCAGCCGCCACAAGTTCCAGAACCACGAGATGCAATCTATACACCATCACGGAGGGGTTCAACATCCTCATTGGTGCCTCTCTGATGATGCGTGAGTAGTCCACCATAGACCTAATGGTCCGTAGGCAGTAGCTAGATGGCTTCCTCTCTCTCTCTTTTGATTCTCAATACAATGGTCTCTTGGAGATCTATTTGATGTAACTCTTTTTTTGCGGTGTGTACATTGGGATCCGATGAACTTTGAGTTTATGATCAGATCTATATCCATGAATATTATTTGAGTTTTCTTTGATCTCTTATATGCATGATTATTTATAGCCTCATATTTCTTCTTCGAATCTTTGGTTTAGTTAGGCCAACTAGATCGACTTTTCTTGCCATGGGAAGAGGTGCTTTGTGATGGGTTCGATCTTGCGGTGTTCTTTCCTAGTGACAGAAGGGGCAGCAAGACACGCATGTATCATTTCTATTAAGGATAACAAGATGGGGGCTATTCCTACATGAATAGATCTTGTCTACATCATGTCATCGTTCTTATTGCATTACTCCGTTTCTCCATGAACTTAATACACTAGATGCATGCTGGATAGCGGTCAATGTGTGGAGTAATAGTAGTAGATGCAGGCAGGAGTCGGTCTACTAATCTTGGACGTGATGCCTATATATTGATCATTGCCTTGGATATCGTCATAATTATTCGATGTTCTATCAATTTCCCAACAGTAATTTGTTTACCACCGTGTGCTATTTTTTGAGAGAAGCCACTAGTGAAATAAACGGCCCCCGGGTCTATTCTTTATCTTATTTGCTTTGAGATATATTTTTATTTGATTTTATTTTCAGATCTATTATTCCAAAAACCCAAAAATACTTTGCTGCACTTTTTTATTACTTATTTTATTTCGTGTTTTATCGAGAGCTATTTATCTAATCTACCACAAATTTATCTATCTTTTTACCGTGGAGGGATTGACAACCCCTCTTGCGCGTCGGGTTGCAAGTATTTGTTCTTTGTGTGCAGGTACCATTTACATAGTGTTGCTTGGTTCTCCTACTAGATTGATACCTTGGTTTCACAACTGAGGGAAATACCTACCGTAGCTGTACTGCATCATCCCTTCCTCTTTGGGGAAATACCGATGCAGTTTCAAGTGACATCAAAAGGAATTTCTAGCACCGTTACCGGGGAGGATCAAGTCAAGATAGTCTCCCGTCAACTTGCCAATTTCCGGCGCCGTTGCTGGGGAGACATCATCAACATCTATCAGGTTCCTAATCACAAATCTCATCTCCTTGCAATTTACATCATTTGCCATTTGCCTCTCATTTTCATCTCCCCCACTTCACAAAAAATTGCCGTTTTATTCGCCCTCTTTTACGTTCGCCGTTTTCTCGTCAGATCTATCTTTTTGTTCGCAATCCTGTTTGCGTAGTCATGATGTCTCAAGAAAACACCAAGTTGTGTGATTTTTCCAATACAAATAATAATGATTTTATTAGTACTCCGATTGCTTCTCCCGCCACTAGTGCGGAATCTTGTGATATTAATGCCGCTTTGTTGAATCTTGTTATGAAAGATCAATTTTCCGGTACTCCTAGTGAGGATGCTGCGTCCCATCTAAACACATTCGTAGAATTGTGTGGTATGCAAAAGAAAAAAGATGTGGACAATGATATTGTGAAGTTGAAATTATTTCCTTTCTTTTTGAGGGATCGTGCAAAAATTTGGTTTTGTTCTTTGCCTCGCAAAAGTATCGATTCTTGGGATAAGTGCAAAGATGCTTTTATTACTAAGTATTTTCTGCCAGCGAAAATTATTTCCTGTAGAACTCAAATTATGAATTTTAAGCAACTTGAGCATGAACATGTTGCACAATCTTGGGAAAGAATTAAGTTGATGCGAAGAAATTGTCCTACTCATGGTTTAAATCTTTGGATGATCATACAAATTTTTTATGCGGGATTGAACTTTGTTTCTGGAAATCTTTTAGACTCCACTGTGGGTGGTACTTTTATGGAAATTACTTTGGGTGAAGCTACTAAATTGCTTGATAATATTATGGCAAATTATTCACAATGGCATACTGAAAGAGCACCTAGTAGTAAAAAAGTTAATTCGGTTGAAGAAATTAGTACGTTGAGTGAAAAAGTCGATGCTCTTATGAAATTGGTTGCTAATAAAACTGCTCATATTGAACTTAATGATGTGCCTTTGTCTACTTTGATTGAGCAAAATAGAGATCCCATAGATGAGAATTTGTCTCGCGAAACAATTTTAATAACAATGCTTATAGAGGTAATTTTAATCCTAGGCCTTTTCCTAGAAATTCCTCTAATAATTATGGTAATTCCTATGGTAAATCTTCTTACAATAATAATAGAAACCCCTCTGATCTTGAGAATAATATTAAAGAATTTATCAATGCTCAAAAAGTTTCCAATACTATGATATAAGAAAAGTTGAATAAGATTGATGATATGTCTAGAAGCATTGATAGAATTTCCCATGATGTAGAAAATCTCAGGATTAAAATTTTTCCACACAAGGTTGATATTAATGAGTCAATTAAAGCTTTATATGTTTCTATGGATGAAAGTAAGAAAAGAACAGCTATGCTTAGAGCTAAAAGAGAATTTTTAGAAAGAGCCTTTTCTAGTGATTGCTTTCATAAAAATGATGAAGATATGAAAATGATTGGTGTTTCTTCTATTGATTCCTTGTTTAGTAAAATTAAAATTGATGATAAAGGGACTATAGAAGAGTCAACTTTAGCTAGAGGGCGTACCGATAATTTGGAGGGTGAAAATCTTGATGAAAAAATTGATAAAAGTGGGTTTGGAGAGGTCAAAACTTTACTAGTGATGTACCCACTATTTTGGATTGCAAAGACTTTAATTATGATAATTGCTCTTTGATTGAATGTATTTCTTTGTTGCAATCCATGATAAATTCACCTAATGCTTATGAACAAAACAAAGCTTTTACTGAACATATCGTAGATGCCATGATGAAAGCTTTAGAAGAAAAATTGGAATTAGAGATTTCAATTCCTAGAAAATTACATGATGAATGGAAACCTAATATTAAAGTCAAGATTAAAAATTATGAGTGTTTTGCTTTATGTCATTTGGGTGCTAGTGTTTCCACAATTCCGAAATCTTTATGTGATGTGCTTGGTCTTACCGATATTAAAGAATGTTCTCTTAATTTGCACTTGGCGGATTCTACTATTAAAAAGCCTTTGGGAAGAATTAATGATATTCTTATTCTTGCAAATAGGAACTATGTGCCCATAGATTTTATTGTTCTTTATATTGATTGCAATCCGTCTTGTCCAATTATACTTGGTAGACCGTTTTTACGTACTATTGGTGCCGTGATTGATATGAAAGAAGGAAATATTAAATTTCAATTTCCACTAAGAAAGGGTATGGAACACTTACCTAGAACAAGAATTAAGCCACCATATGAATCAATTATGAGGGCATCCTATGGATCAAAAACTAAAGATGATAATACTTGAATCTATGAATTATGCCTAGCTAGGGGCATAAAACGATAACGCTTGTTGGGAGGCAACCCAATGAATAAACTTTATTTTTGCCTTTTTCTTTCTGTTCTTGAGTGTTTACACAATTATGCCTCTGTTATGATTGTGTTTTTTATGTTTTAATTAGAATTTGTGCCAAGTAAAGCCTTTGGAATAGCTTTGGTGATAGTTGATTTGATCCTATTAAAAACAGAAACTTTTGCATACAGTAACAGAATTGTTTAAATTCACAGAAGCGATGAAAAATTCTTAATTTTGTTACACAAGATTGATATACAAATTTCCTATGTTTTCCTAATTTTTCAGAAGTTTCGGAGTTACAGAAGTATGAGAACAATTCGCATCTTTACAGACTGTTTTGTTTTTGACAGATTCTGTTTTCTTTGCATTGTGTGCTTATTTTGATGAATCTATGGATTGTATCGGGGGGTATAAGCCATGAAAAAGTTAGAATACAATATATATAATGAAATAACAAAATTTTAATGGGTTTTCAACAGTACTTAAAGTAAAGATTGGTTTTCTTATACTAACGGATCTCACGAAGGTTTTGTTAAGTTTTGTGTGATTGAAGTTTTCAAGTTTTGGGTGAAATCACGATGGATCAAGGAATAAGGAGTGAAAAGAGCCTAAGATTGGGGATGCCCCATGGCACCCCAAGTTAATATTCAAGGAGAACTAAGCAACCAAGCTTCGGGCTGCCCTAGAAGGCATCCCCTCTTTCTTCTAACGACCATCGGTATTTTACTTGGAGCTATATTTTTATTCGTCACATATCATGAGTTTTGCTTGGAGCGTCTTGTATTATATGAGTCTTTGCTTGTTTTGCTTTTTAGTTTGTCACAAGTATCCTTGCTGGACACACCTATTTGAGAGAGCCAAAATTATGCTATGATTTGTTAGAATTGCTCTTCATGCTTCACTTAAATTTTTTTGAGCTATGGAATTGCTCTAGTGCTTCACTTATATCTTTTTGAGCACAGTGTTCTTTAATATTTTTGAATAAATTCTCTCATGCTTCACTTAGATTTATTTGAGAGTTAGTAAATTTTTGAAGAAATTCTCTCATGCTTCACTTATATTATTTTGAGAGACAAAAAATTTTATGCTCATGTTCTTCACTTAAATTTGATTGAGCTATTTAAAAGCAATTGCAATATATGATACTAGTCCCAAAGTGATATATATTCAAGAGGATATAATAAAAACTTTCATGAAGATGATTGGAAAAAATAAACTTGATTCTTTGTAATAGTTTTGAGATATGATGATAGTGATATGTGAGTCATGTTGGTGAGTAATTATGATTTAGTAAGAATATTGGTGTTAAGGTGTGTGATTGCCTATGCAAGCACGAAAGTCAATAGTTATGCAATGAAATTACATCCTACTTATGGTGCATTATTCGGTGTTAGTTATGCTTAATGCTCGCTTATGTGAATTTTCATTTCTTGGCTGGTTGCTTCTCAATCTTTTTGCTAGCCTACACTTGTACTAAGTAGAAATACTACTTGTGCATCCCAAATCTTTAAACCCAGTTTTGCCATATGAGGCCACCATACCTACCTATAGGCGGTATTTCCATGCCGTTCTAAGCAAATTTGTATGTGCCATCTCTATTTTTCAAAATGAATTTCCTTTTTGTGTGCTCATACCGCTCATGAAGCGGCAGGGGGTGGCCAGTATTTTCCAGGCTAGATGTGTTATTCTCAAGATGAGTGTTTATTCACTTGTCATTGCACGAGAGTACGACGGTAATAGGGATGCCCAGTCCTGAAATGAAAAATAATTTTACTTTATGTTGTCAAATAATAAATTTCTTGGAAAGTGTTGGTATGGAAGGCACCCATGGATACAGCTAGCCATGGATTGTGAAAGAATGGTGGAAAAAGGAATTAACTTTATTTTATGTTTGGGAACCGCCTATGATATATCTAGCATGGAAAGTGTTGGGAATTACTCGGTCGTTTTCGTTGACGGGAAAAGTATGCCTCTCAAAATTTTTTATCTCTCAATTTAAGCTTTGAGCTCTGGCACCTCTACAAATCCCTACTTCCCTCTGCGAAGGGCCTATCTATTTAATTTATGCAAAAAAATTTTATTTGAGTCTCCATCTTCTCTTATAAAGCACCAACTAGGGAGCACTATAATCATACTTGAGCATTGGATGTAGCTAATATGCGAGTGTGTTTCATGAATGGATCAATAATTGAGCATGATGGGCTAGGGATAACTTTCTTTAGTGTTGATATTTTGAAAGACATGGTTATTTGTTGATATGCTTTAGTATTGAAATCTTCATGTCAAAACTAGACTATTGCTTTGAACCATATAAAAGTCCAAATGTCCATGCTACAAAAGAAAAGAATATGTGATGAACATGTTAGGCAGCATTCCACATCAAAAATTCTGTTTTTATCATTTACGTACTCGAGGACGAGTAGGAATTAAGCTTGGGGATGCTGATACGTCTCCAACGTATCTATAATTTTTGCTTGTTCCATGATGTTATATTATCATTCTTGGATGTTTTATAATCATTTTATAGCAACTTTATATCATTTTTTTGGACTAACCTATTGACATAGTGCCCAGTGCTAGTTGTTGTTTTTGCTTGTTTTTTACTTTGCAGAATATTAGCACCAAACGGAGTCCAAACACAGCGAAACTTTTTGGAGTTTTTTTCTGGACCAGAAGACACCCAGTGGGCCAAGAATGCACCAGAGGGGAGGCCTGTGGGGAGCACCACCCACCAGGGCGCGCCCAGGAGCCCAAGCATGCCCAGGGGGTTGTGCCCCCCCACGGAGACCTCCTGCACCGCCTCTTCGCCCTATAAATTCCCAAATATTCCAGAAACCCTAAGGGAGTCAAGGAAACACAATTCCAGCTGCCACAAGTTCCAGAACCACGAGATCTAATCTAGACACCATCATGGAGGGGTTCATCATCCTCATTGGTGCCTCTCCGATGATGCGTGTAGTCCACCATAGACCTAAGGGTCCGTAGGCTGTAGCTAGATGGCTTCCTCTCTCTTTTGATTCTCAATACAATGGTCTCGTGGAGCTCTATTTGATATAACTCTTTTTTTGCGGTGTGTTTGTTGGGATCCGATGAACTTTGAGTTTATGATCAGATTTATATCCATGAATATCATTTGAGTTTTATTTGATCTCTTATATGCGTGATTATTTATAGCCTCGTATTTCTTCTTCGAATCTTTGGTTTAGTGAGGCTAACTAGACCGATTTTTCTTGCCATGGGAGAGGTGCTTTGTGATGGGTTCGATCTTGCGGTGTTCTTTCCCAGTGACAGAAGGCGCAGCAAAACACGCATGTATCGTTGCTATTAAGGATAACAAGATGGGGGCTATTCCTACATGAATAGATCTCGTCTACATCATGTCATCGTTCTTATTGCATTACTCCATTTCTCCATGAACTTAATGTTGGAAATATGCCCTAGATGCAATAATAAAGTGGTTATTATTATATTTCCTTGTTCATGATAATCGTTTATTATCCATGCTATAATTGTATTGACTGAAAACTCAAATGCATGTGTGGATACATAGACAGCAACATGTCCCTAGTAAGCCTCTACCGGACTAGCTCGTTGATCAAAGATGGCTATGGTTTCCTAGTCATAGACATGAGTTGTTATTTGATAACGGGATCACATCATTAGGAGAATGATGTGATGGACAAGATCCAAACTATGAACGTAGCATATGATCGTATCAAATTCATTGCTATCGTTTTCTGCATGTCAAGTATATGTTCCCATGACCATGAGATCATGCAACTCACTGACACCAGAGGAATGCCTTGTGTGTACCAAACATCGCAACGTAACTGGGTGACAATAAAGGTGCTCTATAGGTATCTCCGAGGGTGTCTGTTGAGTTGGCATGGATCAAGACTGGGATTTGTCACTCCGTATGACGGAGAGGTACCCCTGGGCCCTCTCGGTAATACAACATCACAATGAGCTTGCAAGCAATGTGACTAATGGGTTAGCCACAGTATCTTGTATTATGGAACGAGTAAAGAGACTTGCCGGTAAAGAGATTGAACTAGGTATGGTGATACCGACGATCGAATCTCGGGCAAGTAACATACCGATAGACAAAGGGAACTACATACGGGATTAGCTAAATTCTTGACATCGAGGTTCAACCGATAAAGATCTGCGTAGAATATGTAGGAACCAATATGGGCATCCAGGTCCCGCTATTTTTTATTGACCGTAGAGGTGTCTCGGCCATCTCTGCATAGTTCTCGAACCCACAGGGTCTACACACTTAACGTTTGGTGACGATATAAGTATAGTTGAGTTGTTTTGGTGGTAACTGAAGGTTGTTCAGAGTCCCGGATGAGACCTCGGATGTGACGAGGAACTCTGGAATGGTCTGGAGGTGAAGATCGATATATAGGACGAAGGGAATCGGAGTTCGAAAGTGTTCTAGGGGTACCGGGTTATGACCAGGAGAGTCGAAAGGGGTTTCAGGGGCCCCGGCAAGTGTTGGGGGGCCTCATGGGCCAAGGGGAGGGAGCACACCAGACCAGTAAGGGGTTGTGCACCCCCAAGTCCCTCTCCCACGATCAGTAGAGGGGGTTCGGTGCGCCCCCTAGGGTTGCCTCTCCCTGGCTTGGGGGGCAAGGCACCTGGGGGGCACCCAAACCCTGGCCGCCCCAACTCCCATCTGTGGCCGCCACCCCCAAGGGGAAACCCTAGGGGCACCACCCCTCCTCCCTTCCCCCTATATATATAGGGGTAGAGGGAGCGTAGCCGCACCCATCTATGCCACGCGCGCTGCTCTCCCTCTCCCTCGTGCCCCTCTTCCTCTCCGTAGTGCTTAGCGAAGGTCTGCCGAGATTCCACCACCACGCCGTCGTGGTGTCGGAGGACTCGATCTACTTCTTCTCCGTTGCTCGCTAGATCGAGGAGGTTAAGGCGTCATCAAGCCATACATGTGTTGAACGCGGAGGTGCCGTCCGTTCGGTACTTGAATCGGGAGTTCGTGGGATGGATCATGATTGGATCGCGAAGACGTTTGACTACATCAACCGCATTTCTTAACGCTTGCGCTTAGCAATCTACAAGGGTATGTAGATACAATCTCTCCTCTCGTAGATGTTCATCTCCTAGATTGATCTTGGTGAGCATAGAAATTTTTTTGTTTCCCATGCAACGTTCCCCAACAGTGTTATCAGAGCTAGGTCTATGCATAGATGACATCACAAGTAGAACACAAAGGAGTTTGTGGGTGTTGATATTTAGATTGCTTCCTTCCTTGGTCTTTTCTTGATTCTGCGGTATTGTGGGATGAAGCGGCCCGGACCAACTTTACATGTCCACGTACATGAGACCGGTTTCATCGACTGACATGTGACTTTGTTGCATAAAGATGGTTGGCGGGTGTCTGTCTCTCCCACCTTAGTTGAATCGGATTCGACAAAGGTGGTCCTTGTAGAAGGTTAAATAGCAACTTGCATATCACCGTTGTGGCTTTGCGTAGGTAACAATCGTTCTTGCTAGATACCCATAGCAGCCACGTAAAACATGCAACAACAATTAGAGGACGTCTAACTTGTTTTTGCAGGGTATGTTGTGATATGATATGGCCAAAGACATGATGAAATATATTTGATGTATGAGATGATCATGTTTGTAGTAGTTTATATCGACTTGCATGTCGATGCATACGGCAACTGGCAGGAGCCATAGGGTTGTCTTTAATTATTGTATGACCTGCGTGTCAATCATTAAGCGCTATGTAATGCTTTACTTTATCGCTAAGCGGTAGCAATAGTAGTAGAAGCATGGTTGGCGTGACAACCCCGATGGCGGCACGATGATGGAGATCATGGTGTCATGCCGGTGATGATGGAGATCATGCCGGTGCTTTGGAGATGGAGATCAAAAGCACAAGTTGATGGCCATGTCATGTCACTTATGATTTGCATGTGATGTTAATCCTTTTATGCATCTTATTTTGCTTAGGACGACGGTAGCATTATAAGGTGATCCCTCACTAAAATTTCAAGATAAAATTCTGTTCTCCCCAAGTGTGCACCGTTGCGAAAGTTCGTCGTTTTGAAGCACCACGTGATGATCGGGTGTGATAGACTCTACATTCACATACAATGGGTGCAAGCCAGTGTTGCACATACGGAACACTTGGGTTAAACTTGACGAGCCTAGCATGTACAGACATGGCCTCAGAACACAAGAGATCGAAAGGTCGAACAAGTGTCATATAGTAGATATGATCAACATAGAGATGTTCACCATTGAAACCACCTCATCTCACGTGATGATCAGACTTGGGTTGGTGAATTTGGATCGTGTTACACTCGGACAACCGGAGGGATGTTGATTTGAGTGGGAGTTCTTAGGTAATATGATTAATTGAACTCATTTATCATGAACAATAGTCTAAGTTATCTTTGCAAATTTATGTTGTAGATCAATGGCTCGCGCACTAGCTCCCTTGAATTTCAATGCATTCCTAGAGAAAGCTAGTTGAAAGATGATGGAAGTAACTTTGTGGACTGGCCCCGTAATCTAAGGATTATCCTCATGTCCTTGATGCACCGCTTGGTGCACCACCCCCTCCAGCGACTGTGGATGTTGTGAACGCCTGGCAGTCACGTGTTGATGACTACTCAATAGTTTAGTGCACCATGCTGTATGGCTTAGAACCGGGACTTGAAAGGCGTTTTGAGTGTCATGGAGCATATGAGATGTTCCAGCAGTTGAAGTTTATCTTTGAGAAGAATGCCCAGATCGAGAGGTATGAGACCTCCGATAAGTTCTATGCCTGCAAGATGGAGGAGAACGGGTCTGTCAGTGAGCACATACTCAGAATGTCTGGGTACTACAACCGTCTGGCTGAGTTGGGAGTTGAGCTCCCGCCAGCGGCTGTCACTGACAGAGTTCTTCAATCCCTACCACCTAGCTACAAGAGCTTTGTGTTGAACTATAACATGCAAGGAATGAACAAGTCAGTCTCCGAGCTGTTTGCGATGCTGAAAGTCACTGAGTCAGACATCCAGAAGGAGCATCAAGTGTTGATGGTGAATAAAACCACTAGTTTCAAGAAAGGCAAGGGAAAGAAGGGAAACTTCCAGAAAGGTGGCAAAGTAGTTGCTCCTCCCGTGAAGAAACCCGAGGCTGGACCCCAGCCGGAGACTGGGTGCTTCTATTGCAAGGGAATTGGCCACTGGAAGCAGAACTGCCCCAAGTATCTGGCCGACAGGAAGGGGGCCAACGTCAACAAAGGTATATATGATATACATGTTATTGATGTGTACCTTACCAACTCTCGTTGTAGTTCCTGGGTATTTGATACCGGTTCGATTGCTCACATTTGCAACTCAAAGTAGGAACTACGGAATAGACGGAGGCTGGCGAAGGACGAAGTGACAATGCGCGTGGGAAATGGTTCCATGGTTGATGTGATCGCCGTCAGCACGCTCGCTCTTCGATTACCATCGGGATTAGTGATGAACCTGAATAATTGTTATTTAGTGCCTGCGTTGAGCATGAACATTATATCTGGATCTTGTTTAATGCGAGATGGTTACTCATTTAAATCAGAGAATAATGGTTGTTCTATTTATATGGGTAATATCTTTTATGGCCACGCACCCATTGTGAGGGGTTTATTCTTATTGAATCTCAATAGTGACGATACACATGTTCATAACATTGATGTCAAAAGATGTAGAGTTGATAATGATAATACCACTTTCTTGTGGCACTCCCGCTTATGTCATATTGGTGTAAAACGCATGAAGAAACTCCATGTTGATGGACTTTTGGAGTCGCTTGATTTTGAATCACTTGACACATGTGAACCATGCCTCATGGGCAAGATGACCAAAACCCCATTTTCTGGAACAATGGAACAGACAAGTGACTTATTGGAAATCATACATACTGATGTGTGCTGTTCGATGAGCGTTGACGTGCACGGTGGATATTGTTACTTTCTCACCTTCACCGATGACTTGAGTAGATATGGGTATATTTACTTAATGAAGCATAAGTCTGAAACATTTCAAAAGTTCAAGCAATTTCAGAGTGAAGTTGAGAATCATCGTAACAAGAAGATTAAATTCCTACGATCCGATCGAGGGGGAGAATATCTGAGTTATGAGTTTGGCAATCACTAAAGACAATGTGGAATTGTTTCATAGTTGACGCCACCTGGAACACCACAGCGTAATGGTGCGTCTGAACGTCGTAATCGTACCTTATTGGATATGGTGCATTCTACGATGTCTCTTGCCGATATACCACTATCGTTTTGGGGTTATGCGTTAGAGACAACTGCATTCACTTTAAATAGGGCACCATCTAAGTCCGTGGAGACGACACCGTATGAACTATGGTTTGGCAAGAAACCTAAGTTGTCATATCTTAAGGTTTGGGGCTGCGATGCTTATGTCAAAAGGCTTCAGCCAGAAAAGCTCATACCCAAAGCGGACAAATGCATCTTCATAGGATACCCAAAAGAGACGGTTGGGTATACCTTCTATCTCAGATTCGAAGGCAAAGTGTTTGTCGCTAAGAACTGGTCCTTTCTCGAGAAAGAGTTTCTCTCGAAAGAATTGAGTAGGAGGAAGATAGAACTTGATGAGGTTGTTGAACCTTTACTTCAAGCAGAGAGTAGCCTAGCACAAAAAGATGTCTCTGTGGCACCTACGTCAGTTGAAGAGGAAGCTAATAATGATGATCATGAAGCTTCGGATCAAGTTACTATCGAACCTCGTAGGTCGACAAGGGTACGTACAGCTCCTGAGTGGTACGGTAACCCTATCTTAGAGGTCATGTTGTTGGACAACGGTGAACCTACGAGCTATGGAGAAGCGATGGTGGGCCCGGATTTCGACAAATGGTTAGAGGCCATGAAATCCGAGATGGGATCCATGTATGAAAACAAAGTATGGACTTTGGAAGTATTACCTGAAGGGCGAAAGGCCATTCAGAATGAATGGATCTTCAAGAAGAAGACGGACGTGGGCGGTAATGTCACCGTCTAGAAAGCTCGACTTGTGGCAAAGGGGTTTTCACAAGTTCAAGGAGTTAACTACGATGAGACTTTCTCACCCGTAGCAATGCTTAAGTCCGTCAGAATCATGTTAGCAATAGCTACATTTTTCGATTATGAAATCTGGCAGATGGATGTCAAAATAGCGTTCCTTAACGGTTTCCTAAAGGAAGAGTTGTATATGATGCAACCGGAAGGTTTTGTCGATCTAGAGAATGCTGACAAAGTGTGCAAACTCCAGCGATGCATTTATGGACTGGTGCAAGCATCTCGGAGTTGGAATCTTCGCTTTGATGAGGTGATCAGAGCGTTTGGGTTTATACAAGTTTTTGGAGAATCTTGTATTTACAAGAAAGTGAGTGGGAGCTCTATAGCATTTCTAATATTATATGTGGATGACATATTGCTGATTGGAAACAATATAGAACTTTTGGAAAACATGAAGGAATATTTGAACAAGAGTTTTTCAATGAAGGAGCTAGGAGAAGCTACTTTCATATGAGGAATCAAGATCTATAGAGATAGATCAAGACGCTTGATTGGACTTTCACAGAGCACATACCTTGAGAAGATTTTGAAGAAGTTCAAAATGGATCAGTCCAAGAAGGGGTTCTTGCCTGTTTTGTAAGGTGTGAAGTTGAGTAAGACTCAATGCCCAGCGACTACAGAGGATAGAGAAAAGATGAGTGTCATCCCCTATGCTTCAGCCATAGGCTCTATTATGTATGCGATGCTGTGCACAAGACCGGATGTCAGCCTTGCCATAAGTATGGCCGGAAGGTTTCAAAGTAATCCAGGAGTGGATCACTATACAATGGTGAAGAATATCCTTAAGTACCTGAAAAGGACTAAGGAAATGTTTCTCATTTATGGAGGTGATCAAGAGCTCGCCATAAAGGGTTACATCGATGCAAGCTTTGACACTGATCCAGATGACTCTAAGTATCAAACCGGATACGTATATATTCTACATGGGGGAGCGGTAAGCTGGTGCAGTTCCAAGCAAAGCGTGGTAGCTGATTCTACATGCGAAGCGGAGTACATAGCTGCCTCGGAGGCAGCAAAGGAAGGTTTCTAGATGAAGCAGTTCATGATAGATCTTGGAGTTGTGCCCAGTGTACTGAACCCAATGACTCTGTTCTGTGACAACACTGGTGCCATTGCTCTAGCCAAGGAACCAAGGTTTCACAAGAGGACCAGACACATAAAGCGATGCTTCAACTCCATCCGTGATGCATTCAAGGAGGAGGACATAAACATTTGCAAAGTACATACGGACATGAATGTTGCAGATCCATTGACTAAACCTCTTCCACGGCCAAAACATGATCAACACCAGAACTCTATGGGTGTTAGATTCATTACCATGTAATACTAGATTATTGACTCTAGTGCAAGTGGTAGACTGTTGGAAATAATCCCTAGAGGCAATAATAAAGTGGTTATTATTATATTTCCTTGTTCATGATCATCGTTTATTATCCATGCTATAATTGTATTGATCAGAAACTCAAATGCATGTGTGGATACATAGACAACAACATGTCCCTAGTAAGCCTCTACCGGACTAGCTCGTTGATCAAAGATGGCTATGGTTTCCTTGTCATAGACATGAGTTGTCATTTGATAATAGGATCACATCATTAGGAGAATGATGTGATGGAAAAGACCCAAACAATGAACGTAGCATATGATCGTATCAAGTTTATTGCTGTCGTTTTCTGCATGTCAAGTATATGTTCCTATGAGCATGAGATCATGCAACTCACTGACACCGGAGGAATGCCTTGTGTGTACCAAATGTCGCAACGTAACTGGGTGACTATAAAGGTGCTCTACAGGTATCTCCGAGGGTGTCTGTTGAGTTGGCATGGATCAAGACTGGGATTTGTCACTCCGTATGACGGAGAGGTATCTCTGGGCCCTCTCGATAACACAACATTACAATGAGCTTGCAAGCAATGTGACTAATGGGTTAGCCACGGGATCTTGTATTACGAAACGAGTAAAGAGACTTGCTGGTAACGAGATTGAACTAGGTATGGTGATACTGACGATCGAATATCGGGCAAGTAACATACTGATAGACAAAGGGAACTACATACGGGATTACTTGAATTCTTGTCATCGAGGTTCGACCGATAAAGATCTTCGTAGAGTATGTAGGAACCAATATGGGCATCCAGGTCCTGCTATTGGTTATTAACTGTAGAGGTGTCTCGGTCATGTCAGCATAGTTCTTGAACCCGCAGGGTCTACACACTTAATGTTTGGTGATGATATAAGTATAGTTGAGATGTTTTGGTGGTAACCGAAGGTTGTTCAGAGTCCCGGATGAGATCCCGGACGTGACAAGGAACTCCGAAATGGTCCGGAGGTGAATATCGATATATAGGACGAAGGGAATCGAAGTCCAGAAGTGTTCCAGGGGTACCGGGTTATGACCAGGAGAGACGAAAGGGGTTTCGGGGGGCCCCGACAAGTGTTGGGGGGCCTCATGGGCCGAGGGGAGGGAGCAAAGTAGCCCACTAAGGGGCTGTGCGCCACCAAGCCCCCCTCCCACGATCACTAGAGGGGGTTTGGTGCGCCCCCCAGGACTGGCTCCCCCTGGCTTAGGGGGCAATGCTCCTGGGGGGGCACCCAAACCCTGGCCGCCCCAACTCCCATCTGTGGCCGCCACCCCCTAGGGGAAACCCTAGGGGCGCCACCCCTCCTCCCTTCCCCCTATATATAGAGGGGTAGAGGGAGGGCAGCCGCACCCATCTATGCGATGCACACTGCCCTCCCTCTCCCTCCTAGCCCTCTTCCTCTCCGTAGTGCTTAGCGAAGCTTTGCCGAGATTCCACCACCACCGCCGCCACCACGCCGTCGTGCTACCGGAGGACTTGATCTACTTCTTCTCCATCGCTCGTCGGATCAAGGAGGTGAAACCGTCATCAAGCCGTACATGTGTTGAACGCGGAGGTGCCGTCCGTTCGGCACTTGAATCGGGAGTTCGCGGGACGGATCGTGATTGGACCGCGAAGACATTTGACTACATCAACCACGTTTCTTAACGCTTCCGCTTAGCATTCTACAAGGGTATGTAGATGCAATCTCTCCTCTCGTAGATGTTCATCTCCAAGATTGAACTTGGTGAGCGTAGGAAATTTTTTGTTTGTCATGCAACGTTCCCCAACACTTAATACACTAGATGCATGTTGGATAGCGGTCGATGTGTGGAGTAATAGTATTAGATGCAGGCAGGAGTCGGTCTACTAATCTTGAACATGATGCCTATATATTGATCAGTGCCTTGGATATCATCATAATTATTCGATCTTTTATCAATTGCCCAACAGTAATTTGTTTACCCATCGTGTGCTATTTTTCGAGAGAAGCCACTAGTGAAATCTATGGCCCTCGGGTCTATTCTTTATCATATTTGCTTTAAGATCTATTTTTATTCGCTTTTATTTTCAGATCTATTATTCCAAAAACCAAAAAATACCTTGCTGCACTTTTTTATTACTTATTTTATTTCGCGTTTTATCGAGAGCTATTTATCCATTCTACCACAAATTTATCTATCTTTTTACCGTGGAGGGATTGACAACCCCTCTTACGCGTCGGGTTGCAAGTATTTGTTCTTTGTGTGCAGGTACCATTTACATAGTGTTTCTTGGTTCTCCTACTGGATTGATACCTTGGTTTCACAACTGAGGGAAATACCTACCGTAGCTGTACTGCATCATCCCTTCCTCTTTGGGGAAATACTGACGCAGTTTCAAGCGACATCACATGTGCCCAAAAAATCCCACCTAACTACCTGCAGGCTCTACACCTCACCGATTAGCGACTAGCTGCCCTATGATGTGGAGCGCTGGTGGCTGGCGAGAGCTTGCCGACCACGGAGCTTGCCGGGCCTTCACCTTGCCGGCTCAGCCTTGCCGGCAAGGGTTGCTTTGGGTGTTAATCTTGGTGCTTCGACTCGTTCTTCTCTCCAGTTGTGAGCAACAGCTGGGTCTTGAATCTTGGTCTTCTCAATCTTCGGCAAGTCTTGGCCAGCAGGGAAGTTGCTACCCATCTGTGCATAAGTCAGGGTATAAAATACTCATGTTTTGTACACCAACATTCTCTACTGTAGAAAATCACTAAAATTCTAATTTAACATTGCATACTAAATGCCTCTTCATATTTAATACTCCTATCCTCAAATAGAATCATTAAACAAGCAAACATATGAAACATAACATCAATCTGTCTAAACAGGATAGTCTGTAAAGGATGAACAAAGATCAATACTTCTCTAACTCAAAAAATTCTGAAAAATTACCACACTGTAGAAAATTTATCATAGCTTACTGTGTAAAAATTTCAAGATTTTAACATGTTCTGACTTTCCATAAGAACCCAGACAACAATAGAAAACTTTTTGTTTTCAAACAGCAACATATAGGCTTGCAAAATAAGCATGGTAAAGGCTATACTTGACATTTTTTTATTGAAATAAAAGATACAAACATTATTCTAAATAACAGCAATCAAATAGCAACAAAAGAAAATGACGCTCCAAGCAAAACACATATCATATGATGAATGAATATATATCTCCAAGTGAGGTTACCGATAATGTTGAAGACGAAAGAGGGGATGCCTTTCGGGGCATCCCCAATCTTAGACGCTTGGGTATTACTTGAGTATTACCTTGGGGTGCCTGGGGCATCCCCAAGCTTATGGTCTTGCCACTCCTTATTCTCCTCATATCGATATCTCATCCAAAACTTGAAAACTTCAATCACACAAAACTTAACGGAACTTCATGAGATGGGTTAGTATGATAAAGAGCAAATCATTCACATTGGTACTGTCAAGACAAGATTCATAATTGTTATCAAACAATGCCTATTGTACCCTACAGTTTATAAAATTTATATTGACCAATATAAGCCATAGAAACTATAAAACAAGCTAACTATGCATTGAAAACAGAATCTGTCAAAAACAGAACAGTCTGTAATGATCTGAACAATGACCATACTTCTGTAAATCCAAAAATCTTAAAAACTAGGAAAGTGTAGGCAATTTGTATATAAATCATGTATAAAAATTTTCAGAATTTTTCGACGCTCCAGTGATTTTAAAGAATTTTGTTACTAGGCGCAAAATTTTATGTTTTTGCACAAAATCAAGTCAACTATCATCTACACTATCCCAAAGGCTATAGTTGGCACTTTATTGAAACAAAATCTATAAAACATGATTACTAAAGTATCTTAGTCATGTGAACACACAAAAAGAGTAGGCATAAGTATTGCGTTGTCTCCCAAGAAGCGTTTTTTTAATGCCTTTTCAGCTAGGCATGATGATTTCAATGATGCTCACATAAAAGATAAGAATTGAAACATAATGGGAGCATCATGAAGCATATGACTAGCTCATTTAAGCTTAACCCACTTCCTATGCATAGGGATTTTGTGAGCAAACAATTTATGGGACCAAGAATCAATGAGCATAGGAAGGCAAAACAAGCAATACTTCAAAACTTTCAACATAAAGAGAGGAAACTTCATATTATTGAGATATGTAAAAGCATATGTTCCTCTCTCATAATAATTTTTAGTAGCATCATGAATGAATTCAACAATATAGCTATCACATAAAGCATTCTTTTCATGATACATAAGCATAGATATTTTATTACTCTCCACATAAGCAAATTTATTCTCAGGAATAGTGGGAGCAAACTCAACAAAATAACTATCATGTGATACTATATTGGGATAATCCAATTGAAAATTGAAATCATGATGTCAAGTTTCATGGTCATAATTATTCTTTATAGCATACATGTCATCATAATAATAGCATAGATAGCAACTTTGTTGTCATAATCAATTGAAACCTCTTCCAAAATAGTGGATTCATCATTATATAAAGTCATGACCTCTCCAAATCCACTTTCATAATTATTACAATAAGATTCAACACCCTCCAAAATAGTGGGATCATTATTACCTAGAGTTGACACCCCTCCAAACCCACTTTCATCATTGCAATCATCATGAATAGGAGGCATGCAATCATCATAATTAATATTCTCATCAAAACTCGGGGGACTAAAAGTATCATCTTCATCAAACATAGCATGCTCAAGCTTATGGCTTTGCATATCATTAGCATCATTGGTATTCATATAAAACATACTAATAACATTGCAATCATTCTCAACATTCAAAGGTTTTATGCCAAACATTTAATTGAATTCTTCTTCTATCAATTGAGCACATTTTTCTGATCCATCATTTTCAAGAAAGACATGATAAAGACGAATAATATGAGGAAACCTCACTTCCATTTTTTGTAGTTTTCTTTTTATAAACCAAACTAGTGATAAAACAAGAAACTAAAAGATTCAATTGCGAGCTCTAAAGATATACCTTCAAGCACTCACCTCCCCGGCAACGGCGCCAGAAAAGAGCTTGATGTCTACTACGCAAGTTTATTCTTGTAGACTCATGTTGGGCCTCCAAGTGCAGAGTTTTGTAGGACAACATCAAATTTCTCTCAAGTGGATGAACTAAGGTTTATCAATTCGTGGGAGGCGTAGGATGAAGATGGTCTCTCTCAAACAACCCTGCAACCAAATACAAGAAATATCTTGTGTCCCGAACACACCCAATACAATGGTGCACTAGTTTGGCGAAGAGATGGTGATATAAGTGTAGTATGGATAGTAGATATAGGTTTTTATAATCTGAAAATATAAAAACAGCAAGGTAGCAAGTGACAAAATGGAGCACAAACGGTATTGAAATGCTTGAAAACAAGGCCTAGGGTTCATACTTTCACTAGCGCAATCTCTCAACAGTGCTAACATAATTGAATCATATAACAATCTCTCAACGTGCGACAAAGAATCACTCCAAATTTCTTACCAATAGCGGAGAACATAAGAAGAAATTGTTGTAGGTAGCGAACCATCTTAAAGTTATCCTTTCCGATAAATCTATTAAGCCATCCCTATAAGTGTCACAAACAGCCCTAGAGTTTCTACTAAAATAACACCATATGATACACATCAACCAACTCTAATGTCACCTATATACTCCAATGTCACCACAAGTATCCGTGAGTTGATTATTCGATATGCATCAAAACTCAGATTCTTAATATTCAATCCAACACAAAGAACTTCAAAGAGTGCCCAAGATTTCTACCGGAGAAATAAGGACGAAAACGTGCATCAACCCCTATGCATAGATTACCCCAATGTCACCTCAGAAATCCGTGAGTTGAGTGCCAAAACATACATCAAGTGAATCAATTTAATACCCCATTGTCACCACAGGTATTCATATGCAATACATACATCAAGTGTTCTCAAATCCAACAAGTATACTATCCGATAATAGTGAAACCTCAAAGGTAAAAATTCAATTCAACACAACAAGATAGAGAGGGAAAAACACCATATGATCCAACTATATTAACAAAGCTCACGGTACATCAAGATCGTGATAAATCAAGAACATGAGAGAGAGAGAGATCAAACACATAGCTACTAGTACATACCCTCAGCCCCGAGGGTGAACTACTCCCTCCTCATCATGGAGACCGCCGGGATGATGAAGATGGCCACCAGTGATGATTTCCCCCTCTGACAGGGTGCCATAACAGGGCTCCATGTCAGATCTCTTTGGTACAAAGGCTTGCAATGGTGGAGTCGAAGTTCTAGGGTTATTTCCGGGGTTTTGGCATTTATAAGAATTTTCAGAGTTGGAATAACAAGAAGATGGGCCATAGGGGGCCCACGAGGTACCAGAGCGTGGCCACCCCCTGGGCGTGCCCTGGTGCCTTGTGGGGCCCCTATGGGTCTTCTGGTACTTCCCCAAAGCTTCCTCGTTCTCTTTTGTATTAAAAAATCATCAAAAAGTTTCGCTGCATTTGGATTTCATTTGATGAGGATTTTCTGTAAAACCAAAAACAAGCATAAAACAACAACTAGCAATAGGCACTAGGTTAATATGTTAGTCCATGAAAATCATATAAAAGCCATATAAAAGTGCACCAAAATCATACAAAATTATAATAAACATGGCATGAATACTTCATAAATTATAGATACGTTGGAGACGTATCATGCGCCGGCAGCCGGCGCAGTGGGGTCGTCTCGACCTATTGCTACTGCTACAGCTAAGCACACAAGAACTCCTACTGCACCTCCTCCCGCCAACACTGGACTAGAGGTCGACTTCTAGCTCTCCACCATGAGTGAAGGCAAAGCAGAAGAAGAGTAAGAACTCTTGTCGCATTCCTTAGTCTTTGATTTTCTTGATTTGTTAATTTGACTTTTCTTATTTTGACTTGTTTTCTGCAGAGATGTAGAAACACTAGCAAAGAGGCAGATGAAGAGAGCAAAGACCTCAATGGGCAACGAGCCACCGGCAAGCACCGTGGCCGATCCAGAGATCGTCGTCATCAGCCCGGAGCTCAGTCCTCGACGCAGCCCCCACCACAGCCCCCAGCATGAGTCCATCACTTATTTCCTGCTAGCGAGCGGTTGTGTGGAGATCTTCACTACTGACATCGCCGAGCTTGTAGGAGAAGAGCGGCACCACGGAGAACAGCCAGAGGCAAATCTTGACGTGCCATCTTCGTCAACCACACTGCCCGGAGATGCCTCTCCAGCAAGGGCCTCCATTGATGAGCCTGTCCGCGTTGAGGAGGACCCGGCAAGCATGGGTGACGGCAGCCACGCGACGGCAACTGAAGTTGCCAGAGGAGATGAAGTGACTCCTCAACAGTCCGATACAGGTAATCCGATTGCTTTTGAGCATTTGCATTTCCTTCATTGTTTTTGTTTTCTTGAACTTGGCCTTGAATCTTGATTTGTTTTGCCCCTCCATCTACAGATCCACCCCCAACTGATGACATGAACTTTGATGTTGACGTCACAGTGATCGCCAAGGACGCTGCTGCCAAGGCCAACAAGATCATTGCCGACAAGGCTTCCAGGGTTACACATGAGGAGGCCGCCAAGAAAGCTGTTGAGGAGGCCGACAATGAGTCCACAGGGGGCACTGACGGTATTCCTGCCACAGGAGAGCTTGGCGCTGACCCCAACCATGAGGGCGTCAGTTGCCGACAAAGCTGTTGTCGGGGATCAACCTTCAACATCTGAATATCCTCCAGCAAGCAGATACCTCAAGGTTGGTGACAACCTGTTCGTGAGCATCCACTACTGCAGGATGCTGCTAATGTGACACTACAATCAAAGACCATTCAACGAAACTACGTGCGATGCATTAATCGCAAACGGTGATGTAATAAAACCGTAAAAACTGATACAAAACGTTTGTGATGGCGAAGACATCAAACACAATTCGGATTATAATTGCATGTGCGATGCGTGGCATACGGTTGATCCATACGAACTGTTTGCGATGAGCCAAAACAACAAAAACGGGCAGCCATATCAAGGCGTGTGCGATAAACGGCATACAGTTCACTCGGATGAACTGTTTGCAATGATCGAGATGAACACAAACGATTCGGTGTAACAAGATGTGTGTGATACCCGATAAACAGGTCGGCAATCAGAATTGTGTGCGATTTTTTTTGGTGAATTGTGTGCTCCACAGGGCACACAATTCAAGGAACCAACCTTTGGGCGATAATGTAAAAGATATCTGTTGAATACATATTGCTAACCGTCTGCGATGAGATTGACAGGGGAAACAGAGATAATGAATTAATATGAGCGAACGGCAATAGAGATATATACAGTCTATTTAATTTAGTTCTTCTTCTTGTTGTTGTTCTTGGATGGCCCCGTGACATCGTCTTGGCGAGGACGCTTCTTGCCGCTGACCATTGGCTTTTCATCACCACCGTCGTTGTCATCGTCATTGCTGTCGTCGTCGTCTTCCTACTTGTTCGACCATTCCTCCTCATCATTGTCGTCCTCTTCTTTGTCCTCCGATGGCTCCGCGTCCGTCTGGTTGCCGTCTGATGAGTCGGGAGGCGGCGTCCCTTCCATGACCCTGATAAAATCTAGGTCTGGGCTCGACGCGGGACTCATGGAAGACGAGCGGGATGATTCCTATGTTGACCTATCATCAGGCGCCAGACTGCTAGTGGAACTGTCGTCCTCTCTGTTGCAAGATGATGTCTACTACGAAACTTTATTCTTGTAGACTCCTGTTGGGCCTCCAAGCGCAGAGTTTTGCAGGACAGTAGTGAATTTCCCTCAAGTGGATGACCTAAGGTTTATCAATCCGTGGGAGGCATAGGATGAAGATGGTCTCTCTCAAACAACCCCGCAACCAAATAACAAAGAGTCTCTTGTGTCCCCAACACACCAAATATAATGGTAAATTGTATAGGTGCAGTAGTTCAGCAAAGGGATGGGGATACAGGTGTAGTAATGATAGTATATATTGATTTTTGTAATAGGAACAACAAAAAACAACAAGGTAGGAAGTAACAAAAGTGAGCACAAATGGTATTGCAATGCTTGAAAATAAGGCCTAGGGTTCATACTTTCACTAGTGCAATCTCTCATTGTGCGACGAAGAATCACTCCGAAGTTCTCACTACTAGAAAAAGCCCTATTAGTGGCGCACCTGTTTTCGTTAGTAATGGCGCACTATAGGTGCGCCACTATTAACACGCCACTAGTAACAGATAGTAATGGCGCACCTCTGGTGCGCCACTACTAACCCTTAGGTGCTCCACTGGTATTCCCTCTAGGTGCGCCACTAATAGCCTTATAGTTGCGCCACTAGTAATAAAGGAAGGTGCGCCACTAATAAGGGCTGAAATGCGCCACTAGTAATGTATTTGGAAAACAAAAAAAATCCAAATTTACAGAAAACAACCTATAAGGAAAAATAATTTAAAAACAAAAAATGAAATCGAATCATAATTTTTATTATAGTAAGAATATTACAATGTCTTTACAAGTATCCAATAAAAGAAAAATTACAAGGAAATAAAAGAAAATTCTAAAACTAATCTTCTAGTAATCTTTTCTTCTTTTTCTTTACTTTATCCCTGCAAAGAATGATAGAAATATGTGAGAATGAACATTGCAGAGAAGTGAAATTGAGCAATTATTTGGATCCGACATCGAAGATCTAAGATACCTTGAATCATAGACATGGGTCATTTCATGAAGCCAAGAGTCTATGCCATTCAGGATGCATAGTTCCCTGTTAGAAGAACTTAATTATTTAGTAAACATAGTCCTAAGCTTTTTACATGAGACAAAACATAAGGTACATGCTTGACCTAAGCTACGACCACGCTAATCCTGCTAACAACACACATGCAACTAGCTAATCAAGATTACTACTAACATAATTCACCGAAAAGAGTAACAGGTGATGCATCAAAAGGAATCTGGCCAGATCCGATCACATTAGACGAGCCTAGGTGTGTGGATCCAAAACAAAGTGTGCAGATCTTTGATAAATGAAAGTTAAGGTTAATAATCTAAACTTTAATATTCTGAACTTTGTTACAGTTTAGCCCAAGGAGACATGCTCTATTCCTAAGAAATTAACTATTTAGTGACATAAACGTTGTGATTGATGTGACGATGAAGGAGTTTAAGTTCTGTACCTCATGCATTGCGCCACCGTCCAGTGCGGCTCGCTGTGCCGTAGGGTCATCTCGACAGTGTGTGCGTTTTGAAATGAGAATGTGATCTATTCTAGAACCATAACTGAATTCTTCAGCTCCAACGGTTTGATTAAAGCAAGTATAAGCTCCCTCCCTGCACAAAACAAATGAAGGAAGCATACGGTACTTCGTTAGCATGTGATTATCATGAAGTACACTATAGTTGTAATAATCCTATATAACTATAAAGTCAATCACCACTGAACATTTTTCCTGCCCTCACAGCCTACCATATCAGCAAATTACTAACTTCTTTTAGTTGTTCAAAGATGGAAACCAGCACTGATACGTGCAAAGTTCTGAGGACATTGTTTAACCAATAGTAAAATATGTACTTACATTGTTGGTTCTGAGGACATGGAGTAATAAGCTATAACAAAGTTGCAAAATTATGAGAAGAACAAGAGTAGCAAGTAAAAAACAGGAGCCGCGATACCTTTCAGGGTATTTTGATCTGAAAGCATCCAATAAGGGACCTCCATGTTCTCTCAACATGTATCTCAGCCACTCACGAAACCTTGAATCAGAAGTAAAATTCAGTAAAACACCTACACATGTTCTACTGCAACTAGGACATCCTAAGCACTACATAGATTCCTATATACCTAAGCAACTATTGAATCGATCTAAACATCTAAAAATTCAGAGCTTAAACCCTAGGCTAGTGACAGTTCAGTACAGAATGCAGAAGCAGAGCAGAGAGAGAAGAAGGAGGATTACCTGGAGATCTCGATGTAGAAGGAGCATCGATGCAGTGAAGAGGCGAGGCAGTGAAGGCGTAGCACCATAGTACCATCCATGGCGGAACCCTCTGCTGCACCAGCAGAGGACACCAGCCATGGTGGGCACCACAGCGCCGAACGGCGGCACCAGAGACGCCAGCACCACCAGTGTATACAAAAAAAAGTTAGGGCTTGCAAACAGGTCACGCTTCTACTCTTCCTTTAATACAAATATACAATGTTTACAAATATATTACAAAACTAATTTTTAAAAATCCTGATTCTGATTTATTGGGTTAAAAATGGGCAACGCAAAATGAAATACGACAAATGGCTAAGTCTACTGCCTACTGCCAATGCATAATTAGCACACACAAGGATTTTATTGAGTGAAACAAAATTACCATCCATACTTCCTCTACTGCCTACACATCCAACAGGATAAAAAGAAACATTTTTCAGCAAAATCGAGTTAAATAGATGGATTTCCATCTTGCATACATGTGTGCTTAGCAAATAGATGGAGGGGGAGAAGAGAGAGCTTACCAACAGCATCTCGTTGGGGAGGTGGTCATGAGCAGCATGTCGGAAAGGTTGCCGGCTAATGTTTCAAAATGAAGAATAGTCAAGTTAAGTGTTAACCAACATTGTACAAAATACAGTAATTCACCATTTTGATAACTCACTTAACATTGTACAAGTTGAGGTAACTGAAGATAAAATGGAGCTTATGGAAACAATATTCAGAGAGTAGGAGAATAGATCCTAAATTAAAAGGATCCACTAACAGCATAATATTTTTCGCAGATTAGCATGTAATTTTTTTTTGGCAGAACACAGAATGCACATCTGAATCAATCGAGACGGTCAGATCAAAGATTAATTATGATTGTGAAATTCCAAACAATATTCAGTCAATCACGGGCATCATTTAGCAAACAACTACGTAATGAAGCTTAGCAGAAAATAAGAAATGGGAAGCAATTATTATGCTCCCTTGAGGCAGTCGATATACAATATATCAGTAGAAGTGTAGAACTACAAGCTTCAGGTTCAATATTATGCAAGGAAGTGCTTTAAAGTGTTACAGAAGAAAAATAATTGCTTTAGCATTAGCTTTATGGAAGCAAACAAATATCATCCCAGGTAGTAATTTCTTTAGCTAGTCAATCGCAATCTCATCAGAAAATCGATAAGGAAAGTGCATGCACCGGGACTGTTGCATCTATAGAGCTGATTTCCATCGATGCACAGCAAAACGTGACAAGAAACTGCATTTCTTCTCCCCTAAAAAAATCCTGCAGCTACAAATCAATGCAGCAGATCGACGAATTCGTCTCACCTGCGTCGTGCTACCACTGCATCCCGCGGGGGGGAGAAGAGGATTGGGGGCTGCCTGTTGGGGTACGACTCATACCTTGACCAGAAGCTACGTTGGTCGACATCACGGCGCCGGCGACGCCTCTGGACGCCTCCACCAGCACAGACACGGCATCCAGATGCCAGGTCCCGGCTGGCCTAGGGTTTCGTGGCGGCGCGCTTGAGGCTCGATTTGAGGCGTGTCCACGAGGGAATCTGCAGGGGGGCGGAGTCGGAGCTTTCCCGGACGGTGGCGAGGTTCGGGAGAGCTGGTAGGCGGCGGGGCGGAGGTGGGGCGAGGCTGGGTCTCGCATGAGCTCAGGGACAAAGGGGGATTCGGGAAAGGACTGGGAGCCGGATGGGGTAGGAGAGGTCTAGGGCCGGCAGCGGAAGGAGGGCTGCGGTGGCCGACCGGCGACGCAGGTGAGGGGACGTGGTGGCCGGCGGCTGTTGGTGGAGGTGAGGAATCCCCCTTTGCTATGTGGTGGATAGGTGAGAGGGGAAAAGAAAAGAAAAAGGCGGGCCGGTCGGTGCAGCACATAGCAATGACGCACCATGGGGTGGTGCGCCATTGCTATCCACCTCCCCTGGCTTACCAATGGCGCACCTTTGCCAGGTGCGCCATTGCTACCTAAAATAGCAATGGTGCACCTGGCAAAGGTGCGCCATTGGTAAGCCTAGGGAAGGGGGTGGACCCGGGGAAAAAATAGCAATGGCGCATTGGACTAAAGGTGCGCCACTACTAAAAAAATAACAATGGCGCACCTGCTTCTGGTGCGCCACTGCTATATAGCAGTGGCGCACCACCACCATGGTGCGCCACTAATAGGGATATTGGCTATAGCCATTTTTCTAGTAGTGTCTTATCTAGCGGAGATCATAAGATAAAATTGTTTGTAGGGTACGAAACCACCTTAAAGTTATCTTTTCCGATCGATCTATTGAGCTATTCCTATAAGTGTCACAAACAACCATAGAGTTCGTACTAAAATAACACCATATGATACACATCAACCAACTCTAATGTCACCTAGATACTCCAATGTCACCACAAGTATCCTTGAGTTGATTATACGATATGCATCGAACAACTTCAGATTCATAATATTCAATCAAACATAAAGAACTTAAAAAACTGCCCCAAGATTTCTACCGGAAAAAGTAGGACGAAAACATGCATCAACCCCTCTGCATAGATTACCCCAATTTCACCTCGAGAATCTGTGAGTTGAGTGCCAAAACATACATCAAGTGGATCAATATAATACCCCATTGTCACCATGGGTATTCATATGCAATACATACATCAAGTGTTCTCAAATCCAACAAAGTATTCAATCTGATAAAAGTGAAATCTCAAAGGTAAAACTCAATACATCACAACAAGATAGAGAGGGGGAAATACCATATGATCCAACTATATTAAAAAAGCTCACGGTACATCAAGATCATGCCAAATCAAGAATGCGCGAGAGAGATTAAACACATAGCTACTAGTACAAACCCTCAGCCTCGAGGGTGAACTACTTCCTCCTCATCATGGTGGCCGCCGGGATGATGATGATTGCCTCTGGTGATGATTTCCCCCTCCGGCATGGTGCCGGAATGAGCTCCCGATTGATTTTTCGTAGATACAGAAACTTGCGGCAGTGGAACTTCCGATCTAGGGTTATTTCTGGGGTGTTTTGTATTTATAGGATTTTTTGTCATTGGTCTCACGCTAAGATGGGCTTCGAGGGGCCCACTACCCAGCAGGACACCACTTAGTCCCCTGGCATGCCCTGATAAGTAGTGGCCACCTCCTTCACCTTCTGGTCCTCCCACGAAGCTTCGTGGGTCTCTTTTGTTCCAAAAAAATTGTCAAAAAGATTCAGCTCATTTGGAGAACTTTTATTTCTGCACAAAAAACAACACCACGGTAGTTTTGCTGAAAACAATGTTAGTATGGTTATTTCCATTCAAATCATACCAAAACCATACAGAATTGTTGCAAACATGGCATGAATACTTCATAAATTATAGATACATTGGAGACGTATCAGCATCCCCAAGCTTAATTCCTACTCGTCCTCCAGTAGGTAAATGATAAAAGAAATAATTTATGAAGTGTGAATGCTAGCATGGTGCATAAGTTTGATCCATTATAATTTCAATCACTTTTCCTAGCATTATAACAACAACTCTTTCTCATAAAACTCATCATGATAAAGTAGCAATCAATTCACATGTTATGGTTCAAACAATGCTTTCTCTTGAAATTTAACAACCTATGTTCTCAGTCGCCAAACAATTGCAATTCAACTTATTCAAAAAAGTCTAAGTAAGAGCTCCACATAGTCAATCATCATATAGTCTTCTATGATTGCTAGTACTCAAAGCATATTTTTAGAACAAACAGCATCCATCCAACACAGAGAAAGATAGGGGCTTAATGTTTCGCCTCCCAACTCATTTATCATATAGATAATTGTCAACAATAATAATTCATGATCAAATATCTTTGACTGGACATATGTGCATAGATCTTTCCCCTCCACATAATGCTTGCCAACTAGAGAATAATTGAGGTTGAAAGGAGAAGTAATACTATTGACTCTTGCATAAAAGTAAATACATAAAGTAAAAGATAGGCCCTTCACAGAGGGAAGCAGAGGTTATCATGCGCTTTTTATTTTTGGATACACAAGCTCTTAATGCAAAGGAATTGTAGGAACGAAGTATGTCTACCAGAGGGGGGTGAATGGGAGTTTTAAAATTTCTTCGAAAATCTAAAAACTCTAGGAACCCAGCAGCGGAGCAAATGAAAAACAAACTACAGCGAGCTAAAACTAAGTACCAAATGGAAACTAAACATGCATCGAGACAAATGAAATGAAAGAAAATAGATCAAATGTAAATATGGGTAGCATAGGTAACTAGTGATGCTCGATGGTGATTGGGTATTTGTTCGACCAGTTCATTCTTCTGCACAAGGACTACGTCTGGTTGGAGGGGTTGTGACTTAACACGGAAGATAAACTCTCTTCACCCTATTCTCCTCGACAATTGGTTCATCAACCAATGCCGATCACTCGTGGTAGATACTTGAGGTGATCTCTGAACCTTTACAGACTTCTTCTTCGAGAACCACAATCACTCTTGGTCTCAGAAGAAATTGACACCTAATCATCTAGAGAGTTTGCAGCTCTCAAGAGTAATAGGCGAAGCCTACTGGACTTAGATTCGAGTGATGCTGAACCACTATCTAATTCTTTGGCTCTAGGGGTTTTCTCTCGGTGGATTTTAAACTCAAATCGCTCAGAGAGGGGGTTGCTCAACAATCTTTTCAAAATCAAACGGAGCAGCCGCAGGACAAAGCCGGCACGGGGTGGCTATTTATAGCCACAACCTTCCCTGGTGGGAAATGACCATTTTGGACACGCGGTCCAGCCAATTGCCAACCAACACGTTTACAATGGTGGGATTTTGGAGCAACGGTAATGTTACTTGAGGATCAAGCAATGATAACTCCTTGGTCTGAGAAAAATCTTTGGCGGCAAAGAAGTTCACAGTCTCTTGCTAGCAAGTATTTGCTTGAAACACAAAGAGATTTCTCTCGGAACTTTCATAGAATTTGGGTTTAGCATCAGAGAATCAAAGCTTTGAATGCTAAACCCCTCTTAATAGTATGGTGGTCCTATGTCTCAATAAAAAGAAGAAGAATGAAATAAATGCTACGTCTTCAATCTCCTCGGACGCAGTCATTTTCCTCGGACAGGCACCGAACCAATTGCTTCAAGTCATCAACTTTTGAGGGGTCACTCTTGCTATCATAATCTTCGGTGATAACGTTCACTGCAACGCAGAGAGATTACCTTCGTCGTTTAACTCAAACTCCTTGTGATCTCGAGGACTTGTTCTCTGTGTGCACTAGCAAACACATAAGTTCCATACTATTTATGTCAACAAACTCCAAAACAGAAGGGGCCTATCATTGCACCAACAATCTCCCCCTTTTTGGACGGTTGTTTACAAAATGGATGATCATCGAAGTGAAGATAGATAAATGAAAAATAATTCGAACAAGAGTGAAATAGTCTTACTTGGCTCAATGATGAAATAGACTCCCCCCTAGATGTATGCAGGGTAACAGATATGAGATAAAATTCTCCTGCAATTCATTGAAGTATAAAGAATAAATTTCAATCATTCGAGATAATGATTCGCATTGATGATACATAATCCATCGAGATTGTAGTGCAATCATTCATAACTTCTGATAATAATTCCACCTGCAAAACAAATGCTTCGAGAGAAATAGTGCAGCAGGCGGGGTTATTAACATTACAGCATAGAAGTTTTACATCAGAGAGCAGATAGTCTTTAAGGCATAAGTTCCAAATCTCACACGAAACCAAACCAAATAAGCACAGAGAGCAAATCTATCGGAACTCGATGTAATTCTCCCCTTTTTTGTCAACTTGTGTCAAAAAGGTGACGAAGAACATGAGTGCAAAAGCTATGAATTTGATTCACTCGGTGGCATCTCCAGAAGAACTATCGGAGGAAACATCAGCTTCAGAAGTAACTGGAATATCTTCATCTTCAACAGCAGCTGATTTTTCTTCAGGAATAGCAGCTTGAGGGTGAGATGATGAAGGCACATTTGGATCAGCCACTGGAGTAACATGAGATAACACATTTCCTTCGGCTGGTTTCTCTCTCAGTGAGGTAGCTTCAGATTCTTCGAGCAGTTTTCGCAGCTTAAGATGAAGTAGATCAGTTGTTGGCTCACGAGCAGGCAAAGGAGGAGTAATGCGATCTTGAAAATCTTCAACAGAAAAACCTTGGTCAAGATAACCATAAAGTTCTTTGAGATTGATGGTCAGGAGTTGTTTTTCGTGAAGAACTTGCGAAGCAATTCCCAGAGATGCTTCTTGTTCTCGGCCGCAATCATGTGCACTACTTTGGTTTGATTGTTGATTGCATTTAGCTTGGCAGCAAGATGTTCTTTCTCTCTGCAATCCTTAGCCATGTGCTGCAACAACAGCTGTTGTGTGCGCAAACTCACTTCGAGGTGCGATGGAGGTTGATGAGATATCTATCGATCGCGCTGAGGCAACCATGGTCCATCGAATGCATTGTGATAATCTTCAGGGCTTGACACGGGTACTTTACCCAAAGAAATATCTTCCATAACTTGCAGTGTATCACGCACTGGAGGAATGAAGCTTTTATGACTAACTTTTGCCAAATATTCTGTGCCCATTGTATGATCAACCACTTTCTGGATCCATGGCGCATAAACTTTGAGGCATTTTTGGATGCTGAGCAGAATCCTTGAAGATACGCAAAAACATGCCGTAGACATCAAAGACATATCGCTCGGAGATTGCATAGATGGCATTTCGAAGAACATCAGAGATGACATTATCTGTATTCATCCCGGCCAGAGGGCAAATGGTATAGGTGAGCAAATGGTATAGAGTTTGATTCTCAAATGTCAAATGCTCGGGCAAGGGAGGACCATTGTAGTCACGAATCTTTTCTTTATACATGGTGCATCGAAAGATTGCATCTAAAATGACATCAATGTTGTGCACTCTAATTTCAGTTTTGCCATGCTCGAACCGAGGGAAATGAAAATGTGAGACAAAATCTATTGAAGTGCATTTTATGCGTTTCCCATCGGTCATCCACTCCATGATCCACTTTCAGCTATCAGATTCATCACCAGAGATATACAAGGTTGCATAGAACTGAAGTATGATTTCTCTGTTCCACGGATGTCCAAATGCAAAGACATTTGTGAGGCAAAAATCTTCGAGATCTTGCAGTAATTGATCCAAACAACCAATACTCTTCATAGCTGAGATGTCCGGGAACACATGAGGAAATATCTTTCGGCTGTCATAGAGAATCCGAGAATAATAGATGGCATGTTCTTTTGTCCAGAAATGAGGCGATTCAAAGCTGCATGGCCCTTTATACGGACTTTCTTGAAAGAATTGGGGATGTGTATTCTGATTGAAAAGTGGCCCTTTGACGCCAACACCAGTCGAGAACAAAGGCAGTTGTTCACAAGGATATGGATATTTGAGTTCATCTTCGACTGAAATTACTTCATCTCCATATACTACGGGGTCTATATGACGAGCAGAAATAGATCTAATTGTAGACGGACCAACATCTGAAATTCTTTGCGCTGTGTCGATTGACAATTGCAGTTGTGATGGGGCAGATGGCATAACGGTTGGAGCTACAGAAACAGTGTGCAACGGAGCATATTCCTTTTTGGTAGGCATAGGAGGTGGTTGTGATTGATCTTTGAGAATCTGTTGCTTCTGATCAGTTGGAGGAGCCTAAACATTCGGTGTTTCACGAGCGGGAGAAGCTTGGGGTTCGGAGTGAGAGATTTCACCTTCTTTAGAAACAACTTGCTGAGATGGAATATCAGCTCTAACAGGGGAGGCCACAGGCATTGGTTCAGTTGGCCTTGGTGAGTGAGGTGCATCAGTGACTTGAACATCAGGTTGCGAAGGAATATCTGGTTTAGGAGATCTTTCTTTCTGAGGCTGAGCTTCAGCATGATCACGTGACATTTCTGTTGTAGCAGGAGGAGAATTTTTCTTCACAGTTTTCTTTCGCCTCTTCTGTGTCTGCTGAGCAGTTTGATCAATGTGTCACTTGACAAGATCATTATAGCCAGTGACTTGTGCTTGATGCTCAATGCAGATCTTTCGAACAATATCATCAAGATCCAAGTGAAAGCCCAATCTTCTGCTGCAGAGGATAGTCAAAGCCCGATTGATATCCATGTAAGATTCTTCAAGTTGTTTAAAGACAAACTTGGAAGACGCAGTTTTCATTCGACCATCAAGGTCATTGAGTTCAGTAGTGAGGGTGTTGATTCAACATAATCTTCTCTCATATCTCGAACAACATCAGATGCTTGTGAAATAACTTCTGAAGGAATTGGCAAAGATGCCACTTCACCATTGAATGTATTTTCTACGAACTTGTCAAGCTGCTCCATGATGAATACATGATTGTAATAATGAGGAGCATCAGATCGGACATTAGTCTGTGCAACCGAACCAGTTTGCACTGGAACTTGCTCGGATGGAGGCATAGAAGCCAATGGTTGTGTCAAAGTAGGAGCAAACTGAGCATCCTTTTCCTTCGGTGCAACATCTTGAGGAGTTGTTTGCTCGGTGGTTGGAGCCTTGATTTTATTCATTTTTGGCTTTGGAATTGTTCCGCCTGGCTTGGCAATGCCGATAGGAGTATCAACTACCAAATCCTTCAAGTTTATTGCCTCGGGATGAGGAGTGATATTCACAGAATCTTTCATGGTGACTGTGGTTGGTGGAGTTTTACGAGCTTTCTTTGGAGGTGCTATTGGAACAGTACGGGCACGAAGATCAGGTAGCACTCTAGAAGTTGTGATGTTCACTTGCTCACTGCGAGTAGCATCAACTTCCTCTCTTGTTGGCGGTGGATCATCTTTATCAGATGAATTGCTTTCGGCATTTCTGTTAGATGGTTCGGCCGGCCTCTTCTTCGGTGCACCCTTGCGCCTTGCACTGGGATCATGTTTGTGTTTGGAGCGACCTTCAGATTTTCCTTCAACCTTTTTCTTCTCAACTTCATCTTTGAGAAGGCGACGATTTTCTTCTTCATGAGCTTTTTCCTTTTCAGCCTTCTTGGCTCTCTTGAGGGCATTCTTCTGACGCTTAGCCAGTTCATCAGGATAGGATTCGGGAGTGCGAAGGGAGGACTGATGAGCATTTGGTGGTGGGGGCGGTCTCTCCTGGGGATCACTTGCACGAATGAGACCAATTTCACGGCAGTCACCCCATGGAGGATGAAAGGAAAAGTTCTTTGCAAACCGAGGATTTATCATTTCATAGTTGAACCACTTGCGCACCCAGTGGCGTCGAATCCTTTGCAGATGCTTGTCTCTTTCTCGTTTTGACTCTCCTGAAACAATGATATAATTATCATGAGAGCTGTATTCCGCTGAATTTGCGTATGGTTGTCTGCCGCCCTTCTTTTTCTTCGGAGCATCTTCTTCTTGCTCGTCAGCACTTGGCTCATTTCTTTTTCTCTTGCCAGTTGTTGGGCCCACCATTGGGCCCTTTGCATTTGGTGCTTTTGACTCATCTGCTGTACCCAAAAAAATATCTTCTCCATCAGCCATGCTCATTGGACGAGCAGAATCTTCAACAAATTACATACACCTGTGAATAATAATAGATGCGAGGGAAAATGGGGACAGGGTTACAAATGATCACAGCGAAGATTTTTCGAACGAAAACATTTTGATGAAGGATTAGATGCAGACTTTGAGAGATGTTTCGGATGAAGGAAATGTATAGAACGAGCTAGTAGATGCGAGGAAAATACTAGTCAGCGTGCTAAGCATTTCATTCGTACGAGACATAACTACAAACCACATCCGCACAAGATACCTAAGCAATAAATATCCAAGATATGCGGTAAAAACGGAAAATTTTATCCGCGGACGAACTCGAATGAGAAGAACGGAAGACCGAGTTCTCACTACACATACCCTAGCTTGGGTGATGTGCAGCAGCTACAGCGCCGCGAGAAAGAAGATGTCCCGCGGCGGCGAGGAAGAACTCCGGCGTCTGCTTTCTAGCAGTGAAGTGGCGAAGGGATCTTCGGCATCGAGCTCAAGGAGGAGCGCTGCGGTAGGGCTTCGGAGGAGACGGTGGCGAGGAGGAAGAGAAGTGGATGACGGAGCAGTGGTGCTGCAGTATTTATATGCAAGGGAAAATAACCGCGTCAAGTGAATCCGATCGAACGACCACTATCGAGAGACTATTGCTATTCAATGGAAAGGATGGGGTGGCAGTTGATGGATTACACATGGCAATCGTCATAAAAGATCGTGGTCCTGACTTGGGCAGGAAACCCCAAATTTTGGACAGCTTTCGTCAAAAGAGATTAAAGTTCGGACCTAGTCTTTATCGTGGTCAAGGACACCATATAAAGTTTCGGTACCAGATGAATTTGAGCATTCATAACGGAACAGCTTAGACTGGAAGAGATAGAACAGTGGAAAATAGGGTCCTAGGCATTTCACTCAGACAACGAAACACAACCACCCAAGAGAATAGCTATGAGAGAAATGCACTCGGACAAACACAAAATCTTTCGATCGAAAAGAAACTCAACGAAAGAGAATTGTGGTGGTGTGACCCACCGTTTAAGAACTGTATGACCCCGAGCATCGTACAATTATCATGGCACCTGGTTAGTCTAGTTCTTCATTAATGTATTCACTCTCAGAAAGAAAATTTCACTTTGTCGAAATTTTCAAACTCTTCGAGTGTTACCCACCCATCCCTTCTAAGATGTGGAAGTGTTGGCACGAGTGCCGAGTCCAGCTTACTGCACGTTTGTGAAGTCTAGGATATTTAGCTCACACCGTAACACACATAATCTTTTCTCATGGAGAGGCTTGGTGAAAATATCAGCGAGACTATCTTCGGTATTGATATGATTGATGACAATATCCTCTCGAGCAACATGATCATGAATGAAATGATGTCTGATGGCAATATGCTTGGTGCGAGAATGTTGCACTGGATTATGTGCAATTTTGATATCACTCTCATTGTCACAATATAGAGGAACCTTCTTGACCTTGATGCCATAATCCTTCAGAGTCTGCTTCATCCACAATAACTGAGTGCAACAAGCGCCAGCAGCAATATATTCGGCCTTAGCCATAGAGAGAGATACAAAATTCTGCTTCCTTGATGGCCAACATACCAATGATCTACCGAGGAAATGGCATGTCCCTGAAGTAGATTTCCTGTCAACCAAGTCACCTGCATAATCTGAGTCTGAATGTCCAACCAGATCAAACTGTGCTCCCTTAGGATACAATAAACCTAAGGTGGGGGTGTGAGCCAAATATCTCAGAATACGCTTGACCGCTTGGTGATGCGATTCTTTTGGTGCAGCTTGATAGCGGGCACACATGCAAACACTCAACATAATATCAGGTCTGGATGCACATAGGTAAAGAAGAGAACCAATCATCAAACAAGAAGCCTTCTGCTCGTAATCCTTACCGTACACATATGCGTCCAGCTTACCATTCATGGGCAGTGGAGTTTTGTAGCCTTTCATTTTGAACTTCTTCAGACATTCTCTCAGATATTTCTCCTGAGATATGAAAATTCCATTTGCCTGTTGACGTATTTGCAGTCCGAGAAAGAACTTAAGTTCACCCATCATAGACATTTGATATTTCTCGGACATCATTTTCCCGAACTCTAAGCTGCAAGCATTGTTAGTACAGCCGAGGATAATACCATCCACATAAATTTCACATACGAATATATCATTATCAACAACACAAGTGAAAAGTGTGGGATCAGTGGATCCTCGCTTGAACCCTTTGTCGAGCAAAAACTTCTTCAAGGTGTCATACCATACTCGAGGGGCTTGCTTTAGCCCATATAGAGCCTTTTTCAACCTGAAAACTTTGTTAGGAAACTCAGGGTGTTCAAAGACAGGTGGTTGTCTAACATAAACTTCCTCATCAATTTCACCATTGAGGAAAGCACTTTTCACATCCATTTGATAAAGCAAGATATCATTGTAATTTGCATAAGCGAGAAGAATAAGAATTGCCTCAAAGCGAGCAAAAGGAGCATATGTTTCACCGAAATCAATACCTTCTACCCGTGTATACCCTTGAGCAACAAGACATGCTTTGTTTCTCACAACAATGCCATTTTCATCTTGCTTGTTCCGGAATATCTATTTGGTGCCGATGATATTATGCTTCTTAGGATTCGGCTTGTCAACCAATTCCCAAACATTATTCAGTTCGAATTGCACCAACTCCTCTTGCATAGCATTCATCCAATCTGGATCATTCATGGCTTCCTCATACTTGGTAGGTTCTGCCAATGAAACAAAGGAGAAACTGCACAGTAGTTAGCCAAACGAGTGCGTGAACGAGTTGTGGGTCGATAACCTGGATTGTCGAGTTCATCGAGAATTAATGAAGGATCAACTTGATTAGCCACTCGAGGGTGAGGATTTTCATCTTGATGATCATTATCATTTTCATCAACATCAGCATTTGTATCGCCATTCCCTTCAGGATTGCCATTTTGCTTGGCATTTTGATTCGGGTTGCCATTAGTATTTGGAGTGGCATTTTCTTCGGCAATGGCTTGGAGAGTTCTGCTTGGAGTCATAGGAGCATCATCATCGGAAGACTCAGGTGCATTTCCTTCAACTGGCTTGACGCTCCCAATGGCCATTTGCCGAATAGCATCCGAAATCGGTGGTTCATCCATCACATTTGGCAGGTGCTCCTTCTGGGAGCCATTAGATTCATCAAACCACACATTTACCGTTTCCATAACTTTCCCATGGTGAGAGTTATAGACACGATAAGTATGCGAGTTTGAGCCGTAACCAAGAAGAAAACCTTCATGTGCCTTACGTGCAAACTTGGAAGAATGATTCATGTCACGAATGTAACAAGGTGCACCAAAAACACGCAGATAAGAAACATTTGGTTTCTTGCCAGTGATAAGCTCATATGAAGTTTTCTTAAGGAACTTGTGAAGATAAACACGATTGATAACATGACAAGCAGTATTAATAGCATCAGCCCAGAAGCGAATAGGATTTTTATACTCACTAAGCATTGTTCTCGCCATTTCTATGAGAGTTCTATTCTTTCGTTCAACAACTCCATTCTGTTGGGGAGTGTATGCGGCAGAGAACTCATGAGTAATACCATTTTCGTCGAGAATATCATCAATATGAGTATTTTTGAACTCAGTCCCATTGTCACTTCTGACATGCTTAATTCGCACATCATATTCATTCTGGGCCTTCTTAGCGAAGCTTTTGAAGATATCTTGGGTGCAGGTTTTGTCTTCGAGAAAGAATACCCAAGTGTAACGATAGAAATCATCAATAATAACTAGGCCATAATGACTGCCTCCAAAACTTGCATAGTTTTGAGGCCCGAATAAATCCATATGAATAATTTCAAGTGGTCTTGTTGTGGTCATAACAGTCTTTGATGAATGATGCTTCTTGGCCAATTTACCAGCCTCACAAGCAGCACAAAGATGATCCTTGTCGAATTTCACATCAGGAATGCCACGGAGATGATTTTTCTTCACAATAGTCTGCAAATTTCTCATACCTGCATGACCAAGCCTTCGTGCCATAGCCAACCTTCGGTTGCTTTTGCAAGCAAGCAAGTTTGAACTGAGGGACCCTTAGAGAAATCCACAATGTATAGATGACCTTTTCTAATTCCCTTGAAGACGAAGGAATTGTCAGAGGCCATAAAGACAATGCATTTGGATATGGAAAATAGAACTAGCATGCCTTGATCACATAGCTTGCCAACGGACATAAGATTGAATCCAAGAGACTGAACAAGTAAAACATCATCAATGGAATTGTCTTTGGATATGGCAATTTTACCTAGCCCAATTACCTTTCCTTTGTTGTTGTCGCCAAAAGTGATATACTTCAGAGGTGAAGCAGTCAAGTTGGGGTCGACAAACAATGACTTGTCTCCGGTCATATGACTAGTGCATCCACTATCCATTATGCATTATGTACACCCAGAGACATAGTCCTGCAGAAGAATTAGGCTTTCTTAACAACCCACATCTTTGCAGGTGGCTTCAAAACAGTATAGCGAGCATGATATGATTTCTTTCGATAAACATAATTGTTGCTCGTGGAGGTGCGAGCATAATCGAAAGAATGAGTATTGAACTTCCTTCCAAACGAATGAGTATAGTGATTGAATGAGGCATGCATGTACTCATTCTGTCGAACTTTTTCAAGGAAGTACCAAGCATTTTGAGCCTACATGGTTAGTAAAGTGGTAACAGGTAATACTTCAATGGTTTTCTTAGGCACCCATATAGCTTTCTTTGGGGGGCCATTCCTGCTATTTGGTCCGACATAGCGAGCAACAACCTCACCATATTGGGTTTTGAACAACTTATAGTTGTCCAGAGTATCATCATCAGGATATTCAGGGATGGGAGAGTTATATCCTGAAAGGAAAGATGGATCGAGCGTTTTTCTCTTGGCAGCCACCCATACAGTGCGAGGATGATGAGGTTCCCAGTAGGAGCCATTTTCATTCAGTTTTGCTTCGAAACTGATGCCTTCTTTCCTGGGATTTTTGTGAAGAATGGATTTCTTCAGAACATCCCAAAGGGTTTGATGCCCTTTGAGAGATTTGAACATTCCTATCTGAAGAAGATCCTTCAACCTAGCATTTTCATCAGAAACAGAACCATTTTCCTCGACAGAGGGGTTAGCATTCACAGATGATTTAGCAGTTGACTGAGCATTGGTTCGTTCAAGGCATTTTAAGCAAGGTGGGACAAACACATCAGGTTTCTCTTTAAGTTGTTGGGTGAGAATATAATTTTCTCTGATCAAATCCTAATGAGCCTCTCTCAGCGCCTCAAGTTCTTGTTTCCTTTTCAGGTAATCATAGGTCAATCTTTCATGGTCGGCTAAGAGAAAATCGTGACGATTTGACAGTTCTTCCATTTGTGACTTGAGAGTGGAATACTCTTCGGTCAACGACATATTTTTCTCCATCTCCTCAACCAACAACCCTTCAGATTTCCTGAGGGTTTCTCAATTTTCTCAAGAGAGTTTTATTGAATATTAGCAATCTTGATCAATTTAGCATGGTCATCCTCGTCAAAAGAATATTGATCACTGGAGTGAACCTTGTGATATTTGGAGGATACCTTTTCTTTCAAACTTTGGCCATGAAGAAGTAGGAAGGAGATTCATCATCACTTGACAGATTCCCGAAGAAGTTTGTTGGAGGGGAGGAAGCATATGCAATGCCAGCCATGCCAGAGTCGGAATCCTCATCGGATTCATCAGCTTCTTCGGAGTCTGACGATTCTTCTTCATCAGAACCCCTTTCCTTGCCGATGTACGCCTTGGCCTTGCGAGAGTTATTCTTGCGGTTGGAGGAGGACTTGGAAGGATTTCTTCAGGAAGATCTTGACGAAGATTTTGAAGTGGAGTTTTCCTTCTTCTTGAAGAACTTCTTCATTCTCTTCTCATCATCGGAGTCATAGTTCTTGCTCTTGCTTTTGCCTCGATAGTTGCCACAATCATATCTTCCACTAGCACGGATTTTAGCTTCCCAGAGAGGGCAGTCCAAAATGAAGTGTCCAGGCTTTTTGCTCTTGAAGCAGGTGTATTCTCTAGTGGGTTTTGATGAAGATTTGAACCACCAGAGTTGCTTGAACCTTTCTTCTGGAACTGCCTCTTCTTGTGAAAACGCTGGAATATTTTCATGATTAATGTGAGATCCTTGCTGATCCTTTCTGGGTCATCAGAATCTTCTTTGGCATTTCCTTTGGGCGAAGAATCAGCCATAGCCTTGAGAGCATGGCTTTTGCGATGGCTTGAACCATATAGATCTCTCTTCTCTTCTTCTTGTTCCTCATGGGTGTTTAGCCTTTCCATGATATCAGCAGCGTCGAGATCTTTGAAATCAGCTTGTTCCCTGATCATCAGAACTAGTTTGTCAAATGAACTGTCAAGTGATCGGAGCAGCTTCTTCACAACTTCATGGTCACTAATGTCGTTGGCGCCGAGGCCTTGCAGCTCATTTGCGATGTCACTCAGATGATCGAACGTTTGCTGACAGCTTTCATTTCCAATGCGCTTGAACCGATTGAACTTTGCTCGAAGAGTATCAATGCGAGCTTCTTTCTGAGTTGAAACACCCTCATTTATCTTCTCGAGAATGTCCCACAATTCCTTCGCAGTTTCACACTGTCGATAGCGAAGAAATTGAGCACGAGAGAGATGACCACCAATTTCATCTTTAGCTTGAGCGTCCATTTGAATGAGTTTCTTCTCGGCATCAGTGGGGGCTTGAGGTATTTCAATCATGAATGCAAGCTGCACCACATTCCACATGTCATCGTCAATGGCTCGGAGATGGATCTTCATCTTCTCCTTCCAGAAGGGATAGTCCGTCCCATCGAATATGGGAATCTTGAGATGCGACTTGTATCTCACTGAAGACATACTTAAACTCCAAGGTTTTTAGACCAAAATGAGCAGAGTCAAGGAGTACCTTGCTCTGATACCAATTGTAGGAACGAAGTATGTCTACCAGGGGGGTGAATGGGAGTTTTAATTTTTTTTTGGAAATCTCAAAACTCTCGGAACCCAGCAGCAGAGCGAATGAAAAACAAACTACAGCGAGCTATAACTAAGTACCGAATGGAAACTAAACCTGCATCGAGACAAATGAAACGAAAGAAAACAGATCGAATGTAAATATGGATAGCAGAGGTAACCAATGATGCTCGATGGCGACATGGTATTTGTTCGACCATTTCATCCTTCTGCACAAGGACTATGTCTGGTTGGAGGGGTTGTGACTTAACATGGAAGATAACTCTCTTCACCCTATTCTCCTCGACAATTGGTTTGTCAACCAATGCCGATCACTCGTGGTAGATACTTCAGGCGATCTCCGAACCTTTACAGACTTCTTCTTAGAGAACCACAATCACTCTTGGTCTCAGAAGAAATTGACACCTAACCGTCTAGAGAGTTTGCAGCTCTCAAGAGTAATAGGCGGAGCGTACTGGCCTTAGATTCGAGTGATGATGAACCACTATTTAATTCTTCGGCTCTAGGGGTTTTCTCTCGGTGTATTTTAAACTCAAATCACTCAGAGAGGGGGTTGCTCAACAATCTTCTTAGAATCAAATGGAGCAGCCGCCGGACAAAGCTGGCGCGGGGTGGCTATTTATAGCCACATCCTTCCCTGGTGGGAAATGACCATTTTGGACACATGGTCCAGCCAATGGCCAACCGACACATTTACAATGGTCAGATTTTGGAGCAACGGTAACATTACTTGAGGAACAAGCAATGCTAACTCCTTGGTCTGAGACAAATCTCTCGCAGCGAAGAAGATCACAGTCTCTTGCTGGCAAGTATTTGCTCGGAACACAAAGATATTTCTCTCGCAACTTTCATCGGATTTGTGTTTAGCATCAGAGAATCAAAGCTTCGAATGCTACACCCCTCTTAATAGTACGGTGGTCCAATGACTCAATAAAAATAAGAAGAGCAACGAAATAAATGCTACGTCTTCACTTCATCTTCAATCTCCTTGGACGCAGTCATTTTCCTCGGACAGGCACCGAACCAATTGCTTCACGTCAGCAACTTTTGAAGGGTCACTCTTGTTATCATAATCTTCGGTGATAACCTTCACTGCAACGCAGGGAGATTACCTTCGTCATTTAACTCAAACTCCTCGTGATCTCAAGGACTTGTTACTTTGTGTGCACTAGCAAACACATAAGTCCCATACTGTTTATGTCAACAATCTCCAAAACATAAGGGGCCTATCATTACACCAACAGGAACGTCTCGTTATATTTCCCATTGTGATAGCAACCTTTATTATGCAGTCCATCGCTTTTATTTCTTTACCATCACATGTTTGTACAATGCTTATTTTGCTTTGCACTAAAAGATCATACATATTTAGGAGCAATTTTTATTGCCTTTTGCACCGATGACAACTTACTTGAAGGATCTTATTCAATCCATAGGTAGATATGGTGGACACTCATGGCAAGAAACTGGGTTTAAAGGTTTTTGGATGCACAAGTAGTATTTCTACTTAGTACGAATTTTTGGATAGCAAAAGATCCTAAGCAAGCACCACATGTTGGAGGATCCATAACAATATAACTTCTATGCAAATATACCAAAACATAACTCGTTACGTTGTCTTCCTTGTCGAACTTCAACTAATTTGCTCAAGTTTAAAAATAATTAATGGGTATTCACAATCATAGAAGATGTCCAAGATAATATATTTATATGTGAAAGTTCTCTTCCTTATACTAATCATTCATGAATTGCTTGATGACCAATATTGTGATTGTGAAGCTTCAATAGATTTCACTTTCTAAACCCAATGTGAAGCTACTACTAGGCATGATATGAACATATAATTTCAAATTCATGATATTCAATTCATTCAACAATTTACTCATCGGATATAAGTGAAGCACAAGAGTAAATGACAAACTACTTCGAAAAGATATAAGTGAAGATCAAGAGAGTAGTTAAGTAAATGGGTAGCTATAAGAGGACTCAATGTCATTTAAAAACTTTTAGATCTAAGTATTTTATTAAAACATGAATTTAAACACAACAAAATGATATTCCAAGAATAGCACACATCATGTGAAGAAGCAAAAACTTAGGCTCAACCGAGGCTAACCGATAATTGTTGATGAAGAAAGGTGGGATGCCTACCGGGGCATCCCCAAGCTTAGATGCTTGAGACTTCTTGAAATATTATCTTGGGATGCCTTGGGCATCCCCAAGCTTGATATTTTGTGTCTCCTTAATTCCCTTTATATCACGGTTTCCCTAAATCTTAAAAACTTCATCCACACAAAACTCAACAACAACTCGTGAGATAAGTTAGTATAAATCAATGCAATAACCTTATCATTCTCTATTGTATCAAATCACTACTAAATTCCTCTGCATATTTAATACTCCTATCCTCAAATAGAATCATTAAACAAGCAAATATATGCAAACATAACAGCAATCTGTCTAAACAGGATAGTCTGTAAATAGTGCAATAATATTCATAATTCCCTACCTCCAAAAATTCTAAAAAACTACCACACTGTAGAAAATTTGTTATAACTCACCTTGTAAAAACTTCAAGATTTTATCATGTTCTGACTATTCACAAATATTCAAAACATAACAACAAACTTTTTGTTTTCAAACAGCAACATATAGACTTGCAAAATAAGCATGGTAAAGGCTATACTTGACACTTTTATTGAAGTAAGAGATGCAAAACATTATTATAAATAACATCAAGCAAACCCTAATAAAATAAAATGACGCTCCAAGGAAAACACATATCATGTGGTATAGCCCAAAGTAAGGTTACTGATAATATTGGAGACGAAAGAGGGGATGCCTTCCGGGGCATCCCCAAGCTTAGTTGCTTGGATATTCCTTGAATAATACCTTGGGGTGCCTTTGGCATCCCCAAGCTTAGGGTCTTATAACTCCTTGTTCTCCTCATATCGATATCTCACCCAAAACATGAAAACTTCAATCACACAAAATTTAACGGAACTTCGTGAGATGGGTTAGCATAGTAAAAATAATAATTAACTTGGGTACTGTCAAAGACAAGATTCATAATTGTTTACATAATGCCTACTATACTCTATAATTTCCATAGTTTATATTAAGATATATAAGCCATAGAAACTATAAAACAAGCAAACTATGCATTGCAAACAGAATCTATAAAAAACAGAACAGTGTGTAATGATCTGAATAATGACTATACTTCTGTCACTCCAAAACTTTGAAAACTTAGAACAACGTAGTAAATTTGTATATCAATCATCTGTAAAAAAATCAGAATTTTTTGATGCTACAGTGATTTTTAACAATTCTGTTACTGGACGCAAGAGTCTATGTTTTTGCACAGAATCAAGTCAACTATCATCCATACTATCCCAAAGGCTTTACTCGGCACTTTATTTAACACAATCTATAAAACATGATTACTACAGTAGCTTAACCATATTGACACACAAAAACAATAGGGGTAAATGTTGGGTTGTCTCCCAACAAGCACTTTTCTTTAATGCCTTTTTAGCTAGGTATGATGATTTCAATGATGCTCACATAAAATTAAGAGTTGAAACATAATGGGAGCATCATGAAGCATATGACTAGCACATTTAATCCTAACCCATTTCCTATGCATGGGGATTTTTTGAGTAAATAAGTTATGGGACCAAGAATCAACTAGCATAGGAAGGAAAAACAATGCAACTTCAAAACTTTCAACATAAAGAGTGGAAACTTGATATTATTGAAATATGTAGAAGCATATATTCCTCTCTCATAATAGTTTTCAGTAGCATCACGTATGAATTCACCAATATAACTATCACACAAATCATTCTTTTCATGATCCACAAGCATAGAATTTTTATTATTTTCCACACAAGAAAATTTGTTCTCATGAATAGTAGTGGGAGCAAACTCAACAAAATAACTCTCATGTGATACTTGATTGGCATAATCAAATTGAAAATTAAAATCATGATAAAAAGTTTCATGGTTATCATTACTCTTAATAGCATACATCTCATCATAATAATCATCATAGATAGCAACTATTTTATCATAGTCAATTGAAACCTCTTCCAAAATAGTGGATTCATCATTAAATAAAGTCATGACCTCACCAAATCCACTTTTATCAATATTGTAATAAGATTCAACACTCTCCGAAATAGTGGGATCAATATTACATAAAGAATACACTCTTCCAAACCCACTTTCATCACTGTAATCATCATAAATAGGAGGCATGCAATCATCATAATAGATATTCTCATCAAAACATGGGGGACTAAAAATATCATCTTCATCAAACATATCATCCCCAAGCTTGTGGCTTTGCATATCATTAGCATCATGGATATTCAAGGAATTCATACAAGTGACATTGCAACCATGATTATCATTCAAAGATTTTATGCCGAACATTTTATTGAATTCTTCTTCTATCAATTGAGCACAATTTTCCAATCCATTATTTTCAAGAAAGACATGATAAAGACAAATAATATGAGGAAACCTCAATTCCATTTTTTTGTATTTTTCTTTTTATAAACCAAACTAGTGATAAAACAAGAAACTAAAAGATTCAATTGCAAGATCTAAAGATATACCTTCAAGCCCTCACCTCCACGGCAATGGCGCTAGAAAAGAGCTTGATGTCTACTATGCAACTTTATTCTTGTAGACTCGTGTTGGGCCTCCAAGCATAGAGTTTTGTAGGACAGTAGCAAATTTCCCTCAAGTGGATGACCTAAAGTTTATCAATTCGTGGGAGGCGTAGGATGAGGATGGTCTCTCTCAAACAACCGTACAACCAAATAACAAAGAGTCTCTTGTGTCCCCAATACACCAAATACAATGGTAAATTGTATAGGTGCACTAGTTCGACGAAGAGATGGTGATACAGGTGTAGTAATGATAGTATATATTGATTTTTGTAATGGGAACAATAAAAAACAGCAAGGTAGCAAGTAACAAAAGTGAGCACAAATGGTTTTGCAATGCTTGAAAATAAGGCCTAGGGTACATACTTTCACTAGTGCAATCTCTCAACAATGCTAACAGTTGAAGCATATAACAATCCCTCAACGTGCGACGAAGAATCACTTCAAAGTTCTTATCTAGCGGAGAACATAAGATAAAATTGTTTGTAGGGTACGAAACCACCTTAGAGTTATCTTTTTCGATCGATCTATTGAGCTATTCTTATAAGTGTCACAAACAGCCCTAGAGTTCATACTAAAATAACACCATATGATACACATCAACCAACTCTAATGTCACCTAGATACTCCAATGTCACCACAAGTATTTTTGAGTTGATTATATGATATGCATCAAACAACTTCAGATTCATAATATTCAATCCAACATAAAGAACTTAGAAGAGTGCCCCAAGATTTCTACCAGAGAAAGTAGGACAAAAATGTGCATCAACCCCTATGCAAAGATTACCTCAATGTCACCTCTGGAATCCGCGAGTGGAGTGCCAAAATATACATCAAGTGGATCAATATATTACCCCATTGTCACCACAGGTATTCATATGCATGACATACATCAAGTGTTCTCAAATCCAACAAAGTATTCAATCCGATAAAAGTGAAATCTCAAAGGTAAAACACAATTCATCACAACAAGATAGAGAGGGGAAAACACCATATGATCCAACTATATTAACAAAGCTCGTGGTACATGAAGATCATGCCAAATCAAGAACACGCGAGAGAGAGATTAAACACATAGCTACTGGTACAAACCCTTAGCCTCAAGGGTGAAAAACTCCCTCCTCATCATGGTAGCCGCAGGGATGATGAAAATGGCCTCTGGTGATGATTTCCCCCTCCGGCAGGGTGTCGGAACGGGCTCCCGATTGAGTTTTTGCGGATACAGAGGCTTGCAGCGGCGGAACTTCTGATCTAGGGTTATTTCTAGGGGGTTCTGTATTTATAGGATTTTTTTGGCGTCGGTCTCACACTAAGATGGGCTTCGAGGGGGCCACTACCCACCAGGCCACCACTTAGGCCCCTAGCGCGCCCTGATAGGTGGTGGCCACCTCCTTCACTTTTTGGTCCTCCCACGAAGCTTTGGGGGTCTCTTTTGTTCCAAAAAAATCATCAAAAAGTTTCAGCTCATTTGGAGAACTTTTATTTCTGCACAAAAAACAACACCACGGTAGTTCTGCTGAAAACAACATCAGTCCGGGTTAGTTCCATTACTATCATACCCAAACCATATAGAATTGTTGTAGACATGGCATGAATACTTCATAAATTATAGATAGGTTGGAGACGTATCACTTGCCATGGCTGAAGTACGTATACAAACCGCGAGAAAGCGAGATTGCAGAGTGTGTGCAAGTGTGTAGCACAGCCGGCCGGGACGATGAAGATGGTAGACACTAAAGATGGGTATGCAGAGAATAGGAATGTTAGTTGAAGCGGGGGATTGACGGATTATCTAACCGCCTCCAAATCCCCGTGGTTGGTAGTTCTCAATGTGATAATTACGCACACGCGTTGGAGCATCCAAATATGAAACAAGTATTTTTCATACTCCCTCCGTATCGGCGACCAAGTGCCAGTGTGGATCGACTATCTTTGGGGTTTTCTAGCCCCTTTTGGTTTGGTGAGGGGATTTCACAAAATGCAAAGAGCACGTACAGCAGAAAGAGCAAGGATTTTACCTAGGTTCGGGCCACCTTTGAGGCGTAACACCCTACTCTTGCTTTTGGTGTATTAAGTATGTGGAGCACAAGTACACGGAGTGCTCTCCCCTGACAAGGTGCTAGGATAAGGCAGCTACATGAGCAAACGTGCATGGGATTTGAATGGGTTCGAACCCTTGTAAAGGTTGCCCTGGCCCTCCTTTTATAGCTCAAGGGGTTACCACAGAGGCAAAAAGGTAATTACACAATGATTAGATAGCATACAATGTTATCGTACCTAACTCTGCTAGTTAGGACAAGAAGCATTTAATGCATCGCTAGGTGCCATGAGGAGGATAAGCCCCGGCAAGGATGCAACACCACTTGCCCAGCTAACTCCTATTAGCTTGACACGCCATTTGGAAGGGTGTTGATAAAGGTAATCTTCTCTCTAGCGTGCCGACTCGTGTCGGCGAACTCCACCTTGCTGCCTGAGGGCTCAACACCTCACCGATCAGTGACCAGCTGGCTAGTGAGGTGGAGTGCTGGTAGTCGGCGGGGGTCTACTTGCTACGGTGCTTGCAGGGTCTTCATCTTGCCGGCGCAGGTTGTTTCTAGTGTTCTGTCTTGATGCTTGCCTTGTTCTATTCCTTGGTCTTCTTGATGCGCTTCGTGGTCTTCCAAAGAGCTGTTTCTCTGAACCAAGAACCTTCACGGAGACTTTGGTCTGGTAGGGAAGCTGCCACTTGTCTGTGTATAGGCCAGGGTATTATACACCCATGTTTAATACACCGACAGGAGCCCCCGGGCCTAGGCCATACGTGCTGGCGCGCATCATTGGGCGAGGCCCAAACAATGCGTAGACAAGCAGTGTTGATTTCATTGGAATGACGTTTGTGTCTTGAGATCTTCTTTGCTTCTTCATTAATCTGATTTCAAGCTAGCCCCCAGCCTTCCTTTGGTATTCTTGTCGTCTAGGTGGCTTCACCACTCGCGCTAGAAACCAGGGGTGCGTACAACCACGTGTTGCCACCAGGCTTAGGCTGGCAGGCACATGATCATGTGTGGCTTGAGGTAACTGCCATCTCTGTCATCACTCCCTCCTTTTTACTGCAGCTCCTCCCACGATGCGGATTAGGCGCGAGACATGGGATTGGTGCAGAAGGGCGGTCCTGGCGATATTGCTTCGATCAGAGGAGCCAGGACGCCGGATCAGCGAGACTGGGCGGTTGATGGAGTAAAGCACCTGCCAGAAATGCAGGGGGTGGGATTGGTGGAGCGGGGCAGTTTGCCCTAGGTTAGTGGAGAGCCAGCCTCCACGCCTTCCCCTATAAAAGGAGGGGGTCATGGGAGGCGATCCTCATCCACCTATCCCTTCTCCATTCTTCTTGCGTCTGCCACCACCATGGCGAGAGGAAGAGGCCGGGCTCGTGCTTCCGCCGTGGCAACGAGAGCTTCTCCTCGACAACACGCCCTTGCTTCGGCTACGGCCATGGAGGCCGGCTCCAGTGCGTGGGGCGGGGCTGTAGGTCGAGGTGGAGGACGACGAGGTGCTCGTGGTTGAGGAGGCCGGACCGAGGCACTGTTTGCTCCTCCTCCAGCTTCTCTAGCCCCGATGGAAGGCCACACGGGGGACACCGTGCTCGAGTTAATCATGGAGCTACATGATCCACCACGAAGCCGGCCGCATCTCCCTCGCCCCTTCTCCAGGGTAATGGAGATGGACCAGCCGCTCAGTCTGTGGTTGAGTGTGAACGGCTCCTACAATGGCACCGTTTGGGTGAACGTCGAGTTCCCCACCAGCGGCGTCATGTACCTCACCCGCGCATGGAAATTCTTTGCTCGTGTCCACTACCTGGCGGAGGGGCACCTCCCCCACTTCAACTTGGTGGAGTCCAATACGCTCTTTGTGAAGCTCTTCGAGGCTTTAGGCGCTCTCGTGCAGTGCTGCGCCGGGAGCTCGAGGAACAGCGAAAGCTCCTCCTCGTGCGGCATTGACGAGGAGACAGATGGTGAAGATGACGGCAACGAGTCCTCGGTAATCAAGTCCGAAGATGATGACTCGGACTCAAGCTGAACGTCAGCAACAACATCATCACCAGTTGAGCACCGGCAGCACCATCATCTACATCTAGACCCTGGCAGATTGGTCTACCAGGAGCACTTCACCTACGCGCCCCTTTTGCCCTGTGTTGCACTCGATTTAAACCCTGCAGGGAAATGGCTAGAGAAAATGTTAACGAGCTCTTTTATTTTTTAACAAATATGCAACATTTGTCGTGCTCAGAAAACCATGTACTATTTCCCTTATCCGTGTTTATTCCTGTATGATCTGGATCCGATACCCTACGCAGTTTGGAAACCCGCCAGAACGCATACTTGCCACGAGCGCTTTCAAGGACGGGTCCTTAGCAGCCTGCTGGAAGTAAGGTACCCGGCAAGGTGACTTGCTGGTCTCAATGCAGCTGCAAATTACCCAGTCGAGCGGACTCGAGGCAAGGATAAGAGCGCGAATGAAACACAACAAGATTCCTTCACGTGCAGGTTTCTCATACATGTATAAACTCGAATCAAGGAAAAATTCCAGATATAACAAAGAAAATTTTAGTTGTTTTTCAACTTATATTTCTTTGCTGTACTTCTTGTCATATGAAATGAAATGGACGCCAAACGCGTCCATCTGGAATGGTACTCCATCGTCCCCCCGGGAAACATGTAGGCGAGGAATTCTCCTGCCGGGAAACATGTACGCGAGGAATGCTCCTGCTTTTGTGAAAAAAGGAGGAGGAAAGGACAGTATGGAGATCTTCGCGGTATGTTAGCCATTTCATGCAAACAAAGTGTAATCACATCATATTATGCACTAGTACATAAGTAAATATGCATAAAAGGTTGCGGAACACTTGGCTTTATTCACATATGCATAGGGTCTGCGCTTGGGTTTGTACAATGGGTTACAAGTCTTTGAGACTAGGCTTGTACAAATGGGGTTGCCGAGACCAGGCCTCGCAACTCCGCCTCACGGGTAGAACTTGCGAAGATGCTCGATGTTCCATGAGTTTTGCACATGAATGCCATCTTCGGTCTCCAGACAAACTGCGCCAGGTCTGGTGACTTGTACTACCCGATAAGGGCCTTCCTACTTTGGCGTCAACTTGGTTTATCCCTTGGCAGATTGAACGTGCCGAAGGACAAGGTCGCCTTCCTCAAGGCTTTGAGCATGAACCTTGTGGCTATGATAGGGGCGCAAGGCTTGCTGGTAGCGTGCAGCTTGCATAGCTGCCCAAAGACAATCTTCCTCAAGGAGCATGGCATCGTCATGGCGAATTTGCTCTTGCTCTACCTCGCCATAGGCAAGCACTCAAGGTGACCCGTACATGAGTTATGTGGGTAACACCGCTTCTGCACCGTAAACTAGGGAGAAGGGTGTTTGGCCAGTAGCTCGATTTGGTGTCGTTCTGAGTGACCAAAGAACCACCGGCAACTCATCAATCCAGCGTCTCCCGCACCTGTGCAGCCTGTCAAATGTTCTCGTCTTGAGACCGTGCAACACTTTAGCATTCATCCTTTTTGCTTGTCCATTGCTTATCGGATGAGCAACAGAAGCAAAGCAAGCCTTGCCCCCAAGGCTCTGGATATACTGCATGAAGGTGCGGCTTGTGAACTGTGTGCCGTTGTTGGTGATGACTCTGTTTGGGGTTCCATAACGGCAAACTAGTCCTTTAAAGAACTTGACGGCTGACTATGCAGTCACCTTGATCACCGGATCTACCTCAGGCCACTTTGTGAACTTGTAGATTGCGACGTACAAGAACTCAAAGCCCCCAGTAGCACGGGGGAAGGGGCCTAGTATATCAAGCCCCCAGATGGAGAAGGGCCAGGAAAGAGGGATCATTTGAAGAGCTTGCGTTGGCTGATGTATATTCTTCGAATGAAACTGGCATGCTTCACAGCTTGTTACTAGCTCGGTTGCATCCAGGAGGGCTATGGGCCAATAAAAACCTTGCCGGAAAGCTTTCTCGACAAGGGCTCCTGATCCTATGTGAGAGCCACATATGCCTCCATGTATCTCTGTCAACAACTTAAGTCCATCTTCCCGACAAATGCACTTTAATTTCACTCCGTTTGGTTTCTTTCTGTACATAAGGTTGTCCACAAACTGGTATAGACTTGACTGACGGGCTACTTTCTCAGCCTGTTCTTGCTCATTGGGAAGCTCTCCTGTTTAGAGAAACCGAACTATGTGTTGCGCCCATGCCAGAGCTTGTGGCTCGACGACAAGGACTAAAGGCATTTCTGCGGCCCCGGGAGCGCCATCCTCAACAACAAGAACCTGAGGTTCTGTGTGGAACTGCGGCTCACCGTTAAGCGCATTGTTGTTCCTGACAACATTCTCACTGGCGGCTTTAGAAGCTATATCATAAAATAACTGTCAGTGTTCAACTTTCTCCTCTTTCTGGCTTGTGTTGACGGAGTAACTAATGGTTGATTCAAATGCAGTACAAAAGTCCCTGGTTCCACAGGTAGCTTTTTGGCAGCGCACTTTGATAGGTGATCAGCAATGCTGTTCTTAGCACGGGGGATATGTGTAACACCCCTAGTGTCATGCTACAGTGACCTCACCCTAATGGTGCCATCTCATCAAGTTAAGTAACCCATATTGCCAATTGATAAAAAATCAAAGTCATTTTCAAATTTAAAATAAAGTCAAATAAATTATTTCTTCAAACAGTAAAAATAAATGCTCACGATATTCTATAAATTCCCCCTCATCATTGTCATGTTTATCCCAACATTATTTGACCACCAATTAATCCCTAGGAATTTATAAAGAGGTCACAACAAATATTTTGGCCTTTTCAAAATAAACAAATGTTATAGCTTCTCAAAATAAATAGAAACTCTGTGTGCTCGTTCAAATCTTTGCCTAATAATTTTGGGCCAAATTTCATAGTCAGCTAAATTCATTTAATAGAGAAATAAAATGTAAAACAATAAGGAAAAATAGAAAACAAAAGATATAAAAGAAAATTAAAAAAAGGGGGGCCTAAACTACTGGGCTCTTTGGCCCACCTAACTAATGGCCGGCCCAGCCTGCCCTCCCCCCCCCTCTCTGTCGTCTCCTTCCCTCCTCCCTCCGTGGTAGCTCACCCGTGCCCGCAGACGCGATGCGCCACGGGATGGACGACACGGCGCGCCCCCTGTAGCCTCGGCGTCTACTTGGCCTCCCCATGCCCCCACTGAATAACCCTAGCCCCATATATATGCCCCTCTCTCTCACCCCTCTCTTCGATCTGGACGAAGCCCGCGCCGCCATCGCCATGGCCTTCCCCATCCGCGTGTCCCGTGACCACCTCGTCGGCTGAGACCCCAGCCAAGAGCTGCATCTGCTCCGTCTTCATCGACTCCGAGGAGCAGCTCGAGGAGGAGATCGCGACTGTGCCGGGATCAACCGTTTCCCTCCTCTACAAACACCGTCGTCCATCGCCAATCGCCGCTGCTCCGGTCAACCTCCGGCCTCCCCGACCTCGGCTTCGCCTCCGTTAGGCTCACTATGAGCACATCGTTCGATTCCACCCACTTATCCCTCTCCCTTTGTCTGTATTCACCGATTCTTCGTGCGCCCGAGCTCGCTGCGAGTTGGCGGCCGCCGCGCCCGAGCCCTGCGCTCCGCTGCGCCCGAGCCGCGCCCTAGCATTCGTGCCCCTGCCGGCTTCGCCCGGGTTACGTCCATGCTGCCGCGGACGCAACTCCTCCTGCGTGTGCGCGCCTCGCCTCGCCGCCTAGCCGCACCCACGTCCGCTTTCCCCTGCCCGCGCTGACACTCGTTGCCGCTGCTCCCAGCTAGCGCTGCTAGCTGCTGCATGCTGCTTCCTGCTCCTGCGCACTGCTCTACGCTGCTGTTGCTGCCGCCTCTAGCGCTGCCACCGACGCCTGCTGCGACCGCCGCGGCCGCTGGCGCTTCCCCATGCGCCGCTCGCCGCCGGAGCCCCGCCTCTGCCCGCCCTCGCCCTTTTACTCGCCGCGCCGCCGCGCTGGCCGCCGCTGCCGGCAGCGCCATGGCCGGCCCCTACCTGCACGAGCGCGTGCACGCCGACCCCCTGCTGGCTTGCTGTGCCACGGCCAGATAGGCCCCTGCCTTGTTAGTTTAGATATAGGATTAGTTTAGGGTTAAAGTTAAATTAAATAACTGCTAAGTTTACACTGACATGTGGATCCCCCTGATAACTACAACTCTTTAACACTTTAGATAAAATAACAATCAATGACAAGTAGTCCCCATGACAACTATTCACACTTTGACCTGGTCAACCTTTGACTGTTGACTTGCTGACTTTGTATGCTGACTCAGCCACTAGACCCCACCTGTCATTCGAATAGGCTAGATGTCTATGATCTTACAAAGTAATACACTGTTAACTTCGAATTTAGCTATATTCCAGAATTCCAAAAAATCATTAAAACTTTGGAAAATCATATAAAATAATCTATAACTCGGATGAAAATAATTTATATATGAAAATAGATCAGAAAAATATGATGAATTCGAATATCTAATTCGTTCATCTGTCACATGCCCCTAGCAAACTGAACATGGAACCGTCCCCCTCTTTTCATCTGTCCAAAAAATGCCAAATGCCAGGAAAACCCCTTCGGATGTTTCCCTCTCTGTCTGCAACGTGTAGTCCTGCGTTAGAGCGCCCCTAGCTCTGCATATTGTCATGTCATGCATAGTGATGCATCTGTTTGCATTATATTTACTGTTTCTTCCCCCTCTTCTCTCTGGTAGACCTCGAGACCGATGCTGCCCCTGTGATCGACTATGTCACCGACGACCCTTCTTCCTTTTCAGCAGAGCTTCCAGGCAAGCAACCCCCCCTTGATCATTCCGATATCACCCATTCCATTCTCTCTCATTCTTGTGATAGATTTTGCTATTTTATTTGATTGCTCCTATTCTGATGCATAGCCTGATTTTGTAACCTGCAATTGTTATCTTACCTGCTTATCCTAAACTGCTTAGTATAGGTTGGTTAGTGATCCACTAGTGACCCCTCACCTTGTCCCAGTTGCCCCCGCTTGATGACCAATGACTCGATCAATGTGATCGATGTCCAGAGCCTGACACAGCACATCACTCCCCCTTAGTTGCTCGATACTGCAGAGCTACTATCGAGTGCCGAGGGTGATACCTCATATAGCACTTCTGATGTTAACTCTGTAGTGTAGCTAATCGGTCATGGTCTTCGAGGGTGATTCCTCCTTGACCACTCTTGATAATGACTCTGTCATGCAACCTCTCAAGTGTGGACCATCGAGGGTGATTCCTCCTAGTTCACCTTGACGATTACATCAAGTGGAGTCCATCGAGGGTGATTCCTCGGGTTTCCCCCTTGCTGTTTGGGACACACGGTTACTTTGACTTTACCACAGAACCATGTTGAGGTCAGGTAGGCCCTGAGGAGTACCCGTGAGTTGATGTGTAGTCGGGTTGACCTGGAGGGTACCTGCGAGATTTCTACATGGCACGGCATGGCATTCCGGGCCCTTGCTGTAAGTCCACGAGATGGGCGACGCGGTCACATGATTGTGAGTCTCTGCTCGTTACCGTGCGCTACCAAGACACTAACAGTTTGCCGTGTAGGCCTCTGGCCTTTTCGCACTGACAACCATGCGAGAATAAGTATGGGCACACTGTGTTGTACGTTTCTCCCGAAAGCTCTTCAGACACCACAGTTGAGCGGCACGCGCCCGGGTGGTCCCCATAAGCACCTGCCTTGTATAAGGAGGTAGCTAGGACTGATCCCGGCCGTCCTTGCAATGCACAGGATTGCAAAGGACGATTGGTCCATGACCCCTTCACATTTAGGATGTAGACCGGCGTGTGACCTCTATGCTGAGCATAGGTAGGACTACGGTGTGTTGACCGGCCAAGGCCGGTCATGACCTGATGGTGTGTCCGGCAGGAGTTGATTGAGCGTGTTGGGTAAGTTTGTGCACCCCTGCAGGGAAGTTTATCTATTTGAATAGCCGTGTCCACGGTAACAGAAGCTCGGAGTTGTATCCCGATCGATACAACTAGAACTGGATGCTGAGGCATGACAAATGGATATGATGGCTCCGGGATCACTTTCTCGCAGGGAGTCGAGAAAGGATCTCTAGGCGCTAATGATACAACATACTTGCTAACTATAATATGCTATTCTTTACTCTTCCAAATGCTGTAAGATGCTACTCTTCGATAGGCTAGGCCTTCCCCTCTATTCTGGCATTCTGCAGTACAGTCCATAGATACATCCCTTGCCTTGATAACAATTCATACTTAGTATAGATCTGATGCTTGCGAGTACTTCGGATGAGTACTCATGGTTGCCTTGCTACCTTTTTTCCCCTACCTTCTTCTTTTCGGATGTTGCGATCAGATGATGGATCCCAGGAGCCAGACGCCACCGCCAACGACTGCTACTACCCTGAGGGTGCCTACTACTAAGTGGAGACCGCCGCCGACGAGGAGTAGTTAGGAGGTTCCCAGGCAGGAGGCCTTGCCTTTTCGATCAATGTTGATTTTGTGCTAGCCTTCTTAAGGCAAACTTGTTTAACTTATCTCTGTACTGAAATATTGTTGCTTCCGCTGACTCGTTCGTATTCGAGCTGATGTATTCGAGCCCTCGTGGCCCCTGGCTTGTAATATAAAGCTTGTATGACTTAAATTTGTGTCTAGAGTTGTGTTGTGGTATCTTCCCGTGAGTCCCTGATCTTGATCGTACACATTTGCGTGTATGATTAGTGTACGATTGAATCGGGGGCGTCGCAATATGCTCTGTTTGCAACCTATCAAAGCGCTCTTATAATTTCCTCACTTCATTCATGTAAGCTTCCATCAACGGGCTCTGGTAGTCCTTATTAACTTGTTTCACGACGAGCTGTGAATCTCCGCGAACAATCAACTTTCTGATTCCCAACTGTACCGTGATTTTGAGGCCGGCAAGGAGCCCCTCATATTCAGCAGTGTTGTTGGTTGCCTTCTCCATGGGAAAGTGCATTTGGACCACATACCTAAGGTGCTCTCCGGTGGGTACGACAAGCAGCACTCCGGCACCGGCGCCTTGCAGCGAGAGGGCACCATCAAAATAGATGACTTATTCCTTGTCAGCCTCTTTGCCGGGGAAAGTTGATTCTTGGATTTCTTCATCCTGCATTGGGGTCCATTCTGCAATGAACTCCGCCAATGCTCTGCTCTGAATGGTCGAAGTGCTCTCAAACTTGAGTGCAAAACTCGACAATTCCAATGCCCACTCCACTATCTTGGCAGTTGCCTCTGGATTCCTCAGAATACCCTGCAACGGGAAGCGAGTGACGACAGTGATCTCATGTGCTTGGAAGTAGTGGTGCAGCTTCCTCGAGGCCATGAGGAGGCCGAAAAGCAATTTCCACACACCAGAATACCTCGACCTAGCCCCTTGTAGAAGAGAGCTAACCAAGTACACGGGCCACTACACAACTTTCTTCCTTGCTACTTGTTGATCAACTTCTGTTGTTTGCAACATTTCAGCCTTGCCGGCACCATGATCTGCCGAGGAGAACCCTGCTTCATTGTGGGACGTACTTGCCGCTGTTGTCACTTTATCACCAACTTCTCTCTGCGCCACTAGTGCAGCACTGACCACCTGGTTCGTTGCTGCTAAATATAGCAACAACGGCTCTTGGGGCCTAGGCGCATCTAATGTTGGCGTAGAGGTTAGGTGTGTTTTCAGGTCTTGCAGCGCAACCTCCGCTTCCGGAGTCCATTTTACTAGACCTACCTTTTTAATATCCTGAAAAATGGCAGGGCGCGCTCAGCAGACGTTGAAATGAACCTACTCAAAGCGGCAACACAGCCAGCAAGGCGTCGCACATCCTTGACAGTCTTGGGTGCTTGATTATGCTCGATAGCCTTGATTTTGTCGGGATTTGCTTCTATCCCACGCTGGGACACAAAAAACCCAAAGAGTTTGCTGGATGGGACGCCGAATATGCACTTCTCAGGGTTAAGTTTCATGTTGATTCTCCGCAGGTTTGCAAAAGTTTCTTCTAAATCTTGAATGAGGGTCGATTTGTCCTTGGTCTTGATGACTATATCATCCATGTAAGCTTCTATGTTCCTGTGTGACTGCGGCTCAAAACCAATTTGGATAGCTCTTGCAAATTTTGATCCAACACTCTTCAATCTGAAAGGCATACACATGAAGCAGTATGTGCCACATGGAGTAATTAATGCGGTTTTCTCCTCATCCTCCTTGGCCATGAATATCTGATGGTATCCAGAATATGCATCAAGGAATGATAGTAGCTCACAGCCAGCAGTAGAGTTTACGATTTGATCAATACGCGACAAGGCCAAAGGATCCTTTGGACATGCCTTATTGAGATCAGTGTAATCAATAGAAAGTCTCCATTTCCCATTTTCCTTGTGCACAACCACTAGATTTGCCAACCAAGTTGGGTGTAGCACTCCTCTAACCAGACCGACTGCTTCAAGTTTCTTGATTTCCTCAGCAATAAATTGCTGCCGTTCCAAAGCTTGCTTCCTAACCTTCTTCTTGACGGGTCGAACATGGGGACAAACAGCAAGGTGGTGCTCAATTACCTCCCTAGGAACACCAGGGATGTCAGATGGTTGCCATGCAAACACATCTACATTCGCCTGCAGGAAGGCAATGAGCGTGCTTTCCTATTTACTGTCAAGAGTGGCACTGATGGTGAAGGTACCACCAGTGTCGTCCTTCTTTGCAGACACCTTCTTCATGGCTGGCAGGGTAGCTTTGGATCTCTTGCCGGCAGAGCTCTCCGGCAAGTCTTCAGCGGGTGCACAGCACTCCGAAGAGGCGCTCTTCCCGGGATTCTCGCCAGAGTTCTTACCGGGTTTCTGGCCCTTCTATCCTTTGGCGGGAGTTGTATCCTTGATGGTCTCCGCTGCAACCACGTCTCTGTAAAGCTTGTCAACACATATGACTGTGTCTTTCTTGTCAGAGCTGATGGAGATGACAGCCATAGGCCCTAGCATCTTCAGCGTGTTGTAGGCATAATGAGAGGCTGCCATGAAGTTGGCTAGTGATGGGCAGCCAAGAATTCCATTAAACGGCAAGGGGATCTTGATAACATCAAACACGATCTTCTCGGTCATGTAGTTCAGTTCCCCGCCAAATGTCACTGGCAGCATGATCTTCCCCTTAGGCTGGCTCCTTCCCAGATTAATTCCTTGGAATGTACCAGTTTTCTTGAGCTCTTCCTCAGGGATCTGCAGCCTCTTGATCACTTCAGGAGAGATCAAGTTCAAACCAGCCCCACCATCAACTAGCATTCTTGTGACCTTGAGGTTGTGTATTATTGTTGAAACCAACAATGGCAAACACCCGACCGTCATTGTGCGATCAGGGTGGTCCTCGGCATCGAAAATGATAGGCGTGCGGGACCACTTGAGGGGCTTTTGGGCATCCGTTGTCGGCGCCTTCGCTCTCTTCATCTCCTTCTTTCTTCTCTCTGCCCCTGGCAGGCTTCTCTTTTTGATGATTGGTTTTGCCGCGGTGCCCTCCTCAGCCGCCGCGACCCTTCTTGCCGGACCCACCAGTACCATCCTGGCCCTTCTCCTTGTCACGCTTCTAATACTCAGCCTTCTGTTCCTCAGCCAGCTATTCGACTTGACGGCACTCTTGGAGGTCATGACCCTTGCTACGGTGAATCTTGCAATACGGCCCGTCAGACTTGCTGGCCTTCTCACCCACCGCAGCTACCTGGCAATCAGCGCACGTAGCAGCTTCCTTGCTGAAGGTCCCTATCTTGGTCTTCTTGGTGGGACTAGAATTGCCTGACCCTTCTACGGCCATAACAGTCTTGCCTTTGCGCTTTCGGTTGCGCCTCTGGCCATTCTTCTTTCGAGTGGCGGTGTCGTCGTCCTCAGAATCGACTTCGATGCTAGCCTCTTCCCTAGGAATCCTTCTTCCTTCCTCAGCACGTGCACACTTGTCCACCAACATGTAGAGCTCGTTGACAGTCTTTGGCAGTCGCATGTTCATCTTCTCCCGCATCTTACGATTGCGTACATTCGTATGGAATGCGGCGATCACAACAGCGGGGTGTACATCTGGTATGTTGCGGTGAACATGGCTGAATATTTGAGTATACTTACGCAGATCTTCTCCTTTTCTCTGTGGGATCACCTGCAAGTCGCTGGGCTGTCCGGGGCCTTTCTGGCCTCCGGTGAAAGTGCCAACGAACTCATTGCATACATCTGACCACGAGGAAATGGAGTTCTTTGGCAAGTTCATCAACCAAGATCTCATATTGGGCTTAAGTACCAATGGGAAATAATTGGCAAGGATCTTCTCATCCCTTCCCCCGGCAGCCTGCACAACAATTGTGTAGATTCCTAGGAACTCTGCCGGGTTCAGCTGGCCATCATACTTTTCCGGGACTTCGGGCTTGAATGCATGAACGGATGGACAATGGACTTGCCACAACTCACACGTGAAAGCAGGGTAACCAACCTCGTAAGTTTGGTATCTGCCAACAGCAGGCGCTGGCTTGTCGACAACTGGGCTGTTACGTGCGTCTGATTGGCAGCGTGCCTCCCGGCAATGTTGAATAGTGGTACGAGCATCCTCTGTCCGCTTGTCCAGTAGTACTTGCCGCTCTTCTTGCTGTGTTCGCGGGTCTGAAGAGGCCATTGAGACGTCATCAGGCTCGGCAGTCCGCTGGGTTCGTTGATACTGTTGCCGGGGTTGATGCCACAGAGGTGATTGCATCGTTGGTGCACCGCCTGCTACAAGGCCATCAGCCTGGGCTACCGGTGCTGTTTGCGAGCATCGCGAGTGCTCCGCCAGTTGTGGCTTGTTAGCCTCCGCAAACCCGATCAAACTTTGAATGGTGGTCACCCACTCATCCATCTTAGCTGCCACTGGAGGGAAGTTCAGCAGCAATTGGGCTCGGGCCATCGCCTTCGTTGCCATCGAGGGCATGTTAGAGCGCGAAGACTGCAACGTTGCTCCACTCCTGGTAGAGCCAGCAGGAGCGCCATTGCGATCTTGCCGTCATACTGTGGGTGCGGTGGCAGGGTGGCATGGCACGAGCGGTGCCTAAGGATCTTGAACTTGATCAATGGGCGACTTGCCGTGCGGGCGCTGTTGTGCATGATCAACAACGCCGCTCAGGGTCACGTTGTGCCCATCTCGCAACAGGTGAGGTGTGTGTTTCGATGTCATCTCCCGCGCCGCTGCCGTAGTTGCTGCAACAGGACGGTCTCGGCTTGCGCCCGACCGGGCCGTGTGGCTCCAGTGGTCGCGCTCACCGTTGCGCTGGGGAGGCGGACGCTGCATGTCCGCTCCACCTGCGCCATTGTTACTGTCTTCGCCGGAGCGCCGCGGAAGGCGACCGCATTCTCCGCCTTCACCGCCCATTCCCGCCGTGACGGGCACGGCGACCGCGCCGCCTGCGCGGCCCGTGGGCGCATGCCAAGGAGCCTTGGGCGTGGAGGGCTTTGTCGCCCTATGGCCCTTCTTCTTGGGTGCCATGGGTGATGAAGAAGATGACGAAACTTGGTGAAGTCGATGCGCAGTCTGCTGATCAGGTTCACGCCAGTGAACCCCCTACCTGGCGCGCCAAAGATGTCAGTGTGGATCTACTATCTATGGGGTGTTCTTGCCCCTTTTGTTTCAGTGAGGGGATTGCACAAAATGCAAAGAGCAAGTACAACAGAAAGCGCAAGGATGTTACCCAGGTTCGGGCCACCTTTGAGGTTTGACACCCTACTCCTGCTTTTGGTGTATTAAGGATGTGGAGCACAAGTACATGGAGTGCTCTCCCCCGGCAAGGTGCTAGGAGAAGGCAGCTACATGAGCAAATGTGCGTGGGGTTTGAATGGGTTCGAACCCTTATAAAGGTTGCCCTGGCCCTCCTTTTATAGCTCAAGGGGTTACCATAGAGGCAAAAAGGTAATTACACAATGATTAGATAGCATACAATGCTATCAAACCTAACACTGCTAGTTAGGACAAGAAGCATTTAATGCATCGCTAGGTGTCTTGAGGAGGAGAAGCCCCAACAAGGATGCAACACCGCTTGCCCAGCTAACTCCTATTAGCTTGACACGCCATTTGGATGGGTGTCGATAAAGGTAATCTTCTCTCCAGCGTGCCGACACGTGCCGGCAAACTCCACCTCGCTGCCTACGGGCTTGATATCTCACCGATCAGTGACCAACTGGCTGGTGAGGTGGAGCGTTGGTAGTCGGCGGGAGTCTGCTAGCCACGGGGCTTGCCGAGTCTTCGTCTTGCCGGCTCGATCTTGCCGGTGAAGGTTGTTTCCAATGTTCTGTCTTGATGCTTGCCTTGTTCTATTCCTTGGTCTTCTTGATGTGCTTCGTGGTCTTCCAAAGAGCTGTTTCTCTGAACCAAAAACCTTCACGGAGTCTTTGGTCTGGCGGGGAAGCTACCACTTGTCTGTGTATAGGTCAGGGTATTATACACCCATGTTTAATGCACCGACACCAAGGTGGGGGAAAACGATAGAACTTGATGTTTATTTGCTAATCAATACCATTCCGTGCAGAGAATTGACCATTGCATGTTATGCTAAGTATTCTGAAGTCATTGAATGCATACAAGCCCCACGACTCCTATTGGCTGATTTCTTTTTTCAGGGCAAAAAACAGGGAACGAGTTTTGGGATTATTTGGTTTTCGTAATGTGTCTTATGCACCGGTACGAACGGAGTAGGACAGTTGGCAAGCAATACATTGAGCTCTTCTTATTGATGAAGCATGTAATAATCAAACAAAATCACTAATCATAATTGTAAACAATGCATAGAAGATGGCTAATGCGACAACCACAACTACACATGCTAGTTCCTTCTTGTTTCTTGCTTTCATCTGTTGTGTGTGATTGATTCTTTCTTGCTTCATCGTACTGATTGTACACTCCAGATCAGTCAGTTTCTTATTCTGCTTTACGTTATCTTCTGCGAGCTTGGTGATAACACTCCGATCCCTGCCATGCCATTCTTCATCCATCCAGTTAACAAAGGCATAGGCCTCATATCCCTGCCAATGTTAAATAGTATTCAGGATGAGCGGTGGCATTAACTCAACTAAAATGATGAAGTTAGCACTAACCTATAATGGGCAACTGAGAAACCGTCTGCTAATGTCGAATCCCTCCATGCATACACATCGAGCGGGAGTGTGTCCATGCACACAACTCAGCTTTTGGTACTTCTCGGAGGCGCAAAACTCGAAGTCGAACTCATGTTGTGGGAGTCTGGAGTCATACTCCGGATTCGGCGTTGATTGCTTTCCTAGGGGGGTTCATTTAGGACGGATTGAGCAGGGAGCTACTTTGGGCATGCTAAAAAAGATCGAGATAGATTGGAACCTGACAAGATGATTCAGATCCGTAGTACACCTGCCTTCTGATGTCCTTAGGCAAGTGCTCGGTGGTGACCGCCATCGTGGTGGCGCTGCCGAGAGCGGTGGTACGAGCAGGAGCAGCCGCACCGAAACCACCAGCACCACTCGACTACATTCCCCCAATGTCAGCAGCACGCGAGGGAATTTGGGGGCTAGGGATTTGGAGGCTATCTAGGGATTTGTGGGAAATGGGGAAACGGTGGGGATCTGCTAGTAGTCGAGAGCTACTTATCGCACTCTGTTGTATACGACACACGGTTTATACATGTCGTTTGTGTTAGGTATTACAACTTCACACACGATTTCCACACCAAACCGTGTGAGACAACGTAGGTGAGACACGGTTGCTGTGACATAACCGTATGTGATGTACTACCCTGTACATATGGGGATGCAATAATTTAGTTAATACTTAGGGTAAACAGCCGCTCTGCGGTTACCTGTCAAAAAATAAAAACAGCCTCTCTACAAATAGAAATGGCGGTTGCAGCCGAGGCAGCGGCTACCGGATAAGAGGTCAATCCTCGGTCGGTCGGTGGTGGCAGTGTCATAGGAGGTCAATCCTCAGTTTGCGGCAGGAGAGAGGAGGAGCTCAATCCTCAAGGTCGGCGGCGGCATGATTGGAGCACATCCATCGCGTTCGGTGGCGTTATAGTGGAGGTTGAACTTTAGGCGGTTGCCCCACTAAGCTTTGCTCCTCGACCCTACTGTCTTGGCGTGCCGCCACATCGCGCTTCTCTATCTGCTGAGTGGAGGTCGCCGTGCGGCTAATTAATTAAGGTATTCTTTTTGTTGAGTCGCTTAATTAAGGTATTCAATTCATAAGGGTAGTACTGTAGTACTCTGCGTGTAAATTGGCTATTAATTTTTGTCATCGCACGACTAGATAAGAATATGGAGCACCCTAGTAATTATGAAAATAAAATGTTGTGATTTATGCACGCAACTTTGGGCATCAATTAATCCATTTATTAATTTTTTTTGAATTACCCCTCATGTGGTGCAGATTGAACGATCTGAAAATGGATGAAGGATCGGAGAAGGTCAGATTTTATCAGTGGCATGATGGAGTTCATCAATTTGGCTGAAAGGACAAAGAAGAGAGTTGGTAATGAAGATTACATCTTGTGTCCATGCAGTTGTTGTGCCAATACAGAGTGACATGAAGTTACAGAAGTCGAGTTCCACTTACTCACACGGGGATTCATGGATAGATATACACGTTGGACTAGACACGGTGAAGAGCCGGTCATGGATAAATATACCCAAGGCTGCGAGATGCCAAACCACGATCAGAGTCACATGGATGTTGAATCTAACATCGGGGCTGAGGTGTCAAGCTACCAATGGAACACGAACAATCCAAAAATCCCACTGAAAAACCAAGACGGCGACGCAGACGATGATGACGACCTTGATATTCCAGATTTTGCTGCTATGATTGCAGATTTCCATGACACAGAAAAAGATATGGTTGGGTACAAGGATCAGCCATCCATTGGTGCAGACTCCAAGAAATATTTGTAACCAGGTTGCAAAAAGAAATATTCCAAGTTGAGTGCCACACTGGAGCTTCTGAAATTTGAAGCCGCAAACGGTCTATCAAACAAGGGCTGTTGGAAATATGCCCTAGAGGCAATAATAAAGTGGTTATTATTATATTTCCTTAATCATGATAAAGGTTTATTATTCATGCTAGAATTGTATTGATTGGAAACATAAATACATGTGTGAATACATAAGAAAATACCAAGTCCCTAGTATGCCTCTACTAGACTAGCTCGTTGATCAAAAGATAGTTAAGGTTTCTTGACAATAGAAGTGAGTTGTCATTTGATAACGTTATCAGATCATTAGGAGAATGATGTGATAGACAAGACCCATCCATTAGCTTAGCATATGATTGTTCAGTTTATTGCTACTGCTTTCTTAAATGTCAAATACATATTCCTTCCACCATGACATTATGAATCTCCTGGATACCGGAGGAATACCTTGTGTGCTATCAAATGTCACAACGCAACTGGGTGATCATAAAGATGCTCTACAGGTATCTCTGAAGGTGTCTGTTGAGTTTGCGTGAATCGAGATTGGGATTTGTCACTCCGTATGACAGAGAGGTATCTCTGGGCCCTCTCGGTAATACATCATCACAAGAAGCTTGCAAGCAAAGTGACTACGGAGTTAGTTATAAGATGATGTATTACGGAATGAGTAAAGGGACTTACCGATAACGAGATTGAAGTAGGTATGAAGATACCAACGATCGAATCTCGGGCAAATAACATATCGACGGACAAAGGGAACCACGTATTTGTCATAAAGGTTCGATCGATAAAGATCTTCGTAGAATATGTAGGAAGCAATATGGGCATCCAGGTCCCGCTATTGCTTATTGACCTGAGAAGCATCTCGGTCATGTCTAAATCATTCTCGAACCCGTATGGTCCGCACGCTTAACGTTCGTTGACGATATAGTATTAAATGAGTTATGTATGTTGGTGACCGAATGTTGTTCGGAGTCCCGGATGAGAACACGGACATGACGAGGAGCTCCGGAATGGTTCAGAGATAAAGATTGATATATAGGACGATATGGTTGGGCCAAGGGGTAAGGCCCATGGGGCTTTAGGTCGGTGCAAAAGGAAGCTTTGCGGTGAGGGACCAGATGCCAGGGACCCTGGCGTCTGGCCCTGGGCTAGACGTCGAGGCCCATGGCGTCTGGGCCAGATGCCGAGGACCATGGCGTCTAGTACTGGAATCCAAGAAGGACTCTTCCTTGCGTTCCAAACCGACTTTGAGGATGCTCTTTCTCCAAGAAACGACCCCAGGGCTCAACATATAAGTAGAGGAGCAGGGCTAGCCCCTGGGGGACACCATGATTCACCAAGCCGTGTGCCAGCACCCCCTCTCGATCTAGTTCATCCTCCATCCTAAACCCGTTGTGCTTGGTGAAGCCCTGCGGAAATAGTTTCACCACCACCGTCACCACGCCATCATGCTGCCGAAACTCATCTACTACTTCGCCTCTCTTGCTGGATCGAGAAGGCGAGGACGTCATCGAGCTGAACGTGTGCTGAACGCGGAGGTGCCGTACGTTCGGTACTTGATCGGGACGGATCGTGAAGGTGTACGACTACATCAACCGCGTTGATAAACTTTTCTGCTTAGTGATCTACAAGGGTATGTAGATGCTCTCCCCCTCTCGTAGCTATACATCTCCATGGATAGATCTTGCGTGTGCGTCAATTTTTTTTGTTTTCCATGCAACGTTCGCCAACAGTGGCATCATGAGCCAGGTCTATGCGTAGATGATATGCACGAGTAGAACACAAAGGAGTTGTGGGCGGTGAGGTTCATATTGCTTCCCACCAATGTCTTATTTTGATTCAGTGGCATTGTGGGATGAAGCGGCCCAGACCAACCTTACATGTCGATGCACATGAGACCAGTTCCACCGACTGACATGCAACTTGTTTTGTATAAAGGTGGCTGGCGGGTGTCTGTTTCTCCTACTTTAGTTGAATCAGATTTGACTACGGTGGTCCTTGCAGAAGGATAAATAGCAATTTGATAATCACCGTTGTGGTTCTGCGTAGGTAAGAATGACTCTTGCTAGTTGCCCGTAGCAGCCACGTAAAACATGCAACAACAAAGTAGAGGACGTCTAACTTGTTTTTGCAGGGCATGTTGTGATGTGATATGGTTAAGATGTGATGTGATATATGTTGATGTATGAGATGATCATGTTTTGTAATAAGTTCAGGACTTGCATGTCGATGAGTACAACAACCGACAGGAGCCTTAGGGTTGTCTTTAATTATTGTATGACCTGTGTGTTAATCACTAAGCGCCATGTAATTGCTTTACTTTATCGCTATACGTTAGCAATAGTTGGCAAGATGATCCCGATGCAACGATGGAGATCAAGGTGTCACGCCGGTGACGAAGGAGATCATGCCGATGCTTTGGAGATGGAGATCAAAAGCACAAGATGATGATGGCCATATCATGTCACATATTTTGATTGCATGTGATGTTTATCCTTTATGCATCTTATTTTGCTTAGAACGGCAGTAGCATTATAAGATGATCCCTTCACTTAATTTCAAGATAAAAGTGTTCTCCCCGAGTATGCACCGTTGCTAAAGTTCGTCGTTTCGAAGCACCTCATGATGATTGGGTGTGATAGACTCTATCTTCACATACAACGGGTGTAAGCTAGTTTTGCACATGTAGAATACTTGGGTTAAACTTGACGAGCCTAGCATGTACAAACATGGTCTCGGAACACTGGAGACTGAAAGGTCGAACGTGAGTCATATAGTAGATATGATCAACATAGAGATGTTCACCATTGAAGACTACCCCATCTCACGTGATGATCGGACATGGGTTAGTTGATTTGGATCATGTATCACTTAGACAACTTGAGGGATGTTGATTTAAGTGGGAATTCATTAGTAATTTGATTATTTGAACTAAAATTTATCATGAACTTAGTCTTAATAGTTTTTGCATATCTATGTTGTAGATCAATGGCCCGTGCTTCCGTTCCCTTGAATTTTAATGTGTTCCTAGAGAAAGCTAAGTTGAAAGATGATGGTAGCAACTACATGGACTGGGTCTGTAACTTGAGGATTATCCTCGTTGCTGCACAGAAGAATTATGTCCTTGATGCACTGCTAGGTGACAGACCTACTGCAGGAGCTGATGCAGATGTTATGAACGTTTGGCAGGCTTGATCTGATGACTACTTGGTAGTTCAGTGTGCCTTGGTTTACGGCTTAGAACCGGGACTTCAAAGATGTTTTGAATGCCACGGAGCATATGAGATGTTCCAAGAGCTGAAGTTGATATTTCAAGCTAATGCCCGGGTTGAGAGATATGAAGTATCCAACAAGTTCTATAGCTGTAAGATGGAGAAGAACAGTTCTGTCAATGAACACATACTCAAAATGTCTGGGTATCATAATAACCACTTGAATCAGCTGGGAATTGATCTTCCAGTTGAGAGTGTTATTGACAGAGTTCTTCAGTCACTGCCACCAAGCTACAAAGGCTTTACGATGAACTATAATATGCAAGGGATGACGAAAACTATTCCTGAGCTCTTCGCGATGCTGAAATCAGCGGAGGTAGAAATCAAGAAGGAGCATCAAGTGTTGATGGTTAACAAGACCACTAGTTTCAAGAAAAAGGGCAAGGGAAAGAAAGGGAACTTCAAGAAGAATGGCAAGAAAGTTGCTGCTCCCATGAAGAAGCCCAAAGCTGGACCCAAGCCTGAAACTGAGTACTTCTACTGCAAAGGAAATGGTCACTGGAAGCAGAACTGCCCCAAGTACTTGGCAGATAAGAAGGATGGCAAAGTGAACAAAGGTATATTTGATATACATGTTATTGATGTGTTCCTTACTAATGCTCGTAGTAGCGCCTGGGTATTTGATACTGGTTCAGTTGCTCATATTTGTAACTCGAAACAGGAGCTGGGAATAAACGAAGATTGGCTAAGGACGAAGTGACGATGCGCGTCGGGAATGTTTCCAAGGTTCATGTGATCGCCGTCGGCACGCTACCTCTACATCTACCTTCGGGATTAGTTTTATACTGCAATAATTGTTATTTGGTGCCAGCGTTGAGCATGAACATTATATCTAGATCTTGTTTATTGTGAGACGGTTATTCATTTAAGTCAGAGAATAATGATTGTTCTACTTATATGAGTAATATCTTTTATGGTCATGCACCTTTGATGAATGGTATATTCTTGTTGAATCTCGATCGTAGTGATACACATATTCATAATATTGATGCCAAAAGATGCACAGTTGATAATGATAGTGCAACATACTTGTGGCACTGCCATTTAGGTCATATTGGTGTAAAGCGCATGAAGAAACTCCATGCGGATGGACTTCTGGAATCACTTGATTGTGAATCATTTGATACTTGAGAACCATGCCTCATGGGTAAGATGACTAAAACTCCATTCTCCGGAACAATGGAGCAAGCTAATGACTTATTGGAAATAATACATACCGATGTATGCGGTCCGATGATTGTTGAGGCACGCAGTGAGTATCGTCATTTTCTAACCTTCACAGATGATTTGACTAGGTATCGGTATGTCTACTTAATGAAACACAAGTCTGAAACATTTGAAAAGTTCAAAGAATTTTAGAGTGAAGTGGAGAATCATCGTAACAAGAAAATAAAGTTTCTACGATCTGATCGTGGTGGCGAATATTTGAGTTACGAGTTTGGCCTTCATTTAAGACAATGTGGAATTGTTTCACAACTCACGCCACCTGGAACACCACAGCGTAATGGTGTGTCAGTACGTCGTAACCGTACTTTATTAGATATGGTGCGTTCTATGATGTCTCTTATCGATTTGCCTTTATCATTTTGTGGTTATGCATTCGAGACAGTTGCATTCACGTTAAATAGGGAACCGTCTAAATCCGTTGAGACGACACCATATGAACTATGGTTTGGCAATAAACCTAAGCTGTCATTTCTTAAAGTTTTGGGATGTGACGCTTATGTCAAAAGGCTTCTGCCTGATAAATTCGAATCCAAAGCGGAGAACTGCGTATTCATAGTATACCCTAAAGAAACTATTGGGTATACTTTCTACCACAGATCCGAAGGCAAGATCTTTTTTGCCAAGAATGGGTCCTTTCTAGAGAAGGAGTTTCCCTCGAAAGAAGTGAGTGGGAGGAAAGTAGAACTTGATGAGGTAGTTGTACCTTCTCTCGAATTGGAAATTAGCACATCAGAGAAAAACGTTCCCGTGATGCCTACACCAACCGAAGAGGAAGCTAATGATAATGATCATGAAACTTCGGATCAAGTTACTACTGAACCTCGTAGGTCGACCAGGGCACGTACCGCACCAGAGTGGTACGGTAATCCTGTCCTGGAAGTCATGTTGTTAGACAACGGCGAACCTACAAACTATGAAGAAGCTATGATGAGCCCAGATTCCAACAAATGGCTAGAGGCCATGAAATCTGAGATAGGATCCATGTATGAGAACAAAGTGTGGAGTTTGGTGGACATGCCCGATGATCGGCAAGCCATTGAGAATAAATGGATCTTCAAGAGGAAGACAAACGCTGATGATAATATCACTGTCTACAAAGCTCGACTTGTTGCGAAAGGTTTTCGACAAGTTTAAGGGGTTGACTATGATGAGACTTTCTCACGCATAGAGATGCTTAAGTCTGTCAGAATCATGTTAGCAATTGCCGCATTTTATGATTATGAAATCTGGCAAATGGACATCAAAACTGCATTCCTTAACGGGTTTCTTAAAGAAGAGTTGTATATGATGCAACCAGAAGGTTTTGTCGATCCTATGGGTGCTAACAAAGTGTGCAAGCTCCAGCGATCCATCTATGGACTGGTGCAAGCATCTCGGAGTTGGAATATACGCTTTGATGAGGTGATCAAAGCATATGGTTTTATACAGACTTATGGTGAAGCCTGTATTTACAAGAAAGTGAGTGGGAGCTCTGTAGCATTTCTGATATTATATGTGGATAACATATTGCTGATTGGAAATGATATAGAATTTCTGGATAGCATAAAAGGATATTTGAATAAGAAATTTTCAATGAAAGACCTCGGTGAAGCTTCTTACATATTGGGCATCAAGATCTATAGGGATAGATCGAGATGCTTAATAGGACTTTCACAAAGAACATACCTTGACAAAGTTCTGAAGAAGTTCTAAATGGACCAGTCAAAGAAAGGGTTCTTGTCTATGTTGCAAGGTGTGAAATTGAGTCAGACTCAGAACCAGACAACGGCAGAAGATAGAGAGAGAATGAAAGTCATTCCCTATGCCTCAGCCATAGGTTCTATAATGTATGCCATGCTGTGTACCAGACCTGATGTGTGCCTTGCCATAAGTTTGGCAGAGAGGTACCAAAGTAATCTATGAGTGGATCACTGGACAGCGGTAAAGAATATCCTGAAGTACCTGAAAAGGACGAAAGATATGTTTCTCATTTATGGAGGTCACGAAGAGCTCGTCGTAAAGGGTTACGTCGATGCTAGCTTCGACACAGATCCAGATGACTCTAATTCACAAACCGGATACGTATTTATATTGAATGGTGGAGCTTTTAATTGGTGCAGTTCTAAGCAAAGCATCGTGGTGGGATCTACATGTGAAGCGGAGTACATAGCTGCTTCGGAAGCAGCGCATGAAGGAGTCTGGATGAAGGAGTTCATATCCGATCTGGGTGTAATACCCAGTGCATCGGGTCCAATGACAATCTTTTGTGACAACACTGGAGCGATTGCCTTAGCGAAGGAATCCAGGTTTCACAACAGAACCAAACACATCAAGAGATGCTTCAACTCTATTCATGAAAAAGTCAAGGATGGAGACAAAGAAATTTGCAAAGTACATACAGATCTGAATGTGGCAGAGCCATTGACTAAACCTCTTCCGCGGGCAAAATAAGAACAGCACCAAGACTCCATGGGTGTTAGATTCATTACAATGTAATCTAGATTATTGACTCTAGTGCAAGTGGGAGACTATTGGAAATATGCCCTAGAGGCAATAATAAAGTAGTTATTATTATATTTCATAATCATGATAAAGGTTTATTATTCATGCTAGAATTGTATTGATTGGAAACTTAAATACATGTGTGAATACATAAGCAAATACCAAGTCCCTAGTATGCCTATACTAGACATCCCGTTGATCAAAAGATGGTTAAAGTTTCCTGACCATAGACATGAGTTGTCATTTGATAACGGGATCAGATCATTACGAGAATGATGTGATGGACAAGACCCATCCGTTAGCTTAGCATATGATCGTTCAGTTTATTGCTACTGCTTTCTTAAATGTCAAATACATATTCCTTCGACCATGAGATCATGCAACTCCCGGATACCGGAGGGATACCTTGTGTGCTATCAAACGTCACAACATAACTAGGTGATCATAAAGATGCTCTACAGGTATCTCGGAAGGTGTCTGTTGATTTGGCGTGAATCGAGATGGAGAGGTATCTCTGGGCCCTCTCGGTAATACAACATCACAAGAAGCTTGCAAGCAAAGTGACTAAGGAGTTAGTTACAAGATGATGTATTACGGAACAAGTAAAGAGACTTACCGGTAATGACATTGAACTAGGTATGAAGATACCGACGATCAAATCTCGGGCAAGTAACATACCAACGGACAAAGGGAACTACGTATTTGTCATAAAGGTTCGACCGATAAAGATCTTCATAGAATATGTAGGAACCAATATGGGCATCCAGGTCCCGCTATAGGTTATTCACCGCAGAAGCGTCTCGGTCATGTCGACATCATTCTCGAACCCGTAGGGTCCGCACGCTTAACGTTCGTTGACGATATAGTATTATATGAGTAATGTATGTTGGTGACCGAATGTTGTTCAGAGTCCCGGATTAGATCACGGACATGACGAGGAGCTCCGGAATGGTCCGGAGGTAAAGATTGATATATAGGATGATATGGTTGGGCCAAGGGGTAAAGACCATGGGGCTTTAGGTCGGTGCAAAAGGAAGTTTTGCGGAGGTCAGGGACAAGACGCCAGGGACCCTGGCATCTGGCACTGGGCCAGACACCGAGGCCCTTGGCGTCTGGGCCAGACGCCGAGGACCATGGCATTTGGTACTGGAAACCAAGAAGGACTCCTCCTTGCATTCCAAACCGACTTTGAGGAGGCTCTTTCTCTAAGAAACGACCCCAGTGCTCAACATATAAATAGAGGAGCAGGGCTAGCCCCTGGGGGACACCACTATTCACCAAGCCATGTGCCGGCGCCCCCTCTCCCTCTAGTTCGTCCTCCGTCCTAAATCCATTGTGCTTGGCGAAGCCCTGCGGAAATAGTTTCACCACCACCGTCACCGCGTCGTCGTGCTACCGTAACTCATCTACTACTTCACCTCTCTTGCTGGATCAAGAAGGAGAGGACGTCATCGAGCTCAATGTGTGCTGAATGCAGAGGTGTCGTACGTTCGGTACTTGATCGGGATGGATCATGAAGGTGAACGACTACATCAACCGCGTTGATAAGCGCTTCCGCTTAGCGATCTACAAGGGTATGTAGATGCTCTCCCCCTCTCGTAGCTATACATCTCCATGGATAGATCTTGCGTGTGCGTAGAATTTTTTTTGTTTTCCATGCAATGTTCCCCAACAAGGGCTTCATAGAGTTGTTAGGTCTTTTCAAAGAAATTCTTCCAAAGGATAATGTTCTTCCCAAAAGCACGAACAAAGCGAAGAAAATTGTTTTGCCCATTGGAACTTGAAGTACAGAAGGTACACTCTTGTGTGAATGATTGTATATTTTACCGTGGTGAGTACAAAGATTTGCGTGCATGTCCCACATGCAAGCACGCACGATACAAGCGCAGGAGAGCAAAGAACAAGTACAAATTGGACGATGAGATCAAGACAGGAATCCGGTTCAAGGGTGTTTGGTACTTGCCTTTAATTCCAAGATTGAGGCGTTTGTTTGCAAACCCTAGAGAGGCAAAGAGGTTGCGGTGGCATCATGATGAGCGAACTGCGGATAAATATATGAGGCACCCGAAAGATGGGGCTCAGTGGGAATTAATTGACAACAACTATGAAGAATTTTCCAAGGATCCTAGAAGTATAAGGCTCGGGAAGTGTACTGATAGGATGAACACTACTGGAATCAGGGAATTTGCCATCAGCCAGTTCTTTGCCGTCTCCTATCAGAAAGCTGACGGCAAAGAATTGGCTGATGGCAACTATACAGTTTGCCATTAGCCAGTTCTTTGCCGTTTGCCAGCGGACAGCAAAGGTCCCAAAGGCAGACGACAAAGAGCCCAGCTGGACCCCACTGGACCCTGGGGCTGGTTAGGTCAGACGGACGGGCTGGATGCCATCCGCCTGCTCTTTGCCGTCTGCCTTTGGGACCTTTGCTGTCCGCCAGCTGACGGCAATGAAAAGAACCTAACTAACGGCCATTCCCCCCGGCCGCACCACTCTTTGCCGTCTGCTAGTAGACCTCTTTGTCGTCTGCTAGCAGACGGCAAAGATGCTGCCTAAGTAACGGTTGTGCCCCCTCTCTCTCCCACCTCTGTCTCTCTCCCCCACCTCACCCATGCGCCGCCCCCTGGAGCCAGAGCTGCCGCCGCCCCGCCCCCCGGAACCCTTCCCACCGCGGACCAGCCTGCTCGCCCCCCGGACCCAGGCCGCGGCGGCCGCCCCGTCCCCGCCCCATCGCCAGAGCAAGGCCGCGGGTCCCCTGCACCGGCCCCTGCGCCGCCCCGCCCCCGTTGCCGGAGCCGCGCCGCCCCGCCCCGCCGCCGGAGCCATGCCGCGCCGCCCCTCCCTATTGCCTACCTCCACCGGCCCCTTCCCCGCGGCCATCCTCCACCGGCCCACCTCACCGGAGCCAAGGTGAGGGTTTGTTCATTTTTTTCTTTTGTTTTTTGCTGTTTTTGGTTTAGGTTTAGTGCTAGGTGTAGATTTTAGTTAGTGCTAGGTTTAGGTTTAGATAATTAGAAGAGGAAGAAGAAAGATGAAAAAAAGAATAAGTAGAAGAAGAGGAAAAAGGAGAAGAAGAAGAAGAAGAAGAGGAGGAGGAGGAGAAAAGAAGAAGAAGAGGAGGAGGAGAAGAAAATAAGAATAAGAAGTAGAAGAAGAAGAAGAAGATGAAGAAAGAGGAGAAGAAGAAGAGGAAAAAGGAAAAGAAGGAAGAAGAAGAAGAAGAAGAAGAAGAAGAAGAAGAAGAAGAAGAAGAAGAAGAAGAAGAAGAAGAGGGGAAGAGGAGAAGAAGGCGAGGACTAGATGTCATTAGCAAATATGATTTTTTTCATAATTTGAAGTGTCAATGCTTTATGTGATGTGATGTCCTAAATTTTTTTGACTTGGTAAAATTTACAGGCTTTGTCATCGTCGTCGAAGTTTTTGGTCCGTGATCCCGCCGTTGTTCGGCTACTTCCTCTACAGCCGAGGGTGAGCTACGAATCCACCTTCACCTCCTACGCTCTTTTAATCATGTCAGTAGATTTCATTTTCATGCTAAGTTGTGTAACCTAGGTGTCTCCCGTCCGAAAAGGTTGCATCGATAAATATGCATTCAGTTGCATATTAATCACGATAACTCATTCGGATTGTCTAGCGATTTTCACGGACAGCCCGAGGATGTGTAGATTTGGTATGTTCTCCATGCTCTACCCCATTCCAAGACAAAATTTCAGCAGCGCCTCTCTGTTGTTCTCCAGATGCACATTCTCTCGGCTTTTTGCCGAGACGTGTATTTGGAGAACAGCGGGGAGGTGCTGCCGAAATTTTGTCTCGGAATGGGGTAGAGCATGGAGAACGTACTCAATCTACACATACTCGGGTGGGATTAGGACCTATCTTTACATATTAGAGTGTAGGTTGCATGGACATAATAAAATTGACAAACTAGATTAACTGATGAATATACATGCTGAATTATATATATATATTTCTTGTGTGTCCAGTAGCTAGGAAAGATGAGTGATCGTGCGTTGATGTACACATGTCACACTAGTCAGAAAGACTTGACCAATGAATGGTTAACAAAAACAAACGGGTTTGTGAGAGCCGCATTTGCAAATGGCCAGAGAAAAACCTGGTGCCCCTGCATCTGGTGCGACAACTGGCACAAGAGGACAGAGAATCAAATGGGCAAACACGTGCAGAAGAGTGGTTTTACGCCCAGTTATACGGTGTGGACATTTCATGGTGAGTCTGCCCAACGTGCCAGAGCTGAGGTGGTTCGTCGTCGCACCGATGAGCATGGTACCTGGATGGAAGACATGGTGCAAGACTTTGATGATGCTCGGGATTCGAACGATGAGATGGAGGAATCTGCAAAGGACTTCAATGAAATGTTGGAGTCTTCAAAACATCCTCTCCACGAGCACACTGAGCTTTGTCAGCTGGATGCCATCTCACAAGTAATGGCTCTGAAGGCTCAATTCAACTTGGGCAGAGAATGCTACGACATGATGATGATAGTATTTGGACGCTTTCTACCCAAAGGCCATGTAATGCCTGCAAAGCTGTACCAGTCAGACAAAATCCTCCGTGCACTTAAGATGCCCTATGAGAAGATATGTGCCTATGAGAAAGAATTTGCCTTATTTAGGCTTGAGTATGCTGACTTGAACTATTGTCCCATTTGCAAGTCTTCCAGGTATTTTGTGGTAGACAACGGTATGGGTGAGAAGACGCAGACCATAATCCCCGTTAATGTTCTTGGGTATATGCCAATCGTACCAAGACTTCAACGTCTTTTCGTGGTCGAAGAGACGGCTAGACAGATGACATGGCACAAAATGGGCAAAAGAACCAAACTAGATGCAAATGGGAATCTGATGATGCAAAATGTGCACGGAATGACATGGCGAACTGGGCCATGTACGAGCTCCTTGTGGTAAGTTTCTTCTGCATAATAGCCAAATCATGCACGTAATGTTCATTTCATTACTAACTAGTATGACTGACTCGTCAAAACCAAATGTGCAGTTTGTGTGCGAGAAGACCGGTCAAACCCCTCCGCCGATGCCAATCGTTGCTCCGGGGACCACGGTGAGTTTCATTTGAATGGTTATTAGTTACTAGTCTTAACATTTGAGTGTCATCATGCTAACGAGACATTGCAAATTATCTTTGGTGCAGCGTAACTCCAGACAAGCATCACATGATCCTTCTCCAGGTGGTACCAGCACGAGCAACCCCTGTGCTTCACCTCCATGATGACGTTAAGTTTTCTCTAGTGTTTTGCTTAACAAATGCATAATGACCTAGACCTAGCTTTATTTCCTCCAATATGCTTAGCATAATGACCTAAGTTAGCTCTAATATGGTAAGTTAGCTCTAATATGCTTAGTTACCTTGGTTAGCTCAATAATGACATATACTTAGCTTACTTATGTCAAAAATGGCATAATTAGCTTACTTAGGTAAAAAAAATGGCATAATAACCTTCGTAAACTCATAAATGTCATATACTTAGCTTATTTTCCTTCAAAATGACATAATAAGCTTACTTAGCCCCAAAATGATCCATTTTACCTAAGTTAGCTCTAAAATGAAACAATAATAGCTGTTTCTCCAAAATGCTACCATAATGACCTAAGTTAGCTCTAATGCTTAGTTACCTAGGTTAGCTCAATAATGACATTACTTAGCTTACTTATGTCAAAAATGGCATAATAGCTTACTTAAGTAAAAAATGGCATAATAACCTTGGTAACCTCATAAATATCATTTACTTAGCTTATTTTCCTCCAAAATGACATAATAAGCTTACTTAGCTACAAAATGATCCATTTTACCTAAGTTAGCTCCAAAATGACCTAAGTTAGCTCTAATATGCTAAGTTAGCTCTAATATGCTTAGTGACCTAGGTTAGCTCAATAATGACCTATACTTAGCTTACTTATGTCAAAAATGGCATAATATGCTTAGTTAACTAAAAAATGGCATAATTACCTAGGTTAGATCAATAATGACCTATACTTAGCTTATTTAGTTCATTTATGACATAATTAGCTTACTTATCTCATAAATGGCATGATAACCTTGGTAAGCTCATAAATGTCATATACTTAGCTTACTTAGGTCAAAAATGGCATGATAACCTTGGTAAGCTCATAAATGTCATATACTTAGCTTACTTAGCTCATAAATGGCATGATAACCTTCGTAAGCTCATAAATGTCATATACTTCTTCTACTACTTTTTCTTCTCCTTCTTCTTCTAGTCTTCTTCTTCTTATAGTCTTCTTCTTCTAACTTTCTTATTTCCCATTTTGGATATTTCATTCACTTCACAGAAGCTTGCATTGATGGAGCTTGTTTTTACTTTCTGTTTTGATTTTGTATCGATGAACAATGTGGAACTTGCCATATGGATGAAACTATGTATGTATGGATGGAACTATGTATTTATGGATGAAACTTATGTGTTGGATATCTCATATATTTGCTGTGAAACTTGCCCTGTGAAATATATATATCATATATTTGCTGTGAAAATGCTTGGATATAAGAAAAAACAGAATAAAAAGAAGCAATGCAGGCTCTTTGCCGTCTGCCACCGACGGTAAAGGGGTCTTTGCCGTCTGCCACAGATGGCAAATTGGCCACGTGGTAGCAACCTGTGCAACCTAGGAGCACTGGGGGCTGACCCATTTGGTCACTTTGTCATCTGTGGCAGACGGCAAAGAGCGGGGAGGAGTGACGGGTCTGCTGACGTCAGGAAGTAGACGACAAAGGGGAGGGCACATTTGCCGTCAGTCGGCTGACGGCAAAGCCTCCCGTTAGCCACCTAACGTGGCTAACGTCCAATCTTTGCCATCCACTTTATTTGCCATCTGCTTGCCTAGGAAAGCTGATGGAAAATGTCTTTGTCGTCCGCTGTGCAAAATCAGATGGCAAAGAAGCTCATTACCGTAACTTACAGTGCTGGAAATGTTTGCCGTCAGCTTTCTGGTCCTTTGCCGTCTGCCATGGCAGAAGGCAAATCAGCTGATTCCCGTAGTGGAATTCTTTTGGCGATATGAGCACCAAAAATGGCACATGGCCGGTGCTTCTATGCATATATAACCTTGCTCCTTGGTTGTGTATGAATAAAACATACATGATGATGTCAATGATTATCCAAGGCCCGAAGCAACCTAGAAATGACATCGACATTTACTTTCAGCTACTGGTAGAAGAACTGCTGACATTATGGGTAAAAGAGCCTGCTATAAAATGTTATGATGCTTACAAAAAGGAGTTTTTTGATCTACATGCAATGCTGCTGCACACCATTCAAGATATGCCGGCATTAGGCAACACATCGGGGCAAAAAACAAAGGGAGATGTAGGGTGTGTCACATGCATGGATAGGACAGTGAGCAGATTTCTTCCCAACTCGCACAAAACCATCTATTTGCACCATCGTAGGTTCTTACGGAAAGATCACCCATAACGAAAGATGAAAGCTGAATTTGATGGTACGACAGAGGTAGGGTTGGGCCCAAGACCTTATCCTGGGGAGTTTGTCCACAACATGGCTAAACAAATTAAAGTTGTGCTTGGCAAAAAGCACGCTTTGATGCTGAAACAAACACCCAGGGATCAAGCGTTTAAGAAGAAATCAGTGTTATGGCAATTACCTTACTGGGAGATTCTATGTGTATGCCACTGCATCGATGTCATGCACGTAGAGAAGAACATATGTGAAAGCATCCTTGGTACTCTGCTCAAGATTAGAGGTAAAACAAAGGATGGTGACGGTGCACGACGTGATATGCTTGGTGATCAATCAAAACACAAGAATGAAGCAGAAGATGATAAAAAATTCTTCCACGCTCACCAGAGTTACAATTTCAGTACAAAAGAAGCAAAAGAGTTCTTTAACTATTTGTTGTCAGTTAAGACACCCTCTTCGTACTCCGCAAACATCATAAGTCTCGTGGATGTCAGCTCAGGTAAAATGAAGTTGGTACACATGAAGTCACATGATTGCCATGTAATGTTGACACAAATCCTCACGGTGGCCATCAGGAATATGATGGACACAGATATAAGAAACACACTCATTGAGCTCTGTGACTTCTTCAACAAACTATGGCAGAAAGTGGTAGATCTTGAAGACTTGGATTCTATGCAAGAGGATATTACAAGAATATTGGCCAGCCTAGAGATGTTTTTCCCACCGTCATTCTTTGATGTCATGGTCCATCTCACTGTGCACCTTGTCGACGAGATAAAGTATTATGGTCCTGTGTTTCTCTGCAACATGTATCCCTTCGATTGGTTCATGGGAATATTGAAGTGCTATTGTCGGAACCGAAGCCATCCAGAGGCAAGCATCCTACAAGGTTATATCACGGAGGAGGTGGTTGAGTTTTGCACCGAATACATGAAACAGAGACCTATAGGTTTGCCCCTCTCTCACCACGAGGGAAGGCTGAAAGGTAAGCCGGTCCTTGCTGGCATGCAAAACACTGCACCCGGAGATTTGGCCAACAAAGCCCATTTGACAGTACTGCTTAACAGCCGAGCTCTCGACGTTATGCTCACGAACACTTGGAGGTGATACGACGAAGCTTCTTACCCATGGTGCGTCCATCAGATGTCGAGATGAGGGCACACAATAAGTACTACACCAGATGGCTGATGGATCATTTGGCACGCAGATCCATGGATGACATTGCTACGTGGTTGGCACAAAAGCCATCACCTACGGTATTGATGTACCAAGCGTATGAAATAAATGGCTACACATTCTACACTGAGGAACATGATGAGAATACCTCATATCAGAACAACTCTGTTCGAATAAATGCATGACTGTAGATGAAACTGATAAAGGGGTATACTATGGAACCATCACAGAGATTTGGGAGCTTAACTATGTGAAAGTTAAGGTGGCATTATTCAGGTGGACATGGATCCCTCTTAGTCAGGTAAAGGTTGATGATTACAGGAAGACTTGTGTTAACAAGTTAACAATAGCATATCACACGAACTCGTTCATTCTTGCCAGAGTTGCTATCCAGATATTCTATGTGAAAGATTCCTGGCATAAGAACTGTCATGTAGTGATGCATGGGAAGAGGAGGTTACTGGGCGTCGAGGATGTTGCTGATGAGGACGAGTACGAAGAATTTGTTGAGTTGCCAGCCAAGGGATCATGCACCAGCCAAACAGAGAAGCGTAAAATCATCAAAATACCTAAGTTCATTCAGGGTCAACCTAATGATCCCAGTTCCCCAATGTACATGGGAATTAAGCCGTAACACTATTTTTTATGCATATTTTGCAACTTAATTCGTTCAATTTAGAACTATCGTGTGTACTGAATTTGTGAGTTATGCCCGGCCTTCTGTTGATGTAAGAACGATTAATATGTTGACCTTGATAAGCTGTCAGCCTAGGCAATGAATTTGGACTATTAATAATTATATAACCTAGAAGTAGCACAGTCAATTGATCTCACTCCAGTATGAATGAACAGAACATATGCAATCTGGTTTGCGAATAGCACACGGTTGATTCATGAAAGTCGTGTGCCGACCAAACCGCGCGCGCGATGTGAATCATGCGTTCTGATTGGGCGGAACCCAAACCTCACGGATCATACGTCTGCACCGTTGCATGCTCCTAGATAGACCGGCAATCCTCATCCCTTTCATCAGCACATGTTGTTGCGGTTGGGATTTGATTTATATGCACAAAATGCACGGTAAATGCAAAAAGTCTTAAATATAGCAAACAAGACCTGAAATGCGCCAGAAAATCAAACTTGTGGTATAATTGTGATTGCGTACCATGGAAATTTTTATGAGGCCAAATGATGAAGTCACCGGCCACTGGAGTTTGAATTTCCACGTCTCCTTTTTGAAACTATGATCCTTCTTGTGAGATGCTCTGGTTTCCATGGAGCGATCATCAAAACTTGTGCCAAACTTTACCAAATTTTTTCCATGGGGTCATGAGAGAACGCCACGGTGACACACCGATTTTCATGATTTTCATACTCCATCTTAATTTCCTGTAATTAAAATACCAACTAGGCCTATGCTGGTGGCTGCACCTCGCAGCCAAAATGTTTGAAAATTCTCCCTGCTTCTCGGACAATGGACAAAAACTCGCAAAGCGACACACAAATGATTTGGACACCTTCTTTGCTAACACACACATGTAGTTGTATTAGGGTTCTGATTTTATATGCACTAAATGCATGATAAATGCAAAAATGGCTTAAATATAGCAAACGACATCTGAAATGGGCTAGAAATCAAACCTCGGGTATATCGGTGAGTGCTTACCGTGATTTTTTTCAAGGCGGAACGATGAAGTCGCCGACGATTGGAGTCCAAATTGCCGCGTCTTCTTTTGGAATCTATGATCCTTCTTGTGAGATGCTCCGGTTTCCAAGGTGCGAGCATCAAAACTTGTGCCAAACTTTACCAAAAATTTTCCATGCGGTCGTGAGAGCACGCCATGGTGACACACCGATTTTCGGACTCTATGCATTTCCTGTAATTAAAATATGCCTATGGCCACACCTTGCGGCCGAAATGTTTGAAAATTCTCCCTGTTTTTGGACAATGAATGACAACTCGCAAAGTGACACACAAATGATCTTGCTAACACCCACATGTAGTTGCGGCATGGTTTTGATATATATATATATATATATATATATATATATATATATATTATGCACTAAATTGCATGGTAAATGTAGAAAATGGCTCAAATATAGCAAACAAGACCTGAAATGTGTTAGAAAATCAAACCTAGGGTACAATGGCGATTCCTTACCTTGGAAAACAATTCGAGGCGAAACGATGAACTTACGTCTTCATTCAAACGAACATATGTTGTTAGTTGATGTAATTGTTTTCAAATTGCACATGGTTCATTCATGAAAGATGTGTGCCTACCAAACCGTGGCCGATGCAGCCCCCCTACCGCGAACGCGATGTGAGTCGTGCGTTCTGATTGACCAGAACCCAAACCTCACGGATTGTACGGCTGTACCGTTGGATGCTCCCAGATGGAACGGCAATCCTCATCCCTTTCATCAGCATATATGCACAAAATGCACGGTAAATGCAAAAAATGGCTTAAATATAGCAAACTAGACCTGAAATGCGCTAGAAAATCAAACCTGTGGTATAATGGTGATTGCTTACCATGGAAAAAAATTCGAGGCGAAACGATAAACTCGCGTCTTCTTTCCAAATTAGCACGTCTTCTTTTCAAACAAAATTATGCTGTTTGTGCACACGGGCGCTTAAAGGCAACCGTTTGCATAGGCCTTTCCACACGGTGACTGGGGATCTTTTTCACTTTTTTCACCGAAGCCGCCAACATCCCCCACCGCCCGTGTAACACCCCCATTGTGATGCTACAGTAACCTCGCCCTAATGATGCCATGTCTCCAAGCTAACTAAGCTAATTATCACTTGATGAAAAATCAAAGTCAAATTCAAATTATAAGTGAAATAAAGAAATTCTCAAACATGAAAACTAAAATGTTCAAATTGTTGCAGATTATCATTTGTTAATATTGGTGGAGAAACCAACATTGTGTAAAATGTTTTAATGCCCTAGAATAATTAAAATAGTGGGTAATACAAATATTTAAATGCCTTTTTAAATTATAAAAATGCTAAACTAATTTATTTAACTACTAAACTTATTGTGGCAGTAGCCTAAATAATAATAATAATTTAGGTGCAACTTTTGTATTTTATAAAACACAAATCATTTGAAAAGAAATGGAAAACAGAAGGTAATAAAAAGAATAACAAATTTGGAAAAAGAAAAGGCTAGGCTGCACTGTGCAGTTGGCCTAGCCGCACAACAAAGCAGCCCAACCCCCCAGCCGTCCCCTACCTCTTTTCACCATGGGCATGGTGGACGCGCGCACGTCGTCTGTGGCCACCGATGGCCATGGGGCAGCAATCCAGTGCCCCCCGTCGATTACTAGGTTGCCCCCGACCTAAACCCTAACCCTAGCGCCCCAGTTCCCCCTCGCCTCACACTCTTGCTTTCCCTCCACTCCAGATCTGCCCACACCCGACGTGCTTGTCACCGTCGCCACACCACCACCACGGCCACCGCCGTCCCTGAGGGCCCCCAACGTGCCCAGCTACATCGCCGGCCTCCCTACGTCCTCATCGACCACGGGCCCGAGCCGGGGAGCTCTGCAGCGTCGCCTTCGAGCTCTTCTTCCCCAATATTGTTCGCCTCTGCCGTCTTCAATCCGACCACCACGAGCCCTCCCCAAGCCGTCTTTTGCATGCCTACAGGCTCCCGGTGAGCTGCTCGCCTCTCTCCCCTTCTCCCCTACCCGTGCCGTGCACCGTAGCCACCATCGTCATTGCTCCCGAAGCTCACCGCCGCCCTGCTCCATCGCCACCGTAGCTAGAGCCGCCGTAGCTCGCGTCCGATCACGCCACCGTGCTTAGAGCGCCACCGCAACCTCGTAGCGCCCTCCAGATCGTTACCCTGCTCCGCCTAACGCTGTTCCCGACGAGCCCCGCCTTCGTCTTTTGCCACGGCTAGTCGTCGGTGATGCTACCGACCGCCCCGGCTCCGGCCACTGCCACCAATCGACGCGACACGGAGCACATGTTCAAACAACACGAGCCGCACTCATGTTGGCCCTCTGTGGCGGAATACCGACGTGGGCCAGAGCCCTCCGACGGGCGACTAAACTTCGGCCACGCGTCGATGTGGCCGACCTGGCCAACCCCTGAGCCACTGAGCACTGGGCCCTAATTGACTGGGTTGACCAGGCAACATGCTCACTCGGCAGCCCCCAGCCATTGACCAATGGGGCCCACCCCCACTAATTAATAGAATTAGTTAAAATAATTTAATTAACCTAATTAGACACTGACATGTGGGCCCTAGTTAGCTAATTAACTAAATAAATTAAATTAAAACTTGTTAATTAGCTGGGTCACTGACAGTGTGGTCCCACTAGTCAGTTTGACTAGTCAACGGACCAGGTTGACTGATGACATCATGATGATGTCATGCTGATGCAATAACTCCATTTTTATTTAATATTAATTTCAAAAAATGATTAAAACTTTGAAAATTAATATAAAATAATCTATAAGTTAGATGAAAATAATTTATATATGAAAGTTGCTCAGAAAAATACAATGAATCCAAATATGCAGTCCGTTCATCTATCACATGCCTCTAGCATGATGAACTTGGAACCGTCCCCTGTCTTTCATCTGTCCGGAAAATGCCATGCTTAGTGAAGCATCTGTTTGCTTTGTATTTATTGTTTCTCCCCACTCTTCTCTCCGTAGACACCGAGACCGACGCTGCTCCCGAGATTGACTACACCCTTGACGTCTAGCCACTTGTAGCAGAGCTTCCAGGCTAGCAAACCCCCTTGATCATTCCTATATCGCCTATTCCATTCTCTCCGATGCTTGCATTAGATTTCGCTACTGCATTTGATTGCTCCTATTCCGATGCATAGCCTGCTTTTTGTAACATGCTTTTGTACCTTACCTGCTTATCCTATATGCTTAGTTTAGGTTGGTTACTGATCCACCAGTGACCCCTCACCTTGTCCCATTTGCCCCCGCTTGATGACCGATGAGTCGATGAATGTGATCGACGTCCAGAGCCCGACACATCACATCACACCCCCCTTAGTTGTACGACACTTCAGGGTTACTATCGAGTGCCGAGGGTGATACCTCGTATAACACTTCTGATGACATCTCTGTAGTGTAGTTAATCGGTTGTGGTCTACGGAGGGTGATTCCTCCTTCACCACTCCTGATAACGACTCTGTCGTGCAACACATCAAGAGTGAACCCTCGAGGGTGATTCCTCTAAGTTCACCTTGATGATTACATCAAGTGGAATCCATCGAGGGTGATTCCTCGGATTCCCCCTTGGTGTTTTGGACACACGGTTACTTTGACTTTACCCCTAGAACCATGTTAAAGACAGGTTGGCCCCGAGGGGTACCCGCAAGAGTTACTGTAACTTCAGGACTGGAGGGACGGGCGGTACCACCCCGGTAGAGGTGGACCTGAGTTCCTGACAGTCTCTTGTGAGTCGGGTTGACCATGTGGGTACCCGCGAGTTGATGTGTAGTCGGGTTGACCTGGACGGTACCCGCGAGATTTCTACGTGTCACGGCCGGGCATTCCGGGCCCTTGCCGTAAGTCCATGAGACGGGGCGATAGGGTCACATGATCATGAGTCTCTGCTCATTACCACATGCTCCCAAGACACTAACTGTTTGGATATGTGATCCAAGTAGGCCTCTGGCCTTTTTGCACTGACCATGAAACGTACGTCCATGAAACGTGCATGAGTGCAAAGGGCGATGGGCCCAAGATCCCTGCGCACTTAGGGTGTAGAGTAGCGTGCTGGCCTCTTTGTTGAGCCTAGGTAGGACTGCATGTGTTGATCGGCCGAGGCCGGTCATGACCTGATGGTGTGTCCAACCGAAGTTGATCAAGTGTGTTGGATAAGTTGGTGCACCCCTGTAGGGAAGTTTATCTATTCGAATAGCCGTGTCCATGGTAACGGACGCTCGGAGTTGTATCCCGGTAGATACAACTAGAACTGGATGCTGAGGCATGGAATGGATATGATGGCTCCAGGATTGCTTTCTCGCAGGGAGTCGAGAAAGGATCTCTGGGCGCTAATGCTACAACATACTTACTTGAAAATATGCTATTATGTACTCTTCTAAATGCGGCAAGATGCTTGAAGATGCTAGTCTTGATAGGCTAGGCCTTCCCTCTATTCTGGCATTTCTGCAGTCTAGTCCAAAGATACAGCCCCATTCCTTTGATACTGATGCATACTTAACATAGATCCGATGTAAGTCTTGCGAGTACTTCGGATGAGTACTCATGGTTGCTTTGCTACCTCTTTTCCCCCCATACCCGATTGTTGCGATCAGATGATGGATCCCAGGAGCCAGATGCCACCACCGACGACTACTGCTACCCCGAGGGTGTCTACTACTACGTGTAGACCGCCGACGACTAGGAATTGTTAGGAGGCTCCCAGGTAGGAGGCCTTGCCTTTTCGATCCTTGTTGCTTTTGTGCTAGCTTTCTTAAGGCAAATTTATTTAACTTATGTCTGTACTCAGATATTGTTTGTTCCGCTGACTTGTTTGTATTCGAGCTTATGTATTCGAGCCCTCGAGGCCCCTGGCTTGTAATATAAAGCTTGTATGACTTTAATTTGTGTGTAGAGTTGTGTTTTGATATCTTCTCGTGAGTCCCTGATCTTGATCGTACACATTTGCATGTATGATTAGTGTACGATTAAGTCGGGGGCGTCACAGCCCGCCCTTCTTTGACTTAATAGTCCACCCAATGTCCATTGCCAGCTCCCACCTCCCGCAGATCCACACCAGAACCCTCTTCGGCGCCGGCATGCTCAACCCGGCCGTGTGCCCACTCTTCGGCATCAACCCTACCTCCACTGTCGTTCCCAAAATGCGATTTCCCATGCCTCGCCGTCTTCGTTTGCTCGCCAGCTGCCCTCGAGCATATCGATCCTGTAAGCCTCGCCTCTCCTGTGGTCCTGCTGGTTTGCACAAAAACCAATTAGTTACTCCTCTCCATCGTGGTGAGGCATATTTCCTTGCAATCCCTCTTCCTATTTTCATTCGGTATGTTCCCAAATTGGCTATAAAATAACAAAGAACGTATATATGTTAATTTTTTACCTTCCTAACTAGTACAGATAAGTTGTATTTGTTCCAATTTGTTATTGTTGATTTATAGATGATGGGTGCCCGAGTCAGACAAAGTTAAAAAATTAGGCTACATTTTCAAAATTATTGCATGAAATTTTTAGACAACTCGCTACCAAGTTGTTTGCTTTTTTCTTATCCTCCTTTCATGAGGTTCGCATGTGTTCTCTATAGAGGCCGAGTAGCAGCGACAACACTCATGCTTCAGGCGATGTATCTTCATCTGAGTCCGACAACCCTAGGTCTCCAGCATAAGATTAGGGATCAAGTAATCTAGAATGGGATAGAGCTGCAGCAATCACCCTTCCGGCCAGTACACGGAAAAATGCTCCAAGAAATCCCACACACCAGCCTAAAGGTGTATATTAAGTAACCGACATCAATTTAAAGTATTGGGCTACAACTAAACTAGATAAAGCACGCACAAGGTTTAGGAGTGTGTGTGGATTTGTTGGCAGGGCAAGACTCAACAATAATCTGCCGGGGTTTAGGAAGGCTGACACAGAAATACAGCAAAGGATAGTTCGAGATATCATGGATCACTTCAACGTTCTAGAGCAGTGGAGAATGCAGGTGGAACACGCTGCACTGAAGAAGGCGAGGGATGCTTGGAGAAACTGGAAGCACGTATTGTACAAGAAGTACTTGAGTGAAGGCAAGGACCCAATCCGCGCATACCCCCAGATTACAGAGGCAGACTAGGCAGAATTCAAAAGGGTCAGGGCAACTACAGAGTTTGCTGAGAAGAGTACAAAGCAATCGAAACTTCAGAAGAGGAACACACACCCCCACCGTATAGGTGTGGCAGGATACTACGACATGAAACCGATATGGGACCAGGAGGACAAAGAAGCAGTAGCTGCGGATGGGAAATCGGCCTTTAGTGAAATTAGGGGCGAACGCGCTAGAGACCACTTGCGGGCACATGCAAGGAGGCGTGACGATGGAACTTATTACTTTGAAAACTTGATGAAGAACTGTATCGCGTGATGTTAAATGCTTCCAAGATCCCTAGAAGGTTCTATAAGAAGTCAGGGCCATGTGACATTCTGTCCGATGCCCTGGAAATAAAAGAGGCCCCTAGCTGTGCAAGGGGTATAGGTGTCAATGTCCCGCACAAGAGGGATTTCACACTCAACAAAGAAGAGAGGCTCAACATGAAAAAAGCGAGGAGTGAAATGAAGCAGAATCAATTGTATGAAAGGTTGAGGAGGGACATGTATCTGGGGCATCAAAAGGAAATTGAGGAGTCAATGATGATGCAGAAGACTCTAACACTGACAGGTAGCTAGCAGATGGGAGAGGAGGCGGGCATGGAGGATGCTGCTTATTGTGCGACAACACCGCACAAGAGTAGATGTGCATCAGCTAACCCCAACGACAGTAAGACTGCAGCTACTCATGATGATGCTATATCTGATATATCTGGAATGAAAGACGGACTGAGGGGCGTGCTTACACATTATGAAGGTACGTTAAAATGTGCAACAGCTTGGGTTTGCCCCCTTCTTGGAAGACGGCCCTTGTTGGACAATGTGCCATTGAAGCCGGGCTGTGTGAAGTGCTATGTGACTGAAGTAAAGCCTGGATTCAATGAATTTGCCATGAAGAATGTCCTAGGGGACTTTGATGAGCAGAGGACCTTGGGAGAAACACTGTTACATCACATCCTGTGGCCACGAAAGGAAATATACTTCATGGATGAGATCCTGAAGCCCCCCAAGAGCAACCAATGTCGCCCTTCAACTGGTGATGCTCTCCTTGATACAATAGCTCTCGTGTGCTTCCGCCAAGGAACCTAATACTTGTAATCCGACAACTGATGCATCAACCTATGATCAGCCCGCCCAACTTTGTGCCGTACATGCCATGTCATCGTCCGCCCCAGAGAAGCCAGTGGCAAGGCCTACAACTACTGAAGATGTATCGCCGGTTCATATGCCGGCCACTCAAGCGGCGGGGGAGACTCAGCGGCACCGCATGCTCAGCAGACAAACCTGGTGGAACGGACTCCTAAGCAGTCTGTCTGTCCAGAATCGACTGCTCCTTAGTCCGTCGGTCCGAAGCCGCATGATCAGCATACCAATGCGTCAGCGCTGCATGCTCAGCAAACCAACTCGTTCGCACAGCCTCCAAAGCACACCGACAAGTTGGCACCACCTGCGCAGAAACCTGACATAGCTTCAACGCCTGGTCAATAGTCCGGTGTAGCTAAACCGTCTGCTAAGCAGTCCGTTGTAGCTTTACCGTCTGCTCGGAAGTCTGCCTTTCAACCATCCAGACCTTGCACCAGAAGTGCTTCAAGTACCATGAAGGAAGCGGGCAAAAAGGCTGCACCCATGAGGAGGTGGGCCTCGAGACCGAGGAGGAATGAGAATGATTGTTCACACCGATTTCGGCCAAAGTAAAAGACGATGCTTACATATTATTCAATAAAATCATTTACATAAAATATCAAAAAAATACTGATAAAACAACAGACCCGGAAATAAAAGGGAAGGAGCAATATCGTCGGATAAACTAGAGGACATATTGCTTTCATACACATACGCCATCATTAACGGTGAAATTCTGACGTTGACACAAATTCAAAGTTTCATAGACGACGCTAATATTGCCAAAATGTTATATCATATTTACGAGCATTACTCTGTCACCGCTAAAAAAATATTAGCACAATAATGTTCGCGTAAAATAATATAACGCGCGACGATGTATAAAGAAAATATCAAGCCGTCATATAATTATCAATGAAAAAATGCTTTCCCATGTCATTACAATTAATTTGGCCTAGCTAGCCCACGTATACAAATGGCTACGTGCATGCATGGTGCAAGTACTAGCTACGTGCATGCATGTGTTATGCATGGATTAATTATGCGGCAAGGTTAAGAACTAATTATCCATCTGAGGAATACACACATGTACAAGCTACGTGTGCATGCATGGATTAATTATGCGGCAAGGTTAAGAACTAATGGAGTAGTTAACCAGCCCATGGCCCAAATGCATACGGCCTTCATACGGTAGCTTATGATAATTAGCCGGCCAATCCAACAACAACAAAAGAATAACTCTCGAAGCCCATTAGAGAAGTTGATCATATATGCGAGATCTAGTTGGCCAAGTTTCCTCCATGATCTAAAGAGAACGTGGGCAAGCTTCCACGATCCCATGATTGTACAGGACGTGAGCGCGTCCCGCCGAAGGCATCGGATGCTCTCTCCGCTCCTATATATACAAGCTAGACTAATGTGTTCCGGCTGCTGGTCGCTCATCGATCCATCGGCAAGCTCATCGATCATTCATCCATCCATTGCTCACCATAGTCACAATTCCATCGCACAAGCACTGCTTGTACGCTCGCCCGCGTACGCGCCATCGGCCGTTCGTCTCATCGCCGTCGCCGCCGACCACTCGTCGTCATCGTCGCCGTCGCCCGCTCGTCGTCACTGTCGCCGGTCGCGCCGCTCCTCATCGGCCGCTCGTCGCCCGCGCCACTCATCGTCGACGTCGTCGGTTACTCATCATCTGCTCCGCCCACAAGCTGCTACACGCCGGCGGTTGCTCATCCGCATCACTGCTTCACACGTATGAGAGGAAATCCAAGGTAAGGTGAGAATTCATGGCTACCTCCTTGCTCCCTTCTTAAGTATTCCTTTTGCATCATATGTCTCCACCGTAATGGTGTTCTACATTGCTCCATATAGCACATCTTGTTTGGTCTCATGGGATCTAGCATCCCTTGTCGATACAAAGCAAGATTAAATTAAGTCACTCTTGTTTTGGTCTGATGGTGATCTTGCATCCCATATTGATACAATTCAAGACTAAAATATATCCATCGATGATGCTTTAGTTTCACCGTACATCTCATATATGTTCGGTGCTTCCCAATTAATTTTCTCTTGGTTCGGTCTCATGGTGATCTCGATCCCATGTTGATACAAGTCAAGACAATACATAAGTGCCTAGTTTGGTCATATATTGCTGTTCATTCCTATATTAATGCGAACTAAGTCCACATGTGCAATAAAAGTTCTTCTTGTTCTGGTCTCATGGTGATTTCGCATCTCCACGTTGATACAACTCAAGAACAAATCATACCTGTCTCATTTTGGTCCCATGGTGATCTTCCATTTCCATGTTGATACAACTTAAGACCAAATGAAATCCTTCTTGCTTTGGTCTCATGGTGATTTCGCATCTCCCTGTGAATACAACTCAAGAACAAATCATATCTGTCTCATTTTAGTCCCATGCTGATCTTCCATCTCCATGTTGATACAACTGAAGAACAAATGAAATACTTCTTGTTTTGGTCTCATGGTGATCTCGCATACCATGTTGATACAATTCAAGAATAAAAATCATGTTCATCTTGGTTTGATCTCATGGTGATCTTGCATCCCATGTTGATACAACTCAAGAACATATTACATCCATCTTGTTTGGTCTTATGGTGATCCTGTTGGTAAACGTCGCATGCAATTTCAAAAAAATTCCTACGCTCACGCAAGATCTATCTAGGAGATGCATAGCAACGAGAGGGGGAGAGTGTGTCCACGTACCCTCGTAGACCGAAAGCGGAAGCGTTTGACAACGAGGTTGATGTAGTCGAACTTCTTCTCGTTCCGACCGATCAAGCATCGAACGTACGGCACCTCCGAGTTCTGCACACGTTCAACTCGATGACGTCCCTCGCCTTCTTGATCGAGCAAGTTATCTACGTAGTAGATGAGTTCCGTCAGCACGACGGTGTGGTGACGGTGATGGTGATGCGATCCTCGCAGGGCTTCGCCTAAGCACTATGAAAACATGACCGAGGTGGTAAACGGTGGACGGGGGGCGCCGCACATGGCTAAGACAATGTTGTGTCATTTTGGGGCGCCCCCTCTCCTCTATTAATATATGTGTAGGGGCTTGGAGTAGAAGGAATAGTACCATGTGAACAGTAACCATGAATAGTACACACGTGGACTTGGACTCCAAGTCCAATCCTATTCCTACTAGGACTCCTTCCCTTTTTGCCTTCCCTAGCAACATGGGATTTTGAGGACTTAGTGCACCTAGCCCAATAAGGCCAGGGCGCCTCCCCTTAGCCCATGCCAGGCCTTGGGACATGGTGGAACCACTTGTGGACTTCCGGACCCCTCCAGAATCCTCCGGAACCTTCTGGAAGCTTCCCGGTACAATACCGAAAAAACTGCACTTTTTTTCGGAACCCAAAATATGACTTCCCATATATAAATCTTTACCTCTCGACCATTCCGAGACTCCTCGTGACGTCCGGGATCTCATCCGGGACTCCGAACAACATTCGGTCACCAATTCACATAACTCATATAACACTATATCGTCAACGAACGTTAAGCGTGCGGACCCTACGGGTTCGAGAACTATGTAGACATGACCGAGACACCTCTCTGGTCAATAACCACTAGCGGGACCTGGATGCCCATATTGGCTCCTACATATTCTACGAAGATCTTTATCGGTCGAACCGTTATGACAACATACGTAATTCCCTTTGTCCATCGGTATGTTACTTACCCGAGATTCGATCGTCGGTATCTTCATACCTAGTTCAATCTCGTTACCGGAAAGTCTCTTTACTCGTTCCGTAATACATCACCTCGTGACTAACTCCTTAGTCGTTTGCTTACAAGCTTATGATGTGTACTACCTAGAGGGCCTAGAGATACCTCTCCGATACTCGGAGTGACAAATCCTAATTTTGATCTATGCCAACCCAACAAACACCTTCGGAGATGCCTGTAGAGCATCTTTATAATCACCCAGTTACGTTGTGACGTTTGATAGCACACAAGGCATTCCTCCGGTATCCGGGAATTGCATAATCTCATAGTCGAAGGAATATGTATTTGACATGAAGAAAGCAATAGCAATAAAACTGAACGATCATTATGCTAAGCTAACGGATCGGTCTTGTCCATCACATCATTCTCCGTTATCAAATGACAACTCATGTCCATGGTTAGGAAACCATAACCATCTTTGATCAACGAGCTAGTCAAGTAGAGGCTCACTAGGGACACGGTGTTTGTTTATGTATTCACACATGTATTAAGGTTTCCGATCAATACAATTCTAGCATGAATAATAAACCTTTATCATGAATAAGGAAATATAAAATAACAACTTTATTATTGCCTCTAGGACATATTTCCTTCAGTCTCCCACTTGCACTAGAGTCAATAATCTAGTTCACAGTGCCATGTGATTAACACCAATAGTTCACATCGCCATGTGATTAACACCCATAGTTCACATGACCATGTGACCAACACCCAAAGGGTTTACTAGAGTCAATAATCTAGTTCACATCGCCATGTGATTAACACCCAAAGAGTACTAAGGTGTGATCATGTTTTGCTTGTGAAAGAGGTTTAGTCAACGGGTCTGCCACATTCAGATCCGTATGTATTTTGCAAATTTCTATGTCTACAATGCTCTGCACGGAGCTACTCTAGCTAATTACTCCCACTTTCAGTATGTATCCAGATCGAGACTCAGAGTCATCTGGATTAGTGTCAAAGCTTGCATCGACGTAACCCTTTACTACAAACTCTTTATCACCTCCATAACCGAGAAACATTTCCTTATTCCTCTAAGGATAATTTTGACCGCTATCCAGTGATTCACTCCTAGATCACTCTTGTACCTCCTTGCCAAAACCATGACAAGGCACACAATAGGTATGGTACACAGCATGGCATACTTTATAGAACCTATGGCTGAGGCATAGGGGAATGACTTTCATTCTCTCTCTAGCTTCTGCCGTGGTCGGGTTTTGAGTCTTACTCAATTTCACACCTTGAATACAGGCAAGAACCGTTTCTTTGACTTATCCATTTTGAACTCCTTCAAAACTTTGTCAAGGTATGTGCTTTGTGAAAGTTCTATTAAGCGTCTCGATCTATCCCTATAGATCTTGATGCTCAATACATAAGTAGCTTCATCGAGGTCTCTTATTGAAAAATTCTTATTCAAGTATCCTTTTATGCTATCCAGAAATTCTATATCATTTCCGATCAACAATATGTCATCCACATATAATATCAGAAATGTTACAGAGCTCCCACTCACTTTCTTGTAAATACAGGCTTCACCGTAAGTCTGTACAAAACCATATGCTTTGATAACCTCATCAAAGCGTATATTCCAACTCCGAGATGCTTGCACCAGTCCATAGATGGATCGCTGGAGCTTGCACACTTTGTTAGCAACTTTAGGATCGACAAAACCTTCTGGTTGCATCATATACAACTCTTCTTTAAGAAATCCATTAAGGAATGTAATTTTGACGTCCATTTGCTCGATTTCATAATCATAAAATGCGGCAATTGCTAACATGATTCGGACAGACTTAAGCATCGCTACGGGTGAGAAACTCTCATCGTAGTCAACTCCTTGAACTTGTCGAAAACCTTTTGCGACAAGTCGAGCTTTGTAGACAGTAACATTTACCATCAGTGTCAGTCTTCTTCTTGAAGATCCATTTATTCTCTATGACTTGCCGATCATCGTGCAAATTCACCAACGTCCACACTTTGTTCTCATACATGGATCCTATCTCAGATTTCATGGCCTCAAGCCATCTGTCGGAATCTAGGCTCATCATAGCTTCTTCATAGTTCGTAAGTTTGCCTTGTTCTAATAACATGACTTCCAGGACAGGATTACCGTACCACTCTGGTGCGGATCATGTTCTGGTTGACCTACGAGGTTCTGTAGTAACTTGATCTGAAGTTTCATGATCATCATCATTAGCTTCCTCTCTAGTTGGTGTAGGCATCACGGGAACAATTTTCTCTGATGTACTACTTTCCAATTCGACAGAAGGTACAATTACCTCATCAAGTTCTACTTTCCTCCCACTCACTTCTTTCAAGAGAAACTCCTTCTCTAGAAAGGACTCATTCTAAGCAACAAAGATTTTTGCCTTCGAATCTGTGGTAGAAGGTATACCCAATAGTTTCTTTCGGGTATCCTATGAAGACGCACTTCGCCACTTTGGGTTCGAGCTTATCAGGATGAAGCCTTTTGACATAAGTGTCGCATCCCCAAACTTTTAAGAAACGACAGCTTAGGTTTCTTGCCAAGCCATAGTTCATACGGTGTCGTCTCAATGGATTTAGACGGTGCCCTATTTAACGTGAATGCAGCTGTCTCTAATGCATAACCCTAAAATGATAGTGGTAAATCGGTAAGAGACATCATAGATCGCACCATATCTAATAAAGTACGGTTACGACGTTCGAACACACCATTACGCTGTGGCGTTCCAGATGGCGTGAGTTGTGAAACTATTCCACATTGTTTTAAATGAAGGCCAAACTCGTAACTCAAATATTCGCCTCCACGATCAGATCGTAGAAATTTTATTTTCTTGTTACGATGATTCTCCACTTCACTCTGAAATTCTTTGAACTTTTCAAATGATTCAGACTTGTGTTTCATTAAGTAGATATACCCATATCTGCTCAAATCATCTGTGAAGGCCAGAAAATAATGATACCCGCCGCGTGCTTCAACACTCATCGGACCACATACATCAGTATGTATTATTTCCAATAAGTCATTAGCTCGCTCCATTGTTCCGGAGAACGGAGTTTTAGTCATCTTGCCCATGAGGCATGGTTCGCAAGTACCAAATGATTCATAATCAAGCGATTCCAAAAGTCCATCCGCATGGAGTTTCTTCATGCGCTTTACACCAATATGACCTAAACGGCAGTGCCACAAATATGTTGCACTATCATTATCAACTTTGCATCTTTTGGCATTAATATTATGAATATGTGTATCATTACGATCGAGATTCAATAAACCATTCACATTGGGTGTATGGCCATAGAAGGTTTTATTCATGTAAACCGAACAACAATTATTCTCTGACTTAAATGAATAACCGTATTGCAATAAACATGATCAAATCATATTTATGCTCAACGCAAACACCAAATAACATTTATTTAGGTTCAACACTAATCCCGAAAGTAGAGGGAGTGTTCGATGGTGATCTTATCAACCTTGGAATCACTTCCAACACACATCGTCATCTCGCCCTTAACTAGTCTATGTTTATTTTGCAACTCCTGTTTTGAGTTACTAATCCTAGCAACTGAACCGGTATCAAATACCCTGGGGTTACTATGAACACTAGTAAAGTACACATCAATAACATGTATATCACATATACGTTTGTTCACTTTGCCATCCTTCTTATCCGCCAAGTATTTGGGGTAGTTCCGCTTCTAGTGACCATTTCCTTTGCAGTAGAAGCACTCAGTTTCAGGCTTGGGTTCAGCTTTGGGCTTCTTCACGGGAGTGGCAACTTGCTTGCCATTCTTCTTGAAGTTCCCTTTTTTCCCTTTGCCCTTTTCTTGAAACTAGTAGTCTTGTTTAACCATCTACACTTGATGCTATTTCTTGATTTCTACCTTCGCCGATTTCAGCATCGCGAAGAGCTTGGGAATCGTTTTCGTCATCCTTTACATATTATAGTTCATCACAAAGTTCTAGTAACTTGGTGATAGTGACTAGAGAACTCTGTCAATCACTATCTTATCTGGAAGATTAACTCTCACTTGATTCAAGCGATTGTAGTACCCAGACATTCTGAGCATATGCTCACTAGCTGAGCTATTCTCCTCCATCTTGTAGGCAAAGTACTTGTCAGAGGTCGCATACCTCTTAACACGGGCATGAGTCTAAAATATCATTTTCAGCTTCTTGGAACATCTCATATGCTCCATGGCGTTCAAAACATTTTTGAAGTCCCGGTTCTAAGCCGTAAAGCATGGTGCACTAAACTATCAAGTAGTCATCATCCGAGCTTGTCAAATGTTCATAACGTCTGCATCTGCTCCTGCAATAGGTCTGTCACCTAGCGGTGCATCAAGGACATAATTCTTCTGTGTAGCAACGAGGATAATCCTCAGATCACGGACCCAGTCCGCATCATTGCTACTATCATCTTTCAACTTAGTTTTCTCTAGGAACATATCAAAAACATAGGGGAGCTACAACACGAGCTATTGATCTACAACATAGATATGCAAATACTATCAGGACTAAGTTCATGATAAATTAAGTTCAATTAATCAAATTACTTAAGAACTCCCACTTAGATAGACATCCCTCGAGTCATCTAAATGATCATGTGATCCAAATCAACTAAACCATGTCCAATCATCACGTGAGATGGATTAGTCTTCAATGGTGAACATCTCTATGTTGATCATATCTACTATATGATTCACGTTCGACCTTTCGGTCTCCAGTGTTCTGAGGACATGTCTGTACATGCTAAGCTCGTCAAGTTTAACTTGAGTATTCCGCATGTGCAAAACTGTCTTGCACCCGTTGTATGTGAACGTAGAGCTTATCACACCCGATCATCACGTGGTGTCCCGGCACGACGAACTGTCACAACGGTGCATACTCAGGGAGAACACTTATACCTTGAAATTTTAGTAAGGGATCATCTTATAATGCTACCGCCGTACTAAGCAAAATAAGATGCATAAAAGATAAACATCACATGCAATCAAAAAAGATGTGACATGATATGGCCATCATCATCTTGTGCCTTTGATCTCCATCTCCAAAGCACCGTCATGATCTCCATCGTCACCGGCTTGACACCTTGATCTCCATTGTAGCGTCGTGGTCGTCTCGCCAACTATTGCTTCTACAACTATCGCTAACGCATAGTGATAAAGTAAAGCAATTACATGGCATTTGCGTTTCATACAATAAAGCGACAACCATAAGGCTCCTGCCAGTTGCCGATAACTTTTACAAAACATGATCATCTCATACAATAACGTATATCACATCATGTCTTGACCATATCACATCACAACATGCCCTGCAAAAACAAGTTAGATGTCCTCTACTTTGTTGTTGCAAGTTTTACGTGGCTGCTACGGGCTTCTAGTAAGAACCGTTCTTACCTACACATCAAAACCACAACGGTGTTTCGTCAAGTTTGCTGTTTTAACCTTCGACAAGGACCGGCCGTAGTCAAATTCGATTCAACTAAAGTTGGAGAAACAGACACCCGCCAGCCACCTTTATGCAAAACTAGTTGCATGTCTGTCGGTGGAACCGGTCTCATGAACGTGGTCATGTAAGGTTGGTCCGGGCCACTTCATCCAACAATACCGCCGAATCAAAATAAGACGTTGATGGTAAGCAGTATGACTATCACCGTCCACAACTCTTTGTGTTCTACTCGTGCATATCATCTACGCATAGACCTGGCTCGGATGCCACTGTTGAGAAAAGTAGCATGCAATTTCAAAAAAATTCCTACGCTCACGCAAGATCTATCTAGGAGATGCATAGCAACGAGAGGGGGAGAGTGTGTCCACGTACCCTCATAGACTGAAAGTGGAAGCGTTTGACAACGCGGTTGATGTAGTCGAACATCTTCTCGTTCCGACCGATCAAGCATCGAACGTACGGCACCTCCGAGTTCTGCACACGTTAGCTCGATGACGTCCCTCGCCTTCTTGATCCAGCAAGTTGTATAGGTAGTAGATGAGTTCCATCAGCACGACGGTGTGGTGACGGTGATGGTGATGAGATCATCGCAGGGCTTCGCCTAAGCACTACGAAAACATGACCGAGGTGGTAAACGGTGGACAGGGGGCGCCACGCACGGCTAAGACAATGTTGTGTCCTTTTGGGGCGCCCCCTCTCCTCTATTTATATATGTGTAGGGGCTTGGAGTAGAAGGAATAGTACCATGTGAACAGCAACCGTGAATAGTACACACGTGGACTTGGACTCCAAGTCCAATCCTATTCCTACTAGGAGTCCTTCCCTTTTTGCCTTCCCAACCAACATGGGCTTTTCAGGACTTAGTGCCCTTAGCCCAATAAGGCCAGGGTGCCTCCCCTTAGCCCATGCCAGCCCTTCGAACATGGTGGACCCACTTGTGGACTTCCGGACCCCTCCAGAATCCTCTGGAACCTTCTGGAAGCTTCCCGGTACAATACCGAAAAAACTGCACTTTTTTTCGGAACCCAAAATATGACTTCCCATATATAAATCTTTACCTCTCGACCATTCCGAGACTCCTCGTGACGTCCGGGATCTCATCTGGGACTCCGAACAACATTCGGTCACCAATTCACATAACTCATATAACACTATATCGTCAACGAACGTTAAGCGTGCGGACCCTACGGGTTCGAGAACTATGTAGACATGACCGAGACACCTCTATGGTCAATAACCAATAGCGGGACCTGGATGCCCATATTGGTTCCTCCATATTCTACGAAGATCTTTATCGGTCGAACCGTTATGACAACATACGTAATTCCCTTTGTCCATCGGTATGTTACTTGCCCGAGATTCGATCGTCGGTATCTTCATACCTAGTTCAATCTCATTACCGGCAAGTCTCTTTACTCATTCCGTAATACATCACCTCGTGACTAACTCGTTTGTCGTTTGCTTGCAAGCTTATGATGTGTATTACCGAGAGGGCCCAGAGATACCTCTTCGATACTCGGAGTGACAAATCCTAATTTTGATCTATGCCAACCCAACAGACACCTTCGGAGATACCTGTAGAGCATCTTTATAATCACCTAGTTACGTTGTGACGTTTGATAGCACACAAGGCATTCCTCCGGTATCCGGGAATTGCATAATCTCATAGTCGAAGGAATATGTATTTGACATGAAGAAAGCAATAGCAATAAAACTGAACGATCATTATGCTAAGCTAACGGATCGGTCTTGTCCATCACATCATTCTCCTAATGATGTGATCCTGTTATCAAATGACAACTCATATCCATGGTTAGGAAACCATAACCATCTTTGATCAACGGGCTAGTCAAGTAGAGGCTCACTAGGGACACGGTGTTTGTTTATGTATTCACACATGTATTAAGGTTTCCGATCAATACGATTCTAGCATGAATAATAAACCTTTATCATGAATAAGGAAATATAAAATAACAACTTTATTATTGCCTCTAGGGCATATTTCCTTCAGATCCCGCATCCCATATTGATACAAATCAAGAATAGAAATAAGTTAAGTTATTTGATAGATGATTTTTTTATTGATTTGCACTATATATAACATAGTGCGTTTACAAGAAGGAAATGTCCAAAATAGACATGATAATGAAACATACATAGTTTAGTCCTATATAGCTAAACTTGACATGACAATTTTCATTGACCCGTCATGTCCATGCAAAATATAAATTGATATATGCTTTTGTTTGGTTACACTACGAGCATACAGTTTGTGCTATGTTGGTGATCATACAAGAAAGAAGAAATCAACATACTTCATTTGGTTATGCTACACATGGTCACGATGTTGCTACATGAGGTTAGTACTAATACAAGTGAAGTGAAACTTTATAAAAATATTCTCATACAGTTGAACTCCAAACTCATTTGACTAGATTCACTTAGTCGCATGTCCATATATGATATGTTTGAGACTAGGAAAACTAGTATTTAGGCATAACCCATATGTCATAATATAATCTCTCATACAGATTAAAATTAAACCATACATTCCTTTCATATAGGTGCATGCATCTACAACATTAAAAAAATTAACTAGGGTCATAGGCCCCGAATATGATAGCTCGACGCAACGCTATATATGTTGCTAGAAAGTAAACCAAATATTACGCCATTTCATGCATGCATACAGAAATCACATGCATGTCAAAATTAACTCATAAAAAGGAGTTATGCCCTATATTGCAGATATGCCCGTTAGCCCGACTAGTTAACCATTAAATAGATCTTGATATGACTAAAAAGACAACCACTAGATATTCACGATGGTTAATGAGCTAGGCATAAATGTGCTACATGAATGAACATTACCAAATCATGAATGTTATGCAATGCATATGTTAGCATAGACGAAGTTCAAGGCTCCCTCGAGCATGCCGGCGTCGACGACAGTGAGGAGGAAGATTTTTCTTTTATCATTTAGTAATAGTCATATGTTGTAATCCCATGTAGTAGCAATGTTGGAATTCTTAATCAGGAATTTTCTCTTCAGAGATGTAATTAACAGACCTTTTATGTAAATGTAAGAGTTCTGGAAATAGAGTACCTGCAATGTTTGATCCTTTTACTCATTGTATGCATTTACGCATTTAATTTATTCCCTTTGTATCAATGACGTGGATGCGTAGTTTTTCGCCCCATTTTCCCGTCATCAATGATAGCCTCTTACTTAAGACACTCATCGCCCATAACCAAATTACCAGCAAGTTGTTTGAATCAGAGAGTAATATTGTTTATGACAACATGGATGATGCAGAACTCAATGCGACGCTTGCTAAAAATAAAGCAGGCGTACCTTAAGCATGCAATTTCGTCCATGGCCAGCCATTTCTTGTTGGCGAATACTTTGATGAGTGCAGTTCCAGTTGCCGCGCGTTACATAAATATTGCATGGATCAAATGTCAGCAGGTCATCATGTTCTGTTAGTCTACTACAATAGAGATCATTTCTGGCATGATCCGGGTTCCATCAGTGTGGGTTTCGAGGACTTACATCTCTTCTTCAACTTCAGCATGCTCGATGCTACTCTTTTTAGATGCCTGATTTTGTAAGTACTTAACAAACTACGATCAACTTCTCCATACAAGGCTGTAAATGATAAATAGCTAACTGTATTTTATTCCTCTCAGGGGATTGATCGCGCAGAGAAGAAAAAGGTAGAGTGTGTATTTCATAGATCCTGAATTAGCAAATTGCACATTTTTATGTGATAAGGATCAACGGGAGTGGGCTATTAACAAGGTCGCCCGTATCTTCTCTTGCCATATCACAAAGGGTAAGTCAAATAAACAACCACGCATACATTGATTGTCTTTCAGATTTTGACATAGTTCGTAAGTTCATGGTTTTCTTACTCTGTAGCAATCACTGGATCTTGGTATTCATTTTTCCAAACAAGAACATAGTTTACTACCTGGATTCTCTCAGAGAGTCAATAAAGCCTCAGGACCTGACGCATCTTCAGCAATTCATGGATAGGGATCGAATTCTATGATGTTCAAATTAATTTGCATTCATATCTGGTTCAAGAATTGAGTATGTGAAAATTCATATTCATTTGTAGTGTGTTGGCATTGTGGAAAACTAAATCAGGGAACCTGTTCATGACGGAACTACCTCTGCAGCATGAGATCATTTCTCCGGCAAGACACCGAAATCCATTATTTTCGAAAAATGTGTCCAATAGTTTGCAAATACCTTTTCTTACACTAGTCAAATGTTCAAGTTTCTAAATAAACCTCTTTAAAAATACATCTAACACCGGTTCGGTTGTAACTAACAGGGCAAATACATAACTAATTCTGTACAAAAAAATTCAGTGTCCTCAGCAACAAGCAGGGACCAACCTTTGTGGATACTATGTTTGCAGACACATGATCTCCATCTGCAAATCTGCTGATAGTTGTGAATCCTCAATGGCACACGTACAGAATATAAACCTATTGCTATCGAGAGAGAAAAGGAAATCGCTCCACTATACTATACTATATAATATAGGCAGGATCCTCAATGCTTGCTTGCTGGGGTCGGTCTATTCTACTCTCTCACACAAGATGGCGGTGGACACTCTCTCTCACTCTCACCGCTGGTCCCTGATCCGACCGGATCCAGTCCGCCGGTGGAAATGGTCGATGTGCAACATTGCTCCGGTCGCCAGCGTCGACGCAGAAAACCCACTGCCGGCATGTCCCGATCTGTGGTACCCACCATTCTCTCTAAGCAAGCTCCGGCGCAGTGGTGCCTTTGCCCCTTGCTCGCTGCCGCAGTATGGGCACATCCCGCCCGCTTCCGCCCTCCTGGTTACATCCCGACGACCCTCAGGTATATCTTCCTCTGGAACCGGCCTTGCTCTACCGCCCGTCTTCACACGTCCTGCATGTGGAACTTCTCTAGTTCTTTGCCTAAAATGTACTGTAGCTCGGCCGACATACTTTCCATGTTTCATAACCAATGCCACTATTATGGCAATCACACTTATTCAATATCCTTGTCAACATAGATGCTCAGCTCCATTTTAGTGGAACTGCACAAAATGATGGGATGGTGCATGTATCCAACTGGTACATGTCTTGACGGGCATCAACGAGCCGCGTGAAAATGGCTACCAACATGTCCACCATGGCTAGGAAATGAAAGCATGCTGGGACCTGACCGATCATTTTTTTATTTATTTGTACACCTTCTCACAACTTTGTCTTAGGTTGTGAAGTAAATATTGGGTCCGATATGTGAATCGTTGATATACATTAGCATGCATGTTAGTTTCCTTTGTATTTGATGGAATGTTGTAACAAGAAAACCTTCAAGGCAAGACACATGAAAGAAAAGCTGACAGCTTCGTAGCATTGTACTAGAATATTTTTATCTTGCTGAGAAATTATAGTTACTAGCACAATATATATAAACAAATGTTGAAAGGTCGATGGCATTGCGAGAAACCATTCTAGGAGCACAAAACTTCATTTCCTCGACATGTGGGACATCCAGCATCCGGGTCCACGTGCCATGCACCAAATTATGAGTGCACAACTGCAAGGAATACTATCAATGAGCCGTCAAATCTCAAAGCCACAACTTTCCAATAGTAAGTTGGACGCATGAACAACACATCATTGCACACATCGTAGAATCCTCTCATAATAATTTTCCAAGAAAAACACCACACGTGAAGATTGGACGGTACTGTTGTAGCAAGGCATATAACCCTTCTCTCAAACATCAAGTATGGCCGTATGGGGATGGTACCAGAAAATAATATTCTCTCCCTTCCAGTTTATGGGCCTCAATTGCAAATCTAAACCAAGCAATGAACTCGTAGTACTAGATAGTGAGTGTTTACTACTATACCATGTACGTACTAATTGCAACGCATGCATGTGTTAGCAGTACAATGACCACCTACGAATTTGATGGTATGATTTATGTAAGTTGCATGTCATATTATTGCTCTAACATGTGGTCAAAGTTAGCCTCAAAAACACATTTTAGACCCTATATGGATTGAGGGAGTACATGCATTGCTGAGTTTTCTCTTAATCCTTGCATGCCATATTTTTATTAAAGCTTGAAATGTGAACATGTGAATGGGAGGGACTACTACAACCGTTCCAAAAGAACTATAGTACTAATGGTATCATACTCCCTCCGTTCACCATTACATGCTCAGTACTTTTGTGAACTGCGAACTATGGTAGTAACAAATTTATTCCACCACTCAGCATCTATTATGGTCAGGGAGATTTCATATTGAGCCATATAGACTGGAAAGTAGGCACTTACTTGTATGTACTACTTTTGATGTGTCCCGTCAACTTGTAGAACGAGGAGAAGCTTGCTTAGTACTCCCTCTCCCCCGCCCACGGGCACGGTGGCTCACAGAGTCACAGGACTAGGAGAAGCTTGCTTACTACGCCTACGCCCGCTCCCTTGCCCACGCGCGCGGTGGCTCGCAGGATGAGTAGAAAATTTTACTACTCCCTTTGTTAGACGTATACTCCTCGTCCCTACCTTGGTTAGAGAGATTATCATATTGTTTGAAATATCTATCTTTTAGCAGATTTCAATATGAACTACTAGTACATACTCCAAATACTAATGTATATAGACGTATTTTATAGTGTAGATTCAGTCATTTTGCTCCGTATGTAGTCCATATCAAAATGGACGTAGTAGTACGCAATCTCCCTCGCCCCTCGCCCACGTGGTGGACGTAAATCAATTCATTCGGTGTCAGATAGCCAGAACCATATACTGTAGTACCATCATTGCTCAACTTCCCAAAGAGGCGAAGAGCCAAGCGCAAGGTTAATATTTTTTAGATGCCAAGCACAAGTTTTATAGGAGAACAAGTAGTAGTACTACTAGAAGTACGTACTATATGAGGAAGAAGGCAACAAGAATGTATGTTTTGTGTGACAGTCTCTTCTTACAGGACGTGCTAGACCTAGTGGACCTCATTATTGCAATTGGAGTATCATAGATGGCATGATTCAGAGTGGTGGGCAGCGGAAATAATATTCGGATCTGCTTAGTGTTAAACCCCATGAAGAAGTCCCATTGAAAGGAATAGCCATCCTCTACACGTGCTCATATGTAAAATGAGTAAATGAGAGAAAAAGAGAAAGAGACAAAGTAATAAAAAAATCATCAGCCTTAGAGCCAGCCCTATTGTATCAGTGAATGATATTTCTACGTCGTGATTGACATGGCTATATTATTAACCATGCCGCGGAGGTAGCAGCGGATTTTTCTTTATTTGAGGAGGTAGTAGTGGATGGATATTTAAGGAGGAGTGAAATGATGGCTGCTTCCTCAGTCAAACATAGGGCAAGGTGGGCCTCATGATTTGACAGCTCTTTAGTCATTATTACTGCCTATACTCTTTGCCCATATAATAACCGCGTGGTAGAGTAGTTGGCTATACTTTTAATAACCATGATTGAAGATAAGAGGTGCACGCACCCACACATGTAGTACTCTTTGCGTCTTCCCCAACCACACACGTGATACGGTGGAGCTCATTTCTATACGAAGAAGCAACCCACGTGATAATTTGACGCGTGTAGTAGTAGTTACTCACTTAATGGAGGGTCAGGAACCACACATGAATGGTGTCGCGTTATTTATAAATAAAGTTTTTTTCTTAAGTGGCACGTACACAATATAAATAGGTTCATATGGAGAGAAAAAGAAACCGCTCCACTATATACATAGCCAGGAGCCTACACAGTTGCTTGCTGGGGTTGCTCTCTTCACACTCTCTTGCGCAAAACGACTGTGGCCACATCTCTAGTCACACATCCGGGCGGATCATGTCCGTCGGGGGAAGGGGAGGATGTTTTGTGTAGATGCGGTCGCTGTCGGCGAGGGCGAAAACCCACTGTCAGTGCGTCCCGATCAGGGGTCCCCGTCATTCTCTCTCACAAAGCCGGCACGGTTGCCTTCGTCCCTTGCTCACTGCCGCGATGTGGGCAGATGCCACCTCCCGCCGCCCTCCTAGCTACATCCCGACATCCCTCAGGTACAACTTCCTTTACAGCTGGCTTGCACCACTGCCCCAGCTGCCCACATCGCTCCATGTGGATATTTCTCTACTTCTTTTCCCCGCACGTACCTCTACTGGCTTCTACTGTATTTGTGATGTGTTTATGGCTCATCAACTAGTGCCACTAGTCTTATTCTAATCTCACTTCTTCAATTTCTTTACCACAGGGATGCTCAGCTCGATTTTAGTGAAACTGCACAAAATGATCCGATGGTCAAAGGGTTGCAAACTTCATTCCTTCGGAAGGTTCAACCTCGCCAGGAAATTAAAGCCTGGTTAGGGTTTAGGGCTCAAGGCCTATGGACTGCATGGATCATAGTTTTCTTTAGTTGTCTCTGTTCCAAAATAAGTGTCTCAACTTTAGTACAACTTTGTACTAAAGTTGGCATAAAGTTGAGACACTTATTTTGGAACAAAGGGAGTACATATTGGCTATGATCTGTGAATCATTGAGATGCAATAGCATGCATGTTAGTCTCCTTTGTATTTGATGGAATGTTGCAACGGGGCAACCTTGGACACAAGATACATGAAACAGAAGCTGAAAGCTTCACAGCTTTGTACAATTTTATCTCGCTGAGAAATGACAGCTCTGTGTACTAAAGAGTTAGGTGTCGCACGGTGTCCAAAAATATGGTGATAGTGTGAGGTTGGCCATGTAATCACTGAGCTGCTGTGTTTTCCCTGCTTTCGCACTGCTCCGTTGTAAGAGTGGATAAAATTGTAAAGAGTGGAGACGCTCTACCTTCTTTCGCCGAAACGTGGGACATCCAGCATCCGGTGCACGTGTCATGCACCAAAGTAAAGTGTACAGTACAACAGAGACTCATGATGGTGGTGCCACCTCAGTAATAATGACCAATGAGCCGTCAAATCACATAGACCTGGCAATAAGTTCGATGAACAAAGCAACCATCACTCTTCGTTGAATCCGCTTTTCCCTTCAATGCAGATGCTAGTGAGAGGTCACGTCCGCTCTGCCCGGGCATGAATGCGGAACCGATTCTCTGGAGCGGTGCTGACCGTTTTGGGCGGGAAGCATGCGCAGGTGATGGAGGGGGTTTGTGTGGGCCAGGGTGGTCAGGAGCGGGCGTGGCAGCTGTCCTGACTAGACGCCCGGAAATGAGAGGATGAACCGACTCTCGCGGCTAAATCATAGTACTACACACCATCTCTCTGTAGGTTGATGTGTCGCTCTCTCTAACACACACACGCTGTTAAAAAACACACACACACATGTGCGCGCACACACACACGCACACACAGGTTCATATAATAGGAATATCATGGGAGTGGGAAACCACAGGAAGTGAGATAAATGGAGTACGTACAAGAAGAGAAGAGGTACACGCACGTCCATCGGAGACACAGTCGCTGCATCGCACTATAGCCCAACCGACCACAGCACGACGGCCGGATCTATGCCTCTCTCGTCTCGGCGCCGATGGTCAACAGCTATATCTGCGGCCGCGGGATTTGACGCACGCGGCTGCCGGATTTGGAGCATTCTGGCCGCCTGTGACTGCGCCTTGCCGTGGATTGTCCGGGTACCGGGTCGCACAACAATGGCAGTGCCTCCACGTCGCATGCAGGTACTGAATCCGCCTCTAGCCACTCGGATCTATCCTGTTGGCGGATCGCCCGCAAAGACACGTCCGGCCATCGTCCGGGCTCGGTCCTGGCCCAGCGCCTAGTCGGTTCACCGTTGCCACTCATAAAGTGCGATGGCTGCCCGCGACTGGTCGTACGCCGTGTTTCGACGACGCCAGAACATCCCGGATGGGTGTTCATGAAGTGCAAAAAATATAAGGTGCGTAGTACTTCTTTTGATTCGGCTCAGCTACCTTATTGGGCGCATGTTCGGCAGCTTATACTCAAACTTGTCTGTAGGATGGATGCAAGTTTTGGTTTTGGGAAGAAGAATACATGGATCTATTGATAGCACGAAATTTGGTAGATGCTCGTGCACTCCTTGCTAGAATATAGGCTAGAGATGAGACTAGAGATTATATTAGATGTGAAGCAACACCTAGTTCTTTAGAATCGAAGAAGAAAGAAGTGTGCAAGCTCGAGAAGCCACGGATCAACAATGAAGACATAGAGAAGATATTAATACAATTAGTGGGAGCAGTTATGGAAATTGGATATCTTTTAAAATGTCTAATTGTGGTTCTTGTTTTCTTTGGTCTGGCTCTCCTAGCAAAGAATTGGTGAATGTACTTCTCTGTATCAAAATGTCATTGATGAAATAAAGGAATGTGCTGGAAAATAAATGTGTGCATACGACCGATGGCCGTATTAATTACATTGGTTCTAAATTTTTGCCACTAGTTAATTATGTTGGCAAACATTGATAAAAAATACTCCGTAAAGAAATATAAAAGCGTTTTAGAACACATAAAAAAAGAAGCCAATAATATTTATTTTTTGTTGCATGTATTAGCAGTTTACTACTTCCTCCTTTCTGGTTTATTGGGCTCATCTCATTTTCTTCGTTTTACTACCATATTATACAATCTTATTATCACTTCTTTGCACCACATGTTCACATTCCAAGGTGCATTAAATTGATGCATGCAAGGATTAAAAGAAACCAACCAGTGCATGTAACCATTCCTACTCATTTAGTGGTCATCCATGAATGTATTGTAATTAATGCAGATTAAAGTTTGAGTAATTTTGTAAACTACGAGACGGAGTACATTTCTCCACTCATCATCTGCCTTGGTTGATGAGATTTCAAATTTAAGCCCTATAAACCGGAAAGGAGGGAGAATTTTTTTTTTCAAACTTTGATAAAAAAATATATGACATGGCGTAAAAACCTGGACGGAGGTAGTAGTACGAGATACGGTGGCACTCTGACTTAGGAAGAATACAAGTGTCCAAAATTATTGGAAGAGAGTAGAGTGTACATACAAAATAATTAAAATTGAATTTCTCAAAAATATTTAAAATTAGAGGATGGTGCAGCCCACCTTTCCGATATTTTGACCGTGTGTGGTTCAGTTGTTGTTCACTTAGGAGGGTCGTGTACCATACGTGAACGATAGTAAGTGCGACTGGGAGGCGTGGAGTGTTACTTGCGAGTTGACTCCTTCGAGCATTAAATTTTCTTCATGTTTTAGCATTGAACTAGGATTTTTCTTCACTTGTACGTTAAATAAAGAGTTCTGTTTTGTGCACAATTTAAAATGATTTTTATGGAGAGAAAAAGAGAACCACTCCAACAATACACGCTACAGCCTCATCGCTTGTTCTCTAGGGTTTGCTCTCTTCACACTCTCTCCACTATATATATGCACGCTCGAGCCTTAGCGCTTGTAGTTGCTCTCTTCACACTCTCTCACCCTCTCCAGATCTAAACAAGACTACATTGGCCTCTCTCTCTCTCTCTCTCTCTCCCCTCACTACTGGTCAAAGAGCCGGCAGGATCCCGTCGCGCCAGGGACGGGAAGGAGGCTTAACGCTGTCACCGTCGGCGAGGGAGGGAATCCACTGCCGGAGCCGCTGTTCTATTTCACCCAGCAGCGGCGTGGGAGGGCCTCCGACCCCTTCTTCCTCGCTGTCGTACATAGTGTGGGCAGATCGACCTCCGGCAGCCCATCGAGCCACACCTCGAGAACCTTAAGGTATAATTTACTTAATCCACAAGCATTGCTCTAGCTGCATGTTGATTTTTTTCGCTTCTGCACTCGAATATAGGTGTTGGATCAAACAGGAAAGTAGTGGGGAAAGTTGTATAGCATGAATCTAGGATGTGGTTCCAAGAGGAAAGGAAGGGGGAAACTAGTACAGACTGGCTATACAACACCTATGTTTGTCGAAAAGGGAAAATAATGATAAACGCAGTACAAACATCTGCAAGGAACTAATCTTTCTGTGGGTGCAGGATAAGGCTGTAGAGTTTGAGCAGGACTAGATTTGTTGCCCTCACATATGGAAAGTTGTCTAAAGAGAACAAAAACGGGACCAACACAAATATGCTCCTTGGTTGTTTGTTGCAACAGACTGTGTATCACCCCTGTATACATCGATAGATGCACATGGTGCTGGTGCATCCACTGCCCCATACAACTCTTTAGCTATTGTTAATCTAATAATGTCGCTGGAAAATTGAAGCAATGCCACAGTTAAAAGCCAATTACATGTTCAACAAATTTTATTATTAATATAATCTCTCTGTTAATATGAATCAATGCCACTGTTTGAGAAACGCTAATGTCTTGCTTCCTTTCCCATTTAGATAAGTTAGATGCTTCTTTTTGTGGGATTCTGTGTCATCCATTGCTATTAACCAGTAATTGTTTCCTTTGCACCTCTGTGTGAACAGGGTTATCTGCTTCACCTCATTGCTATTGCGACCTTTTGTTGCACTACATAAAACTCTTCTATTTTAAGAGTGTTTTATGCAGTTCAACTAAAATGTCACACCGAGAACGTTGCTTGATTGCTTGCTCTTAGTGGAACTGCACAAGAGGAGATCTGACTTCCTATCTGCGTTGGCAAATTTGTTTCAGATCTTCTTGTTGTGAGTTGTTTGAATTCTGCATCATGAGAGGTCAGTACTGGCCTTCATCCACATGATTGTGTAGTGTGCTTTCATATGTGGTGCTACTTATATGGTAATGTTGCTTGATTTTAGTGAACTGCACAAAAGGAGACCAGACTTCCAATCTATATGTGCACCATAATATCCTATTGAGGTAAGATAATGATATTTCACAACTGTTGGCTTGTATTTTGCTACTGTCATCAGAAAATTAATGTTGTTGTTTAGTGCTATACTTGTGCTCCCTAATTGTCATGCTAAATCTTACATTGAAGGTGAAGCTTGTGTGTTATTGAACCAAGTGTTGAAGGGGAAGAACAAGCGGAAGAAGAGCAAAAATCAAATCCCGGTGTTCTAGTGAAGCACTAGAACTGTGATGACACAAATAATGATATAGTTTTTCATCTTAGTTTATTGCTATGGTTGGAACGTGAAATTTTTTTGCCACTGTGATTTGATGCCACTCTTAATGTAATATGTAATTATCTCTACTTGTGCAAATAGGGATCTTGTTTGAAGATAACATATATTTTAGTGGAACTGCACAAGAAGATGTTGAAAGCATTAAACTAATCGAGGAGTATATAGTAAGCATGGCAACCATAGTAGATGATAACGGATGGTTCCCGAGAAGTGCTTCATCTGTATGTTCTACACAATAAGCCTCCTAACAAAGGTTGGTACCGGCCCACGGATTTCATCCATATGATTGAGCTTTGTCATCTGTATTGGAGTTGTGCTAATATTTAGCTACTGTCATGAGAAAGTGGTATTGTTTCACGTGTTAATCTAAGGCTGCTAATAAATTGAGGCACCGGTTTGCCACCGTTATAGCCACGGATAAAATGAAGTAATAATATAGTTCAAGTTGAGCTGTTGTCTTTGGTATCATATCATTTCCTATTGTTAATGAGAAAGTGGTATCTCTTTGTGACTATACATTTCATCAGTTATTCCCATTGTTAATGTATTGGTTGTTTTAAATATTTCCTTTTCTTTTTTCGTGCAAACAAGGATACTAGCATTTAGTTGTTGTCTTGTCTTCGCACAACAGGATCCTCCTCCTCCTAGTTCCGATTATGCCAGGATGAAGAAGCCAAGTCTCTCTTCTTATCAGAAGGGAGCAGTTGAAGGATGGTTACATTACTGCCTACAAGAACAAACTAACCTCAGCTCAGAAGGACTCACAGATCTCCATCTTTGTTGTTGTGATGGCCAATACAATGTTATTTTAGGATTCTTTCTGGTGAGTTCCATTTTTTTAAATGTGTTCTCTGCATGGATTATGTAGGTGCCTGTTTAAACTATAAATTCATAATACAGTTTGCTTTATACTAATCACTTTTTTTGTATTTATGCAATCAGGGATGCTCAACATGATTTCAATGGGAACTGCACAAAATGTTCTGATGGTTCGTGCCCTCCATTATACTTCATCATGCACAATACATCGAATGTTCTCAAATCATTCATTTCCACCTTAAGCCACAAAATTAGCTACAAGAAAGGAGGTGCTGATATGTTCAAGGCATTGCAACATATAAAGGCAAAGTCCTACAAGCTACGCGCGAAGTTGGTTGATTTTAGTGGAACTGCACAAAAAGAACAACTGGTTTATTTAGCACGAGGTGACATGTCAACGTGCAAACTAATGGCAAACCCCGCCCATCCCACAATCGTACGCATTTGATATTTTGGAATGGGAAAACCTTGTCAAAGCTTGCTAATTGATGTACGCAAAAAGACACGCATTTGATATTTTGGAATGGGACAACCTTGTCAAATATTGCTCATTGATGTTAACAAGAAGACATGCGTTTGATATTTTGGAATGGGACGCCCTTTGCCGTCAGCAGCATCGATCGATTTTTCTTTATTTGTGTCTTTAGTTGTGAAGTAAATATTGGCTCTGATGTGTGAATCATTGAGATGCATAATCATCAATTGTTATGAATGTTGTCTATGAATTGCCAAGCCTGTGAGTTTGATTGCAATGTACAGGCACGCTAAAAAGCTGCTCAAACTTTTTGTACATGTGAAACTGCTGCAAACGAGGTGATCACCGTGCGTCCTGAGAATAATGCTAGTATGTATTGTTTTACATGTTCATCTAATGCCACTAATATGAGAATTCAAACTAATCGGACTAAATTCATTAATACACATCCGGATTTCATATAAACATGCCAGATTTCATTACATTTCAGACATTCTTCAACTAAAAAGGTGTGCGCTGCAGGTATAATTAATTAACCTAATCTATGATCTCCGGCCCATTCCCCGTGTCCGGCTGAGCCCCAAGAACTGAAGCTTCTTCTCTAGCTTCGCCTCCAGAGCCACAAGAAGTAAAGTTGTTCGACTCCACGTCATCGTCAAGCAGCTAATCGGCCGTCGATGTTCAACCCACCAAGCTTGGCTTCAACCAGAGGGTAGGAGCGGTGGCCTTACTTGGACTCGAGCAGCGATGACCAACCGTCTTCTACTCTTCCTCGTTTTCTGTGTGGCACGACCACGTTGGCGGCGGGGCAGAGCCTCAACGGAGCCAGCGATGTCCTCTGCTTTGTTGCCGGCGGGGCGGCGCCTCAGCGGAGCGGGGGAAATCCTTCCCCTTGTTGCCAGCAGGACGGGGCCTTGGCGGAGCCGGTCATGCCCTCTGCCTCGTTGTTGGTGAGGCAGGGCCTCGGAGGAGCAGGGCCTCGCCGTAGCTGGCGAAGTCCTCCACCTCGGTACCGGTGGGGCGGGGCCGCGGCGAAGCCAGCATTGTCCTCCACCTCGTCGTCGGTCTCGCCAAACAGCGCCTCGCCCGCTTCATCGCTCTCTTTGTAGGCGACCACAACCTCCATCACCCGCATGCAGTACTGCCAGCGCGCGAGGCGGCTCTCGCGGGCGGAGTGGTACGACTCGAGCAGCGCCTCATGCTCCGCTCGCTCCGCGGCAATCTGCTCCTCTGCCTGCAGGTGCTCCTGGAGAACATGGTGGTTGTAGGCGGCGTCGGCCTGCGACTCCCGGAACTACTCCTGACGTGTCTGCCTCACCATGTCCATGTATTGGGCACGGGCCTCGCCGATGGTCATGGTGCAATGCACCGGCGAGGATGGCGCGGAGGAGGGGGTTGGCACCGGATCGTCGATGACCATGTTCTCCATTGGGACGTCGTCGTCCTTCGGCTGCCTGCCAGCCAGCTTGTCGGCAGTAATGGCTGCCATCTCCTTCTTCTGGTGTGACATCCGCTCATCCCGAAGAGCGCTGGAGCGCGAGGAAGACATGGTGGGCGTGGTGTGGAGAGGATAAAGGGAACGAAGGTGGATGACTGCAGCTATGGCCGACGTAGCAGTTTATATAGCAATGGTGAGCGGCAGAGGGACGAACGGGTGGCGCCGAAGTAGCCGCCTTGGCAACCGCGTATTAATGTGGGCGGCAGATGGACGGGCGGATGACACTTGTGTCATTTGAACGCGGAGCAGTCGCATACACCGGGAAGCGGCGTGGGTGGCGCTGACCATTTCGGGCAGAAAACACGCGCGAGCGAGGGAGGGGATCTGGGTGGGCCAGGGCGGTCAGACTCATGCTTGGCAACGGTCCGGTCCAGCAGCCGGACATGCTGGCTCGCCAGTGAGCTCACCGAGCTCAGTGATGACAACCAGACGATGGACGTGGGTTCTGACCAGGAGCCGGCGCCACCGCCCAAGCTGGTTCATGCCTAATGGCGGAAGAGCTACCAGCGCTGCCGGTCTCAGCGTTCCGGCAAGCACATGAAGAGCAGTGCTACAACCTCCGTCTCCTCAACGAGCGCCGGCTCGCAGAGGGATGAATCGCCGGCTAATAGGCGAATGTCAATGCCGTCATGGACATGCTGGCCGATGATCCTGGCTTCCTTGATGAGTAGCGGGCGCTGTATCAGACCATCTGTAGGGCCCGCAAGGCCCTCTCCGTCGACCTTCGAGTTGTTGCGCTCGCCGTGGCGCCACCGTATCGCATTGTCAACATGGTCAACAAACATGAGGAATCAGGAGATGACTTTCCATGGAGATGATGACAATAGGGACCCACCAGGGCCATAGTCGTACGTACGCAAATGCCTCCTTATTACGACTATAAAAAATTTGCTTCCTCTTGGTTTGTTGACATCACGGTCCCACACCATTGTCAACGTATATAGTCAATAAACGAGAGAATTGCACAAGGAGCAGCCGATAGCTGGGACCCAGCAACTCGAGCAGTATTTGTTTTTTTGAGGGGTGAGTAGATTTTTTTTGAGAGATGTTTCGGGCGGGAAGCGCACGCACCTGGGCGGGTTGTGGCCCATCTAGCCCATGCTATTGTTTTATGTTGACCAAATATCCAGCCGAGATATTAAATTTTCAAGGTGAAAATGGCTTACCCAGCTATACTTTTTTTGAGGAATACCCAACCCAGGCCAACTTGTTATTCTCCGCCCCGCTGGGCTGCAAATCTTTCCAAGGAGGGATGCAATAGGCTTGCCAAGAAAATGTGCTTTAAGAAATAATAAATGGGCTGTAATTAAAAAATGTGCTGTAAATATAAAAAAACAGACCGAACAGGTAAATAGTTTCAAAATTAGTTTTTATTTTATTTTTTAAATTTTAATTTCATTACTTGTTGCACGCAAAATTTTGTTAATTTTTTACCAAGTATATATTTATTTTGAAATTAGATTTAATCTGACTCCAGATAAAAAATAATTCGGATCCCATCAAAATGTGGCAAATTTGGTTGAAATTATAAACCGTTGTCCTGGCTGGAAAATGGGTTGTAATGTTAACAAATAGTAAATGGGCTGTAGTAAATTCCATTAGTATTAAGAAATGGGCTATATGCTCTCTGCCATGGATGTGATGCTCACTTGTGAGCCTACTAAGTTGACGCGTACGCAAGGCTTTTTCAACTTATAGTCGACACACAATTCTAGCAGCAGTGGTCGTTGGATGTCCATCCAATGGCTGTCGTGCTTCTTCAATCTCGGATATTCTTGCTTCAGCCGCTCAAACCACCGGCGGCGGTACCGCCTGCTACCGTCTCCTGTGTTCGGTTGTGCTGCCGCACAGGCCTCACCGGCCCACCCTACTCCCATCGCCGTCCAGGCCATTCCTCTACTCACCAACACCTCCTGTTATTCTATGGCGACGACAACCTCACACCGCAGCCGAACCAGTGAACCCTCGTACTCCCCTCTGTGTGGGTATCCGCTGGTGTGTCTTCGCCGGCTCTGGGTCGTTCCCTTCCTAGGCCTCGCCGTCGTCTACCGCATTGGTTTTCTCGGCGCGGCGTGGTCAACTTTGTCAACAAACGACAGCCATTGGAAGAGGGATGTACGTGGAGTGGCTGACAGCAGGGACCCACATGGTCCATGGCAGCACGCAAGCAAGTGCCTACTTATTATGCAAAAACAAATGATTTCTCCCCATAACAGGTTTGACCCACAAGCTACATCTTCCTCTCCCTGATAGCTGGGACCCACCAGCTACATCTTCGCATGTAAGGAAGTGCCACCTTATTATGCGCAAAAAAATGACCCCCCTGCTAGCTAGGATTGATGACCCACAAGTATAGGCGATCAATCGTAGTCCTTTCGATAAGTAAGAGTGTCGAACCCAACGAGGAGCAGAAGGAAATGACAAGTGGTTTTCAGCAAGGTATTTTCCGCAAGCACTGAAATAGTCGGTAACAAGTAGTTTGATAGCAAGATAATCTGTAACGAGCAATTAACGGTAACGGTAAATAAAGTGCAGCAAGGTAGCCCAATCCTTTTGAAAGTGCGTTATATCGACTAGAGGGGGGGTGAATATGCGATTTTTACAAATTTGTCACTGAGGAAATTCAACTTGAGGAATTTGCTAAGCGACGAAATACAAGCAGCGGAATAAGTCCTCAGGTGCATGCATGACAAGACAGTAGCATGGTCAACATGATGAAATGAAACATACATAGAGCACATGTAGCATGTAAACAGGATAAGTAGGCAGAAGACAAGATGACTGAAGAAATAGGATTGAGGAAATTGAGAAAGTCTTCAGTCAAAGTCTTCAAACAGTAACGATCAATTTTATCAACACATGAGCGAGGAAATGAAAGGGTTGAGGAAATAGAACCATTAGCTTGGTGAAGACAATGATTTGGTAGACCAGTTCCAACTGCTGTGACAGTTGTATGCCTGGTTGGAGCAGCTTGGTATTTAAACCAAAGGACACACAGTCCCAGGACACACGGTCCTTACTGTATTCTCCTTGAGCTAAGGTCACACAGACCTCGCCCAATCACTCATGGTAAGTCTTCAGGTGACTTCCAAACCTTCACAGACTTGGTCACTCGGCGATCCACAATTCCTCTTGGATGCTCTTGACCATGACGCCTAACCGTCTGGACGATGCATAGTCTTAAAAGGTAACAAGCATCGGTTCCACACAGGAACAATCTCTTCAGTGATGCTCAATCACTTTGGGTAGTAGGTGTTTGGGTTTTTGGTTTTTGCTCACTGATGATTTTCTCTCAAAGTCCTCGGAGGATGGGATGCTCTAAATGACAAGTGTCAGTTTCTCTCGGAGCAGCCAACCAACTAGTTATTGTAGGGGGCGGCTATTTATAGCCGCGGAGCAGCCCGACATGATAAGACATCAATGCCCTTCAATGATATGACCATTAGGTGGATAAGATATTTGGGACAGCTGGCGCGTAGCACAGCAACGGTTGGAAATTTGAGCTCTCAAATTCCTCAGGGCTATCATGTTCCTCACTTGTAGGCAATCCGCACTGGTGAATTCCTAACTCCTCAGTCAGAACAAATTCCTCAGAGAGCAGAAGATCTTCGTCTTTGTCACTGAAGAAATTGACTGAACTGTATGAGATTTCCAAAGGCTTCACTCGAAGGATTGGGTATGTGTAGGCTTTGAGATGAGCATCACTTGGAAATGTTTCCTTAGTTTTACCTCGACCCCGTTTAACAGTACGGTGTTTCCTATGACTCAAGAAAGAGAAAATGAAACTACGAAAACAAAAGTCTTCACGCTTCATAATCCTCACATCAATATCAATGTCTTCAAGGTCACACCAATTTCCTCATTTTCAAAGTCTTCAAGAAAACCATAATCTTCAAATGAGGACAATCATTTTTAGGGGTTGACATTCATCGGATTTATCAAACTCCTTAGAGACTTATATAACCTGTGTACACTCACAAACACATTAGTCCCTTAACCTATAAGTCTTCAATACACCAAAATCACTAAGGGGCACTAGATGCACTTACAATCTCCCCCTTTTTGGTGATTGATGACAAATAGGTTAAGTTTTCAACGGGGATAAGCATATGAAGTGTAAATACTGATATTGAGGAATTTGATTGCAAGATATAGAAGAACTCCCCCTGAAGATGTGCGTATTTTAGGAATTTGCTTTGAATGCAAATGCACTTTGTAGAATAAAATCATGGAGATCTCCCCCTATATCTTGTAATCCATACACGCATTTAACAGATGATATGAAGAATTTGAAATGCATGATGGAAAATGGTGTCTGACGAATTTTAGCATGCATGCATTAAGGTACTTGAGGAAATAAGCATGCAGAAAGCAGTTCAAAAGTATCAGACCACCATCGGACTTAAGTTTACAACTCAACCAACAAACCCTTCAGAAGAGCGAAAGTTGTAACTTAACGAAAAAAACAGCCCATATATAAGACCCGCTTGAAGACTAACTCAAATTTCTCCCCCTTTGTCATTGTATGACCAAAAGGGATGAAAAAATGAGGACTAACGCCCCTGAAGAATATCATCATGATGTTGATGGAGGAGCGCCAGCGTTGTCGAGGTCGTTCGTTGATGTAGGGCCTGCCGCAGTGTCGTCGAGATCTTCAGCTTCATCCGTCTCATGTGATGAAGAAAATGAACTGGTTACCAGCTGAGGAACTTTGACCTTCTTGAATTTCTTCGAAGGAGGATGAGCCCAGTCAAAGTTCTGCTGAAAGTCCATCTGCTTGAGATCTTCAGCACTGTAGAGATGAGAAAGTATGGCCCAAGTGCGATCGAAGATTTCATGCACATAGTAGTGATTCTTCTTCACAGTATTCTAAGTGGCAGTCATGTTCTAAAGAATTGAGCCAAATTGACGGTTGACCCACTTGTGATTGCGATTGACCTTCTGATGAAGACTTAGTAGAAGCTCACGATCCGTCATCACTCGTGGGGCAGTGGCTTGAGGATTTTGCTCATGGGCTCTGGCAGAATCTTGAGTAGCAGAGTCATCATTGGTTGAATAATATGTAGCCTTACGAAACTGACCATCCAGTGGACGAGTGCCTTCATTAATAACAACAACTTTGCCTTTTTCATCAACTAAAGAAATGGTCCTTTTGAGGCCTTCAATTGGAGGCAGAAAGCTAAGGTGATTCTGAAAATCTGCCTTGTAGTGAATTGAAGACCTGGTTCTGATAAATTTCATTATCCAAGGAGCACAGGGCTTCAATTCAAATGGCGACAGTGCAACATTTGCCAAAGTCCTCATGAAGAAATCGTGATAGTTAATGGGAATCCCATGTATGATGTTGAATAGCAGATTCTTCACGATGCCAACAACTTCTTCTTCTTCTTCTTCAGAGTTGTGGTTCTTGGAGCTTGCCCTGATCACAAAGGCTTCATCAGCACTCGCATGAGATGATTTGGAAGTTCAGATTCTTCATAGATCAGCCTTGCGCCTTCAGCAGGAGGACTGACAGGAACGACATGAAGGAATTCAGAGGCCGGGGCTTTATAGTGAGTGTTCTCAGTCATCCAGTCAAGCACCCATGAGTTGACATCAGCCACATTTCCAGTGAGGTGCAGTGTTGCATAGAATTGAAGAATTAGCTCTTCATTCCAATCACAGATATCAGCACAGAAATTCAGGAGCCCAGCTTCATGAAGAACATTCAGAACTGGTTGGGAGCAAGGAATGGACTCCATATCCACATGAGGAATTTGACGATGCTGAAACGCCTTGTCCTTGTCAAACAGAACAGCTGCATAAAAGTTCATCTGGCATGCTGTCCAAAACCTCTTGCGCCTTAGCCTGGCTGAGTCATACGGATTAGTGTCAGTGAAGAAATGATGATCATCAAAGAAATCATTAGCCTTGAATTTTGGCCTCTTTGCATGAGGATTTTGTGTCTTGGGCTGAAGATTTGCAGTTGACGGTCTCACAACCTCTTGAGTCACAACCTTTGGTGCTGCTGACTGAGGAATTGAAGCTTCAGGTTCTTCAGCAGCGGTTTGATTGTCCATTTCTTCAGCTGTAGCAGCTGGAATTTCTTCAGGTATCGAATGGAGAGAAGTTGGACGTCCTTCAGACCCTGTGAGTATTTCTTCAGTCTACACAGGGGACTGAGGAATTGGATGCAGAGGTGTGGCCATAGGTGAATTGGGGTGAAGATTTTCCCAATAGTCATCATTCAGCACCGGAGTAGTTGAGCCAATATCCACATCTTCTTCAATTTCCTCAACACCCGCCTCTTTAGCTGTGAACTCAGGCACAGGCGATGATACCAGTGGTGTGGAGACAACATCATCCACATTGATTTCTTCATCCAACTGCTCTGAGGAAGCAATAGAAGGACTCTCCTCATCACTATCATCTGCAATGACATATTCTTCATCAAAAGGAATGAGTTCCTTTGATGGCACTATAGATATCGGAACAGCATCAATTGGTTCTGTGAAAGAGCTCGTCAAAGTCCTCACTTTCTTGGGAGCTGAGGATTCTGCAGAGGTTGATGCTTTCCTCTTCCTTGCGGCTTCCTTTTCCGCAGCCTTCGTTTTCTTCACTTCTGATGCAGAAGGAAGAGTGATTTTCTTCACCTTTGAAGATTTTTGAGGAGGGGCAGATGAAGTTGGTGTAGTTTCTTCAGGCACGACTGATGCAGTCGTCCTGGCATTCTCAGTTTCTTCAGGAGCTGGAATTTCTTCAGCAGCCCTGGTAGCCTGATTTTCATCAGCTGCGCTTTCATTTTCTTCAGTTTGCAGAGCAGATGCTTCAGCCTGAGGAATTTGTTGTTGCGATGATGCTACAACGTCTGCCTTGAGGTTCTTGGCTATCTAGACAAATCTAACTTTAGCACCGAGCCAATCTGCTTGATATCTGTCAAATTCATCACTGAGATCTCTGATCTCCCTCTGAATAGTTACAAGTTCTTCAGGAGCCAGTGTAAGAACGTTGTTCCTCAGGAATCTCTCCTTCTTGTACTGGGCCTTCTCCACTTGTCTGGCCTTCTAAAACTTCCACCTTTCTTCGCCTATGAAGGCATTCAGCATATGACTTTGACCAGGAGTGAGGTTAAGGTCAGGAAGTGGAGTGTTGGGATCTTTGTGCCATAGATCAATGAAATCGAGGATGTTCCTCGGATCCATCATAAGAGGCACGGAGCTGCCTTTGACTCTTGCAGCCCTTTCCAGTCTATCCTGGATGATTTCAGTCAATTCTTCGTCATCGGCTTCATCATCGTCATCAGACGGAACATGGAATGCCACTTGCTTCTTGTGAGGACTTGGCCTCATTCCACGACCAGCAGTGGTCTTGACCCTCAGCAACGTTGGACCACTTTAAGATTGTGGTGGTGCTGCGGATGATGTAGAAGCCCCTGAGGCAATAGAAAAGCCTGCAGTCTGCTGACACGTTGCAAGGTGCACAGGTGTTGAGGACTTTGTGGCAGCAACTGAAGATTTTGAAGCAACTGAGGGGATTGGCACAGCCCTTGAAGAAGTTTGTGGAACCCTGGCTCAGAGAAACCGGAATGCCCCGTATTCCAGCCCAGAGATCTAGGTGAAGTCTTCTGGAATATGGCACTGCTTAGCATAGAACAAACCAACTCTCTATTACAACGTGAATACGAATACAAGGTCTCCAATATTACAATGAATAACATCGGCACGGCGATGCTACGCCAATCACAGTTGCTCTATGCAAGCAGCATAACAACTCGAGGCAGCGTAACAACTACTGGCAGCGGAACAACGAACGACGATGATGGACTCCAATACGCAGGGACTCTGGTTGGAACGTTTATCCTAGCTCGCGAACACGGGAACCACACCAAACAAGCAAGCAATCCAGGCACGACCTGCAAACTGGCATGACACGCCAGGTCAGTACATTGAATGTACTTGCAAGCTCACATTAACCAAAAGCAGTCAAGACAAACAACAGCATGGCATTAGCAGGTTAGATCAATCATGAGCATGATACTAACAGAACAACATGGCATGCACCAACTGAACATGATACAGCCAGAACAACATTAGCATGAGCATATGAACATGATGATACAACATGCAACAAGTTAACATTCTCACGCACCAACTTACTCTTGTTCGGCGGTTAACTCATAACCATCTCATGTATCATCTTACCAACATCGGTATCCACGATACCTCCGTGATCATCTCGCGATCACATAAAGATCAACCAACTTTGGTATCCATGATACCTCCGTGATCCTCTCTCGATCACAACCAAACTCTTTCCCATCATCTAACCGGGGTTATTATTAATCAAGTTATTATTATAGTTGGCTCATAGTGTGACCGACTACGAACTGGGCCCATATCCGCGGGCACGGCTATCGATAGATTTAAACACACACTCTGCAGAGGTTAGTACACTGTACCCACACCACGGAACCCATGGCCTCGCACTCCCATTCGGGTGGACCAACGACGTTCCGACAAAACCGATCTACTGCTATGACACTCTCGCGGCCACTCCGACCAACTCCCCTTTGGGCTAAGTCCTGGGTGGCCCCGATGTCAACCCGTGACATCCAACGGCCACCTCGTGGCAAAACAATAAACGGTCCCAAACGGGGACAAGTGCGCATAACCAAACTCGGGCTCACAAGGCTTATGTCCGCCTACCTGATCAGGGTAGTGCACGCCCATAACCTTCCCTCTTTGGAGGCACCGGCGAGAGGCATGACAATAGACCGCATTAGGGCCTTCCCATAAAAGGCAAATGTGGTTGCACTGGTCAGTTAGATTTGGTGGCACCATGACTTAGCCAACGGTTGTTCAAGTTCATTATTATCCGATTAAACTTGAATGCAATGAGCTGAGCCATATTAAAATACATTATGCAACTACAATGCATGAGCATGATATCAACATAAGCATGGAGGTGCAACATAATCATCGAGCATAACCACAATGAAGCAGTAAACCATATGAGCATGGCATACCGACAAGCATAAGCATAACATTACACATGAGCATAGCATGACTAGTAGCATCATAAATAAATACCATGAAAGAAAATAGCAAGAACACTACCAAGTAATCATGTAACCAACTAGATGCAAAGGAACATGCATAACAACGGTACTTTGATGGACCACAAGCATGCATCAGGAAGAACACCACTGCTACCAGCATGTACTACTACTACCAAGCACAACATGAGAAAATAATACTAGCAAGTAGCACAAGATAACAAGATGCATCGGAACATAGCATGAAGGTGAACATGAAACCACGAGCATAACCGAAACAACGACAGTAGTAGCAAACAAGCAGTCAGATAACGGGCAAACTTTTATTAAATATTCAAGTAGAAACCATGGCTACTGCATGGCTATCTTGCAAGTGGCTGTTGTGGCTTGCCTGGGAGTGACGGAGACTCCGGGAAGAAGTGCGGTGAAGCCGCGGAACAAAACGCCAGACGGTTTTCTCTCGGAGGGGGCTGATTAGAAACAAGGGCAAAATGGTCATTTTCACTATGATACCACCTAGTGAAAATGTTACCAACAGAAAGATCTTGACGAGACGAAGAAGTGAGCGTTGGTTTCACCTCAATCGGAGTTACGGTTGCGGAGTTATGAGGTGATGAAGATCAGGGACTAATCTGTAATAAAGACTACTACAAACAAGTCCCTGGGAGGAAAAACTGAAAGCGCCTTTGGGCAGATTACGTTTTCTGAAAAGGAAAGCGTATTTTAGGCCGCAGAAGAAAGGAATACTCTTTCAGACAGAGAAAATGTACTTTAGGCAAAAGAAGAAGGAAATACGCTTTCGGAGAAATGAAAGCGTAATTTGAGAAACCCGTCTCCACTTACGTGACGTCGCGGTGGCGGGGCCCGGCTTATGCAGCTGACAGGGGGGTCCCACCTTATCCTTCTCTCTCTTCCTTCTGTCTTCTTCTTCCTCCCGTGCTTGGTCACGATAGAGAGCAGAGGAGGAGGGCAGGGGCGCTGCCGGCACTCGCCCCGCCGCCTCCGGCCATCTCTGGCCGGGGCGAGCGCACCGGCGGGATCGGGGGACCGTGCCGCCTCCATCCCCAGGCAGAGGGAGCGCCGGGAAGGAGCGGAGGGGTGGCGACGAGAGGCGACAGAGAAGAACAGAGGAGCTTTGGGCAGTGGCGGTTATCGGCGATGCGGGCCACTCCGGCGAGGGGAGAGGGGGTGGGGCGGCTCGCGGAGGTGAGGGGAGGATTGTGGTGGCGATGGAAGAGAGGGAGGAGCTCTGGATGGCCGGGATGACGAGGTGGCCGAGAGGCAGAGGCGACGGCCAAACGTGGAGACCGCGGCCAGAGGGGCTCTGGCGTTGAGTGGGTGGGGTGGGGAGATGCACCAGAGAGAGAGGAAGACATTGGTGGTGGTGGAACGGCGATGAAGTGGATAGGACGGCTGGAAGCAAGACGAACTCTGGCGATGGCCACGGTGGTCCGAAAAAAGAACGGCGAGATTGCGCGACTCCGATGATCAAATGAGGCGAGGGAGGAGTGGGTGAGCTGCAGAACACCTCGGGGCACCCTTATATAGGCGTGGGGGAAGTCTCTGGAGCTCACGAGCGAGCTCGAGCTCTGCTCTAATGGAGGACAGGGGCTGGATGCGACACGGGCATGGCGTTTGCGGCGCATTTATGGTGAACCAGGACGAAGCAGAGGCACAGGGTGATGCAGTCGAGCACGGGGGAGCTACTAGACATGGATGGGAGTCGAGACGGTGAGGGAGGGGACGAGAACTGTGGCCAGAACGAGCCAGAGCTGGCAATTAGTCATGACGCAAGCGTGATCACCACGGGCACGGGTGCAAGCGGCGTGTTCTGGCCGGGCCGACCATGTCTGGCGTGTAGTCCCTCCAAGGTTGGTTCCAACTAAGGTAGTGAATCGATCAGAGGCACTGTGGTTAGGTGGTAATGATCCTCTGAAGTTTGTTGTTGCTAACTTAATCAGGTCACTGTGATCCACAGGGAGATGCCAAGGGCTAAACATGATGTCTGGGGTGTTTAGGCTAGGAAGGACTATGATCCTGTGAAGTTAGAGGGGAAATGGACCAAGATTTAACATGGTTGCTTAACAACTACATAATCTGGTCCAGAATACAGATTTGGATGATGCACTCACATGGGTGCATGAAATGAGCTGAAAATGGGCATGGCCCAATGATTTGAAGATATGAAGATGCTCAAAAAGTTTCATGCCATTTGGATTAGCCAAACTAGCACTTGCTTCATATAGCATCTCTCTAGACAGAAACTTGGGAAAATTGCACAGCACAAATGGATTAATGAAATGGGCCAAAACTTGGTGGAGAGAGTTGATATGGATAGGAGAATGTCCTGGTAAATTTTCAGCTTAAATGAAGCAATATAAAATATGGTTTCTTCACAAACTGAAAATCTAACCAGAAAACAAGATTTGGAGCTGGGCTCACATAGATGAGTTACATGAGTTCAAATTTGGTGGAGAGTCATGATTTGATCAAATGAAGGACCTTGCAAAATTTCAACTCATTTGGATATGCCTAGCTTGTACTTCCTTCACACAGGCTTCCCTCAGACAGGAACTTTGAAAAATTGCTCACGAATATTTACTAGGCGAATTGAGTTAAATTTTGGCAGGAGGCAATGATAGGATAGGAAAAGGTGTCCAAAATTTTTTGGATCAATCAAGCAAAGCTAATGACACTTCCTTCTCAAAAAGCCACTTAGGGCAAAATTAGAAAAGTAATATTTGTGAATTATCTTTGATGATGCCATGGAAGGATTTTGACATATTTGAGGAAGATATGACCCAAACAATTTATGAGAATTATTTGGGAATTTTGGGACTGATAGAAATATAGGTTGCTTCACAACCTAGGGTTAAAAAGAATTATTCCTTTAATAGAAAAGGAATATTCCTAAGAAAATGAATATTGGAATTGGGTCAAGGATGAAAATGACATGATCTTGGGATGATGATGAGGATGACAAGCCACTATAAAACCTAGGAAGGCATGATCTTCCCAAGTTTTAGTACCACATAGCCACAGAAAAAGCAATTAAATCAATAGATCCAAGAAAATCAAAGGAAAAAGAAAAGGGCAAAATCCAGGGTGTTACAAAGTTGCTTGAGGATTTTGCCCTAAGGACTTTGCCATTGAAGAACTTGGCCGTGAGGGCATTGAGCTTGAAGATTTCTTCACAGCAGACTTCTTCAGCATGGCCTTCTTTGGTGCAGTTGTGCTAGCAGAGGTCTCAGCAGCAGTAGCAGCAGCTTGAGAATCCTCATTGAATTTCTTCGCTGCTTCTTTAGCAACTTTTGAAAGCTTGGCTTGGCGCTTGGCCCATTCCTTTGGAAAGTCCTCACCTCGCCTGACGCAGGTGGGATCAGCTACTTGGCCAGCAGCCAAAGGAGGTCTTGGACATGGAGGGTTTACGGCGAATTTCTTCATGTACTTTGGAGTTACATAACGGTATTCCTTCCATTCCTTAGCCCATCTCCTCTCAATCCTCTGTATGCGCACTTTGCGCTGATTCTTGTTTTCCTTCCCATGAATAGCTTCATCTGGTGTGCAATATTCATCATATATGTCGTCAGGGATTTCAAATGTTGTGTTTGTCTCAGGCCTCTTGCCTCCCTTCTGAGGTCTCTTCCCATCTGCCATTTTCCTCACTTGAGGACTTTGAAGTTTGGATGTTTCTGAGGAAGTATGCAAATTTTCTTCGAGAAATCCTGCAAATGAGTTAAGTTGATGAGAACCTAGTGATTCAGCAGCAGACATTTGTACCTGTGAACAGAGTATAGGTGCGAAGAATTTGGAGAGGTCATACGCGTTCTCAATTTTTTTTCAAAAGTATCAAGTTTGAGGAATTTGACTATAGGTGTCTTGAAGAATTTCACTAAGCGTTCTTGACCTAGGTTCCAGAGTTGTATAGATTAGAAAATCCACACAATTGAGGAATCTTGAAGAAAAACATAGCTTAGAGAAACAAATCAAGGAACATAAGCATTCCGGTGTTTTATGGAGTGGGAAGTTGAAGAATAAACACCTTTTCAGGATTTAGTGAAAATCATAAGAATTAAGGTAGGGCAGTAAAATTAGATTTTAATTACCCTTAACGAAGAACACGATGAACTGGGAGTGGAGATGGAGAAGTTCGTCAGTTCAGATCTCCCACACCCTAACTTGGCGGAGGGAGACAGCTACGGCGACGGTGGAGTGAAGATTTCCGCGGCCGGCGCGAGTACGACGGCGACGAGGTCGAGGCAGTGAAGCTCTTCCTCAACGGCGACGATGGAGTGTAGCGGCGGTGCTAGGTCTGAGAGCTCGAGCGAGGAGAGTAGCATTCGAGCGGAGTAAATGAGGTTGGAGGAGGGCAAGGGGTATTTATAACCGCTGTGAAAAACTGCTCGCCTGAAGATTTTGGACGAAGATGCCTCTGACCCTTACTATCCTATCGACATGTGTCACCCATGTACTGAGAGGTGGAGATCGTGGGGGATCGTGGGTGAGTAGTTTAATCCATCATGGGAAGCGGAACGGTTTGAGCGGCAACAGCCGAAAATTCAGATATGAATTTTTTTTAATGTTTCGTTCGCAAATTCTTCTGATGTCAAGGACACAGTGAAGATTTTGAACAGGTTTCAAATCGAACGCACATGAAGAATTTGTGAACAGATTGGGTTGAGTTTAGCATAGAGGGGGAACGGGTCCGATCACATTCACTTAGAAGAAAATCAACTTGAAGAATTAGCAATAAGTGAATGCTGTTGAGGACATTGAAAACTCAAAATATATATATATATATATATATATATATATATATATATATATATATATATATATAGGGCTGGACTATTCTGTTACTAGTAAAAGAATAATATTCTGTTACCCCCCGGCCCTATAACGGCGCGACGCGCCTACACTGTCCCCGACCCAGCCTGAACCCAACCCACCTCCTTCCGCAGGAGGCAGCCATCATGGGCGAGCGAGCGACGGCGTCAGCCGGAGCGAGGGAACCCGCGGCGCCGTGACTGGCTGCCGACGGATCCACCACCGCCATCTCCTTCCTCGCTGGCAAAGCAACGACGGGGCCATGATCCCCGCCTCCTCCCTCCCTCCCTCGCCGGGGCTCCTTCGCCGGGGCCGTGATCCTCGCCTCCCGCCTACCCCCTTGCCGGAGTTCCTTCGCCGGGGCCGTGATCCTCGCCTCCCGCCTCCCCCCCTCGCCGGAGCTCCTTCGACGGTGCCGTGATCCCCGCCTCCCGCCTCCCCGTCGTCGGAGCTCCTTCGACCGATCCGTGATCTACGCCACCAGCCGCTGCCTCCCTGGACCTCGTCTCCGGAGCTCCACCACAAGCAGGAGCGCTGTCGTCTCCCCAAGCTCCTTGCCTGCATCAATGGTGCCGCCTTCCAAGATTATGCCAGTACGCCGCCAACGAGAGGAAGAAGAAGACGTCAGATCCAAGAACATGCCACTGCAGGTGATGTCTGCTTCCCACACTAATTTTCCTCCAAGTTGAAACTGCCTGATTGCTACTGAAGCACAAACGATCAGTTCAAAAAAATGTTTTCAGATCTGGGTTTGCCTGAAGAAAAATATCACGTTTGTGTCAGTTCATCAGTTCATTAGTCCTGCTATGCAAAAGATTCGATTTAAAAATTGCACACACTATGCTCTGCCTACATGTTGCACTATTATAATGTGTGCTGCATCAGTGACACATGTTCCTATGATGCAGAAGCTGATAGTACATTGCAAATGCTTGCATCAGTTCATTACACCCCTGCCACTTCATGCACAATTTGGATGTCGAGGTTACTGTCAGTACCTCTAATATGTTAGCTTCAGTTCAATTCAAAAAACATAAACTTATGCATCAGTCCAAGTAGCTACTACGCTTTATATAAGGTTCAGCTACCACTGCATGTTGTATGTTGTTATTTCTAATAGTACATGTCGTGTAGTTGCGTCAGTTCGAACGAGTAAAAGACTGTTGTTAAAAAAAATATACACTTGGTGCACAGTAAGTTCAATGATACAGAAACTAGGAGTACTTCTAATGTAGATGCATAAGTTCTAGATGAAAAAAAGAGAAGACATGCATCAGTTATATATATATGCATACTGTTCCGAAGTTCAATGTTCAGTTTACAAGCAGTGCACCAAATGTTTATGCATCAGTTTTAGGGAAAAAGATAAAAAACTGTGCATAACAGATGCATCAGTACTAAATCAGTACATCAGTATATCAGTGCTGAACATGTCCATTCATCAGTTCGACTGAAACTACATCAGATACAAAATACACAACAAAGTTTAATAACGCCTAGAGATGCAAGTTCAACTTTGTATGTTACCTTCAGTGCATGACATGTTACCCATATCATGTATGTGAGAAAATGCAGAAAAGATTAATCCCAAAACTGTTGAATGTCATTGCAGAAACATGCAAGGCGGCACACGCAGGGAGGGTATGATGAGCCAAGCAGATATGAGGCACCGCCTGGTTGGGTCACAGCAGAAAGAGCACCTGGATACTTCAACAATACAGGCAGATTTCAAGCTACAACAGAATCATCAGAAGCATAGACTGGTTCTTCTATGCAGCAAAGACCGATATCTGGGAATACAAGCTTTGCCACTGTTGGGGTGCAACAAGGTCAACAATGTCCCCAACAACAAATATTTTCCTTCCCTAGCGCATGCAGAAAGGCAAGGACACACAGGCTTCCACCAGTCGCTCCATCAGCATCAATCATCCGTGCTACAAAAGCAGTTGCGACGGGAAGACCAGGCCAAAGAGACAGGAATGTTTGCCACTCTAGCAGGGTGCAAAGTAGAAGATATGAGGCATATAGACAGGAGCAACCTCACAACGAATCTGAGGGAAGGCGGCCGTACAATGAGAGACGGAGAGCTTCATCAACATTGCTCCCTCCAAGAGATGCATTGCTGCATGTGCCGAGGGTGACGCCACCCGCGCACATAAACCAAGGTGAACAGCAAACACCGGAGGCAGCACAGAGCTATACACATGTAAGTATCCATTCATAAAAAACATACAAGCACAGTCCATACCCTAGTACTATGACCACCCCATCTAATATTTTCATCACTCTATTTTTGTTTGCTCACTGTTGTGTGCAGCCACCTAACATTGAAGCTTACGTTCTGCCAAGGCTAGAGATGCGCTTTGAAAATTTCAAAGAAGCAAAGAACTTCTACAATGTCTATGCAAAGCACGCGTGTTTTGCTGTCAGGGAAGGCTCCAAGGAAACACCAGAGTCTACCTTTATTGCACGTGCTATGGAGTTTATGAATCGAAGGTGTCAGAAGCAAATAGACAGCGGAACAAGACCACAGCCAGGACTAACTGCAGGGCTAAAGTGAGGCTGAAGAGGGAAAAGGATGGAACACTTGTCGTAAAAGACATAGTCTGGGAACACAACCACAGGCTACAGCTCTCCCCCCAAATGCTTGTCTTCTTGCACTCCCACAAAAACTTCGACAAAACAATCTTGGAGTTCGTCAAGTACCTACAGTTCAAAGGCATTGAACACGCGCAAATCATGAGCATACTGGGCGGCGATGACCCCGGTAGCTACTTCCTCGAAATGAATGCCAAAGACCTGATTAACATGTAAGTACAAACTTGTTCTCCTCCCAGAAACCCCCTCCGTCTTTTTTCCTCTATCAGTACAAACATATTACGCAACGCATGACCTGATGCCAGTTCAACATGCATTTTTGAATGACTGTTCACTTTTAATATGCAGCAAAGCAAAGAATTCAAGGATGGATGATGTGGACGATGTCCTAAAGACTGTCAACTTCTTTAGGGAGATGAAAGCGATAAACAAGGAATTCTTTTGTGACATACAACTTGATGTGTCCGACAGAGTGAAGAACATATTCTGGGCGAACGCAAGCTGCCGAGTGGCATATCAAGACTTTGGTGACTGCGTAACGTTTGACACCACATATAAGACCAACAAGTACCATATGCCACTTGGGGTGTTTGTGGGTACTAACAACCACTTACAGACTACATTCTTTGCTTTTGCCCTGATAAGAGATGAGGATGCAGATTCATTCAGATGGCTCTTCAAAACATTTTTAAGGTGCATGAGAGGGAAGACTACATGCATCCTCACAGGTACAACCGCCAACCCCCCCCCCCCCAAAAGGAAAATAACACAGTAAAATTGTTGTGTCAGTTCTAATTGTATATATGCACTACCATCTGCTGACCACTCCACGTCTCTTTTCTCATTAGCAGACCAGTGCCCGGCAATGGCTTTGGCGATCCCAGATGCTTTCAGGGGCACTGTACACAAGTGCCGCTGGCACATTATGAAGAAGTACAGGGAACACCTCGCATACCTGTACAACCTCCACGAAGACTTTAAGGAAGAATTCACAGCAATACTCAACTGGCCCATTATGCCAACTGAGTTTGAGGCAGCCTGGAAAGCACTCATGGATAAGTACAACCTCCATGATGATGCCAAGATGGTGGCAATGTGGAACAAGCGCGAGAAATGGATATCAGCTTACTTCAAAGAAATTTTCTGTGCCAAAATGACGTCCACACAAAGGAGTGAGAGCATGAACTATGTGCTCAAGAAGAACTTCGTAAGTGAGAGACAAAACCTGCACCGGTTTGTCAGCCAGGTAAACTCCTGCGTCAAAACCAGGAGGCAGACAAAGAACCAGGATACAATGGGTAACCGGGTATAGCTCTAACAACTGTCGTAAGACAAAAAAATGTGCTTACTAAAGTAAATCTTTCTTAGTTAGAAAAGTTTTTGCTGCGAGAAAACTAATAATTTGTACATCACTCTTGCCTGCGCAGAAGGAACAAAACACGCTGACCTTCTATGGGTTTGACACTCAGATGGCAAAGCTTTACTCATGAGCTATGTACAGCGAGATCAGAAAAAGGCTAAAACTGAGCACCCTCTTCACGGTGACAGAGACGGAAGAGCCCACAAAGTACCTTGTGTGCTACAACAAACCGCAAAAACTGTTTGCGTGGTATCAGCACGCGTTCCAGGTGGTTGCAGACCCCGTGGGAGAAATATTTGACTGCGAGTGCAAGCTGTGGGACCACACAGGTGAGGACTAAAAAAAGATGTTACATACTGTAGTACTTATTTTTGCAAAGTTTTTGTTCGAATGAAATGACAGAAAACATGCACCTCTTCCAAAAAAAAAGGTATTTTCTGCCTGCATGTCCTGTGCATGATGCAGACAATTAAGGCTGACAGTGTTCCAGAGAAATACATCCTCAGGAGATACACCAAACGCCCAAACATCCAGCCAACATTCAACAGAAATGACCATAGGACAGTAGCGTCAAACAAGGCCTCCCAATACTGCATTGAAAGTGCACTGCTGCAGCTGAACATGTGAGTGCACAGAAAAAGCTTGAGAAGCCAAGACCAAATGGCGAGGTCACGAGTCGTGATGGAAAGACTTGAACAAGAACTCGACGCCATGCATTCTGCTGAAAACGGAGATGTCGCGGACAACGAAGCCATTGAGCAGGATATCGCTAAAATCTTATCCGAGATGAACCATCTGGGAGCTATTGACCCATACGACAATGAGGAAGAGGAGCAACAGCAACCAGAGCTTGCCCATGTGCACACTCAAGAGCAGCAACATGCTCATGTGCAAGATCATGAGCTTGACGGTGCTGTAGGCGAACGACATGACAACAGGACATCCTACCAGCAGCACCAGGAAAGGGTAATTAAACCACCCATATTCTCAAACACAAAGGGGAGGAAGAGTAAGACGCAAGCAGCGAAAGCAGCAAAAGCAGCTGCCAAAAAGCCGCCATGCCCCATCAGACGCGTGGAATTCGGCCCGGACGGCAAACCTCTCGGGATAAGGGCATGCGGATTCTGCAACATGGTGACCAATCATAATTACCGCACATGCCCACATCGCACAGATGCCACTGTCAACAAGCAAAAGCTGCGGAAGTAGATTGGAGCCGCCCAGGTTTCTACCAATGGAGACGACACACGTAACAGCTACACTTGCAGCAAGTGTGGGGGGACTGACGGACATAATGCCCGCACATGCAAAGTGGGCAAGGAGGTCAGTGGCGCTCAACAGAAATAGGGCAAGGTCAAGAGTTCCAAGAAATCAAAAGAAGAGGATGAAGAAGAAGAGTTTGACGAGAATGATGACCAATCAGACGAAGACAATGAAGATGACAGTATTGGGGACGAGGAAACTGAAAATGACAATGAAGCTGCCAAGGCTCAAGCAGGAAAGGGCGCCAACAAGGGACAACATTCGGGGCCAGTTAGAAGGAGCTCAAGACTGAAGAATCCATATTGGTTATGCTGCTGCATCAACTAAAAAATAAGCTTGTACTCTCGGTTGCCTCAGTACACAATGAGGAATCATATCAGAAACACTGTCGTTACCAAAACTTATTTAGCTTTATCATCGATTTCACGATTAGTACTATATTTAAGATATAATTTGTGATTTGTGCCCGCTGGACCATTGACATTATTATGTAAACCATTTGATAAACCTTTTGAATGCAGTCACAAATATATTTGAAAAAATTCATCTGGATTTATGTAACGTCAACACTACTGTCGACCAGTAACTCAGCAAAAATTTGTTAAAGAAAATTTAAACTCTTATAGTACATCAGTACTGATAATTCTTGCTTGTCAGTTCAAGGCAGAGTAACCAAACACACCCGTACTGATAATTCTCAAAAAACATCATTTCAAAACAAGCTATGACTGGTTCTGCCAGTCCTAGTTCAGAAAGTCCATCAGTACATAAAAATAATTACCTCAAGCAAACAGAAAAAATTGAAAGTGCAAATATAATAAACCTGTACTGATGAAAAACTAATTTATCTGTAAAAAATACTTTCAAAGATAATGTTGATATAAACAATCCTTTCAAAAAACAAAAATTGTTTTAAAAGATTAGCATGACACACATAGTCTGAACTTGTATTTGGTAAGTTCAATTACACTTCAATCACCAGTCCAAGTACCCACAGTAGAGGAGTACAAAGCGCCATCATCACCGACCCTGACATGTGCAAGTGGGATAAGCAGCTGATAAGTACAGCTTGACAAGACGGATTAGTGCGAGTAAAAAACCCTGAGTATAAGACTTCAGTGTAAAAACAAGACTTAACCTCCACACTGAAAAACATCACAAAGTACACATCACTTAAACTGTACAAAATGCCATCATCACCGACCCTGAGACGTGCAAGTGGGATAAGCAGCTGATAAGTATAGCTTGACAAGATGGATCAGTCCGAGAGTAAAAAACCCTGGCAAACAAATTGGCTTGGACGGTTCGTTCTTCCAGGCCACCGCCCGCGCCACCCACTGGGCGGTTGCCACGACGGACCGCAACTGCGCCCCACGACCACTACCCCCACGTCCCCGACGAACCGCCTCCCACACTTCCCCGTCCACACCCTCGAAATAACCCATTGTCTTCCATCTCTGCCTCATTCCATTCCGAGAACCACCGTTGCCGCATCCATCTACACTACAAACAACCCAGAAACATCTCTCTTCCAAGCCCACAGTCGCCGGAGGATGGCAATGGCGGAGGAACCGCCTGCCAAGCATCATCATGCCGAGACGTCCGACCAGAGCAGCAACCTCGACGACGTTCACGTCCTCGGAGAGAAGTGCGAGTACACCCGAACCCTCACAGGGGTTGAGCTCCATGGCAAGGAGACGCTAGAGATCGTCTGCACCAGCGAAGCAGACAAGGCCGACGAGATGATGGGCAGGCTCGGGATGAAGGGCGGCGGCTTGTATCCTAGCTTCATCGGAGTTGATGTGGAGTACACCAGGGAAGATGAACCTCCACAGATGGCAGCAGTCCTCCAGTTGTGCGTGGAGGAACTCTGCTTGGTGTACCACATCGCAGCGGCCACAAAATTGTAATCCATACTACTCTTCATTCATCTATTCTATTAGTACTACTCCCTAAAAATTTCATTAAACTTGTTTCCCAACTAGATGAACTACTGTAGTTTGTGAAGTGGATGCACGAGTACATGTTTCTCAAGTAGATGCACTATAATATATTTTGAAATTGATGCACTGGATTAGCATCTGAAAATGTTTCACCATATTAATTTCTGAACTTACTGTACTAGCATAGTTTCTGATCTTGATGCACAAGTGTAGTTTATAGACTTGATGTATTAAAAACTGTTTCCAAACTTCATGTACAAAAGTAGTTTCTGAACCTGGTCAGATGTTATTTTCAGCAGCAAAAAACAAAGTAAGAACTTGGTAAAGCACTGGTATAGGTCTTTTATTCAACAAAAAGAAAACTAAACTTTAAGTAAGCAGCACATAGATCATTGATTCTGGCTATAGGTTCTTGAACTTGGTGAAGCATTTGGTGAAGCACTGAAGATACCAAAAAAAAATAACATGGTGCACTTGAATTTAATTTCAGAACTTTGTGTACTAGTTTCTGAACTACATTCATCCATGACTTATACTATATAAGCATCTACCTCATGGATTCATCACATGTAAACCAAAAATCAGAAGAATTAAATCTTCAAAAAAGTACACTAATCTTCAATATGTGTCTCCACCTTGCAGGCCCAAGCGCCTCAAAGAGTTCCTGCAGGAGCAGAATTTGTACAACTTTTTCGGTTTCAGCATTAAAGGTGACAAAGAGAAGCTGGAGAAGTCTGGTTTGGAGATCAACCCAAGAACTTCATCGACATTCAGTGGAACTGGAGAGTTCCAGGCTCCGGAAAAGAGTCCGACTCCTTGGCTGATGTTGCAGCCAGCCTCATCCACCCATTCTACAAAGGCATGAAGAAAAAGATCGACAAGCAGGAAGACCACAAACTGTGGGGGATCAGCCCGCTGCCAGAGAAGCTCATCGAGTACGCAGGAATAGATGCGTACGCCACGTACAAGTCATTGAAGATAATCAACACCGTCAAAACAGGTCTGCAAATTATGGAAGCGCAGAAAGCGGATCCCTACTACCACTGCCACTACACGGGATGAAGAAACATCAAAGTCTGCCTTCGTGTTGCTTGCACTTGTGCCTGTCCTTTATCTTGTTGTTTCAAATTTGTAGTTTGCTTTTGTTAGGTTGAACCACCCTGCTTATGTCGTGTGTGTCAAGGTTGAACAAGTTTGGTTATGTCATCAAGTACATAGTTCACTTATGTCGTTGAACAAGTTTGCTAGCTTCCTATTTTGTTTATCCATCACTTGAAGTTGAAGTAGGTTGTGAATGAAACTTTGTGGCTGCTATGCAGCACTAGTCATGGAGCAACAAAATCACACAGGGATATTTTCACAAAAATAGTGGCAGACTAAGGACAACAGCAATTAGTATCCTTCGACACTCAGTACAGCTTAATCCTGTACGGTAGTACTATCACACTAAAAATCAGTTTTTAGTTTCAGAAGAGCACTAAAAATACTAAGTTGCAGCCGAGGACAACATTCAGTACTAACAACATCATGCTTATAGTCGTTAGAAAATTACTAAGTACTGCAACAGGAAAAGCCAACAACCATCAGTACATATTTCATAGTCGCTAGCATACTAGGAGTGAAAGTACTTGTACACTTGAACACACAGTACATCCATTCTACAAAAATAAAAAGGAACGGGAAGCCTCAGTTCGCATAACCTAAAACAATGACACACTAAGAATAATAGTGCTAGTACAATTAAAATCTCAGTACAACTTAGTTTATACAGCAAGTACTATGATGATACCAAATAATGCCTTGAGAATAACCACAGCCTAGAAAAAAGAAGGCCAAAACTAAATAAAAAAGATATCAGTTCGACCAAGGAGAAAAATCACAAGAACCACAACAGAAGCAACTGTCCACATTGACCAGTGAGGTACTAGTTTCAAACAACACAAAAATAAAATGATCACAGTGCTAGTACAATTGAAATATCAGTACAACTTAGTTTATACGGTAAGTACTATGATGATACCAAATAATGCCTTGAAAAAGAATGCCAAAACTCAATCAAAAAGATTACAGTTCAACCAAGGACAAAAATTCACAAGAACAAACAACAGAAGCATCGGTCCAAATTGACCCGTGAGGTACTAGTTTCAAACAAAAAAAATGATGACCGCCCAACGACAGGCCAGCCACGCACAGGAGGATACACTTGGACTCGAGCCCACGGCGGAACCATTGGCGAATCCATAGTAATCGAGACTGTGCGGGCCAGCCGTCAAGGGCCCACAGGTCATGGAATAGAGAGCGAGCGCCGTGTATAAGCGCCCAGGTCAGTAAAAAGAGGAGTTCGACAGACAAGGCACGGCAATGCTTATAAACCGGTCGAGAGCCCCCTCGATTAGCGAGGTGGGACTAAACTCAGAGCGCACGCATAGCCAGCAGTCCACAGTCGCGCACACGGGCCATTTGGGCCGGAAAAGGTCCCAATACGACTGCTACTCCATCCTCTCCAAACTCTTCTCACCCCACCCCATGAGGCCCGCTGAATAAAAACCAGAGCGCGTGGCAAAGAAATATAAAATAGTACAAAAAATTTCGAAAACTGAATATAGAAAAGTTCAAATACATGTTTGCAGGCAAAAAAAATTCTAAATCAAAATATAAAAATAAAATAAATTTACCTCTTTAGCACAGATAAAAGGAATAAAAAAATGCTACAAAAACAATGATACTTTGAAGTTCAACTAAATATGCTACAAAAATAATTATGAACTTAATAGGGCTACCTGTTAAATGTAGCTAATTTAAACCAGTGGTTTAATTTTTACTCTGAAGTTCAACTACTAAAATGCAAGAAGTTCAAAAAAATATTTGGCTGGCAATTTTGCTAAATTTCTTATATTTAAATAAAATCTGGCTAGAGATCACGTAGCAATTTCGTCGTAAATAATCTCAATCCCCAAAAAAAATTCAGTTCTAACACATTATATGACATCAGTTCTACATAACAAGAAAGGGTCACTCCACTCACGCTACATCCACAAATACTATTGTGACACCAATTTTAAAAGCCTTACGCTGTATGAAATTACAATTCAGTACTCACAGAACTATACCATAAGTACAAGAAAGGAGGGTACAAAAACTGTAAAAGGTCCAACTTAGATTGGGACAGATGAAAATAAAATAAATATCACTTTTCAGCAACAACTCATAATGCACTTGAAAAAAAGTGTTTCAGTTCAACTAGTGTATAAGACTTTAGTGCAAAAATAAAACTTAACCAAAACAAATCCTCGAGAAAACATACACGAGTGAAACAACTGTTCAACCACATTCTCATCATGGAAAAAAGTTTGTAAAACGTTGTGCCACACTTAAAAACATCACAAAATATACTGGTTATTACATAGTTGACAAGACATCCAAACACTACGTACAAAGCCTACAATGCTTTCAAGACATAAATCACACAAGTATCCCATCCACTACGCAAATTATAACCATTTCTTCTATGCACCAGGAGCCAAAGCCTGAACCTCCTTGGGAAGCTCCGTCACCAGAAGCTGGTTATTCCGGTTGAACACAACTGTATACAAATTCTCAGCCTTCCAATCAACAATACGCGGCTACAAAACAATAAAACAAATTATCAAAAATCATGACACATAAAAAAAGGAATAGACAATCAACCAAACACAGAAAGTGAAAGCTAAACTAGAACCCACATCATTATTTCGAATGTTCTCAACGATCTTTTCACCATCATAGGTTCCCGCATACTTCAGAGTATAATGGCCACATTCATTCGGCCCTTGAAATGGAACCTTGACAAACGCTGGTTTCTTTGCTAAAACCTCCCATTTGGACTACTTGCTCGCATTATACTGAGCATAACCATACACAGCCTTCATTACTTGGACCAATCTAGAGATCTGTAAAAAAAGAAAAGAAACCACACATTTCAGGTCTCAGAAAAGCAGAAACAAGAGGCGGAAAAATTAATCTAGTACAGATAATAAATATCACTCACTATCTTCTCGCAGTCTTTGTGATAGGTGTTCTTTGAAGGACGATGGTTCTTCCCATAAGGTAAAGGGTCAAGGATGTCAACAGTACTTCGGTACCAATTCATGACATATATGGAAAAGTGCGACACTTTCAAACCCTTTGATAAAACCATAGGTTTGAATAGAGGCATCATGACCTAAAAACAAATGACCAAAAAGAGATATTAAATATTCAAAATAAAAAACCAGCATCACAACAAACAAATAAAACCAAAAATCAGCTAGTAGATCTCACAAGGTCGGCACTGAGCAAGTCTTCCCCATCTTGAACATAGCTATTGAAATCTCTCGCTGCACACTCCACATTAAAATCTTTATCTTCATCACCATAAAACGAACAGTCAAGCACAACCTGCGAAAATCCAAAAAGAAATAGACAGGGGAAAAGGATCAACAAGGAAAGTATTTTAAAAACTCGTAAAACAATAGGCAAGATCCTTCATAGAAACAAACGATCTGATTCATTACCATGATGAAATATGGACTCAGCAAGATCCTTTTTCTAGATGCAAAATCAACATTTCTTTCGGGATCTAGCTTCCAATCATCAGTGAGGAAGTCCATTACATCACCCTCCATCAGCTGTCCAGGTGCAAAAACTTCGCAGATGCGTTTGCCAGTGAAGGTAGTTACGCTATCATCGGGCTGAGGTATCATTGAGAACACAGTCCTGCAGCACACACAAGAACAAAAAACAGGGGAAGCAAGATAAGGCATTCATAGCAGTTCAAGTTATATAAAAATGAGCAGTTCAGGTCATATTTATCTAGCAGTTCGAAACAACAGAAGAAAACAAGAGGAAACATAATGAGAGATACTCACTCGGCATACTTCTCACGTCTTTCATCACCAAGCAACAGATTATACAACCTGCGAGCCTTGTCCAGGTGAAGGAATTTATGAGGGTGAAGCTGCTGCATAGGGGAGCAAAACTTTATAGGAGCTCTGGGTGCACGCTTCGTGCTTGTAACATTGCCAGACTTCAAAGCAGGATCCTTCCTAGCAACACCAGCTCTATGGCCCAATATTCCAGCAAGGGGAGATAAACCCTTGGCAGCAGCGCTCCTGGTGACTCTTCCCATGCCAGCAACCTTGTCAAACGCATCATCATCACTGTCTATCAATTGCACAATGGGATTCTTGAGTGTAGAGGGGCTCTCTGCACAAGCAGCCGTAGAACCTTTGAGAGCTCCCAATCGCCCCTTCATAGCACCAGATCTTGTCTTTTCGGGAGAACGCCCCTGGCTCAAATCAACAGCTACACGCTCGAGCTCCGAGAACTGGCTGCCAAAGATCCTGTAGTCATGCTCACCAAGATCCAGCCACTCACCTGCAAATAAAAAACAGAAGGAGCGCAAAGAGGGTAAGTTCAAATACAGAATTCATGACAGTACTAGTCAAGAAGTACAAGCTGGAAACAAATACAAAAGGTCATGCATACGTACAGGGTTCAATGCCAAACAAACCCCGGAAGTCAACATCAAACACATCGCTAGTCGCGCAGGTATACAGCAAAGTCTTTCTAATGTCAAGAATGTCTTCGTGGCTGTAATCCAACATTTCAATCACACCATCCTCCCGGCAATGATAGGTCTTGCAGTTTTGTAGCATAAAGAAGCCACAATCATGCCTGTTAACAAAAGAAAAAACAAAAGGGTACATCACAAATTCGAAATACAGTTATATACAACCAAAAATTGGAAAACCATGCATTCCAGCAACAAAACCAACTAATAAAAATCATTAAAAATGGACACTCACGTGTTTTGCTGCTGTGGCACACGCACAAACTCGCAAGAGAAACCATCAACATGCGCCGGCGAGAACGGTTTGGCCTTGTCTACGCTGGACTCCCTCCAAAGCTTCTTTATATTATCTGTCATAGTCCTTAAGAATCTAGCTGCATCACTCCAGGTTTCATCGCGGAGTGAATCAAGACACTCGAAACAATGGAACCTCAAATTCAGAACAATCAAGCACCAATGCCAAGATTCTTCAGTAGGCTTCATGGCAGCCACAAATGTCGGCGGATCAAAAGTAGGGAAAAGAAGCTGACAAAAAAATCACAGAGGAAAAATGAATTTAACAAATCATAATGAAACAAAATATTTAGCCTCCAAAACAATAAATAAAAGAGGGAAATTGAAATTCAGAAGTACAAACAAATCATGTAATCATAAGTTCTAATTGAGTAAGCAACTCAGTACAAAAAATGAATGCTACTCAAGTTTATATCCACCGCCCAAACTTGCAACAAACATATCTGTTCAATTTCCTTGCCATAATAAGTGTAGCTTCAAAAAAGAAGCACACATCATTCATAAGTACAGGGGGAAAAAGCAGGCTACTCAAGTTCATTCCCACCCCCCAAACTTGCGAGAAAACATGACAGTTCTAGTTCATGAGTACAATAAGGTCAAGTTGACCTACTTGGTCAAAACCATCAGCCCCTGATCTCGTGAACCACTGTAGCACATTGGCATCAATATTTCCATCACGGATCTTGGTCTGTTGTACAAAAAGAACAACAACAGTTAGAAAATTGCCAAAATAACTTATCATCTTGTGTAGAAAGCAAAATACTGACCGTCACCCATCTGGAAACTATCAACTTGTCAGTGTCTCGGTACTTCTGATGTAGAGAATATAAAACAACGTCAGCACTGTCTGAGTTGAGCATGCCAGTGGGGACAAATGCTTTAGCAACAGAACCAACACTGGCATCGCATTCGCTATTTTGAAACATTGGCTTTTCACTAGGAAAACACAAAGATGACATGAATTAAAACAACTGCAATGACAACAATAGTCATATGAGAGAAAGAAAAAGAGGCGAAAATGATACGGGCAAAATCCCAAACTAACCGTTTCCCACTGTTCGTGCGCAACCTTGTAACAGCGAAGAAAAACAAATCAACCTTTGCAACATTAGCACCTTCTGCTTGCAGAAAAAAGAAAAAAATAATAAGTTCAAGCACTACAAGTGAACATGTCCAAAATGCCATAACTGAGAAGTACGCCTCATTTACAAGTCCTTACCTGCACTTTCAGGGTTTGATGACGGAAGATCTTTGTAACATCCCAAAATTCTAAATTTTGGAATGTTATATTAAATAAATAGTTTTGATTGATTGTTTGATTGTGGTGTGGTTGCTTGTGTGAAATTGAGTGAAATTTGGAAACTTTTTGAAAGTTGAATGAGAGGGAATAAAATGACTTTCCCAAAACTTTCACCTTGCATTTATGATCTCCATGAATTCATATTCATTTCATCATAAACCCTAGAGTGAAGATAACATGACTTCTTCTATTTTAAAAGGGGTTTTTGAAAAGATTTGAATTCCATTTGGAAATATTCCAAATTCGAAAACTTTATGCAACTCAATGATTTTCATGAGAGGAGATAAAATGACTTCTTCAAATTATATGAAATATGAGTTGGAAGTTTAAAACAATCGAATTTAAAGTCCCTTTGAAATTATTTTCAATTTGGAGTTATTTGGTTTTTATTCAAATTATTTTTATCCAAAAATAAAATATATGGAAATTAGGGTAAAATGATTCCCTTCAATATAAAATTAGAGGGAAATAAATTTGAAATCATTTTGGTATTTTTAAAATGATTTTTATTAGGTTTTATTGCAGCAGTAGCACTGTTTGCTTTATTTAAATTTTTGTGAAATTTATTTGCCGCTGAAAATATGTTCATCTTTTAGGAAATCTTTTTCTGAAAATTTTGATATATAATATGCCTATGGAAATTTTTCTTATTTTCTGTTTACCTTTTTTTTTGTTTTTACTCTAAAAAAAAACTGTACGAGCGACCGACTGCTATCCTTCGCCAGCGTGCGCAACATAGCTAGCAGGTCGGACTATATTATTTTTCCAGTTGTCCTTTAATTTATTTATTTTCTGTTAAAAAAAAAACGCACGCACACATGCGCGCACACGCGCAGGCCGGCCGAAAGCCCATGCGGCGTCGTTCCTTTTCTTTGTTTTTCCTATATCTTTCGTCTGCCTTTTGTTTACGTTTAGTCCCACATTGCCTAGCTTTTGACCTCTAAGCCTCCTTTCCACCTATAAATATAGACCCATAGAGCCTCCAAAAATCATCCGATTCGGGTTAAATCAATATATTTTGGTTTGACTAGATTCACTAAATAAAAATATTTTTCTTCTCTCCGGCGGGACTTCTGAAAGTTGTCTTCTCTCTCGGAAGTCATCTTTTCTCTACCTTATAAAGGTATCTTTCTTCGTATTTTTTTATATACTCCCGTAGCTTATTATTTCTAGACTAGTACGGTAGAATAATTAGATTTATAAATTAGTCCTTGTATTTACATTTTAGGACTAGAATTCTTTTAGCCCTAACTCTTTTTCTTCCGTAAAACAGCTTGGCCCTGATTTTTCAAATAGCCATAACTTTTTACTCGTTCATCCAAATTAGACGAAACCAACGTCTACATTTTCGTCTTGACTCCACCTATCTAGTGAATCTATCCAATACACTTTTTGCAACTTTCAAATTTCGAAATTTGTTCTGATTCATATTCAAACTTGTTTTGGCTATAACTTGAGTTTCGTAACTCCGATTTAATTGATTCTTTTTGCTAATTGAAGCGCTTGACCTAAACTTTCTGATAAGACCAAATCCACCCAATTTTGGTACTGTTAGAAATTGTTTTCTGTTGCAAGAGTTAATTGCTAGTTTTCGAAGTTTTTCGAGATCTTTTCTTCGATTCTTTTGCATGAGTGCTTATGTATGCAATTGCTTGCTCACGTTAGATTGAACGGAGTGTGACGAGTAGAACTATCAGGAATTATGAGTGCGAAGGATCTTCATCAACAGTACAAGGCAAGTAACACATTGATCATACTTCTTCGTTACCCAGTTTTTATGCATTAGTTTCGACCCTCAAATATTGCATGATTAGGATGTGATTAACTTGTGGGTACTGGGAAGTAGATGATGAGGTAGAACCTATTGCCCTTTTATTATAAAACCCTTGGGAGTTACTTCCACGCTATGCTTATGTTGCCATGCTATGCTCGTAGATGTGGATTGGGTTTTGAGTGTATTCCATGACAGATGTGAGATTTTTAATGAATGGTTCAACTTAAGGTGGCAACTTTAATACACATCTGGGTGGATTGCTTGTTTGGGCACCTGGGGATATACCAGTGTTGTCCTAGGAGATCCCGGGGATATACCGTGTGATCCTCCTACGGTCCGCCACCCAGGCTCAAAGGGATCATAAGATTATTCATGCTAGAAACTTCCGTGTGCAGCCACAAGCTATTATGGGCTCTAGCATAGTTGAGTATGTTACATGACCTCTTTCAGTGGTAGGCTAGCAGATGTAGGGGAAAGTAGGTGTAACGGTCTACCCAGAGTAAAGAGTAAATGTGTCTGAAAGACTGTGTCTCGGTCATCCGTTTCTCAAACACCATGTAGTGCGAGAAATCCAACGGAGGAGATCGAGTCTTGTGGGGAAAAGTGCACAAACCTCTGCAGAGTGTACAAACTAATCATGATTAGCCGTGTCCCCGGTTATGGACATCTTGAGTATCTGGTTCTTGGATCATCATATTGAATCCCATCACTCTAAATTAATTTGTTGGGATTAATGATTACTTTTAATTGGGATTGAGAGGGGGTTTTACCTTCTCAATATTTTCAACCAACTTTGTAGTTAAACAAAATATATTCCTTTGATGTAGGGAAAAATTGGCTTTTCGCAAAACATATTAACCGTAGAGCCTCCACCAGCCATATATGCATGTAGTGATAGCATTTATTCTGTTCATTGCTCTACTGTGTTATCTTGCCAGTACATTCAATGTACTGACCCATTTCGGGCTGCAACGTCTCATGTTGCAGGATTCTTACGACGAGTAAGTGATACGTTAGGGTTACGATTTGTACACTCAACTTTGCCGTTGGTGTTGATGGGAATCCACAACCTTGTTGTTACTTCCGCTATATGGATTGAGGTAATAGTATTTACGTTTACTTTATACATGTGATTTACCTCTGTTATAAATCCTCGAGTACTGTGTGTGTCAGCATACCGATCCAGGGATGACACTTAAGCACAGAGACTTTGATCCATTCGGGTCGGGTCGCTACAAGATGGTATCAGAGCACATGTTGACTGTAGGACGTGACCCTAGAAACTGGCGAGCCCATAGGAAAGATTTTTCTCTACAACTTTCTTTTCAAAAGGATCTCTTACCTCTCTTCTTTTCTAAGCTTTATCAAATTTCCTTTTAGTTAGACTATACCCCTTTGCCCTTTTGACCACTCGAAGGTTCAACTGATGAGACCAATCCAAGAAGTACAAGATATCGGACAACTAAGACCACTTCGGAATGAAGAGGATTTTACCGTGCATTATAATAATGGAAACTACAACAGTTGAAGACTCCGAAGACTAGGATAATTTGAAGTTTCTGAAGAATTTCCAGATTGGTATGACCTAGGAAGGCTACCCTTATGGAATTTGTCAGACTATTGAAGCTGTCAATACCCGAGATCAAGGTGTGTCGGAGAAAGACCGGAACATGGAGCGTTAAAACTCAAAGTTTTTGTCAAGAAAACCCTAAGGCAGGAGATATCAACTATGGAATGATAGCTCATGGCAATGACAAGGGCAGAAACACTGCTATCCATGATGTTATCGCCCGCTTATGCTATTGTCGTCGTGCTGAGTTAAGCATGCATTTCGTCGGAAGGATTGGATGACAAAAGGGCTAATGGAGCATCTATCAGCAAAAGATGAAGTTTAACCTTAGCTGGTGTATCGACAGGATCTGGAGTATTACATCAAGAATTTTAAGATGGACCTTCAGGAAGCCGTATTTGACAAGGAAGCATTTCGTGAAGATCTCAGGACCCAGAAGCTGAAAGTAGCCAAGCTGGAGGAGAAAAACCTCGAGATACCAGAGATTCGTCAGGAACTGAAGGACAGTAGGACCATGGTTCATTGCCAAGGATGTTGAAACCCAGAAGTTTGGAATGCAACTCTAGAATATTAAAGGACGTCACGAGAGACTTCGCGTCAACAGAGATGATTTGGCAAAAGAACTTGAGAAGGTCAAGCACGATCGGAAGAAGCCCATCGGAGACATGAACAAGACTTGAAGAGTTTGGCGACTTTGAAGATTTATTGACCTTTAGAAGACCAAACCCCTGTTATACCTACGTTAGATGCGACGATTGTGAGCTGTCATTTGTTTGATGTTTTTTCGACAGCCACAAAATAAAATTTGCCTCTTCAAATCTATTGTTTGTATTGTGTGTATCCCTCTCTATCTCTCTTATCTCACCCCGAATCCCTAGGAACCAATAGAGGATGAATGGAGATGAACTCATATTTTATGGACCGATGACTCAATTGGAGACGGACCGATGGATTCAAAACATGGAAGATCACATGAAGAATAACACTATAGCCGGAAAGGATATGGCCCAGCATGCTCTTCAGTGCTTTGAAAGAGGTGCTGCTACTTGGTGGAGGATGTACCAAACCATCAATGGATGGCAAAGAGTAACCACTTGGGAAGAATTTAAGATGACTCTGCTAAAGTCTCGGCTTGTGTCCCAGAAGTTGAAGCCTTATGGAAATGATATGAAGAAACCTTGTGCATGCAAGCTCTGTGGAGAAATAGGACACAACCATAAAGAACACAAGGATGAATGCCCTCATTGTGAAGAGAGTCACCCAGCTGAAGAAAGCCCAACTAGGCAGATTACTCGTTTCTTGTGTGAAGGGACTACCCACTACCCTGCTCAGTGTCACATTTACCCCATAGTACAAAGAACCATCCAGCAGAAGAAAGAAGAAATGAAAGGAGCCCTCATGGAAATTTTAGAAGAACCTGTGATGAAGGAAGAGGTGGAGGACACACCCGAAGAAGACCCAATTAAACTCTGCACCAAGTCATGCTATTCATGTGGAGAAGAAGGACACATCTCCCAGAATTGTATGAATGGGGATCTAGTAGAATTCCCGACGAAGGAAGTAGAGTATGACCCACAGGAAATAGAAGCCCTGTTTGGAATGGAAAAGTCCAAAAAAAGAAGTAGATTGGATTCCAGGAAGGATCTGAGTCATATCACCTGTTATAGGTGCAAGGAGTCAGGGCACTACCTCAACAGTTGCCCAAAAAGGAAACCTCGAGACTTGTCAGAAGTAATATGTTTTCGTTGTAATGAAGCAGGGCACTTTGCCAGAGAATGCCCCAAGGAGAAGGAGATTTGTGATAATTAGTTGTGTCCGTGAGAAGTATAGTAGTAGTAGTGAGAACATTTCCTTTATATTGAGGTGTTGAGTTGAGGCATGTAATGGAAATGCAGGAGATTGTAATAATTTGAGAATCAATAAAGTTAGCATTATTGTTGGTACTGATTTGGATTTTATGAGTTGTTACTCTATGAAGAAAGATTTTGACCATTTTCGAGGATATGAGAAATATGGTCTACGGATGAATTTGTTCATTTCAAGGGTGGTAGTAACTGTGAGGACCCTTGACCTCTGGAAAAGATAATGATATTCCATGGAGTGGACTTCGGACAAAATAAGTATGAGTTTTGTCTCGATAGGTGGGATACCCCAAGAATATGATGGGATGAAGTGCTATTGGATATAAAGGAGGTATAATGTTGGTAATATGGAGCAATTGTAACTCCATGATGAGTCTGAGTAATCACGTCTTAGTACCAATAGAAGGAGGGGAGACAGTATAATTGGATGGATTTAAGAATGCTAGGAAGCTGGATGTTGGAATAATGATCAGTTGCCCCGATGATGAGTTCAAGGTTGCAAGTGATGAGATGGGCCATAACCCACAGGCCCCAGGACCTGCCAAGAAGCAAGCACATTCTTGCTGAAGGAAAAACCCTGGAAGAGGATATGCCTTTATCAATAGACGATCTTATAGGAGTTACGCAAAACCTGAGAGCTGTGAAGGAACGATAGATTGTTTGTCTGGCTTGCAGAATCAATGGATTATCCGAACTTGGTTCGTCGACAAGAGAAATTCTGCAATGCTTGTGAGGATGACCAAGTGTTAGAATGCGAGATTCGCTAAACCGTATACAAGGTAATGATTTGGGTGCGGGATGGATTGATCACCATACCGACTTACTCTTATTATTCGCCTTGCTATATGGGATGGTAAATCTGAGTGACTTACCCATAGTAGAGCGACGACGATCAAAACCTTGTTTAAACCATAGAATGGTGTAACAATTTTTCCCCTTGTACACGGCAGTTGTTGCCAACCGTAGGTTATGCGGTGAGGTTCAACCCAGACCCATTTCCTGCAGGAGAAACCATAAATTGTTGACCACCATGAGATATCGATAGTTGTTTAGTATTGGCGCCAGACCCGTCAGCTAAGAAGACCCGGTAACAGAAGAACCTTACCAAGATGAAAGGACACGGGAATTGAGGAAAATAGTTATGCCCCTACCGGAAGAGCCAGAGTAGGATTTTTCCCGAGGATCTCAGAGGACTGACCCTGTCAACAATAAGGATGGAGTATATAAGTTTTGATGGAACCGTAACAATGCTTCTAAGGGTGGTAGCACCCAAGACCCCCTGTGACGATCGATGGATTTTGAGAAGACCCCAAACCTAACCTATTTCTTTCTAGCCTCTCCGAATCTCGAGGACGAGATTCATTTTAAGGGTGGTAGGTTTGTAACATCCCAAAATTCTAAATTTTGGAATGTTATATTAAATAAATAGTTTTGATTGATTGTTTGATTGTGGTGTGGTTGCTTGTGTGAAATTGAGTGAAATTTGAAAACTTTTTGAAAGTTGAATGAGAGGGAATAAAATGACTTTCCCAAAACTTTCACCTTGCATTTATGATCTCCATGAATTCATATTCATTTCATCACAAACCCTAGAGTGAAGATAACATGACTTCTTCTATTTTAAAAGGGGTTTTTGAAAAGATTTGAATTCCATTTGGAAATATTCCAAATTCGAAAACTTTATGCAACTCAATGATTTTCATGAGAGGAGATAAAATGACTTCTTCAAATTATATGAAATATGAGTTGGAAGTTTAAAACAATCGAATTTAAAGTCCCTTTGAAATTATTTTCAATTTGGAGTTATTTGGTTTTTATTCAAATTATTTTTATCCAAAAATAAAATATATGGAAATTAGGGTAAAATGATTCCCTTCAATATAAAATTAGAGGGAAATAAATTTGAAATCATTTTGGTATTTTTAAAATGATTTTTATTAGGTTTTATTGCAGCAGTAGCACTGTTTGCTTTATTTAAATTTTTGTGAAATTTATTTGCCGCTGAAAATATGTTCATCTTTTAGGAAATCTTTTTCTGAAAATTTTGATATATAATATGCCTATGGAAATTTTTCTTATTTTCTGTTTACCTTTTTTTTTGTTTTTACTCTAAAAAAAAACTGTACGAGCGACCGACTGCTATCCTTCGCCAGCGTGCGCAACATAGCTAGCAGGTCGGACTATATTATTTTTCCAGTTGTCCTTTAATTTATTTATTTTCTGTTAAAAAAAAAACGCACGCACACATGCGCGCACACGCGCAGGCCGGCCGAAAGCCCATGCGGCGTCGTTCCTTTTCTTTGTTTTTCCTATATCTTTCGTCTGCCTTTTGTTTACGTTTAGTCCCACATTGCCTAGCTTTTGACCTCTAAGCCTCCTTTCCACCTATAAATATAGACCCATAGAGCCTCCAAAAATCATCCGATTCGGGTTAAATCAATATATTTTGGTTTGACTAGATTCACTAAATAAAAATATTTTTCTTCTCTCCGGCGGGACTTCTGAAAGTTGTCTTCTCTCTCGGAAGTCATCTTTTCTCTACCTTATAAAGGTATCTTTCTTCGTATTTTTTTATATACTCCCGTAGCTTATTATTTCTAGACTAGTACGGTAGAATAATTAGATTTATAAATTAGTCCTTGTATTTACATTTTAGGACTAGAATTCTTTTAGCCCTAACTCTTTTTCTTCCGTAAAACAGCTTGGCCCTGATTTTTCAAATAGCCATAACTTTTTACTCGTTCATCCAAATTAGACGAAACCAACGTCTACATTTTCGTCTTGACTCCACCTATCTAGTGAATCTATCCAATACACTTTTTGCAACTTTCAAATTTCGAAATTTGTTCTGATTCATATTCAAACTTGTTTTGGCTATAACTTGAGTTTCGTAACTCCGATTTAATTGATTCTTTTTGCTAATTGAAGCGCTTGACCTAAACTTTCTGATAAGACCAAATCCACCCAATTTTGGTACTGTTAGAAATTGTTTTCTGTTGCAAGAGTTAATTGCTAGTTTTTGAAGTTTTTCGAGATCTTTTCTTCGATTCTTTTGCATGAGTGCTTATGTATGCAATTGCTTGCTCACGTTAGATTGAACGGAGTGTGACGAGTAGAACTATCAGGAATTATGAGTGCGAAGGATCTTCATCAACAGTACAAGGCAAGTAACACATTGATCATACTTCTTCGTTACCCAGTTTTTATGCATTAGTTTCGACCCTCAAATATTGCATGATTAGGATGTGATTAACTTGTGGGTACTGGGAAGTAGATGATGAGGTAGAACCTATTGCCCTTTTATTATAAAACCCTTGGGAGTTACTTCCACGCTATGCTTATGTTGCCATGCTATGCTCGTAGACGTGGATTGGGTTTTGAGTGTATTCCATGACAGATGTGAGATTTTTAATGAATGGTTCAACTTAAGGTGGCAACTTTAATACACATCTGGGTGGATTGCTTGTTTGGGCACCTGGGGATATACCAGTGTTGTCCTAGGAGATCCCGGGGATATACCGTGTGATCCTCCTACGGTCCGCCACCCAGGCTCAAAGGGATCATAAGATTATTCATGCTAGAAACTTCCGTGTGCAGCCACAAGCAATTATGGGCTCTAGCATAGTTGAGTATGTTACATGACCTCTTTCAGTGGTAGGCTAGCAGATGTAGGGGAAAGTAGGTGTAACGGTCTACCCAGAGTAAAGAGTAAATGTTTCTGAAAGACTGTGTCTCGGTCATCCGTTTCTCAAACACCATGTAGTGCGAGAAATCCAACGGAGGAGATCGAGTCTTGTGGGGAAAAGTGCACAAACCTCTGCAGAGTGTACAAACTAATCATGATTAGCCGTGTCCCCGGTTATGGACATCTTGAGTATCTGGTTCTTGGATCATCATATTGAATCCCATCACTCTAAATTAATTTGTTGGGATTAATGATTACTTTTAATTGGGATTGAGAGGGGGTTTTACCTTCTCAATATTTTCAACCAACTTTGTAGTTAAACAAAATATATTCCTTTGATGTAGGGAAAAATTGGCTTTTCGCAAAACATATTAACCGTAGAGCCTCCACCAGCCATATATGCATGTAGTGATAGCATTTATTCTGTTCATTGCTCTACTGTGTTATCTTGCCAGTACATTCAATGTACTGACCCATTTCGGGCTGCAACGTCTCATGTTGCAGGATTCTTACGACGAGTAAGTGATACGTTAGGGTTACGATTTCTACACTCAACTTTGCCGTTGGTGTTGATGGGAATCCACAACCTTGTTGTTACTTCCGCTATATGGATTGAGGTAATAGTATTTACGTTTACTTTATACATGTGATTTACCTCTGTTATAAATCCTCGAGTACTGTGTGTGTCAGCATACCGATCCAGGGATGACACTTAAGCACAGAGACTTTGATCCATTCGGGTCGGGTCGCTACAATCTTCTGACGACAGCAATATGCCTGCGCTTTCAGGGTTTGACGGTGGAACATCTTGCGACGACAGCAATATGGCTGCGCTTCCAGGGTCTGAAGACAGAAAATCCTGGGACGACAGGAGCGCCTCCTGCGTCAAGGGGCAAGAAGAAATCGACAGAATTAAATCATCATCCTCAGATGGCACCTCCTCCACGCTAGACACGTCGGCGTCTTCCAATGCATCACCATAATCAAGACCTCCAGGATGGAAATTTTCAGGCGGCAAATCTTCAGAATCAGAACCATTATCATTCTCAGCAATACCAACACCAGAAGATTTTCCGTCAAGTATGCTCGCAACACCAGAAGATTTGCCATCAAGTATGCTGGCAGCACCAACATTCTCGTCAGCAACTTTGCCACCAACATCGCGCCCAGTGCTCAATGGAAAAGCACAAGCATCTGCCCCTACAATAACGGCCGCCTCACGCTCAACATCAGCCATCTGAAAAAACAAAAATTCAGAGAGTGAAGAAAATGAGCAAAAATAACAGTAAAAAACCCAGCAAGAGGAGTACATGCTAACTCTTACAAAAAAAGCAGTGAAAGCTGCATATAAAAATTAATGCAAGCACAGAAAAACAAACCTTAGCAGCATCCACAGCAACATCACCGATGTTTCTACTGCTAACATTTAAAGGAACATCACCGATGATCGAACAAGCTCATCACCAACAACAGGATCCTGATTCATAGTAATAAAGCAAAAACAATGCTCTTATTAGCAACAACACACAAAAATTTAAACTACAAAGGTAGATATCACCTACAATTATTAACGGTGCGGGATAGAAAAATTAACATGTAAGGCACAGTGGTGCGCATGAAAATTTAAGAATCTATATAAACACAATAAAAAAAATAACCTTGCTTTTATCAGTAGATGGATCATTAACTCCACAGTCAACAGCAGCTTCAACACCATCAATGCTCTCCTGCATTAAAAAAACAAATGAACATCAGCAAGTTCAACTACAATACTGACAGTAGAACAACATAGTAAAACATGCAAACATCAAGGACTGACTCACCTCAACAACAGGGGACTCCAAACCAACATCATTCATATGGTGGTCAGAAACAGTAGCCTCAGTACCATCACCAGCCCTGCTGGCAGTGGCAGCAGCCTCATCCTGCTCAATCTGCCTCATAACAACATTGGCACCTTCTTCATATGGCTTGCAGCGAGAGTCTTGCATAGTTTTGAAACGCTTCATGTTGTTCAACAGACGAACCGAGCTCTGAATTAGTTGAGCAGCACCATCACGCATATCACTAATTAACATTCTCTCCATGTCAATATAGTCCACTGCTTCCTCAGCATTAAATTGATGACCGTCAGGGAGGATACCATTGATATAGCTCAGACGCTCAACTGTAGTTGGGACCTTTTCCAGCTCAGAACGCACATTAATAAAAATATGCTCAGCGCACTCCAACGCAAAAATAGCTACATCAATACCAAAACCCTGCCTCTGGGAAGTACTAGCCTTGCTAGGGCCAGGGGGAACATAACCAGCACCCTCAACACTACGACCATTTCTCAACTCATCGTGCAGAGATGAAATCTTGGGAACCTGAGACGGCATCTCCAGGACTGGCCGTTTATACACCCGGAAAAAGACAACTTCCTCTTGAGTTTTCCACTACGAACAAGGGAAAAAAGAGTTAATTAATCGATGCAACACACAGGTGTAACATCCCAAAATTCTAAATTTTGGAATGTTATATTAAATAAATAGTTTTGATTGATTGTTTGATTGTGGTGTGGTTGCTTGTGTGAAATTGAGTGAAATTTGGAAACTTTTTGAAAGTTGAATGAGAGGGAATAAAATGACTTTCCCAAAACTTTCACCTTGCATTTATGATCTCCATGAATTCATATTCATTTCATCACAAAACCCTAGAGTGAAGATGATATCACTTCTTCCATTTAAATAAATGAAAAGGGTTTTGAAAAGATTTGAATTCCATTTGGAAATATTCCAAATTCGAAAACTTTATGCAACTCAATGATTTTCATGAGAGGAGATAAAATGACTTCTTCAAATTATATGAATATGAGTTGGAAGTTTAAAACAATCGAATTTAAAGTCCCTTTGAAATTATTTTCAATTTGGAGTTATTTGGTTTTTATTCAAACTGTTTTTCTCCAAAAATAAAATATATGGAAATTAGGGTAAAATGATTCCCTTCAATATAAAATTAGAGGGAAATAAATTTGAAATCATTTTGGTATTTTTAAAATGATTTTTATTAGGTTTTATTGCAGCAGTAGCACTGTTTGCTTTATTTAAAATTTTTGTAAAATTTATTTGCCGCTGAAAATATGTTCATCTTTTAGGAAATCTTTTTCTGAAAATTTTGATATATAATATGCCTATGGAAATTTTTCTTATTTTCCGTTTTTTTTTTATTCTAAAAAAAAAAACGCACGCAGACATGCGCGCACACGCGCAGGCCAGCCGAAGGCCCATGCGGCGTCGTTCCTTTTCTTTGTTTTTCCTATATCTTTCGTCTGCCTTTTGTTTACGTTTAGTCCCACATTGCCTAGCTTTTGACCTCTAAGCCTCCTTTCCACCTATAAATATAGACCCATAGAGCCTCCAAAAATCATCCGATTCGGGTTAAATCAATATATTTTGGTTTGACTAGATTCACTAAATAAAAATATTTTTCTTCTCTCCGGCGGGACTTCTGAAAGTTGTCTTCTCTCTCGGAAGTCATCTTTTCTCTACCTTATAAAGGTATCTTTCTTCGTATTTTTTTATATACTCCCGTAGCTTATTGTTTCTAGACTAGTACGGTAGAATAATTAGATTTATAAATTAGTCCTTGTATTTACATTTTAGGACTAGAATCCTTTTAGCCATAACTCTTTTTCTTCCGTAAAACAGCTTGGCCCTGATTTTTCAAATAGCCATAACTTTTTACTCGTTCATCCAAATTAGACGAAACTAACGCCAATATTTTTGTCTTGATTCCACCTTTCTAGTGAATCTATCAAATAAACTTTTTGCAACTTTCAAATTTCAAAATTTGTTCAGATTCATATTCAAACTTGTTTTGGCTATAACTTGAGTTTCGTAACTCCGATTTAATTGATTCTTTTTGCTAATTGAAGCTCTTGACCTAAACTTTCTGATAAGACCAAATCCACCCAATTTTGGTACTGTTAGAAATTGTTTTCTGTTGCAAGAGTTAATTGCTAGTTTTCGAAGTTTTTCGAGATCTTTTCTTCGATTCTTTTGCATGAGTGCTTATGTATGCAATTGCTTGCTCACGTTAGATTGAACGGAGTGTGACGAGTAGAACTATCAGGAATTATGAGTGCGAAGGATCTTCATCAATAGTACAAGGCAAGTTCACACTTTGATCATACTCTTCTATACCCAGTTTTTATGCATTAGTTTTATCCTCAAACACTACATGACTAGGATGTGATTAACTTGTGGGTATTGGGAAGTAGATGATGAGGTAGAACCTATTGCCCTTTTATTATAAAACCCTTGGGAGTTACTTCTACGCTATGCTTATATTGCCATGCTATGCTCGTAGACGTGGATTGGGTTTTGAGTGTATCCATGACAGATGTGAGATTGTTAATTAATGGTTAACTTAAGGTGGCTACTTTAATACACATCTGGGTGGATTGGTTGGGGCACCCTGGGGATATACCAGTGGCTTGCCCGGACACCTGGGGATATACCAGTGTTGTCCTAGGAGATCCCGGGGTTATACCGTGTGATCCTCCTATGGTTCGCCACCCAGGCTCAAAGGGATCATAAGATTATTCATGCTAGAAACTTCCGTGTGCAGCCACAAGCTATTATGGGCTCTAGCATAGTTGAGTATGTTGCAGGACCTCTTTCAGTGGTAGGCTAGCAGATGTAGGGGAAAGTAGGTGTAACTGTCTACCCAGAGTAAAGAGTAAATGTTTCTGAAAGACTGTGTCTCGGTCATCCGTTTCTCAAACACCATGTAGTGCGAGAAATCCAACGGAGGAGATCGAGTCTTGTGGGGAAAAGTGCACAAACCTCTGCAGAGTGTACAAACTAATCATGATTAGCCGTGTCCCCGGTTATGCACATCTTGAGTATCTGGTTCTTGGATCATCATATTGAATCCCATCACTCTAAATTAATTTGTTGGGATTAATGATTACTTTTAATTGGGATTGAGAGGGGGTTTTACCTTCTCAATATTTTCAACCAACTTTGTAGTTAAACAAAATATATTCCTTTGATGTAGGAAAAAATTGGCTTTTCGCAAAACATATTAACCGTAGAGCCTCCACCAGCCATATATGCATGTAGTGATAGCATTTATTCTGTTCATTGCTCTACTGTGTTATCTTGCCAGTATATTCAATGTACTGACCCGTTTCGGGCTGCAACGTCTCATGTTGCAGGATTCTTACGACGAGTAAGTGATACGTTAGGGTTACGATTTCTACACTCAACTTTGCCGTTGGTGTTGATGGGAATCCACAACCTTGTTGTTACTTCCGCTATATGGATTGAGGTAATAGTATTTACGTTACTTTATACATGTGATTTACCTCTGTTATAAATCCTCGAGTACTGTGTGTGTCAGCATACCGATCCAGGGATGACACTTAAGCACAGAGACTTTGATCCATTCGGGTCGGGTCGCTACAACAGGAAAAAATAAACATTATATTAACATATTTAAATCCATAGTACTAACGAGCTATCACTGTCAGTGCCAATTTGTTAGTATTTACAAACAGGTCAGTTGAACAAGAGATTCAGTTCAACCACACATGACACAACAGTACTAAAAATCATACATAAACACAAAGCTTAAGAACTGACAAAATCTAAACAGATAACTCTGCAGTACACATATTCACTCCAGCAAAAATAGCTATACCTAAAAAATAAAAGGTCTGCAACACACGAGAGAAATAAAACTCATTGGAAGCTTCACAAACACCCAAGTCCTTGGATCTGCATTGCCTCTTCTTATCAAATCTATATCAACCAGATCGGAAAGCTTGTCCTGATCCATGAAACATATGCGGGGGACTCGCATGTCAGAATCCGGAATCTTGCCACGGATAAGGCAGTCAAGGTACATTAGTACAGGCCCTATAGCACAGCCTGTGATTGCCTTCCCAAGGGTAACACCATCTTGGTACCTGACAACAGCCCTTCTAAGCTCATCAACCATCAGCTGGCAATAATCTATATTAGCCATGTCCTCAATGACGAGATCCTCAAACATTGCTGCCTGTCTGGAAACACGAGTGGCGGCATTAGGCAACACAACTTTCATAAACACAATAATGAAGAACACTTTTAGAGCAAGGTCATCTTTGCTAGGATCCTTGACAAGCACCTTGAGCTTATCCCTCAAATCCTTCGTCTTGATATCTTTGTTCCTGCTAATGTCAAGCTCCGATCTTAACTTCATCAGAGCGTCATCATATCCGTCCTCTGACGGCCTTGGTGCAGAACGACCACCACGAGGGAACCCAAATAGTTGCCGTATACCATCGCTAGTGATGCGAAGCTTCTTATTCGCCTCACCCATGTCAAGAGTCATCGTATCAGGATCTATCTTCAGGTACAATACTCCCATCAGAGGGCGGGAAATGTTAGACTTCACCTTCCATTGGAAGATAGAACCAAAACCAGCTGCATGAACCCTAGCAACATGGCGACTCTCAAGCAAACGAGCACAAGCATCAATCTCTCTCAAAGAACATCGCACAGTTATATTCAATCGCTGTGAGTCACCTTCATCCAAAGCAACTTTTCCGTCATTGCTTCTCACCGACTTGACCGGACTCATAACGCTAACAGGCTGTAAATGAAAATAAAGAAGACACAGCTTAATTCAATGAATATAAAAAACAAAACAAACATATGAAGCCGACAAGGAAAAAAAAGATTGCACAAGTTCAGCTATAAAAACAACATCAGTACCACCCTCAATTGATGCAAACAATGACCAGGCCTCACTTGGCCAACATACCAGCCCAGACACAATTAAATCATTGCAAGTACAACTAGTAAGTCACATACAGTACAAACACGTATCCCAGAGCAAAAATATTGTTTTTACAAATATAATTAAGTCCGGCGTGCATGACTAATACTAATAAACACAAAAAAATCACTAACATACTTCAGCAAAGACTAAAAGCAAAGGAATAAAAATAAAAAATACCACTAACTACAAAATTTCAAATACTAAAAAGAAAAAAAAACACATATCACTGCATATTCATCTTCAGAATTAACTTCAATATCATCTCCTTCAAATGCAGGATCTTCAGCTTCGACACGGGCACGCTTCTTCACACCTTTGTTCACCTTCGCAGGAGGAACTTTACGCTTCTTATTTTCCTTCAACAAAGAGCGCTTCGGATCAGGAGACGAAGAAGGCTTCTTATTTGACAAAACTCGTGGACTCCGGCGAACAGGGGAGCCACCAAGTGTGCTTGGACCAATCTTCACAGCAACACTATCTCCATCAGCTATGCTATTACTAGGTTGGGAACCAGCTTTCACACGCGGGCTACACCTCTGTGTGCCATCAGGATTTGGATCTGCCATCTTTCTCTTCAAAACAGCTTTCTTTTCCTTAACTGCATCACGAGGAAACACTTGCGTCAAGCGAGTCTGCAACAGGTTTGTCTTGACAGGCATGTCAGTTCCATGAGATCCAGCATCAACAGTTGCACAGGGCGCGTCACCACCTTCATCACCTCCACCTTTAGCAGGTTGAGCAACATCCTCAGTGCTTCGTTGCACGCAAGCAGCCTTTTGACGTCGTTCCAACTCCTTTCTCCTCTGGAAATCACACTTTTTCTTTCTTTTCCTTTCGTCCTCCAGCTGTAACTGCATAGGAACATCCTCAGCCTGAGTAACAGGCTCAGTGCCATCAACACTCTGTGACTGAGTAACAGACAACTGCAAGCTCCCATCACCATCACCAAAATTAAGAGAATAAATTCCATCATTAATATCTTTCACAACATCAGCAATGTCCTCAGCAGCAGCATGGCTATCATTAACTGCATAAACCAATAACATAAGCACACACATATAAAATTAAAACACAATTAACATTGCAGAGACAAATAAAATAAGGCGCATAGCATCAGACACAAACAAAAGGAACAACTCATGTAACTAAACACATTTATGTATGCAAGGCTGTTAAAAAAGAGCAAATATAAGGGAAACACCAGCAACACTCGCAAGTTCTTCTAGAGGATTTGGTATCTCAAAAATAACATTCACAAGATCTTGAAAGCGTTCTGATTTGTCAGAATCAGGAGGCACTGGCACTCCAACATCTGCAACAACATCATAATCAGCAAAAAAAAAAGAAAAGAAAGAAAAGTACATGAACAAGCAATCAGTTCAACTATATGAACACTACAAGTGCAACCAATAAAATAATATAACCCCACCACTCGCACACCAAACTTCGAAATGTCAGCTCTTTCAACATCATAGTAGTCCTTCTCAGACTGATACAAACTATTCAGATGCCAGTACAACAGTTCAAACTACACATGGCAATCAGTACTCCAACCTGTGTGCAAGTTACATCGACCTAAAAACTAGACATACCACACATTAACAACCATCAAAATCCATACAACTTGTAATGTCCATACGACAACACCTGTACAACTAAAAACCTATTAAGCACCAGATCTGATAAAACATCATCAGCAGAAAACACAAAAAAAAAAAGGTTTTGGCACAACAAAATACCTGCATTCAACTTGTCTGGATTGGATGATGTACCCATTGAGATCTACAGACCTAAAATCTGCTGAACCAGAACTGCAAGACACATGACCAAAAATTAGGGTTCTTACCTACTTCAGACATGAAGGACGGCCAACAAAGCAAAACTCTTACCAGCAAAAACAAACTCCACCACCAAATCTAGTATCAGGCACGTGAGCCGCTTGTTCAAGAGCAAACGAACCCTAGCGAATCCAGCCTGGGACAGCACGAGAGCAGCACTTTACAAATACAGGAAAAATCTGTACAGAAGGGCACGCAAGGGGAGTCGAGGGCAGAGCAAAGGAACCAACAGAGCACACAGACCTTCACCCTGGAGTTCAACCTGCCGGCCGACGCTCCCGCGGCGAAACAGAGGAAGCAGCTTGTATGCGAGAAGAGGAGAGGAGGGGAACAAAGAAGGAAGCGATTTGTGGAGGGGAGGGAAATGGGGGAGAGCGGAGGTTAAAAGGTGAGTGGAGAAAACCGACGGCTAAAGCCCACGATCGTGGAAGAAAAAGAAAAAGGGCAAAGCCCACTATCTCAGGGCAGTTACTAAAAATAATAGCAAAAATTAAATACAATAACAAAAAAATTATTATACATGGAGAAAACGAACGGCTAAAGTACAAATAAGACATCATAACAGTACAAACTTGAGGCTATATTTTTATTCACCACATGATATGCGTTTTGCTTGGAGCGTCTTGTATTATATGAGTCTTTGCTTTTTAGTTTGCCACAATCATCCTTGCTGTACACACCTTTTGAGATGGACACACATTAATCGTGAATTTATTGGAATACTCTATGTGCTTCACTTATATCTTTTGAATTACGTAGTTGCTCTAGTGCTTCACTTATATCTTTTTAGAGCACGGCGGTGGTTTTATTTTGTAGAAATTGATGAAATCTCATGATTCAGTTATATTATTTTGAGAGTCTTAAAAATAGTATGGAAATTTTCTTAGGTTATGAATTTGGTCCTAATATGATGGGTATCCAAGAGGGATATAATAAAAACTTTCATGAAGAGCATTGAGTATATAAGAAGTTTGATTCCTTGCATTTGTTTTGAGATATAAAGATAATCTAAAAATATACAATTGAAATACCTTACATAGACTATACAAAATTAAGTACAATATTTCTCAAAAATTAAGTATAATATTTCTCAAAATTAAGTCCCAACCCCCCCTCCAGCCCCCCAGCTCGGCCTCACGCTAACGCGGCAGTGCACTCGTTTGACAGGCGCAGTGCGGTTATTCTGTTTCCCCTCCCCCCCACACACACACCCACACCCCCTAAGATAGATAATGGGGCAAGTCATGTTACGGACTCGCCTACGCATTCGACGCCGCGGCACGCTGCGTCGTCGCCTGTTACGGCTCGTTCCTGGATCGGCCTCGCCGGGATGGGGGAGGGGGGTCACGACCCCCCTTCCTCCCGGCTCGGCCTCGCGCTAACGCGGCAGTGCGCTCGTTTGACAGGCGCAGGGCGGTTATTCTGTTCCCCCCCGCCCCCACGCACCCACACCCGCTAAGATAGATAATGGGGGCAAGTCCATACATGGAAGATGTGTTAGTACAACTATGCCCCTCGGTGCGGTGCTGGTTTTTCCCCTAAAAAGATAGATAATGGGGCAAGTCATGTTACGGACTCGCCTCCACATGCGACGCCACGGCACGCCGCGTCATCGCCTACTACGGCTCGTTCCTGGCTCGGCCTCGCCGGGATGGGGGATGGGTGTCCCTACCCCCTCCCCCCCGGCTCGGCCTCGCGCTAATGCGGTAGTGCGCTCGTTTGACAGGCGCAGTGCGGTTATTCAGTTCCTCCCCCCCACGCACCCACACCCCCTAAAAAGATAGATAATGGGGGCAAGTCCATACAAGGAAGATGTGTCAGTACAACTATGCCCCTAGGTGCGGTGCTGGTTTTTCCCCTAAAAAGATGGATAATGGGGCAAGTCATGTTACGGACTCGCCTCCGCATGCGACGCCGCGGCACGCCGCGTCGTTGCCTGCTATGGCTCGTTGCTGGCTCGGCCTCGCCGGGATGGGGGAGGGGTGTCCCTCCCTCTTTCCCCCCCGGCTCGGCCTTGCGCTAACGCGGCAGTGCGCTCATTTGACAAGCGCAGTGCGGTTATTCTGTCCCCCCCACGCACCCACACCCCCTAAAATGATAGATAATGGGGGCAAGTCCATACAAGGAAGATGTGTAAGTACAACTATGCCCCTCGGTGCGGTGCTGGTTTTTCCCCTAAAAAGATAGATAATGGGGGCAAGTCCATACAAGGAAGATGTGTCAGTACAACTATGGCCCTCGGTGCGGTGTTGGTTTTTCCACTAAAAAGATAGATAATGGGGCAAGTCATGTTACCGACTCGCCTCCGCATGCGACGCCACGGCACACCGCTTCGTCGCCTGCTACGGCTCGTTCCTGGCTCGGCATGGCCGGGATGGGGGAGGTGGGGTCCCTTCCCCCCGTCTCGGCCTCGCACAAACGCGGCAGTGCGCTTGTTTGACAGGCACAGTGCGGTTATTCATTTCCCTCCCCCCCACGCACCCAGACCCCCTAAAAAGATAGATAATGGGGGCAAGTCCATACAAGGAAGATGTGTAAGTACAACTATGCCTCTCGGTGCGGTGCTGGTTTTTCCCCTTCAAAGATAGATAATGGGGGCAAGTCCATACAAGTTAGATGTGTTAGTACAACTATGCCCCTCAGTGCAGTGCTGGTTTTCCCCCTAAAAAGATAGATAATGGGGCAAGTCATGTTACGGACTCGCCTCCGCATGCAACGCCGCGGCACACCGCGTCGTCGTTTGCTACGGCTTGTTCCTGGCTCGGCCTCGCCGGGATGGGGGAGGGGATCCCGACCCTCCCTCCCCCCCCGGCTCGGCCTCGCGCTAACGCAACAGTGCGCTCGTTTGACAGGCGCAGTGCGGTTATTCTGTCCCCCCCCCCCCACGCACCCACACCCCCTAGAAAGATAGATAATGGGGGCAAGTCCATACAAGGAAGATGTTTCAATACAACTATGCCCCTCGGTTCGGTGCTGGTTTTCCCCCTAAAAAGATAGATAATGGGGGCAAGTCCATACAAGGAAGATGTGTCAGTACAACTATGCCCCTCGGTTCGGTTTTGGTTTTCCCCCTAAAAAGATAGATAATGGGGCAAGTCTTGTTACTGACTCGCCTCCGCATGTGACGCCGCGGCACGCCGCGTCGTCGCCTGCTATCACTCGTTCCTGGCTCGGCCTCGCCGGGATAGGGGACGGGGGGGGGGGGGGGGGGGGGGTCCTGACCCCCTCCCCCCCGGCTCGGCCTCGCGCTAACGCAGCAATGCACTCGTTTGACAGGCGCAGTGCGGTTATTCTATTTCCCACCCCCCATGCACACACACCCACTAAAAAAAAGATGTTCTTCAGTCCATACAAAAAAATGTGTCAGTACGACTATGCCACTCGATGCGGTCCTATATATCTCACCCAGATGTTCATAAAAAATCCAAAAAAATTCTAAAAAAATGAGAACAAAGAGAAAGCGAGGGAAACACACTATAAAAAAGATGTCAGTTCAAGTAGAGGAGAACATTCAGTACTAAAATAAAAAAAATGCTTATATTAGGCAAAAAAATCATAAAAAACTAGACGGAAAAAATGCTAAGAATAAAAAATATGGATCGCCCAAGGGACAGGCCGGCCCATCGCAGGTGGGTACTAGGACTCAAGCCAACAGCGATACCACCAGCGAATCCATTGTAAACCAGACTGCGAGGGCCAACCGACCAGGGCCCACAGGTCATGACAAAGAGCGAGCACCGTGTATAAGCACTCAGGTAAGTATTCAGAGGAGTTCGACCAGTAGCACTCGGCAGCGCTTATAAACAGGTCGAGAGCCCCCTCGCTTAGCGAGGTGGGACTAAACCCAGAGCACACGCACAGCCAGCAGCCCTCAAAATCGCCCGCGCGGGCCATTTGGGCCGGAAAAGGGCCCAATAGCCTCCCTCATCTCCAAACACCCCACCCATAAGGCCCGTTGAATAAAGCAGAGCGCGGGGCAAAGAAATATAAACTACAACAAAAATGTTCGCAAACTGAATATAGAAAAGTTCAAACACATGTTCGTTGTAAAAAATAAAAAAATTTAAACAAAAAAATACTTTTTTTAAAATTAAACGTAGAAGATTGTAATAAAAATTTAAGAAACAAATTTTTAAAAAGTTCAACTACTAAAATTCATAAGGTTCAATTAAAATTAGTAATGTGCAGCAAAGATTAAATTCTTTTTATTTTAAAAAATAGTAGAACTATCACTATTCAACTAAAAAAATAAGTTGTGCTCTAAATTCCTGTCAATAGTAAGAAAAAATGCTCTACAACAAACGAATGCGGTTGGCCATTGACATCCAAAATAGTTCAGTACTATCATTAACAGCATGCAAGTTCGACAAACTCAAAACCCAAGGGGTCCTACATCCATCATCAGCATATATTTTTCGTGTGCGAGCTATGTACATGAAAATATCCCAGTAAAAACAAAGGATGCGCATCAGTTCAACTATAATTGTTCCAATTCAAATAAAAAAAATTAAAAAAAACAGTTGTGCTTGAGCCAAAATAGGAAGCATTACATAAATAAAAATAGCGCATACAATAACATACGAACAAATTGTTCCAAACCTTCTGGTAATAACATAGAATTCAACCATCTCACATGCATTGTTTTAAAGAAAAATACTGCAACATAATCAAACGCACACAAAATCTCACAACCAGCGTCATTTGCCACATTTAAACCTACAGCACATAAATTCTGAACGTCAGAGAGTCATCTTCCCTGGAGAACATAACCATAACCACATCTCCATCCTCAATTCCAGACTCTGCCACAAACTCCTTCCACCCAGTAGTTAGGTTGATGCAACCATCAAAGTCGATATGGTAGGCAACTTCCATCAACTGATACCCGTTTTTGTCTGAAGTCTCCATCTTCAGTATCCCCGAACTAGGAGCAACAATCCTGATTCTGGGTGACATTTTCTACAAATGGGCATGGGAGTAGAAAATAAAGTGAACACCTGACATAACTGAATATTTGCACAGATCTAGGAACTGTTGCATAACAAAGTGAAAAAAAAATCTGAACTAAAACAAAAACACCAAACTAACTACTCATATGTCCTGACTAAACTGAAGAAATATACATATCAATACCCCTACAGTAAAACATCTGACGAAAATAGAACAAGGATTATACAAAAATGGATAAATACTGTTAATTAATGAAAAAATATACACACAAATCCCTACTGTTAACTTCTGACAAAACCAAATAAAAATTATAGACATACTATTGATAAAAATAAACTACAGATTCAGTCCATGGGATTGAAAAATGAGACCTACAAAAGAAGAAAACAAAAAAATAGAAACACATACCCATGATTCCTCCAAGTCCCCAGCCGTCAAGCGACAAACATAGGGAGCATGAAACCCATAGTTGTTGTATAGCAGCGACGAAAGTTGCCCACGACGCTGACTCTCGGTGAGCTCCAAACCAGATTCGTACACACAGCCGTCAGCTATGCGCACCATCTTTGCGAGACACCCGCATGAACAATCCTGCATGGGAAACACAGGAAAAGGGAAGAAAACAACAAAGAGAAGAGGGAGGAACCTAGATCTGATTCTGGAAGAAGGAAGAAAATGGAGGGGAAGACTGAGCCACACACCACACATAGATGGATAGAATTTATAGCCAGGAAGACTCGCAGATTATAAAAATAATAAATAGGCTGGTGGGAAGCCAGCTGGTAGAAAATAGTTATTATACAAGTCATACAACATTGACCGCAAAGCAGTTCAACTTCAGATAAAGCAGCAGTTCAATAATAATTGTTGGACGGCACATACGACAGCAGTTCAAAGTGCACGTACCAAACATATGGAGATAAAACAACTCATTCAAAGGTAGATAGTTGAATTCATTTAGTCATTCAACCATCTGCTCCCTCACAACACAATCTTAAAAACATAAAAATTCAGTACTTCAGTCGTAACGATCAAAGAAACGACGCCATTTGGCCCTGGTGGATGGATGTGGAGCCATGGCTGCTCTCACCCTAGCCCAACTGATGATCTATATATGGTTCCTTCCACTGCCCTCTGGGAAAAGTAGCTCCAGTTCATTGGAGTTGCAAGTATCCATCACCTCGCGGGCAAGGCGTTTGTTGAACTCTGCCTCCACTTCCTCCTCGGCAGCACGTCGTGCCCTCTGCCTGCGCCTGCACCTCCTCCTCCTCTGCTCTGCTACTGCAGCCCTCACATCGACGGCAACTCCCTCCTCCTCTGTTACCTCTCCCAGCTCAGGATCCATCTGGCTTTTCTTTGGTGGCAGCTGGTGTAATGAAAGTGACAGAGGGCAGGGGCTTTATATCCAAAGTGAAGATGGTTGGGTAGGCAGCCAGTAGAAACTACTTACTCCGATGTAAACGCACAGTAATACAACTTTGAGACGTAGCAGTCCAACTACACATACGGCAGCCATTCAAACAACACTGAAAAACACGCAACTTAATTACACAGTTTGACCAGATTACAAGAAATCGTAGGCTACGGTCAGCCACCATACACCACCTCCGCCAACGACCAAATCACATGGGAAGCCGGGGTAGAAACAACTCAAGAAGCAAAATTGACAACACAAATCTATTCATCCAATCCTCAACTATCTCCCTGCAACGACAATTCAAGAATGAAACATCAGAAAAAGAAGAACACATTTGCATGGCGGCCATGGCCAACGGCCAAGAACGCCAACACTTCTAATCAGAAATTACAGTGAAAGAATCTCCAAAAACTCTAACACACCGGTCATTCTCGCATCCCAATAACATATAAAACAACAAAGCAGACGTAAAATCAACGGCTACGAACACCACGGTAAACACAAATGCCCGCAACACCTCCGCCGCCAAATGCGCACGCCATCACCTCCGGTGACTTGAGATCGGAAAACATGACCAGGTCAGTGCGCACATGTGCGGAACCCCGTACATGTCTCCTTTGGCAATGAATGGCCCGCAGCACCGCGCCGGCGAACCCCCGGAAGCTCCCCGTTGAATCCCCTGTTTCTCTCCGTCGAAGACACAGGAAGATCAGTTCAGGTGGCAAACCATGTCAGTCCAACCTGTCAACTTCGTTAGTTCAAGTAGGGTAACAGAATAATATTCTGTTACGCGAAACAGAATAGCCCAGTATATATATATATATATATATATAGTCAATGAAGAACACCAATTGAAAAGTTTGAGGAAATTGCAAAGTTGAGGAATTTAAAATTTTGAAGAATTAGCAAAATGAAGAAAAAACTCAAATTTGAAGATTTTCAACTTTGGTTGGTGGCGTGACCCACCGTATAAGAATGATGATTTCAGACACCGCGTACAATTGTCGTAGGCCTCTGAGAATCAGATTCTTCATTAATTTCTTCACACTTAGAGGGTTAGTATTCATTGATTAAAGAAAAACGTTACTTCGTGTGTTGCACATCTAAGTCATCAATTTTGCATAAGTGTTAGGATGTGTGTCCTTTCAAAGAACATTCAAAGATTCTAAGATATTTAGCTCACACCGCAACTTGCTAAATCTCTTCTCATCCAAGGGCTTTGTGAAGATATCTGCCAGCTGTTCTTCAGTCTTCACGTGGTTGATGGTGATGTCGCCCTTCAACACATGATCTCAAAGAAAATGATGATGAATCGGGATGTGCTTAGTCTTTGAGTGCTGAAATGGGTTATGAGAAATCTTGATGGCACTCTCATTGTCGCAGTAGAGTGGCACATTCTTCATGTTGATGCCATAGTCCTTGAGGGTTTGCTTCATCCACAGCAATTGAGCACAGCAAAAACCAGCAGCAATGTAAGCTTCAGAAGTAGAGAGTGGTACGTAGTTCTGCTTCTTCGAGGACCAACATACTAAGGATCGTCCGAGGAAATGGCATGTGCCTGATGTTGACTTGCGATCCACCCGATCACCAGCATAGTCAGAGTCAAAATATCCAATGAGACCAAAAGCCGGGCCCTTGGGATACCATAATCCAAGTGTTGGAGTGTGAGCTAGATATCAAAGAATGTGTTTCACAGCCTTGTGGTGTGATTCCTTTGGTGTAGCTTGAAAACGGGCACACATGCAAACACTAAGCATAATATCTGGCCTAGATGCACATAGATACAATAAAGAGCCAATCATGGAGCGGTATACCTTTTGATCGAAGTATTTACCATTTTCATCGGTGCATAGATGGCCATTTGTGGGCATAGAGTTTTTGACGCCTTTGCAATCTTGCATGCCAAATTTCCTAGAACGTCCTTGAGGTATTTCTCTTGAGAAATGAAGATGCCATTGCGTTGTTGACAAATTTGAAGACCTAAGAGGAATTTCAATTCTTCCATCATAGACATTTGATATTCCTCACTCATCATATAGGCAAATTCGTCACTGTAACGTTGGTTAGTACAGCCAAAGATAATACCATCAACATATATTTGGCACACGAATATCTTCCGATATTCGTGTCTAACTGTTCAAGATATCTTCCGATATTCTGATAAATCGGCCGATTTATCGCTTACCTGTGTCTAACCGATAAGATAAATTGGCTGATAAATTAGCCGATATGCCGATAAATCGGCCGATATGCCGATAAACTGGCCGATTTACCCAGTATCATGGGTCGACCGGTAAGCTCCCGATAAGCGATATCCCCAACATTGATTCATCATCATATGTTTTGGTGAAAAGAGTTGGGTCAAGTGAACCCGGTTTGAAGCCTTTCTTCATGGGGAATTCCTTCAGTGTATCATACCACGCCCGAGGGGCCTGCTTAAGGCCATAGAGGGCCTTGTTGAGTCTGAACACTTTGTCAGGATGCTTAGGATCTTCAAAACCTGGGGGTTGAGCCACATATATTTCTTCCTCAAGCTTACCATTGAGGAATGCACTTTTCACATCCATTTGATATAAGATGATATTATGATGGTTAGCATAAGCAAGCAATATGCGAATAGCCTCAAGTCTAGCAACAGGTGCAAAAGTTTCATCGAAATCAATTCCTTCAACCTAACTATAGCCTTGAGCTACAAGACGGGCCTTGTTCCTCACCACTAGACCATTTTTTTCCTGCTTGTTGCGGTAGATCCACTTGGTACCGATGATATTGTGCTTGCGAGGGTCTGGTCACTTGACAAGTTCCCACACATAGTTGAGCTCGAATTGATGTCATTCCTCTTGCATAGCTTGAATCCACTCAGGTTCCAGAAAAGCCTCATCAACTTTGGTGGGCTCTGTGATAGAGACAAAAGCAAATTGCCAACAAAAGTTAGACAAATGTGATGCTTTTGAGTGTGTGAGTGGACTTGGTGCATTGATGTCGTCGATGATTTTCTCAATCTGCATTTCATTTGCAACGCGAGGATGAGCAGGTTGACGACTTTGATTGGGTTGAGCATTTTCTTCGGTGACATTTTCTTCAGATGCACCAGCATGATTTTCTTCATGATCTTGAATCACTTCTTCAGCAGATTCTTCAGTGGGTATGACATCCTCAGTAGCCTTTAACTTGATGGATTCCTCAGGAGACATTTCATCTAGCACAGGAGGAAGGTGCTCTCTTTGCGAGCCATTAGTTTCATCGAACCGCACATCTACAGTTTCAACAACCTTGTTGTGATAGGTGTTGAAGACTCTGTAGGTGTGCGAGTCCTTTCCGTAACCAAGCATAAAACCCTCGTGTGCTTTCGGTGCAAATTTTGAGTTGTGATGAGGATATCTAATCCAACATTTAGCAGCGAAGACTTTGAAATAACTCACATTGGGTTTCTTGTCAGTGAGGAGTTCATATGAGGTCTTCTTGAAGAATTTGTGAAGATATACTCTATTGATGATGTGGCATGCAGTATCAATAGCCTCAGGCCAGAAATGATGAGGTGTCTTGTATTCATCAAGCATAGTGCGAGCCATCTCAATAAGAGTCCTGTTCTTGCGCTCCACTACGCCATTTTGCTGAGGAGTGTATGGGGCAGATAACTCATGAGTAATACCAAGTTCATCAAGATAGTCATCAAGACCAGTATTCTTGAACTAGGTCCCATTGTCACTCCAGATATGCTTGATCTTCACACCGAAATTCGTCGAGGCCCTCAAGGAAAATCGTCTGAAGACTTCCTGCACTTCAGTTTTGTAAGTGATGATGTGCACCCAGGTGTAACGAGAATAATCATCAACAATAACAAGGCCATATAGAGATGCAGCATTTGTTAGAGTGGCATAATGAGTAGGGCCAAAGATATCCATGTGAAGCAATTCAAAAGGACGAGTGCTAGTCATGATAGTCTTCGAGGGGTGCTTGGATCTGGTCATCTTTCCAGCCTCACAAGCCCTGCAAAGATGGTCTTTGAGGAATTTGACACCCTCAATGCCAATGACGTGCTTCTTCTTCACAAGTGTGTGCAAGTTCCTCATGCCAGCATGATCGAGTCGACGACGCCATAGCCAGCCTACTGAAGCTTTTGCATGTAGACACGTGGCAGGCTGTGGTCCTGCAGAGAAATCAACAATATACAAGTCTCCTCTCCTAAAGCCTTCGAAGACTTTGGAATTGTTAGATTCCATGAGCACTAAGCAGCGATATTTTCCAAAGACGACAACCATATCAAGATCACAAAGCATTGAGACAGGCATGAGGTTGAATCCGAGGGACTCAACAAGCATGACTGTCCATGTGTCGATCCTTTGAGATTGCAACCCTACCTAGACCCAATACCTTGCTTTTGCCTTTGTCAGCATAGGTGATATGCTTTAGATGCGATGGAGATAAAGCAGAGTCCATCAGTAAGCTCTTGTCACCGGTCATGTGATTTGTATATCCACCGAGAACTTTTATTTCTGCACAAAAAACGACACCACGGTAGTTGTGCTGAAAACATCGTTAGTCTGGGTTAGTTCTAATCAAATCATACCAAAACAATATAAATTGTTGTAAACATGGCATGAATACTTCATAAATTATAGATACATTGAAGACGTATCAAGGATGGGTGGTCGGCCATCACAAGGGGTTGGACTAGAGTCGTGCGTGCCTTCTGCATGGAGGAGGGCACAATATGGGCATTCCACTTCACCTTGTTCAGCAACCAGAATGTCTTTTGCCTCTTTCTTTAACATCTTTAATAGTACAAGTATACAACCATTGTTCATCATCATTTATTTGGTGCTTATGTAATTCATTTTTTTGATGTAATTCTTGAACATATGTACCTGTGAATCGAATAATGCATTGGTTGTTGAACCTGATGGATATGAATAAAGTTATAGCCTACATTCAAATTCAAATTCGGTACAATTTTAAATAGCAGCAATTAAATTAGGGTGAAATTACGCTCCGCAGGTCGTTACGGCTCACACGGTCTGTAAAGCACAAACGTGTGTGATATAAATCACAATTTGACACAGTTCATAGAGAGGAAACATCTGCGACCATGCACATAGTTGCCATTTTTGAAGTGTGTGTGATGTCAAACAATATCACAAACGGTGCTAGCAAACTAAATGTTTGTGACAGTCGCCTTATCATGCATGGTTTACAATCATGAACTGCTTCTGATGTCGACGGATCATAAATGTTGCACCACAGAATAGCGTGTGCGATAGTTATCCTGTACGACACTGTTACGATGGTCCGACGTTTCATAATCCTATCCAACACTCATACAATCATTAGCTATTCTTCTTTATTACATATCGCATACATTTTAGGAGAAGTGAATGTGTGTGATTGTCTGCTTATCATACATGTTCTATAATCATGAACTATTTGTGATGGGGCGCGCATCGTAAACATAGCACCACAGAATACCGACTACGATGGTAATGCGAGCACAAACAAGTAGCAAGCATTTGGGATATTAGAGGTATCACAAACAGTTGTCTGAAGACTCACGTTTGGGATAGATGCCGGCAATGCATACGCTTAGTTATGCAAAATGTATTCATTGCTTCTCCCTATCCCTGATGGTTTATAGGTCGTGTGGGAAGGACCCCCCTATCGCACACACTGGCAAGGCGACGGTTAAAATTGCCATCACGGAAAGGGGTTAAAAACTGTTTGTATAGCAGCTCGCTGTGCCAGTGAACTCCCCCAAGCTTAAACTTGATCAGCCTTGAGAAACATAAAGAGAAATCCTAATCACAAGGAACTCAATTGTTTAAACCGAAATAACAAGAAGGTTTTGGTTCACTTACGATCGATACGCATAGATAGCCCTCCGCTACTTAACCTGAAAACTTAGCATAGCTGTAGCGGTGGCATGGTTATTGTGCAAGTGTTAGTGAAGCAAAGATAATCAACACAAAGTTCTTGATCTACCAGATAAAACAACTTTGCAACACTCTATTCTATTTAGCCTAGACAACACTTGCTCGTCAGGAATGCACGGAAGAGTTTGCTTTGATAGAGCCATTGAAACATAAGTTAGGGAGTGAAAAGCATGTAGTAAAATATGATGCTCTAATGCTCATGAGCTCACCCACAATCATTTCCTCCTCAAGTCTCTCAAGCACTTTATTTCAATCATTGTTTGCTGGAACTTTGATTGTCACGTGAAGGGATTATGCCAACTAAGTGATTATGCATACGTTCTCGCTGTGGCTTAATGTTTGGGAACTATGGACCTCTGATGTATGTCTCTTTCGAGCCCTTTTGATCAGTCCCCTTTATTTACCTCAAACACACCATTTCATGAGAAAGCTGAATAATATGTGTTTGTAGTGTTGCCACTATGTATGGTAACAAAATCATAGCCGAAATCCGAGGATCGCTCATTGCCAGCAGAGTCCTGATCATAACATCAAGAAAGGTGACGAAGCCACACTTACACACATACACATGCATATAGTAGCAGGGACATGGCACCAGCAAGGAGATGAAGCACCATGTAAGAGATACAACACATATTTTTGGCATTATCTCATTCACCCTTCAAGTATGTTCCTCTAGAAAATTTAATCCACAAGTGCTATTAAGTCTATTAAAATTAACACCCTGGGGTTGAGCAATTCAAACATAACTTCCACTAAATTTTTCTCAACTCCCACGTCTTGAAAGACTTCCTCTTGTGCAAAGTTATTCTAGGTTAATATCATTTCATTAAAAAGAAACAGTCCCACTGCAAGTCTTGGTTGTCTAAACTAAACAGAACAAAGGCCACAAAATTATTTCAGCTACTAGAAAAAAACCTTTATCTTAATTATCAAGACTTACTCCCATCTGCACATATCACACATACTACTACTACATCTACTCTAAGTATTTCAAGTGCAAAAGACGGGGGTCGTAGGACATGCCTTCACGGTTGCGAATTTACACACTTGTCTTCCTTACTCTTGCATTCCTTGTTGTCCGGTGTTCATCAACTCCTCTGGAAACAAAATGCAAACGTACTCCACATGGCTAGATAAAGAACAAGAGCAAAGCAAAGCTTATTCTATTTTTTTGGTTTTTGAAAACTAACTTGCAATCGAAAAATCACAAAGGCAAAATAAAAATAAAAAGCAGAAGCAAATAAAAGCAAAGTGTTGGAACACACCAACACGAATGTTTTGATGCTCCACGAGCTTAAGTACAATCTCATTACAAATTATTCAAATACTGCCACATCTTGATGTAGAAGTGGTGATAACCTCCACCAAGCTTAGGCTTTCGCAAGCCCAAAACGGCGAGATCATTGCGGCGATTGGTCAGGAGCCCAGTCTTGGCTCCAGTTGGAGAAGTTCATGTTCATGTAGGCGGACGTGCCTCGAAGCGACGTGGCGAGGTTGCTCATATCATCAGTAGAGCCCTAGAGGCTGCCAAGGTCTGCGTAGGTGGTGTAGTCTCCTTGTTGTGTCTGCTCTTGGGGCTGCTCCTCTTCTTCGTCGGTGCCGAGGTCTTCTTCATCTACTTGTTCTGGTTCTGGGCCTTCTTGGTCAAAAGTTCCGTCTCCTTCATGTGCAACATAATGCAATTGTTCATGCTCGATGGAGAAATGGTTAGGCATAGGAGTGGGCAACAAGTGTGCCACTCTAGGAGTTCTAATGCAATGACGGACATTACGAACTACTACCATTGCAGCGCTAGTAAGAACACGAATATTAACAAGGATGTTTCGACAATGGGGCAAAAATAATTGTAGTTGAGAGCAAGGGAGCTGGCCAACATGGTGATCACACCTCCACACACGATATCTCCTTGTGCATGATTTGCTTGATGCGCGAGGTGTAGCAAAAGTATTGCCCCTAGGTTGGGAAAATAACCGACATCAAGGTTTGCTACTTTCCCAAGAACTAGCACGTTCTCATCATTCACCTTAGAAACTTCTCCTTGTGCCTTGAACGAGTTAGTGATAACATAGTAGAAATAATGTATAGCAGGACTTTCAATGCAACTAGCTCTTGAGCCAGGCGTGATCATCAAATTGAAGGATTGCCTTGGGTGCGGGTCAGTGTAATCGTAAACATGGCGGATGTCATTATCATTGTTGGTGAAGCCAAAGTAATTACACCACTCCTCAAAAGTGCTGTTGAAGACTTGGTCTAGGAGACGGAAAGTGATCCTCTCCTCCTCATATGCATTGGGCATCAAACCAACTGTCGGTGCAACAGACCCTGGGTCCATTGCACGGACTGTGCACAGGCCAGAGACAAGATTACAAGACCAAGATCAGACCAAACAAGGAGGATCAATTCCTTTGACGGATCCAAGTGCAAGTCGAGAAGGCCAAGGTGAGCCAGAGGAGCAAGGCATCGCTAAGGGAAGAACCTACCTTGCCGGGCAGGCGAGCCCGACAGAGTTGGGTTTTGCCCCGGAAGCAAGCACCCAGATCGTCCCGGAAGGCTTCCTGGGGCTGGCGGAGGCAAGCCACTCCACCGCTCCACCTCACAAGCGACGCAAGTCATTAATCAAAGCGGTGTCGAGCTCCAAGGTGACTAAGTGGCTCCTTTCTGCCACATGGCAGCCACTTCCTACAACAAACACCTCCATATGACACCCGTCCTGAGACGTGTTAAGCGAGCAGGGGCGAAGCTGGCAAAACAGTCCGGCAGGGCCTGCCGGGCGAGCTGTGATGTGACACTGAGTGGTGCATTTAATGCGCTCTGTCAGCCTGTAGAGTTAGATATGATAGCACTGTTAGCTATCTAATCAGTACGCAAAGACTGATTTGCCACTGTGGTGACCCCTTAATCTATAAAAGGAGGCCCATGGTGACCGTAGAAAGGGTTGGACCCTCGCATTTCCATACATGCGTAGCCACTCTCGCCCCCAGAGCGACCTTGCCGGGCGAGTGTGCTACTTTCACCACCATTATCCACCATCAATCCACCAAAGCAGGAGTAGGGTTTTACGCCTTGCGGCGGCCCGAACCTGGGTAAAGACTTCCCGTGTGATCTCTGCCGTGCTGCGCGATGCTTCTCTGCTCTTTGTGCAACATGCCCATCCCCCCGCCGAACCAAAAGGGGCTCATGGCCCCATAGGTGGCCGTGGTTTCCCACGACATCTTTGGCCCGCCAGGTATGGGGATCACTTGCGCGAAACCGAGAGCGTACGCTGCGCGTCATCTTCATCGACATTTTCGTCGTCGACGGCGTCATCGACTATATCACCCGTCCACCTCGAAGGCTCCGCCGCTCGAGACCGCCGACATCGCAGGGAATATGGGGGCTCGCGAGGGTGTGGATGTTGCGGGGGACGTGGTCGGCGCAGGGGGTGCCGTCACCACCTTCCCCACGGCTGAAGCAGGAACGGGAGGTACCGGGGAAGGACAGCATCAGCAACATCCCGATGGCCATGCTCCACGAGGTACGGCTGGAGGGATCATTCCGCCTGAACCCCTTCTCCTCGCCAATGGGCACAGCCGCAGTGATGATGCTCGCTCTGGGCGAATTGCAAACCTCTGGCCGCCCCTGCTGCGGGCGCAACCACAGGGCACGCTCCACCCCCGGGGTGGGCTGACCCAGCTATCATGCCCAACGGAAGCGCTAGCCCTCAGGCGCCTCCGCCGCATCACCATGCCGTCCAAATGGCTGGTTCACAGCAGCAAGGGCGCGGTGCAGTCACCACCGACAACGTCAGGAGCCGAGCGGCACTATGATCTACATCGTCATCACCTATGCCAAGCACTGCCTCAGAGGCCATGGCGCGAGCCCAACTGCTGTTGAGATTTCCACTGGCGGCAGACCAGATGGATGAGTGGCGAGCCACCATCCAAAGTTTGATTGGTTTTGCCGAGGCGGAAGGATCATAGCGGCCCGGACCGCCACGGCCTTCCGAGGTAGCAATGGCGGCTCGTGCGGCTGGTCGTGCGGGAGGGGCCACCCTCACGTTGTAATCCCCACCACGGCAAGCCGCCCAAGAGCCGCAAAACCAAGCACCCGATGACGTCTCGATGGCCTGGTCAGACCCTCGAGCGCGTCAAGGCCGACAGCATGCCCCGGAGGGCAGGCGAAGGGAAGGTGCGCGCGTCATCGACGAGCGGCGCCGCGACAACCCCCGCCGGTCCAATGGGTGTGATGGCCCCGATGTCGACGAGCCCGCGCTCGGAGATAGCGGGTGCCTGCCTTTTGAGGTTGGGTGCCCTACCTTCACCCATGAGCTGCGGCAAGTCCGTTGGCCGTCCACTCACACGTTCAAGCCAGAGATACCCGAGAAGTATGATGGAAGACTAAACCCGGCAGAGTTCTTGAGCATCTACACCATCGCTGTTCAAGCTGCCGGGTGAAGAGATGAGAAGGTGTTCGCCAACTACTTCCCTTTGGCCCTCAAGTCAAATGTGAGGTCTTGGCTGATGCACCTGCCGGAGAACTCCATTTCGACCTGGGCTGACCTGTGCCACGAGTTCATTGGTGCGTTCACGGGCGGCCATCAAGAACCAGGGCGGCCCAGCGACTTGCAGCTTCTCCAGCAGAAAGAAGGAGAAACTCTATGGAAGTACTTGCAGAGATTCAGTCGAGTCCATAGAAATATCCCAGATATCCACCGAGCTGCCGTGATAGCTGCCTTCCAATCCAATGTGCGCAACCGCAGGATACGTTCCAAGATGAATGTTCGGTTGCCCAAGACTGTGAAGGAGCTCTACACTTTGGTGGACAAATGTGCTAGGGTGGAGGTGGGGAGGAAACTTCCTGGAGAGGAAGAGTGCATCGACATCGACTCAGAAGATGACGACGAAACCATCAGTAAGAAGAAGAAGAACAAGAAGCACAACAAGAAGCGTAAGGATAAGGTAGTGCTGGCTGTTGAGGGGTCAGGCACGCCTAGTACCGGCAAGAAGGCCAAGGCTAAAGCCCCCGGCAAGGAGGCTACCGCATGCGCTAACTACCGGGAGGCGGCGGCTGCCGAGAAAGCTGGGAAAAGTCATGGGACGTACTGTAAGATTCATCGGAACAAGGGCCATGATCTCCAGGAGTGTCATCAGGTTGAGCAGCTCGTCAAGAGACAGAAGGCTGAGTATGAGAAGCGCAATAAGGAAAAGGATCGGAATGGAGCTAGCGGGAAGGGCCAGGGTGGTGAAGCAAATCGCCTCGGCAAGGCTCCTCGGAACCAAGGGAAACCCGCCAAGGGCCGAGAGAAGGAGCATTGCAGTAATGAGAGTGATGGAGGGAATGAAGAGGAAACAGGGAGCAGGAGTTCCAGAAAGTCACTGACGCCCTGTGCATTGACGGGGGTGCATCTTTGCACTCCTCTCACCGCCAACTTAAATAGTGGGCGCGTGAAGTCAATGTCGTGGAGCCAGCGGCACATTCTCAGAAGCCGCTCAAGTGGTCATGCACGCCCATCATCTTTGATGAAGATGAGCACCCCGACAGCATTACTGCCGTAGGGTGCTTGCCATTGTTGGTCTCACCAACAATTCGCAACCTCAAGGTCACAAAGATGCTGGTTGACAGTGGGGCCGGGTTGAATCTGATTTCCCCAAAGGTTATCAGCAAACTCCAGATAGCAGAGGAAGAACTTAAGGCCACCGGCACATTTCAAGGAGTCAATCCCAGCAGGAGCCATCCTAAGGGAAAGGTTACGTTGCCAGTGACATTTGGAGGAGAGTTGAACTACCGGACTGAGAAAGTTGTGTTTGATGTGGTTGACCTCCCCCTGCCGTACAACGGGATCCTTGGGCGCCCGGCCCTGGCCAAATTCATGGCAACATCCCACTATGCCTACAACACCTTGAAGATGCCAGGGTCGATGGGCGTCATTTCCGTTCTGTCGGACAAGAAAGACGCAATTATTTGCGTGGATAAGATGTACCGAGACGCGGTCGCGGCAGAGGTCGCGGAAGCCACAGTTCCCGCCAAGGAAAAGCATAGCAAAGGCACTGGCAAGGAATCCGGGAAGCGTACCCCTGTGGAATGTGCCGCGGCTATTGATGACATGCCAGAGAGTTCCAACAGCAAGAGATCCAAGGCTGCTCCACCCCAAGTGAAAAAGGTCGTGGCAGGGCTGGCTGGTGCTGACGGTACTTTCACTATCAGCGCCACCCTTGATGAAAAATAGGAAAGCGTGCTCGTTACCTTCCTGCGGGCGAATATCGATGTGTTTGCCTGGCAACCATCTGATATCCCCGGTGTTCCCAGGGAGGTAATCGAGCACCACCTTGTTATCTGCCCACATGCCCGGCCCGTCAAGCAGAAGGTTCGAAAGTAGGCCTTGGAGCGGCAGCAGTTTATTGCCGAGGAAATCAAGAAAATTGAAGCAGCTGGTTTGGTCGGAGGAGTACTGCATCTAACATGGTTAGCAAACCCAGTGGTTGTGCGCAAGGCTAATGGAAAATGGAGGCTTTGCATAGATCTCATGAATCTGAACAAAGCATGCCCAAAGGACCCATTTCCCTTGACGCGCATCGACCAGATCGTGGATTCTACTTCAGGATGTGAGTTGCTCACTTTTCTGGATGCATACTCTGGATACCATCAGATTTTTATGTCCAAGGAAGACGAAGAAAAGACCTCATTCATCACCCCATGCGGCACGTACTGCTTTGTGCGCATGCCTTTCGGGTTGAAGAGTGCCGGGTCCACTTTTGCAAGAGCAGTCTAGATTGGCTTTGAACTACAGTTGCACAGGAACATTGAAGCCTATATGCATGATATTGTGGTCAAGACCAAGGACAGATCAACCCTCATCCAGGATTTAGAAGAGACATTTGCTAATCTGCGCAAGATCAACTTGAAACTGAATCCGGAGAAGTGCGTGTTTGGCGTTACCTCCGGCAAGCAACTTGGTTTCTTTGTGTCCCACCATGGGATAGAGGCCAACCCCGATAAGATCAAGGCTATTGAGCAGATACAAGCACCCAAGAAAGTTAAGGATGTGAGGCGTTTGACAGGATGCGTGGCCGCGCTTAGCAGATTCATCTCCAAGTCTGCCGAGCGCGGCTTGCCGTTCTTCAAGATTTTGAAGAAGGCAGGACCCATGAAGTGGACCCCAGAAGCATATGCAGCACTACAGGATTTGAAGGCCTACTTGTCTTCTGTGCCTACTTTGGTCGCACCCAAACCACAAGAGCCGTTGCTTCTATATCTGGCAGCAACTAATCAAGTGGTTAGTGCGGCCCTAGTAGCGCAACGAGAAGTAGAAGAAGCAGCCACCTCAGCAAGTGTCCTGCCCGGGGAAGAGGAAGAGAGTGGCGCGGCAAGGCCAGATACGGATCAGGACAAAGAAGAGCACGGCAGCGGAAACAACCCCAAGGACACGGCAAGGAAGAAGGTGGTGCAGCGCTCAGTATACTTCGTCAGCTCCCTGTTGCAGGGGGCTACATCCAGGTATTCTGGCATGCAAAAGTTGATCTTTGGCCTTGTCATGGCCTCAAGGAAACTGCGCCACTACTTCCAAGCCCATGAGATCACGGTTGTCACCCGCTTCCCGTTGCAAAGGATACTTCGAAACCCAGAGGCCACCGGTAGGATAGTGGAGTGGGCATTGGAGTTATCCAGCTTTGGCCTGAAGTTTGAAAGCACATCAACAATTGAGAGCAGGGCGTTGGCAGAGTTTATTGCAGAATGGATGCCAACCCCTGATGAAGAAGTACAGGAAACAGTTATCCCCTGCAAGGAAGCGCCCCAAGAATGGATCATGTATTTCGATGGTGCCTTCTCCCTGCAAGGTGCAGGGGCTGGTGTGCTTCTCGTGGCTCCCACTGGAGAGCACCTGAGGTACGTCGTCCAGATGCACTTTCCCCGGGAGGAGGCGACCAACAATACAGCAGAATATGAAGGGCTTCTTGTCGAGCTCAGGATTGCTACAGAGTTGGGAATCAAGAAGCTGATCATTCGAGGAGATTCACAACTGGTGGTGAGACAAGTCAACAAGGATTACCAAAGCCCATTGATGGAGGCATACGTCGAGGAAGTGAGAAGATTGGAGGAGTGCTTTCATGGGTTGCAAACAGAGCACGTACCCCATGCAGAAAATAGCATAGCTGATCACCTGTCAAAGTGCGCTGCGCAGAAGCTTCCTGTGGAACAAGGAACTTTTGTTCTCCATCTTACTCAGCCCTCCGTATCCCCGACAACAATGGCCCGAAAGAGGAGGAAATTGGACTCCGGTAAGCCTCTCCCGGTAGAGCCTTTCGGGGCTCCTGGCAAGGACCCTGCCGGGAACAACTCCCCTTCGATTGCCGGGCTGCACCCTCCTGCCGAGCCGCTGGTCCCCGTGGACGAGGGATGCGCCCCCACGAATGAGGAGGTGCCACTAGTCCTCGTTGCCGAGCCTCAGGCTCCAACTTGGGCAAGGCACATAGTCCATTTCCTCCAAACTAGAGAACTTCCCAAAGAGCAAGAAGAAGCTGAAAGAGTAGCCCGAAGGGCCAGTATGTATTAGTTTGTCGATGACACACTATACAGAAGAAGGCCCAATGGTGTGAAATTGAAGTGCATTTGCCGGGAAGGAGGAAAGGAACTGCTCGCAGAGATACACAAAGGCATGTGCGGCTCCCACATTGGATCAAGGGCTTTGGTTGGGAAAGCATTCTGGCAAGGATTCTATTGGCCCACAGCCCTCCAAGATGCGGTTGAGCTCGTCACCAAGTGTGAAGACTGTCAGTTCCATTCCAAAAATATCCATATGCCTGCCCAAGCACTCCAGACAATCCCTTTGTCATGGCCGTTTTCAGTCTGGGGGCTCGATATCCTCGGCCCTTTCCCCCGAGCTATCGGGGGCTTTGAATTCTTGTTCATTGCAATAAACAAGTTTACAAAGTGGCTGGAAGTAGATGCCGTGAGAAAGGTGACTGCTCAGTCAGCTATCAAGTTCTTGAAAGGATTGTTGTGCCGCTTCGGGGTCCCTGCCCGGATCATCACCGACAACGGCACCCAGTTCACGAGCCGCGCCTTCATGCAATATGTTCATGCCCTTGGAATCAAGATCTCATTTGCCTCTATCGCACATCCCAGAAGCAATGGACAAGCTGAGAGGGCGAACGCTGAAGTTCTGCGGGGACTCAAGACAAGAATGTTTGATAAGCTATGGAAGCACGGCAGGCAATGGATCAATGAGCTGCAGGTGGTTCTTTGGTCCCTCAGAACATGACCAAACCGAGCTACCGGGCAGACTCCCTTCTCCCTTGTCTATGGGGCAGAAGCAGTTATCCCCACGTAACTCATTTACGGGTCACCTCGAGTGCTTGCCTACGATGAAGTAGCACAGGAACAGCACATGCGTGACGACGCCGTGCTTCTCAAGGAGAACCGTCTCCGGGCTGCTACGCGTGCTGCACGCTATCAGCAAGCCCTGCATCGCTATCATAGCCGCAGGGTTCATGCCCGGTGTTTTGAGGAAGGCGACCTTGTCCTTAGGCGCGTTCAGTCCGCCAAGGGTACAAACAAGCTGTCGCCGAAGTGGGAAGGCCCTTACCGGGTAGTACAAGTCACCAGACCTGGCGCAGTCCGTCTGGAGACCGGAGATGGCATTCAATTGCAAAACTCATGGAATATTGAGCATCTCCACAAGTTCTACCCATAAGGCGCGGCTGTCGGGCCTTGCCCGGCAGCCACCCTTTTGTACAGGCCGTGCCTCAGCTGCATGTAACCCCTTGTACAAAGCCAGGCGCAGACCCTGAGCAACAGAGAAATAAATGAAGCGCTGGGGGCCCCCGACAAGTTGCATGCATGCATAAGCATATCATAAGCATCGCATGATTCATGTAGATAGGTTGCATGATCATGTAGATAGATTGCATCTGGCATCATCTTCATTTGCATAAACTGCAGGCTCCTGCCGTGGACTTAGTCCTAGGAAGAGGATGCAAAGACAAGCCAGCACTGCGGTCTCCGGCAAGCCAAACAGATAAGTTCCCTCTCTTATCCATACATGTTCCGTGAGTAGGACTTGTGCATATGAAAACCTTGCAGCCTCGGAAACAAAGGTGCTCCCATCTACTGGCACGAACGCTGCTTCGGTCAGGATGGTCGTAGTGGCCTTTGGCTGAAAGGGGTTGGCGGGGGGCTGGTCTCTCCCAATGGGTTCTACGCCCGGCAGGCTCAGCCTCACGACAGCAGTCCTATGGTGTACCGGCAAGGTAGCTTACCGGGATCCACTTGTTTACATGAAAGTATGGAGGCATTTCACCTCTGCATGGATATCATACATGCACAAGTACCCGGCAAAGCTTATCTTTTTTCATTAATATGCTGATCAACAAGTACAAATCTCACAAAACATAAACATGGATACGAGAGATTACATTATTTGAACTAAAATTTGGCAAGTGCCTACAGATTTAAGACTAAAAAAAAGATAAGTGCCCCATAAACTCCTCTCCCTGTCCCTTTTTATCCCAGGTAGTGCAGTGGGAAGAGGAGAGCTTAGGAGGACTGCCCGAGCAGGAGCACACCCCGATCCCTACATGGCCTGTGGGTGCAGCCTGATAAGATCGGGAGTGGTGAGGTTGTGAAGGAGGGGGACGAAAGGAGTAGCTCGGTGGTGCCCTGGTCACCACCTCCAGGACCAGTCAAAAGCCCCAGCACAAGCGTCGATAGGGAAGGCCGTCGGAGCTCAGCTGGAAGACTGCTGAAGGAGGCGAAGGCACCAACAGAGCGGCCCCCTCCCCGGTGGTCGGGAGCCTGGTGATGACGGTGCCAGGGAGGGGAGGGGAAGAACGGAAGACGAGGCGGCAGGACGTCAGTACGAGACGAGCGTGTCGGTGCCATCGTACTCTGACCTGACGGTCTACCTCCCGCCTTCTCCGTCTTCCCTAACTTCATCTTCATCAACACCGCTCCAGGAAGACGCCGGGCCCCCAGCCTGGCACCTCCCCCGAAGAGACGGCGGGCGACTGCGACGAGAAGGACACTCGAGGCGCGCCGCTCCCCACCTTGGATGGCAGGAAGACGCCGCCGTCCTTAGCAAGAATGCGAGATCCACCGGGATGAGCAGTGCTGGGATTACCAAGGACCCCATATACTGCATCCCAGGCGAGTATCAAGAGCCTCGGACAACTCGCCAACAGGGTGGAGACCCCCGACGACGCGCGGCACTAGACCAGACTCACTCCCCAAGCATCAACACGAGCATTTGACATCGTCAGCATCTCCAAACTAGGACCCGGGGCCTGACCCCGGGCTCTTCCTTTCAGCATACCCAGAAGAAGCAGAAGGCGGAGGAGGAGAGGAACATGGATGAATGCCTCTGCTCCTCCCCCGCACCTCTTTTTATAAGTGAGCTGGGGGTGGGGGGCTAATTCCCCGGCGAATACCCGCTGTCCTCCTCCACCAATCCAAGAAGATCGGGCCCCTGCCTTGATGCTCTCCCGCACCACGCCCCTCCATTACCTACCCCACTCAATGCATGCGGCATACGTGGCTAAGGACAAGGGCGCGGTGGGAAGAGTGAATTGGCAGTTATCCGCCTATGCGTTAAAGTCATTCACGGGCCATTACAAGAATGGCCCCACCACAATTGGCATTGCACGGCGCGCAGGAAACCAGAAACTGACCCAAGCTCAGGTTAATGAAGAAGCAAAGAAGATCTCAAGGGGCAGAGCCGCCCTTACGTTTCTGCCTGTGCACTGGTTAGGGCCTACCCCGACAACGCCCAGCGGCGCGACCGTGCCAGGCCCGGGGGCTCCTGTCGGTGCAACAGACCCTGGGTCCATTGCGTGGACTGTGCACAGGCTAGAGATAAGATTACAAGACCAAGATCAGACCAAACAAGGAGGATCAATTCCTTTGAAGGATCCAAGTGCAAGTCGAGAAGGCCAAGGTGAGCCAGAGGAGCAAGGCATCGCTAAGGGAAGGACCTACCTTGCCGGGCAGGAGAGCCCGGCAGAGTTGGGTTTTGCCCCGGAAGCAAGCTCCCAGATCGTCCCGGCAGGCCTGCCGGGGCTGGCGGAGGCAAGCCACTCCACCGCTCCACCTCAAAAGCGATGCAAGTCATTAATCAAAGAGGTGTCGAGCTCCAAGGTGACTAAGTGGCTTCTTTCTGCCACATGGCACCCACTTCCTACAACAAACACCTCCATATGGCACCCGTCCTGAGACGTGTCAAGTGAGCTGTGATGTGACACTGAGCTGGCAAAACAGCCCGGCAGGGCCTGCCGGGCGAGCTGTGATGTGACACTGAGCAGCGCATTTAATGAGCTCTTTCAGCCTGTAGAGTTAGATATGATAGCACTGTTAGCTATCTAATCAGTACGCAAAGACTGATTTGCCACTCTGCTGACCCCTTATTCTATAAAAGGAGGCCCATGGCGACCGTAGAAAGGGTTGGACCCTCGCATATCCATACGCGCGTAGCCACTCTCGGCCCTAGAGCAACCTTGCCGGGAGAGTGTGCTACGTTCACCACCATTATCCAGCATCAATCCACCAAAGCAGGAGTAGGGTTTTATGCATCGCGGGGGCCCGAACCTGGGTAAAGACTGCCCGTGTGATCTCTGCCGTGCTGCGCGACGCTTCTCCGCTCTTTGTGCAACGTGCCCATCCCCCCACCGAACCAAAAGGGGCTCATGGCCCCATAGGTGGCCGTGGTTTTCCACGACACCAGCATTACGCGAGAGAGTACTAAGAAACTCAAGCGTCATGCGTTCATATGTCTCACATCCCTGATAAATAAAATGGCGCAACCCGGCATTATGACAAAGCAAATTGAAATCATCACTAATACCTAGCTTGGTGAGTGTAGTCACGCAAGCCCACTTGGTTGCTTTGATCTTCCTTGAGTTTAGTTTCCTAAACTTTCTTCTTGCTTCACTGCCGGTGAAGATGATCCCCTGAGTGAAAACTTGTTGTGGCGGTGCGGTGGATGAACTCGAAGCACTACATATGCGAGATGATCTTCGTGTAAATATCTACAAAACAATGTTTCAGTCCAATACAATTAAACAATATTGATCCTACGGTAGTCACAACGTCATACTCCTCTAAAAACATCAACGAATCCAAGCCAAACTCAAATTTGGATAAAAATATGCATCTCCTAGTCATGGCAATGCTAGGCATGTAGAACATGGATTCGTGAAAACTAACTAGGGGTTCCGAGGAGGAACATACTGTAGATCGATCACACGGATTTGAACCGAAATTGAGCGAGTACAAAGATCAGGCGAAGCTTTGCTAGGGTTTGGAGAGGTTTGGAGGAAGAAGAAGAAGAAGAGAGAGAGAGAGAAATGGGGGAGATTGACCTTCTTCCTCGGGCTTATTGTGGCCACCAGGGTGTGAAACGACCGCTCATATGCGCACAAGCGCCAGCATGGAATGCCGTCATTATCCCGGATAACTTACATGCGCTTGTGCATAGATGAAACAACCGTTGAAATGGGCGGCAGTGTCTATTTTGAACGCCGCATTTCATTCTATTCTTTTTCTTCTTCTAGTCGATGATGTCGAACGACCGCTCGGACAAGCGCGTGCACATGTTTGGAACACCATTAAATGCTCTGGAATTTTTGTCTGTTTCTGCAAAGAAATGAAATGACCGCTCGAACGGGCACTTGTACCTGTTTGATACAACAACTTTCTCCATGTTGTCTCTGCTTGTATTGTGTTGGAACCTCCAGCAGGTCATGTAACTGCCCATACGACTGGTGTAGTCATTTTAAAGGTCATCCTTTGATCTGTTTCTTCTGAAACTTGTCTTTTCCTCTGTCCTCCTGCATGGTTAGGTCAAAAACAATAAAAAGACATATTTCCAAGCAACCAAACATATATTCAACATATAACTCAACTTGCACATCGCAAAGACTTCATTAGAAAAACTCTTCCAAACTTACTTCTTCAAAAAGAACTTCAACCACTCTTTTATTGAAAGAAAAATAAAAACTTACGTGTCTACTTTATTCGTGTGGGTTGCCTCCCATGAAGCACTTTTTTTTGATCAGTTAGCTCGACCGTATTGCTGATCAAGGTGGTGTGAATACACCGAGATCATAGCTTCTAGCATTCACAATGATGCCTTCTCCCGCATAGTTCTCCACTTTATTTTGTCCTGGGAAATGTCACACAAAAGGATCTTTAGCTGGTAAATCAAATCTCACATTCCCCTCAAACACATTTATCAGAACTTTGATTGTCCTTAGAAAAGGTTTACCGAGAATTATAGGAGCAATTGGATACTCAGGCATATCTACTATCACAGATCTATCATGACAGGGCAATCATTAATTTGAACAATAACACCATGCTTAATGCCTATTGCCTGAGTAAAAGTAGAGTTAGCCATATTCAAAATGATCTTGGTATTAGCATAAGGACCGAGATTGAGACTATCAAAAACGGATTTGGGGATAGTGGAAACGCTTTCCCCTAAATCACATAAAGCACTGAATTTATTCAATCATATCTCAATCTCAGCATCCTCTTGCTTAGCTGACAACTTACTGTAGAGCTTCTTCCTTTCATCATCAAGTTCACGTACCTTGGCTACAACTTGTTCAGCAAAGACATTATATGCTTCGTTATTAGTTACCTCCGGTAGTGGATACTTCATGGAAATCTTTTTCACAAAATTTGCAAAGGTATAATTGTGCTCTGGCACATGTCTTGTGTCATGTACTTTGGCCTTCTCGTCATTGCTTCTCACCATTTTAACTTCTTCAACTGGGTTAGGCCTAGGTTTACCTACAAACTTAGCCAAAATTAGTGTTTGGCTCTTTGCTATTTCAGCCACTTGTGCTTCCATATTATTGAATCTTACTTCAAGTACCTGCACATCATTTGTTAGTCCAACAACCTTACTGGTCAATTAACCAAGTAAGTTATCATGATTCTTCAAGATATTCTTGAAGTTTTCATTCTACTCAGTTTGACTAGCAATAAAAGTTTTAAGAGTTTCTTCAAGAGTATTTTTATTGCTATCATTAGCTCCATTATAATTGTTGGATGCTCCTCCATTACTAGGATAAGGAAGTCTAGGAGCATAGCCATTATTTTTCCAATTAGGATTGTAGCTATTACGAGCAATAAAATTTACATCACTAGTTTCTTCATTAGTGATGGCATTTATGTTTACCTCTTCTTTACCTTTTATTGCAAAGATAAGTGTCGGGGGTTGATGCCACATATGCCAAAGGATGGCTTATCATGGTGGGAGCTAGTAGAACGTCGCCGGTGCCTGGAAGCGGGATGAGGCGTAGACACGAACGCCGGCGTACTTTACCCAGGTTCGGGGCTCTCCTAGGAGATAACACCCCTAGTCCTGCTCTGCGGGGTCTCCGCATGATCACTAAGGCACTAGTGAGTACAAGGTGCTCCTTGAGCTGTATGCCAGAGGTAGAAGGGAGCAGGGCCGACTCTCTCCTCACTCTGAGTGAGTCTAGGCCTTACAGGTCCGAACCCTTTGCATGGGTGCCCTGGGGGGTTTATATAGGCCTACCCCCCCCTCTAGGGGTACAATAGTCATCTGGCCGGGTGTAGGGTCCGGCGGTCAGCGTCCCTGGCCGCCAGCTTCTCTGTCAGCTGCTGGGGCCCGCCGCCTGGTGGGCCCCGCCGACTAGTCTGGCTCGGAGTCGACAGGCCGCTCCCGCCACTTGTCGGTCTCATCAGCTGCTCGTTGCTGTAGCCGTAATGCAGATGACGCGGGCTTGGTCGGGGGGGGGGGGGGGGGCGTGGCTACAGTCCCGCCGTCGTGTGGGAAATCACTATAGCCACATCATGTCTTTTCTAGTTTAATGGCGCGTGGACTTCGAGGGAGGAGGGGCCGCTTGCTAGAGGCCGGCCTCCCACCGGTCCGACTGGTTAGGCTCTGCCGCCTTCCAGTCTCTCGCTGCCTGGTAGGGCCTGCCGCCCGCAGGCCGTACCGACAGGCCGTCGTGGGAACAGGGCTTCGCCTGGCAGGAGTGACATCAAGGGTGGGGTGGCCATAGTGCCACGTCGTGGGGAGATCTCTGCCCGTACGGAGCACTGTGTCCGCGCCGTGCCCTGGATATGGGGGAATGGGCTATACTGTAGCCACATCCTGTCTTGTCTTCTTAATGGGGGCGTAGACTTTGAGGGCGTCGTGGGCCGCCTGTTCTAGGAGCCGGCCTCTCTGGAGGCCGCCTGCTAGGAGTCGGCCCATCTTGGGGCCATCTTCTGGTGCTTGGCCGTCCTCTGGCATCCGGCTTCATGAGCCAGCCGGCCACCAGAAGGCGGCGCTTCATCCTTGATGCTCGAGGGGCGCAGCCGGCCCAATGTCTTGAAATCCTCAGGGACCCGGGTCAGGCTACCCGTGGCCCATTACTCCGACAGTAGTCCCCAAAGCTGGTGAGGCGTCGCGGCCGATAAATCGAGAGGCCTCAGCAGCTTCCTTCTCCGAATGCTTTTGCTGAATGCTTTGTCCGCCTCCTGGTGCGCCGCCCGCAGCAAGCACGCCATGCGGCGCCAGCTAGCCGGGCCAGCCCGCCAGTCACGCGCGTGATGGGACGTGGAAGCAGGCCGGGCCCACCACTGCTGGGCCTCGGTGTGCGGGCGGATCTGCTGCGGCTGAGGTAGACGGTCGCGATTCCGTGCGGGGTTACTGCACGCAGTAATCCGCGCGATGACCGAGGGGCCGTGGGGTCGTGGGCGCAGTTAATCCCACGATCCCAAGCCCCGCCCCCTCGGCTTCGTTGCCTAGGGGCTATAAGTAGGGGGAGGAGGGGGGGAGCGGCAGAACACTCGCGCCCTCCTCTCCCTTCGCCATTTTCGTCCTTCTCCTTTCCTTGCTGCCGCCGCACCTACGCGCTCTGCCGAGGCGCCGCCGCAGCTTGCCGCCGTCGGTCCTCTTCACCCCAAGCCTCTTGCTCCGCTGCGGCCCTCGCCTCCGTCGTAGCGCCATTTCTTCGTCTAGCTCGGTCCCCATGGCGCGCGATAGGGGAGGGGACTGGGATGGCTCGGTCATGCTCGAGGACCACCTTGCCTTCCTTCGTGCCACACGGCGGTTGCCCGGGCGGGCTTCGTCAAGGAGCGCGTGCCGCCGGAGAGGGAGGTTTCGCCGGCGCCGCAAGGAGGCGAGCGGGTCATCTTCCGCTCGCACTTCCTCCGCGGCTTCGGCCTGCCGACGAGTGGATTCCTCCGTTCCTTCCTCGACTTCTACCATCATCAGTTGCATCATCTAACGCCCAACACCGTGACGCTGCTGTCTGCCTTCGTCACATTGTGCGAGGGCTATCTTGGCATCCTCCCCACCATCGAGTTGTGGGGAGCCTTCTTCTACACAAAACTGGGCACCTCCGCTAAGGAGAAGGCGGCCCAGTGCGGTGCCTTCGTTGTGGTGCGCCATCCGTCGGGGGAGAATGCCTTCCCCGCCATCAAGCTGTCACAGTCGGTCAAACTGTGGCAGAAATCATATTTTTACGTTGAGAACATCGACCCAGTAATTGACTTCATCAACTTGCCGCCCTATGAAGCCGGCCCTCCGGCCGAGCCTCAGGCCAACTGGGGCTACAAGCCGAGACGCTTGTCGTCCTACGCCACCGCCACCATCAACCGGCTGCGAGTGCTGACGGGCGAGAAGGCCTCAAGGCGTCCGACCTGCTGGTCGCCTTTGTCGAGCGCCGGGTTCTCCCGCTCCAAGGCCGGCCTCACCTGATCTGTCGGATGAGCGAGCACCGCGACCCGAGCCGGATGTGTACGAGGGACATGCCGGCTGCTGAAGTTGCCCGTATGGTGAACGAGATCTCTGACCTCAAGCTGTCGGAAGGGTCCTGGCGGTTCGGCAAACGGCCATACTTCCGCGCCGACCCGCCGCCTGCTCCAGTGGTGGCCGCCGTGGCGGGGCCGGGTGAAGGCTATCAGCCGGACCGGGAAGTGAGCGACGTGGACGACCCTGACTTGGGGGCGGCCACCCTTGAGGACGATGCCGCGGGCGGCGGCGACGTAGCAGGCGGCCCCGAAGAAGGAGGCGGCCTTGAGACATGGCCCGACGATGATGACGAGGAGGACGAGCCGCGCCATGCGTGAGGTGCTGACAGGGCGGACGTGGGCCCTTCTGCCGGGACGGCTGCTCGAGGCGGTACGCGCAAGCGCAAACAAGGCGCCGTCTTGTTCAGTAGCATGCCGAAGAAGGCCAAGAACCCGGCCGCGGCGACTAGGCGGAAGGAGGCCGGCGCAAAGGCGACCAAGTTCCAGAAGCTTCCGAAGGTGCCTCGTATGGTGTCGGCGTAAGTGTCTTTTCCTTGTGCTTTCTTTTCTTGTTGGTTCCGTCTAAGCTTCTTTGCTTTATTTTCCTTGACTTAGGGCTCCGCTCTCCCTCGAGAGGTCGGCCGCCGCCTACATCATCGGGTCGGTGGAGACCTCTACCACCACCCGGAGAATCAACCCAGCAGCCGACCTCCGGGAGGCGCGGGAATGAAATGCACGGGAGGCGCGCGAGGAGCAGGAAGCCGCCCGCATGGAGAAGGCGGAGGCGGACAGGGCGGAAGCCGCTGCGTTGAGGAGGCTGGCGGAGGCTAAAGCCGATGCCACAGAGAAGAGGCTGGGTGAAGGCGCCACGCGCTATCAGGCGCCGCTGCTCATCACTCCCTTGAGCTTCGCGCCGCCACCACCAGAGTTTACGGCCCCGATTGGGGGAGCCGGCATCGAATAGCCGGTCATGGGGAGAGAAGGCGGCGATGTCGTCATGCCGGAGGTAGTCGTGCCTCCGTCGCCGCCGTCTGGAGGAGCGCGGGACGAACAGCCGGCTGCCCCGCCGGTGCCGCCAGCCGGAAACGAGGCAGTGACGGGCCCAATTCCTGAGGCCCGCACTCCGTCGCGCTGCCGAGGCACGAAGGCGGCTTCGGCGCCGCGACCGCTAGAAGCCGGCGCTGTGAGCTCGTCCGCCCCGGATGCCGAAGCCACCAGCCCCGCGCCCACCGAGTGGGTGCGTGGAGGCGGGACCGGCGCCTTAAACCAGGCGATCCTGGACGTCCAGGCCAAACTCCGAGCTGAGGCCACTGCTCTTCGACAGTGCAACAGTGCGTTCTTGGATTCATGAGCAGCCATTCGGGTACGTCCTTTATTTCTTCGTCTTTGATTCTTGTATTCTCTGTGTGGGGGCGCGCCAGCGCACCCACTGGGTGTAGTCCCTGAGTTTTGGGCCGGCTGCTGAGCAGGCGGCTCGGAACTTTAATTGGCAAGCTCCGAGTGCTAACTTTATCTCCTATCTTCATTGTAGGACTATCATAATCTTCGCGCGATCACCTTCAACTCCAACGTCCAAGAGCTGGAGCGGCGGACCGCCGACTTGTCGGAAAGCCGGAGTAAGTCTTTGTTTTCTTTCTCTGCGGGGGCGCGCCAGCGCACCCGCGGGCTGTAGCCCCCGAGATTCGGGCCGACTGCTGAGCAGTCGGGCCGGATTTCCTTGGCAGCCGTACCTCTTTTTTGTTGATGGTTGATATTATTTTTTCTTCCTCTGCTCTTGCAGAGGCCAACGCTACTTTGCAGCAGCGGCTGGGTGAGGCCAACACCGCGTTGCGCGCCAAGGAGGCAGAGTGCAACGAGCTGGCCCAAGAGCATGACTGACTGGCCAAGCAACTGACGGAGCAGACGGAGCTTCTTCAGAAGGCCCAGAAGGAGGCGGAGGTGAAAGAGTCCAGTCTCCTTGCCGAGTTCGAGACCGAACGCTCCGCCTGGGCTGACAGGGAGGCGCTGCTGAAATGCGGCTTCGGCAGGATTGAAGACATAGTTGATGGTAAGCTTTCTTCTTTTTCTTTCTTTGAGCTGCCGATTGCCGATCGAGCCGGCGTCTAGCTTCCGACTTCTGATTTCTTTGCTTTCTTCCTGAGCAGACTTCTTTCCTGGCCACTCTGACGCCGCCAACCAGGCTATTGAGGCTTATCGTAGAGAATGGAGAGCGGATGGCGTGCAGATCGCTGCCAACGCCTCCCGGACTCTTAGCGAACAGCTCCTCAGCATCCAGGCCCGCCTCCGGCCGGCTCATCGGATGCTGCGCCGTCTTCAGCGTGTCAGGGCCCAAGCGGTCTCCGCCCTTTGGCCGAACATGCTGGCTCCGCACACTCCCAGTCGGACTGTCGACTGGCTGGAGGTGGTGGCCGGCCATCTTGAGGCTTGGAAGGGTTCCTCAGCCCGGGCTGGCATGCGCCTGGCCTTGGAATTCAGCAAGGCGTGGTACCCTGGGCTAAGTCTAGCCCAGTTGACCACGTTTTGGCAGGAGGCCCAAGAGGAGCTGGTGGCGGTGGAGCGCGATATTGTCCGATGGGCGGCGGCGATCGCCGAGTACACCAACACCAACATCTTTGTTCCCGAGATGGCTGAGGATGGTGCCGAGGCGCCGCCAGAGTGGTTCGGGCTGAACCCGGAGGACGACGAAGACTCGGCCGAGATGATCGACTCCAGCAACGAGGGGGAAGGCGAGGAGGATGGGGAGAGCGAAGAAGATATGCCGGAGGTCGTGGCGGACGACCAGTCTCCGCTTGATCGTGCCTCAAACAACGAGCCACGCTCGAGTGTGCCGACTGCTGCTGGAGGCGACCAAGCAGAGACTGACCAGCCGTCCGCGCCACCAATCGGCACTACCGACTCAGCCAACCAGTCGGACCCCTCTACCGCTCCCTAGGCCGCCGACTTGTTTTTTATTTTTCCTATTTTATCAGTCTCGACAAACTTTGTTAAATTCGCACAATTCCACCCACGGGGTTTATTTCAAACTCTGTTGAATGCTGGCCAAGGGCCTACTGACATGCAGATATTCTTCTACATAAGTTCCGCTCTTGCCGAGCTCTAACTTTCCTTGCTTTCTGCTCCTTGGCTTTTTTCCTTTGCAGCCCTCCCTTGGCTATTGTCTTGCCAGCCAAACAGCCGCTCTGCAGACTGCGGCTGGGTCAAGTACTTAGCTACTTTCGGGAGAGCAAGTACTTAGCCGACTAGAGCGTTAGTAAGATAAGTAGAAGCCGGCCGCACGGCTGCTCCGCAGCCGGTCAACGAGGCGGAAGCCGGCCTGAACTATGTGCATGCTTTGGGTCCTTAGCCATTTTTCATGTGGACACCTTTTCTGCCTTTAACCCCTGCCCACCGGACAGTCGCTCTGTGAACTGTGGCTTTGGCAGGAGAAAGTTGAGGTGCCAACGCATTACTTGTCCGGCTGCAGGAAGCACCACATAGTACAAGGCGGCGAGCCCCCCGGGCCGACTGGTCGAACCCGATGCCAGGCGGAATAATGAAATGACACATTTATAGGCGTAATACTTATTACGTAGATAAAAAAGGGTAGCCCCCGAGTTCTTCTCGGGGAACCCGGAGTCTTCGTACTTAATACAAAGGGTAGCGTGATACATACTGCATCTACTGTAAAATCTTCGAAGGAGGTTTGCGTTCCACGGACGCTCTGTCTCCTTGCCGGAGTCGTCTCTCTTGCGTGCTCTGGGCTTCTGAGCATCGATCAGGTAGTAGGAGTCATTGCCCAAAACTTTGCTGATGATGAAGGGGCCTTCCCAAAGTGCCGAGAGCTTGTGCTGGCCGGCTGTTCGCTGGATCAGCCGGAGCACAAGGTCTCCCTCTTGGAAAGATCTTGGCTTGACCTTCCAATTGTAGTATCGGCGTAGATTCTGCTGGTAGATGGTGGACTGGCTGAGTGCCAACAGCCGGCCCTCTTCCAGCAGATCGACGCCGTCTTCTCGTGCTTCTTTTGCCTCCTCCTCAGTGTACATGGTTACTCGAGGGGAGTCGAATTCTATGTCCGTCGGGATGACGGCTTCGGCACTGTAGACGAGGAAGAAGGGTGTGAAGCCGGTTCACTTGTTTGGAGTTGTATGCAGGCTCCAGAGGACGGCCGGCAGCTCATCGAGCCAACAGCCGGCCGAACGCTCCAGAGGCTCAACCAGTCGGGGCTTGATGCTGGACAAAATTAGGCCGTTTGCTCGCTCCACCTGGCCGTTTGACTGCGGATGGGCAACGGACGCTAAGTCCAGTCGGATGCCCTGCGTCGCACAAAAACGAGCCAAGGCGCCCTTGGCGAAGTTTGTGCCGTTGTCGGTGATGATGCTGTGTGGTATGCCATACCGGGTGGTGATGTCTGCGATGAAAGTCACCGCGGTCGGACCATTCAACTTCTTGATTGGTTAGGCTTCTATCCACTTGGTGAACTTGTCCACGGCGACAAGTAGATGAGTCATGCCGCCGCGCGCTGTCTTGAATGGTCCCACCATGTCCAGCCCCCAGACGGCAAAGGGCCAGGCAATGGGGATGGTCTTGAGTGCAGAAGCCGGCGAATGTGGCTTGGAGCGGAACTTCTGACACCCCTTACATTTCTCGACCAAATCTTTGGCGTCTTCTAGAGCAGTTGGCCAGAAGAAACCATGGCGGAAAGCTTTGGCAACAAGTGATCTTGAAGCTGCGTGGTGACCACACTCGCCTTTGTGGATATCTCTGAGGATTGCTTGGCCTTTCTCCGGCTCCACGCAGCGCTGGTACACGCCAGTGACACTATGCCTCACAAGTTCTCTGTTAACAATGGTGTATGCTCCTGCCCGACGTTGCACTTGTCGGGCCGAGATTTCATCAGTCGGCAGCTCCTTGTTCACCAGAAAGTTGAGGACGGGCTGTGCCCATGAAGGTGCTGCTATTTCTTCGACTGCCAGAACTGCTATTTGCACGAGGGCGGTTGGGAGGGGAGGCGGCGGGGTGGAGCCAACGGCGTCTTGCTGTGTTGTTGAAGTCCCCGGGCAGACTGCTGCGGCCCCCGGGCCGGGTTGTGGAGTCCCTGGGCCGGGTGCGACTGCTGCAGTCCCCGGGCTGCTTGGTGAAGTCCCCGAGGCGGCTGCCGCAGCCCCCGGGCCGGGTTGTGGAGTCCCTGGGATGGCTGCCTCGGGGAGAGTCGGCATGAAGATGGAGTCTGATTCTAGTGACGGCCTGATAGACGGCTTGAGGAGGCGTTGCAGGGCGACGCCGGCTGGTACTGCTTGCCGGGTGGAGCCGATCCGTGCCAGGGCATCATCTTGCTCATTGTCATTTCTCGGCACATGGAGGAACTCGCACCCTTCAAAGTATCCACTGAGTTGCTGGGCGAGGAAGCGGTAGCTTGCCATGTTTGCATCCTTGGCATCCCAGTCGCCTGACGACTGCTGGACCACCAAGTTGGAGTCACTATAGCACAGGATCCGGCGAATGCCGAGTTCATGGCAAGCCGGAGCCCGTGTAAGAGTGCTTCGTACTCGGCCACGTTGTTGGAGGCGGCAAATTGGATTTGCAGCATGTATTTGAGCTTGTCGCCTTTGGGAGAGGTGAGGACGATGCCGGCTCCTAGACCGGTGCGCATCTTCGAGCCATCGAAGTGCATCCGCTAATGAGTGGAGTCTGGATCTGGTGGCAGGTACTGGGTCTCGGCCCAGTCGACGAGGAAGTCAGCTAGCGCCTGGGACTTGATGGCGGTGCGAGGTTGGTAGAAGATGGTGTAGGGGGCCAGCTCGATGGCCCACTTGGCCACCCGGCCCGATGCATCTCTGCTGCCTATGATCTCCGCAAGCGGGGCGGTGCAAACAACCGTGATTGGATGATCTTGGAAGTATGGCTTCAGCTTCTTGGCGGCGAAATGCACACCATAACACAACTTTTGATAGTGGGGGTAGTTCTGCTTGGAGGCTGACAACACCTCGCTCAGGTAGTACACCGGTCTCTGGACTGGCTGTGCCTTGCCGTCTTCTTTGCGTTCCACAACTATGACTGTGCTGACCACCCGGCTGGTGGCGGCGATGTAGAGAAGCATTGGCTCCTTATCAGTCAGAGCCGCTAGGACAGGCGAAGTGGTCAACACCTTTTTGAGAAGGAGAAAAGCTTCATCCGCCTTGTTATTCCACTCGAAAAAAGTGGTTTTCTTCATAAGCTGGTACAGAGGAAGAGCCTTCTCGCCTAGCCGACTGATGAAACGGGTGATGGATGCCAAGCAGCCGGTGAATTTTTGCACATCCAGCAGTCGGGTGGGCACCTCCATCCTCTCGATGGCCTTGATCTTCACAGGATTGCATTCTATGCCACGCTCTAAGACCAGGAAACCAAGAAGCTGGCCGCCTGGTACTCCGAAGACACATTTCTCCGGGTTGAGCTTGATTTGAAAACGACGCAAGTTTTCAAAGGTTTCCTTAAGGTCCTCTAGCAGGGTGCCACGCTTTTCCGTCTTCACCACGATATCATCCACATAGACATGGGCGTTCTTGCCGAGTTGCTCGAGGAGACACTTCTGCATGCAACGCTGAAACATGGCACCGGCATTCCTCAAGCCGAACGTCATGGTCAGGTAGCAGAAGGCTCCGAATGGTGTGATGAAGGCGGTCTTCAGCCTGTCGGCTGGATTCAGTTTGATCTGGTGGTACCCTGAGTATGCATCCAAAAAACTCAACAGCTCGCATCCGGCTATGGAGTCTATCACTTGGTCAATTCTTGGCAAAGCAAATGGATCTTTGGGGCAAGCTTTGTTGAGGCTGGTATAATCAATACACATGCGCCACTTCTTATTCTTCTTCAGCACAAGGACCGGGTTGGCTAACCACTCTCGAAAGAATACTTCCATAATGAAGCCCGCTGCTAGAAGCCGGGCTATTTCTTCTCCAATGACTCTTCTCTTTTCTTCCGACAGGCGGCGCAAGGGCTGCCTGACTAGCTTGACACAAGGTCGGACATGTAGCTTGTGCTCGGTGAAATCTGTCGGAACACCCGGCATGTCTTTAGGAGACCATGCAAAGATGTCCCGATTCTCACGGAGGAAATCGGCGAGCTCGCTTTCCTATTTGCTGTCAAGGTTTGCACCAATGACAGCGTACCTCTCCGGGTGCTCCGGGTCCAGGGGTATCTTCTTTGTTTCTTTCGCCGGCTTGACCGAGCCCTCAGCTTCTGGCTCCTTAGGTTCTGGCGGCATTTCCGGCTGCTTGCCTGCCATTGCCACAACCCGGTCAAGGAGCCTCCTCTCGGCAGCAATCACGAGGGACTCGGCCCGCCGACTGCTGGCAGCGGCACAAGCAACAGACTTCTGGTAGTCACCAGCCACGGTGATGATACCCTTGGTGCTCGGCATCTTCATCTTGAGATAGGCGTAGTGGGGGACCACCATGAACTTGGCCAGGGCAGGCCGGCCAAGTAGCGCGTGGTAGGGGCTTTCAAGATCAACCACCTCGAACTAGATTGGCTCTCGGCGGAAGTGATCCTTCTCTCCGAAAAGACATCTATCTTGATCTTGCCGATCGGCGAGCAGGACAGGCTAGGCACAATGCCATGGAAGACAGTTCGGCTGGGCTGGAGCTGTTTCTCTTTGATGTCCAACTTTTTTCCATGGTGTCACGGTAGAGGATGTTGATGCTGCTGCCGCAATCTATCAGAACTCGGGAGAAACGAGCAGCCCACCTCTCCGTAGCGAAGGTGGTATCCAGCACCAGGGCATAAGAACCCGGGGCAGGCATCACCTCCGGGTGGTCAGATCGGCTCCAACTGATCGGCCTCTCCGACCAATGCATGAATTCCGGGGCTTTAGAAGCGACAATGTTCACTTCTCGGCGCTATTGACGCTGGCTGCGCCTGTCGTCAGTCACGCTGGTGAAGACGACGTAAGCTCCATGCTCTTCAGGGAACTCGTCTTGGATTGCTCCAACTGGCCGAACCGCCGGCTGCTGGGGCGATGGAGGCGGCGGGCCAGCAGGCGGAGGAGGCAGGAGCCCGTCGCCCTTGCCGATCCTGGTGAGCCAGTGGCACTTCTGAGTGGCGTGGTTGGACGGCTTCGCGCCACTGTGAAACTTGCAGGGTGCATCGAGAGTCTGCTCGTATGAGAAAGCGGGCAACCAGTTGGGCTTGCCGCCCTTCTGACGCTTGGGAGGAGGCTGTCCATCCGGCTGCTGGTCTTCGACTGTCGCCACCTGCCGGCTTGTAGAAGCCGGTTGTGGCGCCTTGCACTTGTTGTCGTTCTGCTGCTGCTACCGACTGGCGTCACTAGCCGGGGCCCGAGGAGCTTGGGGAGCCACTTTGCCGGATGCATCAACTTGAATCTCCGCCTTCATGGAGGAGTCGGCCGTGGTGTACTTGTCCGCTATGATCAGCAACTTGTCGAGGGTGGCCGGCTCGTCGCAGAGGAGTTTGTGCTTGAGCAGAGTGCCTTCTCTGCACCCGGCTGTGAAATACTCAATGGCCTGCACCTCGTGCACGCCCTCGCAGGAGTTGCGCAGCTCGGCCCAGTGCGTGAGGTAGTCACGAGTCAACTCGTCGGGGCCTTGGACGCACAAGGAAAGCTGGCGAGGCTTGGGTGGCCGCTTGTATGTGCTGGTGAAGTTGCGGTTGAAGGCTTCGGTGAAATCAACCCAGCTGTTGATGCTGTGGGGCTTCAGGCTGTTCAGCCACGTCCGGGCGGTGCCTTGGAGCATGAGCGGAACATACTTCATGGCGACGCGCTTGTTGCCGTTCGCGATGCTGACGGCCGTGGAGTAGTCGACCAGCCAGTCTTCCGGCTTCACGGAGCCGGTGTACTTGGGTGTATCTCTTGGGAGGGTGAACCCTTTGGGGAAGGGCTCGTCACGGATGCGGGGGCCAAAGCAAGGCAGACCCAATGCGTCTTCTTCTTCTAGCGCCAGGGACCGGTTGAGGCGGTCGATCCGGTGGCGGGCATCGTTCTCCCCGACTCCTTCTCGGCGGCCAAGGCGGTCGCCGAGTGTCGGGTGGTCAACAGGCAGCGGGGAAACGCGTCTCTCCCAGGGTGGGGGAGGCGGATGACCGTCCCGCCGTTCCACTACTCATGGGCGGCCGTCTTGGTCGCGCTCAATGGAGATGCGTGTGCGGCTGCGGCTTGCAACCGGCTCTGGGCCTCTTCCATCGCGGGCGCCGTCTGTTGGCGTCCGGGAGGTCGCGCCGTGCTCTCGGCGAGGGGGAAGGTTCCCGGCCTGTAAGCCGGGTTCCATCATGCGGCGGCCGGCTTCCTGCTGCGCGGCAGCCGCGTCGATGAGCTGTTGGACGTGCTCCGTCATGCAGCGACGCTTGTCGCACTCCAGGCGGTCCAGTTCTTCCGCCGCCGCCTGGGCGGTGCGCAAGTTCTCCATCGGCGTGGCGTAGACCGGGCGGTCGGCCCCCAACATGCTGGCGATGGCTGCGCCACGCTGTCGGACCGTGCCCGCGCGGCTGGGCTTGCCAGCGGCCGGCGTGCCGCAGACAGCGCGATCGATCTCGCGGTGGTAACCCTCGGTGAGGCGTCTCATGGCCGCCAACTTGCTGGCACTGTCGAGAAGCGCGACACGGCATGCTTCCAGCGTTTCACCGTTCGCACCGGGTGCTATGGGCGCGGACAGGTCCCGCATTGCCGCCTGCAGCTGATCCTGGCCACCTCCGCCAGAGTGCTCGCCATGCTCGATGACAAGCACCTCCATGACGGTGCCTCCGCCACTGTTCACGCGAGGGAGTGGTTCGTCGTAGACCACCACGCTGGTGGGGAATGTATCGAGCGATGCCGTGTCGGAATCGACAAGCATTGGGTCGGTGGAGCCAACCGACTCCAAGTCTGCAGCAGGCTCGCTGCCGACGTGGAGCCGGTCGAGGAGGCCGACAAGGCAGCTCTCGGGGTCATATGTGCCCGTGCCCGATACGGGCTTGTCGGGAAGGCGAATCTCGCCAACAAGATCGGCGAGGCGACTTGCCGCGCAGACGACCTCCACGCCGTGCAGCACATCGGTGCAGGCGCCGTCTGGCATGCCGGGCTGGGTGTGCTCGTCAGGAAGGAACAAGGTTCCCGTCCAGAACAGGTCTTCGGACGGCGGTGCACCTAGCCCCACGGTGGGCGCCAAATGTCGGGGGTTGGATGCGACATATGCCAAAGGATGGCTTATCATGGTGGGAGCTAGTAGAACGTCGTCGGTGCCTGGAAGCGGGATGAGGCGTAGACACGAACACCGGCGTACTTTACCCAGGTTTGGGGCTCTCCTAGGAAATAACACCCCTAGTCCTGCTCTGCGGGGTCTCCGCATGATCACTAAGGCACTAGTGAGTACAAGGTGCTCCTTGAGCTGTATGCCAGAGGTAGAAGGGAGCAGGGCCGACTCCCTCCTCATTCTGAGTGAGTCTAGGCCTTACAGGTCCAAACCCTTTGCATGGGTGCCCTGGGGGGTTTATATAGGCCTACCCCCACCAGGGGTACAATAGTCATCTGGCCGGGTGTAGGGTCCGGCGGTAAGCGTCCCTGGCCGCCGGCTTCTCTGTCAGCTGCTGGGGCCCGCTGCCTGGTGGGCCCCGCCGACTGGTCTGGCTCGAAGTCGACAGGCCGCTCCCGCCACTTGCCGGTCTCATCAGCTGCTCGTTGCTGTAGCCGTAATGCAGATGATGCGGGCTTGGTCGGGGGGGGGGGGCATGGCTACAGTCCCGCCGTCGGGTGGGAAATCACTGTAGCCACATCGTGTCTTTTCTGGTTTAATGGCGCGTGGACTTCGAGGGAGGAGGGGCCGCTTGTTAGAGGCCGGCCACCCACCGGTCCGACTGGTCAGGCTCTGCCGCCTTCTAGTCTCTCGCTGCCTGGTAGGGCCTGCCGCCCGCAGCCCGTACCGACAGGCCGTCGTGGGAACAGGGCTTCGCCTGGCAGGAGTGACGTCAAGGGTGGGGTGGCCACAGTGCCACGTCGTGGGGAGATCTCTGCCCGTACGGAGCACTGTGGCCGCGCCGTGCCCTGGATATGGGGGAATGGGCTATACTGTAGCCACATCCTGTCTTGTCTTCTTAATGGGGGCGTAGACTTTGAGGGCGTCGTGGGCCGCCTGTTCTAGGAGCCGGCCTCTCTGGAGGCCGCCTGCTAGGAGTCGGCCCGTCTTGGGGCCGTCTTCTGGTGCTTGGCCGTCCTCTGGCATCCGGCTTCATGAGCCAGCCGGCCACCAGAAGGCGGCGCTTCATCCTTGATGCTCGATGGGCGCAGCCGGCCCAATGTCTTGAAATCCTCAGGGACCCGGGTCAGGCTACCCGTGGCCCATTACTCCGATAATAAGTTAATCAAGCTTGGATGTCAACTTCGTGCTACTTTCTTCTAAGGCATTCACTCTTTTGGTGGTGGTTCTTTCCACATGCCATTGGGCACGGTCTTATTGCATATCATCTAGTAGTTTCTTGACATCTTCTATGGGCTTTCCCATGATTGTTCCTCTTGCAGCTGTATCAAGCATAGTTTTTGACATATGATTTAAGCCATTATAAAACATATGAAGGATTAACCATTCCTCCATTCTGTGATGGGAATAGTTTCTTATAGCTTCTTTCATTCTATCCCACGCAAGTGCTAGTGGCTCATGTTCTTCTTGATTGAAACCTGTGATCTGAGAACGTAATTGCATAACCTTTGTAGGTGGACAACACTTAGATAAAAATTTACTGCAACAATCATCCCAAGAAGTAATACTTCCCTTAGGTAGAGCAAGAAGCCTTTCCTTAGCTTTTCCTCTCAAGGAGGAAAGAAATAGACGCAATTTGAGAGCGTTGGGATGATAATCCTTTATGCGTGTCATGTTGCACACTTCAGTGAAATTGTGCAAGTGCATACCGGCATCCTCAGAAGTAGAGCCTCCAAATTGACCCTGTTGAACCATGGAAACTAAGCTCGGTTTAATCTCATACTCAGCAGCTGCAACCTCAGGTTGTGCTATAGGTTCACGCATGAAGTTTTTGCTAGGAGTAGCAAACCTCCCAAGATTACGAGCCAGGGTAATCTTTTGGTTTTTCAACTAACAAGTTGCAACAACAATAAAACTTAAACTAAAAACAGAAAAGTAAAGACAAAAACTAAAAATTGACTTTAACGAAAACTCTAAACACAAAGACTAGGAATACTAAACTCCCCCCGGCAACGGCGCCATAAAATGGCTTGATACCTCCATTTATTGATCTGGTATTGGAAAAGAACAGAGTATCCCACACCTATTTCCTCAGAGGTGACACTAGGTTATTGAACCCACGAGAGGAAGATTCCCTTGAAGCGATGGTCTCTATCAAGCTTTTATCAAAGTGTCAAGTCCAGATTTTGATCGGACCAGTAAGCAAATAGTGATTCAAACACTTATAATAAAAAGAGGTACGAGTATGAGGTATTATACTTACAACCTTGTAGTTGCGCGGGGATCAAATAAGATATTAATTTGTGCGCTGGAAGTCACCCATCGAGATGTGCTTGTTACGGATCAAAGTGGGGGACGTGCCTAAATAACATCTTGACTGGCATGAGTCCTGCATCAAGAATCAGTTGTCCTACCACAGGACCTATCCGTCGTGCAGAGTTGCCTCGATAATTAACATAATGAAATCAAACAAAAGCTTTGGGCTTTTAATGACTAGACCTCATTTATCCCCAAGGATATGATCCACTAGTGGAAAAAGTGCTAGCCACAACTTTCGTTGGTGGCGCGCCATTTTACATCCACGCCAACACTATTATTCTCAAATAGTGCTGGCGTAGGCCAAATCAGCACATCAGCTTTACAAGCATAGTGCTGGCGGTGCTTGTTTTGGAAACGCCACAAATCTATTAGCCCATATAAACTCACCGTTTGGAAACCACTGGTGATGTTGGTTTTCTTTGCACGCCATAGTTAATTTGTTAGTGCTGGTGTTCTTTTTCTTTGCACGCCAGAAACACTTTTCCCATTTGATCAAGTGTTTTAAGTATTTAATTATATTATGATTTTTTTGTCATCATTATTTTTACAGTTTTTATCATTTTAGGAATTTTATTTCTTTACCACTAGTTCAAATTTTGAGTCTTTTATTTTGTCAAGTCTTTCATTAATTTTAGTCTTTTTTATTTGGCCTGTGATTAGCGATGGCATTGCCATTTTATCCAACACCAACAATAACCTATCTGACTCAACTTAGTAAAATACCTAAGTCACCGCTCTCTCTCATTTCACACCCGACCAGGCCCGGCCATAGACACAACTCCCCCTGGACAAAAGCCGCCGCCGCCGCCCCTCGCTGGCACCAAGGTTAGATCCACTACTCCACCGTTCGCAGACGCCAAACAGCCGGGATTTGCTTTGTGTCATGTAGATTCCAAAGTTAGTTGCATGGATTGCTTTGTGTAGAAATTGTAGTGATAATCGTCTGATTGCTATTGTGTAGAATCCGATATTTATAATGCATTTTTACTTGTGTGTCTCCCCTCCGTTGGCGGATTTGAGCTAGTTTAGTAGAAATTGATATATATATATATATATAGTACAAATTTATAGAATGTGTTATGTTTAAAAATCAGGGCATTTGCTGTTGTAGGGCCAGTCTTGTATGGGACTCTTATACATTCATACAATATTTGATTCATCCTAATTTAATACTTAGCCACTGCTGGTAGTCGACACCAGACTTCCATCTCTATATTCTTCAAAGTTATCATTTTAGTTTTCTTTCCACATTTCTATATAGGTTGACTGGTATATGTAAATCAAATAGCTTTGCATACAAAAGTTATTCTTATATATGATAGTATGTGTGTATAGAAGTCAGTTTGCTATATCTTATTTATCAAAATAGATTCTTAATTTTATCTATTCTACTTAATTAACAAAATCATGTCTTTCCAACACATGCACTATTCACTATAAAAGTATCTGATTTTTTTTGACACAACTCACACCAAGTATTTGATAATGAAACTTTACAAATCATATCTTTCCAACACATGAACTATTTGACATTGCATATTATCTCGATCGTATATACACGCGATGTGTTTGTAGGTCATGGCCAATTCTGGAGGCAACAACGAGTCGGTGTGCGATGTGGACATGGCCAACAATGAATTCTTAAACACTTTTGAGTATGTCATCAAGAGCGTGCAAGCGGCAAATGAGGATCTAAAGGGGGAGATTAAAGAGATACACAAGGATGTTGTTCGGCTCGTTCAGGAGACTAATTAGCTTAGGGAAGAGAGGGATAAGCTCATCGAGGATCGGGATAAACTGAAGGAGGAGATGAGACGCCTCAGGGCTGAGAGGATTGACCTGAAGATGGACATAGATCATTTCAGAAGAGAAGGAGAGGTGGATAGAAAGAAGCTGATCTAGCTGGGCATACTCCTTGATGAAGATTTGTTTTTTAAGTAGCTAGCTAGTTCATCTTATTAGTTGATGATGATCGAGTAAATAGAGTACTTGAGTAAACTTTTGTGAAGTTTAATATCAACTTGTTTAGTTCATGAGCCTCTTATGTAATGATTATCTATTAAGTACCTAGTGTTGATGAGTGTATTGTGTTCAGTAGTATCTATTAAGTAAGTAGCTAGTGTTGATGAGTAAATTTTTTGATTACCAAAAAAACCATTTGCTGGCATTGGACGAGCAGGCACGCTAGAGTTATGATGAACTTAGTGCTGGTGTTGGACTGGAGATACGCCAGCACGATGTAGGATACTGCTGACGTGTCCTCCAACGCCAGCGCTACCTTTTGGCAATGGCGCCATATTAGTGGCGTCGTGTGTCTACGACAGCAATGCTGTTTTTGGCACGCCATAGCTAGGCTTTTCTCCACTAGTGATCCATGCTACCCTACTGAACCTTACTGATGTATAAGGAGGAGTTTATGTGGTTGCAAAGATCCAGAATAGAATGGATGAAGGAGTGGGATCGATACACAAAATTATTTCATGCGAAATCAGTTTGGCATGCTCGTAAAAATAGAGTTAAGAAAATGGAGGATGGGCATGGTACTGTACAAACAAGAGTAAAGGAGATGAGGGATACATCATCTGCCTACTTCTAGAACCCTTTTCATGGCTGACCCAGCACTTGATCACACTACCATCACTGATTTATTTCACCCGGTTGTTATTCAAGACATTAATGATGTTTTGTGTGGGGACATCTTAGATAAGGAGATAGCCGATGCACTCTTTCAGATCGGACCTTTGAAAGCTCCTAGTCTGGATGGCTTTCCCGCTTACTTTTTTTAGCTCAACTGGGCTATAGTAAAGGATGGTATTATTGCTACGGTGAAGGATTTTTTTTGAACTGGTATAATGCCTCCTAAAGTAAATGACACTATAATAGTTATGCTCCCTAAAGTAGATAATCCAATGAAAATTACGGATTTGTGTCCCATCATTTTATGCAATGTTGTGCATAAAGTGGTTTCCAAATGGTTGGTAAACCGTTTGAGGCATGTTTTGGATGATTTCATTTATCCTTCTCGAAGCCCATTTATTCCTGGAAGGATGATCACTGATAAAGCCTTTGTAGAATTTGAATTCATTCATCATATCAAGAAAGAAAAGGATCCTACTAAGAGTTTTTGTGCATATAAGCTAGATCTCTCAAAAGCTTATGACAGGGTGGACTGGAATTACCTTAAGCAAAAGATGCAAAAGATTGGCTTCACCGTTCGATGGGTTGATTGGATAATGTCATGTGTGACCTCCGTGAGATACTCCATAAAATTTAATGGAGCTATCTAGGATTCGTTTGCACCATCGCGCGGTCTTTGGCAAGGTGATCCATTATCCCCATACTTGTTCCTTTTTGTAGCTGATGGTCTCTCTGCTCTAATCAATAAAAGTATTGATATAGGGGATATTTCTCCATTGCAAATCTCAAGGAGGGCCCTGGGAGTTTCACACTTATTATTTGCTGCTGATACACTATTGTTCGTCAAAGCCTATGACGCTGAAGGGAATTATATAAAAAATCTTATGCAGGTATATGCAAATGCCACTTGTCAATTGAGAAACCCTTCAAAGTGTTCAATGATGATCGGGCCCTCATGCCTGGAGGCAAACATGGACAACATGAAGAATATGTTGCTGGTTGTCTCATCAGGTTTTGAGGAGAACTACTTTGGACTGCCCACTCACTAAAAAAACACTTCCGTGATGATATGTCTTCGTCACAGTAGGTCACGTTTTCTATCATGCATGTACATCTATGACAATTTTATGACAGAATGAAGATAGTCATACATGTGCTCTCATAGAAGTGTTCCATGACAATACTGAAATTATCATCATAGAAGTGCCCACTTCCATGATGATAAATGCCGCGTAATGGAAGTGTTTTCGTCAAGGGTAACCAACACGTGCTTCCATCGTAATGGGTCACCGTTAAGCTACTGGGTTCCAGTTGCATCCGATAACCCGTTAACAACCCGGACCAATGGGGATTTTCCACGGGTAAAATTCTCATTGGCCACAGGAACCACATGTCAGCTCACCATTGGGACAGATGTCATCCATTCAGTGGACGAGAGGTGCCTATGATATGTAGACATGTGGCATGACCCAACAGTGGCCCATTTAGCTTACAAAGGCCAGCCCATTTGACTTGGTCAAACGCTAGTAGGCCAGCCCATGAAAAGCCTGTTAACGGTCTGTTCGCATATAGCCCATTTTACGGACCGGTAACTCATGGCCCGTTATGGCCTTTCAGCGTCATGTGGGCCGTCCAGTATAATACCAGCCCATTTCACTTTCGGCCCATGTGTGGCCATGATGTCTTTCGACCCATATGAGGCCTTTCGTATCTTTGGGCCCTTTAATGGCCCGTGGTGGCTCTGGCCCATATTAAACAGTAAATTGCTTTATACCCATTAACGACCAATGATTCACATGGGCCGTTTCCAGCCCTTGTTAGCTTTCGGCCTACTGAGGGCCCATAAATTCTTGGGCTCCTTTTCGGCCCTCGATTACTTCCGGTCCGTTACTGGCCTATTCACCTAATGGGCCAAATTCAGCCTGTGGTTAGAATCGGCCCGTTTGTGGCCTGTTAACCCAATGCGCCGTTTCCAACCCGTCATGTATTCGGGTCCATTAACAACCCGTTATGCCTGTGACAGGATTAAGCCTTTGTTGTCTTCCGGCCTATTACCGTGCTAGCCCGATACCAATTACGCCCGTTTATGGCCCATGTCGCGGTGCAGTTTTAGCCCATGAATTGTCTGACCCATGTGTGGCCAATGGATCCTACGGCCCGTTGGAGGCCCATTTATCCGACGGCCCATAGGAGGCCCATTGAACCTATGGCCCTTACGAGGCCCATTGATCCTATGGCCCGTAGCAAGCTCAAGGTTACCATGGTCCATATGTGGCCCATGGCTGTTACAGCCACTAGCAAACTAAGGGAAAATAAGACTAAGGAAAGAAATAATCTAGAAACTAACGCTAGGCTATTAAGGCGATTGCACAGATTACAACCATTGGTCATCAAAGTTCGCCACCAGTGAAAATATAGGGAACACCCTACACTATACAAAAATGGCTTGCTGTTTTCTTCAGCCGGTCGCTGCCCGTTAAGAACAAATGTTGTATCACAACAAAACAAATTAAAACCATATAACAAAGGGAGGGTTGGCATAAAAGTTAATAGTCCGGTAGATAAATGCACCATCAGAAGTTCAGAAGCTCAGTTCATTTGACCTGACTGTTACATTTTCATGCTGTACTATCCGATTGAGAACCAGAACCTTCGCCTTCATTTCTCCTAGGCTCCTGAACAAGATAGCAAATGTCTGATAGTCCGGTTTCAAAACAATGCATATCTTGACGACATCGACCAATGGCTGTCCTTGTTTCACAAAGGGTCTCTGTTAGGGATTGGACTTGTGTCTGGAGCGGAGATATAACATTGTTTTGAGCTTGCATATCTTGATCATGAGGCAACTTGGACGAGATTGCCTTAACAACCAACCCAGCATTACGCAGGAAGGTGCTCTTGGCACTGTTAGTGGACAGGTACTGACCCACTGTAGCAAGAGGTGACAATGCGGTTATGGTTGCCTCGTCACCTTTAGAAGGTGGCGGTTCCACCATTTGTTACATAGCTTGCTGAAAAGTTGAGTTTGTACATTAGTAGTAGTAGAACAGAAGTTATTAAGGATGCAGCAAAACCAAACGGAATAGCTTTGGTCTATATACAGAACTTATTTTGGTGAACTCGTGTAAAATATTAGTTGCATTTTACTGCAAAGTACATAATAAAACCAGGTTCCAAACATATGACCATGTACCATGGCTAATGTATTGTCTATTTCTTCACATTGTATTGACAGCTAAGGATAAATAGAGAAAGTTTATAAAACGGTAAGCATAGTATGACATCATTCATATCACAAAAAAACTAAGAACAGACAAACAGGCAATTGTAACATTGTGTGGGCAAGTCCAGCACGGAACTAGATGACACACCAATATCAAAGGAACATCACTCCTCTCTTTTAAACCTTGTAAGGTGTAATAATACGCTAAGACAACTGTCTATAAAATTGAAAAGAGTAATAGACATTGGCTGCAAACCATGCAGTTCAATGCACAAGTCAGAGTAACTAGTAGTTAAAAGGCATGAGGATTAAGGACTTACAATAGCGGCTTTGACTGGTATAGTCATGCCCTTCATCTTGCTGGTGTGACAGTCCTTGAAGATTTCTACAACATTTGGTTCAAGTACTTTTTGGTCCTTGCGGGCTTTCCTCTACATTTGGAACAAGTCAATATAGATTTGATAATATGGCATAGCGAAAAGAGTTAAACATCAACTGGTTACAAGAGCCTCGCAGTGTGCAATATAGCTAGGAGATCCAGTCGTCTGTTAGAATTTCACTTTCGTATGGTTGGCCTTGTTCTTTGAATAGCTCGCCTAGAAGAAGATAGATTTTTGAGGCACATGCGTAAATAGGAGTTCAACATGTTACTTTGGATCAGACCAGTGTTTAACAAGGCCTCTCCAGTCTTCATCCGCTATATTTTCCACTGGAGATGTTTGGGCAAGTTCACTGTTAGCCCTGCCTTCAAAATGAGCTTTCCTCAAGTTATACCAACACTGTCGCAGAGCAGACTTGAAAACATGGGTGCATGCTTGTCTGGTTGCATCATCTTGGCTATCCAACTTGAACCTCATTTGTTGAAAATTATGGGAGTCTCATTACCAGCAACCTAGAAAGTATGGGACATAGCAAGACGATATTACTAATTTCCATACATAACCATACTTACAGATAAATGGTCGAGGAAGGTGTTAAACTGGGTTTTGTCATTGTCATTTCCGTACTGAATCCATGTTGGGAGGATACGTGCATGAAACCTAATGGCAACAGCTGCCTCTGATACTAACATGGCTGACTCTGTAGCACTTGAAATTGTTTTTTTTCCGAATGAGAAAGCCTTTGGCAAACTCCTTGCAAATCTGTTTTTGCCGGGCAAAATAGACATATCTGCTCAGTCACAACATAAGGAACCCCCAATGTTCCTCAAAGCCTACCCGGCCTGACAGCTTTAGTTGAATGATCCATCTGCCTCGCTCTCTATCTGGTAGTATATGCTCTGATCGAGGCCCTATTCTTATTATGATGATTTGGATATTGAATTGCCTTTGACTGATTCATCTTACCATTTTACTAGAGTTTTTTTCTGCCTAGCTTTGGTAGATTTCCCCCAACGCAATTCAAAAACGGAAATTCCACGAATCCCTGAGGTGGATAAGTCCGACGACTCAGCAGCAGTGCGGAATTGACTTTCTGCCCACGAAGAAATAGTAGCATTTGAAACTGGAAAGATTTACTTTGGATAGTAAATCCCCAAGGAAGGGCTATAATCCAAACAAAGGAGGAGCTAGCCCTTCGGTACTACTTGGCTACTACTTGAACAGATGGGTTTAGTCCCTTCCTTCGCTAGAAAAATTCCTAAACCTACCATCGAGAAAGCTGGAAATCCTACCGGTGATGCGGTAACATTAGGAAATGAATTAGGCCAAAAATTAGGATACATTCTGGGAAAATGAAACTTCCATTGAAGAGAAGCAAATGAAACGCTTTCATAAAAATTCTCGTAGAATCGAGAATCCATTCTTCCTCCTCTAGATTTAGTTAACCTGTCGAGCATTATCCCTGATGTCTGTTTCCTCTTGCGCCTAGGAGCTAGTTCAACAACGAACATGGGAAGTGTTAGTGTACATAAAATTGTGAGACTAAATACAAAGAAGCATGCAACTGTAATTGATACGTCTCCAATGTATCTATAATTTTTTATTGTTCCATGCTATTATATTATCAATCTTGGATGTTTTATATGCACTGTTATGCTATTTTATATCATTTTTTGGTACTAACTTATTAACCTAGTGCCCAGTGCCAGTTGCTATTTTTTCCGTGTTTTTGTCTTTAAAGAAAATCAATACCAAACTGAGTCGAAATTGAACGAACCTTTTTGATGATTTTTCTTGGACCACAAGACACCCTGGAAGCTTCGGGAGGAGGCGAGAAGAGCCACGAGGTGGCCACAAGCTCAGGGGGTGCGCCCCAGGGGGGCCAAGCTTGTGGGCCCCCCGTGGCACTTCCAACCCTAATTTTTCTTCTATAAATACCCAAATATTCCTCGAAGACCAGAGGGCACACCAAAAATAGTTTTCCACCGCCGCAAGTTTCTATCTTCGTGAGATCCCATCTGGGACCTTTTTTGGTACTCCACCAGAGGGGGATTCGATCACGGAGGGCTTCTACATCAACCTTTGTTCCCTTCCGATGATGTGTGACTAGTTTACCAAAGACCTACGGATCCATAGCTAGTAGCTAGATGGCTTGTTATCTCTCTTTGATCTTCAATACAATGTTCTCCTCGACGTTCTTGGAGATCTATTCGATGTAATCTTCTTTTGTGGTGCGTTTGTTGAGATCCTAGGAATTTTGGGTTTATGATCAGATTATCTATGAAGAGTCTTCTCTGAACTCTTTTATGCATGATTTATATAGCTTTGTATTTCTCTCAGATCTATTGATTTAGTTTGGCCAACTAGATTTATTTTTCTTGCAATGTGAGAGGTGATTTGTAATGGGTTCAATCTTGTGGTGCTCAATCACAGTGACAGAAAGAGACATGACACATATTTGTATTGTTGCCATTAAGGATAAAAATATGGGGTTTTTTCATATTGATTGGATCTATCCCTCTACATCATGTCATCTTGCTTAAGGCATAACTCCGTTCTTGTTAACTTAATACACTAGATGCATGCTGGATAGCGGTCCATGTGTGGAGTAATACTAGTAGATGCAGGCAGGAGTCAGTCTACTTATCACGGGCGTGATGCCTATATACATGATCATTGCCTTGGATATCATCATAACTATGCACTTTTCTATCAATTGCTCAACAGTAATTTGTTTACCCGCCGTATGATTTCTTTCAAGAGAGAAGCCTCTAGTGAAAACTATGGCCCCCGGGTCAATCTTTTAACACATTATTTTCAAATCTATAAAATAAAAAACACAAAAATACCTTGCTGCAATTTATTTACTTTTATTTTATTTCACACTTTTACTTATCTTTTATATCTATCACTATCAGATCTCATCCTTGCAAGTAACCGTGAAGGGATTGACAACCCCTTTATCGTGGTGGATGCAAGTATTTGTTTGTTCATGCAGGTACAACTATTGGAGACTTGTGTGTTCCTCCTACTAGATTGATACCTTGGCTCTTAACTGAGGGAAATACTTATCTCTACTTTGCTGCATCACCCTTTCCTCTTCAAGGGAAAAACCAACGTAAGCTCAAGAAGTAGCAGTAACTTGACTTGAGCAACACCTTCTTGTTGTTGAAGCTCATAAGGTTCATTTGATCTTTCCAAGTCCTCTTGTGTGAAGAGTGCTTTGGAAGTAGTGTCAGATGGCAATGGAGCTTGGCAACTTGCCACTAGCTGAGTTCCCGAATGAATAACTCATGCAGATGTTGGTACTCTGGAAGAAGGTGCTACAACAACTAGCGCTATCTTTGCTTGTTTGGTGTCAGCTTTTCATTTGCCTTTGAATTGTTTTGCAGTAGGTGTAGCAGGGGATATCGTGTTTGTACATTTATCCAGTGCACTTCGACCTTCTATTGCACTATCAGTACCAGCAGAATTTGCATAACTCTTCCGCTTCCATTTTCGTGCGTCCCGGGTACTAACACCATCCCCTACCACTCTGTGTTCCTTCCTCGTTTTCTTTTCCATGTCAAGTCAAGCCGACAAGAAAAAGGAATAAAAATTTAATTCTTCAGAACTAATTGATGCTTGATATAGACGAACTAAACTTTGATGTTAGACAACCGCATGATAGGAGGATGTAATATGTACGAAAAATAGGACGACATGAGATAATCAGACCTATCATGTGTAAATTAAGTAGAAGGCATTTCAATAAATTAGAAGCAATGCAATGGAAGGTAGACACCATATGAAAGATGCTACAAATATCACTCTGCTAAGTTAACAGTGTCTCGTCATAACTGTCATTTGAACAAATGTGAAGCAGTACAAGAAATAAATCATATGCAAGATGCAAACAATATCACACTACCAAGTTAAAGGTGTCTCGTCATAACTGACTGATGCAAGATAAATACGAACAGTACTTCAGTGTTAGAACATGTAATACAGAGATGTAATATATGCAAAATAAGGAAGACATGCCATATTCACATGTATAATGTGTAAACTATGCAGATGTAATTTAATCAAATTAGAAGCAATACAAGCTAGACACCGTATGCAACATGCAAGCAAATATCACACTGCCAAGCTAGAGAAAGCACTTGGGATGCCGGTTCGGCCGAAAGACCGCCATCAGTCCCTTCCTTAATTTTTTTCCTTCCTCATTCTTAATTTTATTGCCTTGTCAAGTCAAACCCACAAGAAAAATGAAAAAAAATTGCTTTTCAGAACTCATTGATGCAGGATGCTGACGAGCACTACTTTAATGTAAGGCGACCGCATGATAGGACGATTGAATATGTAGGAAAAAAGGACAGCATTGCATATTCACGGCTATGATATGTAAACTAAGCAGAAAGCATTTCAACAAATTAGAAGCAATGAAAGCTAGATACCATATGTAATATGCAACGAATATCATTCTACCAAGTTAAAACTGTCTCGTCATTAATGCCATTTCAACAAATTAGTAGTGCAAGCTAGAAAAGAATGCGACATGTAACCTATATCACACTCCCATGTTAAACGTGTCTTACGATAAGTGATTGATGCAAGTTACACAATAGTAGTACTTTGATGTAATAACATGGTGTGATAGACAGATATTGTATATTCTAGAAACAGGAACACGTCTCTTATCCACAAGTATAATGTGTAAACTAAGCAGATGGAATTCAACAAAATTAGAAGCAATACAAGCTAGACATCATACATCACATGCAACCACATATAACAGTGCCAATTTAGAGGGAGCACCTGTGATGGTGGAGTTGGGGAGATGTGCTCATCATCAACATAGCTACGTTGAGTGTCTATGCATGTGTTGTCTTGCAAATCTTGATGGGGGGATGACGGAGTAGATTCTGTAGAGGCCCTCCATTTCAGTTGGTCAGAAGGAGCACCATTATCCACTGCCTTGCTAATTTCCTTCCGCTTTATTGATTTTGCATTTTCAAGTAAAACCGAGAAGAAAAACAATAAAATTCACTCTTCAGAAGTCATTCATGCGTGATACTGACAATCACTACTTTGATGTAAGGCAAACACATGATACAAGGATGGAATATGTACGAAAAACAGGACGGCATGGCATATTCACAACTATTTGTGTAAACTGAGAAGAAGTAATTTAATCAAAATAGAAGCAATACAAGCTAGATACCATATGCAACATGCAAGCAAATATCACACTGCCAAGCTAGAGAAAGCACCTAGGATGCCGGTTTTGCCAGAAGACCGCCATCAGTCCCTACCTTAATTTTTTCCTTCCTCTTACTTAATTTTATTGCCTTGTCAAGCAAAACCCACAAGAAAAATGAATAAAAAATTGCTTTTCAGAACTCATTCATGCAGGATGCTGATGAGCACTACTTTAATGTAAGGCGACCGCATGATAGGACGATTGAATGTGTTAGAAAAAGGACAACATTGCATATTCACAACTATGATGTGTAAACTAAGCAGAGGGCATTTCAAAAAATTAGAAGCAATGAAAGCTACACACCGTATGAAAGATGCAACAAATATCACTCTACCAAGTTAAAACTGTCCCATCATAAGTGCCATTTCAACAAATTAGAAGTAGTACAAGCTAGAAAAGAATGTGAGAAGTAACCTATATCACACTCCCAAGTTAATAAGTGATTGCTGCAGGTTACACAACAGTAGTACTTTGATGTAAGAACATGTTGTGATAGACAGATATTATATGTTCTAGAAACAGGAACACGTGTCTTATTCACAAGTATAATGTGTAAACTAAGCAGATGGGATTCAACAGAATTAGAAGCAATACAAGCTAGACATCATACGTAACATACAACCAGATATAACAGTGCCAAGTTAGAGGGAGCACGTGGGATGGTGGAGTAGGGGAGATGTGCTTATCATCAACACAGCTACGTTGAGTGTCTATGCACGTATTGTGTTGCGAATCTTGTTTTTTTTTTGAATATTTACTGTGAGACAAAGCCCCACAGCCCTTTATTAAAAGAAAGACAACTGTACAAACAGAAGGAACAAAAAACTATGTACAAAAACTAGAAAGAGAGGGCCTACCTATTCCTACCTTTAATTACAACAGTGTACCAATCCAGGCAAGTAGCTTGTGCTTGTTGCTATCTCTAAGCCTATGAGCTAGAAGAGAAATATCATGGACAAATTTACACCTCCAAGAACTAAAAGTGGCTCTCTCCCCTCTACAAGTTCTTTCATTCCTTAGGATCAAGATATTCCATGCTGCTATGACCATAACTTCAAAAAAGAATGGATGCTTAAACCTGGATCTTGCAAAGTGGATACATTGTTGAATATTAGAACCGCTGGACTAGTCAATGCAGAGATAATTCCAAACTCTGCGATTGAAATTGCAGTTGAAGAACAAATGTAACTTGTCTTCATACACATATTCATTGCAAATGAGACAAAGATTATTCTCCTAGGGAGATCTCCAATGCCTGTGTACCAGCATATCTTTGGTATTGAGCCTGACAAAGAATAACAATGAACCAAAGGCTTCGATCTTCATGGGGCACCTGCTCTGCCACAACCATTTACAAGGCTAAATGGTGGGTAAATGGGAGTGCATTATTGTGTAGAGGCTCTTGGCAGTATAACATCCTGATTTGCCTGGCCATACCCAAACATCTTGTAAGTTAGGGTCTCTATTTAAGTTCAGAATCCAGTCCTCCAGCACTTGCAACTCTGATGCAGCCTCTTGAGAGAGGGGCAAGTAAAACACGGAAAAAAGATCCTGGGACAGAAGAAATTCCTGTACTGATACTTTGTCATTATTGACAAATGAGTATAACCGAGGCAGCCTCCAACACAAAGGACGTGAGGAGCCACCAATGTACCGAGCATCAGTCCAGAAAAGAGCAGAGTCTCCCATGTTAATGTGCACTAAGGCAATGGCAGTATAGGAATGATGAAGCTTGAGCACATCTCTACACCAAAAAGAACTAGCAGGTGTGGTAGCATGTGGCACCCCATTATCATAATAACTACTCCATATCAGTGTTACCCAAGGAATATCAGCCTTGTTGTAGAATTTGTGGAGATGCTTGAGAAGAAGACCTTTATTTTGGATGTTCAAGTTGATCACCCCAGGGCCTCCTTTATCGTTTGGCTGGCAGACCAAATCCCATGTAGCCAAAGATTGTTTGGGAGCATCACTATTACCTCTCCAAAGGCATTGTCTGAAGATTCTGGCTAGCTGTTTAATGATTCCTGGAGGAATTTGTAGGCTACATAGGGTCGGTGCAACAAACATCCGCGTTTGTTGACCAGACTCATACACAGGCGTGCTGACGATCATACATCCAGCACCAACGTGTAACACAAGGCCGAGCCAGAGAAGCCGCTCTTCGTGAGGTCAAGGAGCATATCAAGAAGACAAAACCAACATACAAGGCAAAGATTCCAAGGGAAGTGTCCTTTGCTGGTCAGACGAGGCCGGCAAGGTCGATGCAGAAGATAAGAGCATGACCAAGCCAAGCCAGCCGCGTCTCCGGGATGGCCGAAGACCGAAGCACGCACCCCTCCAAGAAGGCCTGGCAAGCCCTGCCCCCGGCAGGTGCAGGCCAGTTACCACCGCTCCACCTTGCCGGCTTTGGGCACTGCGCGCTGTCGTGTTCCTCTATCCAATCCACCAAAGCAGGAGTAGGGTTTTACGCTTCTCAGCGGCCCGAACCTGCGTAAAACCACCAGAGTCTCGTCGTCGTGCTACCTCATGGCCTCCACTCTTTATGCAACGTGATCTCCCCCTGCCGAACCACAAGGGGCCCATGGCCCCAAAGGTGATCATGTGCATCCACCCACGACATCTTTGGCGCGCCAGGTAGGGGGATTCGTTTGTGCGAACCCGAAGTTGTGAACAGCACATCGATCTTCGTCATCATCTTCTCCGTCCATGGCGCCCAAGAAGAATCCCGGCGCGACCGCACACCCCTCCACGTCGAAGGCCCCCTCGCACGCAGCCGCGGACACCGTAGGCACCGCGGTGGTGTTGGATGAGGCGGGTACCATGGGTGACGCGACCGGCGCAGGCGGCACCGTCGTTGTGTCCCCCGTGGCCGAAGCCGGAGCGGGAAATGCCGGGGCTGGGCAGTATCAGCAGCGTCCTGACAAGCTTGGCCCAGAGGCCACGGGTGGAGGGAACGCCTAGTCTCTACCTCCCCGACGCACTGGAGGACGCAGTCGTAACAGCGGCGCCCGCTCCGGCGCAAGCCGCGACCCTCCTGTTGCACTCACCACGGGCGCGGCTGCAAGGCGCACACCTTGCCCAGAGCAAGCCGGGCAGGGTGGAGCGCCGAACAGGGCCGTCGACCCCCAAGTGCGGCCTGCTCATCGCCAGACCGCCTTGGCGATCGGTTCACGGCGGCAAGAACGCGGCAACGCTCCTGCTGGTTCTGCCAGGAGTCGAGCGACGTCACGGTCTGCCTCGTTAGCCATGCCAAGCATAGTCGTGGAAGCAATGGTGCGGGCCTAGCTCCTGTTGAATTTTCCACCGGCGGCTAACAAGATGGATAAGTGGAGGGCCACCATCTAGAGCTTGATTGGCTTTGCTGAAGCCGGTAAATCATAGCATGTGGAACCGTCGCGATGCCCGCGAATGACGACGGCGGCCCGGGCTGATGGCCGTGTCGAGGGGGTCTACACCAACAGTGCAACCCCTCCACGACGATAGGCCCAGTGGTAGCCTTAGCAAACTCAGCGTATCGACAAGCCCGACGAGACGTCGATGGCTTCATCTGGCCCGCAAACCCGCCGGGATCAGCGACGGGTACTAGAAGACCGGCGGAAGGAAGATGGGCACGTCACCATAGAGTGACGTCGGGAGGTACACCGTCAATCCAACAGACGCAATTGCCCAGACGTTAATGAACTCGTGCCCAGTGTCGGCGGGTACATGCCTTACGAGGTTGGGTGCCCTGCCTTCACTCGTGAGCTATGGCAGGTTCGCTGCCCATCTGCTCGAGCCTTCAAGCCTGAACTGCCGAAAAAATACGACGGAAAATGAAACCCGGCAGAGTTTTTGGGCATCTACATGATTGCCATTCAAGCCACTAGGGCATAGATGAGAAGGTGCTCGCCAACTATTTCCCTTTGGCACTCAAGCCAAATGTGAGATTATGGCTGATGCACCTGCCGGAAAACTCTATTTCATCATGGGCTGACTTGTGCAATGAGTTTGTTGGTGCCTTCACAGGTGGCTACCAAGAGCCTTGACAGCCCAGTCACTTGCAAGTCCTTCCGTAGTGGAAAGGGGAGGATTTGAGTAAATATATACAGAGGTTCAATCGAGTACACCGTAACATTCCAGAGATAAACCCAGCAGTCGTGATTGTCGCGTTCCATTCGAACGTGCGCAACAGGAGGATGCGAGCCAAAATGAATGTCCGGCTGCCCAAGACCGTCAACAAGTTGTACACCTTGGCGGATAAGTGTGCTCGGGCTGAAGAAGGAAGGCGACTCCCCGGAGAGGAGGCTAGCATCGAGATTGATTCAGATGATGACAACGATGCCGCCAACCCGAGGAGGAGAAGCCGGAGGCGCAATAGGAAACGTAAAGAGCAGGCAATGTTGGCCGTTGAGAGCTCTGGTGATCTTAATGCCAGCAAGAAGGCCAAAATCGAGGCCCCCGTCAAGGGAGCTACCACGTGCGCTGATTGCCGGGAGGCCGCGGCAGCAAAGAAAGCCGGGAAATCCGACGGGCCATACTGCAAACTCGACCGCACCAAAGGTCATGACCTCCAAGAGTGCCGCCAAGTGGAGCAGCTGTCGTGGTGGAACACGATCACCTATGGGGCCGTCGGCCCCTTGTGGTTCGGCAGGGGGGAGATCACGTTGTACAAAGAGCGGAGGCCATGGGACAGCACGGCAGAGGTGACGCTGGTTATTTTTACCCAGGTTCGGGCTGCTGTGAAGCGTAAAACCCTACTCCTGCTTTGGTGGATTGAAGAGGGGACCGTGGTGGTCGTGCAGTGCTCGAGGCCGGCAAGGTCGCCTCTGGGGGGGAGCAGCTACGCGCGTATGAGTGTACAAGGGTCCGAATCCTTTCTTAGGTTGCCATGGCCCTCCTTTTATAGGCTAAGGGGTTAACACAGTGGCAAAACAGTCATTATCTACTGATTAGGTAGCCAACAATGCTATCATACCTAACTCTGGCAGTTAGGACAAAGTGCATTAAATGCACTGCTAGGTGTCACGCTGTGGATGCAGCCCGGCAAGCCTGCTGCGCCGCTTAACCCTTCCACCTGTCTGCATAACATGCCTCTGGACGGGTGTCATATGGAGGGAATCTCCCTTCCAAATGGCTGCCACGTGCCAAATGACAGCCACTTAATCACTTGGGGCCTCGACACCGCACTGATAAGTGACTTGCGTCACTGTGCGATGGAGCGGTGGAGTCTTGGCAGGGAGATCCACCCTTGGCGCCCCTGGCAAGCCTGCCGGGGGGGGGGGGTCTTGGGACTTGTTCTTGGTGCGGCCTCGGCCTGACCAGGCTCGCATGCCCGGGAAGGGAGGTTTTTCCTTAGTGACATCTTGTTCCCTTGGCTTGTCTTGGTCTTCTTGATCCGCCCTTTGATTCCTCAAAGAACTATCTCTCTGGCTTGGCCTTGTCTTAGAAGCTTGGTGTTGTTGTATCTTCGCTATTGCGCCTATGTACAGTCTGGGCAACATACGTGAAGGTTTGTTGCACTGACAGGATCCTTGGGGCCTGGCCCGAACGTGCTGCCGAGCACCATTGGGGTAGGCCCTCTCAAGTACATAGGTTGGGCGCTTGTGGTGGCTCACTTCTTGATATTTTCCTTGCTTTTTCATTAACCTGTGCTTGAGTCAGTTTTCAGTTTTCCCGCGCGTCGTGCAAGACATCGTGTGGGAGATTTATGCCATGATCTGTGGGCCGCCCATGTCCCATGTTCACGGGGCGAAAACTGCCATTCCACTAGTTCCCTTGCCCCTGTTGTTTCCTCCACGTACGCCGCATGCATTGCACAGGGTTGGTGGCAGACGCGGAGGGCACGGGAATGAGTGCCATGGCAGAAAGCCAGGCGCCGCGGATAGGCGCAGGAGGTCGGTCTTGATTCTGTGTGCCGTTGATGACACAGAATAGTCGGATTGGTGGAGCGGGGTGGTTGCCCCCTGGGTGAGGAGCCAGCCCCCAGCCCCGCTTGCTTATAGAAGGGGACGTGGGCGAGGTGCCTGCTCACTCCCAACTCCTCCTCCTTCCTTCAGACATCTTCTCTCCACCATGGTAATGGGGAGAGGGAGTGGTGGTACCCTAGCGGTGGCGACGAGGGTTTCCGCTCGACAACGCCTCCCTCCTCCCATTGGGGACACCGGGGCGGAGCCCGTCGTGAGAGGGGGTGGCAGAGGATGTGGACGCAGCCATCGTGGCGCCCGGGGGCAAGGAGGATGGGGCGGTGCTTTGGTTGCCCCTCCTCCAGTTGCTCCGAGCCTGGACGAAGGCCACGTTGGCGACCAGCCACTGGAATTCATCGTAAAGTTGCGCAGGCCTCCGCGTAGCTATCTTCGGATTCCAACTCCATTTGCAAGGGTGATGGAGGTTGAACAGCTGCCGGGGTTGAGGCTGCACATGAGGGGCTATTGTAACGGCAGTATGCAAGCGAACGTAGAGTTCCCCGCACCTCATGTCATGCTTCTCCAGCACGGCTGGAAAACCTTCGCTCGTGCCCACAGCTTGGCAGCAGGGCTCGTCCTTCATTTCAAGTTAATGGACACCACCCTGCTCCCCGTCAAGGTCTTCGGGCGTCCGGGTGCTAGCTTAGGGTGGTGCGCGGAGAGCTCAACCGACGACGAAAGCTCCTCCTCGAGCGGCAGCGACGAGGAGGACAGTGATGGCAATGATGGCGATAGCGATGGGGAGGATGACGGCTCTGACTCCGGCTAAACACCAGCTGCACCGTCACTGTCAGAGGGAGGCTGGCGGCACCACCATCTGCACCTGCATCTTCTCCCTGGCAAGGCGATTTGCCGGGGTGTTGGGTGTGGATGGTGTCTCTGCCTCCTCCAGCTGTCTTCCAGCTGGACCCCAGCAGGCTTCCTCGTGGACTCCGGCTTCGTCTTTCCTGCCGGTGTCCGTGCTGCCGCGTCATGCTGGCCCTGGTGGTGGTGACCAGGGCATCGCCTAGCCGCTCTCCCCGTCCATCACCTTCGTCCACGCCCTCTCGATCTTGTCAGGCTGCGTCCTGCTGGCCTTGACAGGGTCAGGCTGGGCTTCTGCCCAGGCACTCCTTTCACCCTCTTCACCTCCCACCGTACTTCCTAGGAGGAGAGGGACAAGAAAGGGATTATGGGGCACTTATCTTTTTTAGTCTAAAACATGTAGGCATTTGCCAAATTTTAGTCTTAATTATGTGATCTCTTTTATCCATGTTTGTGTCCCGTAAGGTCTGTACTTGTTTATCTGCATATTAATGAAAAAGACAAGCCTTGCTGGGTACTTGTGCATGTGTTTTATCCATGTAGAGCAGGAATGCCTCTATACTTTTAGGTAAACAAGTTTTCCCGGCAAGCTATCTTGCCGGTGCCCTCCGTTGTTGCCTCCTACCGGGGCTTGAAATTACAGAAGGGAACCATCTCCTTGCCGGTCCTTCTCTGTCAAATGTCACTACAACCATCTTGACCGAAGCAACGTTCGGATCAAAGGATGGGAGCACAAATGTTTTGAAGGTGACAAGGTTTCTCTATGCACAAGTTTTCTTTTGACAGAGACACGTATGGAGAAAAGGAAACATATCTGTTCTTCTTGTCGGGGTTCGATATGTAAGCTTGTTTTCCGTCTCTTCTTCCCAGGATCAAGTCCATGGTAAGAGCCCTGTAATTAGTTGCAGGGGAAAACATAGCAGCATGTGACCTCATCTAAATGATCATGGCAAGTTTAAGCTAAGGTAATCATGCATGCATGTTTTTAGGGTGCCAGTGCTTCGTTTTATTATCTATGCTCAAGGTCTGCGCCTGGCTTTGTACAAAGGGTTACATGCGCATCGGCAAGGCTTGTACAAAAGGGTGGCTGCCGGGGCAGGGCCCGACAGCCACGCCTGACGGGTAGAACTTGCGAAGATGCTCAATATTCCATGAGTTTTGCATCTTGATGCCATCTTCGGTCTCCAGACGAATTGCGCCAGGTTTGGTGAATCGTACTACCCGGTAAGGGCCTTCCCACTTCGGCGTCAACTTGTTGGAACCCTTGGCGAATTGAACGCGCCTAAGGACAAGGTTGCCTTCCTCAAGGCTCCGGGCATGGACCCTGCGGCTATGATAGCGGTGTAGGGCTTGCTGGTAGCGTGCAGCACGCACAGCAGCCCGGAGACAGTTCTCCTCAAGGAGCACGGCATCGTCATGTCGGTGCTGCTCTTGTACTACTTCGTCATAGGCAAATACTCGAGGTGACCCGCATATGAGTTCCATGGGGATCATTGCTTCTGCGCCATAGACTAGGGAGAAGGTAGTCTGGCCGGTAGCTCAATTTGGTGTCGTACGGAGGGACCAAATAACCACTGGCAGCTCCTCGATCCAGCGTCTGCCGCTTATCAAAAGTCCTTGTCTTGAGCCCATGCAGCACTTCAGCGTTCATCCTCTCAGCTTGTCCATTGCTCCTGGGATGAGCAACAGAGGCGAATGAAACCTTGCTTCTGAGGGTTTGAACGTATTGCATGAAGGCGCGGCTTGTGAATTGGGTGCCATTGTCAGTGATGACTCTGGCGGGTATTCTGAAATGGCACACCAATCCTTTCAAGAACTTGATAGCTGATTGTGCAGTCACCTTCCTCACAGGCTCCACTTCCGGCCACTTTGTAAACTTGTCGATTGCAACGTACAAGAATTCAAAGCCCCCGGTACCATGGGGGAAGGGCCCCAAGATGTCGAGCCCCCAAATCGAAAATTGCCATGATAAAGGGATCGTCTGGAGAGCTTGAGCAGGTTGATGGATATTCTTGGAGTGGAACTGGCAGGCTTCGCATCTGGTGACTAGCTCAATTGCATCTTGGAGGGCCGTGGGCCAGTAGAAACCTTGCCGGAAAGCTTTTCCAACCAAGTCTCTTGATCCAATATGGGAGCCGCACATGCCTTTGTGTATCACTGGCAACAGTTCCTTCCCCTCTTCCCGGCAAATGCTCTTCAATTTCACACCATTGGGCCTCCTTCTATATAATGTGTCATCGCCAAACTAATACATACTGGCCCTCCGGGCTACTCTTTCAGCTTCTTCTTGCTCTTCGGGAAGTTCTCTAGTTTGGAGGTAGTGGACTATGTGCCGTGCCCAAGTTGGAGCTTGAGGCTCGACAACAAGGACAAATGGCACCTCCTCACTCGTGGGAGCGCCTACCTCGACCGCAAGGACCTGTGGTCCTATGGAAGAGTGCAGCTCACAAAGCAAAATGGAGTTTTTCCCGGCAGCTTCCCTACCGGGGACCTCTGGAGGTCCTGCCGGTAAAGGCTTGCCGGAGTCCAGCCTCCTCCTTTTTCTGGCCATCGTTGTCGGGGATACGGAAGGTTGAGTCAGGTGGAGAACAAAAGTCCCTGGTTCCACAAGAAGCTTTTGTGCAGCGCATTTTGACAGATGATCAGCGATGCTGTTTTTCGCACGTGGCACGTGCTCTGTTTGCAATCCATCAAAACGCTCCTCCAACTTTCTCACTTCTTCAACGCATGCCTCCATCAATGGACTCTGGTAATCCTTGTTCACTTGTCTTACTACGAGCTACGAATCTCCACAGATGATCAATTTCTTAATCCCTAATTCCGTTGCAATTCTGAGCCCGGCTAGGAGCCCTTCATATTCTGAAGTGTTGTTGGTAGCTTTCTCCCGGGGAAAATGCATTTGGACCACATACTTGAGGTGTTCTCCGGTGGGCGCGACGAGGAGCACGCCAGCCCCTGCACCTTGCAATGAGAAGGCACCATCAAAGTACATGACTCATTCTTGGGGAGCCTCTTTGCCGGGTATAACTGTTTCTGGCGTCTCTTTGTCTGGAGTGGGTGTTCATTGTGCAATGAACTCCGCCAGCGCTCTGCTCTGAATGGTTGAGGTACTTTCATACTTCAGACCAAAACTTGACAATTCTAATGCCCATTCAACTATCCTGCCGGTGGCCTCAGGGTTCCTCAGTATGTGTTGCAAAGGGAAACGGAAGACAACTGTGATCTCATGGGCTTGGAAGTAGTGGCGCAGCTTCCTCGAGGCCATGATGAGGCCGAAGATTAAGGTCTGCACTCTAGAGTACCTTGACCTAGCCCCCAGCAATAGGGAGCTAACAAAGTAAACTGGTCGCTGCACCACCTTCTTCTTTGCCGAGGTCCTGGGATTGCCTTCACCACCCTGCCCTTCTTTCTCCTGATCTGTACTCAAGCTTGCCGCGACTGGTTCACTTACTTCTCCGGGGAGGACAGTAGCTGCTGCTGCTCCTTCATCCACTCCCCGCTGCGCCACCAGCGCTGCACTAACCACTTGATTGGTTGCCGCTAAGTATAGCTGCAACGGCGCTTGTGGTTTAGGAGTGACCAAGGTGGGAGCAGAGGAAAGATAGGCTTTTAAGTCCCGCAGTGCTGCTTCTGCCTCCAGGGTCCACTTCATGGGCCCTGCCTTCTTCAGAATTTTGAAGAATGGCAGGGCGCGCTCGGCGGACTTGGAAATGAACCTACTTAGCACGGAAACACATCCAGTTAAATGCCTCACGTCCTTGACTGTCTTGGTTGTTTGAATCTGCTCGATCACCTTGATCTTGTAGGGGTTGGCCTATATCCCCCGGTGAGACACAAAGAAGCCAAGTAGCTTGCCGGAGGGAACACAAAACACACACTTCTCAGGATTCAACTTCAAGCTAATTTTGCGCAGGTTTGCAAAGGTCTCTTCCAGATCCTGAATGAGCATTGATTTGTCCTTGGTTTTGACCACTATGTCATCCATGTAAGCCTCAATATTCCTGTGCAACTGAGGTTCAAACCCAATTTGCACTGCCCTTGCAAAGGTAGACCCGGCGCTCTTTAACTCGAAGGGCATCCGTACAAAGCAGTATGTGCCACATGGGGTAATGAACACGGTCTTCTCCTCGTCTCCCTTAGACATGAATATCTGATGGTACCCGGAGTATGCATCCAAGAAGGAAAGCAGATCGCACCCGGAAGTGGAATCCACAATCTGGTCGATGCGTGGCAAGGGGAAAGGGTCCTTCGGGCATGCCCTGTTTAGATCTGTGAAGTCTATGCAAAGCCTACATTTCCCATTCGCCTTGCGCACCACCGCCGGGTTCGCCAACCATGTTGCGATGGAATACTCCCCTGACCAAACCAGCTGCTTCAAGTTTCTTGATCTCCTCGGCAATGAATTGTTGCCGCTCCAAAGCTTGTTTTCTGACCTTCTGCTTGACGGGCCGAGAATGATGGCAGACAGCAAGGTGGTGCTCGATTACCTCCCTGGGAACACCGGGGATGTCAGATGGCTGCCAAGCAAACACATCGACATTCGCCCGCAGGAAGAAAACGACCGCGCTTTCCTATTTGTCATCGAGGGTGGAGCTGATGGTGAATGTACCATCAGCGCCACCCAGCCCTGCCGGGACCTTCTTCACAGCAGGCGAGGCAACTTTGGATCTCTTACTAGTGGAACTCTCTGGCAAATCATTGACGGGCATGGCGCACTCTAGAGAGGCGCGCTTCCTGGATTCCTTGCCGGCATCCCTGCTAGCTTTCTTTCCTTTCTTGTTTTCCATGGCGGGAACTGCAGCTTCTGCGGCCTCGGCAGTGACTGCATCCCGATACATCTTATCCACGCATATGACTGTGTCCTTCTTGTCTAACGTGATGGAGATGACGCCCATTGGCACTGGCATCTTCAGGGTATTGTAGGCATAGTGGGATGCCGCCATGAATTTTGCCAGAGCTGGATGGCCAAGAATCCCAATGTACGGCAAAGGAAGCTCGACCACGTCGAACACAATCTTCTCGGTCCGGTAGTTCAACTCTCCTCCAAACATCACTGGCTGTGTGATCTTCCCCTTTGGACGACTCCTGCCGGGGTTAATCCCCTGAAATGTGCCAGTAACTTTGATCTCTTCATCTGACATTTGCAGCTTGCTGAGTACCTTGGGGGAAATCAGATTCAACCCTGCCCCACCGTCAACCAACATCTTTGTGACCATGAGGTTGCAGATTGTTGTTGAAAGCAACAACGGCAAGCACCCTACCGCGGTGGTGCGGTCGGGGTATTCCTCTTCGTCAAAGATGATGGGCGTGCAGGACCATTTGAGTGGTTTCCGGGAGTCCGCCGCTGGCTCTACGGCATTGACCTCACATGCCCACTGTTTCAGCTGGCGATGAGAGGAGTGCAAAGATGCGCCTCCATCAACGCACAGGGCCTCAGTGGCTTTCTGGAACTCTTGCTCACTGGTTTCATCTTCATCCCCTTCATCACTTTCATCATCACCTTCCTTCTTCTCGGGGCCTTTAGCTGGTTTCTCTTGATGCTAGGGAACCTTGCCGCGGCGGCCTCCTCTGCCGCCTCGGCCCTTCCCGCCAACACCTTCCTGGTCTCTTTCCTTGTCACGCTTCTCGTACTCAGCTTTCTGCTTCTTGACATGTTGCTCAACTTGGTGACATTCTTGGAGGTCATGGCCCTTGGTCCGGTGGATCTTGCAGTACGGTCCATCAGCCTTCCCAGCCTTTTTGGCCGCCCCAGCCTCCCGGCAATCAGTGCACGCGGCAACCTCCTTGCCGGTGACGTTGGTCTTGGCCTTCTTGCCGGTACTGGGGGCGCCAGAACCCTCAACAGCCAGTACTGCCTTTTCCTTGCGCTTCTAGTTGCGCTTTTTATTCTTCGTCTTCAGGTTAGTGGCATCGTCGTCATCTTCTGAGTCAACTTCGATGCCATCCTCTTCTCCGGGGAGTCGCCTCCCTTCCTCTGTTCGGGCACACTTATCCGCCAAGGTGTACAGCTCATTCGCAGTCTTGGGCAACCGGACGTTCATCTTGGAACATATCCTCCTGTTGCGCATGTTGGACTGGAACGCGGCAATCATAGCTTCCGGGTGGATATCTAGAATGTTCCTGTGCACACGGCTAAACCTCTGCATGTACTTCCGCAAACTCTCCCCTTCCTTTTGTGGAAGGAGCTGCAAATCGCTGGGCCGTCCTGGTTCTTGATGGCCGCCTGTGAAGGCACCAACAAACTCATTGCATAGGTCGGCCCAGGTTGAGATGGAATTCTCTGGCAGGTGCATCAGCCATGACCTCACATTTGGCTTTAGTGCCAAAGGGAAGTAGTAGGTGAACACCTTCTCATCTCTTCCTCCGGCGGCTTGAATAGCGATGGTGTAGATGCTCAAGAACTCTGCCGGGTTCAGCCTTCCATCATACTTTTCTGGTATCTCTGGCTTGAAAACAAGGGCAGATGGCCAACGGACTTGCCGCAGCTCGCGAGTGAATGCGCGGCACCCAACCTCAGAAGGCAGGTATCCGCCGTCACTGGGCGCGGGTTCGTCGACGTCTGGGCCAATAGGCCTGTTGGATTGCCGGTGGGTTTCGCGGCGTCATTCTATAGTGACGCGCACGTCTTCCCTTCACCGATCTTCTAGTACTTGCCGTTGATCTCGACGGGCTCGAGGATCAGATGAAGCCATTGATGCCTCGTCGGCCTCCTGGTCATGTGGTTTGGGCTACGGCCTCTGTGCTGGCTGCTGTGGGGGGGACTGCACCATTGGAGGGGCCCCCTTGACACGGTCAGCAGCTCGAACCGTGGTCGTTGCTTGCAGGCGCTGTGGTGGGCCTGCCCGCTGTGATCTTCCCGCTTCAGCAAAACCGATCAAACTCTGGATTGTGGCTCTCCACTCATCCATTTGATCGGCCGCTGGTGGGAATCTCGGCAGGAGTTGGGCTCGCGCCATGGCTTCCGAAGCAGTGCTTGGCATAGACGATGACGCAGACCGTGACGTTGCTCGACTCCTGATGGTACCAGCACTGGCGGCGTTGTGTTCTCGTCGCCGCGAGCCGGCCGCCGCGACGGCGCGGTGGCGAGAAGGGCGCACCAGGGGGTTGACGACCCCGTTTGGCGCTTTGTCTTGGTTACCCTGCCCTGGGGATGGCGCGCGCCCCATAGTTGCGCCCGTAGCAGGGACAGCTAGGGGGTCGCGACTTGCACCAGAGCGGGTGTTGTCGCTGCGGCTGCGCCCTCTAGCGCGGTGGGGAGGTGGAGACAGAACATTATCCCCACCCGCGCCTTGTGGAACACGGCCGTCGGGATGCTGCTGGTGTCGCCCTCCCCCGGCATCTTCCACTCCCGCTTCGGCCGTGGGGGGAACGATGACAGCGCCGCCTGCGCCGGTCATGTCCCCCACAGCATCCGCGCCCCCCAACGCCGCCGCAGCACCCATAGTATCGATGGCTGCATGCGAGGGAGCCTTCAAGATGGAAGGGTGAGCTGTTGCGCCGGGCTTTTTCTTGGGCACCAAGAATGATGAGGCTAATGATGAAGACAATGATGATGATGAAGATCGACGCGTTGTTCACAACCTCAGGTTCGCGCAAGTGTTACCCCCTACCTCACGCGCCAAAGATGTCGTGGTGGAACACGATTACCTATGGGGTCGTCGGCCCCTTGTGGTTCGGCTGGGGGAGATCACGTTACAAAAAGAGCGGAGGCCGTGGGACAACACGACAGAGGTGACGCTGGTGATTTTTACCCAGGTTCGGGCCACTGTGAAGCGTAAAATCCTACTCCTGTTTTGGTGGATTGAAGAGAGGACCGTGGTGGTCACGCAGTGCTCGAGCCCGGCAAGGTCGCTTTGGGGGGGGGGGGGAGGGTGGAGCAGCTACACACGTATGAGTGTAGAAGGGTCCGAATCCTTTCTTAGGTTGCCATGGCCCTCCTTTTATAAGCTAAGGGTTTACCAAAGTGGCAAAACATTCATTATCTACTGATTAGATAACCAACAGTGCTATCATACCTAACTTTGGCAGTTAGGACAAAGTGCATTAAATGCACTGCTAGGTGTCACGCTGTGGATGCAGCCCGGCAAGCCTTCCGCGCCGCTTAACCATCTTCCACCTGTCTGCATGACACTCCTCTGGACGGGTGTCATATGGAGGGAATCTCCCTTCCAAATGGCTGCCACATGCCAAATGATAGCCACTGAATCACTTGGGGGCTCGACACCGCACTGATAAGTGACTTGCGTCGCTGTGCGATGGAGTCTTGGCGGGGAGATCCGCCCTTGGCGCCCCTGGCAAGCCTGCCGGGGGGGATCTTGGGACTTATTCTTGGTGCGGCCTTGACCTGACCAGGCTCGCATGCCCGGCAAGGGAGGTCTTTCCTTAGTGACATCTTGTTCCCTTGGGTTGTCTTGGTCTTCTTAATCCGCCCTTTGATTCCTCAAAGAGCTATCTCTCTGTCCTGGCCTAGTCTTAGAAGCTTGGTGCTGTTGTATCTTCGCTATTGTGCTTGTGTACAGTCTGGGAAACATATGTGAAGGTTTGTTGCACTGACAGCAGCTTCTTGAGAAACAAAAGGCTGAATACAAGAAGCGTGATAGGGAGAGAGGCCAAGAGGGTGCTGGCGGAAAGGCCATGGTGGTAGAGGGGGCTGCTGCGGCAAGGCCCCGCAGCAAAAGGAAAAACCGGCTAGATGCCGTGAAAAGAAACGAGACGATGGGAGTGATGAAGAGGATGAGGAAGAAACCAACGAGCAAGGATTCCAAAAGGCAACAGAAGCCATGTGTGTTGATGGGGGTGCAGCTTTGCACTCCTCTCATCGCCAGCTCAAGCAGTGGGCGCATGAGGTCAATGCCATGGAGCCAGCTGCAGACTCCCAAAGTCAGGAGGGTGGCCGGTGCAATCTCTTTTAATATGACCCGAACAAAAACAATATCTGCACTGAACTTGATTCGTGTAGGTCTCCGACATGTGGCACATACCCAAACAGTTTTGGTAGTCCCAAAAACTAGCAGCCATATCCTCTATCATATCATCAAAACTTTGCAAATCTCTCGCAATATCTTGTGGAGAGGGAAACTGAATAGTCGGCGACTTTGGGTTATCAACTTCATCATCAGACAGACAAATGGGCTAGGCACTAGAGCCCAAGGTCTGATTGTGGCTCGGTGAGATAACAGTAGGTGATTCAGATAAATCCAAACTTTCCGGTGCAACCAACAACAGCCCGCCCGAAGATCCGGACCTGCCACATGCAGAAGATAATCCTTTCGGGGAAAGAGGTAGCGATCCAAACTGGATGACTGGCCTCACCGTCGGCGAAGATGCCAGCGCTGGAGAAGAAATGCAAGCCTCCTCATGCTCAGTTATATGATAACCAGCTTCTTTAATCGTGCTCACCTCATCTGCCATCGGGCAATAACTATATCCTTTACGAGCAGAGTATTGCATGAACGTGGCAAACCTAATATGTTTCTTAGGCATAGATCTAGGAGGTTGAGAACATAAAGACGACTTGATCGGGCCATGCTGCATGGCCTCGAAACCAAGATGAACCATCCTTTTGGAGGGGCTTACCAACGTCCACTCTTGTTGGCATTCAGATTGCCAAAGCCTAAATTCCTTTTCCCAGTCCAGGCCACCATGGCCCCAAAGATGAAAGAAGCATTTGAATTGGGTGCAAACAAAACTCCTTTGATGCAGAATAAAAAACCCCACTTCTTTGCATGAAACATTGAACGAGAAAACTCCATTGCTAAGGAAAGATACCTTGAGCTGAGAACAATAACCTCCAATAGCAGATTCAAGCGCTAAACCCACATTCTACTCGTCCAGACGGAAGGAGTGCCTTGAAAACGACACCACCATAGTGAAATTGCCCGTATCCTTCGTGGGGTGCACTGATCTGTTGAAGGTGTGATGGATCTCCTGAGCCAACTTCATCCCCGGGGAGAAATCCAATCCCAAGGAGATGGCTGCATGGACCACCATGAAGAAGATAACTAGTAGAGAGTGGAAGAGACGCTGGAGAGAATGAGCCGATCAGATGGCAAAGTCCACGGTGAGGTGTGGAGACCACCGGGGACGTGGGTGGCTAGGGTTAGGGAGGCGGTGGGAAGGTGGGAGCCATCCTTTTCCGCGCTCATTCGCCCGACAACTTTTAATTCGTTGAGAATCTTGTTGGAGGGATGGCGGAGATGGCGAAGTAGAATCTGTAGAGGCCCTCCATTTTAGTTGGTTGGAAGGAGCACCATTATCCACTGCCTTGCTAATTTCCTTCCACTTTATTGATTTTGCATTATCAAGTATAACCGATAAGAAAAAGTAATAAAATTCACTCTTCATAACTCATTCATGCATGATACAGACAATCACTACTTTGATGTAAGGCAAATATATGATACGAGGATGGAATATGTATGAAAAACAGGACGACATGGCATATTCACAACTATTTGTGTAAACTAAGCAGAAGCCATTTCAACAAATTAGAATCAATGCAAAGATAGACACCACATGAAAGATGCAACCAATATTACTCTGCCAAGTTAAAAGCGTCCAATCATAAATGGCGTTTCAACAAATGAGAAGCAGTACAAGCTAGAAAAGAATGCGAGATGTAACCTATATCACACTCCCAAGTTAAACGTGTATTATCATAAGTGATTGTTGCAGGTTACACAACATTAGTACTTTGATGTAAGAACATGGTGTGGTAGACAGATATTGTATGTTCTAGAAACAGGAACACATGTCTTATTCACAAGTATAATGTGTAAACTAAGCAGATGGAATTCAACAAAATTGGAAGCAATACAAACTAGACATCATACGTAACATGCAACCAGATATAACAGTGCCAAGTTAGAGGGACACTTGTGATGGTGGAGTAGGGGAGATGTTCTCATCATCAACACAGCTACATTGAGTGTCTATGCACGTGTTGTCTTGCGAATCTTGTTAAGGGGATGGCGGAGTAGAATCTGTAGAGGCCCTCCATTTCAGTTGGTCGGAAGGAGCACCATTATCCATTGCCTTGCTAATTTCCTTCCGCTTTATTGATTTTGCACTGTCAAGTAAAACCGACAAGAAAAAGCAATAAAATTCACTATTCAGAACTTAGTCATGCATGATGCTGACAATCACTACTTTGATGTAAGGCAAATACATGATACAAGGATGGAATGTACGAAAAATAGGACGGCATGGCATATTTACAACTATTTGTGTAAACTAAGTAGGAGCCATTTCAACAAATTAGAAGCAATACAAGCTAGACACCACATGAAAGATGCAACCAATATGACTCTGCCAAGTTAAAAGCGTCCAATCATAAATGGTGCTTTAACAAATTAGAAGCAGTACATGCTATAATTCATATGAAAGATGCAACCAATATCACACTTTATATACTAAAGGTGTTTCATCATAATTGATTGATGCAGGATACAAAAAACAGTAGTTTTATGTCAGGACATGCTTAATAGATAGATGTAGTATGTACCAAAAACTGGAAGGCATGTCACATTAACAGGTATAATGTATAAAGTAAGCAGAATATCACATTCAATTTAACCAAATTGGAAGAATTATAGTATAGACACCATATACAACATGCAACCACATATGACACCGTGAAGTTAGAGCAAGCACCTGGGATGGTGGTTCATGGCGACCGAGATCATCAACTGCAGAGCTACGTTTACTGTCTCCATCTGCTGACACTACACCCTTTAAAACGCTGAAACGTGTCTTGCTTAGCCACAAACTAAGCTAGAGCGACTTCTCACTTTTCAATTGTGTATTTATCAATAGTTTGGTAGAGGCTGAAATACCCATGCATAAAAAAACAATAGTGAGAGTATGGGTGAAGTGTGTGCAGAACTAGTGCACTGTAAAAGTAGTAGATAGCAGGTGGGTGAAAAATAAATGACAAGAGACATATGACAGCTCTACAACATGGATGGCACATGAAATTAGATTCTAGGATTTTGTAATATGAGCACAAGGATGGCTGGGAAATGTAGGTACTCCTCCAGGACACCACCACATGTGGTCTTATCAAATAACAGTCGACTGAAAATAAATAGGGCATTCAATTTTTTCTGAAGCGTTCGATCTACAAGGAACAGGCACATGGCCTTCGTCTACCTCCCGCTAGTCATTGTTGACGGTCTTTCTTGAATCGCAAGTGACCACCGGCCCAAACCCCTGCCTCCTCCGCGCCGCCCTCCCCTCGACCTCACACCACCATCGTGCTTGGTACCACCCCCCGGCCATCCCTTTAAGCCCGTCCAACCTCGAGATCAGGCGCCAGCAGCTCCTGCGCCCCACACATTCCTAAGATAAACACCGAGGCCCTGCTTCCTCGACGAATAGGCGGACTAGTGCCTCAGCGGGTGGTGCTTCCTTTATTTGGGAATCAACTGACTAGGAATTGAAATCTAGGGGGCGATGGACCTCTAGCTAAGGTGAAATAGTATATGAGGAGAAACCTTATGCATCACGAGTTACTAGGAACATCTAGTATCTGGAAGAAGGTGCAAGAAACGGTCAACTACTGTCTTCTGTGTGATGAATACCGTGCAAGCAGACACGTAAGATTTGCACGAATAATGGAAGAGGAGTACCTGTTCCGGCTGCCAGTGCTATGTCCTCCTGATTTCGCGTCGATCTTCTTCGTTTTACCAGGGAACCCGATGTTGTGGAGGACGGTGGAGCCTTGGACGAAGCCATGGCCAAGTTGTTGACTGTGTTGCGGTGGCCCTATGTCGGCGGAGGGGAAGCAGATCCGAGGCAGCGAAGGATGGCGTAGTAGGAACAGCTCCGGTGTGGTGGACAGTGGTGACGTGGAGCGGCAGCGATGAGGCGCAGGGCGGCGTGGTTGAACTGGCTCGGGTGCGGCGCACGTCGGCGTCCTGGAGGCAGCTCGTCCTCAGCTTCAACTACTAATCATGGAGGGTGTTGCGGTTGCGGTTGCGGTGGACGACGATATCGGGGTATCGGCTCCGGCATGATGGAGGAGGGCGGCGATTGATGGGTGGAATGGGGTGGCATTCGAAGGACTAGGGTTTCGTGGCTAGTGAAGAGGTAGTTTTGGCGCCCACGGAGTATGAATGGGGAATCGTATGGGGGGCAGGGGGAGCTAAGGGGGAACCATGTTTCGGTCTGGGACGCGCTTGTTTGAAATTTGGGGAAAGTACAAACTTTGCACCCCCTCTTAAATTTCGGACCTACTGCGGGTTGGAGGTCGGACGATAATCCCAGGTGTCATAAACAGTGGGCAGGAGCGATATCGGCCGAGCGCATGTGTGTTTAGGCGGCCATGGTGTATGAATGTTTTTCGGAGGCGGTTCTGTGGCGTCTAGATGAAGTTACAAACCTACCCCGGTTTAGACCTTTGGACTTCGAGCCGGTAGGTTTCGTGGGTTAGAGTTAGAAAAGTAATTTCCTTCTACCAAACATTGGTCTCACGCAATTTTGGGCGAGTAGAGGCTCTTTTGGCGCTTCATTCGAAATTTTGAAACAAAAGCATTCACGTTTAGAGTACTCTTGAACTTTGACGATTGACCTAAATAGACAACGTTAAGTTTGAACTTGTCTGTTTGAAAACCTCATTAAATTATGCGCTTCTTTTTGAAATTTTGACTTCTAAAAATCCTATAACTATGATTATTTTGGAATGGAGGAGGTAAATTTGAATCTATTTTGTACACGACTATATATGCTATTATGTACAAAGGCAGAGCAAAGATTGATGCCCCCTTAATTTAGGTATGATTTACAAATGCCATGATCTCGAATCCAAATAACTGAATGGACATCATGTTGAATTCGAATTTTTAAACCACCTTAAGTTGAATTCAAATGTATGCTAGTTCCTAGCTAGCTATTTAGAATGTTCACTGTGTAAGTTTTGTATGTATAATGTGCTTTACACACACAAGATAAACTATACTCACGTTTATATTCGAATTGCTAAAGCGATGCATTGTCTAGACTTCAAAATACTAACTCTATGGATCAATTATGTCGAATAATAACATAGACATGCTCAAATTTGATAGAATATGGATGTTCGATAGACCAATGACCATTGCTTACATGAATTGCAAAATATCATGATCCCATCCAAATATTTGGATACAATTTATATTTTAAATCAATGTGTACACCAGTCTTTTATGCGTATATTCACTCTCCCTAGGCCGCTCCTCACACACACGTGCTAACTTTCTCTCTCACACATACGCGCACACGGTGTATATCCATCGGCGATCTCTCACACATGCTCACGCCTCTCCCGAGGTGTCTTTCTCGCACACATGCTCTCTATATCACCCTCCCTATGTCTCACAACCATCTACGACTGTTTTTACTAACCTTTGTCACAAGCATTCTTTCTCTCACACGCTTACGCACACACGATCCCCATTGACCATTTCTCTATACATACACCTGCCTACGTGTCTCCCGCACACACATTATCTTTAGGCCTATCTTGCATGCATTGTCTCCATCTCTCTTAGTTGACGAATATGATTCCAGCAGAGCATTCAATATGATTCCCCTTACAGTTAGGTTAGATGAATGGTAATCAGAGACGAGGGTTTACCTTAGTTCGGGCCCTTGTTGCGATCCAAGTAATACCGTACTCCCGGTCATGTATATTTCTGAGTATGGATACCAAGGGATTTTGTCTATACTATCGAAGAACTAGGCCCAGGGCTTGCACATACCTAGGACATACGGTTACAAATCCTAGCCGGCTTTGTCAGTGGACACAGAGTCCTTCGCAGCTCTGGTATCTTTGTAACGAACCGAGCAATGGGGCACAGGAGGGAACCGACACAGGGGACTCACCTCGGCCCACCAGACTCACACGGTCATACACCCTCTACCCCTAGTTCTCTGTATATTCCCACACCCACACATACCAACACACACACCACACACACTATTTTTGCTCATGCCTCTCTCCCCTTCTCCCTTGCATAGACACACTCAGGGGCATCTATCGCCGACATGTCCAATTCGTCTCTCTCTCTCTCTCTAGACCTCTCTCATCTCTCGTGCTATCTCTCCCTCATCGCACCCCGGGCCCTCTATCCATGCCTCTCTCAAATACGTACACATACCCTCTCTAGGCCCCGCCAAACACGTCAACTACACCTTCACACATGTTACATCTTATCATTTGCCCCATTGATATAAAAAGCCCTCTCCTCACTTTTACTTTGCATATAACATTTATTTTGAATAAAAACTACACAAAGTGTGGCCAATTTTTTTAGAAAATCAACATATATACAATATTACAAAGTTATATGGAGTATGAAAGTTAATTTGCATGGTGCACCCAATGATATTTACTCCGCATTGTGAATTTTTATATTTTTATACTATATATAAAGTTAGTCATAATAAAGAGAAAAGAAGAGCATTTCTCTCTCCATCGCACTCCTCCTCTACGCCCCTTTCACGTACGCACACAAACTATCCCTAGGCCCTCTAAAAGTACGCCCCCAGCACATTCACGCATGTTTCATCTTTCTCTTGCGAGATATACACCGACGATCTCTGTATTTGAAGCGAAAGCACGATACGTTCACTGGACTTCGTAATCCACTCATTACAGACACCATATATGTCTTGTGCTTATTATACAATCACGGGATCACCGTAGAGCTCTATATTTGTTCAAGACACGATTAGTTGACTAATTAAACGCTCCACGTGGCGCATCTAGTGTTGCATCATCAACACACATTATCTCACTACCATAGGGCCCACTTGTCGGCATATATAAGAATGAAAACTAACAAAAATAAATTATTGGACGGTGGGTATTCGAAATCGTGACCGCGGGCACAGCGGACAAGGTGGCCTTGTATTGGTAAGCTGAGCCGGCTCTTTTAATACACTGGAGCTACTGTGGTGATTATACACACACACACGCATGCACAGGAACTCCACGCACACAACACTCACACGTACACCTGCACCCATGCAACACTCGCACATAGACACGCACGCATGCAACACTCACATGAACACACGCACGCACGCAACACTCACACGCACACACGCATACACGCAACACTCACACGCACACACGCACGCATGCATGCACACACCACACGACCAACACACATGCTCACGCTCAACCTACACGTGCATGCACACACATCAGGCCCTCGCACACACATACACAATCAGGTGGTTCCCGCGCAGGGGTTGGAGTCTTGTCGTGCCGATGTAAATTTGTGTTTATCTTACTTTTTTCCTCTGCCTACTGACAGGTGGGACCCAAAAGGAACATGGTCAATTTAACTACTCAAGATAGAGCCATGAAGACTATTTGGCCGGTCAACAGAGTGCAATCCGGTGCTGAACGGTGAGCGAGTGACCATATAATCACCGCAAAACGTATATACTGACCATAATGAGCGTATTCTGAAGTCTGATGACGTATGATGCTTTTTGCTTCAAATACACTGACCGCCGGTGTATTTATCTCTTCTGCCGCTCTCTCTGTGGTGCCGAGTAGGCCAACCTCCCACTGCCTAAATTGGCGCATGCCGCCCCACTATTGTTTTACTGGTTTTGTAAGAGCGGACAAGCATTCACGTCTACCGTACAAACTCTAGATATGAGTTACAAATGCAATGAAGACGAACAAAAATATTTGAATCCACTTTATGCCCAATTTATATCTGTAGGCCCTCCAAAAGTATATCCCTACACGTTCTCGCATGTTCATCTAACAACTATGCAATATTGTACTACTATACTCTAACACAATAAATCACATGTGTTTTTAGTTTTAGATATCATATTGTTACTTCAATTATTCAGTTTGCATACATTAAAATTGCATTGAAATGTATGGCTAGTATCATCTAGTCATATAAAAGGTCAGACTACACACAGACACACACACACATACACAAAGGCCCATTACACATTCAAGCATTTCACATCTTTCTCTCGCTCTCTCTGTCAAACCGACTATGCCAAAGTACCATGCCTACCACACGGGAAAAATCCCGCCCTCGCCTATTTAATCGGTTTTGTGTCGTTGGATCGTGCGAAACAGAAAAACTACAGTACAAGTAACAGTTCACTGGGCTGTCGTGTCGTGTACTCCTCCGTCGTAAGATTGGAGCGCTCGCTTTCATAAATGTTCTAGTCCCTTTCGTCGACATGTGGGACATCAAGCAACCGGGTCCATGTGGCATGCACCAAATAACAATGCAGAGCAGTAGGGGGGACGCACCCCGATCATGGCGCCGCATTAGTAATGAGCAATAAGGTGTCAAATCACAAAGCTGCACCTTTCCCGCAGTTAAGTTGGAGGGATGAAGTGATGATAAAAAAAGTTGGAGGGACTAAGCAACCATCATTTCACTCTTTGCTGAATCCGCTTCTCCCTCATCTTCAAATTAACCACGCGTTGCTTCTGTCATTGTTCTGCCTCATGTGGGACGCGGATCGGCTTGGTACATCACTGACACATGGGACCGCATGTTAGCAAACTCCCAGGCCAACCTGCTCTAAAAAGAAAAAACCTCCCCCGCCTTCCGCGCGACAAAATCGCCTCCTTTTTTTACTAATCTTGATATATTTTTTTAGATCAATATACTCAAGATTTGTATAGATAGCACCAAGGAGCAAAACCAAGTGGTACGCTTAACGGCATCCGGAATGTGTAGCCAAATGGTAAAATAGCTTTTGGCATCGATGGGAACTATTGTGGAGGGTGCTGCCAAAGCCAAAAAAGAGGGAACCGAATCTCCCTGGTGCGCCGATGCCAAATTGATTGAAGGAATAGAAAAATGCAACCTCTCTCCTCTTTCTCCCGTGTTGGACGCATGCATAGACCATAGAGTCTACTCCCTTGTCCCTTCTATCAAAAATCACAAAGCAGTTAGGCGTCAAATCAGAAAGCATGGACGAAGCACCATCATTTCACTCTTCGCTGACTCCGCTTCTCCATCGTCTTCTTTGAGAAACCACCTTTACTGTAGTAAGCTAGACAGACGATGCTATTGTGCTACTACATTTAGGACTCATTTGGTTCAATGGACTTCCTGGATGCAAATAAGGCGGTTGTCTTGGCTTGCAGGCGGCACTTGCGAATGAAATACCGTGGTCTGCCTCAATGGTGTGCTCTGTCGAACGCACTTCGCCAAAGCCACAACGATCGAGATATCGTCGACATCACTGTAGTGGGGAAGGAAGTCAAATAGTTACTCCCTCATTTTTTGTATACAAGGCCAATATCAAAATTACAATTTGCAGCTATATAAGGCCAGTAACACTAATCGAGGCAAAATTGATGGGGTTTGCCTCGTACTAGCAAACAACAACATTAATATCCCCTTGCATGCATGCGGAAGTGAGAAGGTTGGTTTGCATGCACTGCATTAATCAACAAATGAGGAGTGAGAGGGTTAGCTTGTTAGGCATTGGAGAAAAAATACGCATTAATTGACACGTCAAACGAGGAGCAAAGCTAGCTTTTAACATTGGCTTAAACCGACTTTAATGTTTACCCTAGTAGTACCCGATATGAGTTTGTGGCCTTGTATACTTCTACAGAAATGGGGGGAGTATATGATTAGTGCGATGATTGCGGCCAGAGGGGCGAAGAGGACGCCTTTTTACCGGATTTAGTACTACATAATTCAGCGTCATTATAATCGGGATTTCCATCGAGGTATCACACAAAGGAAAAGAACCACCAAGTGTTATATTGACAATTTGTTTATTGCGGGGGTTATCTTCACAAGTTTAAAACAAGGAAAAAAACACTCGCTACATACCTATCATGTTCGCATCAGACCAACGCATGTTCTATCTGCCCCGTGGCTCAACGCAAATCGGCTTGGCATTTCACTGGCATGTGGGAACGCATGTCAGCAATCTGACCATGGGCCACACACACACTAGGCCGCCCCGTCGTCGTATTTCTAATCAGGATTTGTATCGATCAATCCCGTGTAGGAAAACCCCGCCCTTGTTTTTTAACACAGTACGTAGTAAAATCAAAGTCGCTCACCCTTGCAAACTAGATGTTACATTTTACAAGTTCAAAATGAAAAGGAGGTACACTTAAGCACGCCTGTCGCGGTCGCACTGGACCCTCACACAGTCGGTTCGGCACACTGCAAACCCAACCAAGGGAACGCACCTCGGCTTGCCTTTTTCATGGACACGTGGTACCGCATGTGATCAAGCCAAACTTAGCCATACAACCGCTAACACCTAATTTTCTTTCATACAGTATGTTTATCCAACCGCCTGTTGGGGAAGATCTGTGCGGCCCATGCGGTGGCCTGTTGGGGAAGAAGAGGTGAGGAAGAAGATGGGTTAGGAGACGTAGGATCTTCATCCAACCGCCTGAAATGGTCGACTGACCCAAATGATGAAAGTCAGGCGACTTGCATAAATATGTTGCTACATAGCCTCGTTGTCTTTGGCTGCCGGCACGAACCAGCTGGAGCTGCCGACGTGTGTCTCCACAGCGTGGTTGTCCTCGGCCTCCAGCTACTCGTTCACGTGGAGCATGCGGGCGCTGTGCACGGATGGGAGCACCGCCCTGTTTATATCCACATCGTTTGGTTCCGTCTGCAGGAGGGCCTTGATGGCAGCGGCATCTGCGCACTCCGTGTCGAGTTGAGGCTCCACCGCCCAGTTCAAGTCTAGGATGTCCGGTTCCGCCTGCATGAAGGCCTCGATGGCAGTGAGATCCACACGCTCCACATCAAGTTTAGGCTCCGCCACCCGGTTCACGTCCACGACATCCGGTTCCGCCTGTAGGAGGCCCTCAATGGCAGCGGTATCCGCACGCTCCGCGTCGAGTTGAGCCTCCGCCGCTCGGTGCTCCTTTAGGATCGCCAAGTTGAACCGCTGGTCTGCCAACACCATGGGGGACCCGGACGCCGGCACATAGTCGACGTGCAATGTCTCATATGCATCGGGCGCCTTCTTCGCCGCGACCTCTGCCATGAACATTGGACCGGCTTCCTCCTCCTCAGAGCTCGACTCTAGGACTCGAGGATTGGCCCGCCGCAAAGCGAGCTTGGGAACAGAGGTCTATGGTGCCGACCGCCGCCGCGATTTCTGCGCGGCACTCCGGCGTTAGCATCTTGTAGTACGTGATCATGCGGCGCACCATGGCTTTCCGGCGAACTAGGGGACGTGTGATGCGAGCTAGGGGATCGAAAAGTGGGAGAATGGGTTGAAGAGGAGGTGTGGTTTTGGGGCAGTGGTGACCTGCCAGCAAGTAGTTGGCATAGGCCGAGCAGCGAAGGTTCCGGTGTGAACAGTGGTACCGGTGACGACCGGTCAATCGGTTTTGACTGTGAGGAGTTTGCAAAGCCGGACGGCTGGAGCCTTGAGAGTTGTGGGGTGGGATGCGACCAAAGTTTCGGAGTTTCACATGGCAGATGTCCAGACCTCCCCACCTTTCTCATCGATGATCAGGTGGTGACTTTGTAAATCTCAAAATGATATGCCCTCTCAGTCTCTCGAAGTTGCTCATAGGGGTAGTGTCATGGTTTTTTCACGGCAGATGTCCTCGTGGAAGGACTTAGTCGTGAGGCCATCGCCGCTAAGTGATTTCTTGAACGGGGTTGATCGAAATCGAGAGACAAGGGTTTACCTAGGTTTGGCCCCTCACGGTGGTGGTAAAAGCCTACTCCTACTTGATTGATATTGATGATGATGATCTCGATTACAAGGGTGCAACTTGGCTCACCTAGTACTCGAGAGCTTGTAACTTAATCTTTCTGCCTCAGGGGCTCCCCTTTATATACAGGTGGAGGCCCTGGGCTTACAATAGAGTATGGGTCGTACTACAATCCGTGACCTAGTATGTTTCCTATTTGTCTTATTCCCTAAGTAAGGAAGCTTCAGGCGATTACTTATACCTATGGGCCATGAGCCGCCGTCTTCAAGTACTAGGCCCTGAGTTGGCCCATTCCATGAGCCGCCGTACAGGTCTTGAGATCTTTGAAGGTCACGGCCCATCTTGAGTCTCGCTCATCAGTCACCACTTGGATAACCCGGCCCAACTGGGCAGGTGATACTGTTTGGTTATATCCCCAACATTAGCCCCCAGATTGATTTGAATTCATTCATGTCAATCTTCAATCTGATGAACATGGAGGGTCATCTTCCCATCATATCAGCATCATGCCCGGGTTAAAAAATCCAGCTTATGACACGTAACACTTGTTATTTTTCCATGTCCTTGAATCATGACGCCACCTTCCGAATTTCCAGGACCCCCAGAGTGACATAACAATGGATCTCTGTGTATATCTGTGAAGCCCAAAAATTGAGGCGTCCATTCCTCAAAAAAGTTACCACGGCTCCTCTATTTTCGCGCCTGCCTCTTCCCCTTCTCGTTTTTCCTTATAAATATATGCGAGGGGATCCTTTTTTCACTTTTACATCTCCTCCCCCTCGCTTCTTCTTCCTTGCGCCCGAGCTCTCCCACATCTGGAACGCCGCCGCGCCTGTTCGACCTCGCTGCCCGCCTCATCCAGGACCGTGACGCGGCCTAGTCATCGCCATAGCCCGACCAAGCTTCTCCGCCGTCTTCTACCGCAATCAGGTACACTAATACCACTCCTCCAGATCTACATTACCTCCTTAATAGTTCATTGGAGTTCGTTAGTGTTCATAAGATTTTTACTGCCACTGTTGTTTAGATCTAGATTCCAATGAACTCCTTATAGAAATACAGCGGTGCTGGACATGGCATGATTTTTGCATCTAGGAACTTTGGATCTTCACTAGAAAACGCGAGTAAATCAACCCATGCTTCCACTGTATGAATTAGGTAAAGTAAATATTTTTCTTTTCAAGCTATTTTATAGATCTGTAATTGCAGACGACTCAGCGGAAACTTATTTGTTCAACACTTAGCTAAAAACTAGTCCTCAATTTAGGATGAGCTGCCTTATGTTCTACCTGCTCATCATTGCAGACGATAACCCGCCTGTCACGGAAACCATAATTGTTCTTCCATTAGGCCGACTTGTAATTTGGGCGACTCATTAGTAACCGATAAGCATACCGACTCGCCCCTTGTTCATAGTTGTTTTACTGCACCGCCAACTTTATCGCATAAACCACCTGGTGACTTGTCGTCCATAAATGACTCGCCGTTTATATCTTGTCCGCAGTTATTAATCCTTTAGGCAACTCACTATGGCCAAAAACGATAAAGCCTACAATTGGATCAGGTCAAAAGTTTCAAAACTTGTGCTTGATGATCTTGTGGGGCAAGGTCTATTGCCGACTCAGGAAGTAATCGGCTGGCGAGCACCTTGCCCAAAGGATGCCCCGCAACTCGGCGGAGAAGAAATCGTCATTTTTACTGACCATCTTCATAGAGGCTTTTCTCCGCCCGGGTCAAAGTTCCTCCGGGACTTCCTTAACTTCTACAACCTTCATCCACAAGATATTGCTCCCAATTCCATGACCAATTTATGCCAGTTCCAAGTTTTTTGTGAGGTCTATATTGAGACAGAAGCAACCATCCCTATCTTCAGGGAATTTTTCTATATCAACCATCAGACCGAATTTGCAGACGGTCCCAGCATAGAGCTTGGTGGGATTTCTATTCAGAGGAGAAAAAGTTTTACCTTTCCAAAAGCCACTCTGCCGTGTCATCCGAAAGGATGGAATAAAACTTGGTTTTATTGTAAGAACACTGCTCCTCCTGACGAGAATCCACTGCCGGGTTATCGGCCTGTTCGACCGAACCCTACTGAAGTTTATCCTGGCTGGCCTTCTAAGGAAGATCGTCAAGACGTCATCCACATCTATCCCAGGTTGAGAGCCTTGACAGCGAATGGCCTTACTGGAATTGATCTGACCCGGTGTTTGGTTAGCTGGAGAATTCTTCCATTAAGTCGAAATGGCGACTTAATGTGTGGAAGTACACCGGCGACTTAAACGACGTTCAACACTTCAGCAAGGTTGATTTATCAGATGATGAAATAAACCAAAATGTGAAGAGGTTGCTAGGAGAACCACAAGAAGCCTGCAACAAGACATGGCTTAATACCTTTTGTGTTCAGAATCCAGCACCTCCGGTGAGTATGCCCATATTCACTTATCCGGCTTAATCCATTTTGTGTTCGGATTTTACTCATTAATCTTGTCAACTATGCAGCCTGATTCCGTATTTTGGAAAAGGAAGAAATCCACATCGTGCAAGTCTAAAGCTGCCACGGCTCCTAAAAAAAATAAGTCGTCCATTGCAAATGAGCCGGCAGCCAGAGACGAGTTGCCGGCGGCTGATGATGAGTCGGAGGTAGAACTTGACTCCCTTGGTCATCTTTTTATTGAACTTGCTGATGCCTCTTATTCTCAGGATAACATTGAAGCGAGTCGGGCTGACAATGTCATGGTAATTTCCATCTCTTTCGTCTCAGAAACCTTGTCTCCAAAGAAAATAAGACGAGCCGTTCGAAAAGTAAAATTTTCTCACCCAGATGCTCATTTGGATCAAAAATTTCTTTTGAAGAAATCACAACATGATGGTACATCAAAACACCAGACTCAGAGTGGTTCTGGAGAACTTGTGGCTGGCTTATCTGGTGCACCAGTCGCCCGCAAGCGTCGTACCGAGGTGCCTCACAGTCCGACCTCATCTCTTCCACAAGCCGGCATTATGAGACAACCTCTTAACCCCTCTAATTCGAATTATCAGGAGTCGCCACCATCATCTGGGGACTCAACTGCTTCAAAGCTTCCACCCTTAATCATCAAACAAGGGTAAGTATGTCCAACATTCACTCTCTTCATGATCATATCTTTATTTACTTATGCATATTCAATATGATTGTAGGGCCCAAGACAAGAAGAGAAAAACTGGTGAGTCATCTGTTATACATACTGACACCGAGGCTCAAGATTTGCCACAGGATAACCTGGACATTCCGGTTACTCATTCAAACGTGGATAACCCAGAGAAGACTCTAGAGCCGTTTATATCTAAGAAACCGCCTACGGATGAAGGGGCGACTCTTATTGATGAGCAAGTCAGACCATATGAGCCAGTTGACAATCTCCAACCACCAAGTCTGACTCATGCTTCCAGCCCTCGTCAAGATGCTGAAGATGTTAACTAGATGATGGTCGACATAGAAGTGATTATTACTAGAGAAGGCCAAGGTGTTCCTGATGCTTCAACTAGTTTGGCCAAGGTCTTGGCCAAAGATGAGCCTGTCTGTGAAGACAAAGGGAAAGCCAAATTGGAGCTACCTAGCTTTGATAATATGACCACTGAATAACTTCATCATGAGTTTCTGACCTGGCTATATGAAGGCCGAGACATTTGAAGCGAACATAGTCAGCATGTTGAGGAAAAAATATGAGGTATGAAATAACTCGCCTTTCCCGTACTATATATACATGCATAGCCGCCAAGTCTTAGACATAGGCAAGCATAAGTATGTGTAAGACTTGTACGTAGTATCTTGAAACTGCGAACTATAGCCCCAAAGGGCTTGGTTGTTATGAAAATAACAAGTTGGTTCTTTGAAAAATTGTCCCTTGTTGAAATAACAAGCCGGCTAATCTTTTTGAGAAGACCGGGCCTTCTAATGATGTGGAGTCAAAAAATTGAACTGTGTAGCCCCTAAGGGCTGGGTTGTCATGCTAATGATAATCCGGTTCTTCAAGTATAATTCCTTGGCTATTGAACAAAAAGAAACACCATGTAGCCCCCAAGGGCTGGCTTATCTTGAAAAGATGAGTCGGGTCTTCTACGCTTTCCTTAGTTGAAAAAGAACGACTTACATTGGCCCCCAAGTGCCACGTATGTTGCTTGCAACTGCTTGGGACTTTAAAAATAGGGTAAATTTACCTTATGTAGCCCCCAAGTGCCAGGTCGTACATCCTCGCCGGCTCGGGACTTTTAAATGACTTGTAAATGATTTGTTTCCTTATCTTGCAGGAGACTTTGAACATGGCCGAGTGAAAATTGACCGGTTTAAAGAAAGATTATGATGGTGAACAATTTTTGTGGGTCAAGGCAGAATCGAGCCTGTTGTCCTCTATCGAAGAGCTGGAGAAAGTCAAGGCACCTTTTGAGACTGAAAGAGCCGCCTTCAAGACCCATAAGGTCGCCTTAATCAATCATGCAGAGGATGCTGAGGCCCAGCTCAAGCCGGTTACTAAAGAGCTGGATGGGTTGAAGCGTCATATTTCTCAAATGATGCAAGTTATATTTGGTAAGTTACTATTTAAATACATATGAATAACTCGCATGACGTGTCATACATATGAACAACTCGCCTGACGGCTCATGTGTTGAAATATTTGTTGGTAGCAGAAGTCACAACCTCCGATAGGATAATCTGGTGAAATTAAAAGCCATGTATTCCTTCTTAGAGAAGTTGTATGCAGGAAGCTTATTTACCATCATGGCTGTGACAGGTGGAAGAGACCCGCCATGATTCATAAGAGATGTGTTTAAGCTACTCTCAACCATCCCCAACCAAATGGAAGAGTTGAAGAAATCAGCAGCCCGAGCAGGGGCAACGATATCTCTAAGCCGAGCCAAAGCGTATGTGCTAGATATGGATCCTTCTGAGATGGCTGGCGGGTTTCCTCAATTCAACTTGGATGGCAGTCAGTTCTCAACAGCAGATTATGCCCGTTGTGTGAAAGAGACTCATGTTTTGGCGAGTCAATTGGTTGAAGATCTCTACTTAAAAAGATATCAAGCGACTTATGATGAAGATAACACGTAGGTCAACCCTCCAACCTTTGAGCCCTTTGACTTGATTCCGCAACGGCGTAAGCACATCTTTGCCCCTGATGTCGGCCCATCAATTATCATGCATGATGATGCCATCTTCCAAGCTTTAACAACTACCAACTGGAATCTGGACAACCTTCAGATCAAAGAAGTAGAAAAGTCGACGCAGGATAGCCCGGAGACATCAAGCGCTGGAGATCATCAGGAAAGAGCTAGCCAAAGAGCAATGACCCAGAGAGTATAGGAGCCGGCTTACAAGAGTAGATGACTCAAAAAACTTGATATTTGAGCCCAACTTTGGCTATGTAATAGCCTAGTAAGACTTGTTGGATCATCTGTGGTACCTTTGTGCATCTTGATACTTGAAGGGTACTTTTGTAGAAAAAATGTTGAACTGGTCTGGTGTGATGTTGACCCGCCCAGTATGTTGTGAAATATCCGCTTCTTTAAAGTGTGGCAATGCATATTTGTATGGGCCGCCAATAGCTGATCCTTGTCTTGATTGATTCATTAGTGAGAATCAGCATAACCTGGTGTGTTATTGACCCGGTGACTGATGGTCATAATTAAACTCTATGATCAAAATAAGCCGGTGTATTAATGACCCGGCGGCTCATGGCCAATTGATGATCAAAGGATATAGTCATGTAAAACAGATAGTTTTGTAAAACAAATAAGTTAAATAAACACCTAACTATAAATATTAAGTCGGCTTTCGAGCTCGACGAAAAGACCGGCTTTCATGGCTCGAGTCTTGCTTCAATGAAGCTGGCTTGATAGCCTATGGTTTGTCCTAGCTTTCTGTAGGCCGGCTCTCACATGACTTAAGCCGGCGTTTTAACTTAGACAAGTTCAGGTTCATAATAGATTGACTGTCAAGAGTACGCCGGGTCATCTTGGTGGATGAGCATCAAGCAAACAGGCAGGTTTAACTATGTGATATAATGGCATATGTCGGGTCAAGAGGGATGTTAATAGCTAAACTCGATGAGTTGGAAGCCCCCAAGTGACCTATGATCAAGGAATAAAGACTCATACATAATATATTGGATAAAACGACAGAGGTCCCGAGTTTCGGCGATGCCGACTTTATTATCATTGATCATAAAAGATATATACAGAGCCATGTACAAAAGTTGGAGCCAGTGGCTCTAATTGTGGCAAGAACGGAGATGAGCAATGTTCCAAGGCCTGTTGGTCTCCTCCTCAGATGTACGTGACTTTCTGTGTTCACGTATGTCAATCAGATAATATGACCCATTGTTGAGGTTCTTGCTTATGACGAAAGGCCCCTCCCAAGGAGGTGAAAGCTTATGCATACCAGTTTGATCTTGTATCAATCGGAGCACTAAGTCGCCCTCCTGGAAAGTATGGCTACAAACTCTATGACTACGATTGCGACGTAGGTCTAGTTTATATATTGCTGATCTTAACGCAGCAAAGTCACGTTCCTCTTCCAGAGCATCTAGGGAATCTCGTAGAGCCATCTCATTATATGCTTCAACATAAGCCGCCACTCTGGGGGAATCATGAAATATCGCTTAGTAGCACTGCTTCAGAACCATAAACCATGAAGAAAGGTGTATAACTAGTTGATCTATTGGGGGTGGTCCATATGCTCCAAAGGACAGAAGGAAGCTCCTCAACCCAACAACCCGGGGTATGCTCAAGAGGAACCATAAGCCTGGGCTTGATACCTCGTAAGATCTCTTGGTTAGCACGTTCTGCCTGGCCATTGGATTGAGGGTGTGCCACAGAGGCTACGTCAAGCCGGATGTGCTCTTGTTGACAAAACTTCTTCATGGCTCCTTTGGACAAATTAGTCCCATTATCAGTGATGATGCTATGTGGATAACCAAAAGAAAAGATCTACTTCTTCACGAACTTGACTGCTGTTTCTGCATCACAATTACTGATAGGCTTTGCTTCAATCCACTTGGTAAATTTATCAACAACCACGAGAAGATGAGTTGTCTTGTCCTCGGACTGTTTGAACGGCCCAACCATATCTAGCCCCATACTGCAAAAGGCCAAGTGATGGGAATCATCTTAAGTTCCTGAGCCAGTACATGAGCTTGAGGTGCAAACTTCTGACATCAATCACATCTGCGCACGATATCCTCAGTGTCTGCATGAGCCGTGAGCCAATAAAAACAATGTCCAAATGCCTTTGCGACCAAGGATCTCGAGTCGGCATCATGACCATAGTCACTAGAGTGAATCTCATGGAGGATCTCGCGGCCCTCATCAGGGGAGACCCAACATTGAAAAACACTAGTGATGCTTCTTCTTTGTAACTCGCCATGGACAATAGTCATTGATTTGGAATGGCGGATGATCTGACGAGTGATAAGTTCATCCTCAGGGAGATCGCCTCGATAAGGAAGCATCCAGTCTGGGGTGGAACGAAGAGCCACCACCAACTGTGCCTCCGGGTTAGGTATAGCCAAATCTTCCTCGGATGGCAACTTGACAGAGGGATTATGAAGGACATCAAGGAAAACATTGGGAGGCACCGGCTTATGTTGAGAGCCAAGTCGTGACCAAGCATCAGACACCTCGTTAACCCTCCTGTCAATGTGGTCCACTTGATAACCCTTGAAATGACCTGCAATGTTAGTCACCGCCTGCCGATAAGCCACCTTGAGGGGGTCCTTGGAATCCCACTTTCTAGAAACTTGATGACCAACCAAATCATAGTTACCTAGGCATCTGACCCAGCTAAGATTCATCTCCTTAGCCATCCGAAGACCATGGAGGAGGGCTTCATTCTCAGTTGCATTGTTAGTAAAAGGAAACATTATCCTTAGAACATAACAAAATTTATCACCTCCTGGGGAAGATAAGATAACTCCAGACCCCGAGCCCTCCAACTTTCTGGAACCATCAAAGTGAATTGTCCAATAAGTTTTGTCTGGCTTCTCTTCAGGAACTTGAAGTTCAGTCCAATCGTTGATGAAATCAATGAGTGCTTGAGACTTAATAACCGTTCCGGGTGCATATTTGAGATGATGTGGCCCAAGCTCAATTGCCCACTTAGCAATCCGACCTGTGACCACCCTATTTTGGATGATCTCTCCCAACGGGGCAGAGCTAACCACAGTTTTTGGGTGTTCCAGAAAATAATGCTCCAGCTTGCGGCTGGCAATGAAGACCCCAAAACCCAGCTTCTGCCAATGTGGATATATCTGCTTGGATTCTGTTAAAACTTCGCTGACATGGTAAACTAGCCGTTGAACAGGTTATTGTTTTCTAGCCTCCTTGCACTCCACGACAACTACAACACTTACTGCTTTGTTATTAGCAGCAATGTACAGGAGCATAGGCTCTTTGTCAATGGTGGCGGCCAAGACAGGCGGTCAACCAACTACTTCTTGAGGGCTTCAAAAGCTTTATCTGCAGCATCACTCCAGACGAAGTTGTCAGTCTTCTTCAGCATCTGATATAGAGGGATTGCCTTCTCACCGAGGCAGCTTATGAACCGGCTCAAAGCAGCGATACGACCCGCCATACACTGAACGTCGTTGATATTCTCTGGCTTGGCAAGGGAGTTCACTTCCTTGTTTTTCTCTGGATTAGCTTTGATTCCTCACTCAGAGACTTGAAAACCCAACAATTTGTGTGATGAAACTCCAAAGACACACTTAGTCGGGTTAAGCCTCATCTTGTACCGCTGAAGGTTGTCAAAGGTCTCCTTGAGATCATCCAACAAAGTCTCCTTTTTCTGAGACTTGACGACGATATCGTACACATAAACATGAACATTGCACCCAATCTAATTTTGAAAAAAACTCTGTACGCAATGCTGATAAGTCACCCCGGCACTCTTAAGCCTGAAAGGCATCGAGACATAGCAGAAAGCCCCAAAAGGTGTGATGAAGGCTGTCTTCTCATGGTCCTCAACAGCCATCTTAATATGACGATAGCCGGAGTAAGCATCTAGAAAACATAGACTCTTACCCCCAATGATGGAATCGATGATCTGATCAATGCGAGGGAGGGCAAATGGGTCTTTGGGACAAGCCTTATTGAGATCTGTGTAATCAACACACATACGCCAAGTACCGTTCTTGTTTAGAACAAGTACTGGATTGGCCAGCCACTCAGGATGGAATACTTCCACTATGAACCCGGCAGCTAGGAGCCGGGCCACTTCTTCTCCAATACCATTGCGTCTCTCCTCGTTAAAATGATGGAGGTATTGCCGAACCGGTTTCATCTTAGGATCATCATTGAGGTGGTGCTCAGTGAATTCTCACTGTACACCAGGCATGTCAGAAGGTTTCCATGCAAAGATGTCCAATTCTCATAGATGAACTCGATGAGCACGCTTTCCTATTTTGGATCCATGTCAGTCCTAATAGTGAACTGCTGAGATGAGTCACCAGGGGTGAAGTGAACCTGTTTTGTGTCTTTGTATGCCTGGAACTTGAGGGGCGGGTCAGATTCTGTGGTGGCTTTCGTCAGAGACGTCAAGTTAGTTGGGTCAACATTGGATATGTAGAATTTCAATTCCTTTGTTGCACAGGCCGACTCAGCATAAGCCGCGTCCCCTTCTTCACACTCATGAGCAATTTTTCTGTCCCCGTTGACTATGATAGTACCCCTTGGCCCAGGCATCTTGAGCTTGAGATACACATAACAAGGCCGAGCCATGAAACAAGCATAAGTTGGCCTCCCGAACAAGGCGTGATAAGGACTCTTGATGTTGACCACCTCAAACGTCAGAAACTCTGTTCTGTCGTTATACTCATCGCCAAACGCAACCTCTAACTTGATCCGCCCGATGGGGTATGCAGAATTTCCGAAGACAATTTCGTGAAAAACGGTCGAGGAAGGTGAGACTTGCTTTTCTGACAAGTTCATAGGCCTCAAGGTATCATAGTATAAGATGTTGATGCTGCATCCTCCATCAATCAGTACCTTTGTGAGTTTATATCCATCAACTTGAGGTGCCACCACCAGAGCTAGGACACCGGGGTTATCAACCCGTGGCGGGTGATCAGCCCTGCTCCAAGTGACTGGTTGCTCTGACCAATTCAAATACCGAGGAACTGCCGGCTCAACCATATTAACAACGCATTTCTGAACCTTGTTGTCCCGCTTGCAGGTACTAATTGCTTGTATCTATGTTGGTATTTCCCCGAAGAAGAGAGGATGATGCAGCACAACAATGGTAAGTATTTCCCTCAGTTATGAAACCAAGGTTATCAATCCAGTAGGAGAACCAAGCAACACTATGTAAACAGCACCTGCACACAAATAACAAATACTTGCAACCCAACGCGTAAGAGGGGTTGTCAATCCCTCCTCGGTATTGAGATAGATAAAATTGTATGAGATTGGATAAATAGATCTGACAAAAACACAAAATAAAATAAATAAAGAAACAGTGCAGCAAAGTACTTAGGGTTTTTGGAATAATAGATCTGAAAACAATATGATAGAAAATAGACCCGGGGGCCGTAGATTTCACTAGTGGCTTCTCTCGAGAAAATAGCATACGGTGGGTAAACAAATTACTGTTGGGCAATTGATAGAATAGCAAATAATTATGAGGTTCTTGCTTATGATGAAAGGCCCCTCCCAAGGAGGTAATAGCTTGTGCATACCAGTTTGATCTTGTATCAATCGGAGCACTAAGTCGCCCTCCTGGAAAGTACGGCTACGAACTCTACGCCTACGATAGCAACGTAGGTCTTGTTTATATATTGTTGATTTTGATGCAACAAAGTCACGTTCCTCTTCCAGAGCATCTAGGGAATCTCATTGAGCCGTCTCATTATCTGCTTCAACATAAGCCGCTACTCTAGGTGAATCATGAAATATCGCTTAGTAGCACTGCTTCAGCACCATAAACCATGAAGAAAGGTCTATAACTAGTTGATCTATTGGGGGTGGTCCATAGATCAAAAGAACAGAAGGAAGCTCCTCAACCCAATGACCCGGGGTATGCTCAAGAGGAACCATAAGCCTGGGCTTGATACCTCGTAAGATCTCTTGGTTAGCACGTTCTACCTGGCCATTGGATTGGGGGTGTGCCACAGAGGCTACGTCAAGCCGGATGTGCTCTTGTTGACAAAACTTCTTCATGGCTCCTTTGGACAAATTAGTCCCATTATCAGTGATGATGCTGTGCGGATAACCAATAGAAAAGATCAACTTCTTCACGAACTTGACTGTTGTTTCTGCATCACAATTACTGATAGGCTTTGCTTCAATCCACTTGGTAAATTTATCAACAACCACGAGAAGATGAGTTTTCTTGTCCTTGGACCGTTTGAATGGCCCAACCATATCAAGCCCCCATACTGCAAAAGCCCAAGTGATGGGAATCATCTGAAGTTTCTCATGAGCTTGACGTGCAAACTTCTGACATCCATCACATCTGCGCATGATATCCTCAGCGTCTGCATGAGCCGTGAGCCAATAAAAACCGTGTCCAAACGCCTTTGCGACCAAGGATCTCGAGTCGGCATGATGACCACAGTCACCAGAGTGAATCTCATTGACGATCTCGTGGCCATTATCAGGGGAGACCCAACATTGAAAAACACCAGTGATGCTTCTTCTGTGTAACTCGCCATGGACAATAGTCATTGATTTGGAATGGCGGACGATCTGACGAGCGATAAGTTCATCCTCAGGGAGCTCGCCTCGAGTCAGATAGGCAAGATAAGGAACCGTCCAGTCTGGGGTCGCATGAAGAGCCGCCACCAACTGTTCCTCCAGGTTAGGTATAGCCAAATCTTCCTCGGATGGAAACTTGACAGAGGGATTATGAAGGACATCAAGGAAAACATTGCGAGGCACCGGCTTATGTTGAGAGCCAAGTCGTAACAAAGCATCAGCCACCTTGTTAAGCCTCCGGTCAATGTGGTCCACTTGATAACCCTTGAAATGACCTGCAATGTTAGTCACCGCCTGCCGATAAGCCACCATGAGGGGGTCCTTGGAATCCCACTTTCCAAAAACTTGATGAGCAACCAAATCAGAGTCCCCCGGGCATCTGACCCGTCTAAGATTCATCTCCTTAGCCATCCGATGACCATGGAGGAGAGCTTTGTACTCAGTTGCATTGTTAGTACAAGGAAACATTATCCTCAGAAGATAACAAAATTTACCACCTCCTGGTGAAGATAAGATAACTCCAGCCCCCGAGCCCTCCAACTGTCTAGAACCATCACTACTGCAAGATGCTGCTAACGTGACACTACGATCAGAGACCCTTCGACGAAACTGTGTGCGATGCAATAATTGCAAACGGTGGTGTAAAAAAACCATCAAAAAAGATGCAAAACATTTGCGATGATGGATGCATCAAACATGGTTCAGAATTTAGTTGCGTGTGGGATGAGAGGCATATGGTTCAGTTCAAGGAACTATTTGCGATGAGGCGGAACAAAAGAAACGGGCAGCCAGATGAAGGCGTGTGCGATATACAGCATATGGTTCACTCGGATGAACTGTTTGTGATTAGGCAACACAAAAGAAACGGTCAGTCAGATCAAGGTGCGTGCGATATACGGCATACAATTCACTCGGATGAACTGTTTCCGTTGAGCGAAGAGAACATAAACGGTTCAACTTAACAAGATGTGTGTGATACGCGGCAAACAGGTCTGTAATCGGAAACGTGTGGGAAGACCAATAACAACACAGACGATTCCTGTTAACAAGCCGTGTGTGTTGTGAGCAAACGATTGCTGGTATACAATTGTGAGTGATTGATGAAAACATCACCGACGGGTTCGATTGTTTAGTCCGTGTGCGATATGACTTTCTTTGTCCGCACAACATCTATGCTCTGTCTACAGAGCATCAACATTTATACTTAAAAAGACAGCATTGCATAACCAAATTAAGCACACAATTACACAAGTGACTGCACACATAACATTTCCACACACCAAAGTAAGCAATTACATGCATACTAAACTAGGAGAAACAAGGATCTAATCATCTACTTATTGTTGCGATGACGCTTGCCATTGCTCTGCTTTCGGCTGGATCCCTGGCCGTTTTGGGGAAGAAGGCACTTCCTCATGTCAACGATCCGCATGTACATGTCGTAGCTCGTGTACGCCTCCTTGGCCGCGTAAACGAAGTGAGCTTTATCGAGTTTCTCCATCCAGGCCGAGTGCCAGGCACGCTTGTCCTTGTTGCAGGAATCCTTCATGTCTTTGTAGTAGGCGTCGATGATGGCCTCGGCGAGGTGAACCAGTGAGTCCTTCTCATGCTCCTTGCTGCCCCAGATCTTGTATTGGCCCTGGATGTCGACAAGATTCTGGCAGGCGATGCCCGAATTCTCGAGCGCCTTTACATCGTTGGTGATGTCCACCGTAGTGAACATGTAGTGGGGGCTGTTGACAAACCTGGGGAAACCCTCACAAGGCCTTGTGGCCAAGCAGTAGTGGTAGACGAGGACGTGGTGGCGCATGCACATTTGGGCGACGACGACCTTGTATTGGTTCCCAATTATTAATAATCTCCCGTTTGTAATTAGATAAAGATTACATCAAAGCAGGTCTCAAATTTGACAAAAAAAGTACAATGCCACTTTGTATTGGTGTCCATATGACAACACGATAAGTTTCATGAACTTCAAACAAGTTTTGGATGTACTAGAATTTAAAAATTGATATTCTCAATGTTTGAAATTTCTTGCATGGGGAGTAAACATGCACCCACTGAGACACATGTGTTTTTGCAATCCATTTAGGTGCACTATCACGTGTTCATGTAGCTCAAATTTGATTTTTGCACATTATACCCGCAGAAAATCAATCAATTAATGTACTAAAATGTCTTAATGATCTCTGTTTTTTTCTGAAATTAAAACGTCCCTCCTTTGGTAACATATGTTCACCGCGGGATAATTTAACATGCATCATAGTTGTGGTGGATTCACGGTGTGTGTGTGGGTGTGTGCGTCTGGTGGGTGGCAGGTGGCTCGCAGTACACTACGAGTGGTGAGCCACCGTGTGGGTTGGCCGTTTTGTTAGGCAGGTGCCACATCAGAGTCATGAATTCGTTATTTAAAATATTACACAACCCTTTCATACATACATGTTTTGGCCACATGCAGTCGATGGTTGTCCTACACGACACTCGATACTCGCGTGTGACACTTTCTGTGGGCCCGCGAGGTCGTCGTCCATCACTTTGACGAACAGCCGGCAGCGAGGTTAATTTGACCAGCAAGGTAGAATCTTTTTTGTTTGTGTTATGGTGGTGTATAGTACGCGTCAAAGAGGTGGGAGGGGACTAGCATATATACTATACGTACGCATCCGTGAAAAAGTACACCTCACTCAATGTTGGGACTTTTCGGTTTCCGAGGCACGTGCCACATCAAAGTTGTGAAATTGGCTATTCAAACATCACACAACACCTCTTTGGGCCACATGCATGCAGGCGGTGGTTATCCTAGCTAGGACACTCACGTGTGACGCTTCCATCTGTGGGCCCACGAGGCCATCGTTGATGCATGCATCACTTTGACCTACATCGGGAGAGGTTAATTAATTTCACCATCGAGGAGGATTCTTTTTGGGTTGTATTATGGTAGGAGCATATAGTATGCATCGAAGAGGGGAAAGGGGACCATCATATGTAGTACGCTTCATGAATTCCTCGCTCTGTGTGGGGGGTTTACGGTTTTCGAGGCATGTGGCACATCAAAGTTGTGCATTTTGGGTATTCAACATATGTTTCGCGCCCCACATGCAAAGCGATGGTGGTTGTCCTCTCGCACCCACTTAAGCGGTTATCAGTGATATCGATGCTTTCCATCTGTGGGCCCGCTTGGTCCATCACTACTTTTTGCCTGACAACGAGAGAGGTTAATTTGACTTAGGAGGGGATTATTTTTTTGCTTGTAATACGGTATATATATAGGTCATGCTCTCGGATGACATGATACAGTTTGAGCACACACACATGCATGTGTACGCATGAATCCCTCCCATCGAGTCGAAGTGGCTACACGTCATGAACCGATCTTGCTCTGTGTGGGGACTGTACGATTTTTGACGCACGCGCCACATCAATGTTGTGAAATGGTATTCAAACATGCATGCACGCATCACCTCCATACATATGCATGTAGTGGTTGTCTTCGAATAGTACACTCCCTCGCGTGGTTATCGGTGACAAGCCTATATATTCTTGGGCCCGCGTGGACATCAATGATCACCTTGACCGACAACATGATAGGTTACCATGGCGGATTCTTCCTTTGGTTCGTGTTATCTTAGTATAGGTCATGGTGAGATTCAGACCTAATTAAGTTTGAGCGCATATACTATGCACACATGCATGCATGAATCCCCGTCGTCGGCTTGAAGTGTGGTGTAACATACATATGCATCGTCAACCTAACCTTCACTCAGTGTGGGGATTTCTAGTTTGAAATCATGGTGCCACATCAAAGTTGTTCCATTGTGTATTCAAAAACACGCCTCTCCATACATATGTTTGGGCCACACGCATGCAGTGGTTGTCTTCGGGGACTAGCTACTTGCGTGATTATTGGCGAGCTAGCCCATCTCCGGGGTCGCATGGACGGCCATCACTTTGACCAACAACAAGAGAGCGGTTGTACGACCAAGGTGGATTATTCTTGGTCCATTTTACGATCCACCTTGGTGAGATGCCTCTCTGGCCCGCCGACTGAAAGTGTGTGTGTGGGGGGGGGGCTGCTACTTCGCACTTTGCTAGGTGAACCTTGGTTGGGGGGAGCATGCATTCATAGCTTAGGATTCCCTTCGTGCCGACACGAGGGGGGGCATGCATTCATAGCTTAGGTTTCCCTTCGTGCCGACACAAGGGGGGGCAAGCAATACCGTGCGCTTTGCGAGATAGGTGCCACATCGAAGTTGTATTTGGTATTTGAACATCAAACCACCCTTTTCATACATAAATTTGGTCCACATGCAAGCGTGTTCGTGTTCTGACCCTCTCCCGCGTCATTTTTCGCCAAATGTATGAACATTAGACAAGTCGGATGACGCAACAGACACGGTTCACTCAAACTAACAGTGTGCCACGCCGGTGCCCCTGTCACACACACATCCGCATAGTACATTGGGCTCCATGAGGCTTCCCCTCTCAAAAATATCTACCCGCCTGCAGCTTTTTTCTATATGATAACACGCAGTTATTGTGTTTCGACCGTGTGTGATGTTTCTTGTTCCCAATCCCGCATGCATCCCTCGAAAATATCTGCCCGCCTCGAGGGTTTTTTCTGTTTCATAACACACGGTTGCTATCTCCGGACCGTGTGCGATGCACCATCATCAAAATTTTCAATAGCCCCGGCATTTCACTCCTGCGTTTGACTCCCGCGTAGTAAAATTTTCAGTACCCGCATCATTTCCTCAAACACACCCCCCGCCAGCCCCCTCCACACACACACACACACACCAAAACCTCCTCGGGTGCGCGCGCGCACACACACACACACCCTCCCTTGCTCAAAACCCTAGCAAGGTCCCCGCAGCCGCCACCACCGCAAGGCCTCCATTGTCAACATCTGTCGGTTTGCCCGTGCAGCTTACCCACCGATCTCCATACCCAGTCCGCCCTGAGTTTCTTAGATGACGCCTGCCAAATGCCCCCTTTCCCATAGATCCCCATCCCCATCCCCATCCCCCACCCCAGAGCGTCACAGCCTAAGCCCGGCTACGCTTCCCGTGGAGCTCGAGGAACAACTGGCCCAAAAGAGGTGTATCGCGGTCTCTTCGCCCAACGTCGCCGAGGAAGCTGACGACCATTACTGGCTGCAGGCACTCAATCAGCGGGCTAGAGTATGCGGGTATGTCGCGGACGCCGGCTACGACATCGAGGTCGTCGGCAGCGACGGCCTGAGGCGGGCTATGTCACAGGTTATGTGGCCCACCCCCAACCCCTCGGGTTCAACCGCCGTCGATCTCATCCATGGCCCTGCCGCTGATCTCCTCTGGCTCACTGTCAAGAATTTGCCATCCTACATCGCCATCGAGCCCCTTTTGTCATTTCTGAAGGACACGTTCTACGATGCTGTCTTGGGATCCACAGCTTCCAAGTCAGACCTCATCGACGGTGACCACGAGGAGGGCACCCTCTCCGGCTCTTCCAAGCGGAAAGATCCCATCTGCTCTTCAAGGGGAAAGAGCCCGTCTGCGACATCAGGGAGGGTACCCTACAGCTGTGCTCTTCCAAGGGGAAGGAGACCAACTGTGACAACATAGAGCGCATCCAGGGTCCATGCTATTCCCACGGGAACGAGCCCATCTGTGACAAGTGAGGAAACCCATCGAGTCCCTTTTGTAGTGTAGTGAGAATATGTCCAGTTTTAATTGCTATATTTGGTTGTTTACAGTATGCCTTGTTTATTTCAGTTGTTCACAATGTGATGCTCTATATGTGCAATTATTTACTGTGCAGTACATTTCATCAATCCAGTTTTAAACATACCGATAGGAATGCAGATATTTGCTTGTTGTTAAGCCTGTTATATCTAGCATATGCCTCTTTGAAAGTTTTTTGATTGTTCGGTTGTTTGTAGTTAGCATATGTCCAGTTTCAAATGCTATCTTTGGTTGTTCGTAGTATGCCTTGTTTATTCCAGTTATTCACAACGTGATGTTCTATATGTGCAAGTATGAACTGCGCAGTTCAATTTCATCAGTACTAGTTTCAACAATACCACTATGAATGACTACATTTGGTTGCTGCATCTTGTAGTTAACATGCCTTTCCATTTTTATTTAACAATAACCAGTGTACTTAGACCGGCACAATACCAGTTTGAATGGATATGTTTGCTTGTTGTTAAATGTTAGGCCTGTTGCAGTTAACACACCTTTCCACTTGTTTTGCTTTACTAGCGTGCTTAAACCTGCACACTTAAGCTATCTTTTGGAGATTATTTTGTCTGCCATGGATAATTTTGGTTGATGTTTAGCCTGTTGTGCTTAACATGCCTCTTGATGTACCTACATAGGACAATTTTGGGAACGACTGTTGTTTTCCATCGAGGTTAGTTTCATCCCATGGCTTATATATACTCACTATTCAGGATATCGGTAGCTGGTACCATGTAGGCCGGGGGCTGATAAGGGACTAATCGGTGAATCAGACTTTTAACTGAATATATCTGTAGCCCATTTATCGTTAGGTTAACTAGGGCCATATGTAGTATATCTGAGGCTACATAGCAACATGCATTGTACTTAATGTCTAAATATGCAATCCTAGGCTACATAGCAACAAGGAAGAGTGTTACCTTAATGTTCTGATGATGTCTAGATATAAGTAGAAGAGCAGCAACAGTAACAGCAACAACACAGCCCTGTTTGGATAGTCAACTTAGCTAGAGGTTAGAGTTAGTTTCTAGCTCATGACTAACCCTGAAGGCCTGAACTAACTCCATCCAAAGAGGTGTTTGGATGACAGGGTTAGATTGACAATAAATGCACTAGGAGAACTAGCTCCAATTAGCACCTCTTGGGTTGGATAGTTTTTTTGGGTGGGTTAGATGCAACTAGCTCAAACTAGCCCTCATGTTTGGATATACTTTAGGGCTATTTGAGCCCGAACTAGCTCAAACTAACTCCAACCCATGGATACAGCAGCAGTTAATCAGCCGATAATTTGTAAGAATACAATAAACTCCTTCCGGCCCATAATATAAGATTTTAATTCATCTAATATGTGAGTATGTTGGATGTTATAAGATATTATAAAAGAGTGTTGTACTACATCATTGTGCAATTGCTGTTTAGCTTCTAATATTAACTTGGTGCTTTTAGGTACATATGTCATTGGTAAAGATCCGCGCTTCGACCCTTTCTACGTATGGGGCAATGAGATATCGATGAACCAACATCAAGTGAGGAAGCTGATAAAGATTGTTAGTAAAATGGGTCAAAAGATGGCAATTAAATGATTTGTTTACACTTTATCCAAGACAACAACGAACTGCAGGATGGTAAGTAAGAACTCCGCAGCCTTCTTTTTACTGCCCATAATGAGATGTGTTAGATGACAATGTCTGAATCTTTTTCCTTTGCAGTGGTTGCCAAAGCAGTTTCCTCAAGATTACCTCTCACACTACATGATTGGTGGGCATGCAAAGGTTAAAGTAGTTCTACCAGAACACGATGATTATCTAGATGTTTTCATGAAGACCGTGAAGGATGGGCAGTCGGCCATCACAAGGGGTTGGACTAGAGTCGTGCGTGCCTTCTGCATGGAGGAGGGCAGAATATGGGCATTCCGCTTCACCTTGTTCAGCAACCAGAATGTATTTCGCCTCTTTCTTTACCATCTTTAATAGTACAAGTATACAACTGTGGTTCATCATTCTTAATTTGGTTCTTATGTAATTCTTGAACATATGTACCAATGAATCGAATAATGCATTGGTTGTTTGAACCTGATGGATATGAATAAAGCTATAGCATACATTAAAATTCAAATCCGGTACAATTTGAAATAGCAGCAATTAAATTACGGTGAAATTACGCTCTCCAGGTAGTTACGGCACACACGGTTGGTAAAACACAAACGTTTGCGATATACACCATAATCCGACATGGTTCACAGAGAGGAAACGTGTGCAAGCATCCACACAGTTGCCATTTGCAAAGCGTGTACGATGTCATACAATATCACAAACGGTGCGGGCAAACTAAATGTTTGTGATAGTTGCCTTATCGTACATGATTCGCAACCATGAACTATTTCTGATGAAGTATGCATCATAAACGTTGCACCACAGAATAGCTTGTGCGATAGTTGTCGTGTACGACGATGTTACGATGGTCCGACGTTTCGTAATCATGTCCGACACTCGTACGATGATTAGCTAATCTTCTTAATTAGTTATCACATACGGTTTGGGAAAAGCGAATGTGTGTGATTATATGCTTATCATACACGTTCTATAATAGTGAACCATTTGTGATGGGCCGCGCATCATAAACGTAGCACCACAGAATACCGACTGCGATGGCAATGCGAGCACAAACGAGTACGAGTACTGTATATGCATCTTGGCTCCCTATCCCCGACGGTTTCTGGGTCGTGTGGGACGGAGCCCCCTATCACCCACACTCACATGGCGACGGTTCCAAATGCCGTCGCGGAAAGGGGTTAAAAACCGTTTGTATAGCACCGACGCGTACCAGTGCATCAAAGTGAATTGTCCAATAAGTTTTGTCTGGCTTCTCTTCGGGAACTTGAAGTTTAGTCCAATCGTTGATGAAATCCACATGCGCTTGAGACTTAATAGCCGTTTCGGGCACATATTTGAGATGATGTGGCCCAAGCTCAATTGCCCACTTAGCAATCCGACCTGTGGCCTCCCTGTTTTGGATAATGTCTCCCAACGGGGCAGAGCTAACCAAAGTTATTGGGTGTTCCAGAAAATAATGCTCCAGCTTGCGACTGGCCATGAAGACGCCAAAAACCAGCTTTTGCCAATGTGGATATCTCTGCTTGGATTCTGTTAAAACTTCGCTGACACGGTAAACTGACCGTTGAACAGGATATTGTTTTCCAGCCTCCTTGCACTCCACGACAACTGCAACACTTACCGTTTTGTTATTAGCAGCAATGTACAGGAGCATAGGCTCTTTGTTAATGGGGGCGGCCAAGACAGGCGGCTCAGCCAACTGCTTCTTGAGGGCTTCGAAAGCTTTATTCGCAGCATCACTCCAGACGAAGTTGTCACTCTTCTTCAGCATCTGATATAGAGAGATTGCCTTCTCACCGAGGTAGTTTATGAACCGGCTCAAAGCAGCGATACGACCCGCCATACACTAAACATCGTTGATGTTGGCCGGCTTGGCAAGGGAGGTCACTTCCTTGATTTTCTCTGGATTAGCTTTGATTCCTCACTCAGAGACTAGAAAACCCAACAATTTGCCTGATGGAACTCCAAAGCCACACTTGGTCGGGTTAAGCATCGTCTTGTACCACTGAAGGTTGTCAAAGGTCTCCTTGAGATCATCCAGCAAAGTCTCCTTTTTCCGAGACTTGACGACGATATCGTACACATAAGCATGAACATTGCACCCAATCTAATTGTCAAAACAACTCTGCATGCAATGCTGATAAGTCGCTCCGGCACTCTTAAGCCCGAAAGGGATCGAGACATAGCAGAAAGCCCCAAAAGGTGTGATGAAGGCTCTCTTCTCCTGGTCCTCAACAGCCATCTTAATCTGATGATAGCCAAAGTAAGCATTCAGAAAACATAGACTCTCACCCCCAACGATGGAATCGATGATCTGATCAATGCGAGGGAGGGAAAACGGGTCTTTGGGACAAGCATTATTGAGATCTGTGTAATCAACACACATATGCCAAGTACTGTTCTTCTTTAGGACAAGTACTGGATTGGCCAGCCACTCAGGATGGAATACTTCCACGATGAACCCGGCAGCTAGGAGCAGGGCCACTTCTCTCCAATAGCATTGCGTCTCTCCTCGTTAAAATGACGGAGGTATTGCCGGACTGGTTTCATCTTAGGATCAACATTGAGGTGGTGCTCAGTGAATTCTCTCAGTACACCAGGCATGTTAGAAGGTTTCCATGCAAAGATGTACAATTCTCACAGATGAACTCGATGAGCACGCTTTCCTATTTGGGATCCATGCCAGTCCCAATAGTGAACTGCTGAGATGAGTCACCCAGGGTGAAGTGAACCTGTTTTGTGTCTTTGGCCTCCTGGAACTTGAGGGGCGGGTCAGATTCTGTGGTGGCTTTCATCAGAGACGTCATGTTAGTTGGGTCAACATTGGATGTGTAGAATTTAAGTTCCTCTGCTGCGTAGGCCGACTCAACATAAGCCGCGTCCCCTTCTTCACACTCACGAGAATTTTTTTGATCCCCGTTGACTATGATAGTACCCCTTGGACCAGGCATCTTGAGCTTGAGATACACATAACAAGGCCACCATGAAACAAGCATAAACCGGCCTCCCGAACAAGGCGTGATAAGGACTCTTGATCTTGACCACCTCAAACGTCAAAAACTCTGTCATGTAGTTATACTCATCGCCAAAAGCAACCTCTAACTTGATCTGCCTGATGGGGTATGCAGACTTTCCGGAGACAATTTCGTGAAAAACGGTCGAGGAAGGTGAGAGTTGCTTTTCCGACAAGTTCATACGCCTCAAGGTATCATAGTATAAGATGTTGATGCTGCATCCTCCATCAATCAGTACCTTTGTGAGTTTATATCCATCAACTTGAGGTTCCACCACCAGAGCTAGGCCACCGGGGTTATTAACCTGTGGCGTGTGAGCAGCCCTACTCCAAGTGACTGGTTGCTCTCACCAATTCAAATACTAAGGAACTGCCGTCTCAACAATATTAACAGCGCATTTCTGAACCTTGTTGTCCCGCTTGCAGGTACTAATTGCTTGTATCTATGTTGGTATTTTCCCGAAGAGGAGAGGATGATGCAGCACAACAACGGTAAGTATTTCCCTCAGTTATGAAACCAAGGTTATCAATCCAGTAGGAGAACCAAGCAACACTATGTAAACAGCACCTGCACACAAATAACAAATACTTGCAACCCAACGCGTAAGAGGGGTTGTCAATCCCTCCTCAGTATTGAGATGGATAAAATTGTATGAGATTGGATAAATAGATCTGACAAAAACACAAAATAAAATAAATAAAGAAAGAGTGCAGCAAAGTATTTTGTATTTTTGGAATAATAGATCTGAAAACAATATGATCGAAAATAGACTCGGGGGCCGTAGATTTCACTAGTGGCTTCTCTCGAGAAAATAGCATACGGTGGGTAAACAAATTACTATTGGGGAATTGATAGAAGAGCAAATAATTATGACGATATCCAAGGCAATGAACATGTATATAGGCATCATGTCCAAGATTAGTAGACCGACTCCTGCCTGCATCTACTACTATTACTCCACACATCGACCGCAATCCAGCATGCATCTAGTGTATTAAGTTCATGGAGAAACAGAGTAATGCAATAAGAACGATGACATGATGTAGACAAGATCTATTCATGTAGGAATAGACCCCATCCTTTTATCCATAATAGCAACGATACATGCATGTCACTTCTCCTTCTGTCACTGAGATTGAGCACCGCAAGATCGAACCCATCACAAAGCACCTCTTCCCATTGCAAGAAAAATCAATCTAGTTGGCCAAACCAAACCAAAGTTTTGGAGAAGAAATACGAGGCTATAACAATCATGCATATAAGAGATCAAAGTAGACTCAAATAATTTTTATAGATAGAACTGATCATAAACTTGCAATTCATCTGATCCCAACAAACACACCACAAAAAGTCATTACAGAAAATAGATCTCCAAGAACATCAAGGAGAACATTGTATTGAGAATCAAAAAGAGAGAAGAAGCCATCTAGCTACTGCCTACGGACCCATAGGTCTGTGGTAAACTACTCACGCATCATCGGAGGAGCACCAATGAGGATGATGAACCCCTCCGTGATCGTGTTCCCCTCCGGCAAGGTGCCGAAATAGGGCTCTAGATTGGATCTCGTGGTTCCGGAACTTGCAGCGGCTGGAATTGTTTTTCCTCCACTCTCCTGGGGTTTCTGGAATATTTGGGTATTTATAGAGCTGAGAGGCAGTGGAAAGGACTCCCGTGGGCCCAACTACCCACCTGCACGCGCGAGGGGCCTCTGGCGTGCCCTGGTGTCTTGCCGGCACCACGGGCCTCCCCTCGTGCACTTCCTTGGCTCCCAAGTTGTCTTCTGGGCAGAAAAAATCTCCAAAAAGTTTCGCTGCGTTTGGACTCCGTTTGACATGGATATTCTGCGAAGTAAAAAAAAGCAAAAAAGAGCAACTGGCACTGGGCACTATGTCAATAGGTTAGTCCCAAAAAATGATATAAAGTTGCTATAAAATGAATATAAAACATCCAAGAATGATTATATAACAGCATGGAACAATGAAAAATTATAGATATGTTGGAGACGTATCAGGTACTAGTGGTAAAGACGTGATACTGCTCACTGTTTAACTGCTTAGGATTCTCTAAAAACATGTCTGGTTCTTCTGATGTTGATTGCCACATTGGCCAGAATGCTAATTTCCACCATGATTGCCATATCCCTGGTATCCAGATCCTGAGCTGCCCGAGCCCTGATAACCCGGGTTTTGATAATTACCCGATGAGCCGCCCCCTGGGAAATTTGAGACGCCAACCCCTGGTTGTCCAGGGTTGCCACCACCACCCCCCTGATGATTCTGGTGGACTTGATTGCGATAAGCCTGCATGATGTGATTGTTTTCCCAAGAGTGACTTGTGGCCTATCCGGGGTACTATGCTTTGGACACAGACCTTTGAGGGCTTCCTCAAAATTACGAGCCTTATTTGCATTGAATGGCCTCCCATAATTATTCCGTCTCTGCCCCTTGTAACCAATAATAGTATTAGCAACGAGGTCTGAGCCGCCCTCTGGGTGTTTGCGCTTGCCACCATTGTTCTGACCACCATGGTTACCGTTGTGCCCCTCGTTACCCTGTTGCTGACCTTTGCCGCCACCATTCTTCTTTCCTTTGTTGGTCTGATCATCGTCTGGGTTAGGAACCTTTGTGGTATCTGACTCTGCATACTATGTCAAGACATCCATGAGCTCGCCCATGTCCGTAATCGTCCGTTTGAGTCGACCCAGCTTATGAACAAGAGGGTTAAAATGGTAGTTTTTCTCTAGGATCCATCCAAGAAGTGGATGATGTCCGCGACCCGGCGAGACCAATGATGAGCTGACTCGCCCTCACGCTGAACGCAATGTTGTAGGTCAACAATGGTCATAGGATGCTTGCAGCTTCCCTGGAAGTGTTTGATGAAGCGCGGTTTCAACTCCACCCAAGTATTGATGGAGTTGGGGGCAAGTTCTTCAACCAGGTACAAGCCGGTCCTTCCAGCATCATAGATAAATACTTGGCACAGACTGCGTCGCTGACATCTAGCATGTCCATAGCGATTTCATAACTCTCAATCCAAGCCGCCGGCTCAAGGTCAGACGTGTAGTTAGAAAGCTTCCGAGACCCTTGAAATCCTTAGGCATACACTTGTTGCGCAGAGCCAGTACCAGGCATGGTATCCCGATGGTTCGCTTGCTCAACCCAACACCTTGCGAGGCTAGCGGGGTCATGGGGGTGGCTGATGAGCCACCGCATGGGCTGCCTCTGCCTCCCGTCGTGCCCTAGCCGTGTCGACGATCTCCCGGTGGTCCAAAGCCCCCTGCCAGGGCGGGTCATGTTGCTGCTCATGCAACCGCCAGGCATTGCTCGAGACGGTCGGCGACTCAGCACGACGGCTTCTGCTTCGACTTGTACGTGGGGTGGAGTGGAGGCGTTGCTGACAGTTAGAATAGTTTGCCTGTTGAGCGACTACAGTTTTTAATAGCTCGATGGCAGCAAGATTGGCAGCCGCCACCACCAGGTTATCGACGGGGTTGGAGAAGTGACCCGCCGGCATCACCAAGTGATCCGAAGTCGTCCCAACAGGTGCCGGTGTGGTGCTGGCTGATGAGGCTGAGCCGGAGATGGCCCGCCATTTCCCTCTTGAGGCGCGACCCGGTTCAAATGGGGTATGACTAGTTCCGTAGGGGTGCTCGTACCAGCGCATGGTGTGGGCGTGTTGAACAGGCGTCTTCCCTCAAAACCAGGGGCAGGCGAGTCTCATGACATCTCCTGTGAGCCTCCTCAGAAGCATGCTGACAGAGGCTCAAGCGCCATGCCTCTGTCCTTAGGCCCTCTATTTCATTATGGATTTGGGTTTGTAGCTACACCATGCGAGTACTCTCAGTGTTGATGTCCTCCTGAGCTTTAGTCATCTGCTCACAGATCTTGGCTACCTCTGCATTGTGCTCTTCCTGGTTCTCTGCTATTAAGGGAAACTCAAGAAGAGCCGTCAATGAGGTGATCAGCTCCCAGAGAACTTGAGTTGGCGGCTTCATGACGCTGTCCGTGCTAGGATCAGTCACCGACCCGCCAGCACCTCCCACAGTGCCTGCTGCGGTTAAGGGCTGGGGCAGTACCTGCCATATAGACGGCGGTCCAGCAGGGCGACTCATGGTGTCTCGGGGCCGACTCATCATAGGAATAGCCCCCAAGCCTGCCGTCGTACAAGGGGCGAATTGACTCTGTCTCCCCAATCGATGAATCGCCATCGGAGTAGACCATAATGTCGCTGCCAGACGCTGAGTTGTCCGTGAGATCGGCCCCCTATGTGAAGCCAATGAAGACGTGGTTCCGACCGGCTTGAGCCTGGGTGGGTTGCGTGCACCGAGTCGGCTCGACGATGTCGGTGCAGATGTCCGGCTCTGGTCCAGACTCGTCGATCCTGCCGATGAAGACGTGGATCTTGCCAAAGGGGACCCGGTACCGATACTATATTGAGTCGGCCTCGGGGACCCAGCCAGAGTCATCAATGTAGAGCTCTCTGCGGTGACTCTTGGTCATGCGGCTGATCGCGTATCCCTCGATCCCTGGAAGAGCTCCCTCCAAGAACTCAACACCACCGAGCGATAGCCCCACGGTGGGCGCCAACTATCGTGGTTTTCTCACGGCAGATGTCCTCATGAAAGGACTTAGTCGTGAGGCCATCACTGCTAAGTGATTGCTTGAACGGTGTTCATCAAAATCGAGAGACAAGGGTTTACCCTGGTTCAGCCCTTCACGGTGGAGGTAAAAGCCTACTCCTGCTTGATTGATATTGATGATGATGATCTTGATTACAAGGGTGCAACTTGGCTAACCTAGTACTCGAGAGCTTGTAACTTAGTCTTTCCACCTCAGGAGCTCCCCTTTATATACAGGTGGAGGCCCAGGGATTACAATAGAGTCCGATATACCTCTGGGCCATGAGCTGCCATCTTCAAGTACTGGGCCCTGAGTTGGCACATTACATGAGCCGTCGTATAGGTCTTGAGATCTTTGAAGGTCACAGCCCATCTTGAGTCTCGCTCATCAGTCGCGACTTGGATAACCCGGCCCAACTGGCGGGTCATACAATGGGGTTATATCCCCAACAGGTAGGGTGTGCTTGTGTGTGTTCATAGGGGTGAGTGTATGTGCGTATATATGAGCGTTTGCATCTGTGTGTGTTAAAAAAATGGAGTACTCGAATTATGCAAGTTCATAAGGAATGGACGGTGTACATCACTCTTGTCGTGTCCGCATTGCACCCCGACACGGTGGACCCTGCATGTCGCTCATCGAATGGAACGCGCTTCGTCTTGTGTTTTCTCTCGCTTATGGGAGCGCAGTTGAGAGCAAACCGATGGTAGGCAAACTTTCCCCTCCCTCCCCCCTCGGAGTTGGACATCCCTCCCCTCCCCCACCCGCGTCGGCTGAATTTAGAAGAGAGAGACGAGGATGGCTGGATGGGGAGATTGTAGCACGGATTCCAAGAAATTTGTTGAGAGTGTGAGGTCGGCCGATTGTTAGTATACTAGTACTAGGAGCACTCCATACTCTACTACAGATGTTGTCAGTACTCCACTAGTACTACTACTCCTACTAATATTGGACAAGGAGCTTTAATTTTTTTACTATTGGACTGGCTAGACGTGGCAAAATCCTAGTAGGAAGAGCATGCGCGAGAACAAGCATTCACGTGTTTGAATACAAATTGGAAACCATTTCTGTTTGAATACAAATCTAGGAATACGTATGAATCTAACAATATTGATTAGGCGTTGTTGATTGTTGATACTTTTTCTGTAAGTTTGATCAAAGTAGAGATACTTTGACTACACACAAAAATTATATGTAAACTAAAAAGGATCAGAGGGAGTATATTGTACGTTCAAAAGTGAAATGAACATTGAATGCCCTTTATATATGATTTGCTGATGCTATGATCATCGGTTCAAAAATTTGAATCCGCCTTCGATTGATTTCTAATTTTTGAAACCTTTTTAGGGATCCAAATACCATGTGTCTTCTTATGCATAAAATGTTTTTTTCTTTGACGCACTATCTCTCTGTATCACACATGCACCCACTCGATCTCTCTCGGTTTCATCTTGGGGTCTCTCTCTATTCCTCCCTCCCCCTCTCTCTCTATCTCTCTCTCTCTACCCCGCACGCGCGCACACACACACATACCACCTCTCTTCCTCTTTGTGCAAGGCACACATAATCAATCTCTCGAGGTATCGAGATTGTTGTCGGAATCAGGGTTCTGCAGACCCAAGAAGGTTCAAACTCTGGGGCATGAACGAAGGATCTCGCTACACAATGATGCTCAGCTTGCCATACATGGGGCTTGATCACACCGAGTGCGCGGGATCATAAGGAAGGGATGAACACAGAGATTTACCCAAGTTTGGGCCACCTTGTGGTGTAAAACCCTACTCCTGCTTTTGGTGGATTGGCCTCACGAGGAGGTAGAGGATGAACTAGTACAGTGGATGAGTAGCCTCGTGTCGTGGGAAACCACGGCCACCTATGGGGACAAGGGACCATTTTGGTTCGGCAGGGGGATTGAGCACATTGCACAAAGAGCGGAGGAGCGCAGTGTAGTGCGGAAGAGATCACACGGGCAGTTTTACCCAGGTTCAGGCCACTGCGAGGCGTAAAACCCTACTCATTCTTTGGTGCATTGATGGTAGATGGTGGTGGAAACGCAACGCTCTTGCCCGGCAGGGTTTCCTCGGGGGGAGAGCAGCTATGCGTGTATGAGTGTACAGGGGTCCGAATCCTTTCTATGGTTGCCACGGGCCTCCTTTTATAGATCAAGGGGTCACCACAGTGGCAAATCAGTCATTGTGTACTGATTAGATAGCGAATAGTGCTATCATATCTACTCTGTAGATAGAGCAGAAAGCATTAAATGCGCCGCTCAGTGTCACATCATGGCCTGCTTGGCACGCCTTGCCGGGCTGTATGGCCACCTTCTCTCCTGTCTCCATGACACGTTGCAGGACGGGTGTCATCTGGAGGTGATTCCTGTAGGAAATGGCTGCCATGTGGGAAAAGGCAGCCACTTAGTCATCTTGGGGCTTGACACCGCACCGATCGGTGACTTACGTCGCGATGAGGTGGGGCGGTGAAGCCTTGGCGGGGTGTTTTGCCTTCGTATGCCCCGGCAGGCCTGCCGGGGCGGTCTTGAGGCTTGCTTCCAGGGCAACATTGACCTCGCCAGGCTCTCCTACCCGGCAAGGGAGGTTTTCCCTTAGCGGCGTCTTGCTTCTTGGCTTGACTTGGTCTTCTCAACCTGCCCTTTGATTCCTCGAAGAGCCTATCTCTTTACCTTGGCCTTGTCTTGGATGTTGCAATCTTGATCTTGGGCATGTGCACGATCTGGGCAACAGCCCCAGGGTTTGTTGCACCGACAGGAGCCCCCGGGCCTAGCCTGAATGCGCTGCCGGGCGTCGTCGAGGTAGGCCCTAACTTGTGAACAAGCGAGGGGGAAATAGCTGCTCGCCCTTTGAGATCTTCTTTGCTTCTTCATTAATCTGAGCTCGGATCAGTTTCTAGCTCTTCCGCCCGTCGCGTAACGCCAACTGCAGTAATGGAGATAATGGGCCACGATGCATGGAGTTACCCACGTCCCTTATTCTCGGGGCGGTAACTGCCACCCCACTATCCTCCCCCACTCCAGGTGCTTCTGCCATGTGTATTGCATCAATTGTACAAGGTTGGTGGTGGTTGGCGGGTCATCTCCGCTGATTTCTTCACCATCGCCTTCACCCACGCCCTCCCGCTCTTGCCAGGCTCTTCGTCAGGGCACCAACGAGGCGGGCTGGGCTTCTGCCCAGGCGCTCCTTCTGCCCTCTTCTCCACCTGCCGCTGTGCCTAGAAGGAGAGGGGCAAGAAAGGGCATCACGGGGCACTTATCTTTTTTCAATCTAAAATATGTAGGCACTTGCCAAACATTAGTTCAAATTATGCAATCTCTTTTATCCATTTTTGTATTCTATAAGGTCTGTACTTGTTGATCAGCATATTAATTAAAAAGATAAACCTTGCTGGGCACTTGTGCATGTAACATGTCCATGCATAGGGAGAATGCCTCCATACGCTCAAGTAAACAAGTTTTTCCTCGGTAGGCTATCCTGTCGGTACCCTCAAGTTGCTGCTGCGGGGCTGGGCCTACCGGGTACAAATCGTGAAGAGGGACCAGCCCCCCGCCAACTTTCTCGCCAAAGGCCACTACAACCTCCCTGACCAAAGCAACGTTCGAGTCAAGGGACGGGAGCACCTAAGTCTTGAAAGCGGCGAGGTTTTCCTATGCACAGGTTTTTACTTACAGAACTCGTATGGAAAAGAGAGAGAACTTATCTATTTGGGCTTGCTGGGGATCGCAATGTAGGCTTGTCTTCTCTTCTCCTTTTTCGGGACCGAATCCATGGTAGGAGCCTATAGTATGATGCAGATGAAAATGATGCCTCATGCGATCTATTCTACATGAACATGCAATGCTCATGATATGCTTATGCATGCATGCAATTTGTCGGGGTCCCCCCAGCGCTTCATTTATTTCTCTATTGCTCAGGGTCTGCGCCTGGCTTTGTACAAGGGGTTACATGCAACAGAGGCAAGGCATGTACAAAAGGGTGGCTGCCGGGCAGGGCCCGACAGCCGCACCTTATGGGTAGAACTTGCGGAGATGCTCAATATTCCATGAGTTTTGCAACTGAATGCCATCTCCGGTCTCCAGACGGACCGCGCCAGGTCTAGTGACTTGTACTACACGGTAAGGGCCTTCCCACTTCGGCGTCAATTTGTTTGCACCCTTGGTGGACTGAATGCGCCTAAGGACAAGGTCGCCTTCCTCAAAACACCGGGCACGAACCCTGCGGCTGTGATAGTGACACAGGGCTTGTTGATAGCGTGCAGCACGCGTAGCAGCCCGGAGACGGTTCTCCTCGAGTAGCACAGCGTAGTCACGCCGGTGCTGATCTTGCGCTACTTCATCATAGGCAAGCACTCGAGGTGACCCGTAAATGAGTTCCGTGGGGATAGCTGCTTCTACCCCATAGACTAGGGAGAAGGGAGTCTGCCTGGTAGCTCGATTTGGTGTCGTTCTGAAGGACCAAAGAACCACCGGCAGCTCATCGATCCACCGCCTGCCGCACTTCTGCAGCCTATCAAAAGTTCTCATCTTGAGTCCTAAAAACACTTCAGTGTTCGCCCTCTCAGCTTGCCCGTTGCTCATTGGATGGGCCACAGAGGCGAACGAGATTTTGCTTCCAAGGGCATGAACATATTGCATGAAGGCGCGACTCGTGAACTGGGTGCCGTTGTCAGTGATGACCCGGGCAGGAACTCCGAAGCGGCACACCAATCCTTTCAAGAACTTGATAGCTGACTAAGCAGTCACCTTTCTCACGGGCTCTACTTCCGGCCACTTTGTAAACTTGTCGATTACAACGAACAAGAATTCAAAGCCCCCGGCAGCACGGGGGAAAGGGCCGAGGATATCTAGCCCCCAGACCGAAAATGACCATGATAAAGGGATTGTCTGAAGAGCTTGGGAGGCAGGTGGATGTTCTTGGAATGGAACTGGCAGGCTTCACACTTGGTGACAAGCTCGGCCGCATCTCGTAGGACTGTGGGCCAGTAGAATCCTTGCCGGAAAGCTTTCCAAACCAACACCCTTGATCCAATGTGGGAACCGCACATACCCTTGTGTATCTCCGCCAGTAGTTCCTTTCCTCCTTCCCGGCAAATGCACCTCAATTTCACACCATTGGGCCTCCTTCTATACAACGTGTCATCAATAAACTGATACATACTGGCCCTCCGAGCTACTCTTTCAGCTTCTTCTTGCTCTTCGGGAAGTTCTCCAGTTTGGAGGAAATGGACTATGTGCCGCGCCCAAGGCGGAGCCTGTGGCTTGGCAACAAGGACTAATGGCACCTCCTCATCTGTGAGAGTGCAATCCTCGACCGCAGGGACCGGTGGCCTGGCGGGAGGATGCAGCTCAGCGACCAAAGGGGAGTTGTGCCCGACAAGCTTTCTGCCGGGATCCTCGAGAGGTTCTACCGGGAGAGGCTTGCCGGAGTCCAGTTTCCTCCTCTCTCTGGCCATTGTTGCCGGGGATACAAAGGGCTGAGTCAGATGGAGAACAAAAGTTCCTGGTTCCACAGGGAGCTTCTGCGCAGTGCACTTTGACAGATGATCAAAGATGCTGTTTTCCACACGGGGTACATGCTGTATTTAAAATCCGTCAAAGCGCTCCTCCAACTTTCTCACTTCCTCAACGTATGCCTCCATCAATGGACTTTGGTAATCCTTGTTGACTTGTCTCACCACAAGTTGTGAATCTTCTCGGATGATCAGCTTCTTGTTCCCGAGTTCTGTTGCAATTCTGAGCCCGGCAAGGAGCCCTTCATACTCTGCAGTATTGTTGGTAGCTTCCTCTCAGGGAAAATGCATCTGGATAACGTACTTCAGGTGCTCTCCGATGGGAGCAATGAGAATCACACCAGCCCCTGCACCTTGTAGGGAGAAGGCACCATCGAAATACATGATCCATTCTTGGGGTGCTTCCTTGCCTGGGATAACTGTCTCCAATACCTCCTCATTAGGAGTTCACGTCCATTCTGCAATAAACTCTGCCAATGCTCTGCTCTGAATGGTTGATGTGCTCTCAAACTTCAAACCAAAGCTGGATAACTCCAAAGCCCACTCCACTATCCTGCCGGTAGCCTCAGGGTTTCGGAGTATCCGTTGCAAAGGGAAACAGGTGACAACAGTGATCTCATGGGCTTGGAAGTAGTGGCGGAGTTTCCTTGAGGCCATGACTAGGCCAAAGATCAATTTTTGCATGCCAGAGTACCTAGATCTAGCTCCCTACAACAGGGAGCTAACAAAGTATACTGGGCGCTGCACCACTTTCTTCTTTGTCCTGACCAGAGAACTGCTTCCGCTGCTTTGCTCTTCTCTACCTTGATCTGCACCTGACCTTGCCGGGGTGTGTTCGCTTTCCTCCCCGGAAGGGACACCAGCTGCGTCTGTTGCTCCATGCACTTCCCTCTCCGCCACCAGTGCTGCGCTAACCACCTGATTAGTTGCCGCCACGTACAGCAGCAACGGCTCTTGAGGTTTTGGAGCAACCAAAGTGGGCACAGAGGAAGGGTAGGCCTTCAAATCTTGTAGTGCGGCATCTGCCTCGGGGGTCCACTCCATGGGCCCTGCCTTTTTCAAAACCTTAAAGAACGGTAAGGCACGCTTGGCAGACTTGGAAATGAACCTGCTAAGTGTGGCAACACATCCAGTCAAACGCCTCACGTCCTTGACTGTCTTGGGTGCTTGAATCTGCTCGATAGCCTTGATCTTGTCGGGGTTGGACTCTATCCCTTGGTGGGACTCAGAAGCCAAGTAGCTTGCCGGAAGGAACGCCAAACACACACTTCTCTGGATTTAGCTTCAAGTTGATCTTGCGCAGATTAGCAAACGTCTCTTCCAAATCCTGGATGAGGGTTGATCTGTCCTTGGTCTTAACCACAATATCATCCATGTAAGCCTCAATGTTCCTATGCAACTGTGACCCAAAACCAATCTGGACTGCTCTTGTGAAAGTAGACCGGGCGCTCTTCAACCCGAAAGGCATCCGCATGAAGCAGTATGTACCACATGGGGTGATGAACGCGGTCTTCTCTTCGTCTTCCTTGGACATGAAGATCTGATGATATCCAGAGTAGGCATCTAGGAAGGAAAGCAGGTCACACACAGAGGTGGAATCCACAATCTGGTTGATGCGCGGCAAGGGAAATGGGTCCTTCGGGCATGCCTTGTTTAGATCCGGAAAATCTATGCACAGCCTCCACTTCCCATTGGACTTGCGTACCACCACTGGATTTGCTAACCACGTTGGATGCAACACTCCTCTAACCAGACCAGCCGCCTCAAGTTTCTTGATCTCCTCAGCAATAAACTACTGCCGCTCCAAAGCTTGCTTCCGGACCTTCTGCTTGACGTGTCGGGCATGTGGGCAGACAGCAAGGTGGTGCTCGATTACCTTCCTGGGAACACCGGGGATGTCAGATGGTTGCCAGGAAAACACATCGACATTCGCCCGCAGGAAGGCAACAAGCGCGCTTTCCTATTTGTCATCGAGGGTGGCGCTGATGGTAAAAGTACCACCAGCGCCAGCCAGCCCTGCCGGGACCTGTTTCACAGTGGGTGCATAAACCTTGGACCTCTTGCTATTGGAACTCTCCGGCGAGTCATCAACGGGCGCAACATACCCCGAAGATGTACGCTTCCCGGATTCCTTGCCGGCATCCCTGTTAGCCTTTTTCTTTCCATTACTTTCCTAGGCGGGGATTGCAGCTTCAGTGGCCTCTGCCGCGACTGCATCCCGGTACATCTTGTCCACGCAAATTATTGCGTCCTTCTTGTCTAATGGAATGGAAATGACGCCCACCAGCCCTGGCATCTTCAAGGTATTGTAGGCATAGTGGGATGCCGCCGTGAACTTGGCCAAAGCTGGGCGACCAAGGATTCCATTGTATGGTAGGGGGAGGTCAACCACATCAAACACGATCTTCTCAGTCTGGTATTTCAACTCCCCCCAAATGTCACCGGTAACGTGATTTTCCCCTTAGGACGACTCCTGCCAGGGTTGATCCCTTAAAACGTACCAGTAACTTTGAGTTCTTCTTCTGCTATCTGGAGTTTGCTGATGACCTTTGAAGAAATCAGATTCAACCCGGCTCCGCCATCAACCAGCATCTTTCTGACTTTGAGGTTGCGGATTGTTGGTGATACCAACAACGGCAGCATCCTACCGAGGTCGTGTGGTCCTCTTCGTCGAAGATGATGGGCGTGCGGGACCACTTGAGCGGCTTTGGAGAGTCTGCCGCTGGCTCCACGGCATTGACTTCACGCGCCCACTGTATAAGTTGGCGGTGAGAGGAGTGCAAAGATGCACCCCCGTCAATGCACAGGGCGTCAGTGGCTTTCTGGAATTCCTGCTCGCTGGTTTCCTCTTCATCTCCTCCATCACTCTCATCGTTGCAATCCTCCTTCTCACGGCCTCTGGCGGGTTTCCCTTGATTCTGAGGAGCCTTGCCGGGGCGGCTTGCTCCGCCACCCCGGCCCTTTCCGCTAGCGCCATTCTGACCTTTCTCTTTATCTCGCTTCTCATATTCAGCCCTCTGCTTCTTAACAAGCTGCTCAAGCTGATGACACTCCTGGAAATCATGGCCCTTGGTCCGATGGATCTTGCAATATGGGCCATCGCCTTTCCCAGCCTTCTCGGCAGCCACGGCTTCCCGGCAGTCAGTGCATGCGGCAACCTCCTTGCCGGGTATCTCAGCCTTGGCTTTCTTGCCGATACTAGGCATGCCCGATCCCTCAACGGTCATCACTGCCTTATCCTTGCGCATTTTGTTGCGCTTCTTGTTCTTCTTCTTTTGACTAGCGGCCTCATCATCATCTTCTGAATCGATGTCGACGCCATCCTCTTCTCCGGGGAGCTTCCTCCCCTCCTCTATTCGAGCACACTTATCCACCAGAGTGTAAAGCCCCTTCACAGTCTTGGGCAATCGAACGTTCATCTTGGAACGTATCCGACGATTGCGCATGTTGGGCTGGAACGCAGCTATCACAGCTGTCGGGTGGATGTCTGGAATATTCCTGTGGACTCTGCTGAATCTCTACATGTATTTCCGCAGGCTCTTGCCTTCCTTCTGCGGGAGGAACTGCAAGTCGCTGGGCCACCCTGGCTCTTGATGGCCGCCCGTGAAGGCACCAACGAACTCATGGCACAGGTCAGCCCAGGTCGAAATGTAGTTCTCCGGCAGGTGCATCAGCCAAGACCTCACATTTGCTTGAGTGCCAAAGTGAAGTAGTTAGCGAATACCTTCTCATCTCTTCCCCCGGTAGCTTGAACAGTGATGGTGTAGATGCTCAAGAACTCTGCCGGGTTCAGTCTTCCGTCATACTTCTCTGGTATCTCTGGCTTGGACATGCGAGTGGATGGCCAACGGACTTGCCGCAGCTCGCGGGTGAAGGCAGGGCGCCCAGCCTTGAATGACAAGTACCCACCGTCAATGAGTGCGGGCTCGTCGATGTCGGGGCCATCACGCCTGTCGGTCTGGCGGTGGGCGTCGCGGTGTGGCTTGGTGTTGACACGTGCGCCTGCCCTCCGCCTGTCCTCCAGGACTCGCCGTGGGCCTTGACACGCTCGAGGGTCGGACGAAGCCATCGAGACGTCGTCAAGTTCTTGGTTGTGCTGCTCCCGCACCGGCTACCGCGGAGGGGACTGCACCATAGGAGTGGCCCCATCTGCACGGCCAGCAGCGTGGGCTATTGCCGCTGCCTGGGGAGGCCATGGCGGGCCAGCCCTCTGCGATCCTCCCATCTCAGCAAAGCCAATCAGACTCTGAATGGTGGCTCTCCACTCATCCGTCTGATCGGCTGCTGGCGGAAATTGCAACAGTAGCTGAGCCCGCGCCATGGCCTCCGAAGCAGTGCTTGGCATGGATGTCGATGAAGACCGTAATGTCGCCCGGCTCCTGATGGTGCCGGTAGCGGTCGCGTCGTGCCCTCGTCGTTGTGAGCCAGCCACCTGGATGGCGTGTAGACGAGGTCGAGGCGCTTGAGGGCCAGCGGCTCCGTTTGGCATAGCGGCTGGGTCGGCTCGTTCCGGGGGTGGCGCATGTTCAACGGCCGCTCCCGCGGCGGAGCAGTCGGGGAGTTGCGATTCCCCCTAGAGCGAGTACCCCCGCTGCGGCTGTGCCCCTCAGCCGGACGAGGGGTGGGGTGCAGATGGAATCATCTCTCCTCCCATACCTCGTGGGGCGTGGCCGCTGGAATGTAGTTGGTGTTGTGCTTCACCGGTGCCTCCTGCTCCTGCTTCGGCCGTAGGGGAGGTGGTAGCGACACCGCCCGCGCCGACCATGTCCCCCGCAGTGTCTGCACTTCCAGGCGTCCCCGTAGCCCCCACGGCATCGGCGGGCGCGTGCGGCGGGGACTTCGAGGTGGATGGATGAGCTGCGGCGCCGGGCTTCTTCTTGGGCGCCATGGATGATGGAGCCGTTGATGAAGAAGATGGCGGTGAAGATGACACGCTTCGTACACTTCTCGGGTTCGCGCAAGCGCAACCCCCTACCTGGCGCGCCAAAGATGTCGTGGGAAACCACGGCCACCTATGGGGCCAAGGGCCCCTTTTGGTTCGGCAGGGGGACTGAGCATGTTGCACAAAGAGCGGAGGAGCGCAGCATAGCGCGGCAGAGACCACACGGGCAGTTTTTCCCAGGTTCGGGCCGCCGCGAGGCGTAAAACCCTACTCTTGCTTTGGTGGATTGATGGTGGATGGTGGTGGAAATGCAGCTTTCTTGCCTGGCTGGGTTGCCTCGGGGGGAGAGCAGCTACGCGCATATGAGTGTACAGGGGTCTGAATCCTTTCTATGGTTGCCACGGGCCTCCTTTTATAGATCAAGGGGTCACCACATTGGCAAATCAGTCATTGTGTACTGATTAGATAGTGAACAGTGCTATCATATCTATTCTTTATACAGAGCAGTACGCATTAAATGCGCCACTCAGTGTCACATCATGGCCTGCTCGGCATGCCTTGCCGGGCTGTTTGGCCACCTTCTCTCCTATCTGCATGACACGTTGCAGGACGGGTGTCATCTGGAGGTGATTCCTGTAGGAAAAGGCTGCCATGTGGCAAAAGGCAGCCACTTAGGCTGTGTTTGGTTGAGCTGCAGATTCTAAAAAAGCTGCTGTAGAAAAGCTGCTGTGGAAAAGCTGCTGCGGAAAAGCTGGAAGCTGAAAAGTTGGGGTACCCCCAGCTTTGAAATTTACACTAGGAAGAAGCTACAGATTCTTAGAAGCTGCTTTGAACATTTACCCCTTTGGTTAGCTTTTAGCTTTTCAAAGCAGAAGTTGGTAAAAAAAGCTGAACCAAACACAGCCTAGTCATCTTGGGGCTTGACACCGCACCGATCGGTGACTTGCATCCCTGTGAGGTGGGGCGGTGAAGCCTTGGCGGGGTGTTTTGCCTTCATATGCCCCGGCAGGCCTGCCGGGGCGGTCTTGAGGCTTGCTTCCGGGGCAACCTTGACCTCACCAGGCTCTCCTGCCCGGCAAGGGAGGTTTTCCCTTAGCGGTGTCTTGCTTCATGGCTTGACTTGGTCTTCTCAACCTGCCCTTTGATTCCTCAAAGAGCCTATCTCTTTACCTTGGCCTTGTCTTGGATGTTGCAATCTTGATCATGGGCCTGTGCATAGTCTGGGCAATAGACCCAGGGTTTGTTGCACCGACACCTCACGAGGGCTCGGGTCATGTGGATGGATCAGTCCGGGGATCAGATCCCTTCTACGATGGTGGCTAGCCAATATTTATTGTGGCCTTGGTCCTCTTGCCTCATAGCTTAGGTGGGAAGGGATCCCACAATGGCCAATTTTGAAAGGGGACAGGGAGTACATCTTATCCTGACGAAAGGTGGTCTTCACCTGCAAAGCTTCTAGCCATGACGCAATAGTTGGCTCGGTGATGACATCTGTCCTACCGAGCTCGTGGTCTTGGTCTCGTTGCACCAGAATGGAAAGCTTTGGGTCCTTCCTCGGGAACATGCGCCTGTCCTTGCTCCCTTAGCACCAGAGAGGAAACTGTCCAATCTGCACCCGCTGGTGCCTGCCTGGCCTTGGTCATCATGGCTCATGTCATCGCGGCCTCATGAGGCGGAGGCTTGCATAGAGTTCTCCGCTCCTCAGTAGGCAAGCTCAGGGAGCTGCTCCTCTAGAGGTCTTGGCGTCGCTCGCCTCGCGAGGCTGGCCCTCGCGAGGGTCTTGTCCTGGGGGTCCTGTAGCTGGGCCGTACCGCGCCATCGATGAGTCCACGTGCTGGGCCGCAGGCAGGCAAGTCTGGGTAACCCCGATACCAGAGCGCCGACAGTAGTCCCCGGGCCCAAGGCGTGCTCGGGCTGGCTTCAAGGCGAAGACAAGGAGCGAAGGGCCATGCGTTGTAGGCCCCCAATCGCCTGCGGGCCAGGCTCGACGCGTGGCGCACGACGGGATGTGGATGCCTCCACTTCCCCACGTCACCTCAGCAACTACCCAGGCTGACCAAAAGCCTGGTGCGCGCCATAGGGCCATCATTGCCCCACAGCGCGCCCGTCTTCCGCTCGTTCCTTCCTCTGCAAGGAAGTGTTTCACCCATCGGATCTCGCGCCTGCTTCAGCCCGCCGTGCTGCCATGGCTCCCAAGAGGAAGAGGGGCGAACCCTTGCCGGTGACGAGTCACCAGGTGGGGCCGGAGACCGCGTTGGGCCGGTCCACCATCCTCAATCTAAAAGGACTGGACAAGGTCCGATAGGTGATCGCCGCCGACCCCAGTGAGTTGAAGGCGACGAAGATCTGGCCTGCCTCCAGGTCTTCAGCCGACCTGGAGGTCACAAACATCTCCCTTCACCTTGATGCCATCTTAGCCGGCCTGCTGCCACCATTTTCGGATTTCTTCAACGCCGTGCTCACGCCTTACCATGTCCATGCATTGCATCTCGACCCCGACTCCATCGTCCTCCTCTCCACCTTCACGTTCTTGTGTGAGGCCTTCGTGGGCATCGCCCGGTCTGTGGCTCTTCTCAACCATTTCTTATCCCTTTAGATGATCGCCGGCGAGCAGCGCTCAGGGTGCGTGTCGCTCCGAGTGGTGGACACGACGGCGGGCGTGGGCGTTGACGTTGAGCTCCATCCGAAAGCAGAGGGCTTCCAGAGGCACTGGGTGTATGTTGATGCCGTCGTTTATAGCCCCCTGCTCTAGACTCCGATGGCCCCCCAAAGCCGAGCTCCTGTTGGGAGCACACGAAGCTTTTCGACCCGCGGCTCGCGTGAGTTATGGCCAAGCTGGCTGACCTGAGGAAGGCGTGCGTGATGATGGCGATGGTGGTGAGGGAGTTCATTTGGCGGCGAATCACTCCTTTGCAACACCATTCCCGTGGAATGTGGGCCTTCACCGGCCGCGTGGATACCATGAGGCTTTAGGAGTCTTCCCTTCCCTCCAGTGCGCTGCGTCGGATTCTCCGCCTCCTGACCGGCAGGAGAGGCTGCCGCGCTCCCTCAGGAAGGGCTCCCCCCTGTATGATTATCCGAACGGGGGAGCCTATGCCAAAGCGATGCCGCACATTGACGAGTGGGGGCTTCTCCCCAAAGGCCACATGGGGCCTCGCGATAACGCCCTCCTGGTGGTACCCGGCACCGGGGGTCCTGAGGTTGAAGCCCCCAGAGCGACCATGGAGGAGCATGCTGGGGCGCCGGCCCCACAGCGGTCCGCCCCCGTGGCTCCAGTCGGCAAGGAAGACGCTCCTCCTGAGGACGCGTCCATCGCCCCAGGCGTGGGGGACCGCACGCCGAACTACGGCGTGCCAACTCCCGGCCTCCGTGCTCCCCGGAGGAGGGGGAAGCACGGTGGCCAAACCAGTTCGGCCGCGTGGGCCCTGAAGAAGAGGAAATGGATCGCCACGGACAAGTAAGTCTTCTTCTTTCCCTGATCTCTGCTCATCAAGCCCTCCTAAGCCCCTATTTCTCAGGTTTACGTTGGGCGGAGGGCCGAAGGAGCTCCCGTCTCCATCCTTCGGAGCGCCGGAGCACCCCGTGGCCGAGCTTGCGCCCACTGGATGGGTCGCGCTCCTCCCGAGGTGACCCCTGGTGGCCCGCCGCCCTGAGGCCCCATCGGCCTCCGACGAGGGAAGCGTCAAGCTTACATGGGTGGCGCCGCCGCTCATCCCGATGTCACCTGGCGACCCTTGGAGTTGCCACAAGCCGATGAGTGGCCCAATGTCGATCTCGCGCAAGGCCACGCCTCGGGCCATGGGGGTGGGCGCCGAGCCGGCCAACCCCGTGCTGCCGTTCAATGGTGCCGGACCTTCCGGAGCCCCCGCTGTGGCCGGGGGCACGGAGCAAGTCCCTGGCCGAGCGTTGGAGCTCACGCGCGGTCGGGGTGCCATTTGGCACGGCCTTCTTCAGGATGCGAGGGGCGCGCTGGACTGGCTCGAGGCCGAGCTTGACGACGTCGACGCCCACCTCGAGGCCGACCATCAGCGCCTGGCACGCGAGTGGCGCCGGCTCGAAGTGGCTATGAACTTCAGCCACCTCTAGCACGAAGCCACTCATGCAAAGGATGAGGCGTCCTCCGCTGCGGCCAAAGAGACCCGCGACCGCGCCTTTAAAGAGGCCGAGGCCATGGACCAACGGCACGAGGCCGACGAAATGCGCGAGCAGGAGCTTCTAGCCTCCATCGCGACCCTGGAACAGCAAACCCGAGAGCATGGGGTCACCGCGCTCGTCCCTACGAAAGGGTTGCCAAGCCGTGACGTGGAGCTCCGCGCCATAGGGGAGGCCTTGGAGCTGGTGGCGTCAGAGCAGCACCTGGAGCGCAATCAGCTCGAGACGATGGAGCGCCAAGTGATGACTGCCGAGGCCGCCCTAGCCTCCCGGGAGGCGAGGGTCCAGGAGGAGGTCGGCGAGAGGGTTGCGGGGGTCCGCCGGGCCCTTTCCAAGGACTATTGCATGAAGCTGAAACTTCAGGAGTCCCGTTTCTGCGAATGGCACGGCGTGCTGAAGGGCGAGGCTGACGGGCTCAAGAAGAAGTTAGCCAAAGCGGAGAGGCGCGAGAAGGCCGCGCTGGATGCCCGGGCCGTAGATAAAGTGGAGCTGTCCTCACTCTATGAGCAGGTGTCCGAGGTCACTTTCCTTGTGGAGCGGGCGTCGGACGGGGCGAACCGAACCCGAGGAGTCCAGCACACGTGCTCCCAGATGTTCCAGGCCCTTGAGCAGAGGGCCCAGCGGGCTCTGAGTAGCATCTGCAATGAGAGCGTCTCCAGCCCGCTTGTTCCCGATGATGCCAGCTACCTCGGCTTCTTCACCAGGATCGTGGAGCGTCTTTAAGGAGGGGGTGAGAAGGTAGGCCAGCTCATCGAAGAGAAGAGCCGCAATCTTCTCGCGCGAGGCTCCTCACGCGTCTTCAGTCACCTTCTTCGCTGTGACCCCGACTTCGACTTTGAGGCCGTGATAGCCCCCGTGCCCGAGGTGATTCAAGATGCCCTGGGAGACTCGGTGGAGGACCACGTGGATGACCTGATCGCGCAGTTCACTTCCGTAGGCAGCGAGGGCCAGCCCGTGGTCGAGGGGCATGGGGCTGATGGCAGTGATGATAACAGCGCATCCCCTTAGGCTGTCTTTTTCCTGTTTGCCAGTCAAGATTTTGACCATGACCCTGCAGGGATGTAAAAGTACTTCGGAAAAAACTCCCTTATGATGTATGAACTAATGCTATACTCCCTTAGGCCACCTTCCCTTTGCTTATTGTGCGCCCGCAGCCCCTGAGCAGCGGTGGATCGTTAATGTCATGCTAGGTCGCGATGCCCGACCAAGACCAGGAGACGGATGGTCGCTAGGGACCTCAGGCAACATGCGCCTGCTGGCTCCCTCGAGAGCGTCGCGCGAGGGCTCAGGCACCAAGGCCTTGGTGAGGTGTGCGTAGAAGCAGGCCCGCGGCTGAACGGCCGTGCTCGGGCTGATTTAAATGCACGCACCGGCCCAAACCCCACTCGCGGGACGATTGAGAGGCAGGCGTCAGGTAGCTGTTGCTGGTCTTAAAAAGCTCGAGGAACAAAAACACTGAATAAAAAACCACATCCCCTTTCGAATAAAGAAGCAAAAACTTCAAACTTCATTTCGAGAAGTGGCAAATTTGGTTACAAAAGAGGGCGAAAAATCAGCCGCGTCCGGCGCCTATACTAGTCTTCCCACTAGCGCGGAGCATGGGGCCTCCACTTGGTCATGGGCATAGTCGCTGTTCGACCGTGTCATCCGCCAGCGCGGAGCATGGGGATTCCACTTGGGCGTGGGCATAGTCGCTGTTTGACCGTGTCGTCCGCTAGCGTGGAGCATGGGGCTTCAACTTGGGCGTGGGCGGGAGCTCCCGTGAGGCCGTGGGGCGGCGCACCAGGAGACTCCGGGGCGTGTACAGCCCCACTCATTATTACGTGAGAGTGTCATGGGTAGAACTTGCGGAGATGTTGGATGCTCCAAGCATTCTGGATGGGGACCCCGTCCTCCGTCTCCAGGCATGCGGCGCTAGGCCTGGAGACGCGACCGACCCTGAACGGGCCCTCCCACCTGGGCGAGAGCTTGTGGAGGCCCCCCTGGAAAGGACCCACCTCAGGACAGGGTCTCCGACTTTGAGAGTCTGGGGGCGGATGTTGCGGCAATGTTGGCGCCGCAGCGCCTGCTGGTACCTCGCAGCGCGAAGTGAGGCTAGGTGACGGGCCTCCTCTCCGAGCACCAGATCAGTTCCCCATGAGGCATCCTGAAGTGCCTCGTCGAATGCCAAGACTCACGGGGAGTGATACTTGACCTCGTGTGGGAGGACTGCCTCAGCCCCGTAGACAAGGAAGAATGGGGTCCCCCGAGTGTCTCAGTCATGACGGCACGAATGGACCACAACACGGGCCACAGCTTGCCTAGCCCACCCCTGCCATGAGCTTCCGGATTCCTCCTTAGTCCCCAGGCCTTGGGCCCCCTAAGGGCTCCATGCCGGCGCGCTTGGTCTGGCCGTTGCTTCGTGGGTGCGCCCGCGAAGCGTGGTCCACCTGCGTTCCAAGGTTAGCACAATATGTTCTGAAGAGATCGGTTGTAACTGGGGGTCATTATTGTTAACGATGCGGTCTGGGGCGCCGCATCGGCTCACGAGGGACCTTGGCCTCGCGAGGCCTTGACAATCTTGACGGCCGAGCTGGCAGGGATGGTGCACGCGGGTCTCACTTCTGCCCACTTGGTGAACTTGTTCGACGGCGACGCACAGGTAGTAGTGGCTCTATGCCCGCTTGGTGACATTGTCTGCTTCCTTGCCCATGCGCCTGCACTTGAAATCAGCCCCCGGTTCCTTCGTCTTGTCGACCGCCTTTGCCGCCGTCGGACCACGCCGGCTAGGAGGTGGCCCGCCATGGTGCCTCCCGCGGAGGGCCACCTACCCTGACTAAAACCCGGGGGAGCACCTCCTGGGCCGGAGGGGAAATCCCGTCCGCAACCTCGCCGCTGCGGGGCCCTCCATGTCTTCTTCGGAAAGATGAGTAGATGCAACAGGGGCAAGCCCGGATCCGGGGCGGGGGCCGTGACATAGGTGGAGGGCGAAAAGGCTCCATGCCCCGCAAGTGGTGTCGAGCAGCTCAGCGACCCTGTCAAGCCAAGCGTCATAGCCACCATTGGCAGGACGGTAGCGTAACAACTCACATGCCACATGGAGTGCGGCTTGCCCGTCTGTTAGCCCACGATGAGTGTGTGTGGGTGACGCCGCGGCGGGGTTGAAGGAGGGCGCGACGGTGCGGCCGCTGCGCTACATGAAGAGTGGTAGCGATGGGTCCTGCCGCCTACGAGCGGCAGCACCAGTGGCAGCATTAGCCGTGGGGGAATGGGGTGGCGAGGAGCACCAAGGCCGAGGGGCACCACCTGGGCGACGCGAGTGGCCCAATGCTCAGTGCGAGCTCAGCGAGCTCTCGCCATGGATGCGGCGGAGTGAGAATGAAGCGTGGTTGATGAAGAAATGGAGCTCCGACACGCCCCTACGTGGCGCGCCAAATGTCGGAATCAGGGTTCCGCAGACTCAAGAAGGTTCGAACTGGTGCATGAATGAAGGATCTCGCTTCACAATGACGCTCAGATCGCCATACCCAGGGCTTGATCACACCAAGTGCGCGAGATCATAAGGAAGGGATGAACACAGAGATTTACCCAGGTTTGGGCCACCTTGCGGTGTAAAACCCTACTCTTGCTTTTGGTGGATTGGCCTCATGAGGAGGTAGAGGATGAACTAGTATAGTGGATGAGCAGCCTCGCGAGGGCTCGGGTGGTGAGGATGGATCGGTCCGGTGATCGGATCCCTTCTATGATGGTGTCTAGCCCGTATTTATAGTGGCCTTGGTCCTCTTCCCTCATAACATAGGCGGAAAGGGATCCCATAGTGTCCAATTTTGATAGCGGACAGGGAGTACATCTTATCCTGACAAAAGGTGGTCTTCGCCTACAAAGCTTCTACCCATGACGCAATGGTTGGCTCCGCGATGATATTCATCTTGCTGAGCTCGTGGTCTTGGTCTCGTTGCACTAGAATGGAAAGCTTTGGGGCCTTCCTCGGGAACCTGCGCCTGTCCTTGCTCCCTTAGCACTAGAGAGGAAACTGTCCCCTCTGCGCCCGCAGGCTCCCGCCTAGCCTTGGTCGTCATGGCTCACGTCATCGTGGCCTCATGAGGCGGGAGGCTTGCATAGAGTTCTCTGCTCCTCGGGAGGCAGGCTCAGGGAGCTGCTCCTCTGGAGGTCTTGGCGTCGCTCACCTCGCGAGGCCGGGGCCCTCGCGAGGGTCTTGTCCAAGGGGTCCTGTAGCTGGGTCGTACCGGGCCGTCGATGAGTTCGCGTGCTGGGCCGCAGTCAGGCAATTCTGGGTACCCCTGATCCTAGAGCGCCGACAATTGTATCTCTCTGGTCATGTCGCTCTTTGACACACGCCTAGGTCACTCTACCATGCATTAATTGTAACCAAGCCTTTCATCTATCTTTTTTAAGCATACATTCATCTTTCTCTGCACCGCTCTCTAGATCGGTCGATTAGTCGATATCTGGACCCACCCTAGTCCTCTTTCAATCGATCCATAGTTGGATGGTACACGACCGACATGCGCAGATAGAAACACCCCCTTCTCTCCAGCCCACACGATCATTTCTATCATACAAACACAGCTAACCTTTATCTCCTTGCATGACACGCACTCGATCTCTCAACATCTATCGATCTCGTCAAGATGTGTCGGGTCATGAACCGAATGGGATGTCAAAACTAAGATGGGAAGTGACACATAGTGGAGGCAGGCATATTACAACATTGGAAATACAGGCAGGGTCTAGGCCCACATGCGAATGACACTCATCGGAATGTTCAGATGAGGCATGAAGGAGGATGAAGTTGACCGGAGGGCGGCATGATTGATGGAGAAGAGGGTTGGAGAGGAATGAGAAATAAGGAAAGCCACATGATTTATTTGGACGGCTCAAAAAACCGACCTAAGTAACTACTATTTTTCAAAGCTACTTACATACTCCCTCCATACCGATTCATAAGTTATCTGATGATATCCAAATTAATCCCAAAACACTTAGGCGTGGTGCATTAACTCCCACTTCGTTTCTTATGTATTGACATGAACAAAGGAATCAACCAATAAGAGACGTGAGGGGTGTATGTTTTGAATGACTTTAGACTACCTAACACGGCATGCAGTGGTCATTTCATTGCATGCAATGATATTAATTAGCAAATAAACATAGTTATTTACCCAAAACCACGCTCAAATTTGGTCGGGAAAATAGTAAAGCCGACAGGTGGGCCCACCTGTCGGGGACGGGTGAAGACTAGTCCAAGTTGACATTTGATCTGCTGAGGCGGACTACGGTCCCACTTACCGGCCACTCATCTTGTTTCTCAATTTTCTTTCTTCCTCATCTCTCTCTCCAACCCGCATCCTCCACCCGCTGGCCCTATCCCTGCCGGCCACTCTCCTCTTCACTGTCCGCCAGCCAATCTTGTCTTTGCGGTGCGCGCCTCTACCACGGCAATGGAGGAGCTGGCCCATGACCTCCTCGCCACCGGCAACCGTTCATGTAGGTCATGGGGGCCAGCAACGTGGTGCAGCTCCCGCACCACCTTTGTACATGGCGACCATGGTGAGCGACATGCTTATCGTCACAGGACACGCTTGGCTTCAGGGTGCGGAGGGTGGCGCTACCACTGTGGCACAACCAGCAGATCAACACCCGGCTCGTCGAGGATGCACGGGGTGCCGGTATGCGCACGCGCTGCAACGCGTCCGTGGAGTGTTCTAGCTCGGCCAACTGCATCCCTAGAACCTGAGACCATGCCGGTTAGCTTTAGATCAGTCTGCTAGGCTTCCCTACCAAAGGAATTGAAGCGGGAGGCTTCAAATCAACGACGTCCTTGTCTTCTTCTCCGCGTCAGGTGGCACTCGGCGGCGCATCAATCTCCTCTGCCAGCGAGCGTTGCTCATCTACCTCTCCTTCCCCAAGCTGCCCCATCATTCCCTCAGAGCCAAACAACCTCGAGTTGCCTCTTTCTTTGCCGCGTGCGTCACTGGAGGTGGTCGGTGCAACAAGGTTGTGCATGCATGACGAGAAGAGCAACAAGATGGCTAGGACACAACATGGAGATGGGAGTATGTGGCAGAGCTGAGGTGCTTAATCAAGTGTCTGAATCTCCCTTCCCTGTTTCGAGTAATGGGTGTATGTCGCACACTTGATTAAGTAGCCGGAATATTAAGTACCACTTAGCATACCTCAAAGCCATTCAAAGACAGGCAACACACATCTTCCGGCTACTTAATCAAGTGTTACGCTTCACGAGTTGAAAAGTAAAGGGTGGTACACTTATTATAATGGTACTTATGCTAGTATGAATAACTATTGTACATGTGGGCTACTAGGCTGGCTAGAGGTGAGGTGCCAACTTCATACTCCCCGTGTCACGTTCAAGTCGGACCATGAGACGGTCGGTCCGACATGGTGCCGACACAAGGGAACGCGGGTCGTCTTGCCTTTTCAAAGACATGGGGGATCGCATGTGAGAAAAGGGCATCTCCCACGTTACCAAGCCCGCAGATGACTATCCTAGCCCACAAAAAACCCTCGTCCCTCGTGCGCGTGTGTTCCCAGCCGGCGCTAGCCGCCCGCATTCATGTTGTCCGTTCGTGTGCCATCATTAAGCAGGCTTGCTGCCTGAGGAACAAACTCCGGTGACTCATTGACGCACCCGGACGCATGGCCTCACCATAATGCAGTACTTAAAGTTGCAACGCCCAGCTAAACTCCACACCAGAGTGCATCCTCCTACCTAGCACCACATCCACCATGACCGCGAGCGGTAACGCTATGCAGTAGAGCTTGTCTTCGGGGATGAAGCTCGAGGTCACCTCCCTTGCTCAACTTGCCGCTCGCAATGCAATGCCGGCGTAGCCAGACGCGAACGCGGCCGCACAAGCGGTGGCCGCACTGGCGGACAACAACACGAACACCACCAGCCACGTGTCCTACTTGCCACCGTCCAACATTCGGTGGCGCATGTGGCAGGTGAACAGTGATGGACCGTCCATGTCATCATCTTCGACCTCACATCCACCGGCACCGCCCAGGTCGGGGACTCCTTTGAGGATGAGTAGGGCATGGGAGGCGGCAGGGCATGGTGTGCCAACTGGGCTGGTCCGTCTCCCATGTTCTACTCTTCCTCGTCGGAGACCGCACCTTCACTTCACGGTTCTTGAACCCCACCGCCGTTCATGGAGACGCCATATGGAGGATGTCGTCGCCATTGCGGAAGTACAAAGGAAAGTGGACGTCGGTCGCTACAGTAGGATAGGTTTAGGGTCGGGTTTCTTTTCTTTTTTTGTCCTAAAAGTTTGAAATGTAATGAAAACTGTCGAGTTTGCATGAATCTCGTCTAGTGTATATGAACTTTCAGAATAATTGTAAGATATATTGTATGAAAATATATTAAATGATGATTCTAGTCGTATTTACATACTTGGTATTGTGGTTATCATTGTTTTTGTGTGTATAAACTTGTTCTAAGTTTAGAAGGTTTGACCCGAGACAAAGCTAACATGCGAAGTAAATAAACACTGTTTACATACACATTCTATCTTAGGCACTCCAAAAGTACGTCCACCACACATTCACGCATTTCACATCTTTCTCTCGCTTTGTCTGTCAAACCAACTAAGCCATGTCCTAAAAAAAGTCCTAAAAAACCAACTAAGCCTGTCGTGGTAATATCTCGACAGATGCCAGGGGATGGCTTATCGTGGTTGGGGCCATGAGATCATCGTCGGGTCCTAGAAGCGGGAGTGGGCACAAGCTCGGATGGACACGAGATCTACCCAGGTTCAGGGCTCTCCTAAGAGATGAAATCCCTACTCCTGCTCTGCGGGGTCTCCTCATGATCACTATGAAGCAAAGAGTACAATGGCGCTCCTAGAGCTGTTCGGCCAGAGAAGAAGGGCGAAGCTAGCTCTCTCCTCTCCCTGGCTGTGGTGTGTATACGACAGAGGTGGAACAAGAGAGGAACGACCCTTTGCATGGGTCTGGCCTGGGGGGTTTTATAGGCTAACCCCCCAAGGGTACAATGGTAAGATGGCCGGGTGGTAGGCCCCGGCTGTCAGCATCTATGGGGCCGGGTTCTCCGTCGGCTGCTGGGGCCCGCCTCTGCCGGGCCTTGCCGGCTGCCGAGGAACCGGCCGACAGATTGTGCCCGCCGCCTGCGGGCCCCGCCGACAGCTCTTCACTGTGGCGCCGTCCGCGCCGACGAAGGCCGTGTTGGGCACGCCATGGCTACAGCGCCGCGCCCGGCGGGTCGGCGGCCGCCGGGAGGTGCCTACTGTAGCCATACAGTCGTGATTTGGGGGAGGCATGGCTCACTGTGGCCATGCCCCTGCTTGTCGCCTGATCGGGCTCAGACTCCGACGGAAGGGGCGGGCCGCTAGCTAGAAGCCGGCCCAAACTCACGCCGCCCTCGGAGAGCGCGCCATCTTCTGGAGGCCGGCTGTGTGGCACCAGCCGGCTCTGGGGGCCCGTCGCGAGACCTGCCGGCCTGAGGGGCCTGGCTTTGCCCCGATGCCTTGAAATGTTGTTAAGTACAGATGAGGCTACCCGGGGTCTATCCATGTTCGGTCCGCGGCCGGCCCGCCTTGGCCCGGGAAGCGCTGCCTCAAGGCCGGCTGGTCAAGATGGAGGAAAGGACAGCATTGAAATGTTGTTAAGTGCAGATGCAGTCGGCCAGAAGAAACCATGGCGAAAGGCCTTGCCTACGAGGGACCTGGAGGCGGCATGGCGGCCACATTCGCCTTGGTGGATGTCTCTGAGGATCTCCATGCCCTTCTCTGGCTCCACACAGCGCTGATAAACGCCGGTCGCCCTACGCCTGGCGAGATCTCTGTAGAGATGGTGTAGGCGCCTGCCCGGCGCTGGATCTATTGGGCTAGCACCTCGTTTGCTGGTAGCACGCGGCTTACCAGGTAGTCGCGGATGGGATGCGCCCAAGATGGGGCCGCCACCACTGTGAGGAGGGCCACTGGCACGAGGGTGGCCGGGTTGGGAGGCGGCGGGCTGGAGCCGGCCGCTCCTCGTGGTGCCGATGATGTCCCCGGGCCGACGGCTGCAGTCTCCGGGCCGCCTGCTGAAGTCCCCGGGTCGACTGCTGAAGTCTGTGGGCCGACTGCTGAAGTCCCCGGGCTGACTGCTGGAGTCCCCGAGCCGGATCCGACTGCTCCGGGGTCAGCCAACATGAAGATGGAGTCGGACTCTGGCGACGGATTGATAGACGGCTTGCGCAGACAGTCGAGGGAGACACCGCTTCGTATGGCCTGCCGGGTGGAGCCAATGTGGGCGAGGGCATCCGCTGCGTCGTTGTCGGCTCTTGGTACGTGGAGGAACTCGCACCCATCAAAGTGCCCACTCATCTGCTGGAAGAGGAAGCGGTAGCTTGCCATGTTGGCGTCTTTGGCGTCCCAGTCGCCGGACGACTGCTGGACCACCAAGTCTAAGTCGCCGTAGCAGAGGATGCGGCGGATACCGATCTCCTTGGCCAGTCGGAGCCCAAAGATGAGCGCCTCATACTCGGCTACGTTGTTGGAGGCGGCAAAGTGGATCTGCAGCATTTACTATAGCTTGTCGCCCTTGGGAGAGGTGAGGACGACACCGGCTCCCAAGCCGGTGCGCATCTTTGAGCCGTCAAAGTGCATCCGCCACTGCGTAGAATCCGGCGCGGGCGGAAGGTACTGGGACTCGGCCCAGTCAATTAAGAAGTTGGCCAGCGCTTTGGACTTGATGGCGGTGCGGGGCTGGTAGAGGATGGTATGGGGAGCCAACTCGATGGCCCACTTGGCCACCCGGCCTGAGGCATCTCTGTTGCCCATGATCTCGGTGAGGGGGTCGGTGCAAACAACCGTGATGGAGTGCTCTTGGAAATATTGCTTCAGCTTCTTGGCGGCAAAGTACACGCCGTAGCACATCTTCTGGTAGTGGGGGTAGTTCTGCTTGGAGGTAGAGAAGACCTCGCTCAGATAATACACTGGCCTCTGGACCGGCTGCACCTTGCCGGCCTCTGAGCGCTCGACCACGATCACCGTGCTGATGACCCGGCTGGTGGCGGCGATGTAGAGGAGAATCGGTTCCTTGGCAGTCGGAGCCACCAGGATAGGCGGCGTGGACATCATGCGCTTGAGCTAATGAAAAGCTTCGTCCGCCTGGTCATTCCACTCGAAGCAAGTGGATTTCTTCATGAGCTGGAACAGGGGGAGTGCCTTCTTGCCCAACCGACTGACGAAGCGGCTGAGGGATGCCAAGCACCCGATGAACTTTTGGACGTCTCGCAGCTTGGTGGGTCTTTCCATCCGCTCGATGGCCTTGATCTTCACGGGGTTGCACTCGATGCCGCGTTCAGAGACAAGGAAGCCGAGGAGCTGGCCGGCTGGTACTCCGAAGACGCACTTCTCTGGGTTGAGCTTGATTTGAAAATGGTGCAGATTTTCGAAGGTCTCCTTGAGATCCTCTAGGAGGGTGCCGCACTTCTTCGTCTTCACCACAATGTCGTCCACATAGACGTGGGCATTTCTCCCGAGCTGCTTGAGGAGGCACTTCTGCATGCAACACTGAAACATGGCGCCGGCATTTCTCAAGCCGAACGTCATGGTCAAGTAACAGAAGGCTCCGAATGGTGTGATGAAGGTGGTCTTCAGCCGATCGGCCGGGTTCAGCTTGATCAGGTGGTAGCCGGAGTAGGCGTCCAGGAAAGACAGCAGCTCGCATCTGGTGGTGGAGTCGATCACTTGATCTATCCGAGGCAAGGCAAAAGGATCCTTGGGGCAGGCCTTGTTGAGGCTCGTGTAGTCGATACACATGCGTCACTTGTTATTCTTCTTCAAGACGAGGACTGGGTTGGCAAGCCAGTCCGGGTAGAACACTTCCATGATGAAGCCGGCTACCAGAAGGCGGGCGATTTCTTCACCAACAATCCTTCTCTTCTCTTCTGGTAGGCAGCGGAGGGGTTGCTTGACCAGCTTAGCATCCTGCCTCACATGTAGTTTGTGCTCGGCGAAATCCGTCGGGACACCCGGCATGTCTTTGGGGGACCATGCGAAGATGTCTCGATTGTCACGGAGGAAATCGACAAGCTCGCCTTCCTATTTGCTGTCGAGGTTGGTCCCTACGACAGCAAACATTTCCGGGTGTGCCGGGTCCAATGCGATCTTCTTGGTTTCCTTGGCCGGCTGGAAGGAGGCCTTTGCTTCCGTCTCCTTGGGATCAGTCGGCATGGCCGGCTTCTCGCTGGCCATGGCTACCATCCGGTCAAGGAGACGCTTTTCTTGAGCGATGATGAGGGACTCGGCTAGCTGGCTGCTGGCGGCGGCGCAGTCCAGTGACTTCTGGTAGTCGCCGGCAATAGTGATGATGCCCTTGGTACCCGGCATCTTGGCCTTCAGGTAGGCGTAGTGCGGGACCATCATGAATTTGGCCAGCGCCGAGCGGCCCAAGAGCGTGTGGTAGGGACTGTCCAGGTCGACCACCTCGAACCAGATTGGCTCGCGGTGGAAGTGGTTCTTGTTGCCGAACAGGACGTCAATCTTGATCTTGCTGATTGGAGAGCAGGAAAGGCCGGGGACTATGCCGTGGAAGACAGTCCGGCTAGGCTGAAGCTGCTTGACTTTGATGTCCAAACGCTCCATGGTCTCGTGGTACAGGATGTTGATGCTGCTACCGCCATATATCAGAACCCGGCTGAAGCGGCAAGTCCGTCTCTCCGTTGAGAAGGTTGAGTCCAGCACCAAGGCGTGTGCACCCGGCGAAGGCATCAAGGCCGGGTGGTCAGCTTGGCTCCAGGTGATGGGCCTCTCGGACCAGTGCATGAAGGTGGGGACCCCTGAGCTGACTGCATTCACCTCGTGGTACTGCTGCCGTCTGCTGTGCTTGTCGTCGGCTTCGCTCGTCAAGACGACGTAGGTGGCGTTCTCTTCGGGGAACTCATCTTGGAGCATGCCGGCAGCTCAGGCCGGTTGCTTAGCAGCCGGGGCTACCTGGCTGGCTGGTGGTGGAGGCGGCAGGGCCTCACCTTTGGCGATCCTGGCAAGCCAGTTGCACTTCCGTGTGGTGTGGTTGGACAGCTTCACGCCGCTATGGAACTTGCACGGGGCATCAAGGGCTTGCTCAAAGGAGAAGGCAGGCTGCCAAGCACCCTTGCCGCCCCGCTGATGCTTGCGGCCGGGCCGCCCGGCCGGCTACTGATCCTCGACAGCGGCAACCTGCCGGCTATTGGAAGCCGGCTGCGGGGCCTTGCGCTTGTTGTCGTTCGGTTGTTGGCGCCGGCTGGTGTCACTAGCCGGAGTTTGGGAACCTGGCTGGACCACCCTGTCGGCTGCGTCAACCCGGATCTCCGACCCCATGGAAGAGTCAGCGGTGGCGTACTTGTCGGCCACGACTAGGAGCTCGTCCAAGGTAGCCGGCTCATCGCACAAGAGCTTGTGCTTGAGCAGAGTGCCCTCTCTGCACCCGGTGCTGAAGTACTCGATGGCCTGTACCTCGTGGACCCCCTCGCAGGAGTTGTGCAGCTCGCCCCAACGCGTCAGGTAGTCGCGAGTGGACTCGGTCGGCCCCTGAACACACATGGAGAGCTGGCGTGGCTTGGGGGGCCCTTGTACGTACTAGTGAAGTTGCGGACGAAGGCGTCACTGAAATCTATCCAGCTGTTGATGCTGTTGGGCTTGAGGCTGTTTAGCCACGTCCGGGCCGTGCCCTGAAGCATGAGCGGGACGTACTTGACGGCGATGCCCTTGTTGCCGTTGGCAATGCCGACTGCTGTGGAGTAGTCGATCAGCCAGTCTTCCGGCATCACGATGCCGTTGTACTTGGGTGTGTCTCTGGGGAGCGTGAACCCTCTGGGAAGGGGCTCATCGCAGATGCGGGGGCCGAAGCAGGCCAGCCCGATTGTGCGCTCCTCTTCCAACAACTTGGACCGAGCCAGCCGCTCGATGCCGACTGCTTCGCGGGGGCCAAGCCGGCCGCTGAGCGTCGCGTGATCGAGCGGCGGCGCGAGATTGGCCGCCCTCTCCCTCCGAGGAGGCAAGCGCTCTTCCCACCGGCGCCGAGGCTCTGGGTTCTGCAGCACCTGGTGGCTGTCCGCTATCGTGCGGGGCGCGCGCTGGCTGTTGCTAGCAGCCAGCTCTGGGTCTCGAGACTGCCCACGGCCTCCGCCACTAGGGGACCGAGAGGTCGCGCCGTTCTCGCCACGAAGCACGTGGGTGTCGACCCGCCGGCTCGCTCCCACCACACAGTTGCCCGTGTCCTGCTGCGCGTTCGCAGCACCGATGAGCTGCTGGAGGTGCTCCAGTTGCTCGCGTAGCTCGTTGCCGTGCAAGTGCTTGAGCTCGTCTGCGGCCGCCTGGGCGGCACGCATGTTCTGCGCTGGGGTCTCGTAGACCGGGCGATCGACCCCCAGCATGCTGGCAATCGCAGTGCCTCATTGCCGGATGGCACCGGCCCGGCTAGGCTCAGCCGCGGCCGGAGTCCCACCGACCACGGGGTCGATCTCGCGCTGAGTGGCTTCAGCGCGGCACTTCAGCGCCGCCATCTTGGAGGCGCTGTTGAAAAGCTTGACGCGGAACTCCTCCATCTCCTCTTGGCTGGCGCCAGGGGGAGGAGGCGTCGCCAGGGCGTGTATGGTCACGTCCAGTGGATCCTGGCCGGATCCGCCAGCGCCCAGGCCATCGTCGATGACCATCACCTCCACGAGGGTGCTGGCGTCGAGCGCGCCGACAGGAGCATCGCTGGCGGCAGGAGGGAGAGGATCGTCGATGATGTCCACGTAGCTGGGGAAGTCATCGGTGGAGGCTGTGTCGATGAGAGCGAGCTTGCCAAAGAGCTCAGTGAGGGAGTTGGCCGCTCGTGCGTTGGGGGCTGGCTCGTTGAAGAGGCTGAGCTCGCTAAAGAGGCCGGCGAGGCGACCCGCGGGAAAGGCGGTTCCCGCGTCAGGTGATGCGCCAAGGCTGGCGCGGGCGGGCGCATTGGGCTGGCTGATCTCGCTAGCCACGGCACACTCGCCAGAGAGGAACAAGGTTCCCGTCCAGAACGTGTCTCCGGCCGATGTCGCTGCGGGCCCCACGGTGGGCGCCAACTGTCGTGGTAATATCTCGACAGATGCCAGGGGGTGTCTTATCGTGGTTGGGGCCATGAGATCGTCGTCGGGTCCTGGAAGCGGGAGTGGGCACAAGCTTGGATGGACACGAGATCTACCCAGGTTTAGGGCTCTCCTAAGAGATGAAACCCCTACTCCTGCTCTGCGGGGTCTCCGCATGATCACTATGAAGCAAAGAGTATCATTGGCGCTCCTAGAGCTGTTCGGCCAGAGGAGGAAGAAGGGCGAAGCTAGCTCTCTCCTCTCCCTAGCTGTGGTGTGTCTAGGACTGAGGCGGAACAAGAGAGGAATGACCCTTTGCATGGGTGTGGCCTGGGGGGTTTTATAGGCTAACCCCCCAGGGGTACAATGGTAACATGGCCGGGTGGTAGGCCCCGGCTGTCAGCGTCTATGGGGCCGGGTTCTCCGCCGGATGCTGGGGCCCGCCTCTGCCGGGCCTTGCCGGCTGCCGAGGAACCGGCCGATAGATGGGGCCCGCCGCAAGCGGGCCCCGCTGACGGCTCTTCACTGTGGCGCCGTCCGCGCCGACGGAGGTCGTGTCGGGCGCGCCATGGCTACAGCGCCGCGCCGGGCGGGTCGGCGGCCGTCGGGCGGTGCCTACTGTAGACATACGGCCGTGCTTTGGGGGAGGCATGGCGCACTGTGGCCATGCCCAGCTTGTCGCCTGGTCGGGCTCAGACTCCGAGGGAAGGGGCGGGCCGCCAGCTAGAAGCCGGCCCAAACCCGCGTCGCCCTCGGAGAGCGCACCGTCTTCTGGAGGCCAGCTTTTTGGCACCAGCCGGCTCAGGGGGCCCGTCGCGAGACCTGCTGGCCGGAGGGGCCTGGCTTGCCCCGATGCCTTGAAATGTTGTTAAGTGCAGATGAGGCTACCCTGGGTCTATCCCCCTGACAGTAGTCCCTGAACCTGGTGAGGCTCTACGACTGACCGGTGAAGTGCCTCAGTAGCTTCCCCTTCGAGAGATCTTCCGCCTTCCGCCCGGGCTGGCTGTTAGGAGCCGGACGCTAGTTGCCGGCCACGGCAGCGGCCACCTGGCGGATTCGAATCGACGATGCGGGAGCTGGGGTGGCGCCGCCCGCCCCACGCGCGCCACGCGGCGTTAGCGGGTCAAGTCGGCCTGCCTGCCCATGCGTGCGACGGGACATTGCCGCAGGCTGGGGCCCGCCACCACAGGGCCTCGGCCCGTGTGTGGATTCGCTGCGGCCGGAAGGGGCGGCTGCCCTTCTGCGGTGCGATTAATGCACCTTCACTGCGCAGAATACACGGGGGCTTGAGGGGCGTGGGGCATAGTTAATCCCACGCCCCCACGTCGCCTCGGCTTCGCCGCAGCCGGCTATAAATAGGGGGAGGAGGAGGGGCGGTGAAGCGCACGCGTATCCCCTCCTACTCCCCCTTCTTCCTCTCGCCGCCGCTGTTGCTGCTCTTCTGCTGCCGCTCCGCCGCAGCTGCTGCTCCGCCACGGCCACTGCTCCGCCGCGGTTTCCCCGCGCCGCCGCAGCGTCGCCTGCGCTCTCGTCCCCGGGCTTCTCCTTGCCGTCTTCCAGCCATGGCGAAGAGTGGCTGACTGGGCTCCAACGTGCATGAAGACCACGTCGACTTCTTCCGCGTGACGCGGAGGCTCCCCCATGCCGACAACATGGGCGTGCGCCTCCCCCTTGAGCGGGAGATCTCGCCACGGCCGGAGCCCGGTGAGCTCCTTGTTTTCCGCACGCATTTCCTTCGCGGCTTCGGGCTCCCGGTTAGCAACTTCTTCCGGGCCTTCCTCGACTTCTACCACCTGCAACTGCATCACCTCAACCCCAACACAGTGGTGCTCATGGCGGCCTTTGTCACGCTCTGCGAGGGGTACCTCGGCGTATTGCCCACGCTTGAGCTCTGGGGTAGATTCTTCTACCTCAAGCTGGGCACGTCGGCGAAGGACGAGCCGGCCCAGTGCGGGGCATGCATCGCCGTGAGGCGCTCAGGAGGCGGCACCCGCTTCCCGACCATCCCTCTGCACGAGTCGACCAAGCTCTGGCAGAAATCCTATTTCTATGTCTGAAATCTCCATCAGGTCAACGACTACATCAACCTGCCGGCTTTTGTGCCCGGGCCGCCTGCTGGGCCACGGGACAACTGGCAATAGCAGCCGCCCAAGCGCCTGCCGGCCCTCATCGTTAGCGTCCTCGCCAAGCTTCAAGAGATGACTGACGAGGAGGGGCTCAAGCCGGCCGACCTGCTGGCCGGCTTCTTCATGCGCCGGGTGTCGCCCCTCCAACTTCGGCCGCATCTCATCAGCGAGATGAGCGGCCGCCGGGACCCATGCCGGATGTCCACCAAGGAGATGTCGGAGGTGGAGGTGGTCCTCCATGTGAACTACTTCACCAACTGCAAGTTCAGTGAGCAGGAGTGGCACATTGGCAAGGAGCCATACAGTCGAGCCAACCCGCCCCCAGCGGTAAGTACCAGGTCCGGCTGCTTTACTTGTAATGCTCTCCTTTCCTCCATCCTGACCAGCCGGCCTTGAGGCAGTGCTTCCCGGGCCAAGGCGGGCTGGACGCGGACCGAACATGGATGCCGGACCGCGAAGACAGCGATGTGGGCGACCACGAGCTGGGAGCGGCAGCCATGGAGGAAGGTGGTGACGACGAGGCCATCGGAGGAGGCAGCGCCGGAGCAGGCGGCTCCTCGGGAGGTGGAGGAGTCGGCAATGTCCGGTCTTGGCCGGACGATGATGAGGACGACGAGGAGCAGCACCGACCTGGCGGAGGCGCGGGGGTGGGAGCCGGCCCTTCTGTGTCGCAGCTGGCTGCTTCAGCCAGCGGACATAAACGCCGCCTCCTTGCGGGGAGGTTTGGCAGCCACCCGGCGAAGAAGGCCAAGCAGGCGGACGCGACCAGGTGGCAAGAGGCCCTGAAGGTGGCCGCCACCCAGAAGGGGCCCAAGCCCATGCCGTACACGTCCGGGTACGCGCGCTTGCTGCCCTGACTTCACATTTTTCTTCTCCCCTGGGGGTTTCCTCATCCTTTGCTTTCTTGTTGAGCAGGACGGCCTGCATCATCATGCGGGCTCCATCCGCCTCATTGATGGACGCAGCGGGCGACTCCGACGAGGCCAGGTTCATTGATTCGGCTGCCGCTCTTCAAGAGGCGACGGCGAGGAACGCGCGGGAGGCGCGCAAGGAGCAGGAGGCTGCGGAAAAGTCGCGGGCCGACGCCCGGGCAGAGGAAGCGGCGGAGGCGGAGGCCCAGGCTGCGGAGAGGGCGGAGGTGGAGGCCGTGGCTAAGGCGTAGGCAGAGGCCGACGTCAGGGCTACGGTGAATCCGACTGGTGGTGAGGTCCCGGAGACCATCACTCTTGAGTAGCCGGAAGTGCAGGTGGCGGAGAGCCGAACGCCGCCGGGAGCAGCCGGAGTCGGCCGGTCGGTGCCGGGGCTGGTGGTCACCAACACCGCCATCCCGAAGGTAGAGGAGGTTCGGCGCGCGCCGGATGCTGGCGGTCGAGGAGGTGGCGGGCCCAGCCAGCCGGAGGCGCCGCAAGCCGGCGCTGGGCAGGCGGCGGGCCGGGTTTTGGCGGTGCGCGTTCCTGCGCGGGCGTGCCCACGTGCGACGCGAGCGACCTCAGAGCCAAGGCGGGTGGAGGCCGCGGCCTCGAGGTTGCGGGGGGTCAGCACTGGGGCTACGAGCGCTGCTCCTTCAGGTTGGGTGGCAGGGGCCGCCCCAGCCGCCCTGAACTTGGCGGTGCGGGATGTGTAGGACCAGTTCCTCACCCACAACGCGACTCTCCTGAAGGCGAGGGGAGAGCTGCTGGCGCTGCGGTCGTCCGTCCGGGTAGGCGCATCTTGTTTTTGCTTTTCTGTCTTGTAACCTTCCGTGGGAGCGCGCCAGCGCACCCACTGGGTGTAGCCCCTGAGTTCCGAGCCGGCTGCTGAGCAGGCGGGTTGGAACTCAAAGGTTTTTTTTATGTTTGCTGAAATGCTTGTTTTTGTTGCAGGACTACCACAACATGCGGGCGGCCGCCTACAACATGCAGAACCGGACGCTCACCGCCCGGACCACTGAGCTGACTCAGAACTGAGGTACGTAAGCCGGCTTCCAGTGGGGGGCGCGCCAGCGCACCTGCTGGGTGTAGCCCCCGAGATTCGGGCCGACTGCTGTGCAGTCGGGCCGGATCTTCTTAGGCGGCTTGTTCTTGTTTTTGTTGGAGTAGACGGTGACGTGTCTTGTTTGTTTCAGTGGCTGCCGCCCAGCTGAGGGAGCGCGTGGCCGAGCTCGAGGGCCAGCTCCGGGTTGTGGTGCAGGAGCGCGACCTGGCAGCCTCGGCGCGTGACCGGCTGGAGAAGGAGCTGGCGGACCAGGCCGAGCGGCACGCGGAGCTGGTCTGGCAGCTGAAGGCGGATGAGGAAAACCTCACGGCCGAGTTCGAGATCCAGCACTCGGAATGGTCCGAGAAGGAGAAGATCCTTTGGGACGACTACCCCGTGATCGAGGATTTGCTCGACGGTGCATCCCTTTCTTTTTGTTGCCGACTGCTGGCTGCCAGCTATTGCTAGAAGCCGTCTTCTGACACCTTTGTCTTTTTTGAACAGAGTTCCTCCCGGGCCACTCTGTCGCCATTTGCATGGCTATCGAGTCCTAGCACAAGGAGTGTAGGCGGCGGGGCAAGGAGATCGCAATGGACCGACCTCGGACCTTGCGCGAGCAGCTCATGGCTGTCCGGATGCGCCTCGAGCCAACGCGCCGCCTACTCCGCCGGCTTCAGTGGGCCGGGTCGCAGGTCTTGGAGGGCTTGTGGCCGGGTTCTCAGATCCCGCGTACTCCCAGTCGGACGGCCGACTGGCTGGAGGTGGCGGGCGACCGGCTCGAAGCCTGGAAGAGCTCCGCAGCGCGGTCTGGGGCTGCGAAGGCGCTGGAGTTTGTCAAGGCCTGGTACCCCGAGTTACGCCTGGCGCAGCTGGCCATCTTCCGCCAGGAGGTGCTGCCGGAGCTGGCGGCGGAGCGCAACGCTATGGCCATCCGAGCGTCGGCTCTTGCCGAATACGCTGATGTCAGCGTCTTTGTCCCGGAGCGAGAAGACAACGGCGCCGAAGTGCCCCCGCCTTGGTTCAGCCTGAACCCGTCAGACGGGGAGGACTCGACGGAGGAGATTGCCTCCAGCGACGAAGGCTATGGGGACGACCAGGACGAGGGCGGCAGCTACGCCGCACCAGGTGGCGGAGCGACCAGTCGGACTCGGCCCGACCCGCCACCGACTGGCGACCAGCCGGAGACCACGTCAGCCGCGGCCGACCGCCAAGCCGAGACTCCACAGCCGGCAGCCCCACCAGCCGGAGCTACGCCTGCTGCCGACCAATCCGTGCAGCCCGAGGGACCGTCCGCCTAGATGGCCTGTCATCTTTTTTTGAGTTTTTCTGTCTCGTGCTTGTAAACAATGTCAGTTATGCGTGGTTCCACCCACTGGGGGTGGATTTTTAAACTTGATGAATGCTAGCCTTGGGCCCTTTTGCAATGTATAAAGTTTCAATCCCCACATTTTGCATGTGTTGCCGGGTTCTAGCTTGAGTTTGCTTTTGCCCTCTTTGGCTTTTTCCTTCGCCGTGTTCCCTTGGCCGCCTCCCTGCCAGCTGGACAGCCGCGCTGCGGTCTGTGGCTGGGTCAGGGACTTGGTCGTTTTAGAATGGGCAAGTTACTTCAGCTGCTTAGAGCGTAGCTTAGTCGAGCGAGAAGATGGCCTGCCGGCTGCTGAGCAGCCGGACGAGGGAAGCGAGAGGCCGGCTTGGCCATAGTCGGTGTTTTCCTTGGGCATTTTTCGTGTGGATAGCGTTTTTGGCCTTTGACTCTTGCTAGTCGGACAGCCGCGCTGCGAGCTGTGACATGGAGCAAAGAGAGGGCTTTGGCATCGGCACACTAGTAATCGGCCCCGGCTGGTGCGGACTTAGGCCAAGACGGCGGGCCCCCAGGTCGGATGACCGGAACCCGGATGGGGCAAGAATACACAAAAAAAAACTTAATTCATGGTATAAGCTTATCTCATGGATAAAAGGGTAGCCCCCAAGTGTATCTCGGGGGACCTGAGGTCCTTACTTACTACAAAAGTTGGCGTGGTACAGACACTCGCTTTAACTGTGAAACGGACGGAGTAGGTTCGCGTTCCATGGCCGCTCCGTCTCTTCGCCGGCTGTGCTTCGCTTGCGTGCCCTGGGCTTTTGGGCGTCGACGAGGTAGTACAAGTCGTTGCCCAGGGCCTTGCTGACGATGAAGGGGCCTTCCCAAGGTGGTGTGAGCTTGTGCTGGCCGGCTGATCGCTGGATCAGGTGGAGCACCAGGTCGCCTTCGCGGAATGTACGCGACTTGACCTTGTTGTTGTGGTAGCGGTGCAGGCTCTACTGGTAGATGGCGGACCGGCTGCATGCTAGCATCCGGGCCTCTTCCAGCAGGTCAACGCCATCTTCTCATGCCTCCTTTGCTTCCGCCTCCGTGTACATAGTGACGCGAGGTGAGTCGAACTCGATATTCGTGGGGATGATAGCCTCGGCACCGTACACGAGGAAGAAGGGCGTAAAGCCGGTTGATCTGTTGGGCATGGTCCAAAGACTCCAAAGGACGGCCGGCAGCTCATCGATCCAGCGGCTCGATCAGGCGGGGCTTGATGCCGGATAGGATGAGGCCGTTTGCTTGCTCCACCTGGCCATTTGACTGCGGATGGGCAACGGACGCTAGGTCCAGTCGGATACCCTGGTTTGCGTAGAAACGGGCCAAGGCGCCTTTGGCGAAGTTGGTGCCGTTTTCGGTGATGGTGCTTTGTGGAACGCCGTATCGGACAGTGATGTCTGCGACGAACGTGACGGCTGTTGGACCGTTCAGCTTCTTGATTGGCTTGACCTCTATCCACTTGGTCAATTTGTCGACAGCGACCAGCAAATGAGTCATGCTGCCGCGTGCTGTCTTGAAAGGACCCACCATGTCCAAACCCCACATGGCAAATGGCCAGGTGATGGGGATGGTCTTGAGCAAAGAGGCCGGCTGGTGTTGCTTGGTGCTGAACTTCTGGCACCCTTTGCACTTCTTGACTAACTCCTTGGCGTCGTCCAATGCAGTCGGCCAGAAGAAACCATGGCGGAAGGCCTTGGCTACGAGGGACCTGGAGGTGGCATGGTGGCCACATTCGCCTTGGTGCATGTCTCTGAGGATCTCCATGCCCTTCTTCGGCTCCACACAACGCTGATAAACGCCGGTCACGCTTCGCCTGGCAAGCTATCTATTGACGATGGTGTAGGCGCCTGCCCGGCGCTGGATCTGTCGGGCTAGCACCTCGTCTGCTAGTAGCACACGGCTTACCAGGTAGTCGCAAATGGGCTGCGCCCAAGATGGGGCCGCCACCACTGTGAGGACGGCCACTGGCACGAGGGCGGCCGGGTTGGGAGGCGGCGGGCTGGAGCCGGCCGCTCCTGATGGTCCCGATGAAGTCCCCGGGCTGCCTGCTGAAGTCCCCGGGTCGACTGCTGAAGTCCGCGGGCCGACTGCTGAAGTCCCCGGGCCAACTGCTGGAGTTCCCGAGCTAGATCCGACTGCTCCGGGGTCAGCCGGCATGAAGATGGAGTCGGACTTTGGAAACGGCTTGATAGACGGCTTGCGCAGACATTCGAGGGAGACGCCGGTTGGTATGCCCTGCCGGGTGGAGCCAATGCGGGCGAGGGCATCCGCTGCGTCGTTGTCGGCTCTTGGTACATGGAGGAACACGCACCCATCAAAGTGCCCGCTCATCTGCTGGACGAGGAAGCGGTAGCTTGCCATGTTGGCGTCCTTGGCATCCCAGTCGCCGGACGACTGCTAGACCACCAAGTCCGAGTCGCCGTAGCAGAGGATGCGGCGGATGCCGATCTCCTTGGCCAGTCGGAGCCCAAAGATGAGCGCCTCATACTCGGCTACATTGTTGGAGGCGGCGAAGTGGATCTGCAGCATGTACTTTAGCTTGTCGCCCTTGGGAGAGGTGAGGACAACGCCGGCTCCCAAGCCGGTGCACATCTTTGAGCCATTAGAGTGCATCCGCCAATGCGTAGAGTCCGGCGCGGGCGGCAGGTACTGGAACTCGGCCCAGTCGACTAAGAAGTTGGCCAGTGCTTGGGACTTGATGGCGGCACGAGGCTGGTAGAGGATGGTATGGGGAGCCAGCTCAATGGCCCACTTGCCCACCCGGCCTGAGGCATCTCTGTTGCCCATGATATCGGCAAGGGGGGCGGTGCAGACAACCGTGATGGAGTGCTCTTGGAAATATTGCTTCAGCTTCTTGGCGGCAAAGTACACGCCGTAGCACATCTTCTGGTAGTGGGGGTAGTTCTGCTTGGAGGCAGACAAGACCTCACTCAGATAATACACTAGCCTCTGGACCGGCTGCACCTTGCCGGCCTCTGAGCGCTCGACCACAATCACCGTGCTGATGACCCGGCTGGTGGCGGCGATGTACAGGAGCATCGGTTCCTTGGCAGCCGGAGCCGCCAGGATAGGCGGCGTGGACATCATGCGCTTGAGCTGACTAAAAGCTTTGTCCGCCTGGTCGTTCCACTCGAAGCTAGTGGTTTTCTTCATGAGCTGGTACAGGGGGGAGTGCCCTCTCGCCCAACCGACTGATGAAGCGGTTGAGGGATGCCAAGCACCCGGTGAACTTTTGGACGTCTCGCAGCTTGGTGGGTCTTTCCATCTGCTCGATGGCCTTGATCTTCACGGGGTTGCACTCGATGCCGCGTTCAGAGACAAGGAAGCCGAGGAGCTGGCCGGCTGGTACTCTGAAGACGCACTTCTCCGGGTTAAGCTTGATTTGAAAACGGCGCAGATTTTCGAAGGTCTCCTTGAGATCCTCTAGGAGGGTGCCGCGCTTCTCCGTCTTCACCACAATGTCGTCCACATAGACGTGGGCGTTTTTGCCGAGCTGCTTGTGTAGGCACTTCTGCATGCAACGCTGAAACGTGGCGCCGTCATTTCTCAAGCCAAACGTCATGGTCAGGTAACAGAAGGCTCCGAATGGTGTGATGAAGGCGGTCTTTAGCCGATCGGCCGGGTTCAGCTTGATCTGGTGGTAGCCGGAGTAGGCATCCAGGAAAGACAGCAGCTCGCATCCGGCGGTGGAGTCGATCACTAGATCTATCTGGGGCAAGGCAAAAGGATCCTTGGGGCAGGCCTTGTTGAGGCTCGTGTAGTCGATACACATGCGCCACTTGTTATTCTTCTTCAAGACGAGGACTGGGTTGGCAAGCCAGTCCGGGTAGAAAACTTCCATGATGAAGCCGGCTGCCAGAAGCCGGGCGATTTCTTCATCAACGATCCTTCTCTTCTCTTCTGATAGGCGGCGGAGGGGTTGCTTGACCAGCTTTGCATCCTGCCTCACATGTAGTTTGTGCTCGGCGAAATCCGTCGGGACACCCGGCATGTCTTTGGGGGACCATGCGAAGATGTCTCTATTCTCACGGAGGAAATCGACGAGCTCGCCTTCCTATTTGCTGTCGAGGTTGGTCCCTACGACAACAAACCTTTCCGGGTGTGCCGGGTCCAAGGCGATCTTCTTGGTTTCCTTGGCCGGCTGGAAGGAGGCCTTTGCTTCCGTCTCCTTGGGATCAGTCGGCATGGCCGGCTTCTCGCTGGCCTTGGCTACCTTCCGGTCAAGGAGACGCTTTTCTTGAGCGATGATGAGGGACTCGGCCAGCTGGTTGCTGGCGGCGGCGCAGTCCAGTGACTTCTGGTAGTCGCCGGCAATAGTGATGATGCCCTTGGTACCCGGCATCTTGGCCTTCAGGTAGGCGTAGTGCGGGACCATCATGAATTTGGCTAGCGCCAGGCGGCCCAAGAGCGCGTGGTAGGGACTGTCCAGGTCGACCACCTCGAACCAGATTGGCTCGCGGCGGAAGTGGTTCTTGTCACCGAACAGGACGTCAATCTTGGTCTTGCCGATTGGAGAGCAGGAAAGGCCGGGGACTATGCCGTGGAAGACAGTCCGGCTGGGCTGAAGCTGCTTGACTTTGACGTCCAAACGCTCCATGGTCTCGCGGTACAGGATGTTGATGCTGCTGTCGCCATCTATCAGAACCCGGCTGAAGCGGCAATTGAGAAGGTTGAGTCCAGCACCAAGGCATATGCACCCGGCAAAGGCATCACGGCCGGGTGGTCAGCTTGGCTCCAGGTGATGGGCCTCTCGGACCAGTGCATGAAGGTGGGGACCCCTGAGCTGACTGCATTCACCTCGCGGTGCTGCTGCCATCTGCTGTGCTTGTCATCGGCTTCGCTCGTGAAGACGACGTAGGTGGCGTTCTCTTCGGGGAACTCATCTTGGAGCATGCCGGCAGCTCGGGCCGGTTGCTTAGCAGCCGGGGCTACCTGGCCGGCTGGTGGTGGAGGCGGCAGGGCCTCGCCTTTGTTGATCCGGGTGAGCCAGTTACACTTCTGTGTGGTGTGGTTGGACGGCTTCGCGCCGCTATGGAACTTGCAAGGGGCATCGAGGGCTTGCTCAAAAGAGAAGGCAGGCTGCCAAGCACCCTTGCCGCCCTGTTGACGCTTGGGGCCGGGCTGCCCGGCCGGCTGCTAATCCTCGACAGCGGCAACCTGCCGGCTGTTGGAAGCCGGCTGCGGGGCCTTGCGCTTGTTGTCGTTTGGTTGTTGGCGCCGGCTGGTGTCACTAGCCGAAGTTTGGGGACCCAGCTGGACCACCCTGCCGGCTGCGTCAACCCGGATCTCCGACCCCATGGAAGAGTCGGCGGTGGCGTACTTGTCGGCCACGACTAGGAGGTCGTCCAAGGTAGCCGGCTCGTCGCACAAGAGCTTGTGCTTGAGCAGAGTACTCTCTCTGCACCCGGTGGTGAAGTACTCGATGGCCTATACCTCGTGGACCCCTTCGCCAGAGTTGCGCAGCTCGCCCCAATGCGTCAGGTAGTCGCGAGTGGACTCGGCTGGCCCCTAAAGGCACATGGAGAGCTGGCGTGGCTTGGGGTGCTGCTTGTACGTACTGGTGAAGTTGCGGACGAAGGCGTCACTGAAATATATCTAGCTATTGATGCTGTTGGGCTTGAGGCTGTTCAGCCACGTCCGTGTTGTGCCCTGAAGCATGAGCGGGACGTACTTGACTACGATGCGCTTGTTGCCGTTGGCGATGCCGACTGCTGTGGAGTAGTCGATCAGCCAGTCTTCTGGCTTCACGATGCCGTTGTACTTGGGCGTATCTCTGGGGAGCATCAACCCTTTGGGAAAGGGCTCATCGCAGATGCGGGGGCCGAAGCAGGCCGGCCCGATTGTGCGCTCCTCTTCCAACAACTGGGGCCGAGCCAGCCGCTCGATCCGGCGGCGTGCGTCATTTTCGCCGACTGCTTCGCGGGGGCCAAGCCGGCCGCTGAGCGTCGGGTGATCAAGCGGCGGCGTGGGATTGGCCGCCCTCTCCCTCCGAGGAGGCAAGCGCTCTTCAGGCCGGCGTCGAGGCTCCGGGTTATGGAGCACTTGGTGGCTGTCCGCTATCATGCGGGGCGCATGCTGGCTATTGCTAGCAGCAGCTCTGGGTCTCGAGACTGCCCGTGGCCTCCGCCGCTAGGGGACCGAGCGGTCGCGCCGTTCTCGCGACGGAGCACGTGGGTGTCGACCCGCCGGCCCGCTCCCACCACGCGGTTGCCCGTGTCCTACTACGCGTTCGCAGCGCCGATGAGCCGCTGGAGGCGCTCCAGTTGCTCGCGTAGCTCGTTGCCCTACAAGTGCTTGAGCTCGTCTGTGGCCGCTTGGGCGGCACGCATGTTCTGCGCTGGGGTCTCGTAGACCGGGCGCTCGACCCCCAGCATGCTGGCAATCGCAGCGCCGCGTTGTCGGATGGCACTTTCCCGGCTAGGCTCAGCCGCGGCCGGCGTCCCACCGACCACGCGGTTGATCTCGCGCTGAGTGGCTTCAGCGCGGCGCTTCGGCGTGGCACTTCAGCGCCGCCATATTGGAGGCGCTGTCGAAAATCTTGATGCGGAACTCCTCCAGCTCCTCTTGGCTGGCGCCAGGGGGAGGAGGCGTCGCCAGGGCGTGTATGGTCGCGTCCAGTGGATCCTGGCTGGATTCGCCAGCGCCCAGGCCATCGTCGATGACCATCACCTCCACGAGGGTGCTGGCGTCGAGCGCGCCGACAGGAGCGTCGCTGGCGGTAGGAGGGAGAGGATCGTTGACGATCTCCACGTAGCTGGGGAAGTCGTCGGTGGAGGCCGTGTTGACAAGAGCGAGCTTGCCGAAGAGCTCGGTGATTGTGTTGGACGCTCGTGCGTCGGCGGCCGGCTCGTCGAAGAGGCTGAGCTCGCTGAAGAGGCCGGCAAGGCAACCCGCGGGGAAGGCGGTTGCCGCGTCAGGTGATGCGCCAAGGCTGGCGCGGGCGGGCGCATTGGGCCGGCTGATCTCGCCAGCCGTGGCACACTCGCCGGAGAGGAACAAGGTTCCCGTCCAGAACGTGTCTCCAGCCGACATCGCTGCTGGCCCCACGGTGGGCGCCAATTGTCATGGTAATATCTCGATAGATGCCAGGGGGTGGCTTATCGTGGTTGGGGCCATGAGATCGTCGTCGGGTCCTGGAAGCGGAAGTGGGCACAAGCTCGGATGGACACGAGATCTACCCAGGTTCAGGGCTCTCCTAAGAGATGAAACCCCTACTCCTGCTCTGCGTGGTCTCTGCATGATCACTATGAAGCAAAGAGTACAATGGTGCTCCTAGAGCTGTTCGGCCAGAGAAGAAGGGCGAAGCTAGCTCTCTCCTCTCCCTAGTTGTGGTGTGTATAGGACTGAGGTGGAACAAGAGAGGAACGACCCTTTGCATGGGTTTTATAGGCTAACCCCCCAGGGGTACAATGGTAACATGGCCGGGTGGTAGGCCCCGGCTGTCAGCGTCTATGGGGCCGGGTTCTCCGCTGGCTGCAGGGGCCCGCCTCTGCCGGGCCTTGCCGGCTGCCAAGGAACCGGCCGACAGATGGGGCCCGCTGCCTGCAGGCCCCGCTGACGGCTCTTCACTGTGGCACCGTCCACGCTGACGGTGGCCATGTCAGGCGCGCCATGGCTACAGCGCCGCACCGGGCGGGTCGGTGGCCGCCTGGCGGTGCCTACTGTAGCCATACGGCCATGATTTGGGGGAGGCATGGCGCATTGTGGCCATGCCCCAGCTTGTCGCCTAGTCAGGCTCAGACTCCGAGGGAAGGGGCGGGCCGCTAGCTAGAAGCCGGCCCGAACCCACGTCGCCCTCAAAGAGCGCGCCGTCTTCTGGAGGCCGGCTATGTGGCACCAGCCGGCTATGGGGGCCCGTCGCGAGACCTGCCAGCTGAAGGGGCCTGGCTTGCCCCGGTGCCTTGAAATGTTGTTAAGTGCAGATGAGGCTACCCGGTGTCTATCCCCCCGACAAAGCCAACCTCCCAGCATATCACACAGGAAAAGACACGGTCGTGCCAATTTAGTCGGGATTAGTATCGATGGATCGCGCAAAGCACCAAGTTTAAAAGGTAAAAGGCGGTACACTCATAGCACACCTATCGTGGTCGCATTGCACCCCTCACACGGTCGGTCCTGCACACCGCTCACCCAAATGGAACGTGCTTTGGCTTGCCTCTTCACTGACACATGGGACCGCATTTGGAGAAACCGACCATGCGCCAAACTCCCCCGCCCACCGCATGAAAATTCCCCCCAAATCCCAAATTCAGCTGCCCTTCCGCAAACTAGCCAATAATATTTCCCAAACCCCCTCCCCCGGCCCCCTCCACTCCATTCGCTCCACCAAATCCACCCTCCCCGTCGCACCGATACATCGGCGCTGCGGTTCGTCGAGGGGACGCATGGCTATCCTCTCGCTCCCATAGTACGCTCTTGTAGACTGCTGTCCTCCAGCCGCGCCACCACCGCTAGTGACGTTCTTGTGGAGACGCACGGTGGTCAGCTTCTCCCGTGGTACGAGCATTCTAAACTGAGGCCCGTGCATGTCGGAGTAGCGCTGAATGTTAGCTGATAGATGTTGTTTATCCCACTGCTTGCCGAAATAGTTTGCAGTCAATATGCTCTGCTTAAGAAGCTTCCTTGCCCTGTTCTTCACTCAAACTACTTTGCTAAGATGCCATGCCACGCCCAATTAGTTGCAAAAATATCCTGCCATATATTAGGACCATGTATGTATTGTGAAGTAGATTGCCATGGTCTAGTAGACAATCTGTTAGGGTAAATAGCTCGACACCGTTTTACACTCAATCTTTGTTGCTGAGATGGCCTTTGATGGATGTGTGCTCTGCCTCATTGATTGCTGAAATAGCTTGCCATAACTTAGCACTAAATTTGTTTGCTGAATTAGCTTTACATATATTTTGTTTCTTAACTTCTGCTCGAAGATTGTCCCCTGCATATGTCGAGGGGGTTGAAAACTTCATGAAGTTTATCAGAGCTAAGTACGATGGTCCGAAATCAGATGTGCTCTGCCCATGTAGCAGTTGTATCAATTTAGTTTCAAGACCCTAGTCAACTATGCAAAATCATCTACACTTGTATGGGATGTCGGTCACATATACTAGGTGTCGTGGTATAACATGGCCACCTATGGGACCACCGGCCCCTTGTGGTTCGGCAAGGGGGAAGAGCACATTGCACAAAGAGCGGAGAGCGTAGAGCAGCATGGCAGCAATGACACAAGCAGTTTTTACCCAGGTTCGGGCGGCCGCGAGGCGTAAAACACTACTCCTGCTTTGGTGGATTGATGAGGGGACCGTGGTGGAGACGCAACGCTCTAGCATGGCAAGGTCGCCTTGGGATGAGAGCAGCTACGCGCGTATGAGTGTACAGGGGTCTGAATCCTTTCTAATGTTGCCACGGCCCTCCTTTTATAGGTCAAGGGGTCACCACAATGGCAAATCAGCCATTACGTACTGATTGGATAGCAAACAGTACTATCATACCTAACTCTGGCAGTTAGGACAAAGTGCATTAAATGCACTGCTTAACGTCACGTCGCAGATGTGGCCCGGCAAGCCTTGTCACGCCGTCTTGGTCATCTCCTGTCTGTCTGTGCGACACGCGTCCGGACGGGTGTCACAGAGGAGTAATCTCCTCTCCAAACAGCTGCCACGCGCTAAATGGCCGCCACTTAACTACCTCGGGGCTCGACACCGCACTGATAGATGACTTTTTCACTGTGAGGTGGAGCGGTGGTGCCTTGGCGGGGTAGTCTGCCCTCGATGTCCCTGGCAAGCCTGCCGGGGGAGCCTTGAGACTTGTCCTTTGGGTGACCTCGACCCCGCCAGGCTCGCCTGCCCGGCAAGGGAGGTTTCTCCTTAGTGTCTTGCTCACTTGGCTGGTCTTGGTCTTCTTGATCCGCCCTTTGATTTCTCAAAGAGCTATCTCTTTAGCTTGGTCTCGTCTTGGAAACTTGGATGTTGTTGTGGTGGAGGCCTGCCATCTGTGCACAAGTCAGGGGAAACACACACCCCTGTTTGTGTACCCCGACAGAAGCCCCCGGGCCTGAGCCATACGTGTCGCCGGGCATGTTGGGTTAGGCCCCAAAGAGTGCATGGACATGTGCTGAGGGAACGCTGCGCATGCAGTGGTTCGTCATGATGACCAACTGACCAACGTCCACTCCGCGTAATTACTGCGGGTCATGGGGTCGTGGGACTGTAGAAGTTAATGTAAAACGGTAACTTTCTGAGGGAAAGTTGCGAAGAGTCGCCCCTTTCTCCACTCTCGTTCGCACCTGTTTCTCCAGCCATCATCTTCTTCCTCTAGCCACGCAGTCACTCCGTGCCCATTCTCGCTCTCATTTGCCTCATATGATCCCCCATTCCCTCATTGCCCATAAGGATGGGAAGGAAGACTGTCGTCGTCAAGGGGAAGCGGGCGGCCACCGCAAAGACCGTAGCCGTAGAGGGGAACAAAAGGAGGGCGGCAGAGTTGGACAAGAAGCGGTGGGGTGACGTGGTCTTCTCCCCGTCGAGCTTGGATGAGGACTCCTTGGTCGCAAGGTATGGGTATATCTGGGGACAGAAGTTCCAAAAGGGCATGTGGCGCCCGTGGTCTTGCCGGAGGGGGAAGAAGATCCGCCGAATTCATACCGGTAACTTATTTGTTTTTCCTTTATAATCTTTTTCCAAGTTCTTGGTCTTCCAATGTTTCTTCCCTCTCATGATTGCTTGTTTGCTCTTGCTTGCAGTACCACTGGCCGAGGAGCCCGAGTTGTTGGAGGAGGTGGCCAGCATCGGGAAAGACGCTGTCGAGGAAGCCACCAAAATTGCTGCCGCGAAAGGGCAAGAACACGCTCCCGGGGACGCCCAGGAACCCTCGCGGAATGTAGGGCAGGCCCCTGGCAGTGTGCCAGGATCGAGGATGTTGGTTGAGGAGAAAACCCCCCTTCAAACCATGAGCCCTCCTCCATCGTTTGGCACCTCGGCTAGGATCCCGCAGCCAACCTCAAGCCAACTGGCATTAGTGCTGGCCCAACCTGGTCTCGGAGCCCCCGGTTCTTCGACAACAGTGAGTGCAGAACCAGACGAAGGGATCCAGTGTATCATGGCGCCCCTATCTCAGCAAATCGGAGAGACCAAAGGCTTTGTCGATGCAGCCTTGGACCTGTCCTTCCTGGAGTCCGTGGCAGCGGGCATCAAGGAAATGTAGAACCGGTATGGCCAGAAGTGGCAGGCACTCAAGGAGCAGCATAAATCCGCCAACAGCGTCGACTAGAAGGTGAGGGACAAGGGCAACGAGCTGCGCGAGTGGCACGGCAAGCAGTTCCGAGTCCTCTTGCGTCAACAAGAGACGATCTCCATGGCGAAAGAGGATGTCGCCGCCCGAGTAGCCCGCTTGGCGGAACGCACATCGCTTCTGGACGCCAAGGAGCAGAGCATCTCTTCCCGGGTGGAGAACCTCGAGGCCATTCTCCACGCCAAAGATGATGAATTGGAAGCCCTCGTCCAGCAGCGTACCAACGAGCAGGAGGACAAACATAAGGCAACCCTGGATGCTATTACTGCTGACTCTGCCGCCCAACTGAAGAAGCTTGCTGATGATCTTGCCTCTGCATCTGCTGCCAAGGTTGATCTCGACCAACAGGTGGCCAAACTAATAGAAGAGCTTGCCGGGAGTGCCAAGGAAGTCGTGACCCTCAAGGAGGAGGTGCAGAAAGCAGAGATCCTTCTGAAGGAGGTGCAATCACAGCTCTCCTCCAAGAGCCAAGACCTTGAGATTGCCAATGGCACCATTGAAGACATGAAGGCCAGGGTTGGCACCCTGGAGAGCTCGATTGAATCTGGCGAGGTCCGCGAGAAGCAGCTGATGAAGGATCTGGACAACGCGAGACTCCTTCGGAAGGATGCGGAGGACAAGTTGGCAAACCAATCCGAGCAGGTCGACCTTTGGATCAAGATCCTGATCGACATCGCCGAGCGCCTCACTGCCCGGATTGCAGCGATGGGCATGGAGGGGCCAGTCTTCTTGGTGGATAGACATGAGGTCCCGAGCGTCAAGTTAGGGCTCTTCTTCAACGAGTTGATTGAAAGGTTGAGGAACCATGAAGATGGAAGAGACGCCCTTTTCGAAAGCGAGTCTCGAAAGCTTGCCCGCAACGCCCTCTTCATGGTCTTGAGCAACCTCGCCTACTGCCACCGCGAGCTCAACCTTGCTGATGGCTTCAGGAAGCTCCCGGCAGGTGCTGACATTTCCGCTGCAGAGGAGAAGGCTGCCCCCTACGCCAACAAGGTGCTCTTCATTACCAGGGCTCCATAAGGCCGCCAAGCACGGCTTTGAACCATTCACATTGCCGTGGTGCCCTGTAACCAAACATTATGCATGTCCTGTGTTTAGACACCGTACTTCTTTTATTCATGCTGAACCGATGTTTAATTAATTCCGAACGCATGCTATCCCCTTTGCGTTTTTTCCATGGATGTTCGTATGGTTAGTTTATTTTTACATGTTTTGGTTGCCTGCCAGCAACATGCCGCCGCAATTGCTGTGAGGAGCGGGTCCTTAGCATCGGCTGGCGAGGACATGTCTCGGCAAGTTTTTCCCTTAGGAGTCTTTGATGCAGCCACCCGCTCCGTGAGCAGGCTCGGAACAGAGCGGGGGCGCAGACGATCCGTCAAGGTGCCATTACACGAAAAAGATTTCTTCATACGAAACCCATTAGTATCTGGGGGATAAGCAAATGTAGATTCTGGATCTACAAAGGAGCAATGATCACGTGGACTTAGCTTTCATCCGTGCTTCCTCCCCCCTTCCAGCCGTAGCAGCTTGTCGCGTCCGCGTATCTTGGGAGGATGGTGCCTCGCATGTTGCTTCCAGGTTCCCGGCAAGGGCCGGAAGGAACCATAGATATCTTGTGAGCGACAGAACGCGATGCAAGGCTGGACCGGTTTCTCTCTCCTCCTCTGTCCACTTTTAACGATCTTACAGCCGTTGGCACAAAAAGTCGCTGGCACGAACGGCCTTGCCGGAGCATGCTTGCCGGGGCGTCAATCAACGAATTCGCACCGACGCTCTACTCAGGATTTTCCCTTAGCAGGGCAAATACTAGACCAAGTTTCGCGTGGGCTCATCTACGTTGACGACGCTAAACCCACTGTAGCTCGATCATCGACAAGTGAAGGTGGCAGAGAGAGGAACCATGTACCTTATCAACTTGCCCCCTTTTTCGCACGGGGCTCGCATGGTGACCATGCCGCCCGAGCCGTTCGAGGCTGTCGTGCCGCTGTCATTTCTTTCCCCCGCCGCCGCTGCAGCCGCGGCGGAGAATGATGATGGGAACTGGACGGGGCGGGCGAAGGAACGAGCTCGCTTCCTTCCCGATCCACTGCACCATGTTATTCCTTGGTGTCATGGATGATGAAGTCGTTGATGAAGAAAACGATGATGAAGGTGACGCGCTGCTTACACCCTCGGGTTCGCGCAAGCACCTCCCCCTACCTGGCGCGCCAAAGATGTCGTGGTATAACACGGCCACCTGTGGGACCATCGGCCCCTTGTGGTTCGGCAAGGGGGAAGAGCACATTGCACAAAGAGCGAAGAGCGTAGAGCAGCACAGCAGCAATAACACGAGCAATTTTTACCCAGGTTTGGGCCACCGCGAGGCGTAAAACACTACTCCTGCTTTGGTGGATTGATGAGGGGACCGTGGTTGAGACGCAACTCTCTAGCATGGCAAGGTCGCCTTGGGATGAGAGTAGCTACACGTGTATGAGTGTAGAGGGGTCCGAATCCATTCTAAGGTTGCCACGGTCCTCCTTTTATAGGTGAAGGGGTCACCACAACGGCAAATCAGTCATTACATACTGATTGTATAGCAAACAGTGCTATCATACCTAACTCTTGCAGTTAGGACAAAGTGCATTAAATGCACCTCTTAATGTCACGTCGCAGATGCGGCCCAGCAAGCCTTGCCACGCCATCTTGGACATCTCCTGTCTGTCTGTGTGACACGCGTTCGGACGGGTGTCACACAGGGGTAATTTCCTCTCCAAACAGCTGCCACGCGCTAAATGGCAGCCACTTAACCACCTGGGGGCTCGACACCGCACTGATAGATGACTTGCGTCACTGTGAGGTGGAGCGGTGTCACCTTGGCGGGGTAGCCTGCCCTCGATGTCCCCGGCAAGCCTGCCTGGGGAGCCTTGAGACTTGTCCTTTGGGTGACCTCGACCCCGCCAGGCTCGCCTGCCCGGCAAGGGATGTTTCTCCTTAGTGATATCTTGCTCACTTAGTTGGTCTTGGTCTTCTTGATCCGCCCTTTGATTTCTCAAAGAGCTATCTCTTTAGCTTGTTCTCGTCTTGGAAACTTGGTTGTTGTCATGGTGGAGGTCTACCGTCCATGCACAAGTTAGGGGAAACACACACCCCTGTTTGTGTACCCCGACACTAGGTGGAATCATCATGGTGAAGCTGTGAACGTCAATGTTACTGACTATGTGGAAGCAGTAGATCACCATCTTGATCTACCTGATGCTCAGGAGGAAGAGGAGGAGGAGGAGGTGGCGGCGGAGCCAGTGATTTTGACCAACATTGAAACAATGCTACGAAATGCTCGCTCATTTTGAGAACTTTCACCTGCACAAAAAAAATGGTGGGCCCGCATGTTGGAACGATGCAACATGGCAGTCACCGCAGGAAATAAGTTGTCAGCATTCTCAGCTATGGTCACCTTTCTTCAGGTGAAGACATATGAGCGGATGACCAACAAATCATTTGATGCGATGTTGGTTGCTTTCCGCAAATCTTACCCAGCTGCGTCTGAGCTGCCACATACATACAGTAAAATGAAGGATTTCCTTTGTGCAGTTGGATTGGATATGCTATGATCCATGTTTGTAAGAATAATTGTGTTCTGTTCTGGAAGGATTATGCCAACTTAAGTGAATGCCCAAAATGCAAATCATCAAGATCTAAAGATGGCAATGCTACGAAGAGGATTCCTCATAAGGTTCTGAGACATTTTCCAATTATACCAAGATTGCAGAGGTTGTTTCATGATGCTCAAACAATAGAGGATGTACTGTGGCATTCTAAGAACCAAGAGTACGGAGATCATAATGTAATGACCCATCCATCTCATGGTAGTGACTGGACAAGCTTCAATCTGAAACACAAAAAGTTTGCTGCTAAGCCGAGAAACATTAGACTGGGCTTCGCTATAGATGGATTCAACCCATTTGGCCACCAGAGCGCCACATATAGCATGTGGCCAGTGCTTGTTATCCCTTACAACATGCCACCAAATGTCTGCACCAAAGAATCAAACTACATGATGGCCTTGCTCTTCCGAGGTCCAAAAAGTCCCAGAAAAGATTTTGATTGATTCGTGGAGCCTCTTGTGGAGGAACTTCAGAAGCTATGGAGGGGTGTTTTCACTCGAGACCTATATAGCAGCCCACCAGCTGATTTGTTTCTGATGTTGTTATAATTTGGTGCATCCGTGATTATCCAACTTTGGGCACTATGTTAGGGCAAACAACACATGGTTACAATGCATGTGTTCGTTGTGACAAGAATCCGCTGTCATACGTAATACTTAGCAAGATTTGTTACATTGGACACCGCCGTTTTCTTGCCAACGACAAGCCGTGTCATAGAAAATACTGAAGACCTGTATTTGATGCAGCTCATGAAAACCGTGATGTGCCAAAGAGGCTCACTAGGAATGAGTTGTAGGAGGAATTACAGAAGGTCAGGCATATTACACCAGGAAACCATCCTGATAATGGTAGCGGGAAAAGGAAGCATGGCAGGGCAGAAGAGAGATTATTGTTTACCCGCAGGTCCACTTTGTGGGACTTGGAGTATTGGAAAGATTTGGATCTGTGGCATAATCTTGATGTGATGCACATCGAGAAAAATATATGTGACAGCATTATTGGCACACTTCTTAATATTGAAGGCAAGTCAAAAGATACCTTAAAATCTAGGATTTATTTGGGACACCTGGGTATTAGATTGATTTGCAGGTGAAAGATGATGGTGCATCACAGGATATGGCACCAGCTGTGTACGTCTTGGACAAGGTAAAAAGAAAAGAATGATGCAAGGTCCTGTCAGGCGTGAGATTCCCACATGGATTTGCTTCCAACCCTAAAAGGAGAGTCAGTGCAGATGGAAACAAGGTACAGGGGTTGAAAATTCATGACTGGCACGTCCTACTTCAAACTGTTTTACCTGTTATCCTTAGAGGATTGGGTCGTCCTGACTTATACAGGGCAGTTGTAGAGTTGGGACAATTCTTCAGGGAACTCTGCAGTAGAAATACTAGGATAGATGCTTTGGAGTGTCTTAGAGATAAGATACCAACTATCCTATGCGACCCTGAGAAGATATATCTTCCAGCCTTCTTTGATGTGATGGTGCAATTGGCTGTTCATCTACCTGATGAGGCACTACTTAGAGGTCTAGTATAGTATGGCTGGATGTACCCTATTGAAAGGCGGCTAGGCACTTTCAAGGGCTATGTTAGGAACAGAGCTAGACCTAAGGGTTCCATTATAGAGGCCTACATTGCTACAGAAGCGTTGACATTCCGCTCAAAATACATTGAAACAGCTGATCAGCTTAGCAAAAAGGTGTGTGAAAACAATCCTGAGCTCAATGTTTTCGATTGTTCTGTTTGAGTTACAGGGAAGGGTCGTCAAGATGACAAACCTAAAGATTTGGACAAAATGGTTTGGTATGTGTTGAATAACTGTCCTGAGATTCTACCTTATATTGAGTAAGTGCTAAGTACTGCAGCTTATACATCATAATCTACAAAACTTGCAGCACATTCTTATATCTTTAGATGTTTGATGCGATCACTATGTTGTGCAACATCTACAAAAAGGAGTTACTGGTGCAAAATCCAAGAAACATTGACAAACTGGTTAGGACAGGATTTGCGAAATGGTTGAAGAGCCATGTAAGCCTTTGAATTGCACTGTCAGTTTTTTTTAATATATTGAGTACATAAGATGATTGGCTTGTCTATTTTCTAGCCATAGGTTAAGAAGATGCGGGAGGATGGGCATGCAGTTAATGATGCCCTTTACACACTAGTAATGGGTCTTGATACTTGGGTAAGACATTATGAATCTTCCGTTGATGGAGATGTGCGCTACAACACCCTTGCACGCGACGAAGGCAGGAGGACAAAAAACAGTGCCATCATGAGCATAGATACGCACAAGGAAGTGACAACTGTAATGTATGCTAACATAACAGACATTGTTTAGTTGCAATATATCTCTAGTTTCGAGGTTCATCGATGTGTGGTTCTGTTTTCTTGTCGTTGGTATAACCTATTTTCCAGGCTCGCAAAACCCAAAGCTAATGATTATTTCAAATCCATCAATGTCAAGGCGGCGTACCACTCCGACGAGCCTTATATTTTGGCAAATCAAGCAACATAAATATTTTTCTTGGAAGACACATTTGCACGTAGCGATTACTGGAGAGTATTGCAAAAGTTTGAGTAGAGGAATTCATTTAATGAAGTTGCACAACAAGATGATGCTTACACTGCTCCTGATGTGTAAAATTCCACAGATGTTCGTAGTATCTTTGAGAACCATCACATCAATAACATTGGCGAAAAGATTCCATGTCAGGCTGTGGAAGTACAAGAGTTGATCAATAAGAAGCCAATGTTCGAGGACATTGAGGATGAAGAAGAAGATGACACTGGGGGAAATTACAATTCAGACTAATACACATGGCAAAGATGTTGACACTACTGATGTGGAGGATGATTAGATTTCTTTTGTCGTATTTGCCTGTGAGAAGATGACTTTTTATCTACTATGTGAAATTGTGTTTGCTATGACAACTGAAACCTGATGAAGTTGTTGTTTAGTATTTTGCTGTGTGAACATCACTTATTATGAATGTTGATTTGTGTTTGGTGATTGTATGACGACTAAAACATGATGACATTGCTGCTTACTTGTACTCATATTAGGCTGTGAAACTTGTATTTGATGACATAGTTTGCTGTTGGATTGCAATTTGTTGCTTAGTTTGCTGTGAAACTGACCCAACAGGGCCTCTGCTAATTTATTTATTTATTAGCAAAAGGGCCTCTACTATTTATTTATTTATGAGCAAAAGGGGATCCCCCCCCCCGATTTCTGTTAATAGAAATCATTAGATGTTCACAACACTACGCCCAGCCTCCTAAACAGGTTTCATTCATTACTGGTTTCAGCAAAGTGCTCATGTCATACCCACTGAATACATCACGAGTGCTACATACACTACAAATAAAGAGACAATCATGCTACAAGGCACAACGATCTTGCCCATTATCTTCACAAGCTCTTTCATCTCCTCATTGCTGCCAATGCCATTCAGCAGCTGTTGCTTGGCCATGATCAGTTGAACTTCATCTTTAACCTTCTGCTCTACATCTTCCTCTTCTATCGTTCCTTCAGTTACTTGTCCAACACCCCAACCTGCTGGTATTGGGATTCCTCGGCTAACCAAATAATGGGTGTACTTCCATTCCCCCACATTAGCAACTTCCCAGAAATACAAAGCACATGAATCTTCCCTTTTCTGCATGAATCAAATTGGAAGATCATCAACCAAACTATTAAAGAAATCTGCAACTAAAAACAAGAGAACAACTTAAACATATTATTACCCCAAGATTCAGGCATTTGTAGAAGACTCGGCCAGGGTTGAGGATTGTTGTTGAGACGCAACGGATGATTTTGCGTGATTTGCAGCAGTGGCACCACACCAACGGTAGCAGGTTGTGATGAGCAACCGGCTATGGTGATTGTGCCGGTGGAGGGTGTGGTAAGACACACAGGCGGTGGTACGGGTGGTGACTTGGTGCACATCTGGTTGTTGCCTCAATTGCCTACTGAAGAGCAGGTGGACGAGCCAGCGGGCATGGTTGCTGTGGCCAGAGCTTCTGATGCTAGGCAGAGTAACTAGAGAAGAGAAGAAGCAAATGTTGGATATGTCAGTTTCATTACTTGCAGAGTGGCATAGCACTATATATAGTCTAGGTTTGGACTCGATCAGCTATAGGAGCATGTCTCTCTTTTCTCTAAAACTCAGCAAGGTCTCTTTATTGGTAAACTGGCTTGTTCTGTACGCCTTCTCAAGTCTTTGATTTTCGAGAATGTTATCTGCCGAACATTCCCTTGGAGGAGGACGGCAAACAAACGCATTTTCCTGGCAGTTTTAGTTGCGACGCAAGATCAAACGGTGGCAGTTTTGGGAATGTTCCTGGCGAACGAGCCCAGTTTGTCTTTTCTTCCTAAAAAAGTATGCTATGTGGTGCAGGCTTAGTCAAAAAACGATTGTGCCAACCTTGACCATTGGATTGACATTCAACATCTGTCGTGTTTCTTCAGTTTCTTCTTCCTCCAGCCGCCAAAGCCAAACTAACGTCGTGTACGTAACGCTTTGTCAACTTAGTCCACAAATGATTCTAGCAGAAGTGACCATTGGACGTTAATCCAACAGCCGTCCTGCTTCTTCAATATCTGATCTTCTCTCTCCAGCCGCCCAAACCAGCGTCAGCGGGACCGCCTGCACCCACCTCCCATGGCCAGCTGTGCTGCCGCGCAAGCCTTGCCGCCCCACCCTACTCCCATTGCTAGCCAGGCCACTCCTCTACTCACCCACACCTCTTGTTATTTTCCGGCAACGGCAGACGAACCAGTAAACCCTCGTACTCCCCACCGCGTGGGTAACCACTATCGAGTCTTCCCCGGCTCTGGGTTGTTCCCTTCCTAGGCCTCGCTGTCATCCATTGCGTTGGTGATCTCGACGCGGCGTGGTAAACTTAGTCAACAAACGGCAGCCATCGGAAGAGGGATGTACATGGAGCGGCTGACAGTAGGGACCCACATGGTCCATTGCCGCACGCAAGCAAGTGCCTCCTTATTACGCAATTTTTTCCCCCACTGATAGGCGGGACCCACCAGCTACATCTTCGCATGCAAGGAAGTGCCTCCTTCTTTCACGGAAAAAAAGTTTCCTCCCCCTGACATCTGAGACCCACCAGCTACATCTTCGCACACAAGAAAGTGGCTCCTTATTACTCGCAAGAAAAATGATTCCTCTCACTGCTAGCTGGGACCCACCCGATTTGGAGGCTCACTTGTGGGCCTACTAAGTTGACGCGTACGCATCGGTTTGTCAACTTAGTCAACAAATGATTCTAGCAGCAGTGACCGTTGAATGTTAATCCAACCGCCGTGTTGCTTCTTCAACCTCTGATCTGCTTGCTCCAGCCGCCCAAACCAGCTCCGGCCGTACTGCTGGCTCCTGCCTCCTGTGGCCGGCTGTGCTGCCACGCAGGCATCATTGACCCACCCTACTCCCATTCCTGGCCGGGCCTTCCCTTTACTCACCCAAACCCCCTGTTATTTTCCGGCGACGACAGCCTCACACCGCAGCCAAACCAGTCAACCCTCCTACTCCCTTCAGCATGGGAAACCACTACCGTGTCTTCCCCGGCTCTGGTTCATTCCTTTACTAGGCCTCGCTGTCCACCGCCGCGTTGGTGCTCTCGGCATGGCGCCATCAACGTGGTCAACGAACGACAGCCATCAGAAGAGGACTGTACATGGTGAGACTGACAGCTGGACCCACACTACTACAGGATGCTGCTAACGCAACATTACGATCAGAGACCCTTTAACGAAACTGTGTGCGATGCATTAATCGCAAACGGTGATGTAAAAAAACCATCAAAAAAGAAGCAAAACGTTTGCAATGGCAGATACATCAAACACGGATCAGATTTTAGTTGCATGTGCGATGCTGGGCATACGGTTGATCCATACGAACTGTTTGCGATTAGACAGAACAATAGAAACGGGCAACCATATCAATGTGTGTGCAATATACGGCATACAGTTCGCTCTGATGAACTGTTTGCTATTAGGGAAAGCAACAGAAATTGTCAGCCAGATCAAGGTGTGTGTGATATACGGCATATGGTTCACTCGAATGAACTGTTTTCGATTAGGGAAGAGAACAGAAACGGTTCAACTTAACAAGATGTGTGTGATACGTGGCAAACTGGTCTGTAATAGGAAATGTCTGGGAAGACCGATAACAACACAGACGATTCCTGTTAACAAGCCGTGTGTGTTGTGAGCAAATGATTGCTGGTATACAATTGTCAGTGATTGATGGAATCATCACCGACGGGTTCCATTGTTTAGTTTGTGTGCGATGTGATTTGCTCTAACCACACAACATATACGCTCTGTCTACAGAGCATCAACATATATACTTAAAAAGATAGCATTGCAAAACCAAATTAAGCATACAATTACACAAGTGACTACACACATAACATTTCCACACACACCAAAGTAAGCAATTACATGCATACTAAACTAGGAGAAATGAGCATCTAATCATCTACTTCTTGTTGCGACGACGCTTGCCATTGCTCTGCTTTCGGCTGGATCCCTGGCCGTTTTGGGGAAGGAGGCACTTCCTCATGTCAACGATCCGCCTGTACATCTTGTAGCTCGTGTACGCCTCCTTGGCCGCGTACACGACGTGAGCTTTGTCGAGTTTCTTCATCCAGGCTGAGTGCCAGGCACGCTTGTCCTTGTTGCAGGAATCCTTCATGTCTCTGTAGTAGGGATCGATGATGGCCTCGGCGAGGTGAACCAGTGAGTCCTTCTCATGCTCGTTGCTGCCCCAGATCTTGTATTGGCCCTGGATGTCGACAACATTCTGGCAGGCGATGCCCAAATTCTTGAGCACCTTTACATCGTTGTTGATGTCCACCGTAGCGAACATGTAGTGGGGGCTGTTGACAAACCTGGTGAAATGCTCGCAAGGCCTCTTGGCCAGGCAGTAGTGGTAGACAAGGACGTGATCGCGCACGCACATCTGGGCGACGACGACCTTGGGACGAGACCCGGCACGAGCGCGGGTGTACTTGAGGTTGAACCCGACCACCTTGTACTTCTCCTCAACAAGCAACAGCTCCATGATGTGGATGGAGTGCTCCACCCAGACCGGGTTGTTGGTGTACACCACCGAGAGCTCCGTGAACCTTCTGTGGGTGTCCACCACGGCATGCATGGTGAAATGCTGCTCGTCGTTGGCAGCCGCTCGGAGCGCCATTGGAGCCGCGCAAGATACCCTCTAAGAATTTGTCATGGTGGGTGTGCTTCTTGCAATGGTGGGGCGTGATCGAAAGGTTGAAGAGACACAAGGGTTAAATGGCCGCTGTAATAAATGGGGGCCGGGCGGCCTGTAATCGTAACGTCTTGTCACCGCGTTCATAGCGGAGGATTCCAGTGCACGCTTGACAACACCGCACCGCACGCATTTCGTTTGACCACGCGTGGGATCGAAGAGGCGCCAAATGTATCGTCGGTGAGCCTGTTCCCGCGCTACCACGCAGTTTACAGCGCAAGCTTCCCGCCCGGCTAGTTTGGCCACGCGTCGGCTAGAAGAGGGACAAATCATGGGCGTTTATTAGCAAAAAGCTTTGTAAAAACGAAGTGTGTGGAATGACTTCGATCATAAGTTCACCCGTGGGTGATGAGGTCAAAGTTACACAAAAGGGTGATGATGGACACTTGAGTGCGATAATTAATTCTGCGCTCTAGAGGGCACACGGTTGAAGAAACAAACTGTGTGCAATAATGTCGAAGATCGCAGTCGAGTTAGCTATACAGATCATGTGCTATAAGATCGACAAGGTAAACAGATTCGAGAATGGTTAATAAAATCTAGGTCCATTGCATATTAAGGTCAAAATAGTGCTACCAATATACGAGTCTCATACGATGCCATTTCAACAATTGTACCACAAAAGCTTGAAATATTACAAGGTTCAAATTCCGGAGTTATATGGCTCAAATTCAAAGATTACAAGGTTCAAACTGATTTTAGAAATGAAATTCAGCTCATCAGCTGCAAACGCTCACGCTGATCAGCTGAACATGGATATCAGAGAGGTTCAAACTAATATTCCCCCTTGTAAGTCTGGTTTCGAAACATCATAATTTTTGCAAAGGGGTCAGCCACTGAGAAGTCATGTATGGGGTTGACACGATGACTTCCGATTACTCTGTCATCTGAAGATCCAAAATGAAATTCAGCATTTTCGGAGCCTATTCCATTCTGCCGCAGCCACCGGCGCTGATCAATAGACCATTCATTTTTGCGAAATAAATGTAGGGCAAACCTCATTACCTTCAACACCCTTGCTCTGACAACAAAGAACCTAGCGAATATAATCTCCAGTAAGGTCCCTCGGTTGGAGTTCAAAGTAATTTCTGAGAGATGCAGATCTAGGCATTCGATGTGATTGTTATATTGTATCACATTATCCACCACCGGGCCTAATCTTATCTGCAAAAGAAGAAAATATGTTAGTGCCTACATGCAGTTTTGAACACTACTACAGGCCTATTTGGTTTGCAGGATTTGTAAAATGCACTAACATGCCATCTTCGATCCGACATGATTAACATGGCCATTTGATTACAATCTAGAAAAATGTAGCCTTCTTCACAAGAGGTTGGAGTGGATGAAAAGTTCCCTAAGAAAACTAGTACAGATGAATCCAAAGGAGAAATGCTTATGGATTGTAACCATATGGATCAAGCAACCAATATGGGGGGGCAACATGTATGTACTGAAATCCTCCAAAAAATCCTTCAGAAATCATAGTACATTGTCATTGTAAACTTGGAAAAAGGTGTCACAAATTGAACTCCCTTATGGTTAACATTTAACAGGAAAGGAACATCACCTCGATATATAGCTTCTCCAGGCACGGAAAGCATCTCAGGAAACTAACAGCTTGCTCCAGGTTGGGGCCGATAGATTCTAGTGCCAAGACCTTCACTGTGCGCAGTTTCGGGGTCAAGCTTGTCGGAATCATTTTCTGGATGACAGACGAACATACATCTTCAAAATTAGAAATAATGTTAATTTCTAGAAGGAGAGGTAGAAGGCGGCAGTTGTACGTGAACGGGTGTGGATCCAATAACAAGTTCGGAGTATTTGTCAGACGAGTAGCCCACCACTGTCAATTTTAGCGCAGAAATGACATTGATTCTTGTTGGACCTTCTTGATCAACTACAAGTAATCTCTCAAGTGAAGGTGTGTCCTCAATGACCATACCGTGGTACACATCTTGTGATGTCTTCTTGCCGCACCAGCAACACACATAAATAGTCTGGAGAGTCATGGAGGTGATGTGGAAGCTACTCAACCCATTGATCGCCTGAAGACGAAGGTACTCGAGTGCAGTACAACCACGGAGCAGGCGCTCCATGTCACCGTTTGGTTGGCAGACGACGACGAGCTCGAGGTGCTTCAGTCGTGGTAGTATAAGAGCAGGCGCGTCATTAAGGGGGGGGGGGGAATGGCAGTTCCTGAACTTGGCGACACGCAGCGTGGGCGCGAGGCAGAGCGCGGACGTTGGCAGTGAGCGCATATGCCCATCATCAAAAGTGATCTCCTCGAGCTGATCTAGGGCGGGGGATCGGAACCAGTCATCAAGCTTGGCTCGGTCCTTGCCGTTGGAATGAAACTTGCCCATGCTAAGGCCTCTGGTTGGGCGAGGGTGACTGCCGAGGATCTTGGAGAATGCATCCAAGCTTTTGCGATAGCCATGGCAGAGCTCGTGGGTGTCGATGAGGTCGAGAGGTGTGGAGTTCCATAGGGGGCCCCACCATCGGGAAAGGACGGTTGTCCGCGCCCCATATTTGATTGGGAGGAGGGAGATGATGGCTGTCAACATATCATTGGGGAGGCTGCTGATGAAGTCTAGGCCTGCTGGAGTCGCTTGCGGTTCTTGCTCGACCCGCCTCCGCTTGTTGGCAGCCCCGTTCTCCACCTCCGAAGTCTCCTTGTCAGCGGCGCTTTCTGATAGAAGTGGGAGTACAGGGAATATTTAGTTAAAACAGGGCAATAGAAAAGTGTATTGGTAACTAGAAGTTAGTAGGTAGGAATAGAGTAAGAAAATGGAATAACAATTGGTTGCTTAAATACTACACAATTCATTTGATATTGCTGGGTAAGTCAACATGCAGATACTTGAAAAGAACACTTACTTCGAACAAAGTCTCGACGGATGATATCGTCGGGGAAGTTAGCATATATCTCATGACCAGGCTCTTTTATGTGCAAAGCAATTTTAGTGCCAGCTTTCAGTACATAGAACTTAGAAATTTCTTTCCAAAGGCCAGTGCCAAAATAGGAGTCACCACGTTCATCAAGCCTTACAGTAGCAATGATTGTAAATCCATGGTTTGTGTTTAGTATGACATCCCTGTAGTCTTGATTTATGTAAAGGGAAAGATTGTGTACTACAGATTCTGTTGCATAGCAAGGGACGCACTGCAGAAAATGGTAGGATTGCTAAAGAAAATATGGTAACATGCAAATATGGGCCCAAATTAAAAGAATTATACAACAGTTGAAATCGAAGGAAAAAATCTATAATTAAACAGATAAGGTAAACATGATGTCATGGAAATATGAGAGTAATCGAAAGAACAATACATCATTAATTTGCATAATATAGAAAGAAGAGGGGAAAAAATCCCCTTTGACGTATATGGTGCATGTGGCACCTTTTATCCAAATGTAGCAATATTTAGTATATGTTCAGGAAAGTAGGCCATGCCAACTGATTTAGGGTGAGATTGAACATACCGTGCGCATCCTCAAGTCATCTGGTACGGTGAGATGGAACTCCATGGATGTCTGGCGGTGGCCGCAAAGTCCTGATGTGTCCGCGCACTGTACACTCTATGAATGAAAGAAAACTCTCAATTCAGCTCGAATAAAAATGAATTCACGGCGATCTCGGCCGGGTGATTAAAGGAGGTAGATGAACTGGGATAAGAGATGACATAATATCTCATTAAATTAGTTACATTTTTGTCCATGAGAAAAAACGCTCAATATGGTCGATTCCCCAACCGGGCGGAGCTAGGTCGACCGCGAGCAGCATCGAGAAAGTCGATGGCGATAGGTGGTGGCAAGCGGAAGTGGCGAAATGCGGTGGGGTTTGCCGGCAGCCTGGCGGCGGCGGTAGGCGTCGAGCTAAGTGGTTGCTGCCGCGGTAGGCGGTGCCATGCATAGACGCGGAGGAGCTTGTGCAGGTGTGAATGGGGATCGGAGGGGGTGGCGGGCAGGGTGAGGGTTTTGTGACGTGGGGATGGTGAGGGTTTTCTTTTTTCTTTTTTGAATTGGTTTGTGAGGGTTTTCTGTCCCACAAAGAGTTTCGGAGGCAACGGTTTGCTGGAGCCAACCGTGTGTGATTGATGTAACAGGGAAAATGAAAGTCATTGCACACGGTTCCAATTTTGGGAACCGTGTGTGATTGACGTACTACCTCCATCCTGGTTTATTGGACCCCTTTGTAATTTGTACCAAATTTTGACCAAATATTTAACTAAAAAATGTTTATGCATGTCACCAAAAATTATATCATTGAACACTATGTTCAAATATGCATCCAACGATATAATTTTTGCTGACCTGCACTAACATTTTGTCAGTTAAATCTTTGGTCAAAATTTAACACAAATTACAAAGGGGACCAATAAACCAGGACGGAGGTAGATTCCATCAACCGAACTGATTGCATCCATATCCCACATTTAAACATAAGTAAACATAGATTAAACATACTAAGACATAGATAATAAGCGTACACAAGCATAGTTCAACCATAAGTACATAGTTCAACCATCACTAAGCATACTCAACCATACATAGTTCGATCCCACATCTCATATCATCTGCCGGCACGATCCCGAAGCTTCTCCAGGTACTCGGCGTACGTGGCGTGTGCCACCCTGCGAGAATACTTCTGCTTGAAGGAGCCAACGGCTCGTCCTCTTGCATGCGCCAGAACACTTTCATACGTGTCATGAAGCTTTTGGTTACAAAATGGGCATCGATAGCCGCCGTCCCAGGTCCTAATACGCCTGTTGTGCATTCCCTCATAAAGCTCCCTCAGGATTTGCCTCTTGTACCTCCTCTGGCCATCTTCATCCTCGCTGTCCACATCGTCAGACAGCACCTATACAAATAGTAAAAAAATGTGGCGTCAAATTAATGTTTACAAACTAATCTCTAGCGAACATTTGGCAGTTGCCAAAATTTGGCATCAAATCAATGTTTACATACCGTGAAGTAGGATTAGGAATTTATGGCTATTTTTTTATACATATCCAGATATTATGGTTTGATTTTTAAGCACAATCGTCTATGTAAAAACCAATCTTGAAGAAAATAATGGCACAAACATATATGTTGGTCATTCAAAATCAATTGTCATGTCCTGGCTAGGATTTATTAGCACGAAAACTAACCCTAGTCGGATTACTAGCAGAAATCATTTGTACAGATGAAACAACTAATCACTTATCACTTGTACCATTCAAACAATCAATACACTACACGGATCTAACGAAACTTTCTCAGATTTCATGGATTGGGAGAACATAACCATAGGATTTCTATTCCAAAAAGGGGGAGGCAGGAGTAACCAGAGAAACCCTAGGATCTATTTGACACATAAATGGGTATAGATGACTAACCGGTTGTCTGTCGTCGTTGGAGTCATCGCCGGAGTGGTCGTCGGAGTCGTCGCCGGGGTCGTCGCCCGAGTCGTCACCGGACTCGGTGTGGACCTCCGCCTTTGGCTGTGGAAGCACGATGCCGTCGACGACATCAGGGTGCAGCGAAACCTCACCGGCGGTGACGGCAACCTCTGTCTCCATTTCCACGCCGTGCTCCGGTGCTTCAGCAGCCCCGGCGTCGCCACTCCCTCCGATGGGGCGCTTCGGCGGTATCCTCATACACTGACGTCTTTGAGGACTGAGAGCAGCGTCGAGGGTGCAAGCGGAGAGAGAGGATTGTGTGCGTGGCAAGGATGGGGGGTGCGGCCGCTCGGGCGCGCCATTAATATGGAGTAGTGGGAGAAAGGCGGGCGGCGGTCAAACCGCTGGCTCGCCTCCCGGTGAGCCTGCGCACCGGACTACTGGCACGCCTACCGTCATTTTACATAGCTACTCGCACGCCTCCTGATGACACTGCGCAGCGAGCACGCCTCCCATCAATTCACACACCTGCACGCACGCCTCCCGGTCTGCCTGCGCGGCGGACTACTCGCATGCGTCCCGTCAACTCACACCTGCTCGCACGGCACACGGGTCGCGTGGCAGCACATATATTGTTTTACTATTTGGATGATTAATGCTGCCGCTTTATTGCTTAACCAAAGCATGGCACGTATCCATTGTTGGTCTAACGCTCATGATTCGAATAAATAATCCGTTAGGATATTGGTTCCCAATTATTAATAATCTCCCATTTGTAAGAAGATAAAGATTACATCAAAACTGGTCTCAAATTTGACAAAAAAAGTACAATGCCACTTTGTATTGGTGTCCATATGACAACACGATAAGTTTCATGAATTTCAAATAAGTTTTGGATGTACTGGAATTTAAAAATCAAGATTCTCAATGTTTGAAATTTGTTGCACGGGGAGTAAACATGCACCCAGTAAGACACATGTGTTTTTGCAATCCATTTAGGTGCACTATCACGTGTGCATGTAGCTCAAATTTGATTTTTGCACATTATACCCCTAGAAAATCAATCAATGTACTAAAACGTCTTAATGATCTCTGTTTTTTTTCAAAATTAAAACGTCCCTCCTTTGGTAACATATGTTCACCGCGAGATAATTTAACATGCATCGTAGTTGCGGTGGATTCGCGGTGTGTGTGTGTGTGTGTGTGTGTGTGTGCGTCTGGGGGTGGGGGTGGCTGGCAGTACACTACGAGTCATGCGCCACCGTGTGGTTGGCCGTTTTCTGAGGCAGGTGCCAAATCAGAGTCGTGAATTCGTTATTTAAAACATTACACAACCCTTTCATACATACATGTTTTGGCCACATGCAGTCGATGGCTGTCCTGCACGACACTCGATACTCGCGTGTGACACTTTCTGTGGGCCCGCGAGGTCGTCGTCCATCACTTTGACCAACAGCCGGCAAAGAGGTTAATTTGACCAGCAAGGTAGAATTTTTTTTGGTTGTGTTATGGTGGGAGTATATACTACGCGTCAAAGAGGTGGGAGGGGACTAGCATATATACTATACGTACGCGTCCGTGAACAAGTACACCTCACTTAGTGTCGGGACTTTTCGGTTTCCGAGGCACGTGCAACATCAAAGTTGTGAAATTGGCTATTCAAATATCACACAACACCTCTTTGGGCCATATGCATGCAGGCGGTGGTTATCCTAGGACACTCAAGTGTGACGCTTCCATCTGTGGGCCCGCGAGGCCATCATCGATGCATGCATCACTTTGACCTACATTGGGAGAGGTTAATTAATTTCACCATCAAGGAGGATTCTTTTTGGGTTGTATTACGGTAGGAGCATATACTTTGCGTCGAAGAGGGGGAAGGGGACCATCATATGTAGTACGCTTCATGAACCTCGCTCTGTGTGGGGACTTTACGGTTTTCGAGGCATGTGCCACATCAAAGTTGTGCATTTTGGGTATTCAACATATGTTTGGCCCACATGCAAAGCGATGGTGGTTGTCCTCTCGCACCCACTTAAGCGGACATCAGCGATATCGATGCTTTCCATCCATGGGCCTGCTTGGTCCATCACTATTTTGCCTGACAATGAGAGAGGTTAATTTGACTTAGGGGGGGATTTTTTTTTTGTAATACGGTATATATATAGGTCATGCTCTGGGATGACATGATACAGTTTGAGCACACACATGCATGTGTACATATGAATCCCTCCCATCGAGTCGAAGTGGCTAGTACCACGACACGTCATGAACCGATCTCGCTCTGTGTGGGGACTGTACGATTTTTTACGCACGCGCCACATCAATGTTGTGAAATGGTATTAAAACATGCATGCACGCATCACCTCCATACATATGCATTTAGTGGTTGTCTTCGAACGGTACACTCCTTCACGTGGTTATCGGCGACAAGCCTATATATTCATGGGCCCGCGTGGACATCCATGATCACCTTAACCGACAACAAGATAGGTTACCATGGCGGATTCTTCCTTTGGTTCGTGTTATCATAGTATAGGTCATGGTGAGATTCAAACCTAATTAAGTTTGAGCGCATACTATGCGCGCATGCATGCATGAATCCCCGTCATCGGCTTGAAGTGTGGTGTGACATACATATGCATCGTCAAACAACCCTCGCTCAGTGTGGGGATTTCTAGTTCGAAAGCACGGTACCACATCAAAGTTGTTCCATTGTGTATTCAAACATACCTCTCCATACATATGTTTGGGCCACACGCAGGAAGTGGTTGTCTTCGGGGACTAGCTACTTGCATGATTATTGGCGAGCTAGCCCATCTCCGGGGTTGCATGGATGGCCATCACTTTGACCAACAACAAGAGAGAGGTTGTACGACCAAGGTCGATTATTCTTTGTCCATTTTACGATCCATCTTGGTGAGATGCCCTCTCTGGCCCGCCGACTGAAAGTGTGTGTGGGGGGGGGGGGATTGCTACTTCGCACTTTACTAGGTGAACCTCCGTGGGGGGCATGCATTCATAGCTTAGGATTCCCTTCCTGCCGACACGAGGGGGGGCAAGCAATACCGTGCGCTTTGCGAGATAGGTGCCACATCGAAGTTGCATTTGGTATTTGAACATCAAACCACCCTTTTCATACATATATTTGGTCCACATGCAAGTGTGTTCGTGTTCTGACCCTCTCCCGCATCATTTTTCACCAAATATATGAACATTAGACAAGTCGGATGACACAACAGACACGGTTCACTCACACTAACCGTGTGCCACGCCGGTGCCCCTGTCATGCACATCAGCACAGTACATTGGGCTCCACTGGGATTCCCCTCTCAAAAATATCTATTCGCCTGCAGGTTTTTTCTGTTTGATAAAACACGGTTATTATGTTTTGACCGTGTGTGATGTTTCTTGTTCCCGCTCCCGCCTGCATCCCTCAAAAATATCTGCCCGCCTCGAGGGTTTTTCTGTTTCATAACACATGGTTGTTATTTCTGGACCGTGTGCGATGCACCATCATCCAAATTTTCAATAGCCCCGACATTTCACTGCCGCATTTGACTCCCGCGTAGTAAAATTTTCAATAGCCGCGTCATTTCCTCAAACACACGCCCGCCCCCCTCGACACACACACACAACAAAACCTCCTCGGGCGCGCGAGCGCGCACACACACACACCCCCTCCCTCACTCGAAACCCTAGCAAGGTCTCCACCACCGCCGCCGCAAGGCCTCCATTCTCAACATCTGCCAGTTTGCCCATGTAGCTTACCCACCGATCTCCATACCCAAGCCGCCCTGAGTTTCTTAGATGACGCCTGCCAAATGCGCCCTTTCCCACAGACCTCTATCCCCATCCCCATCCCCCACACCAGAGCATCGCAGCCTAAGCCTGGCTATGCTTCCCGTGGAGCTCGAGGAGTGACTGGCCCAAAAGAGGTGTATCACGGTCTCTTCGCCCGACATCGCCGATGAAGCTGATGACCATTACTGGCCGCAGGCACTCAATCAGCGGGCTAGAGTATGCGGGTATGTCGCAGACACGGGCTACGACATCGGGGTCATCGATAGTGATGGCCTAACGCGGGCTATTGCACAGGTTAAGTGGCCAACCCCCAACCCCTCGGGTTCAACCACCGTCGATCTCATCCATGGCCCCGCCGCTGATCTCCTCTGGCTCGCTGTCAAGAATTTGCCATCCTACATCGCCATCGAGCCCCTTTTGTCATTTCTGAAGGACACATTCTGTGATGCTGGCTTGGGATCCACAGCTTCCAAGTTAGACCTCATCGACAGCGACCACGAGTAGGGCACCCTCTCTGGCTCTTCCAAGGGGAAAGAGCCCACCTGCTCTTCCAAGGGGAAAGATCCCACCTGCTCTTCCAAGGGGAAAGAGCCCGTCTGCGATATCAGGGAGGGCACCCTACAGCCGTGCTCTTCCAAGGGGAAGGAGCCCATCTGCGACAGCATGGAACACATCCAGGGTCCATGCTCTTCCCACGGGAACAAGCCCATCTGTGACAAATGAGGAAACCCATGATTTGTTTTCCGTGCCTCTTCGTAGGGGGGGAACCCATGATTTGTTTTGTCGAGTCCCTTTTGTAGTGTAGTGAGAATATGTCCAGTTTTAATTGCTATATTTGCTTGTTTGCAGTATGCCTTGTTTATTTCAATTGTTCATAATGTGATGCTCTATATGTGCAACTATTTATTGTGCAGTACATTTCATCAATCCAGTTTTAAACATACCGATAGGAATGCATATATTTGCTTGCTGTTAAGCATGTTATAGCTAGCATATGCCTCTTTTAAAGTTTTTTTATTGTTCGATTGTTTGTAGTTAGCATATGTCCAGTTTCAAATGCTATCTTTGGTTGTTCGTAGTATGCCTTTTTTATTCCAGTTATTCACAACGTGATGTTCTATATGTGCAAGTATGAACTGTGCAGTTCAATTTCATCAATACCAGTTTCAACAATACCACTATGAATGACTACATTTGGTTGCTGCATCTTGTAGTTAACACGCCTTTAAATTTTTATTTAACAATAACCAGTGTACTTAGACCGGCACAATACCAGTTCGAATGACTATGTTTGCTTGTTGTTAAATGTTAGGCCTGTTGCAGTTAACACACCTTTCCACTTGTTTTACTTTACTAGCGTGCTTAAACCTACACACTGAAGCTATCTTTTGGAGATTAGTTTGTCTGCCATGGATATATTTGGTTGATGTTTAGCCTGTTGTGCTTAACATGCCTCTTGATGTACCTACACAGGATAATTTTGGGAACGACTGCTGTTTTCCATCGAGGTTAGATTCATCCCATGGCTTATATATACTCACTGTTCAGGATATCGGTAGCTGGTACCATATAGGCCGGGGGCTGATAAGGGACTAATCGGTGAATCGGACCTTTAACTGGATATATTTGTAACCCATTTATCGTTAGGTTAACTAGGGCCATATGTAATATATCTGAGGCTACATAGCAACATGCACTGTACTTAATGTCTAAATATGCAATCCTAGGCTACATAGCAACAAGGAAGAGTGTTACCTTAATGTTCTGATGATGTCTAGATATACGTAGAAGAGCAGCAGCAACAACAAGAACACAGCCCTGTTTGGATACTCAACTTAGCTAGAGGTTAGAGTTAGTTTCTAGCTCATGACTAACCCTGAACTAACTCCATCCAAAGAGGTGTTTGGATGACAGGGTTAGATTGACAATAAATGCCCTAGGAGAACTAGCTCCAATTAGCACCTCTTGGGTGGGATAGTTTTTTTGGGTGGGTTAGATGCAACTAGCTCAAACTAGCCCTCATGTTTGGATATACTTTAGGGCTATTTGAGCCCGAACTAGCTCAAACTAACTCTAACCCATGGATACAGCAGCAGTTAATCAGCCGATAATTTGTAAAAATGCAATAAACTACTTCTGGCCCATAATATAAGAAGTTAATTCATCTAATATGTGAGTATATTGGATGTTATAAGATATTATAAAAGAGTGTTGTACTACATCATTGTGCAATTGCTATTTAGCTTCTAATATTAACTTGGTGCTTTTAGGTACATATGTCATTGATAAAGATCCACGCTTCGACCCTTTCTGAGTATGGGGGAATGAGATATCGATGAACTAGCATCAAGTGAGGAAGCTGATAAAGATTGTTAGTAAAATAGGTTAAAAGATGGCAATTAAACTATTTATTTACACTTTATCCAAGACAATAGCGAACTGCAGGATGGTAAGTAAGAACTCTGCAGCCTTCTTTTTACTGCCCATAATGAGTTCTGTTAGATGACAATGTCTGAATCTTTTTCCTTTGCAGTGGTTTCCAAAGAGTTTACTCAAAATTACCTCTCAAACTACATGATTGGCGGGCATGCAAAGGTTAAAGTATTTCTACCAGAACACGATGATTATCTAGATTTTTTCATGAAGATCGTGACGGATGGGTGGTCGGCCATCACAAGAGGTTGGACTAGAGTCGTGCATGCCTTCTGCATGGAGGAGGGCACAATATGGGCATTCCGCTTCACCTTGTTCAGCAACCAGAATGTATTTCGCCCCTTTCTTTACCGTCTTTAATATTACAAGTATACAACTGTGGTTCATCATTCTTTATTTGGTTCTTATGTAATTCTTGAACATATGTACCTATGAATCGAATAATGCATTGGTTATTTGAACCTGATGGATATGAATAAAGCTATAGCTTACATTCAAATTCAAATCCGGTACAATTTGAAATAGCAGTAATTAAATTACGATGAAATTACGCTCTCCAGGTCGTTACGGTGCACATGGTTGGTAAAACACAAATGTTTGCGATATACACCATAATTTGACACGGTTCACAGAGAGGAAACGTGTGCAAGCATGCACACAGTTTCCATTTGCAATGCGTGTGCGATGTCAGACAATATCACAAACGGTGCGGGCAAACTAAACATTTGTGATAGTTGCCTTATCGTACATGATTCGCAACCAAGAACTGTTTCTGATGTGGTATGCATCATAAACGTTGCACCACAGAATAGCGTGTGCGATAGTTGTCATGTACGATGATGTTACGACAGTCTGACATTTCGTAATCTTGTCTGACGGAGTCGTGCTGCCTATGGGCGGCGCGGGGACCTCCAAGGGTGGGAAGGCGACCTCCAAGACGGCCCCACCGGCGCATGCGCCGCGGTCCCCCCAGGTCGTGCGCGACAAGCAACGCCACGACGTTGGTGACCCCAAGCGTCGCCGCGGAAAGAGCCCTCAGCATCATTCTCGAGATGCATAGGGCCGGCATGCATGCCAAGATGCTGGTGGAAACGACGCACGGCCGCGGAACCGTGACGGGGCTCCTGCTAACATGGTTAGAAGTCCGAGCACCTCCCGTTCTTCGCGCCTGTCATTGCCACCTACACCAGCCGAAGCGTTGGCGCGAGCACAGCTACTCCTGGATTTCCCTCCCGCTGCGGAGAAGCAAGAGAATGGAGAGCTACTATTCATAGCCTCATCGGTCTCTCCAATAGAGATGGGCCGCAGCAGGCAGAGCCTTCGCGGTGGCGGTCCACCGAGCCGGCGCGTGCCAATGGCGGAAAGAACAGAGGCGCCGCGACGATGGTGCACACCCCTCCACCACGACAGCAACGGTTGCCAGCTCAGCTGGTCGATGTCCACGATGATGGGTCCACGGCGTTGTCCGATCCACGAGCTCGTCGCGACCAACGTCAAGTTCTTCGGGAACGGGTCAAAGAAGATGCTTGAACCACCATCGAGCGGTGGCGGGAAGCGCGCCATCAATCAGATAGGCACGCAGGGCCCACTGCGTACAAACCTACGTCGGGGGATTCTGGTGACTTGCCTTACAAGGTAGGTTGTCTAGCTTTTACCCGTGAACTGCGGCGGTTCCAGTGGCCCACTACCCGCATGTTCAAACCAGAGGTCCCGAAGAAATACGATGGCAAGACTCATCCGTCCGAGTTCCTGAGCATCTACACCATTGCGATGCAAGCAGCCAGGGCTCGAGACGACAAGGTGCTCACCAACTACTTCCCGTTGGTGCTCAAGCCCAATGTCAAGTCGTGGTTGATGCACCTGCCAGTAGATTGCATCTCTTCTTGGTCGGATCTGTGCCACGAGTTTGTTGGTGCCTTTTCCGGAGGCCACCAAGCTCCTGGCCAGGCAAGTGACTTACATATCATCCCCCAGAAAGATGGCAAATGCTTGCACAAATACATACAGAGGTTCAGCCGTGTGCAGTACAACATCCCAGATGTTCATCCTGCCGCTGTTATCAGCGCATTTCATCAGAATGTGCGCAACCGCAAGATGCATGAAGAGCTGGCGATGAACAAGATTACGGATGTTGCCGAGCTTTACGTTTTGGCCGACAGATGTGCTCGGGCTGAAGAAGGAAGTAAGTACCCTGGTGAAGATGCCGAAGCAGGAACTGACTCCGGAGACAAAGACGTCGTCGCCCCGGCAAAGAAGGGCCGACGGCGTAACAGGAAGCGCAAGGGCAAGACCGTGCTTGCCGTCGAGGAATCCGGCAACCTTGACACCGCCAAGAAGGCCAAGGTTGACGACCACGGCAAGGAGGTTGCCGGGTGCGTCGCCTGCTAGGCCTTGGCGGCTACCGACAAGCCAGAGAGCTCCGACAAGCAATATTGCAAGATCCATCGCACCAAGGGCCATGACCTCCAGAACTGCCGGCAAGTCGAGCAGCTTGTGGAGAGGCAGAAAGCTGAGTACGAAAGGCGAGACAAGGAGAAGGGCTATGGTGCTGAGGGGTCTGGCAAGAAGCGTGGTGGCCGAGGAGGCCGTCGCGGCAAGGACAAGCAACAAGAGAGGCCTGCCCGAGGCCGCGATAAAAAAGGGGGTGATGATGACCACGAAGACGATGACGACTCCAGTGAGCATGAGTTTCAAAAAGCTACGGAGGCCATGTGCATTGATGGTGGCGCCTCATTACATTCTTCTCACCGCCAACTTAAACAGTGGGCACGCGAGATTAATGCGACAGAGCCGTCGATCGATGCCCAGAAGCCACTGAAATGGTCCCACACGCCTTTCATTTTTTATGTTGAGGATCACCCTGATCGCACAACTACGGTCCGGTGTTTGCCATTGTTGGTTTCCCCAACAATTCGCAACCTCAAGGTGTCAAAAATGCTAGTTGACGGTGGGGCCAGTCTGAACTTGATCTCACCCAAGGTGATCAAGAGGTTACAAATTCCCGACGGAGATCTCGAAGAGACGGGCACGTTTCAAGGGATCAATCCAGGAAGAAGCCAGCCGAAGGGTAAGATCACACTATTAGTGACATTTGGTGGTGAGCTGAACTACAGGACAGAGAAGATCGTTTTTGATGTCGCCAAGATCCCGTTGCCGTATAACGGGATCCTTGGCCGTCCAGCACTGGCCAAGTTTATGGCGGCGTCGCATTATGCCTAAAACACGTTGAAGATGCCCGGCCCGATGAGCATCATCACGGTCAACTGCGACAAGAAAGACGCGCTTATTTGCGTCGATCAACTCTACCGGGAGGCAGTTGTAGCACCTGCCACCAAGGTACTTGCTCCCGCCACTGAAGCTCCCGGGGGGAAGAAGATCGGCAAGACCTCTTGCGCCCACTCCGGCAAGCGCGCCTCCTCGGAGTGCTGCGTTCCTGTCGAGGACGTGCCAGAGAGCTCCACCGGCAAGAGCAAGAAATCCAAGGTGGCCCCACCAGAGACTAAAAAGGTGGCCGTCAAGGAGGACAGCACGGGCGGAGCTTTCACGATAAGCTCCACCCTCGACAGCAAATAGGAAAGCGCGCTCATCGCCTTCCTGCCGGCGAATGTCGATGTGTTTGCATGGCAAGCATCTGACATCCCCGGCATTCCCAGGGAGGTGATTGAGCACCATCTTGCTGTATGTCCTCATGCGCGGCCCGTTAAGCAGAAGGTCAGGAAGCAAGCTTTGGAGCGGCAAGAGTTTATCATTGAAGAAATTAGGAAGTTGGAAGCGGCAGGTTTGGTTAGAGGAGTGCTCCACCCAACATGGTTGGCCAATCCAGTTGTGGTGCGCAAGGCGAATGGGAAGTGGTGGCTGTGCATTGATTATACAGACATCAATAAAGCCTGTCCAAAGGATCCTTTCCCCTTGCCACGCATCGACCAGATCATGGACTCCACTGCCGGGTGCGACTTGCCGTCATTCCTTGATGCCTACTCAGGGAAGACCGCGTTTATCACCCCATGTGGTACGTATTGTTTTATACGAATGCCTTTCGGGTTGAAAAGCGCTAGTTCAACGTTTGCCAGAGCAGTCCAGATCGGTTTTGAGCCCCAGCTTCATAGAAATATGGAAGCTTATATGGATGACATAGTGGTCAAAACCAAGGACAAGGCAACACTGATACAAGATCTAGAAGAAACATTTGCAAATTTGCGCAAGATCAATCTTAAGCTCAATCCTGAGAAGTGTGTGTTTGGCGTCCCATCCGGCAAGCTTCTCGGGTTCTTTGTGTCTCGGCGTGGGATCGAGGCGAACCCCGACAAGATCAAGGCAATTGAGCAGATTGAAGCACCAAGACGAGTCAAAGATGTACGTTGACTTGTTGGCTGTGTTGCTGCTTTGGGCAGGTTCATCTCAAAATCTGCTGAGCGCGCCCTGCCCTTTTTCAAGATCTTGAAAAAGGCAGGTCCAATGAAATGGACTCCGGAAGCGGAGGCAGCGCTGCAAGATTTGAAGAGGTACCTCTCCTCTACGCCAACATTAGTCGCGCCTAAGCCACAAGAGTCGTTGTTGCTGTATCTAGCAGCAACGAATCAAGTGGTCAGTGCTGCGCTAGTGGCACAGAGAGAAGTTGATGAAGCAGCAGCGGCAGTGGCAAGACCGTCGGACGATGAGTTAGAGCTCTCCCCGGCAGGGTCTGGTGCTGGCAAGGCAAGACCCCTGGCAGGATCTGGTACTGGCAAGGCAGGGCCCCCGGTAGAGTCTGGTGCCGGCAAGGTGGGATCTGCGCAAGCAAATGCAGTGACACAGAAGAAGAAGATGGTGCAGCACCCAGTTTATTTTGTCAGCTCCCTTTTGTAGGGGGCTAGATCAAGATACTCTGGTGTACAGAAGTTGCTCCTCGGCCTTCTTATGGCCTCGAGGAAGCTGCGCCACTACTTTCAGGCGCATGAGATCACCGTCATCACTCGCTTCCCGTTGCAATGGATCTTGCACAACCCAGATGCAACTGGAAGGATTGTGGAGTGCTCGTTGGAACTGTCAAGCTTTGGTCTCAGGTTTGAAAGCACTTCAACGATTCAGAGCAGAGCCTTGGCAGAATTCATTGCAGAATGGACCTCAACGCCTGACTAGGAAATTCAAGAGACCACTCTCCCCAGCAAGGAAACGAGCGACGACTGGATTATGTACTTTGATGGGGCTTTCTCGCTGCAAGGCGCCGGTGCTGGTGTGCTACTTATTGCACCCACCGGAGAGCACCACAAGTACGTGGTCCAGATGCACATTCCCCGGGAGAGATCAACAAACAACACTGCAGAGTATGAGGGACTGCTTGTCGGTCTCAGGATCGCGGCAGACCTTGGAATTACGAAGCTCATCGTCAGAGGTGATTCGTAGCTTGTCGTTAAGCAGGTTAACAAAGATTATCAGAGCCCGTTAATGGAAGCTTACGTAGATGCAGTGAGGAAGTTGGAGGAGCGTTTTGATGGTCTGCAAGCAGAGCATGTTCCTCGAGCAGAGAACAGCATTGCTGACGACCTGTCAAAACATGCTGCACTCAAGTTACCTGTGGAACCAGGAACTTTTGTGCTCCAACTAACTCAGCCATCTGTTAAACCATCGGCAGGACAGAATAAGCGAAGGAAGTTGAGCCCTGGCAAGTACTTTCCCGCCGAGCTCCCAGGAGCCGCCGGCAAGGAAGTTGCCGGGGACGACGCCAAGCTTCCCGGGGGGCGACGGGCTCTGGCAGGGACTCAAGCCCTTGCCATAGAGACAACTGCTCCCATGGCAGAAGACACGCCTTTAGTCCTTGCCGTCGAGCCTCAAGCTCTAGCATCGGCACGGCACATCGTTCAGTTCCTCCAAACAGGGGAGCTCCCCGAGAAATAGGAAGTGGTGGAGAAAGTAGCCCGTCGGTCTAACATGTACCAGTTTGTGGACGATGTCCTGTATAGAAAAAGACCGAACGGCGTGAAATTGAAGTGCATTCCTCAGGAGGACGGACTAGAGCTGTTGGCAGAGATACATGGAGGCGTATGTGGCTCTCACATAGGATCAAGAGCTCTTGCCGGCAAGGCATTCCGGCAAGATTTCTTTTGGCCCACTGCCCTCCAGGATGCAACTGATCTAGTAACCAAGTGTCAAGCATGCCAGTTCCATTCGAAGAAACTTCATCGGCCAGCCCAAGCTCTTCAGATGATCCCTCTTTCCTGGCCATTTTCGGTCTGGGGGCTCGACATATTGGGCCCCTTTCCCCGTGCTGTCGGGTGCTTTGAGTACTTGTACATCGCAATCGACAAGTTCACAAAGTGGCCGGAAGTGAAAGCAGTGAGAAAGGTGATAGCACAGTCAGCCGTCAAGTTCTTCAAAGGATTAGTTTGCCATTTTGGTGTGCCAAACAGAGTCATCACCGACAACGGCACACAGTTCACGAGCCACACCTTCATGCAGTATATCCAAGACCTTGGCAGCAAAATCTATTTTGCTTCTGTTGCCCATCCAAGAAGCAACAGCCAGGCGGAAAGGGCAAATGCTGAGGTGCTGCAGGGTCTCAAGACGATAACTTTCGATAGGCTACACAAGTGCGGAAGGCGCTGGATTGATGAATTGCGGTCCTTTGGTCAATCAGGACGACACCAAATCGAGCCACTAGCTAGACACCTTTCTCCCTGGTATACGGGGCAGAAGCAGTTCTCCCCACAGAACTCATATACGGGTCACCTCGAGTGCTCGCTTATGATGAGCTTGAGCAAGAGCAGTTGCAGCAAGATGATGCTACGCTCCTTGAGGAAGATCGTCTTCAGGCTGCTGTGCGAGCCGCGCGCTACCAGCGAACCTTGCGCCGCTACCACAGCCGCAAGGTTCATGCCCGAAGCCTTGAGGAAGGCAACCTTGTTCTTCAGCGCGTTCAGTCCGCCAAGAATTCCAACAAGTTGACGCCAAAGTGGGAAGGCCCTTATCGGGTAATACGAGTCACCAGGCCCAGCGCAGTCCGCCTGGAGACCGAAGATGGCATTCCAGTGAGCAACTCCTAGAATATTGAACATCTTCACAAGTTTTACCCATGAGGCGCGGTTGCCGGGACCCCCGGCAACCCCCTTTTTGTACTAGCCTTGCCGGCAAGGCATATAACCCTATGTACAAAGCCAGCCGCAGACCCTGTGCGCAGTTGAATAAGTTTAAGTATGTATAGCTCTTGTTGATTCGCATGTTTATCTATATGCATGCCTGTCCAGTATATTGTACTACGTTCGTTTCCAGCAAGTACTGATGAACCGCCAAGGTTCCATGTTCCTATTTTCTCTTCTCTCTTTTTCTCAAAGGATAGAAGGTTCCCTCACATACAAGTTTGCCGTGGGGATAGAGAGTGTGGGCGCCAGCAGGCGACGTTCGAAGTGACATCTTGCGGGAAAGAGTACAACAGCAAAAAAAAGCTAAGTTGTGAAACCTTGAATGATTTTCTTTTAAATATGAGGTTATTTTCCTCGAACTATTTCGATTCTTGTATGGAAAACCTGCACGCGAAGGAACATTGTCAGGATTGGTTACGCCTTTGCTCTGTTTCGAGTCCGCTCAACAGTTCAAGTGGCTACGCTAAGAACGGCAAGGTATCTTGCCGGCAGTGACACCCCCAGCAGGCTGCTAAGGATCCGTTCCTCAAAGCGCTCATGGCAAGGGTGCGCGCACCGGCAAGTTTTTCCCAGTAAAGCTTAGGGTGTATGCCATACAAAGAGAGATCAGATGAGAAAGATAGCATGCATTCAATCCAAAACACAGCAAGTTATATTACATCAATGGTTGCTGCAGTTCTAACTTAAGATAAATTATCTTGGACACGAGTTCATAGTGGTAAGGAGAAGCGAAGCGGCTAGTCCCGGCGCTGGCCTTCCACCCTCTTGACTTGGTCAACTATGTCGACGATGGGCGTGACGAGCTCTTCAAGTGCCTTGCGGTCTGCATCCTCCGGCAAGCTGTCAAGCACATTGGTGAGGTTGAGGCCAGGGTTCCTGTACGCCAGCTTGGTGAGCACCTTGAGAAGGACGCCCCGGCAAAGCTTGCGGGATTCATTGGCCAGCTGGGTTGCCCGGCTAGAGTGGAGCAGCTCCAGGGCATCAAGGACAGCCTCGAAGAACATGGTCAGTCTGGCGCTCATAATTACCCTCTCCTCGTGGGAATACCTGAAAGTCGACAGGCCCATGGTGGACAGTTGTGCTGTGAGCCTCTCTGCGACATCGATAAGGCGCTCAGTCCAGATCTTCACGCCTTTCTCATAGTCATTATAGGTGGTAGTGGCGCTCTCAAGCAGTTGCTTCTCCTCTTGGAAGTCCTTAGCCAGGGTCTTCTCACGAGTCCTGCTGCTCTCAAGGGACTCCTTCAGCGTGGTCAGCTTCAACTCTAGATCAGCAATAGATTCAGTGGCAGAGGAGAGTTTCTGGGTCTTTTCGGATATGGCAGTTTGCATCTCCGCCAAGTCATAGAGAGTTTTATCTTTGTTATCTTTGAGCGTCAAGATCTCCTTGCCGTGCTTCTCTAGATCCGCCTCCAGTTTCTCCACCTTGCCGGCCAGCTCATTCTTGGCGGCCTCTGCAGCTTTGGCGGCATCGATGGCTTCTTTCAGCTTGCCGGCATGGTCCAGGACCAGAGCGTCAAGTGCTTTCTTGTGCTCATGCTCTAGTCCTTGGGTCCGCTACGCGACAAGCTTCTCGATCTCCTCATCCTTGCTGTGGAGCTTGGCGGCAAGTGCCCCCTCACGAGCGACAAGGTCTTCTTCCTGAGCATCGAGCAGGATGTGGCGCTCCCTTAGTGGGGCGTCTTCCTTGGCGGCCTCTTGAGCGGCCTCCTCCTGTGCCTTCTCAATATCGGACTGCTTCAGAAGGAGCTCGTCCCAACGCTGGCCTAGCTGCTCCTGGCCAGTCCTCAGCTCTTGCCGGGCCTCGGCGAACCAGACCTGCATCTGCTCGACACGCTTTTGGAAGTCTGCCTCTGCCACGTCGACAACCACTGCCCTGGAGTCCAGTTTCTCCTTACGGGCACGGTGGAGCGCCTGGAGCTTCTGGAAGTTGTCGCTCATGGCCTGGAGGAGCTGGTCTTCTTTGGATCCACTGCTGCTGGCGCTTGGCTCGTCGACAACCTTGAGCCCGGCAGCGGCGATGACCTCTTCGTCGAAAGCCTCCCCCTTGGTTGGCGCTCCGGTGCTTGCCGTCCCCGGGATGCTGATGAACAGATTGTCGACAATCTTCAGGTACTTGCTTGAGGGGGGCTTCGGATGTCGACAGTTGGTCCTCAACCACTATCTCCCCGGCAACTGGGGGCTCCGAGACTGATGCAGCGCCAGGCGCTCCTGTGGCAGGAATGCCGTCAGTTCGGTCGCCGGTCTCCTTGCCGGCTTCCCCGGCAGACCTCTTGGCGGTCTCTTCATGCGCGTCTTTGGTGGCTTCGGTGGCAGCATCCTTGGCGGTCTCCTCGATGGTGGCATCAACATCCATCTGATCCACCAAGGGAAGATCTAAAAGCCAAGGGGGAGAAACAAGATGAAACCAAGATTGAAGTTCAAAGCAGAAAGACAAGAGAGAAAGGTCATGCAGGAAGGGTGACGGGTGCCCGGAAGCGAGCGGCATACCTGTGACGAGCACCTGGGACGTGGTTCCTTTCTCGGCAACATTGGTTGCCGGTATGGGATTGCCGGCACCCGTGCTTGCCGGCCTTTCCTCCATGTGAATGGGCTTGTCGGTGGGAGCCCTTGCTGGGGATCGATCGCTGGGCGGTGTGGTTGACGGAGGCGGCATGTCAGGGTCGGCTCTCAGTAGCTCTCCTTGTTGCTATTCTTCTCCTGCAAATTCGGCAAGATCATCAGCAAAGATACACACCCCAACACCCGCCAGCGGGAAATGAGTAACGGACTCACACTGGGGGCTGAGTCGGGGGCTGCGTCATGGGCTGGGATCCGGGCTGATCGTGATCGTCTCCGACGCACCTGAGGTGCTTGCCGGGGGCTCGTCACCCGTCGAGGTCTTGGCTTTCTTCGCCATCCTCTGCGCCAACGTTTCCGTGTCTCTGCGGGGACAGGCCAAAAAAAGATCAAAACAGGGACTCGGGAGATGAAGAAAGCAGTAAGGCACTTACTCATCTTCTTCTTCTGGCCTCTTCTCCCTCCTCGGGCTGAAGGAGGAAAGGTCGAAGTCGGCCTCCGGTATGGTTTCCATGCGAGGGGGGGGGGAAGATGGAGACCTGGGCCGCTTGGCCGTGGCAGAGGCGATGGCTACTTTTTCCTTTGCTGTCGCGGTCGTGCGCCTCGTCTAGCGCATAGGTTGCGGCTGGACCTCTTGCCGCTGCGCAGCCTTGCCGGCCACCCCCTTGACGGGGACCTCTTCGTGTGAGGAGGCTTGCCAGACTGGCTCGACAGAGCCAACCCACCGGAGGACACATTTCTTCTTCCCCGGGACTGGGGGCTCCTCGTGCGGCTCCTCTTCAGCTGCCTCTTTAGCCGTCTCCTCGGCTGTCCCCTCGGCAGAAGGGCCCCCGGCAGCGGTGCCGCTGTGTTCCCCGGTAGGCTCCCCCCGCTCAGCAAGATCCTCCTCTGCGCTAGCTCCGTCTTCCACAAAGCCAACACTACCGGCCTCCTCGGCAAGGGCTGCCTCTTCCGCCCTGCTGGCAATATACGCCACCTCCTCATCGGCGGTGGGGCGGATGAGCTGCGTTTCTTCCCGGATGGCCCTCTCCGACAAGTTGTCGAAGAACTCTTGCACCTGCTCCGCGTCTGGCTCGGCCCAGATCTGATCAAGGCCATGGGCGCTGAACATCGGCATCATGGCGATGATTGAGGTCAGGGCGGAGTTGTTGCACAAAGGGATCACGCCCGCCCGCACCTTGAGCGGCTTGTCGGCCTTTTCGGTCTTGTCGGCCTTATCTGTCTTGTCGGCCTTGAGGTGGAACAGCTTGTAGCAGAGAGCCGCATGCTGCATGACCGTCAAGTTGTTGTTCAGGCCGGGGCGCGGCCTCATGATGTTTGCCGCGTTCTGGTATTCCCAAGCTGGCCTCCCCTTGTTCTGCAGAGGAGCGATGCGGCGGCGGAGGAAGTCGGCCCCAATCATTTCGATTGTGAGCCCGGCAGCCTTGAGGCGATGGATCCTGGTGGTTGCAACGGTGAGCTTCCCGTCTTGAGGGTCGAGGTCGCCCCAATTACCGCCATGGACCAGTTTCGTCTGCCGGGGCATACAAAACGACTGCGGGTCCTTCTCCAGGATCCAGCACCACTTACCCCGCCATTCATCCCACTTTTCCTTGTGGGTCCCGTCCGGGTACGTCTTCTTGGCCAATGCCCTTGGGATCCAGGTGACGCAGCCAGAAAGGGCCCCTCTGGGCTGGATGCGGGGAACGAAATAATGGCGAAAGAGGGCCGTGTTGGGGACCACGCCGGCGAAGTTCTCACAGAGATGGGCGAAGGTGGCCATACATGCCACAGCATTAGGCGTGAAATCCAAGATATGGAAGCTGAATGTGTACATGATGTCATTGAAGAAATTTGAAAATGGGGGACAGAGCCCGCAGTAGAAGTAATCGACGAAGAAAGGGAATTTATCTGGGGCAGGCTTGGCGCAAGAAGCTGGGATGACGCGGGTAGCAGGATGCCCCGTCGTCGCTCTCCCCCACATACACAGATACCGCTCCTTTAGATTGCGCGCATCGAACGTCGGAGCGAAGACGACATTCTCCTTCCGCATCTTCACGAACTCGTTCTCCGGCACCTCTTCCCCCTCGCTCGCCTTGGACGCTCCCTTGCCCTTGCTCCCTTTGGGCGCCATAAGAAACTGGAGAGGAGCGGGAGGTTGAGGATGGTGGGAACGCAGGGGGGACGGCGGATGGATGAGGAAGCTCTGGTTTGGGCCCAAGGAGAAAGACGGCGGTGGTTCCTAGATTGGAAAGGGTGAAGAGGGTAAATGAGCAGTGCCTCTGCGGATTCCTCATTTTATGGGGAAGGCGCGAGGCTGCCTCTTTACTATCCAATGTGAAGGCGTTTTCGCAGGCGTGCTGCTGCTGCGACCGTTCCGCGCGCGCACCCCACGTCACGCACTCAATGCCGATCATGGGGAAGCGCGGCAGATGAGATGATTACAGCAGTTAACCCCTGCCATGTGTGCCCGCGCACTGTTTAGGCCTAGCCCAACAACGCGTCGCGCCCGCGTCTGTGGCCCAGGCCCAGGGGCTCCTGTCGGTGTACTAAAGTTTGGACCCCTTTGGTTCCCCTTACTTGTGCACGGGCAGTTGCAGCCACGCCCGCGGCAAGGCCTGCCAGGGACAGCTGGGAGCAAATACGAGGCAACCAAGACGGCATCTGAGCCAGTAATCAGAGAGCAGAAGACAAGCTGAGCCCCCGGCAAAGATTCTTGCCGGGGTGATTTGCGAGCCCCGGCAAGCTCCTTGCCGGGATGGTTTGCAAAGCCTCAGCAAGACCACCACCCTTGAGGTTGAGAGCTCTGACACATCGACAATGTCAAGACCAAGATCCAGGGGCGCCTGCATGGTGGCATGCAGATCTTGGTGAAGAACAGAAGGCAAGTTCCCAGCAAGGCTCTTGCCGGGGACATTTGCGAGGACACGGCAAGGCTCGCACATGGCAAGGCTCCTCGTCCCGCCAACGCTCCAGCGCAGCAACTAGCCTGCCAGCCAGGCAAGCACCTACGTGGTTGCATGTAGATCTTCGTGAAGATCCTGCCACCGCTCCAGCGCAGCGGCTAGCCAGTTAGCTTGGCATTTGCATGCCTCGTCATCTTGGGTGCACGTCAAGACGGGGTGAGGCGGCGACGGATGGGACGGGCTCTGTTTCCATCCCCGATAAAGTTAGGGACACGTAAACAGCGCATTTAATTTGCTTGTCGTAAGATGCCAGTGATAAGCATGTACACTGTAGCTACTTTACACCTCCTATATGCATGTACGCCACTGTGGTAGCCCCTTGGTATAAAAGGAGGCCCAAGGCGATACAGGGAGGGACTTTTGGACTTTCCGGCCCAGTTTGCATGCGTAGCAACTAGCCAAAGCTCAAGAACACTCAATACACTACAAGCAGGACTAGGGTTTTACGCTCCTTAGCGGCCCGAACCTGGGTAAAAATCCCTTGTGTTGATCGTTAGATCTGCTCTTTGCGCACTCCTCTTCCCTGCCAAACCATAGAAGGGATCCACTCGATCCCATAGGTGTCGTTTCCCCGACATTGTAGCTCCATGAGCACTGTCCACATGCAATACAACCAAGCAGGAGTAGGGTTTTACACCGCACGGTGGCCCAAACTTGGGTAGCTCGTTGTGTCCTCGTCGTGCCTAGCTCGTAGCCTCGTAGACGCAAAGCCAGGCCCCAGAGCTCGAACCAGGGTTTTGGAGGATTTCCCGTGGCTCAGAATCAATCTCCCGATAGTGACCAGATCTGCATCTTTTTGTTCACTTTCAGTGTCATTGTCACAGTCTATCATGTCTTCTTGATGGTTTAGACAGCAACCAGGTCCTCTGATACATAAGAACACAGGGAAATCTATGAGACGACCAAGAAAGCAAGGTACAGAGTTAGAAAACTCTTCATTTTGATACAGGTTATTCTTTTCATTCCTTCACTAATGTTTCTAACTAGCATAAAGATTATGACTTTCTTAAAGTAGGTACAGTACGAGACAACATTAATTTTAAATATTTGTGCCATAATGATTAAACATTCATGTACTTACACTAAGATGAAGGATATGAACTGGTAATAAGAACCCTAGCTAGATTGAACCGCATGATTAGCCCAATAAGAACCCCAAATGTTGTAAAAACAACTGCAACAACTTTCACATGAAAAGTAAGTCGATGCATAAGCCAATTCAGAATGAGATAATGCAATAGACATACCATGTGAGCGGACAGGTCCGAGCGGAATGCCGTCGGTCGGGTGCGCCTCGATGGTAACCGAACGATTTGTGGCGGCGAGGTGAGAACGACCGACCGGGACTGGATGAGATCTATAGCCAAAGAGGGAGAGATAGGAGGCGACGTCTTCTTTCTTTGAGGGGGAGGAGGCTACTGTTGAAATAAGAGGCATGAATTGGGGAGGTTTGGGGTTAGTTCTGCGCGGCATTCCAAAACAACAAAAATGCACATAAATGTTTCTAAGATCCAAGAAATGAACTAGCAATCGATATATTGTGAACATGGATTAGTTCAGAACAAAAGCATCTTCAGAGAGCATACGACTGAATCAGAGGAAGATGTACTCAAAGAACCATAGCTAGAATGACACGCAGTGTTAACTAGAATAACAACCCTAACTTTTTTACCATTCATAAAAAACAACACTGCAAATAGAACTCGTCGATTAGGATGAGATCTTGGGGTAGTTTTACGAGTTGAGCGGATGGGCCCAAGCCAAACGCCGTCGGTCATGAGCACCTCCCTCACCGAATGATTTTTCACCATAGCTAGCAAGATCCACCAGCGGGGAGGGAGGATCTGGAGGCGAAGAGAGAGAGAGAGAGAGCGAGGGAGAGGAAGAGGGAGGCATAGGAGGAGGCGGCTGGTTTTACTGGAAGGGGTGTGGTTAGTGTCGAAAAAAGAGGTGGTATTAATGTGAGGAGGGTTGGGGTTAGGTGGGCGCGCGGGGCATTCAAAAATGAGTGGAGGGAAGGGAAAATTTGAGGGAACGCTTAGTCGGGAAGCAAGCATAAATCTAAGGTATGTTCATGTGACAGCTTGTGACAGCATGTTCCTCACATAATGTGCTCACGTAGAGTAGTACCAAGTTCCATGCTTATTTAATGTGAGACCAACAGGTTTGCAATGCACAATCAGTTTTATTTTATTTTTTGTTACTAAATGTACAATCATTTTGTTCATGCATGTAACTTGAAGAAAGCACGCGTTCATCATGTGAAGTGTCATGACTGTTTACAAATTCAAGTTCCTGGTGACAGTTGTCACGTCATACTTTGGGATCCTACTTTGCATTTGGCTTGGCGCTACCATCCAAAAGATTTCAGAAAGTATGAATCCAAACACATTCCATACTTTGTATTCATGATGCACACCACATAGTGGAGAGGATTTTAAAAAAGAATTAATTCTGCACATCACACTTGGGGATTTCAATCTACAAGCAAGCTGAGCTTTGGAATGCACAAACATTTTTTATGCAAGTATCTTGGAGAAAGAAAATTAATCATGTAAAGTTTAACGAGTGGTTACAAATTCAAGTTTATGGTGTTGGGTGTCACTTCATGCTCTGAGATCCTACTTTGCATGTGAGAAGGTGCCGACATAGGTGATTGTTCATGTTGGTCATGTGTGAGGATGTTACTCACATATGTAAGGAGAACCCAATAGGTTTGGAATGTGCAGACATTTTGTTCATGCAAGTATCTTGGAGAAAGCAAGTTGATCATGTGAAGTGTAATGAGTGGTTACAAATTCAAGTTTACGGTGCCGGGTGTCACTTCATACTTTGAAATCATAGTTTTACATGCTGGGAGGAGCTGACATAGGTGATTGTTCATGTTGTTCATGTGTGAGGATGTAGATGGCTTGCATATGTAGGTGAGCCCAATAGGTTTGCAATGTGCAGACATTTTGTTCGTGCAACTATCTTGATGAAAGGACATTGATAAGGTAAAGTGTAACGATTGGTTATTAAATAAAGTTTACTGTGCCAGTTGTCATGTGCCATACCAGGATCACGCACAGGCTGCCATGTTGACCATGCAATGTTGCCACAATACAAAATATATTGTTCCAACACAACCTTTTTTTGCTCTAATAGACGCCTGATTCCCGTGACTCGTGGAACCACCAGATGACATCCCAACTGCTCTGGCCGGTTATCTTATTTGCGCGAGAAATTAACAATCACATTCCTTTTACCGCATCCATCTGCATCTTCTTCCTCAACGGTTCTTTGTCATCCACCACAAACCACAACCGCCTCCCTACAGCCATGGACGATGAGAAACTAACAACAGAGACCCACCACATCAATGCACATGGCACAACTGTTCTAGAGGTGGCGTACACCAATGAGCCAGAGACTGTGGAGCGAGTCACCGATATGTACGAGCAATGGCTCCAGGAGGACAAGGACAAGTTTTTCGGCCTCAACTTCGGGTACACATGTAGGAGCAGTTACAGATGACAAGGGGTCACCGTCGTGCAACTCGCCATGCGCGAGCATGTTCTCATGTACCACTACTGTAGGTCTGAGTGATGCCAGGCGTTGGTTGAATTTCTGCAATGCAGAGAGGTAACTTCCGTTAGCGTGGACACCAGGGGTGACAAGATCATGCTTGGACGTGCATGGATCGGAATTCCAGACGACCACCACATTGACATCCCAAAGCAGTTCTATATCAAAGGTGGTGGAGTTAGGTACTCCATGGGTGACCTCGCAGCGGCCATCATCGACCCCTCATACAAGAACATGAAGAAATCATTCCCAAAGGAGAAGCACCAGTACTGGGAGTGGAAGCTGCTTTCCCTGCTACACCTCGAGTACTCAACAAAAGACGAGTATGTTAGGTACAAGTTTTGCCGTAGGATCCTAATAATTTAGGACAGGCTACATCACCTTCTCCAACCACCATTGAGGGAATGACTCTGCCCCCGTAAGAACAAAGACGAGGGATCTTCGAGCGGCTGGAAGCGCCAAAAGGGAAACAGCGAGGAGTGAATTGCTAGAACTTGGATGTATACATTCAACTAGTTGTATCTAGTAGTATGCTAATTTAGATTGAGTGAACATATGTTGTAACTATGATTGTTGTAGGTCAAAGATGTTGTGTGTATTGTATTACTTATTTACATTGAACATAGTGGTGTGGTGATGTACAAATGCATGGTACCTTATATAAAAATATGTGCTTGTACCCTTGTTAACTTTGTCAAAATACTTTTCGTGAATGGAGTGAACACTTTTAGAAATATTTTTAAAGACTTCAAGAATCAGTGTGAGGGATTTCAGAAAATTAATGACCGACTACTTGAAATAGTTTTATAGTGATTTAAGAACTTTGAGTACTCGTTTTGGTTATAGTGTGAGCATTGTTTAAAATATGAAAAGTAGGTTGATAATTGTTATTCGTCACAATTATAAACGGAGATTCTTTGCATGCAACGACCACATGGTGTACAGGTTTGGTATGGAAAATCATTTAATTTGTGAATGTAAACTTTTGGTATGTAAAATGTCCTGTATTTTTCATGTACTTTTACGACACATAACGGGTGATGAACAAAAGCACGCTGAAGTTATTTTTGAAAAGTATAGAAAAAAAAGCAAATGGAAAGAATGGACGGTCACATCTTCATGGTGACGTCTGATCTGGCTCATCCTTCAAACTTTTTTGGCAACCTCCTCGTCTCCAACCACGATTTAAGTAGTTGCCAAATCCCCTCTACAGTACAACCAACCCACCATCATCTTCATTCGACTCTCTTTCTTTCTCTCTCTCTCTCTCTCCGCCTGTCTCCATGTCAACCACTCTCGCTTCCTATTAGTACCATCCATGTCTCGCGGTAGATCTTTCGGCCACCTCGTCAGTGGTAGGATGGTGCTGCCGGGCTTGGTAGCCCCGTTCACGGAGTAACACCATGTCCCAATCCATGGTGGCGACAGCATCCACACCATGTACACTAACGACAACAGCATTGTCCAATGCTAGATAGCACAGAGTCAACAGTTTATGGATATCTTTCGAGTATCGTTTGTCGGCATGGACATCGAGTACACCCGCCGCCAGAAGAAGGAGGAGATTCCCGTTGAAGAACGGAAGGCAGCCCTCATCCAGATCTCCTACTCCTTGAATTGTCTCCTTTACCAGGTATGCCGGTCTCAAATTGTGATCCCGTCTCTTCACCAGTTTCTCCTGAAGGACAGATACATATTCGTTGGTCTTTGCATCAATGGCGATATAGCCATGCTGCGACCCTAGGACATAATGGTCAGAAACTACAAGGACATCTAAGTCGAATAGGCTGACCTGGATGGATCCAAGGGTTTTGATTCTCTCGTCAACATCGCTGGATGCTCGTTGATAACTACTACCTCCTCAAGGAGAATGGTTTCAATAAGGACTATCACGAAAGCCAGGCCGAGAAACTGTACGACGAGCAGATCGAGTACGTAATGAGGGATGCATATGCATCCTACGCCGTATGGAGTTGGATTTATCTCATCAACTAGGGTCTGATAGAATCAAAAGATAGTCAAGTGATGAGGGCTATTCATGCAAGCATGAAACTCAAACTCGAGAAGGCGCAGCATCAGAACAAATTTAGATAGATTAGTACTTGTATTACTCTGAAGTTGTGCGATTCATTGTTCAGAACATATGTGTTTTCTACCTATTAAGTTAATGGGGTATATATGTTAACTCAAGCTTCGAGTGTTCAACGTGATTCTTACATGTGTGAGCTCATGTTTAAGGTGAATCTTGGAGGTTTCACCACCTAGTTGAATCTATGAAGTTTGCGTTGCAATAATTTCAAATAATTAATTTGCATGTCATTGATAGTAGTGTTTATAGATCGATAGTAAAACTTGAAGTTTTTGATGCAATATGCGAGTGATGTAAATGAATGGCCAGTCCATGCATCTACCTTGTGTGTCACACAGAGATGCCACGGGTCCTGCTGCGCATAGGCGAAGAGGTGTCGTGCGACTTGACGGGATGCGCAGCAGCACACCAATGCGCACTCTCACTGGGAGGCAAGCCCTTTGACCGCCCTCCGATGCCTGGCCGACTTAATGCCGCCCGAGCCGATGTATAATAGGCCGCGTACTCGCCACTCTCGCTACAATCCTCTCCACAACTCCGATTCCCCCTCTCGTCCGGCTCCAATTGCTCACACCTCATCGTACGTCATGGCTGAGCTGGAGGAGCATTAACACAACAAGCTTCGAGACGTGCTAGCGTGAGCGCTTGCACTACCATCCGCGCATGTGCCCATGGGCATGCCTGTCTACGCGCTGGTGCCACTGCGCACCACAGCTGCATGGGACGCCGCCATCGACCGCTACATTGCAACTCCTGTGCCCGTGCATGTGCCAGTCACCATGCCAGTGCCAGTTCCCGCCTCAGCGGCATGGAACATGGCCGTCAACCGCTTCCTTGCATCCCCTTTGACCGTGCATGTGCTTGTCCGCATGCTGGTACCAGTGTGTGCCTTAGCTGCATGGGACGCTGCCATCGACCGCTACCTTGCATCACCTATGCCCATGCACGCGCCAGTCGCCGCACCGGTACTAGTGCCCGCCGTAGGATTAGCTCCCGCAGGAGGCATGGGACTGGCTACTGGAGGCGGAAGTCCAAAATATGGCCTAAATTAAAGCACGGCCCGACGGCCTGGACTACGCCAACGCCGATGCAAGACACCACTGCTGCAATAATTTAGTTTGTTCATTTAAACATTGTAGTTCGATCATATGAATTTAAAGTCACTCCATGACTGAATGAAATCTATTGTTTGAACATAGAGACTATTGTGCTAGAGTGAAGAAGGGGAGTAAACATGTTTTTTCTTTATTTATTCCTTTACTAAAATGTACATGTAGTGCCATGGTGTCATGTTATGGGTGCATGCACATCATCTTTGAAGGAAAAAATGAAATTGTGCATGGTAAAAAAACAAGGTACATTTTGAAATTAAGTTAATAGTGGTGTTGATCGTACATTATGCCACTGATTTCCATGTTACAAAAGTCTTATTAATCAACAGAGAGATTAAAAAAATTGATCAAAAATAAAAATGTGAAAAACATGAGACCATGGGCTATCATACCCACGATCATTACGTTTGTAGCATTAGTGTCACTACCATCCATGCTACTATATAACTGAGTGTTGATTTCCTAGGATTGTAATGTGTATTAAGGAAGTAGCTAATTCAGTACCCTTTCGACTGTCGGATGGATGATGGACGCCTCGCCTATGTCTGCCTCCTTGCATCCCTTGTCAACCACCTCCAATGCGTTCCCACTTGTTCAAGTTTGCATTGGTCCACATTAGGCAACCGCTGAATATAAGGAGCGGTTCCATCCACAGTACCCACAAATCCCACAGAAAACTTCGGAACCCCCTTTCCATCAATGATGGTGCGCACGCCGCCTACCGCCCCTACATCTCCATGGCTGGCGACATGCCGCATATGTTACCAGGACCACCCAACATTGAGCACGACCGAACCCACCCCACTCCTGCCTCCCACCCGGCAATAGCCAGTGTCACGTCTGATCCGTCCCCCTCATCGACGATTCCGTATCAGGCACTTGGCTCAGCCTCAAGGAAGCGAATACCCATGGCAGAGGAGATGGGCGACGGTGACAGTGAACAGGCCTCACAGCAACTATGCATCATCGACACAGGAGGATCGTGCCATCGAGGACCTCCATCAAATAGATGAGGTAGGCCACGAGTGTGACCGCCTCTTGGAGCGAGTCGACGAGATTCGGATGGTAGCCCGCCACGAAGTGGTAGACTTGCACCACGAGATGGATGAACTCTGGCCAAGACTACAGGAGCTCCGCCGAGCCATTGCCGAAGCAGAGGTCGAGGCGGCATACAAGATCTCCAATGCGATGGCGTGCACCGAAGAAACCATCCGTGAGGCAAAATGAGCCACTGAAGAGGCCATCATTGCGTCCGACATCAAGCTTTCCATGGCCATGTCCTATGCGGAAGACAGAATCCGGCAGATGAGGGCTGAATGTAGGGCAACCAACGAATGTTGATTGCTGATGAGGAGGACAGTGACAAGGACTGGGATGACGACGGTGAAGACTTGGACGATGGCGACAAGGAGGACGGCAGCGAGGACGATGAATAAGTTCAAGTAGTTCTGTTAGGTTTTAGAAATATGCATGTTAATTATGTATGAACTTATGCATGTCTTATAATGATATGTTTTATGAAGTTGTCCACATAATCCTCTCATGTCCAGTCTAGTTTCAATCTAAAACATGACAAGCACTACCATTTCACCTAGTTCTGGCAACATGGCATTTCTCCTGTGACGTGCCAACTTTTGAGTACGCAATAAAGAACATGAATAGGCATACATATCAGCAAGGAGTAGCTTCCCTACCTGCACATCATCCGAAAGAAACCTGAAGCTTAAGCGTGCTGAGGCTGGAGTAGTGTTGGGATGGGTGATTGTATGGGAAGTTGCCATACCTCGAGATTGATTTAAATGGTGTGGCGAGGCCCTGTCACATCATATAAAATAATTTTGAAGAGCTTGTTTTTAATAGTTTTGCTAATTATTATTTTCTTAGAAGACATTTTTTATTTTTAGTACTGCCTCCTGCCTTGGCAGTCCCTTCGCTGTCGAGGCACACTATTTCAAGTGAAGTTTAAAACTTTTAACACAATATAGTTCTATGTGATCATATTTTCCCGTTCGTGCTCTCATAGTTCACTGCAATGAGTACATACAAAAAATGACCAATAGATTTCGATACGAGAATATGAACCCTAGACCTTGAAAGTTTGATTCTAATATGTTATAAACTCTGCCATGGCAGAAATTATAAGGTACTACCTTCTGAACACCAACACGCCATTTTTAAATCATTTTTCTAACCCGTCGACCATTTTTTGAGGCACAAAACATTTTATGTGACTCTATGAACCGTCCCAGAAAATGGACATGCGTAGTTGGCTAGGGTGTCCCCGAAAATCATTTTTCTAACCCGCCAAAATGTGTCCCCGAAAATCAGGCCAGACGTTGCCAAAGTTGGCTAGGGTGCTGCCCTGGGAGGAAAACACCTAGTGACACAAAAAATGATTTTAGGCGACATTTCCTGTTTCATCGCCAGGGTTTTTGTCACTGAATAGATGAAATTTTGTAGTGTATCTCTGTGCCCTCTCAGTAATACAACATCATGAATAGCTTGCAAGAATTTGACTAATGACTTTAGTCAGAGGGATCTTGTATTATGGAACAAGTAAAGAGACTTGCTGGTAACGAGATTGAACTAGGTATTGCGATACCAATGATCTGATCTCGGGAAAATAACATATCACCAGATAAAGGGAATTGTGTCGGTGTCAGAACCGGCGGATCTCGGGTAGGGGGTCCCGAGTTGTGGATCTTGGATCAATGGGAACAAGGGACTAGGGACACGATGTTTACCCAGGTTCGAGCCCTCTCTAAGAGGTAAAACCCTACGTCCTTCTTGATTATATTACTTGTATATGAGGATTATAGAGTCGATCTACCACGAGATTAGATGAACTAAACAATAAACTAGTAGGATGATGGTTGTTGTTCTAGCCTCAACGGTCTAAACCCTTCGGTTTATGTAGGCACCAGGGGTACTAGGGTTACACATGGTCGGTTACAACAAGAGGATGACCATGCCGAATCTCCCATCTTGACATGGAGTATACACCAAGGCACAAAAGGTCTCCCATCCGGATACGACGTTGTCCAATAGTCTGGTCTTCTAGCAGCTGTAGCGCGGCCTGACTATCCGGCCCATGAGTTAGGTCGGCAGCCCTAGGACCCCCTTGTCCATGACTCCCTTAGTAGACCCCAAACTGGCCTCCAACATCAGAGTTCATAATCGTCAGCCATCTTTACGCATCCTAGTCTTCAGCTTGCGGGACGAGTTCTTCATCATTTACATGTTCGACCGCTTTGGTAGTTCGGCCACCGATGACCTCTTAATCCGTCAAGTGATGGTGGGGCCCCCAGTATTAATTTTCGTCAGGGGTTAAAGACACACTTCGATTTGCGTGTGCCCCTTAGAAGGGGAACTATCCAGTGCTCCTTTTTACAGAAAAGCCCCTTCAGGACTAGAAAGCGTACCTATTTAATAGAGCAGGAGCGCGACGGGTGGTTAACCCATCTCCACGCAAGAAACCAAGACCATCCCAAAGAAATCTCGGGTCAAGTGGCGAGCGCCCCAGGTTCATCCTCATGCCCTCATGGCCCTCTCCTGGGTGACTGAGCAAGCTGCTCAGTTTCATGCCTCCATCTCAGCAATATCCAAACACAAGGATGTCTCCCGGCGGCAGATCTTGTTCCAGTCGGCACCGGACTGATTTCCATGAACGGCGAGGCGTTCACAGAGAACTTCACTGCTCGAAGCAGGGAAGAGAGGGTATGTTTCGTTCCTTTCCTTCTACGAGGCCTAGGCTTCCCCATTCACCCCTTAGTGAGATGTTCTTGGGATGCGAGGCCCACTTCGAGTTGTGGAGGAAGTATTTATGCCTCGCCCCTCGTACCCGTGGGTGGTCAATTTTTGAAGTAGGTGGAGCCGAGGTATGGCGTATAGCCGGAACGGGGTATCCCATCGGGACCCTGAAGAAGGATTCCGAAGAATGGACCTTGGAATGGTTTTACATTGAAGACGTCCCCCTATCCGACACAGTTCGGAGGGGGCTACCCAAATACTCAAATGCTCCCCTAAGAAGTGGTACAACTGGCGGCCCAAGAGCCCCTCCCAAAAAGATATAGTCGAGGTGTTACTCCTGGCTACCAAGGTTTGGCTGCTAACCCACGGCAAGCTGACAATGATTGATGTGATGGTCGTCGTCATAGCTCGGTGCATACAACCTCTTCAACAGAGAATGCACCCCTTGTGGTGCTAGAACAAGACAAGCGACGCGACCCGCTATAAAAGACAAGGGCCAGATAATCAAGCAGCCATGTCTGCAATACTAGCCGATCACTTCAAAGGAGAGGAAGAAGAGTTTGCCCGTGTAAGGAACAGGAACGGCTATGCCAGTTACAATCTCCCAGAATGGGTAAGTTTAACCTTTCATTTCATTGTCCAGAAATTTCATCTGTATTCTCACCGGGTCTACTATTTCTCTGAATAGAATTAGAGGTGCCAGGTTAAGTCCATTAGCTGCCCCTCTCCTCAAACGGAGAGCCATTCTCGTGACGATGACCCGGGATTTCATGATGATCCAGAGACGTCTATTAATTTTGAGGATGGGGACTTTTACCTGGAATGCCTTGACGGTACCAAGGTGGCCCTCACAGCTGATCATCCTTGGGCCCTCCCTTCTTTCACTATAAGTAGCAAGAAGGCCTCCTCCCGAACGGGGCGTTTGCCTCGCGCTACTCTGAGTGTGCTGACTTCTACTCCCAAGGGTCGCCGCAGTACGCGCCGGACACCAACGGGAGCGGCGCCAAACGCGCCGCCATCGACCAACAATGGAGCATCCAAGCGTAAGGCCGCTAAGGGGACTACATTAGCTGCACCTGAGCTCAAAGGTAGTGTATCCGAAATCATTGCTAATGTTGGCATCGGTTCCTTTTGACATTAGCTGAGATCTATAGGAGAAGAGCACCGCCACCACCATCTAAAGACGTCCAGGAGGCGTCAAGGCGTAGTCCTGATCCTGGGTCTTCGGCATGAGCTAGGATCAATGCGGGCGGTGCTGCAGCAGACCCGCCTTTGGAGGATCCAGAGGATGTTTCGGTTACTAATTCCGAAGTCGAAAGTGTGATGAATCACCATTGGCGGAGGGAATCCTTGCATCACATTGCCTATCCAATCAAGAATTTAGTGTGTTTAATTCGGTGGACGCATACCTTTGAGCAGCCCGGACAGGGCTTGAGGGGATTGCCAATCTTTTGTCCGCCAATATGCAGGTATGAGATTGGTTTTTAAAAGTCGATCATAAATCCTAACCCAGTAGCCCCCGAGCCTTAATTTGCGCGGGACGGCAAAGTTAAGGATCTGTAACTTTATGTTTTGTTGGTATTTTGTAGGCAATGAGGGAACATAATAAGAAATTATTCGAGGACCTCGAGCTGAACCAAACATAGTTGGCTGATGCGAAGGCCGAACTAGAGGCAGCAAAGAAATTCACCAGCGAAGCTCATTGTGAGGAAGAAAGCTTTAGAATGCTTCAATTATTTAAGGTACCTTGTTTAACACAAGCTTCCCTTATAGCAGCTGAATCCATAGGTCAACTACAGAAGGACCTGGATGCGGCCAAAGAATCTCAGAGGTATGCCAAGTCGCAGGAGGAGGCTGGCCGCAGATTACTGACAGGAAGTCATGAGGAAAAGAAAAACTAAAGGCGGAAACCAGCAACAGGCCAAAGAAATTGGGAGTTTAAAATCTCAATTGGCGCAAGCCCGTGAGGAGAATCAGAGATTGAAAGGCGGCATGTTCGGTAAGTGATCATTTGACTTATGTGCGCATAGATACTCGTAGTGTTTTAATGTAGAGCACATGTCGTGCCTTGTGCTAGGTCTCCTGACGGGGCATCCCGAAGAAGAGGTCAGCTCATTTGGAGGGAACCTTTTGAAAGAGATGTACATTGTGCACGAGAGAGCTCGGAAAGCCATGAAAGGTATGGCCAAGGCATTATGGCCGACAGAGACACCTCCGGATGGAATGGCCGAGCTGGCCAATCGCTTTAAAGGAGCACGGCGGTGTTTTGAGCTATGGAAGACATCAGCTTGTCGAGAAGGAGCGCACGAGGGCTGGGCGATGGTGAAGATCTGGTTTACCAAACTTGAACAAAATCAAATGGCTCGTGTTGGACCGGTAGGGCTTGATGGGCAAGAAATACCAATTCGCCTGGTGTATGACCTAGTTATGCCTGCTGCTCGGTATTGCCAAGAGGACTGTGCCTTGGATAACTTGATAGATGATATTGACAAGGAGTAGGGCACCTGATTCTATGTATCTATGTACTATATATCAAGCCTTCTCGATCTGTATTGCGAAAGACTATCTTAACCGGCCATCGGCGTCTACCTCTCCGATCAGTGGTCAGAGAGTGTTCCGTACTATGTAACCTGTAAAATAGGAAATCACTTTGGGTGACCAGGCAATCCGGCCATTTGATGTGAACATAAAAAAAGCGCATGGAGAGTTATGTTATATTACTTGTTCAACGTAAGAAACATCTTCCAAAGAAAATAATTCCTCCGAGGGTTCCTTTCTTCGGGCTCATTGTGTTGATCATAGACGTGGTGTCCGAATACTGATACTATGCGATCGTTATTTATTGTAGGAATCAAACCCCAGTATTTGGTGGTGAACACCTAATTATTTTCACTTCCCTCGCAGCCAACCCATTATTTTCTTAAGAACGCTAGCTTTCGGCTTCATCCGTCTGAGGTACATACACGGTTTACCCGATCGTAGCAATCGCAAAGGTGCTCCCTTTACCCCCTAGCCGAACAATCGGGAACGTAGGGGGTAAACACAGTAGCCAGGCAACCCAGCCTGGCAAAAACTTAAGTCAAATCGGTGCATATAATGGCTTAAAGGTGCGGGAAGGGTGTAAGCATGTCAAAGACGAATTCATGCACGAAGAGTATACTGATTGGCTTCTTGAGAGGAGCCCCGAGGTAGATCTGGGTATTACATGCGTGCTTAAAATAGCCTATCGTAGTTCGGTTTATACGAACATGGCCCGAGAGGTGAAAACTCAAAAAAAGTAAAAAGAAAAGACTATAACAAAAAAAATGGGAGTGAAAGTGACAACACGGGACTAGTCATAGAAGCACCGAAGACGAGCGACATTCCATGGGTTTGGTTCGAGCCGATTTCCACTAGATTGCGAAGATGATATGCTCCTCCTGCTATTACTTCATTGATAATGAAAGGACCCTCCCATTTGGGCGAGAGCTTGTGCTTCTCCTTCTCAAGGAGGCACAGGACTAGTTCGCCCACGTTGTATGCCTTCGCCTGAACTTCCCAGCTCTGGTAGCGTTGGGCCTACTATTGATAGAATGTAGAGCGTGCCCGAGCTATGTCGTGCTCTCCTTCCAAGGTGTCCAGGTCATCCTGCCGATCCAACTCGGTTTCCTTTTCTTCGTACATGCGCACTCTAGGCGCATCGTGGATGATATCACATGGGAGGACCACCTCCGTGCAATACACCATTAAAAAGGGGGTGTATCCCGTTGACCGGTTGGGGGTGGTGCGTAGTCCCCATAGTACGGAATCGAGTTCCTCTACCCAGTGGCAATCGGATTCCTTCAGGGAGTGAACCAGTCGGGGTTTATGCCACTCATGATGAGTCCATTGGCTCGTTCGACCTGTCTGTTAGTTTGTGGGTGATATACCGACGCATAGTCGAGCTTGATGCCCATCTTAGCACACCAGTATTTAACTTCCTAGGATGTGAAATTGGACCCATTGTCCATGATTATGCTATGGGTAATACCATAATGGTGCACCACCCCGGATATAAACTCGACCACGGGGCCGGATTCGGCTGAAGTAACTGGTGTTGCTTCGATCCACTTATTGAATTTGTCGACCATGACCAGTAAGTATTTCTTTTTTTGGATCCCCCTTTAAGTGGTCCAACCATGTCGAGCCCCCAGACCGCAAATGGCCAGTGATCGGTATTGTCCGGAGAGCCGTGGGGGCATATGGCTCTAATTTGTGAAAAGCTGGCATCCAACGCAGTGTTGGACTAGGGTACGTGTGTCCGCGCGAGCCGTGGGCCAGAAAAACCCTGCTCGGAAGGCCTTGCTTACCAAAGCATGAGTTGCCGCGTGTTGGCTACCCATGCCGGCATGTATCTCGGCCAGAAGTTGTTGTCCCTCCTCAGATTTGCACCTTTGGAGGACTCCGGTATTGCTTTTATTGTATAGCTCACCCTCGTGGACCTTGTAGGCTTTAGATCGCCGAACTATGCATCGTGCCTCGGTCTGGTCTGCGGGAAGTTCTTGTCGTAGAAGATAGGCAAGGAAGGGATCGGTCCATGGTGCGATTACCACCATTACTTCATGAGCCAAAGTTGTTTCTTCGAGTGCTGAACTGCCGATGATGTCGTCATCTGGCTCAATGTCTGGAGGGATGATCTGTTCGGGCTCGTTGGCTATCGCGCCATTGTCCCCCTCTTGCCACACCACGGATGGCTTAAAGAGTCGTTCCAAGAATGTTTTTAAGACTGGGTCGCTTTATCGCCCATGCGGGCGAGGACATCCGTGGCTTGATTACTGTCTCTAGAGACATGGTGGAATTCTAACCCTTCAAAGCGGGATGATATCTTGAGGACGTCACTCCTATATGCCGCCATTTTTCGGTCTTTGGTGTCAAATTCGCTATTAACTTGGGAGATGGCAAGGTTTGAGTCCCCTCGCACTTCGAGGCGATGTACGCCCATTGACGTTGCCATCCGAAGACTGCGCAATAGAGCCTCGTATTCGGCTGCGTTGTTAGAGTCTGTGTACATGATATGTAGGACATACCGAATGTTGTCGCCCATGGGAGATGTAAGGATCACCCCGGCGCCCAGTCCGGCTAACATTTTAGAGCCGTCAAAGTACATTGTCCAATGTGAATATGTACTATACTCTCTGGGGAGCTCGGCTTCTATCCATTCAGTGAGGAAATCGGCCAGTACCTGAGATTTAATAGCTCGGTGTGGTTTGTACACAATTTTGAAGGGAAGGAGCTCTATTGCCCATTTGGCGATGCGGCCTGTGGCATCTCTATTATTAATTATGTCATACAAGGGCACCTCGGATGCCACCATAACCGAACACTCTTGAAAGTAGTGTTGGAGCTTTCGGGATGCCATAAAAACTGCATACGTGATCTTCTGATAATGTGGATACCGAGACTTGCACAGGGTAAGCACTTCAGATATGTAGTAGACTAGCTTCTGTACTTGAAACTTGTGGCCATCTGCTTCTCGTTCTACCACGAGTACCACGCTCACCACTTGGTTTGTGGCCGAGATGTATAATAACATGGGTTCGCCAATGCTGGGTGCAGCTACTATAGGATTGCCTGCTAGTATTGTTTTTATTTCCTCCAGTGCAGCGGTTGCTTCGTTGGTCCACTCGAAGTTTTTGGTCTTTTTGAGCAATCTGTAGAGTGGCAGTGCCTTTTCACCAAGGCGGCAGATGAAGCGGCTCAGGGTTGCCATGCAGCTTGCCAACTTTTGGACGTGTTTAAGCTCCGTGGGTATTGCCAGTTGGGACAATGCTCAGATTTTAGCTGGATTAGCCTCGATCCCTCTGTGAGAAACAATAAATCCGAGCAATTTTCCAGCGGGGACCCCGAAGACACAATTGTCCGGATTGAGCCGTATATCGTAGGTTCGCAAGTTGTCGAAGGTCTGGTGGAGGTCATCCACCAGCTGGCTGATGTGTTTGGTTTTAATGACCACATCATCTACAAAAGCTTCGACTGTTTTGCCAATTTGGTTTTCGAGGCATGTTTGGATCATGCGTTGGTATGTGGCTCCTATGTTCTTTAACCCAAAGGGCATCATATTGAAGCAGAAAGGCCCGTAGGGGGTGATGAACACAGTTGCCGCTTGGTCGGACTCCTTCATCTTGATTTGATGGTATCCGAAGTAGGCGTCGAGGAAGCATAGAGAGTCGTGTCCGGCGGTGGCGTCGATGAACTAGTCTATCCGGGGTAAGGGGAAGGGATCTTTAGGGTAAGCCTTGTTTAGGTCCTTGAAATCGACGCATAGCTGCCAGGATTTATCCTTCTTGGGTACCATGACCAGATTTGCTAGCCACCCGGGGTGTTTTATTTCACGGATGAAGCTGGCCTCGAGTAATTTTGCTAATTCCTCCCCCATGGCTTGACGTTTGGGTTCGGAAAATCGGTAGAGCACCTATTTGACTGGCTTGAAGCCCTTTATTATATTCAGGCTATGCTCCGCTAGTCTTCGTGCGATTCTTGGCATGTCTGAAGGGTGCCAGGCAAATATATCCCAATTCTCGTGCAAGAAAGTGCGTAGTGCTTCGTCAACTGCGGGGTCCAGCTGGGCTCCGATGGATGCTGTTTTATTAGGATCTGTTGGATGCACTTGGAATTTGACTATTTTGTCAGCTGGTTTCAATGATGTGGATTTGGACCTTTTACCGAGGACCACGTCGTCCCTGTCTATCGCTGCGTGGAGTGTGGTTAGTTCCTCGGCTACGAGTGCCTCGAAGAGTGTTTCAAGAGCGAGCGATGCTATTTTATTTTTGGCTCGAAGGGCTCTATTCGGGGCGCTTGTGAGTGAGATCACACCATTGGGCCCTGGCATTTTGAGTTTCATGTACCCGTAATATGGTATGGCTTGGAACCTGGAAGATGCCTCACGTCCCAATAGGGCGTGGTATCCACTATGGAAGGGCACAATGTGGAAGAGTAATTCTTTGGGCGTGTAATTATCGGAAGTTCTGAATACCACGTCCAGCGTAACTCATGCGGAGCAGCGCGCCTCTCTGGCGGGGATAATTCCTCAAAAGGTGGTATAGCTTTGTTCGATGTGAGATCTGTCAAACTGCACTTTGTCAAGGGTATCCTTGTAAATGAGGTTTAGGCCACTACCTCCGTCCATAAGCACTTTGGTTAATCTGAAGCCGTCTACTATGGGGTCGAGGACTAGTGCGGCGGGTGTTCGGACAGGGGAGCTCTTAGTTCGTCTTCTTCATCGATCGTGATCGGTGTGTCCGCCCAAGAGTTAGCGGATGTCACCCAGTGGACTTGTCCAAGCTCTCGAAGTGCTCTTTTCCTTTGATTTTTTGAAGAGAATGTTTCGTAGATCATCAGAACGTCATTGCCACCATATGGGGGAGTTGCTGATCGTCTACGGGGGGGGGGGGGTGGGGGGGGGTGTGTGAGTCCAAGGATTGCTTCACCGCTCTTAGCCACTTGTCTGACCACCTAGCAAGCTCGAAGCCTGTGGGTTGGGTTTGTGTTCAGCAAGGCCGAGTGTATAGGGCATGGTTTGTCTAGTAGCTCATCGAGGACTAACCTGTGCCAGTCGAGGGATCTATTCTTTTTCTCGGCGGGGTCATGTTCGGGCAACCGCCGTGGGTATGCATGTTTTGCCGGAGCTTTTCTGGATTGCTCGGTGTGGGTTCAATCCATGCGTGTTTGCTATTCTTTCCAGGCACTTTCCATGGCGCAATATTTGCGTACCAGGTCCGATAATTCGGTGTAGCTTTGTACATGGCTACGGGAGAAGGCATTCAAGATTCCTTCATCCCGGCAGTTGAACCGAAAGGTCTCTATTAGTTCTTGATCGCAGTACTCTGTCATTTTATTTTTTACCAGGAGGAATCTTGCCAGTAATGGTGGACTGTTTCTCCAGGCTGCTGTTTGACGTACATCCAATCCCATATGTCAGGGTTCCCCGAATTACTTGGGGAGTATTCGACATGGGGGGTGGGTGGGACAAAACTTGATGGTCCGGATAGTGATGTATCCGGAATTTTAGCGGTGGTGTTGAGCGTCCCTGAGTTATCTGTTGTGCCGAATGCGGCTTCTGAATTGACAAGGCGATCTGGCGTAGACTCAAGGTCGTGCATTGAACTGAGGTATGGTTCTGGGCTCTCTTCGGGGCGAAAGTCGAATTCCTAGCCCGAAGCTTGAGTGAGGTTGTCGCCCACCAGGACGTAGCTTGTTTTCAGTTTTGGAAGTTGTGAGCCTTCGGCCGACTCCTCAACGGTGGCGACAAGGTGTATGATAAGCAGGATGTATATTTCCCTGTTATCAGGTTTAAGCCCGATCCGGCCGTAGACCGAGGGCTGGTCGTCAGAGATTCCCATGGCTCGGATCCGATCCAGTAGATCGTTCAAAGATGAAAGGTCTGACGGGTTTATGCCCTCCGATTATTCGGGACTGACTCATAGCGTGCCGCTATAGGGGCGTTCGTAGTTGTGGCCAGGTGGTGTTCGGCCGGGATCAACTCGGCCGAACTAACGGAGTCGGGTTTTAGAGCCGCGCTCCATGTTGCATCAGCCCTTGGTGAGTTTACCTCCCCCGATGTTAAAGCATTAGGATGAGCGAATTCTAAGGGAGCTGATGTTCTTGACAGGGTAAGGTCTCCCCGGGGGTCGACAGTTAACTCCAGGCTCCCAAATCTGACTTTCTGGCCGGGGGTGAAGTTTCTAACCTGGCCGAGGCAGTGGGTCGGATCGGAGCGTGGTACGATACTGCCAAATGCGAGATCCTGGCCGAGGATGGAGGCGTCCTTGGTATGGATGGCATTGTCGATGAACAGGCGAGTCATTAATCCTTTCGGCGGTCCGACAGCGGAACTCTCAATGAAAGCACCAATGTCGGTGTCAGAACCGGCGGATCTCGGGTAGGGGGTCCCGAGCTGTGGATCTTGGATCAATGGGGAACAAGGGACTAGGGACATGATGTTTACCCAGGTTCGGGCCCTCTGTAAGAGGTAAAACCCTACGTCCTACTTGATTATATTGCTTGTATATGAGGATTACAGAGTCGATCTACCATAAGATCAGATGAACTAAACCCTAAACTAGTAGGATGATGGTTGTTGTTCTAGCCTCTACGGTCTCAACCCTCTGATTTATATAGGCATGAGGGGTACTAGGGTTACACATGGCTGGTTACAATAAGAGGATGAACATGCCGAATCTCCCATATTGACTTGGAGTACACACCAAGGCACAAAAGGTCTCCCGTCTGGATACGACGCTGTCCAATAGTCCGGTCTTCTAGCAACTGTAGCGCAGCCCGACTATCCGGCCCATGAGTTAGGTCAGCAGCCCGAGGACCCCTTTGTCCAGGACTCCCTCAAATTATATACGGGATTAACTAAATCCTTGACATCGTGGTTCAAATGGATAAAGATCTTTGTTGAATACATGGGAGTCAAGATGGAGATCCAGGTCCTGCTATTTAATATTGATCGGAGAGGGGTCTTGGTCATGTCTACATCTTCTCGAACCCGTAGGGTCACATACTTAAGTTCAGTAACACTATGGTAGTATTGCGATATTCATATGGTGAAGTTCGAAAGTAGTTTAGAGTCCTGGATGTGATCCTGGACATCTTGAGGAGCTCCAGAATGGTCTGGAGGTAAAGATTTATATATGGGAAGTTTTATTCAGGGTTCTGGAAATGTTCAGGGGTCCACTAGGAGTGTACCCGAGGGGGGGGCGAGGGGGCACTAAAGGGTTCTAGGGGTCCACCAAAGGGACCCACCAGCCTCGAAGGGCCGCATGGATAGTAGGGGGTACCATCCCCTGATGGGCCGGGCGCCACTACCCCCAAGGCCCATGCGCCTAGGGTTGGGAGAAACCTTAAAGAGGGGCGCCCCCTTAGGCTTGGGGAACAAGCCACCCCCTTGGCCACCGCCCCCTCCCTTGGAGGAGGGGCTAGGGCTGGCCAACCCATCCTTGGCCACCGCCTCATCCAACCTCTCCCATCTCTTCGCGCAGACACTTGGTGAAGACCTGCTATAGTTTCACTGCCACCACCACCACAATATCATGTTGGCATAGATCCCATCTACTTCCCCACCCTCCCTTTCTGGATCAAGAAGGCAGAGACATCACCAAGCCGTACGTGTGCACATCTCGGAGGTGCCATTCGTTCAGTACGGATCAGATTGATCGCATAGGAGTACGACTACGCTAACCACTATCTCTAGATCATTAACGCTTTCAATCTACATGGGTATGCAGACACACTCCCCTCTCGTTGCTAGCATCTCCATAGAATAGATCCTGGTTGTTTTGTAGGAAATATTTTTGTTTTCCACGCAACGTTCCCCATTAGTGGCATCATGAGCTAGGTCTATGCGTAGATGTTAAGCACGAGTAGAACACAAATTGGTTGTGGGCGTTGATGTGAAGATTGCTTACCTCCTTTGTCATATTTGTATTTGGTGGTATTGTGGGATGAAGTGGCCTGAACCAACTTTACTTGTCCTCACAGAACAGACCGGTTCCACGATTGACATGCAATTTGTATTGCATAAAGTCACTAGTGGGTGTCTGTCTCTCCCACATTAGTTGAATCTGATTTGATAATGGCAGTCCTTGTAGAAGGTTAAAAGGCAACTTGTATATCATCATTGTGGCTTTGTGTAGATAAGAACGGTTCTTACAGATTGCCCCTAGAAGCCACGTAAAAATTGCAACAACAAAGTAGAGGACGTCTAACTTGTTTTTGCAGGGTATGTGATGTGGTATGGCCATGACGTGATTTAATATATGTGATGTATGAGATGATCATGTTTTTGTAGTAGGTTCATGACTTGCATGTCGTTCTGTACGACAACCGGCAGGAGCCATAGGTGTGTCTTAATTTATTGTATGACCTGCATGTCAATCATTAAAAGTCATGTAATTACTTTACTTTATCGCTATGAGTTAGCAATAGTTGTAAAAGCAATAGTTGGTGGAGACAACCACATGAAGACACCTCAGAGATGATGGAGATCATGGTTTCATACCGGTGATGATGGAGATCATGCCGGTGCTTTGGAGATGGAGATCAAAAGAACAAGAAGATATTGGCCATATCATGTCACATATTGATTGCATGTGATGTTCATCTTTTATGCATCTTATTTTGTTTAGAACGGAGGTAGGATTATAAGATGATCCCTCCAGTTAATATCAAGATAAAAGTGTTCTGCCTTGGTATGCACCATTGCAAAAGTTCGTCGTCGAAGCACCGCGTGATGATCGGGTGTGATAGAATCTTCGTTCGCATACAAGGGGGTAAGCCTGTTTTACACATGCGGAAATACTTTGGTTAACTTGATGAACCTAGCATGTACAGACATGGCCTCAGAACGCGGAGGACTGAAAGGTCAAACATGAGTCATGTAGGAGATATGATCAACATGGAGATGTTCACCATTGAAACTACCCCATCTCACGTGATGATCAGACTTGGGTTAGTGAATTTGGATCATGGATAACTTAGATAACTTGAGGGATGTTGATTTAAGTGGGAGTTCATTAGTAATTTGATTAGTTGAACTAATTATCATGAACATATTACAAAATGACTTTGAAAATTATGTTGTAGATCAATGGCTCGCGCTGTAGCTCCCCTAAATTTTAATGCGTTCCTAGAGAAAGAAAAGATGAAAGATGAAGGAGGCAACTATGCGGACTAGGTCTGTAATATGAGGATTATCCTCACTACTGCATAGAAGGGTTATGTCCTTGATGCACTACTAGGTGTGCCACCCGCTCCCTCTACTGTGGATGTTGTGAACATTTGGTAGTGAGGTGTGGTGACTTCTCGATAGTTCAGTGCGCCATGCTTTATGGCTTAGAACCGAGGCTCCAAAAGCTTTTGAGCACCATGGGGCATATGAGATATTCCAGGAGCTGAAATTGGTATTTTAGGCTCACACCCCTGTGGATAGGTATGACGCCTCAGACAAGTTCTTTAGCTGTGAGATGGAGGAGAATAGCTCTGTTAGCGAGCACGTACTCAAAATGTCTGGGTACTTCAACTGCTTGAATCTGTTGGGAGTTAATCTTCCGGATGAAGTAGTGATTGACATGGTTCTTCAGTCACTGCCACCAAGTTACAAGAGCTTCGTGATGAACTATAACATGCAAGGCATGGAGAAGACGGTCCTTAAGCTTTTCGTGATGCTTACAGCCGCGAAAGTAGAAATCAAGAAAGAGCATCAAGTGTTGATGGTCAAAAAGACCACCAGTTTCAAGAAGCGTAAGGGAAAGAAGGGAAACTTCAAGAAGAATGGCAAGCCAGTTGCCGCTCCCGTGAAGAAATCCAAGGCTATACCCAAACCTGAGACTGGATGTTTCTACTGCAAGGGGAATGACCACTAGAAGCGGAACTGCCACAAGTACTTGGCCGATAAGATGGCTGGCAACATAAATGAATTTATATTTGATATACATGTTATTGATGTCTACCTTACTAGTGCTCGTAGTAGCGCCTGGGTATTTGATACTAGTTTGGTTGCTAATATTTGTAACTCGAAATAAGAGATACGGAATAATGGAGATTCGCAAAGGATGTGGTGACGATGCGCGTTGGAAATGGCTCCAAGGTTGATGTGATCGCCACCAGCACGTGCCGGTGTACTAAATAATGGGCCATTAGTACCCCATACTTGTGCATGGGCAGTTGTAGCCACCTGCGGCAAGGCTTGTCGGGGGAACAGTTGAAGATCGATCCAAGATTATCAAGAGACATCCACGCCAAGGACCAGAAGATAAAGAGGACTGAAGACCAAGGGCTTGGCTCCCGGCAAGATCTTGCCGGGGTAGCCCGATAAGCCCGGCAAGATCCGCACCCGACAAGGTTCCGTCACTGTGCCACCGCTTCAGTACAGTGACCGGCCTGGCATTCTGGCCCCACTTCTAGATGTGTGGCAAGGCACTAGTGGGGGCATGTTTAAGCGGTGCTGATGGGATGGCTCCTTTTTCCATCCCCAAGAAAGTGGAGAACCTAAACGGACACCTCACAGTGCATTAAATGCATTTGTCCAAAACTGTCAGTGGTTAGGTATGATAACCATGTAGCTACTTTACACCTCGCAAATAAGTAGTTCGCCACTGTGGTGACCCCTTGGATCATATAAAAGGAGGCCCAAGGCAACTGCTACAAAAAAAGGAGGACTCTCCGCCCATTTTGCATGCGTAGCTGCTGCTTGAACTTACTGTTCATCGCAAGCGCACCAAGAACTGGGACGAATCACGTATAATAAACTAAAGCAGGAGTAGGGTTTTACGCTGATCAGCGGCCCGAACCTGGGTAAAAATCCCCTCGCGCTGATCCTCAGTTCTACTCTTTGTGCGTCCCTCTCTCCCTGCCGAACCGTAAAGGGGTCCCTCGAATCCCATAGGTGTCGTACGCCGACATCTTTGGCACGCCAGGTAGGGGGATCGAGGTTGCACGAACCTGATCTGGTGATCAGCGCGTCAGTTTCTTCACCATCTTTGTTACCATGCCGCCCAAGAAGAAGGGTGCAGCAGCGGCTGTTCCGTCTACGTCCGTCTTGCCTGTGCCTACTCGAACGGGTGACCGCGTGGATGCTGGAGGTGGAGGTTTAGAGCCTCCACGATGTTCTGGTGATCCAAGCCAGCCGAGCGGCGTCGTTCACAGCGGCGACGACAACCCGCATGCCGCTAGATCCAGAGATGGAGCCGTGCTGCCTACAAGTGGCGCAACAAACTCCAGAGATCGGGGGACGCCGTCTAGGGCTCCCGCACCGGCGCAGGCATCGCGGCCTTCCCAGGCCGCACGCGGCGAGCAGCGCCACGACGGCGGTGGTCCTGAACGTCCCCATGCAGAGACTTCTGCGCACCGATCCCAAGGTGCGCAGGCCTAGCGTGCACACCAAGCTGCCGGTGGAGGTGGCGCGCGGTCGCGTGGTCGTGACGATGCTCCTTCTAACACTGTTAGGAGTCAGAGCACCTCACGCACCTCGCACCTGTCGCCGCCGCCTACGCCAGCAGAAGCTTTGGCACATGCGCAACTGCTCCTCGATTTTCCTCTTGCTCCGGAGAAGATGGAGGAGTGGCGATCTACTATCCAGAGCCTTGTCGGCTTCGCCAAAAAGGATAGACCGCAGCAAGCGGGGCCCTCACGGCAGCGGTCTATCGTTCCGGCGCGAGCCGGTGGTGAGAAGACCAGAGGCGGTGCTACTACGGTGCACTCCCCTCCATGAGAACAACGGCGGCCATAACCCCGGCGGACCGAAGGCTGTGATGACGATTCCACGGCATCATCCGATCCGTGGATGCGCCGCGATCAGCATCAAGTTCTTCGGGAACGAAGTAAAGAAGACGCTCGAACTACCATCGAGCGCCGACGGGAGGCGCGTCATCAATCTGATAAACGAGCAGGGCCTACTGTCGACAAGCCTGCGCTAGGGGACGCAGTCCTTATGAGGTAGGTTGTCCAGTGTTTACCCGTGAGCTGCGGCGAGTCCAGTGGCCCAACTCCCGAACATTCAAACCAGAGGTTCCGGAGAAATATGATGGCAAGACTCATCCCTCGGAGTTCCTGAGCATCTACACCATTACGGTGCAGGCTGCCGGAGGCCGAGATGACAAGATACTTGCCAACTACTTCCCGTTGGTGCTCAAACCCAACATCAGGTCGTGGTTGATGCATCTGCCGGAGAATTCCATTTCTTCCTGGTCAGATCTGTGCCATCAGTTTGTTGGCGCCTTTGTTGGAGGCCACCAAGCTCCTGGCCAAGAAAGTGATTTGCATCTCCTCCCTCAAAAGGAGGGCGAGCCCCTGCGCAAGTTTATCCAGAGGTTTAGCCGAGTGCAATACAATACTCCAGACGTTCATCCTGCCGCTGTTGTTAGCACGTTTCATTAGAACGTGCGTAACCGCAAGATGCGTGAAGAGCTAGCGATGAACAAGGTCACGACTATTGCCGAGCTTTATGCTTTGGCAGATAAATGCGCTCGAGCTGAAGAAGGGAGGAAACTCCCCGGAGAGAATGTTGGCGCAGGGGGCGAATCCGAAGATGAAGATGTTGCCACCCCGTCGAAGAAAGGCCGACGGCGGAACAAGAAGCGCAAGGGCAAGGCCGTGCTTGCTGTCGAGGGATCAGGAAACCCCGGCACCACCAAGAAGGCCAAGGTTAACGACCCCAGCAAGGAAGTTGCCGAGTGCGCCTCCTGTCAGGCCTTGGCGGCTGCTAACAAGCCAGAAGACTCCGGCAACCAGTATTGCAAGATCCATCGCACCAAGGGCCACGATCTCCAAAACTGTCGGCAAGTTGAGCAACTTGTCGAGAAGCAAAGAGCTGAGTATGAAAGATGAGATAAGGAGAAGGCCCAGGACGGTGCTGAGGGATCCGGCAAGAAGCAAGGTGGCCGAGGAGGCCGCCGCGGCAATGCTAAGCAACAGAAGGAGAGGCTCGCCCAAGGCCGCGACAAGGACGAGGGAGGTAATGATGATGATGAAGACGACGAATCTAGCGAGCACGAGTTACAGAAAGCCACAGAGGCCATGTGTATCGACGTGGGCGCCTCGTTGCATTCTTCTCACCGCCAACTTAAATAGTGGGTGCGTGAGGTTAATGCAGCCGAGCCATCGCCTGAAGCACGGAAACCTTTGAAATGGTCCCACACGACTATCATTTTTGACGCCGAGGATCACCCTGATCGCACAACTGCGGTCGGGTGCTTGCCTTTGTTGGTCTCACCAACAATCCGCAACCTCAGGGTGACGAAAATGCTAGTTGACAGTGGGGCCGGGCTGAACTTAATCTCGCCGGATGTGCTCAAGAAGCTGCAAATTCCTGATGAAGATCTCGAGGAAATGGGCACGTTTCAAGGGATCAACCAAGGAAGGACCCAGCCAAAGGGCAAGATCACGCTACTGGTGACATTTGGTAGCGAGCTCAATTTCAGAACAGAGAAAGTAGTGTTTGATGTCGCCAAGATCCCCATGACATATAATGGGATCCTTGGCCGCCCAGCGCTTGCCAAGTTTATAGCGGCATCACACTATGCGTACAATGTGTTGAAGATGCCTGGACCGATTGGTGTCATCACTGTTCACTCCGACAAGAAAGATGCACTGATCTGCACTGACCAACTCAACCGGGAGGCAGCCACAGCACCTGCCATCAAGGCATCTGCTCTTGCTACTGGAACTCCCGAAGGGAAGGAGAAGAAGACTGGCAAAATCTCTGGCGCAAACTCCAGCAAGCGCACCTCTTTGGAGTGATGCGCTTCCATTGAGGACGCACCAGAGAGTTCCACCGGCAAGAACAAGAAATCCAAGGCTGCTCCACTAGAGACCAAGAAGGTGCCTGTCAGGGAGGACGGAACGGGAGGAACTTTCACCATAAGTTCCACCCTAGATGACAAATAGGAAAGCGCGCTCATTGCTTTCCAGCGGGCGAATGTCGATGTGTTTGCATGGCAACCATCTGACATCCTTGGTGTTCCCAGGAAAGTAATTGAGCACCACCTTGCTGTCTGTCCTCACGCGCGGCCCGTCAAGCAGAGGGTGAGAAAGCAGGCCCTGGAGCGGCAAGAATTTATTGCCGAAGAAATCAGGAAGTTGGAGGTGGCAGGCTTGGTCAGAGGGGTGCTTCACCCAACCTGGTTGGCCAATCCGGTCGTAGTGCGCAAGGCGAATGGGAAGTGGAGGCTGTGTATTGATTACACAGACATCAATAAAGCTTGTACAAAAGATCCTTTCCCCTTGCCGCGCATCGACCAGATTGTGGACTCCACTGCCGGTTGTGACCTACTGTCGTTCCTTGATGCCTATTCGGGGTATCACCAGATCTTCATGGCAAAATAAGATGAAGAAAAGACCGCATTTATCACCCCATGTGGTACGTATTGTTTTATACGAATGCCTTTCGGGTTGAAAAGTGCTGGTTCTACATTTGCGAGAGCGGTCCAAATCGGTTTTGAGCCTCAGCTACATAGAAATAAGGAAGCATACATGGATGATATAGTGGTCAAAACCAAGGATAAACGACGCTCATACAAGACTTAGAAGAAACATTCGCAAATCTGCGCAAGATCAATTTAAAGCTCAATCCCGAGAATTGTGTGTTTGGCGTCCCTTCCGACAAGCTTCTCGGGTTCTTTGTATCTCAGCGTGGGATCGAAGCGAACCCCGACAAGATCAAAGCCATTGAGCAGATTCAAGCACCAAGACGCGTCAAGGATGTACGTCATCTTGCCAGCTGCATTGCTGCCTTGAGCAGGTTTATCTCCAAATCTGCTGAGCGCGCCCTGCCCTTTTTCAAAATTTTGAAGAAGGCAGGTCCAATGAAATGGACTCCGGAAGCGGAGGCAGCACTGCAAGATTTGAAGAGGTACCTCTCCTCTCCGCTGACACTAGTCGCACCTAAGCCACAAGAGCTGTTGCTGCTATATCTAGCGGCAACGAATCAAGTGGTTAGTGCTGCGTTGGTGGCGCAGAGAGAAGTTGACGAGGAGGCAACGACAATGGAAGGACTGTCAATTGATGCGCCGGGATCTTTCCCGGCAAGGTCTGGTGCCGACAAGACAAGATCTGCGTAGTCAGAAGAATCAAAACAGAAGAAGAAGGTGGTGCAGCGCCCAGTTTATTTTGTCAGCTCCCTTTTACAGGGAGCTGGGTCAAGATACTCTGGTGTGCAGAAATTGCTCTTCGACCTTCTCATGGCCTCGAGGAAGCTGCGCCATTATTTCCAAGCGCATGAGGTTACCATCGTCACTTGCTTCCCGTTGCAGCGGATTTTACAAAATCCAGAGGCAACCGGCAGGATTGTAGAGTGGACGTTGGAGCTGTCGAGCTTTGGCCTCAAGTTTGAAAGTACCTCGACAATTCAAAGCAGAGCCTTGGCAGAGTTCATTGCAGAATGGACCCCAACGCCAGACGAGGAGATTCAAGAGACGACTCTTCCCGGCAAGGAAACAGATCGAGAATGGGTTATGTATTTTGATGGTGCTTTTACGCTGCAAGGCGCCGGGGCTGGTGTGCTGCTTGTCGCACCCACCGGAGAGCACCTCAAATATGTAATTCAGATGCATTTTCCCCGGGAGAGCTCGACAAACAACACTGCGGAGTACGAAGGCCTGCTTGCCGGTCTCAGAATCGCGGCAGACCTTGGTATCAAGAAACTCATCATCAGAGGCGATTCGTAGCTTGTTGTCAGGCAAGTCAATAAAGATTATCAGAGTCCATTGATGCAAGCTTATGTGGATGAAGTGAGAAAAATGGAAGAGCGCTTTGACGGTCTGCATACAAAGCACATTCCCCGTGCTGAGAACAGTATTGCTGATGACCTGTCAAAGCGTGCTGCCCTCAAGTTACCTGTGGAACCAGGAACTTTTGTGCTCCATTTGACTCAGCCATCTATAGTGCCATCAATAGGACAAGCAAAAAGAAGGAAGTTGAATTCTGGTCACTACTTTCTGGCAGAACTCCCAGGAGCCGCTAGCAAGAAGGTTGCCGGAGTCAGCGGCAAGCCTACCGGGGAACAACAGGCTCTAGCAGGGGCTCAGGCCCTTGCCGTCGAGACAAACGTTCCCCCGGCAGAAGAAATGCCTTTAGTCCTAGTTGTCGAGCCCCAGGCTCCATCTTGGGCACAGCCCATTGTCCATTTCCTTCAGACAGGAGAACTCCCTGAGGAGCAGGAAGAAGCGGAAAAAGTAGCCCGTCAGTCCAGCATGTACCAGTTCGTCGATGGCGTTCTGTACAGAAAAAGGCTGAACGGTGTGAAATTGAAGTGTATTCCTCGAGAAGATGGACTGGAGCTGTTGGCAGAGATACATGGAGGCATATGTGGCTCCCACATAGGGTCAAGAGCGCTTGTCGGAAAGGCATTCCGACAAGGTTTCTTTTGGCCCACCACTCTCCAGGATGCAACTGCACTAGTAACTAAGTGTGAAGCGTGCCAGTTTCATTCAAAGAAATCGCATCAGCCAGCTCAAGCTCTTCAGATAATCCCTCTCTCCTGGCCATTTTCGGTCTGGGGGCTCGACATACTGGGCCCTTTTCCCCGTGCTACCGGGGGCTTTGAGTACTTGTACGTTGCAATCGACAAGTTCACAAAGTGGCCGGAGGTGGAAGCAGTGAGGAAGGTGACAGCACAATCAGTCGTCAAGTTCTTTAAGGGGATAGTTTGCCGTTTCGGTGTGCCCAATAGGATCATCACCGATAACGACACGCAGTTCACAAGTCGCACCTTCATGCAATATATCCAAGACCTTGGTAGCAAGGTTTGTTTTGCCTCTGTTGCTCACCCGAGAAGCAACGGCCAAGCGGAGAGGGCTAATGCTGAAGTGTTGTGTGGTCTCAGGACCAGAACCTTTGACAAGCTGAGAAAGTGCGGAAGACGCTGGATTGATGAGTTGCCGGTGGTTCTTTGGTCAATCAGAACGACACCAAATCGAGCCACTGGCCAGACACCCTTCGCTCTAGTTTATGGAGCGGAAGCAGTTCTCCCCACGGAACTCATAAATGGGTCACCTCGAGTGCTCACTTATGATGAGCTTGAGCAAGAGCAACTGCGGCAAGATGACGATGTGCTCCTTGAGGAGGATCGTCTTCAGGCTGCTGTGCGAGCTGCACGCTACCAGCAAGCTTTGCGCCGCTACCATAGCCGCAAGGTTCATGCCCGAAGCCTTGAGGAAGGCGACCTTGTTCTTCGGTGGATTCAGTCCGCCAAGAATTCAAACAAGTTGACGCCAAAGTGGGAAGGCCCTTATCGGGTAGTACGAGTCACCAGGCCCGGCGCTGTCCGCCTGGAGACCGAAGATGGCGTTCCAGTGAGCAACTCCTGGAATATCGAACATCTTCGCAAGTTTTACCCATAAGGCGCGGTTGCTGGGGGCCCCCAACAACCTCCTTTTGTACAAGTCTAGCCGGCAAGGCATATAATCCTTTGTACAAGGCCAGGCACAGACCCTGTGCGCAGTTGAATAAGCTTAAGTGTTGTGCATTTCTTGTTGATTTCCATGTTTATATATATGCATGTTTATCTTAGATATTGTATGACACTTGCTCCCGGTAAGACTAACGAACCGCCAAGGTTCCATACCTTTATTTTATCTTCTTTCTTTTTCTCAAAGGATAGAAGGTTCCCTCGCGTGCAAGTTTGCCGGGGGGGAAGGAAGGTATGGATACCAGTGGGCGATGTTCAGAGTTGGTTTCTTGCCGGAAGGAATACAGCGACAGAAAGCTAAGTTCGAAACTTTGAGCAAGTTTTTTTCAGTTTTTACTACTAGGCTATTTCCTTTGGACGATTTTGGCCCTTGTATGGAAAACCTGCACGCGAAGGAACCCTTGTCATAATTGGCTGCGCCCTTGTTCTGTTTCGAGTCCGCTCGACAATATAAGTGGCTGCGCCAAGAGTGCCAAGGTGTCTTGCCGGCTGCTGCACCTCCAGCAGGCTGCTGAAGTCCCGCACCCAGCGCTCGCGGCGGGTTGCGCGCCGACAAGTTTCCAATAAGCGTAGGGCGTAACTATACGGAAAGAAATCGAACAAGGGGAATGGCATGCATATATTCAAGTATAGCAAGTTATATTACATCAATAATTGCCGCGTTTCTAATCTAAGGCTAAATTGTCTTTGACATGGAATGGTTGCGGCAAGAAAAAGCGAAACAGCTAGTCCCTGCGCTGGCCTTAGACCCTCTTGATAGAATCCACCTTATCAAGGACGGGCGCGACTAGCTTTTCAAGGGCCTGGAGATCTGCATCCTTCGGCAAGCGGTCGAGCACGTTGGTGAGATCGATGTCGGGGTTCTTATGCACCACCTTGATAAGCACCTTGTGGAGGACAGCCCGGCAAAGTTTGCGCGATTCGTTGGCCAGCTGGGTCGCTCGGTTGGACTGGAGCAGCTTCAGAGCATCAATGATGCTTTCAAAGAACATGGTCAACCTGGCGCTCGGGGATATTCTTTCTTCAGAAGAATACCTGAAGTTTTGCAGGCCCTCCCGGCCCATAGTTGACAGCTGCGCTGTGAGCTTCTCCGCAGTGTCAACAAGGCGTTTAGTCCAGATTTGCACGCCCTTCTCATAGTCAACTTGGGCGGTGGCGGCGCTCTTGAGCAGGTTCCTCTCTTCCTGGAGATCTTTGCTCAAGGCCTTCTCGCGGGCCCTGCCGTCCTTGAGAGACTTCTCCAACGTGGTCAGCTTCAGCCTCAGATCGGCAATGGCGTCGTTGGCTGAAGAGAGCTGCTTGGTCTTGTCAGACATAGCAACTTGCATCTCCGCCAGGCTGTGGAGAGTTTTCTCCCTGTCGGCTTTGAGTGTCAAGAGCTCTTTGTTGTGCTCCTCAAGGTCCACTTCCAGTTTTTTCACCTTGTCGCTCAGCTCATTCTTGGCGGCTTCTGCGGCCTTGGCGGCATCGATGGCTTCCTTGAGCTTGCTGGCGTGATCTGCAGTTGCAGCTTCGAGCGCCTCTTTGTGCATCTGCTCTAGCTCCTGGGTCCGTTGCGCGACAAGTTTCTCAATCTCTTCATCTTTGCCGCGGAGTTTGGCGGCAAGTGCCTGCTCGCGCGCGGCAAGGTCTTCTTCATGAGCGTCAAGCCCAATGCGGCGCTACGTCAAGAGAGCTTCTTCAGCGGCAACCTTTTGCGCGGCTTCCTCTTGCGCCCTCTCCATATCAGATTGCTTTAATTGGAGCTCTATCCAGCTTTGGCTCACGTGCTCCCGGCCGGCAGTCAATTCTTGGAAGGCCTCGGTGTACCAGATCTGCATTTGCTCGACACGTTTCTGGAAATCCGCCTCGGCTGCTTTGACAACCACAACTCTGGCGTTTACCTTCTCCTTTCGAGCACGGTGGAGCACCTGGAGCTTGCGGAAGTTATCGCCCATGGCCTGGAGGAGCCGATCTTCTTCGGACTTGCTCCTGCTGGCGCTTGGTTCATCGACAATCTTGAGCCCGGCAGCGGTGATGACTTCTTCATCAAAAGTTTCTCCCTCGATCGGCACCCCAACACTTGCCGTCCCCGGTAGGTTGACGAACAAGTTGTCGCCGACCTTGAGATACTTGCTCAATGAGGGGACCTCAGATGTCGACGGTTGATCTTCGGCAAGCGTCTCACCGGTGGCTGGGGGCTCTGTGGCCGGCGTAGCGCCTAGAGCTCCTGCGGCAGGAATGCCATCAGTACGGTCATCGACCTCCTCGCCGGCCCTCTCGGCAGGTTTCTTGGCGGCCTCCTCGGCAGCAGCCTCGCTGACCTTGACGGTGGCATCTTCGGTGGCCTCGCTAGCAGCAATCCTGTCAGCTTCGGCGGCAGCATCCCTGGCGGTCTCCTCGATGACGACATCGACGTCCATGGTTTCCATCACAGGGAATTCTGAAGGACGAAAGAGGGAAGCAAAATCATATCAAGATCAAAGTTCAGAAAGATAAAGAAAGAACCACAAATGCTCTGAGGCAAGCAGTCACCTGTGTCGAGCTGATGAGGAGTAGCTTCACCCCTCCCGGCAACATTGCTTGCCGGGGAAAGGTTGCCGGTGCCTTTGTTCGCCAGCTCCTCCTCCTCCAAGGTGGGCTCGTCGGTGGGGGCTCTTGCCGGAGATGCGCTTGAGGGCTGCGCGGTTGACAGGGGCGGCACGACGGGGGCGTCTTCCAACGACTCTCCTTGTTGCCGTTCTTCTCCTGCAAACCCAAAAGATGTGAGTGCCAAAGGTAGAAACCTTAGCACCCGCCAGCGGGAAACAAGTAATGAACTTACGCTGGGGGCTGTGCTGGGGGCTGCGTCAAGGGCTAAGCTCCGGGCTGATGAAGATAGTCTCTGGCACGCTCGTAGAGCTTGTCGACGGCTCGTCGCCCGTAGAGGTTTTCGCCCTCTTCGCCATCCTTTCCGCCAAAGTTTCTGCCTCCCTGCAGAGACAAGGCAAGGCGATGAGATCAACTGAATTCAGAATTTGGGAAATAAAGACTGCGACAGGATACTTACTCTTCCTCTTCCCGTTCCGGGCTGAAGTCGGAGATGTCGAAGTCGACCTCCGTTGCAGTGTTCGTATGAGGAGGCGGAGGAGGGGTCCTGGGTCGCTTGGCCGTGGCAGGTGCAGGGGGTGGTGTGGCTCTGCCGCCTCAGCGTCCAGTGCTGCTGCGTGAGACGCCCCTGCCGCCCCAGCGGTTGCCGCAGGTGTGTGTCTCGTGCGCCGCGCAAGTTGCTGTCGAACCCCTTGCCGCGGTGCAGCCTTGCCGGCCGCCCCCTTGCCGGGGGCCTCGCTGCTCGAAGAAGCCTGACTTGCCGGGATGCCAGAGGCAACTTTCCGAAGGATGCGCTTTGCCTTGTTTGGAGCTGGGTGCTCCTCCTGCGGCTGCTCTTCAGCTGCCTCCTCACCTGATGAGCTCTCAGCGGCTGCGTCACTCTGTTCCCCAGCAACCTCATCCTCCCCGGCAGGTTTTTCCTCCAACACATCCTCTGCGTCGCTGGTTTCCCATTCTGTGAAGCCGACATTGCCGGCCTCCGCGGCAAGATTCGCCTCTTCCACTCTAGTGGCAATGTACGCCACTTCTTCGTCAGTGGTGGCGCGGATGAGGTTTGTCTCCTCCCGGATGTGCCTCTCCGACAAGTTGTCGAAGAACTCTTGTGCCTCCTCCGCAGATGGCTCGACCCAGGTCACGTCAAGGCCGTGGGCGTTGAACACTGGCATTGCGGCGATGATCGCCCCCAGGGCGGAGTTGTTGCACAAGGGAACAATTCTTGCCGGCAATTTAGGCTTGTCTTCACGCTGGAATAGCCGGTGGCGGAGAGCGCCAAGCTGCATGATCGTCAGGTTGTTGTTCAGTTCGGGGCGCAGCCTCATGATATCTGCCCCGTTCCGGAACTCCCAGGCCGGTCTCCCCTTGTTCTGCAGTGGGGCGATGCGCCGGCGAAGAAAATCAGAGCCTATCATCTTGATCGTGAGCCCGGCGGCTTTCAAGAAGAGAATCCTGGTCGTGGCGATTGTGAGCTTGTCATCTTGATCATCAAGATCGCTCCAGTCTTCGCCGCGAACCACCTTTTGTCGTCAGGGCGAACAGAAGGGATGGGGGTCTGCTTCCTTGATCCAGCACCACTCAGACCGCCAGTCTTCCCACTTTTGGCGGTAAACCCCGTCCGGATAAATCTCCTTGTTCCATGCTCTTGGGATCCAGGCGATAGAACCGGCAAGGGCATCCCCTTTTTGGATGCGAGGAATGAAATAATGGCAGAAGAGGGCGGTGTTGGGAACTACTCCGACAAAGTTTTTGCAAAGATGGGCGAAGATAGCCATACAAGTTACGGCATTTGGCGTGAAGTCTAAGAGATGGAAGCCATATGTATACATGATATCATTGAAGAATTCAGAGAATGGAGGGCAGAGCCTGCAGTAAAAGTAAAAGGTGAAGAAGGGATATCTGTCAGGGCCGCTTTTGAAGGAAGAACCTAGGGCCACGCGAGTCGCGGGGTGAGCTTTCGTCTCCCTCGCCCACATGCACTGGTACCTGTTCCTCAAAGCTTCCGCATCGAGCGTCGGAGCGAAGACGACGTACTTCTTCCGCTTCTTCACCAACTCGCTTTCCGGGACATCGGCCTTCGTCTCCTTGCCCTTGCTCTTGCTAGCCTTGGGTGGCATGGTGGTTGCGAAGGCGGATGCCGAGGATGGAGCGAGTGTGGAGGTGATGAGCGGATGAGGAGAAGTTCTGCTCTGGGCTCGGGAGAGAGAGGGCAATGGCAGATTTCAGATTGGAAAGAGGAGGGGGTGAAAGAGCAGCGCCTTTGCGGATTCCTTTTTATGGGGAAGGAGCGAGGCCGATTCTTTTACTGCCCAATGTGAACACGCCTATACGAGCACGCTGCAGTCGTGGCCGTTCAGCGCACGCTTCCCACGTCGCGCATTCAACGTGCGTCGTGGGAAACGCAGTAGGCGGAATGATTACAAGCAGTTAATCCCTACCACGCATGCCCGTGCACTGTTTGGGCCTAGCCCAACAACGCCTCACACCCATGTGTGGCCTAGGCCCGGGGGCTCCTGTCGGTGTACTAAATATTGGGCCATTAGTACCCCATACTTGTGCATGGGCAGTTGTAGCCATACCTGCGGCAAGGCTTGTCGGGGGAACAGCTGAAGATCGATCCAAGATTATCAAGAGACATCCACGCCAAGGACCAAAAGATAAAGAGGACTGAAGACCAAGGGCTTGGCTCCCGGCAAGATCTTGCCGGGGTAGCCCGATAAGCCCGGCAAGATCCGCACCCGACAAGGTTCCGTCACTGTGCCACCGCTTCAGTACAGTGACCGGCCTGGCATTCTGGCCCCATGTCTGGATGCGTGGCAAGGCACCAGTGGGGGCGTGTTTAAGCGGTGCTGATGGGATGGCTCCTTTTTCCATCCCCAAGAAAGTGGAGACACCTAAACGGACACCTCACGGTGCATTAAATGCATTTGTCCAAAACCGTCAGTGGTTAGGTATGATAACCATGTAGCTACTTTACACCTCGCAAATAAGCAGTTCACCACTGTGGTGACCCCTTGGATCATATAAAAGGAGGCCCAAGGCAACTGCTACAAAAAAAAGGAGGACTCTCAGCCCATTCTGCATGCGTAGCTGCTGCTTGAACTTACTGTTCATCGCAAGCACTCCAAGAACTGGGACGAATCACTGATAATAAACTAAAGCAGGAGTAGGGTTTTACGCTGATCAGCGGCCCGAACCTGCGTAAAAATCCCCTCACACTGATCCTCAGTTCTGCTCTTTGTGCGTCCCTCTCTGCCTGCCGAACCGTAAAGGGGTCCCTCGGATCCCATAGGTGTCATACGCCGATAGCACGCTCCCTCTACGTCTGCCTTCGAGATTAGTTTTAAACCTGAATAATTGTTATTTGGTGCCCGCGTTGAGAATGAATATTATATCTGGATCTTGTTTATTGTTAGAAGGTTATTCATTCAAATCCGAGAATAATGGTTGTTCTATTTATATGAATAATTGCTTTTATGTTCATGCACACAATGTGAATGGTTTATTCATGTTGAATCTCAATCGTAGTGATACACATGTTCATAATATTGATGCCAAAAGATGCAGAGTTAATGATGATAGTACCACATACTTCTGGCACTACCGCTTAGGTCATATTGGTGTAAAGCGCATGAAGAAAGGCCACACCGATGGACTTTTGGAATTACTTGACATTGAATCATTTTATATATGTGAACCATGCCTCATGGGCAAGATGACTAAAACCCCTTTTTTCGGTACAAGGGAGCGGGCAAGTGACTTGTTGGAAATAATACATACCAATGTATGTAGTCCAATGAGTGTTGAAGCACGTGGTGGATATCGTTATTTTTTTTACCTTCACAGATGCTTTAAGTAGATATGGGTATATTTACCTAATGAAACACAAGTATGAAACATTTGAAAAGTTCAAGGAGTTTCAAAGTGAACTAGAAATCATCGCAACAAGAAGATAAAATTTCTATAGTCTGATCGTGGAGGTGAATATCTGAGTTACGAGTTTGGCACGCATTTAATACAATGTTATATTGTTCCACAACTCATGCCACTTGGAACACCACAGCGTAATGGTGTGCCCGAACGTCATAATCGTACTCTATTAGATATGGTGCGTTCTATGATGTCTCTTACCGATTTTCCACTTTCATTTTGGGGTTATGCATTAGAGATAGCCACATTCACTTTAAACAAGGCACCGTGTAAATCCGTTGACATGACACCATATGAATTTTGGTTTGGCAAGAAACCTGAGCTGTCATTTTTTAAAGTTTGGGGATGCGATCCTTATGTCAAGAGGCTTCAGCCTGATAAGCTCGAACACAAAGCGGAAAAGTGCATCTTCATAGGATACCCTAAAGAGACCACTGGTACACCAATGCCAAGGATGTTGATACAACTACATACTACCATGATGAATAACAATGGGGGATGCAGATGGAAAGGAAGACTACACTTTCTCATATTTCACCTTAGCGAGGCTAAGGGAACAAAATATGGATGATTGACCGATAGACATTTAGCACTCTGCTTCTAATGTTCTCCTTGATGTTCTAGCTACCACGGCCATGCTTAAAAGCATCAACATGGCCATCAAGTAAAGGTCGGACTTCGGGAACACAAACGCTCCATAGGAACAACTTCTAGATTAAGTCGCACAGAACCCTCATGGAGAAGATGGTCAACCTGCTCAATCAAGATACTACAATAATAGATCTTCCGGCCAGGTGTGTCAGCCAAAACATCAACCTTTCCGGAACCTACATCATAGATCTTGGGAAAATACCAACCATCATACCTGCCTGAGATTGAGATTTGGTTGGTAACAGGATATTCCAGACTCATCATATATGAAAAAAAACTGCAACACAAATCAACGAGATGACGTTGCGAGATTCTCGGGAGATGAACTACGGCAACAACTCCAAAACATGAGTTGGATTTCAAGATATATGTGAACACATTGTCCAAGACAAGCATGACCACATAGAAGTCTTACAATAAAACACTACCACTGGGTGGGAACCATCATCAAGGATACAAAATCCGGTGCATGTCCTTCGGGTCCTTAAGGGCTAGAACTTAAAAATCTCCTTTCCTTGAACAAATCAATCAGTGGCTTTGTGTGCTAGGGAATACATATGGAATGGAGGTAAATAATTTGCCAAACCATAGAATACATTCACACATGCATAAATGACTTGGGATGATTCCAAAGAAGCAAAATAACTTTCTTGAATTCACGGCGGCAACTTGCAACAAATGCACATGAACTTAGAGGAAGTCACTTCTTTCATCAAACATATACTTCATGAGCTAGCACGAAGAAAATGCTCTCAAAAGTTTCCAACACTATTTTAATGTCCAACATGAATCATGGAGGAGATAAAATGTTGCTGATGGGCTCAACAACAAGTCATCAAGATTTCCACATAGATGGAATTCCATAATTATGTGAAAAACGTGATAGCATTGGTCAGACCAAAAGATATAATGGTGCTTGCTCGAGGAAACAACCACGAGTAAAACAACATTACGAAATCATTGGTTGATTTGATTTGACGATAGCCCATACTCAAATCAAAGATTGGATAATGGGTCCAACAACTAAACACGAAGGTCAATCGATGAATATATTATCTTTCTTGAACACACACGCACAAACGCATGGATATCCCTTCGGAATGAACTAAGTTAGGCAAAGCTTTTCTCTCCCAACTCTCCAAGTTGTTGTTTAGGTTAACCAACTAGTTCAGGGCATCCCACACAGATTCTTGGAGAAGGGGTGGTTTAGAGGAAAACCAACTTGATCAAGAACTCAACATAGTGGTCAGGGGACAACCTGGTATTACATCAGAGAAGATATTCAGAAAATCACGAACCACCGATATTTTATTAAGCTGGAGAACAATATTGCTTTTCAGGGCAAGATTATATGATCAAAAGAGCGAGAGATTGACACATCCTAACTCATTGATTTAAAAGTGCAACCAAAAATATGGACTAGGTAGCATGATCAATCTTAGAATGATCATTTAGTAACCAAGACGCTAAGAATGACTTTTATCGCCCATTAACTTCCAAGCAATAGAGTTGCTAGGAGTATCGAATTCACACATTACAGTTAACTTGTCATTATTCCGGCTACAAGAACACGGAGTGTAGTTGTTTTGTCACAGTAGATGTCCTAGTGTGAAGACTTAGAAGTGAGGCCATCACAAATGGTGATTAGCTTGTTGGGGTTGAGCGGGTCGAAGGACATGATTTTACCCAGGTTCAGCCCCTCATGGTGGAGGTAAAAGCCTGCTTTTCTATTTATTGCTTGAGTATCGATTACAAGGGAGCGGATTCTCTTCACCTAGCTATCGATTGATTGTAACTTGCCCTATTCTGAGCCGGGGACTCACCTTTATATATAGGTCGAGGCCTCCGGCTTACAAGAGTCCGGTTTGGTCATGATCCGTGACCGAGCCTAACTCTAAGTCGCCTTGCCCTTTATGACAAGACACCATATGGCGGCTTTCACCTCTGGTACGCCTGCCGCCTTCTGGCTTTGGTCTCTAAGCCGGCCCATCTTGTGAGCCGCCCTTCTGGTGCCGCATCTTGATCGTCCTAGCCCATCTGAGGCCTAACTCCAAGAGTCACCAACGACTTGACCTGGCCCTTTCAGGGCGGGTTATACCGTGGAGTTATATCCCCAACACGGAGGCCGAGGAATGAACAATGATGGAGAGAAGTATCACTACGTCAAGAATTCATAAGAGGTGGAGCAATTCTCATGACAATCCTGACATAAAGCGGGTAATACTCCAGAGTAATATAGAACAAAAGCTGGATTGGCATTTTGATCTGCGGAATACAACTGCTTTGACCTAATCCTAGACATGGATGAGGAAATGGAGTTTCCTTCTCCTACTCACTCCAAAATAGAATGGCTTGACAGACTACAAGAATAACATGCATCAATGGCACGAATGCACCATTACTCTTGACTATCAACTGATAGACGAAGGTCAGAATACGACTGAAGAGGGACAACTCAAAGGAACATATTATTTTCTGAGTTGTGGATGCAAAGGTTAGCATGTCGAGCAAGGCACAACATATTTCTTTCGGATAACCCATGTAGAAAGGTAGGATTGGCAGAACAATCATAGAATGGATAACTCATCAAGAGCACTATTGTTGTGATCTTTTTGTTCAAAAGAACTTCTACCACAACTGGTTCATGGTATTGCAAGAATGATATACCACGGACCTCGAGGACAATCACAAAGATTACTAATATCCTAAAGGAATGAGCAACACTATCAACAGGAATGGACGGAATGAATCATGGGTTCATGAACCCAGATATAGAATACCTACTATCTGATGACATCACGAACACATCACGAACACTTCCGAGTATGATCGTCCTGGCCCATCAGAGGCCTACCTCCAAGAGTCGCCAACGACTTGACCCGGCCCTTTCAGGACTGTTGATACCGTGGGGTTATATCCCCAACATTAGGCCCCAGATTGATTTGAACTTGTTCATGTCGATCTTCCATCTATTAGTCTGGCGAGTCTTCCCTCTAGGTCTCACAATCTCAGCTTGAAAAAACTTCCTAACCCGCCATACGAAATGATGATGTCACCTCCGTAAATTTGGGGAGCCTCTCATGACGTCATAATGAATCTTGTGTAAATCCACTTATCCTGAAAACCGAGGCATCTTTTTGTTCCAAAAGTTATTGCGCCTCCTCGATTTTCGCACCTTCCATTTACTGTTACCTCCCCCTTATATATACGCACAGGGGGTCCACTTTTTCATTTTACCTCATCTCCTCCGCTTCTTATTCTTCTAGAAACCCTCTATGACTGGAGCTCCGCTGCCCCCGTTATCCTTCGCCAGCCGCCTCGCTCGGGACTGCAGTGCCGCTCTGCCTTCACCGGAGTTGAGCGGCGCATCTTCGCTCTCGGCCACTACAACCAAGTACTTGAATCTCCCTTCCTTAGATTCAAATTATCTCATGGAGTTCATAGAATTCGTCGGTGTTGGTCGATTCTTCCCCATAATATCCTGAGTAGATCTTGTATTTGGTCTGAGATGGCCATAGAAATACTGCGGTAATAGTTTTAACATCAGTCTTGCTTCTGAATATACTATGCTTCCTCTAGAATCCGTGAACAGTTCATTAGTAGCTCCACCACTACCATTAGGTTTAGCAATTATTTTCCTTTTTTGAAACTGCCCGTAGATCCAAAATTATAGCTAATTTAGTTAAAACTTGTATATACCACACTTAGCAGAAAACTTTAGCAATCCCCAACCTTTAGTTAACTAGCCTTCGTATCTTGGGCGGCTTACCATCATATCATACCCACCAGGTATTTAGAAATTGTCTCTGTTGCTAAGCCGGAGCCGGCTCACCGTTTAAGGCGACTTATCCATTATGTTGTTTTGTTCATATCACTATAGTGACGGGTCATTACTTCTTGAATAACCCAACATTTATATTTCCGCAGCCTTTTGTTGTATTTAGGCGACTTAATATGTCAAAGTCCACCATTTGCAATTGGGTGCCTTCCCATGTTTTTGAAGTCATCCTCAAAGATTATCAAGATCAAGGTCTTCTGGCAGCTAAGGAAGAAATTGGCTGGCAAGCCGGTCAAGGGGACGACGTTCCCAAACCTGGCGAAAGAGAAGTTGTGGTCTTTACTGACCATATCCTTAGGAGCTTCACCCTGCCCGGGACAAAATTCTTTCGGGACGTCTTGAACTACTTTAACCTTCATCCTCAAGACTTAGGCCCAAACTCCAACATCTGCAACTTTCAAATTGTGTGTGAAGCATATTTGCAAATGGAGCCCACTGTCTCCCTCTTCAAGGAGTTCTTCTACATGAATCACCAAACCGAATGTGCAGATGGCCCGAGCCTAGAACTCGGTGGGGTTTCAATCCAAAGACGCCGAGCTGGCTGTTTCCCTTCTGGTACTCTACCAAGTCATCCTAAGGGGTGGATCAGGATTTGGTTTTACTATACAAAAACACTGCGCCGGCCAATGAGAATCCTCTGCCGGGTTATAGAGCTAATCGCCTTCCTATGGACTTGGAACTGCCAAGCAAAATTATTCCGGAAGACCATGTTGAAGCCATCCCTGTTTATCCAAAATTAAGAGCTTTACTCGTCAATGGCTTAACAGTGGTTGATCTAACCCGGTGCTGGGTTGCATGGAGAATCCTCCCCTTAAGCCGCCGACCCGGCTTAATGTGTGAGTATTCAGGCGAGTCAAACGACCCTCAGCGGTACATCTATGAGAATTTTACCACTTAAGAGGTCAACAAAACTATCAAGAGTCTGCTCGGTGAGACTCAGGAAAGCTGTAACAAGACGGGTCTGTTACTGTTCTACAAGCTTAACCTGGCCCCACCTGTAAGCATTCCTTTATATCCGGCTTATAAACCTTTATCTTCCTTTGTACTTTGTCTTCTAACCCTTCCTAATTATGCAGTCTGGCTCTGTCTTCTGGAATAGAAAAAGAAAACTCAAGTGGTCAAAAAGACTGGTCTAGCTCAGAAGAAGAACAAACCCGCCGCTGAGATTGAGACCGCCGCCATGGGTGAGTCAGCTGATGATCAATCAGAGGTATAACTTGAATTAGCTGACCCCTCTTACTCTCAGGATGAGGTAGCAACTAGCCGGGCTGAGGACGCTGAGGTAATTTCCATCTCTTCCGGCTCAGACTCCTTGCCTCCAAAGAAGATAAGGCGGGTCATCCGAAAAGAAAGCTTTTCTCATCGAGATGCTCACTTAGACCCGTACTTTATTTTTAAGAAAACTCAGCATGAGTCGAGGCACCAAACTCGGAGTGGCGGCTCTGGAGATCTAGTGGCCAGGTTAACTCATGAACCCACCACTCGCAAGTGGTGTAACGAGGTGCCACATAGTCCAACTCCTTCTTTGCCCAAAGCTGGCCTTATTAGGCAACCACTTAACCCGTCTGATTCCAATTATCAGGAGTCGTCCCCGTCTTCAGGAGACTCGTCTTCTACACAGCTGCCTGCCTTGGTCATAAATCCCAGGTAAGTAACTGTACTTTAACTGTTGATATCTTAACCTGGTGCCATGTGTTCTTGAACCTATTATCTTGATCACAGGGTGTCGGTGCAACAAACATCCGTGTTTGTCGACCGAACTCATAGATAGGCGTGGTGACGTTCATGCATCCAGCACCAACGTATAACACAAGGCCAAGCCAGAGAAGCCGCTCTTTGTGAGATCAAGGAGAGCATTAAGAAGAACAAGACAGCAGGATATCACCTTGGGAAGGGCTCCCTTGCCGGGAAGGAGAGCCCAGCCAGGTCGAGACCACCCCGAGGACAAGTCAAGAATTGCCCCGGCTGGCCTGCCGAGACCGCCAAGACCAAACCCCCGCCAAGACACCACCTCTCCATCGTTCCACGACGCCAGTCACTTATCGATGCGGTGTCGAGGCCCCTAGGCTACTAAGTGTCTCTCACTAAGCACATGGCTGTTTGCTGGAAGACATATCACACCCATTTGACACCCGTCCAGAGGCGTGTCCAGATGATAAGGAGAGGTTGGATAAGCGGCGATATAAGCTTGCCGGGGACACACCCCTGCACGCCACCTAAGGAAGCATTTATGTCCTAAGTGCCAGATGTCATGGGAAACCACGGCCACCTATGGGGCCATGAGGCCCTTTTGGTTCGGAGGGGGGATGGGCACGTTGCACAAAGAGCGGAGAAGCATCACACAGTGCGGCAGAGATCACACGGGCAATTTTTACCCAGGTTCGGGCCGCCGTGAGGCGTAAAACACTACTCCTGCTTTGGTGGATTGATGGTGGAAAAATGGTGGATGAACACAGCGCTCGTGCCCGGCAAGGTCGCCTCGGGGCGAGAGCAGCTACGCGCATATGATTGTGTAAGGGTCCAGATCCACCAACCCTTTCTATGGTCGCCATGGGCCTCCTTTTATAGATCAAGGGGTCACCACAGTGGCAAATTAGTCATTACATATTGATTAGATAGCAAATAGTGCTATCATACCTAACTCTGCAGGCTGACAGAGCACATTAAATGCGCCGCTCAATGTCACATCTCAGCTTGCCCGGTAGGCCCTGCCGGGCTATTTTGCCAGCTTCGTGCTTGCTTGCTTGACACGTCTTAGGATGGGTGTCGCCTGGGAGTGTTTTCTGTAGGAAGCGGCTGCCATGTGGCAAATAGCAGCCACTTAGTCACTTTGGAGCGCGACACCGCACTGATTGACGATGTGCGTCATGATGAGGTGGTGCGGTGGAGTGGTTTGCCTCCGTAAGCCCCGGCAGGCCTGCCGGGATGATCTGGAGACTTGCTTCCGGGGTAAACCCAACCTTGCCAGGCTCGCCTGTCCGGCAAGGGAGGTTCTTTCCTTAGGGATATCTTGCTTCTCTGGCTCATCTTGGTCTTCTTGATCTGCACTTTGGTCCTTGGGCCTGTGCACAGTCTGGGCAACGGACCCAGGGTTTGTTGCATAGACAGGAGCCCCCGAGCCTGGCACGAACGCACTGCTGGGCGTCGTTGGGGTAGGCCCCAACCAGTGCACAGGCAGGAGCGCAAGGGTGGCTTCGCCCTTTGATATCTTCTTTGCTTCTTCATTAACCCAAGCTTGGGTCAGTTTCCGATTTTCCCGCGCGTCGTGTAATGCCAATTGCGGTGGGACCACTCTGGTAATGGTCCGTGAAGGACTTTAACGCATGGGCGAGTAACTGCCAATTCACTCTTCCCACCACGCCCTTATCCGTAGCCACGTATGCTGCATGCATCAAGTGGGGTATGTAACGGAGGCGCGTGGTGTGGGAGAGCATCAAGGTAGGGGCCCAGTCTTCTTGGATTGGTGGGGGAGGATGGTGATCATCCGCCGGGGAATCAGCCTCCACCCCTAGCTCGCCTATAAAAGGAAGAGCGGGGGAGGAGCGGAGGCATTCATCCACACTCCTTTCCTCCTCCATTCCTGATTTCTTGGGGTTATGCCGAAAGGGAGAGCCCGAGGCCAGGTCCTGGGTCCTAGCTTAGAGCTGGTGATGCTAAATGCTTGGGCTGATGCTTGGGGAGTGAGTCTGCTCCAGGTCCAGAGGTGGCGTAGTGGGCGGACCATCCGTGGTGCAGTAGATATCAAGCTTTCCCATTGTAGTGGAATGCTTGCCTGCTCTCTCTCGGGCGGTCATCTGGTGGGGAGCATGGCACCTTGCCATGAGCCACTGCAGCCCGTCGTCATGGCAACCCGGTCCTCGGAGCCTTCTATGCCCGTCCGGGATGCAGGGCCTGGGGCTGTTGGTAATCCCAGCACTGCCCCTTCCGTCGGGACCGGGGCTAATGTCGAAGAAGGGGGCGCCTTCCTGCCCGCCAAGGTGGGGAGCGACGCACCTCTAGCCCCCCGGCTGTCTGGGCTGCTCGCCGTCTCCTCGAGGGAGGCGTCGGACCAAGAGGTCGGCGTCTCCCTGGAGCGGTGTTGATGAACATGAAGCCAGGGAAGATGGAGAAGGCAGGAGGCAGGTCGTTAGGTCGAAGTACGATTGCATCGATGCGTTCGTCTCGTACTGGCGACCTGCCGCCTCGTCTTTCCATCCTTCTCCTCCCTCTCCGGCACCATCATCACCGGCCTCTCGGCTGCTGGGGAGGAGGCCGCTCTCTTGGTGCCTTCGCCTCCTCCAGCAGTCTTCCAGCTGAGCCCCGGTGTTCTTCCCTACCGGTGCTCGTGCTGGGGCTTCTAACTGGTCTCGGAGGTGGTGACCAGGGCACCGTCGAGCTGCTCCTTCTGCCCTCCTCCTTCACAGTCTCGTCACTCCCGATCTTGTCATGCTGCACCCGGCAGGCCCTGACGAGATTGGGGTGGCGTCTGCTTAGGCACCCCTCCCGCCTTCTTCTCTTCCCACCGCAATACCTGGGATAAGAGGGACAGGGAGAGGAGTTTACGGGGCACTTATCTTTTTTTAATCTTAAATCTATAGCCACTTGCCAAATTTTAGTTCAAATAATGTAATATCTTGAATCCATGTTTGTGTCCTATAAGGTTTGTACTTGTTTGAAGCATATTAATGAAAAAGATGAACCTTGCTGGGGACTCGTGCATGTATATGTCCATGCAGAGGTGGGATGCCTCTATACTTATAAGTAAATGAGTTTCCCCCGGCAGGCTACCCTACCGGTACCCTCTGTTTTGTTACCGGGGAGTTAGGCCTACTAGGCACAAATCGTGAAGAGGGACTAGCCCCCTGCCAGTCCTTTTTCAACAACGGCCACTGCGACCACCTTGACTAAAGCAACGTTCAAGTCGAAGGACGGGAGCACCTAAGTTTCAAAGGGTAGCAGGGTTTTCTCATGCATAATTCTTTACTTACAGAACATGTATGGATACAAGGAAGAACTTATCTGTTTGGCTTGCCGGAGATCGCAGTGTAGGCTCATCTTCTTATCTCCTCTTGGGCTCAATCCACTATAGGAGCCTACAGTTTATGCAGATGAAAATGATGTCAGATGCGATCTTATCTACATGAACATGCGATGCTCATGATATGCTTATGCATGCATGCAATTTGTCGGGGGCCCCCAGCGCTTCATTTATTTCTCTGTTGCTCAGGGTCTGCGCCTAGCTTTGTACAAGGGGTTACATGCAACTGAGGCAAGGCCTGCACAAAAGGGTGGCTGCCGGGCAGGGCCTGACAGCCGCGCCTTACGGGTAGAACTTGCAGAGATGCTCAATGTTCCATGAGTTTTGCAATTGAATGCCATCTCCGGTCTCCGGACGGACTGCGCCAGGTCTAGTGACTCGTACTACCCGGTAAGGGCCTTCCCACTTTGGCGTCAACTTGTTTGTACCCTTGGCAGACTGAACGCGCCTAAGGACAAGGTTGCCTTCCTCAAAACACCGGGCATGAACCCTGCGGCTGTGATTGCGGCGCAGGGCTTGCTGATAGCGTGCAGCACACGTAGCAGCCCGGAGACGGTTCTCCTCGAGAAGCACAGCATCGTCACGCCGGTGCTGATCCTGCGCTACTTCATCGTAGGCAAGCACTCGAGGCGATATGTAAATGAGTTTCGTGGGGATAACTGCTTCTGCCTTATAGACTAGGGAGAAGGGAGTCTGCCCGGTAGCTTGATTTGGTGTCGTTCTGAGGGACCAGAGAACCACCAGCAGCTCGTCGATCCACCGCCTGCCACACTTCTGCAGCTTATCAACTGTTCTTGTCTTGAGTCCTCACAACACTTCAGCGTTCGCCCTCTCAGCTTGTCCATTGCTTCTGGGATGTGCAACAGAGCCAAATGAGATCTTGCTTCCGAGGGCATGAACATATTGCATGAAGGACGGCTCATGAACTCGGTGCCGTTGTCGGTGATGATCCGGGTAGGGACCCCGAAGCGGCACACCAATCCTTTCAAGAACTTGATAGCTGACTGAGCAGTCATAGTTTCTCACGGCATCTACTTCCGGCCACTTTGTAAACTTGTCGATTGCAACGAATAAGAATTCAAAGCCCCCGGCAGCTCGGGTGAAAGGGCCGAGGATATCGAGCCCCTAGACCGAAAATGGCCATGACAAAGGGATTGTCTGAAGAGCTTGGGCAGGCAGATGGTTGTTCTTGGAATGGAACTGGCAGGCTTCACACTTGGTGACTAGCTCGACAGCATCTTGGAGGGCTGTGGGCCAATAGAATCCTTGCCAGAATGCTTTCCCAACTAATGCCCTTGATCCAATGTGGGAGCCGCACATGCCTTTGTGTATTTCCGCCAGCAGTTCCTTTCCTCCTTCCCGGCAAATGCACTTCAATTTCACACTGTTGGGCCTTCTTCTGTATAGTGTGTCATCGACAAATTGATACATACTGGCCCTCTAGGCTACTCTTTCAGCTTCTTCTTGCTCTTCGGGAAGTTCTCCGGTTTAGAGGAAATGGACTATATGCCTTGCCCAAGTTGGAGCCTGGGGCTCGGCAACAAGGACTAGCGGCACCTCCTCATCTGCAGGAGCGCATTCCTCAACCGCGGGGACCAATGGTCCGGCAGGAGGGTGCAGCCCGGCAGTTGAAGGAGAGTTGTTTCCGGTAGGGTCCCTGCCAGGAGCCCCGAGGGGCTCTATCGGGAGAGGCTTACCGGAGTCCAATTTCCTCCTCTTTTGGGCCATTGTTGCTTGGGGAGGCCGTGGCAGTCCGGCCCGCTGTGATCCTTCTGCCTCGGCATAACCAATCAAACTTTGGATGGTGGCTCGCCAATCATCCATCTAGTCTGCCGCCGGTGGAAATCTCAACAGCAGTTGGGCTCGCGCCATGGCCTCTGAGGTAGTGCTTGGCATAGGTGATGACGTTGTAGATCGTAGTGTCACTCGGCTCCTGACGTTGCCGGTGGCGACTGTGCCGCGTCCTTGCTGCTGTGAACCAGCTGTTTGGACGGCATGGTGACGCGGCGGAGGCGCCTGAGGGCCAGCGGCTCCATTGGGCATAGTAGCTAGGTCAGCCCGCCTCGGGAGTGGCGCGTGCCCCGCGGTCGCGTCCTCAGCGGGGACGGCCGAAGGGTTGCGATTCGCCCCAGAGCGAGCATCATCACTGCGGATGTGCCCATTGGCGAGGAGAAAGGGTTCAGGCGGAACGCCCCCTCCTTCCGTACCTCGTGGAGCATGGCCGTCTGGATGTTGCTGATGCTGTCCTTCCCTGGTACCTCCCGTTCCTGCTTCGGCCGTGGGGGAGGTGGCGACAGCGCCGCCTGCGCCAACCACGTCCCCCGCAGCATCCACACCCTCGCGAGCCCCCGCATTCCCCGCGATGTCAGCGGTCGCGGGCGGCAGAGCCATCGAGGTGGACGGGTGATTTGCAGCTCCGGGCTTCCTCTTGGGCGCCATAGTCGATGACCCCGTCGATGATGAAAATGTCGATGAAGATGACGCACAGTGTACGCTCTCGGTTTCGCGCAAGTGATCCCCCTACCTGGCGTGCCAAAGATGTCGTGGGAAACCACGGCCACCTATGGGGCCATCAGCCCCTTTTGGTTCGGCGGGGAGATGGACACGTTGCACAAAGAGCGGAGAAGCGTCACGCAGCACGGCAGAGATCACACGGGTAGTCTTTACCCAGGTTCGGGCCACGGTGAGGCGTAAAACCCTACTCCTTCTTTGGTGGATTGATGGTGGATAATGGTGGTGAAACGTAGCACACTCGCCATGCAAGGTTGCTCTGGGGGCGATAGTGGCTACGCGCGTATGGATATGCGAGGATCCAACCCCTTCTACGGTCGCCATGGGCCTCCTTTTATAGACTAAGGGGTGACCAGAGTGGCAAATCAGTCTTTGCGTACTGATTAGATAGCTAACAGTGCTATCACATCTAACTCTGCAGGCTGACAGAGCGCATTAAATGCGCCACTCTGTGTCACATCATAGCTCGCCCGGCAAGCCTTGCCGGGCTGTTTTGCCAGCTTCGCGCCTGCTTGCTTGACACGTCTCAGGACGGGTGTCATATGGAGGTGTTTGCTGTAGGAAGTGGCTGCCATGTGGCAGAAAGCAGCCACTTAGTCACCTTGGAGCTTGACACCGCTTCGATTACTGACTTGCGTCACTTGTGAGGTGGAGCGGTGGAGTGGCTTGCCTCCGCCAGCCCCGCCAGGCCTGCCGGGACGATCTGGGAGCTTGCTTCCGGGGGAAAACCCAACCCTGCTAGGCTCGCCTGCCCAGCATGGTAGGCCCTTCCCTTAGCGATGCCTCGTTCCTCTGGCTCGCCTTGTGTCGGGGTACGACACCTATGGGATCTCGAGAGACCCCTTTACGATTCGGCGGGGGGAAAGGTATACGCAAAGAGCAGAACCAGTGATCGGCGCGGGAAGTTTTTACCCAGGTTCGGGCCGCTGATCAGCGTAAAACCCTACTCCTGCTTTGTGTTCTTATTGATGTTCTTGAGCCCAGCCTTCAGGAGCGCTCACAATGAACAGTACGTTCAAAGAGTAGCTACGCATGCAGAATGGGCCAGAAGTTCTCCTCGTCTATAGCAATTGCCTTGGGCCTCCTTTTATATGCTCAAAGGGGTCTCCACAGTGGCAAAATGTACATACATTGAGGTGTAAAGTAGCTACAGGGTATCATACCTAACCCCTGACGGATTAGGACAAGTGCATTTAATGCACCGTGAGGTGTCCGTTTAGGTGTCCTCACTTTCTTGGGGATGGAAAAAGGAGCCATCCCATCAGCACCGCTTAAGCCCTCCTCCACTGGCACATCGTCACGCATCCAGGGAAGGACCCAGAATGTCAGACTTGTTACTGTGCCGAAGCGGTGGCACAGTGGCAGAATCTCGCCAGGCGCCGAGTCCTTGCCGGGCACCAAGCCTTGCTGGGCGCCAGGCCTTGCCGGGCGCCAAGCCTTGCCGGGCGCCAGGCCTTGCCGGGCACCAAGCCTTGCCGGGCTCCACAGGCCATCCCGGCAAGGATCTTGCCGGGGAAGCTGGCATTCAGATTCCAGCTTTGCTTTATCTGCTGATCCTCAGATTTCTGACTTGATGATTTCCTTGATGGCTTGAATCGACCTCGAGCCGTTCCCGGCAAGCCTTGCCACGAGGACGGCTACGACTGCCCGTGCACAAGTACGGGGTACTAGTGGCCCAATACTTAGTACACCGACAGGAGCCCCAGGGCCTAGGCCATAAACGAGTGCGAGGCGTTGTTGGGCTAGGCCCAAACAGTGCACGGGCACGCGTGGCAGGGGATTAACTGCTCGTAAATATGTCATTTTACTGTGCCCCCCACTACGCGCACGGAGCGTGCGACGTGGGAAGCGTGCCAAAAAGGCTGCAACTGCCTCGCGCCTATAGAGGCGCATTCACATTGGGGAATAAAAGAGGCGGCCCTGCTCCTTCCCCATAAAAAAGAGAAGTCGCAGAGGCACAAACCTATTTACCCCCCCCTCTTCTTCTCAATCTGGCCATCACCATCGCCTTCCTCCTCTCGAGCTCAGAGCGAAACCTTTTCCTCTTCCGGCCGCAGCTCCCACGCTCGCTCCACCCCCAGCTTCCGTCCTCACAGCCGCCATGCCGCCCAAGGCCAGCAAAGGCAAGGGCAAGGAGGCGAAAGCCGAAGTTCCGGAGAGCGAACTGGCGAAGATGCGGAAGAGGCTCGTCGTCTTCCCTCCGACGCTCGATGCTGAAGCTTTGAAGGGGCGATACCAATGCATGTGGGCGAAGGGAACACAAGCCCACCCCGCCACACGCGTAATCCCAGGTGCTTGCTCCAAAGGTGGATCGGACAGATACCCTTTCTTCACTGCATATTTCTATTGCGGGCTCTGTCCCCCCTTTTCCAACTTCTTCAATGACATCATGTACACATACGGCTTCCGTCTTCTTGATTTCACGCCGAATGCAGTACTTTGCATGTCTATCTTTGCCCATCTCTGTGAGAATTTTGTTGGCGTGATCCCCAATTCTGCTCTTTTTCGCCATTATTTCTTCCCTCGTATCCAAAAAGGAGAGGCTCTCTCTGGTTCTATTGCCTGGATTCCAAGGGCTTGGAATAAAGAAATATACCCAGAGGGAGTTTACCGCGAAAAGTGGGACGAGTGGCGGGCCGAATGGTGCTGGATCCAGGAAGCAGATCCCCATGCTTTTTGTCATCCCCGGCAACAGAAGGTGGTCCGCGGCAAGGATTGGAGCGATCTCGCTGCGGAAGACGAGAGGCTCACAATCGCCACCACCAGGATCCTTCGCTTGAAGGCTGCCGGGCTGACGATGGAGATGATCGGCTTCGACTTTCTCCGCTGCCGCATCGCCCCTCTGCAGAACAGGGAAGGCCAGCCTGGGAATACAAGAACGCGGCAGATATCATGAGATTGCGCCCTGGGCTGAACAACAATCTGACCGCTATGCAGCTTGGCGCTCTCCGTCAGAAGTTATTCCAGCGCGAAGACAAGCACCGGCTGCCGGCAAGGATTGTCCCCTTATGCAACAACTCTGCCTTGGGGTCAATCATTGCCTTCCTGCCGATGTTCAACGCCCACGGCCTTGACCCGACCTGGGCCGAGCCAAGCGAGGAGGAAGCGCAGAAGTTCTTTGACAGCTTGACGGAGAGGCCTGTCCGAAAAGAGTCAGATTTCATCCGAGCCACCATCGACCAAGAAGTAGCTTACATTGCTACTAGGGTGGAAGAGGCAAATCTTGCCGCAGAGGCCGGCAGCGTCAGCTTCACAGAGTGGGAAGCTAGCGACGCAGAGGTGGTAGTGGAGGTGAAGCCTGCCGGGGAGGGCGAGGTTGCCGGGGAGGAGAGCAGCGCAGCCGCTGAAAGCTCGTCCGGCGAGGACTCGGTCGAAGAAGAAGAGACGCGAGAAGAGCCCCCACCCCCGAAGACGAAGACGAAGCGTGTTCTTCGGAAGGCTGCATCTGGCATCCCGGCAAGCCAGCCCTCTTCGAGCGGGGAAGCCCCCGGCAAGAAAGTGGCCGGCAAGACTGGACCGTGGCAGGGGGCTCGTCAACAGCCTGCACGGCGCGCGAGACCCACACCAGCGGCCACTGCTGGGGCGGCAGGAGGGTCTCGTACCACCGCACCGGAAGCTGCCCCGGCGCCTGCCATAGCCAAGCGGCCTAGGACTCCTCCTCCGCCTCCCCACTCAGACACCGCAATGGAGGTCGACTTCGACATCTCCGGCTTTAGTCCGGAGCGAGAGGAAGAAGAGTAAGTACTTTGCCACAGCTTTTACCTTCCAATCTTGCATCAATCTTACTGACTTGCTTGTATTGTCTCTGCAGTGACACAGAAACCTTGCTGAAGAGGATGGCGAAGAGGTCAAGGACTTCTACGGGCGACGAGCCCCCGGCAGGCTCCACTAGCATGCCAGAAACCGTCATTGTGAGCCCAGAGTCTAGTCCTCAACGCAGCCCCCAGCGCAGCCCCCAGCACAGCCCCCAGCATAAGTTCATTGTTCTTTTTCTGCTGGCAGATGCCGAGGCTTGCATTCTTGCCTACTAATATCTTTGGGTTCGCAGGAGAAGAACGGCAACAAGGAGGAGACATCCCCATTGTGCCTCCTTCATCGACCGCTCCGCCCACAAGCACGTCCCCGGCAAGAGATCCTGCCGACGAGCCCGTCCTAACTTAGGAGGATCTGGCAAGCGCGGACTCCGGCGACACGCCCCCGGCAACCGGAGTTGCCGGGAGGGGTGAAACCACCTCCCGACAGCCCGACACAGGTACTCTATTGCCTCAGGGTGCTTGTTACTCTTTTTATCTTATCTCTCTGTCTTCGGTCACTTCAAACTTCAACCTTGATCTTATTCTGTTTTCCTCCTTCGCCCTTCAGAGTTCTTTGTGATGGAACACATGTACGTCGACGTTGTGATCGAGGAGACCGCCAGGGATGCCGCCGCCGAAGCAGATAGGATCGCTGCCAGCGAGGCCACCAAGGATAACACTGTCGAGGCTGGTGGTGCTCTTGATGGGGAGGCCGCCAAGACAACACAAGAGGAAACCGCCGAAGAACCTGCTGAAGGGGGCGACAGGGAGGCTGAGGACCGCACTGATAACATTCCTGCCACAGGAGCGCCAGGCGCTGCACCGGCCACAGAGCCCCCTGTCACTGGTGAGGCGGCCACTGAAGACCAGCCATCAACATCTGAAGGCCCCTCATCCAGCAAGTACCTCAAGGTTGGCGAGAACCTGTTCATCAACTTGCCGGGGACGGCAAGCGCTGGGGCACCAGCCGAAGGAGAAGTTTTCGAAGAAATCATCGCTACTGCCGGGCTTGAAGTTGTCGACGATCCCAGCACTAGAAGCGGCAAATCTGAAGAGGATCAGCTCCTTCAGGCCATGGGCGAGAATTTCCGCAAACTCCAGGCTCTCCATCGCGCCCGGAAAGACAAAGCGGACTCCAGAATGGCAGTTGTTGAGGCGGCCGAAGCAGATTTCCAAAGGCGCGTCGCACAAATGTAGATCTGGCACACCGAGGCCCTCCAAGAGTTGGTTGCCGGCCGGGAACAAGTGAGCCAGCAGTGGAATGAGATCCTCCTGAAGCAATCCGATATGGAGAAGGTGCATGATGAAGCTGTTCAAAGGATCGCTGCCGAAGATGCCCTCCTGACGGGGCGCCGCGTTGCTCTTGATGCTCATGAGGAAGATCTCACTGCTCGTGAGCAGGCGCTCGCCGCCAAGCTTCGCAGCAAGGATGAGGATATCGAAAATCTTGTCGCGCGGCGGACCCAGGAGCTGGAGCAAAAACATAAGGAGGCGCTCGAAGCTCTGACTGCAAGTCACGCCGGCAAGCTCAAGGAGGCCGTCGATGCTGCCGAAGCTGCAGAGGCCGCCAAGAACGAGCTGAACAACAAAGTGAAGAGGCTGGAAACAGATCTCGAAGAGCACGACAAGGAGCTCTCGATGCTCAAGGGGGACAGGGAAAAAACCCTCCACTCCTTGGCGGAGATGCAAGTTGCCCTGTCCGACAAGACCAAGCAGCTCTCCTCTGCGGCTGATAATATTACGGTTCTGCAGCTGAAGCTGACCATGCTGCAGAAGTCTCTCGAGGCCGGCAAGGCCCGTGAGAAGGCTCTACTCAAGGATCTCCAAGGAGAGAGGAACCTGCTCAAGAGCGCCGCCGCTGCCCAAAACGAGTACGAGAAGGGAGTGGAGATCTGGACTGGCCGTCTCATCGCCACCGTGGAGAAGCTTACCGCAGAACTGTCAACCATGGGCTTGTCGAACTTCAAGTATTCTTCCGAGGAAAGAATATCTCCAAGTGCCAGGTTGACGATATTCTTTGAAAGCATCATTAACGCGTTGAGGGTGCTCCAGTCTAGCCGGGCGACCCAACTGGCAAACGAGACTCGCCGGCTTTGCCGGGCCGTCCTCCGCAAGGTGCTCATCAAGGTGGTGCACAGCAATCCTGGCATCGACCTCTCCAACGCGCTCGGCCATCTGCCAAAGGATGCAAATGTTGAGGCGCTTGAAGAGTGCATCGCGCCTATCCTTGAGAAGGTGGACTCCATCAAAAGGAACGAAGGCCAGCGCAGGGATTGAGTGCTTCTCCCTTTTTCTTGCCGTCGTCATCTCATGTAAAAGACAATTAAGTCTCAAGTTAGAGTTGCGCCAACTCATGGATGTAATACAATTTGACTATGTTTAGGTTCATGCTTGCTATTTTCCTTGTCTGATTCCTTTATGTATGGAGTTCATCCTACGCTTATTGAAAAACTTGCCGGCGCGCAACCTGCTGCGAGCGCTGGGTGCGGGACTTCAGCAGCCTGCTGGAGGCGTAGCGGCCGGCAAGACTCCTTGGTGTTCTTAGTGCAGCCACTTAAATCGCTGAGTAGGCTCGAAACAAAATAAGGGCGCGACCGATTACAACAAAGGTTCCTTCGCGTGCAGATTTTCCATACAAGAGTCGGAATCATCATAGGAAATAACTTGGTAATAAAAGAAAAACTTGCTCTGAGTTTTTAAGACTTAGCTTCCTGTCTTTGTTCTTCCTCCGGCAAGCGTCGATTCCGAACGTCACCAACTGGTAGTCATATCTCCCTTCCCCCCCCCCCACCCCGGCAAATGTGCACGCGAGGAATCCTTCTGTCTTTTGAGAAAAAGAAAGAAGAGAAAATAAAGGCATGAAACCTTGGCGGTTCGTTAGAACTTACCGGGATCAGGTGTCATACAACATGTTAGATAAACATGCATACATATAGATATGAACATGGGAATCAATAAGGGAATGTACAACACTTAAATTTATTCATCTGTGCTCAGGGTCTGCGCCTGGCTTTGTACAAAGGATCACATGCCTTGCCGGCAAGACTTGTACAAAAGGATGGTTGCCGGGAGCCCCCGGCAACTACGCCTTATGGGTAGAACTTGCGAAGATGTTCGATGTTCCAGGAATTACTCACTGGAACGCCATCTTCGGTCTCCAGGCGGACAGAGCCAGGCCTGGTGACTCGTACTACCCGATAAGGGCCTTCCCACTTCGGCGTCAACTTGTTTGAATTCTTGGCGGACTGAATCCGTCGAAGAACAAGGTCGCCTTCCTCAAGGCTTCGGGCATGAACTTTGCGGCTATGGTAGCGGCGCAAAGCTTGCTGGTAGCGTGCAGCTCGCACAGCAGCCCGAAGACGATTCTCCTCAAGGAGCACAGCGTCATCTTGCCGCAGTTGCTCTTGCTCGAGCTCATCATAAGCGAGCACTCGAGGAGATCTGTATATGAGTTCCGTGGGGAGAACTGCTTCCGCTCCGTAGACTAGAGCGAAGGGCGTCTGGCCGGTGGCTCGATTTGGTGTCGTTCTGATTGACCAAAGAACCGCCGGCAACTCATCAATCCAGCGTCTTCCGCACTTTTTCAGCCTGTCAAAGGTTCTGTTCCTGAGACCGTGCAGCACTTCAGCATTGGCCCTCTCTGCTTGGCGGTTGCTTCTTGGGTGAGCAACAGAGGCAAAACAAATTTTGCCGCCAAGGTCTTGGACATACTGCATGAAGGTGCGACTTGTGAACTGCGTGCCGTTGTCGGTGATGATCCTGTTGGGCACACCGAAACGGCAAACAATTCCCTTGAAGAACTTGACAGCTGACTGCGCTGTCACCTTCCTCACTGCTTCCACCTCCGGCCACTTTGTGAACTTGTCGATAGCAACGTACAAGTACTCAAAGCCCCCGGCAGCACGGGGGAAAGGGCCCAGTATGTCGAGCCCCCATGCCGAAAATGGCCAGGAGAGAGGGATTGTCTGAAGAGCTTGAGCTGGCTGATGTAATTTCTTCGAATGAAACTGGCACGCTTCACACTTGGTTACTAGTGCAGTCGCATCCTAGAGGGCAGTAGGCCAAAAGAAACCTTGCCGGAATGCTTTCCCGGCAAGCGCTCTTGACCCTATGTGAGAACCACATATGCCCCCATGTATCTCTGCCAACAGCTCTAGTCCATCCTCCTGAGGAATGCACTTCAATTTCACACCGTTTGGTCTCTTTCTGTACAGGACGTCATCGACGAACTTGTACATAACAGACCGACGGGCTACTCTCTCTGCTTCTTCCTGTTCCTTAGGGAGTTCACCTGTCTGAAGGAAATGGACAATGTGCTGCGCCCATGCTGGAGCCTGAGGCTCAACAGCTAGGACTAAAGGCATCTCCTCTGCTGGGGGAACGTTTGTCTCGATAGCAAGGACCTGAGGCCCTGCCGGAGCCTGTTGCTCCCCGGCAGGCATGTCGATCCCGGCAACTTCCTTGCCGGCGGCTCCGGGGAGCTCTGCCGGAAAGTACTGGCCAGAGTTCAACTTTCTTCTCTTTTCTTGCCGCATCGATGGCACCACGGACGGTTGAGTCAATTGAAGCACAAAAGTTCCTGGTTCCACAGGCAACTTGAGGGCGGCACGCTTTGACAGGTCGTCAGCTATATTGTTCTCGGCACGAGGAACGTGCTCCATCTGCAGACTGTCAAAGCGCTCTTCCAATTTCCTCACTTCATCTACGTAGGCCTGCATCAATGGACTTTGATAACTCTTGTTAACTTGCCTGACGACAAGTTGTCAATCACCTTTGATGATGAGCTTTCTGATACCAAGGTCTGCCGCGATCCTGAGACCGGCAAGCAAACCCTCGTATTCTGCAGTGTTGTTGGTTGAACTCTCCCGGGGAAAGTGCATTTGAACTACGTACTTGAGGTGCTCTCCGGTGGGTGCGACAAGCAGCACGCCAGCACCGGCGCCTTGCAGCGAAAAAGCCCCGTCAAAGTACATAACCCATTGCTGATCGATTTCCTTGCCGGAGAGAGTTGTTTCTTGGACTTCTTCGTCTGGCGTCGGGGTCCACTCTGCAATGAACTCCGCCAAGGCCCTGCTCTGAATCGTCGAAGTGCTTTCAAACTTAAGGCCAAAGCTGGACAACTCCAATGCCCACTCCACGATCCTGCCGGTTGCCTCCGGATTTTGCAAAATCCATTGCAACGGAAAGCGAGTGACGACGGTGATCTCATGTGCTTGAAAATAATGGCGCAGCTTCCTCGAGGCCATAAGGAGGCCGAAAAGCAACTTCTGCACACCAGAATATCTTGACCTAGCTCCTTGTAAAAGAGAGCTGACAAAATAAACTGGGCGCTGCACCACCTTCTTCTTCTGCACGGGTTCTTCTGTTTGCGCAGATCCTGTCTTGCCGGGATCAACCCTTGCCGGGGAAGATCTTGCCGTGTCATTTGGCGGTCCTGCCGCTGGCGTTGCTTCCTCATCAGCTTCTCTCTGCGCCACTAGCGTAGCGCTAACCACTTGATTTGTTGCTGCCAGATACAGCAGCAACGGCTCTTGTGGTTTAGGCGCGACTAGCGTCGGCGGAGAAGAAAGGTATTTCTTCAAATCTTGCAGCGCAGCCTCCGCCTCCGGAGTCCATTTCATCGTACCTGCCTTCTTCAAAATTTTGAAGAAGGGCAGGGCGCGCATAGCAGATTTGGAAATAAACCTGCTCAGAGCAGCAACACAGCCGGCAAGACGGCGCACATCCTTGACGCGTCTTGGCGCTTCAATTTGCTCAATAGCTTTGATCTTGTCGGGGTTCACTTCGATTCCCCGGCAAGATACAAAGAATCCGAGGAGCTTGCCGGAAGGAACACCGAACACGCACTTCTCAGGATTGAGCTTCAAATTGATCTTGCGCAAGTTTGCAAATGTTTCTTCTAAATCTTGAATGAGCGTTGCTTTATCTTTGGTTTTGACCACTATATCATCCATATACGCCTCCATATTTCTATGGAGTTGTGGCTCAAAACCAATCTGGATTGCTCTGGCAAATGTTGAACAAGCACTTTTCAACCCGAAAGGCATTCGTATAAAACAATACGTACCACATGGGGTGATAAAGGCGGTCTTCTCTTCATCTTCCTTTGCCATAAAAATCTGATGATACCCTGAATAGGCATCAAGGAAGGACCGGAGATCACAACCAGCGGTGGCATCCACAATCTGGTCGATGCACGGCAAGGGAAAAGGATCTTTTGGACAAGCTTTATTGATATATGTATAATCGATACAAAGCCTCCATTTCCCATTCGCTTTCCGCACTACAACCGGATTGGCCAACCAGGTTGGATGAAGCACTCCTTTGACCAGTCCTACCGGCTCCAGCTTCTTAATTTCTTCGGCAATGAATTTTTGCCGCTCCAAGGCCTTCTTCCTGACCCTTTGCTTGACGGGCCGCGCATGAGGACAGACAGCAAGGTGGTGCTCAATTACCTTCCTGGGAACACCGGGGAGGTCAGACGGTTGCCATGCAGACACGTCGACATTCGCCCGCAGGAAAGCAACGAGCGCGCTTTCCTATTTGTCATCTAGGGTGGAACTTATGGTGAAAGTTCCCCCCATTCTGTCCTCCCTGGCAGGCACCTTCTTGGTTTCCGGCGGAGCAGCCTTGGACTTCTTGTTCTTGCCGGTGGAACTCTCTGGTACGTCCTCGACGGAAGCGCAGCACTCCGAGGAGGTGCGCTTGCCGAAGTTCGCGCCAAGGTTCCTGCCGGTCTTCTTCTTCCCCTCGGGAGTTCCAGCGGCAGGAGCAGATGCCTTGACGGCAGGTGCTGCAACTGCTTCCCGGTAAAGTTGGTTGGCACAGATGAGCGCATCCTTCTTATCAGAATGGATAGTGATGACGCCCAACGGCCCAGGCATCTTCAAGACGTTGTACGCGTAGTGTGATGCCGCCATAAACTTAGCCAGCGCTTGCCAACCAAGGATCCCATTGTATGACATGGGGATCTTGGCGACATCAAACACCACCTTCTCGGTCCTGAAGTTAAGCTCGCTGCCAAATGTTACCGGCAGCATGATCTTGCCCTTAGGCTGGGTTCTTCCCGGGTTGACCCCTTGAAACGTACCCGTTTCCTCGAGGTCCTCGTCGGGAATCTGAAGCTTTCTGAGCACATTCGATGAGATTAAGTTTAGGCCGGACCCGCCGTCAACTAACATCTTCGTCACCTTGAGGTTGCGAGTCGTTGGCGAAACCAACAATGGCAAGCACCCGACCGCAGTTGTGCGATCAGGGTGATCCTCGGTGTTAAAGATGATAGGCGTGCTGGACCACTTCAGGGGCCTACACGCATCGGGGGATGGCTCTGCCGCATTGACCTCCCACACCCACTGTTTGAGTTGGCGGTGGGAGGAATGCAGCGAGGCACCCCCATCAATGCACATGGCCTCCGTAGCCTTCTGGAATTCTTGCTCACTGGATTCATCATCATCATCTCCTTCTTTATCTCGGCCCCGGGCGGGCCGATCCTTTTGCCGCTTGGCCTTGCCGTGGCGGCCCCCTCGGCCACCGCGCTTCTTGCCGGACCCATCAGCACCATCTTGGGCCTTCTCCTTATCTCGCCTCTCGTATTCGGCCCTCTGCTTCTCGGCAAGCTGCTCGACTTGCCGGCAGTTCTAGAGATCGTGGCCCTTGGTGCGATGGATCTTGCAATACTGCTTGCCAGAGTTCTTCGACTTGTCGGCAGCCGCCAAGGCCTGACAGGAAGGGCACCCGACAAGATCCTTGCCGGGGTCACCAACCTTGGCCTTCTTGGCGGCGCCGGGGTTGTCGGATTCCTCGACAGCAAGCACGGCCTTGCCTCCGCGCTTCCTGTTCCGCCGCCGGCCTTTCCTTGACGGGGCCGCGGCGTCTTCATCTTCGGACTCGCCCGCCGCGCCAACAGCCTCACCAGGAAGTTTCCTCCCCTCTTCAGCTCGAGCGCACTTGTCGGCTAGAGCATAAAGCTCGGCGATACTCCTGACTTTGTTCATTGCCAGCTCTTCCCGCATTTTGCGGTTACGCACGTTCTGATGGAACACGCTAACAACAGCGGCAGGATGAACGTCAGGAATATTGTACTGCACCCGGCTAAATCTCTGGATAAACTTGCGCAGGGACTCGCCCTCCTTCTGAGGGATGATGTGCAAATCGCTCTCTTGGCCAGGAGCTTGGTGGCCTCCAACGAAGGCGCCAACAAACTGATGGCACAAATCTGACCAGGAAGAAATAGAATTCTCCGGCAGATGCATCAACCACGACCTGACGTTGGGCTTGAGCACCAACGGGAAGTAGTTGGCAAGTATCTTATCATCTCGGCCCCCGGCAGCCTGCACCGCAATGGTGTAGATGCTCAGGAACTCCGAGGGATGGGTCTTACCGTCATATTTCTCCGGGACCTCCGGCTTGAAGGTTCGGGAATTGGGCCACCGGACTTGCCGCAGCTCACGGGTAAACGCTGGAGTCCCTACCTCATAAGGCAAGTCTCCTACGTCCCCTGGCGCAGGCTCGTCAACAGCCGGCCCCGCGCGCTTATCAGACTGATAGCGCGCTTCCGTCGTTGCTCGATGGTAGTTCGAGCGTCCTCCTTGCCTCGCTCCTGGAGAACTTGACGCTGATCGCGGCGCATCCGTGGATCGGACGACGCCGTGGAAACTTCTTCATGGCGGTCGACTTGCTGAGTTGTCGGCCGCCGCTGGTGCCGTGGAGGGTAGTGCACTGTGGTTGCACCACCTCCGGTTTTCTCTACGTCGGCTCGCGCCGGATCGATGGGCCTCTGCTGCGAGGGCCCTGCCTCTTGCGGTCCATCTTTGTTGGCGAAGCCGATGAGGCTCTGGATGGTAGCTCGCCACTCCTCCATCTTCTCCGGGGCAGGAGGAAAATCGAGGAGCAGCTACGCACGTGCCAAGGCTTCCGCTGGCGTAGGTGGCGGCGACAAGTGCGAGGTACGTGAGGTGCTCTGACTCCTAACCATGTTAGAAGGAGCACCACCACGGTCACGCGACCGTGCGCCACCTCCGCCGGCAGCTCGGTGTGCATGCTGGTCCCGCGCATCATGGGATCTATGCGCAGAAACCTTTTCATGGGGATGCCCTGAACCACCAGCGCCATGATGTCGCTCATCGTGCACGACCTGGGTAGGTCGTGAGGCTTGGGCTGGCGCGGGAGCTCCAGCAGGCGCCCTTCGATCTCTCGAGTTCGTTGTGCCACCCGTAGGCAACACAGCGCCATCTCTAGATCTAGCGGCGTGCAGGTTACCACTGCCACTGCGAACGATATCGCTCGCTTGGCTCGGATCACCAGAACACCACGGGGGTTCTAGTCCTCTTCTTTCTGCACCCACGCCGTCGCCAGTATGCGAAGGTGTAGGCAAAACAGACGCGGATGGTTGCACTGTCGCAGCGCTCTTCTTCTTGGGTGGCATGATGATGAAGATGATGAAGAAACTAAGGCGCCGATCACCAGATCAGGTTCACGCAACCTTCAATCCCCCTACCTGGCGCGCCAAAGATGTCGGGGTACGACACCTATGGGATCTCGAGAGACCCCTTTACGATTCGGCGGGGGGAGAGGTATACGCAAAGAGCAGAACCAGTGATCGACGCGGGAAGTTTTTACCCAGGTTCGGGCCGCTGATCAGCGTAAAACCCTACTCCTGCTTTGTGTTCTTATTGATGTTCTTGAGCCCAGCCTTCAGGAGTGCTCACAATGAACAGTACGTTCAAAGAGCAGCTACGCATGCAGAATGGGCCAAAAGTTCTCCTCGTCTGTAGCAGTTGCCTTGGGCCTCCTTTTATATGCTCAAAGGGGTCTCCACAGTGGCAAAATGTACATATATTGAGGTGTAAAGTAGCTACAGGGTATCATACCTAACCCCTGACGGATTAGGACAAGCGCATTTAATGCACCATGAGGTGTCTGTTTAGGTGTCCTCACTTTCTTGGGGATGGAAAAAGGAGCCATGCCATCAGCACCGCTTAAGCCCTCCTCCACTGGCACGTCCTCACGCATCCAGGGAAGGACCCAGAATGTCAGACTTGTTACTGTGCCGAAGCGGTGGCACAGTGGCAGAATCTCACCAGGCGCCGAGTCCTTGCTGGGCACCAAGCCTTGCTGGGCGCTAGGCCTTGCCGGGCGCCAAACCTTGCCGGGCGCCAGGCCTTGCCGGGCACCAATCCTTGCTGGGCTCCACAGGCCATCCCGGCAAGGATCTTGCCGGGGAAGCCGGCCTTCAGATTCCAGCTTTGCTTTATCTGCTGATCCTCAGATTTCTGACTTGATGATTTCCTTGATGGCTTGAATCGACCTCGAGCCGTTCCCGGCAAGCCTTGCCACGAGGACGGCTATGACTGCCCGTGCACAAGTATGGGGTACTAGTGGCCCAATACTTAGTACACCGACACCTTGGCCTTGTCGAATTGCTCTTGGATCCTTCAAAGGAATTGATCCTCCTTGTTTGGTTTGATCTTGGTCTTGCAATCTTGTCTCTGGCCTGTGCACAGTCCGTGCAATGGACCCGGGGTCTGTTGCACCGACAATGAGGTCTTTTCTTCATCTTTCTTGGACATAAAGATCTGATGATACCCAGAGTATGCATCCAGAAAGGATAGCAAATCAAACCAAGAAGTGGAATCCACAATTTGGTCGATGCGCGGCAAGGGGAATGGGTCCTTCGGGCATGCCTTGTTCAGATCCGTGAAATCTATGCAAAGCCTCCATTTCCCATTAGCCTTGCACACAACCACTGGGTTTGCTAACCATGTTGGGTGTAGTACTCCTCTGACTAGACCAGCTGCCTCAAGTTTCTTGATTTCCTCGGCAATGAACTATTGCCGCTCCAAGGCCTGCTTCTGGACCTTCTGCTTGACGGGTCGGGCATGTGGGCAGACAGCAAGGTGGTGCTCGATTACCTCCCTGGGAACACTGGGGATATCAGATGGTTGCCAGGCAAACACATCAATATTCACCCACGGGAAGGCAATGAGCGTGCTTTCCTATTTGTCGTCAAGGGTGGCACTGATAGTAAAAGTACCATCAGCGCCAGCCAGCCCTGCCGGGACCTTTTTCACATGGGGTGCAGCAGCCTTGGACTTGTTGCTGTTGGAACTTTCCGGCACGTCGTCCACAGGCATAGCATACCCCGAAGAGGTACGCTTCCCAGACTCTTTGCTGGTGTCTCTGTTAGCCTTCTTCTTTCCTTTGATTTCCTTGGTAGGAACTGCGGCTTCTGCGGCCTCTACCGCGACTGCGTCCAGGTACATCTTATCCACGCAAATAATTGCGTCCTTCTTGTCTGATGGGATGGAAATGACACCCACTGGCCCTGGCATCTTCAAAGTGTTGTAGGCATAGTGGGATGCCGCCATGAATTTTGCCAAAGCTGGGCATCCAAGGATTCCATTATATGGTAGGGGGAGGTCGACCACATCAAACACAACCTTCTCAGTCCGGTAGTTCAACTCCCCTCCAAATGTCACTGGCAATGTGATCTTTCCCTTAGGATGACTCCTACCAGGATTGACTCCTTGAAATGTGCCAGTAACCTTAAGCTCTTCCTCTGCTATCTGGAGTTTGCTGATAACCTTTGGGGAAATCAGATTCAACCCGGCCCCGCCGTCAACCAACATCTTTGTGACTTTGAGGTTGCGAATCGTTGGTGAGACCAACAATGGCAAGCACCCTACCGCAGTGGTGCGGTCAGGATGGTCCTCTTCATCAAAGATGATGGGCGTGCGTGACCACTTGAGCTGCTTCCGAGAATCTGCCACTGGCTCCATGGCATTGACCTCACGCACCCACTGTTTAAGTTGGCGGCGAGAGGAGTGCAAAGATGCACCCCCCGTTAATACACAGGGCATCAGTGGCCTTCTGGAATTCCTGCTTGATGGTTTCCACTTCATTCCCTCCATCACTCTCAGCATTGCAATCCTCCTTCTATCGGCCCCTGGCGGGTTTTCCTTGGTTCCAAGGAGCCTTGCCGGGGCGATTTGCTTCACCACCCCGGCCCTTCCCGCCAGTACCATTATGACCTTTTTCCTTATCATGCTTCTCATATTCAGCCCTCTACTTCTTGACGAGCTGCTCAATCTGGTGACACTCTTGGCGATCGTGGCCCTTGGTCCAATGAATCTTGCAATACGGCCCATCGCCTTTCCAAGCCTTCTCGGCAGCCGCAGCCTCCCGGCAGTCAGTGCACGCGGCAACTTCCTTGCCGGAGGCTTCGGTCTTAACCTTGTCGCCGGTACTAGGCGTGCCCGATCTATCAACGGTCATCACTGCCTTATCCTTGCGCTTCTTGTTGCGCTTCTTGTTCTTCTTCTTCTGACTGGTGGACTCGTCGTCCTCCTCTGAGTCGATGTCGACACAATCTTCCTCTCCAGGGAGTTTCCTCCCTTCCTCCACCCAAGAACATTTGTCCACCAAGGTGTAAAGCTCCTTCACAGTCTTTGGCAGCCGAATGTTTATCTTGGAGCGTATCCTGCGGTTGCGCACGTTAGATTGGAAAGCGGCTTTCACAGCTGCCGGGTGGATATCTGGGATATTTCTGTGTACTCGGCTGAATCTCTGCAAGTACTTTCAAAGAGTATCTCCTTTCTGCTGGAGAAGCTGCAAATCGTTGGGCCACCCTGGTTCTTGATGGCCACCCGTGAAGGCACAATGAACTCATGGCACATGTCAGCCCAGGTCGAAATGGAGTTCTCCGGCAGGTGCATCAGCCAAGACCTCACATTTGACTTGAGTGCCAAAGGGAAGTAATTGGCGAATACCTTCTCATCTCTTCCCTCGGTAGCTTGAACAGCGATGGTGTAGATGCTCAAGAACTCTGCCGGGTTCAGCCTCCCATCATACTTCTCTGGAATCTCTGGCTTGAACATGCGAGCGGATGGCCAACGGACTTGCCACAGCTCACAAGTGAAAGCAGGGCACCCAACCTCAAAAGGTAGGCACCCGCCGTCTCCGAGTGCGGGTTCATTGACATCGAGGCCATCGCACCCATTGGACCGGCGGTGGTTGTCGCGGTGTCGCTCGACCACGACGCGCGCGCCTTCCCTCTGCCTGTTCTCCGGGGCTCGTCGTTGGCCCGGACGCGCTCGAGGGTCAGAAGAGGCCATGGAGACGTCATCTGGTTCTTGCTTTCGCGGCTCTTGCGCTGGCTGCCATGGTGGGGATTGCCCCGCGGCGGTGGCCCCTTCTATACGGCCAGCAACACGGACCGTCGTCGCTGCTTGGGGAGGCCGTGGCGGGCCAGCTCACTGTGATCCTCCCGCCTCGGCGAAGACAATCAGGCTTTGGATGGTAGCTCGCCACTCACCCATCTGATCGGCTGCTGGCGGGAATCGCAATAGTAGTTGAGCCCGTGCCATGGCCTCTGAGGCAGTGCTCGGCATAGGTGATGATGATGTAGATCACGGTGTCGCTCGGCTTCTGACGGTGCCTGTAGCGACCCTGCCGCGCCCTCATTGTTGCGAACCAGCCGCTTGGATGGCATGGTGACGCGGGGGAGGCGCTTGAAGGCCAGCGGCTCCGCTGGGCACAGTAACTGGGTCAGCTCGTTTCGGAGGCGGCGCACGCCCTGCGGTCGCGCCCGCGGCGGCGGCGGCCGGAGGGTTGCAATTTGCCCCAGAACGAGCGCCACCACTGCGGCTGTGCCCTTCGGCGAGGGGAAGAGGTGCAGGTGGAATAAGCCCTCCACTCATACCTCGTGGAGCATGGCCGCCGGGATGTTGCTGATGTTGTCCTTCCCCGGTGCCTCCGTTCCCGCTTCAGCCATGGCGGAGGTTGTAACAACGCCGCCTGCGCCGACCACATCCCCCACAGCGTCCACATCCTCGCGCCTTCCCGCACTCCCCGCGACGTCGGCAGTCGCGGGCGGCGTAGCCTTCGAGGTGGACGGGTGATTTGCGGCTCCAGACTTCTTCTTGGGTGCCATAGTTGATGATGTCGTCAATGACGAGAATGGCGATGAAGATGACGCGCTATTGACGCTCTCGGGTTCGCGCAAGTGTACCCCCTACCTGGTGCGCCAAATATGTCGTGGGAAACCACGGCCACCTATGGGGCCATGAGCCCCTTTTGGTTCGGCGGGGGGATGGGCACGTTGCACAAAGAGCGGAGAAGCATCACACAGCGCGGCAGAGATCACACGGGCAGTTTTTACCCTGGTTCGGGCTGCCGTGAGGCGTAAAACCCTACTCCTGCTTTGGTGGATTGATGGTGGAAAAATGGTGGATGAATGCAGTGCTCTTGCCTGGCATGGTCGCCTCGGGGCAAGAGCAGCTACGCGCGTATGAGTGTGTAAGTGTCCGGATCCACCAACCCTTTCTACGGTCGCCATGGGCCTCCTTTTATAGATTAAGGGGTCACCACAGTGGCAAATCAGTCATTACATACTGATTAGATAGCAAACAGTGCTATCATACCTAGCTCTGAAGGATGATAGAGCGCATTAAATGCGCCGCTCAATGTCACATCTCAGCTTGCCCGGCAGGCCCTGCCGGGCTGTTTTGCCAGCTTCGCGCCTGCTTGCTTGACACGTCTCAGGACGGGTGTCGCCTGGGGGTATTTTTCTGTAGGAAGCGGCTGCCATGTGGCAAATAGCAGCCACTTAGTCACTTTGGAGCTCGACACCACACTAATCGACGACGTGCGTCGTGATGAGGTGGTGCGGTGGAGTGGTTTGCCTCCGTAAGCCCCGGCAGGCCTGCCGGGATGATCTGGAGACTTGCTTCCGGGGCAAACCCACCCTTGCCAGGCTCGCCTGTCTGGCAAGGGAGGTTCTTTCCTTAGCGATATCTTGCTTCTCTTGCTCATCTTGGTCTTCTTGATCTGCACTTTGGTCCTGCCAAAGAATTGATCACTCGTGCTTAGATCTGACCTTGGTGTTGTAATCTTGTCCTTGGGCCTATGCACAGTCTGGGCAACGGACCCAGGGTTTGTTGCACCGACACCAAAGTTAGGTATGATAGCACTATTGGCTATCTAATCACAAGATAATGTCCGTTTTGCCACTGTGGTTACACCTTGAGCTATAAAAGGTGGTCCAAGGCAACCAAGAGAGGGTCGGACCCTCATACACTTGTACTCGCGTAGTAGCTCTCCCCGAGGCAACCTTGCCAGGTTTGAGTGCTGCGTGTCGTCATGTTCCTCCATCCAATCCACCAAAGCAGGAGTAGGGTTTTACGTTTCTCAGCGGCTCAAACCTGGGTAAAAACCACCAGAGTCTCATCGTCGTGTTGCCTCATGGCTTCTGCTCTTTGTGCAACATGATCTACCCCCTGCCGAACCACAAAGGAGCCCGCGGCCCCATAGGTGATCGTGTCCACCCACGACATCTATCGCGCGCCAGGTTGGGGTAATCGTTTGCGCGAACCTGAAGTACTGAATAGCGCGTCGACCTTCATCATCGTCTTCTCCGTCCATGGCGCCCAAGAAGAAACCCGGTGCGACCGCACACCCCTCCACTTCGAAGGCCCCCTCGCACACAGCCGTGGATGCCATAGGCGCCACGGTAGCATTCGGTGAGGCGGGTACCACGGGTGACCCGACCAGCGCAGGCGGCGCCGTCGTTGTGTCCCCCATGGTCGAAGCCGGAGCAGGAAACGCCGGGGCTGGGCAGCATCAGCAGCATCCTGACGAGCTTGGCCCAGAAGCCACGGGTGGATGGAACACCCAGTCTCTACCTCCCCGGCGCACTGGTGGGCGCAATCGCAACAGCGACGCCCACTCCGACGCAATCCGCGATCCTCTAGTTGCACCCACCACGGGCGCGGGCGCATGGTGCACTCCTTGCCCAAAGCAAGATGCGCAAGACGGAGCGCCGAACGGGGCCACCGACCCGCAAGCATGGCCCACTCATCGCCAGACCGCCTTGGTGATTGGTTCACGACGGCAAGAATGCGGCGACTCTCCTCCTAGTTCTGCCAGGAGTCGAGCAACGTCGCGGTTTGCCTCGTCAGCCATGCTAAGCACAGCCTCGGAAGCAATGGCATGGGCACAACTCCTGTTGGATTTTCCACCAGCGGCTGACAAGATGGATGAATGGAGGGCCACCATCCAGAGCTTTGATTGGCTTTTCTGAAGCCGGTAAATCGCTGCATGCGGAGCCATCGCGATGCCCGCGAACAACGACGGCGGCCCGAGCTGATGGCCGTGTCAAGGGGGCTACACCAACAGTGCAATCCCCTCCGCGACAGCAGGCCTAGAGGCAGCCTCAGCAAACTCAGCTTGTCGACGAGCCCGATGAGACGTCGATGGCTTCGTCTGGCCCGCAAACCAACCAGGATCAGCGGCGGGATCTGGAAGACCGGCAGAAGGAAGACGCACGCGTCACCATAGAGCAACACCAGGAGGCACACCGTCAATCCAACAGACGCAATGGCCAGGACGTTGACGAACCCGCGCCCAGTGTCGACGGGTACTTGCCTTATGAGGTTGGGTGCCCTGCCTTCACTCATGAGCTGCGGCAGGTCCGCTGGCCATCTATCCGAGCCTTCAAGCATGAACTGCCGGAGAAATACGATGGAAAGTTAAACCCAGCAGAGTTTTTGGGCAATTACACGATTGTCGTTCAAGCCACCGGGGGCAGAGATGATAAGGTGTTCGCCAACTATTTCCCTTTGGCGCTCAAGCCAAATGTGAGATCATGGCTAATGCACCTGCCGGAAAACTCCATTTCATCATGGGTGGCCACCAAGAGCATGGACGGCCCAGTGACTTGCAAGTTCTTCCGTTGAAGGAAGGGGAGGGTTTGCGTATATATATACAGAGGTTCAGTTGAGTACACCATAACATCCCAAAGATACACACAGCAGCCGTGATTGTCGCGTACCATTCGAGTGTGCGCAACACGAGGATGCGAGCCAAAATGAATGTCCGGCTGCCCAAGACCATCAACGAGTTGTACACCTTGGCAGATAAGTGTGCTCGGGCTAAAGAAGGAAGGCGACTCCCTGGAGAGGAGGCTGGCATCGATATTGATTTAGATGATGACGACGATGCCGCCAACTCGAAGAGGAGAAGCCAGAGGCGCAATAGGAAACGCAAGGAGAAGACTGTACTCGCTGTTGAGGGTTCTGGTCATCTTAGTGCTAGCAAGAAGGCCAAAACCAAGGCAGCCGGCAAGGGAGCTGCCATGTGCGCTAATTGCCGGGTGTCCACGGCAGCAGAGAAAGCCGGGAAATCCGACAGGCCATACTGCAAAATCCACCGCACCAAAGGTCATGATCTCCAAGAGTGCCGCCAATCGAGCAGCTTGTTGAGAAACAAAAGGCTGAATACGAGAAGCGTGACAGGGAGAGAGGCCAAGAGTGTGTTGGCGGAAAAGGCCGTGGTGGTAGAGGGGGGCGCCGCGGCAAGGCCCCGCAACAAAAGGAAAAACCTGCTAGAGGTCGTGAAAAGAGAGAAAGAGACGATGGGAGTGATGAAGAGGATGAGGAAGAAACCAGCGAGCAAGAATTCCAAAAGGCAACCGAAGCCATGTGTGTTGATGGGGGTGCATCTTTGCACTCCTCTCATCGCCGGCTCAAACAGTGGGCACGTGAGGTCAATGTCGTGGAGCTAGCTACAGACTCCCAAAAGCCATTTAAATGATCCCGCACGCCTATCATCTTTAACGAGGAGGATCATCCTGACCGCACCACTGCGGTTGGGTGTTTGCCGTTGTTGGTTTCCCCGACAATCCGCAACGTTAAGGTAACAAAGATGCTAGTTGACGGTGGGGCTGGGCTGAACTTAATCTCCCCTAGAGTCATTGGCAAGCTGCATATCCCAGATGAGGAGCTCAAAGCTACGGGCACGTTCCAAGGAATCAACCCTGGCAGGAGCCGGCCTAAGGGGAAGGTTACATTGCCTGTGACATTTGGAGGGGAACTAAATGATCAGATTGAGAGAGTTGGGTTTGACGTTGTTGAACTTCCTTTGCCTTACAATGGGATTCTTGGTCGCCCAGCTCTGGCAAAATTCATGGCACCATCCCACTATGCCCACAACACCTTGAAGATGCCAGGGCCGATGGGTATCATTTCCATTCCATCAGTTAAGAAAGATGCAATTATATGTATGGACAAGATGTATCGAACGCGGTAGCAGCCGAGGCCACAAAAACCCTAGCTCCTGCCAAAGAAACAAAGAAGGGGAAGATGGCTAGTGGAGATGCCGGCAAGGACTCCGTGAAGCGCGCCTCTCCGGAGTGCGCTGCGCCTGTTGACGACCTACCGGAGAGTTCTACTAGCAAAAGATCCAAGGTTGCTTCACCTGCTGTGAAAATGGTCCCTGCGAGGTAGGACGGCATTGACAGTACATTCACCATCAGCGCCACCCTTGATGACAAATAGGAAAGCGCGCTCGTTGCCTTCCTGCGGGTGAATGTCGATGTGTTTGCTTGGCAACCATCTGACATCCCCGGTGTTCCCAGGGAGGTAATCGAGCACCACCTTGCTATCTTCCCTCACGCTCGGCCCATAAAGCAGAAGGTCAGAAAGCAAGCTTTAGAACGGCAACAGTTCATTGCCGAGGAGATGAAGAAACTTGAAGCAGCTGGTTTGGTCAGAGGGGTGCTGCATCCAACTTGGTTAGCAAACCCAGTGCTAGTGCGCAAGGCAAATGGGAAATGGAGGCTCTGCATTGATTTCACTGACTTGAACAAAGCCTATCCAAAAGACCCTTCCCCATCTTCCGTGCATTGATCAAATTGTTGATCCCACTTCCTGGTGTGATTTGCTTTCTTTCTTGGATGTGTACTCCGGGTACCATCAGATATTTATGGCCAAGGAAGACAAAGAGAAAACCACATTCATAACTGCATGTGGCACGTACTGCTTTGTGCATATGCCTTTCGAGTTAAAGAGCACTGGATCCACTTTTGGGAGGGCAGTTGTGACACCCCGAGACCGACGCTGCAAACGCCTTTCATGTTTTTCGTGATCGTCGTGTGATTTAATTGTTTGTTGCATTTCATCATGTCATCATGAGCATTGCAGCCGCATGTTTTCATAAAACTCATAGTTGTTCGTAGTTGCCGCTCCTCGCTTTATCTCCGTTGAACTTTTCTCATTTCCCTTGGCTTTGTCGACCTCTCTCAGACCCCCTCGTCTGCGCATCCGAAAACTTACCCGAACCCGACCCGCCCAGTCATCACCGTTGGATATGGATCATCCCCAAACATCCCTGAAACATCTTTGGTTTCTCATTTGGACTTCCATAGTTTATTTATTCTCGACCACCCGTTTACGATCAGACGGGCCAAATATCCCCTAAACCTAGTCCACTTGCTATATAAGCAGAACAACCCTAAAATCTAGGGGAGGTGTCCCATCCGTCCCATCGCAGCGCCTCCACCCCACGAAACTCCACTGGGCTTTCCGTGCCTGGCCAATCAGCGTAGCTCCAACCGTGCGCCATTGCAGCGAGCGACCGAGCGCTCAACCCTGCGTCGCTGAGTCCGTTCAGCGCCCGCACCCGAGCTCCTTCCACTTGATCCGGGGCGTCCCCGCATTAACCAGACCTCCTCTTCCTCCCCTCATCGCAAGCGAGCCTCGCTACCATTGACGGCCGAAGCCCCAGGTCCCATCGCTCCTCTTCTCCCGCCCTGCTGTTTCTTCTCCCGCCCTGCTGTTTCTTCTCCCGCCCTGCTGTTTCTTCTCGCCTTCCCTACCTCTCACCGTAACCTCTCTCTCTTCATCTTCACAAGGAGCTCCACCACCCCGGATCCCCTACTTCCCCTCGTCTCCGGCCAGATCCATCCACCACGGGACCCGCCCCGCCGTTCTATGCCTGTTCCCGCTGCTCCTCGTCGCCAGCACATCTACACCGGCCATGGGACGCCAGCGCTGTACCTCGCCATGGCCGCCCTCATGTTGAGCTACCCGCGTCCGCAGACTCCTCCCCGATGGATCTGCTTGAGCTCGCCGCCCCCTGCGCCTCAAGTTCCTCCCGCCGGAGCCCCAAGTCCACCTCTGCCCCGCGCCGTGGATCCGCGCCAAGTCCCTGCCCGCACAGCCGCGACGCCCTCTACTTCACCCTGCATTGAACGTTAGGAGCTGCTGCCTCGTCTGCCTGCGTTGACCGGGCCCGGCCTGCATCGTGCAGCCCAGCGCCTCCCCAGCCCACTGCGCAGCCAGCCCAGCACCGCCTCAGCCGCCACAACCAACCTGGGCCGAGCCCATGGTGAGCAACCAGTAGCCCCGCTAGCCCTTTGACCTGTTGCAGATTTGGCCCGCATAATTTCTTTTCCGTCTGGACGAATTTAGTAGTTATTCCAGGAACTGCAGATTTGTAGAAAAACCCTCATTGTTCATGCATTTAATAACTAATTAACCAGGCATCAGATTAAAACAAACTATATATGTAAAGTGCATAGAATTTCATCTAGTTTCATAATATCCAACTTTCATCCATGATAAAAATGTCTATGATTGATGTTTGCATTAATTTCCATAAATAACATGCTAAAATGGTCTATTTCATAACTAAATAACCGTAACTCCGAATTAAATAAACTTTAGATGTAACTTGTCTAGAAAAATGCATAGATTAACATGGTGCACTTTATTTGCTGTTTAACAACTCTAAAATGTGGTTTAGGGCAGAACCATACCAAATTCAAAATATGCACATGAGGATTTTCCGGAATTGTTGTTTGTTGTTTCCGGCCTCATTTAAACTTGCCTAAATAGATAGTTTACTTATGCTTCATCTTTTGCCATGTTAATCAACATTTAATATTGATGGGTAGCATAAACGAGAGTGAACTAGATAATTGAAACGTGGAGTTTCGTCGATATGCAACTCGTTGCATATTGAGCTTCACTTAATTTGTAGTATTGTTTGTTGCACTTTGCCATGCCATGACTCATTAAAATGGACATGCATCATACTTGATTGTGCATCATGCCATGATTATGCCTGTTGGTTTACCATGTTGTTTGCTTCTTTTCCGGTTGTGCTTCTTCTCGATAGTTTCGGTTATGGTGCGATCGTGAGTATTCGTTCGACTACGCCCGTTCGTCTTCTTCATGGATTCTGTCGGATTCAGGGCTCCGCAGACCCAAAGAAGGTTCGAATTCTAGGGCGTGTGTGAAGAACTCAACCTATCCAACCAACCAACCCGTCGTCCTACAGCCTAGCTCGATGGATCAAGGAAGGAGACGACAGTTTACCCAGGTTCGGGCCACCTTGGGGTGTAAGACCCTACTCCTGCTTTGTGGTGGATTTGCCTCACGAGGGGCTGTGGATGAACTAGTACAAAGGGATGAACAAGCTCGCGAGGTCTGCTCTCATCAGGGTCGAATCGATCCCTTGGTTTGCCTCTTTTCTCGTCCCCCCTCTCTACGATGGTGGCTAGCTTATACTTATAGCGGCCTCGGTCCTCTTCCTCCAAAATGAAGGAGGGAAGGGATCGCACAGTGGCCAATTTGAAAGGGGACAAGTAGTACATCTTATCCTGACGAAAGGTGGTCTTTGCCTGCAAAGCTTCTGGTCGTGACGCCGCGGTGGGCTCGGCGATGACATCCGTCCTGTCTTCCTGGTGGTCTTGGACTCGTTGCACTAGAATGGAAACCTTTGCCTGATTCCTCGGGAACCCACGCCTGCGCTTGCCTCCTTAGCACCAAAGAGGAAACTTGCTCTTCTGCGCCTGCTGGCGCCCGCCTAGCCTTGGTCGTCATTGCTTGCGTCACCGCAACCTCGTGAGGTTGGATACCTGCATAGAAATCTCCGCTCCTCAGGAGGCAGCCTGGGGACGCCACTCCCTCAGGAGGTCTTGGCACTGTCTGCCTCACGAGGCTTGGCCCGTCGCGAGGGTCTTGTCTTGTTGGTGTTGAAACTGGGCCGCACCAGGCCGTCGATGGAGCCACGTCGTGGGCCGCAGGCAGGCAAGTCTGGGTACCCCGGTTCCCAGAACGCCAATAGTAGCCCCCGGGCCCAAGGCACGCTCGGACATGGTTTCGAGGTGAAGCCAAAGGGCAAGGGCGAAGCGCCGCGGGCCCCAATTGCCTGCGGACCGAGCCGACGTGTGGCTCTTGATGGGACATGGTCGTCGATGATATTCTTCAAGGTCTTCGGGGATGATGGCCGACGTCTGGAGTGCTGCCCCAGGGGAGGCGATCGAGACGGCGACCCCCTCACAGGCCGGCAAATCGGCGAGGCCCCTCGCGGTGAACTTGCCCTTGGCCTTGTCCGCGATTCCTCCAGCAGCAGAGACGCCTCCTCCAAACCAAGCTTAAGCAGCGACGACAGCTACAAGCCGCCGCACCGCCACGCTCGGGCTTGAGGGAGGAATTGCGCCGGCCAGGCGTCATGGGCGACACCGCCTGGGTCGCGATCCTCAGGAGGTCCTTTCCTTTCGTTTCATTCCTACGCAAAAGTCATGAAGGGCCCCGCGGGGGTGTGTAAAGATCGTGACACTTTTACCCTAATGTCAGCGTCCCCAACTTATGTTGTGTTTGCGTCCCTCGCTTGGGCACGGTTCTCCCTTTTTATTCTCGCGGTAGCTTAGTGCTCTACACCGACAGGACCCAGTCCCCAGGCAAGCTTCGGCTGTCGCTGGTATGCCAGGTCGCGATGCCGTGGTCAAGGCTAGGAGGTGAGCGGCCCGAGGTCCGGTAAGAGCCCCCGTGGCGCGATGCTCAGGAGGTCCCCTTTGGCGCGCAAGTGGCTCCCGAAGGACTGAAAGGGGAGTTCCCTTGCCTGAGCGAAATCACGAGAGATGAAACACCGATTATGGGGTTCACGCTCGGGTGTGCGAAGCGACTTATCTTGGCGAGCCTGCGGTGGTTTCCTTGTCGCGAGGGCGAGCTTCTTGTGCATTGTTAGGATGCGCCCTTCTCCTGATGGCGCCCTTCTCCTCGAGACCCGGCTCTCGAGCGAGGCTCGGCCGCCGCTGGTATGCCAGGTAGCGATGCCGTGGTCAAGGCCAGGGGGCCGGTGAGGGCTCGAGGGCTGGTAGGATCCCCTGAGGCGCGGTGCTCAAGGGCCCCCCCCTATAACGTGCAAGTGATTTGTGCGAGAAAAGAGTGGCTGGCTCCAAGGGGGTACCTAGGAGGGGTTGCGCCCCATGGCACGTAGCGCGGTATCATTCTGTGGTGGCAAGGTGTTGGCGAAGCTGCTCATGATCCTGCCTCCGGAGATTCCCATCTTTGAGGCTCCAACAGCAGAAGTCGAAAGCGGTGAGGATGGTGGTAGCGTTGTCGACGAGGGGCTTCCAACGAGGGGGGCAGGTGGCGGTAGTGGCGTTCCTTCTTAGTTTTACCCTACAACATTCACCGTGCCTCGTGGAGGCGTAAGACTTCTGTCTAAGCTTGTGGAACAATATGTTCTTGTAATAATTATTAGGACCCCGTGGTTTCCTTATTGCACCAAGTTTCCTTCATGCTTGCTTTTGTGCTCTGCGTCGGCAGGGCCCAGCCCCGCGCATACCTCGACCGCCGTTGGGGCGTCCGGATCACCAGGACGACACCAAGGGGCGAGGGGCTACATGACTAGTGAGGCCCCTGAGTCGCGATGCTCAGGAGGTCCCCCTTGATGTGCGAGCAGCCCTCATGAAGGAAACATGGACGCCGGGGTGTAGGACTTCGCGCTCTGCGTCGGCAGGGCCCAGCCCCGCACATACCTCGACCGCCGTTAGGGCGTCCGGATCACCAAGACGACACCAAGGGGCAAGGGGCTATATGACTAGTGAGGCCCCTGAGTCGCGATGCTCAGCAGGTCCCCCTTGACGTGCGAGCAACCCTCATACCTTTGACCACCAGCTTTCACCTAGGGGGAACGCAAGAAGACCAGGTACCCGGACCTGGTAGGGTAGAGTGTGCCAGGCGGGGCCTGAGCATAGCCCCCCGTGTCCAGCCCCCTTGCTCAATCCTCCCGAGGGGGAAGCTGTGGGGTGTTGCCGATCATAGAGCCGAGAGGCTATCTTGAGGTTGGTGCGGCCGCGAGGGCGCCCTCAGTTGTTTATTCACCAGCGCGGAGCATGGTGCTTCCACTTTATCATGGGCATAGCCCCTCCTCGACCGTGTCGTCCGCCAACGCGGAGCATGGGGCTTCCACTAGTACTTGAGTGGGAGTTCCCGCTGGGGAAGACTCCAGGGCGTGTACAGCCCCATTCATATGCGTGGCTAGCACGACAGAACTAGAGGAGGTGTATCTGGGCACTCGTGAGCCAGCGTGGGACTCACGAGGTCCTACCTCAAGGCGGGTTGCACCTGATTTTTGTGGCGCAGGGCACGCGTAAGAAACCTGCGGGGCAATGGGGGGTCCTGCGCGGAATGCCCCTCCGGAGGTTATCGCATGAGAAGGCCGGACACCAATGACCCTAGGAGGTGACGTGAATGGGGCCGGCCTGCCAGACAAAGCTCAGCCATTGGTTTTATTGACGCTGCAGGGACGGACCCGAGCATAGACACCGTGCCAAGTCTTCTCATGCAACGATCCCACAGAAAAACAGCGGCGCACGGCTCCCGCTGCGGCGAAGCGCCAAACTGCGGTTGTACGAACCGGGTTGTGCTCCTGCACTTGCCCACACGCGATTAGCTCATGCAAGAACAAGGCACCAAGGACCGCGGGAGGTGATGCGCACGGGAGCTGGCCCACAGGATAGAGCTCGGTCGCTTGGGTTTGTCGACGCTGCAGGGACGAACCCGAGCACAGACGCCGTGCCAGTCCTCAATCATGAGGCGGTCGCAGGCGGATTCGCAAGGGCAAGGCGACATAATAGTGACGAAGCACCGGACAGGCAGTTGAGATACTTAGGAAACACATGAAGGCAAAGCCAGTTCTGCCTGAGGATGATGCAGCACGAGGGGCGCCCTTAGTTGAACAAACCAAAAAGTCACCTGGCACCATCGTTGTAGAAGCGTTGAAGTAGCTGAAGACGTGTACTGCAGAGATCGCTCCTCATGAGCCGACCGGCTCCTGAGCCCCGGGAGGCTCGCGAGGGTCCGTCACCTCCTCGGTCAGGACCGCCTGGCGCCGGGCTTCGTAAGCCGCCAGGACGCCCTGCATGTAGCACTCGGATGCTGACGCAGATGCGCAACTCGCTACCCATGTCGTGGGTGGCAGCAGCACTGGATGGCGCGGGGCGATGCTCGCCACGCATGGCTCGCGCCTCCTGAAGCTCCTTGATTGCCTTGGTGATGAAATCCTGAGTGCCTTGCGCCTTGCTCACCGGGGCACGCGTCGAAGCACGCCCCCACATGGTGCCCGAACGCCTCCCTCGGGATGCTGGTAAGGTTAGAGGCCTTCCAGATGAGAGCCCCCGAGCCCGTCCTGAGGGGGGCACCGGGCACACCTTCCTATGCGAGAGGGAAGGGCCCTGTTCACCTCGCGAGCGAACTGCTTGAAGATGTGATGAGAGGCGGGAGCCTGAGCACTGCCCAGGATGCAGGCAATCGCACATGGTTCCTGGAAGCCCCAAACCCCATCATCCTGGCGGTTGTCATCATTTTTCCTTGGTGGCGGTGGCAGCGGAGGAAGGCCGGCATTGCCCTGAGGACGGTCCTCGCGGGGCTGGTCACGCTAGGGTCCATCCCGAGGCTGGCCCTGCCAGCGGTCCTCACGAGGCTGATCACGCCAGTCTTGGTGGGGAGTCTAGGTTGTCCCAACGGCCACCACCGCGGCCTCCTCCACGCCCGTAGCCACGGTCGATGCGCTCGGGGCGGCGGCCAAGGCGCCCGTCGCGGATAGCCCTGAGCTCCTAGCAGTCGTTGGTGTTGTGGCTGTGGACGTTGTGGAAGACATAGAACGGACGGCTGCCCCTGGAGGATTCACCGTGGTCACGGCCGCGCTTCATTTTGAGCTCTGCGGCCAGCACGGCGGGGCCCTTACGCTTCGCTTACTTAGCCTTGGCCTTCTTGTCTTCAGGATCAACCTCCGGAAGCTCCAGGAGGGAGAGGCGACCTTCCTCAGCCCTCGCGCATTTGGTTGCCATGTTGAATATCTCTAAAGCCAAACATAAGTCCTCGTGGATGGCGAGCTCCTCCTTCATCTTGACGTCCCGGACGCCATCAGAGAACGCTGTGATGATGGCCTCGTCCGACACCTTCGGGATCTTCAGGTGAACATTGGTGAAGCGCTGTATGTACTTGTGTAAGGTTTCGCCCGGCTGCTGTTGGATACGCCACAGGTCGCCTGCCGCTGGAGCGCGGTCGCGAGTGCCTTGGAAGTTGGCGATGAAGCGCTCGCGAAGCTCGTCCCAGGATGAGATCGACCCCATCGGAATGTTCAGGAGCCAAGAGCGCCCGTCGTCCTTGAGGGCCATAGGGATTCAGTTCGCCATGACCTTCTCATTGCCGTTCGCCGCCTCGATGCTCAGCTCGTAGAGCTGGAGGAACTCAGCGGGGTCAGGGCTACCGTCATAGCGTGGAGGCAGATCTGGCTTAAAACTTGCCGGGCCAAACGACGTGGCGCAGCTTTGGGGTGAAAGCACGGCACCCTGCCGTACTCACAGAGGCCAGCCGCAGGGGAGGAGTCTGATCTCGATGCCTGCGCGCCGCTGCCTCTTGCGGTGCATGGTCTTGACAAGGCGGTGCTGGAAGCGCACGCTCTTCTCCTTGGGGCCGCTGCACCACCTAGCAGCTTTCTTCATCGCGCTCTGGCGCTCTGCGCGGTGGGTCACGCTGGGGAGCCTCACGCCTCGGCTCAGGGCCCATGCCAGGCAGAGGAGGGGGAGGAGGTGCGCCGTGAGCCACGTCACCCGCCAGGGATGGCGGAGGGCGAAGCGAACGAGACGGTGCAGGGGCCCCGCCAACGGCGTTGACGAGTTCGGCGATGCGGGCGAGCCAGTCGTTGGCCGGACGATAGCGCAGAAGCTCGCGCGCCATGAGTAGCATAGACTGCATGTTCACCGGCCCACGACGGCCATGAGAAGACGACGCCGTAGCTGGAGTGGGTGATGGAGTCGCGGTGCGGCCGTCGCGCTGCACGGACGGTGGCAGCGATGAGTCCTGCTGTTCATGGGCAGCAGGGTCAGCGGGGGCGTTAGCCACTGGGGAGGCAGAGCGGCGAGGGGTGCCGTTGCCCGCGGGTGCCGTCTGGGCGACACGAGCGGCCCGGCGCTCGGCTTGAACACGGCGAGCGTCGGCCATTGGGACGGCAGAACGGCGACGGAGCGAGTGGTGGGAGAGATGCTTCAACATGCCCCTACCTGGCATGCCAAATGTCGGATTCAGGGTTCCGTGGACCCAAAGAAGGTTCGAACTCTGAGGCGTGTGTGAAGAACTCAACCTATCCAACCAACCAACCCGTCGCCCTACAGCCTAGCTCGATGGATCAAGGAAGGAGACGACAGTTTACCCAGGTTCGGGCCACCTTGCGGTGTAAGACCCTACTCCTGCTTTGTGGTGGATTTGCCTCACGAGGGGCTGTGGATGAACTAGTACAAAGGGATGAACAAGCTCACGAGGTCTGCTCTCGTCAGGGTCGAATCAATCCCTCAGTTCGCCTCTCTTCTCGTCCCCCCTCTCTATGGTGGTGGCTAGCTTATACTTATAGCGGCCTCAGTCCTCTTCCTCAAAAACGAATGCGGGAAGGGATCCAACAGTGGCCAATTTGAAAGGGGACAAGTAGTACATCTTATCCTGACAAAAGGTGGTCTTCGCCTGCAAAGCTTCTGGTCGTGACGCCGCGGTGGGCTCGGCGATGACATCTGTCCTGCCGTCCTGGCGGTCTTGGTCTTGTTGCACTGGAATGGAAACCTTTGCCTGATTCCTTGGGAACCCACGCCGGCGCTTGCCTCCTTAGCACCAAAGAGGAAACCTGCTCTTCTGCGCCTTCTGGTACCCGCCTGGCCTTGGTCGTCATGGCTTGCATCACCGCAACCTCGTGAGGTTGGATACCTGCATAGAAATCTCTGCTCCTCAGGAGGCAGCCTGGGAAGGCCGCTCCCTTAGGAGGTCTTGGCGCTGTCTACCTCGCGAGGGTCTTGTCTTTTTGGTGTTGAAACTGGGCCGTACTAGGCTGTCGATGGAGCCACGTCGTGGGCCGCAGGCAGGCAAGTCTGGGTACTCCAGTTCCCAGAGCACCGACATATTCAGTCTTCTTCCTAGCGGGATTCAAGATGACCATTACCTTGGATACCACTACTATCTTTGCTTGCTAGTTGTCTCGATGCTATCGCTATGTCGCGCTACCTACCACTTGTTTATTAAGCCTCCCAATTTTCCATGATAAGCCTCTAACCTTTCCACCATCCCAGAAAACTGTTGTTTGGCTATGTTACTACTTGCTCAGCCCTTCTTATAGCGTTGCTAGTTGCATGTGCAGTTGCAAGTTGTTCCATGTTGGGACATGGATATCATGGGATATCATGGTATCTCTTATTTAATTAATGCATCTATATACTTGGTAAAGTGTGGAAGGCTCAGCCTTTTGCCTGGTGTTTTGTTCCACTCTTACCGCCCTAGTTTCCGTTATACCGGTGTTATTTTCCTTGACGAGCGCTCCTAACACATGTGGGTGTATGGGAAGCCCCTGACCGTTTGCTTAGGTTAAAACTCCTCCAGCAAGGCCCAACTTTGGTTTTACCATTTGCCTAATAACAACTAAAACTCGCATAGGGACCGGCTAGCACCTGAGGATAATTAATCAACAACCCCGAGCCAATGCTCCTCATTAGTGATGGTCCAAACTAGAGCCACTTGCGGCGCCACCTTGGGCAACTCGGGTTTTTGGCTGTCGTACGTAGTGTTCATCCGCCGTGTCCTGAGAACGAGATACGCGGCTCCTTTCAGGATCATCGACACATCGGGAGGTCTTGCTGGTTTAGTTTTACTTTTGATGAGAGGCAGGACCATCGGAATGCCTTATCGTAAGCATCGTGTTCTTCATGGTTTGAGGATGTTCCATCGGATGCGCGTGGAATTTATAATGGACCACTTGGAGCACCCCTGCAGGGTTAAATCTTTTCGGAAGCCATGCCCACGGTTATGTGGCAGATTGGAGATTTATAATATCTGGTTGTAGAGAACTTGACACTAAACCCAAATTAAAATACACCAACCGCGTGTGTAACCATGACCATCTCTTGTCGAGGGAGTTCGGGAAGAGAACATGGTGGGGTTATGTTTGACTCGTAAGTAGTTCAGGATCACTTATTGATCATTCCTAGTTGCGACCGTGATGCGTAGTTTCTCTTCTTATTCTTGTACTCGTAAGTTAGCCACCATACAATGCTTAGTGCTTGCTGCAACCTCACCACTTATCCATTCCATACCCATTAAGCGTTGCTAGTCTTGATACCCATGGTAATGGGATTGCTGAGTCCTCGTGGCTCACAAATTACTACAACAACAGGTGCAGGGACAGGTAACGCGATGATCTGACATGAGAGCGATGCTTGATCTATTTGGAGTTCTTCTTCTGCTTCTTCTTCTTCGATCAAGGGATAGGTTCCGGGTCGGGAGCCTGGGATTAGCAGGGTGGATGTCGTTCTTCTTTTTTCGTTTGATTTCATCCGTAGTCGGATCCTGCTCTTCTGTATGATGATTGCTATGTATTGATGAACTGTTGTATTCATGTTGTAGCTTGTGGCGTGTGTAAGCCTTTATCTTGTATTCTCATCTATTCAGTACACGGTATGTTGTAATGATATCCACCTTGCTATGCGCTCGAAATTCGATTGTGCCCTAATCATGAATTCATCACGTGATTGGGATAGAATCGCATATTGGGTGCTACAAGTTGGTATCAGAGCCTTACCGACCGCAGGAGCCACTTGATTGAACAAACCGTTGCCATTATTGAGTCTAAAACAAACTATTTTGAGTCTAGCTATATATCGGAGTAGGAATTCTTTTTACTCCTTATCCCCTTCGTCGCTCTAGTGAGGAATTGTGACGTAGGTGGTTTGATGCTACTACTCTTCTCACTCAAAATTTTTTTAGGATCACGCGGGTATTGTTGGCATCGTTGCGATATTGGTGTGATGGAACTCTGTTCTTGGTGCCTCCTGTCTGACTTGTCTTCTTCCGGGGAGTTGAGCTCCATGGGGTTTTTGTCACATTCGCTATCGTTTCAGTTCCGGAATACCAGAGGACGCCGACATCGAAAATTCTTCTATACTCTTTGTGATGAGAGTAGTTTGGTGCCACCCAGTATTGGGGAGAGCGATCAGATGTATTGCCATAGCTAGTATAGCTGCTGTCTTTCGAAGGTCTGAGGTACACAATTTCCGAGGTTCTTGGTTATGTGTTGATGGAAGCAGTACATTTGGAGCGTAGAATTCTGCTAGGAGTTGTGTGATGATATTTTGCTCCTTGTACTTGTTGTACAGGATTGCATAACCGAGAATTTTGGGAGTTCATAGGTGGGAATTCAAGTAGTTACCTAGAATATCTTTCCGACAGATGCATGATATGGGATTGGGTAAATCTCTGTCATATGTATTTGTTTCCGACTTATTTTCCAAGCCAATCCTTTGTTTTGTTTTGAGTTGTGGTAGTCGAGTTGCTTCAATGTCAAGTGTTGATTCCATGCCTTTTTCTAAATGGTGTTATCATATTTCTATGGGAGTGCCAATCCTTATTGATCATCGAGATTGTCATGTCAATCCTTTTCAATCGGTGTACTTCTCTTCAAGTTATTCCATACGGGCGCCGTTGAGAAGCCTGAGGATTGTCCATTTCATCTGTCCCAAGTTGCCTTTGTTTTCCCACCCTCCCACCCTTTTTTTTAAAGGAGTCAGAAATCTCAAATCAAGTATCCATTTTATTGATGTGAAGTCTCTTCATTATTTTCCTCCATTGTTTCAACCAGTGGATTCTCGTCTAGTTCATCATTCTTCGTTTTCGTTTTCTTCTCCGGTGAATTCAAGATTTTGATGTTCATCTTTTCCCTTTTCTATTGGCTATGTGCTTTCCCATGTTGGAAGTTCTTATCTAAGCCTCTCTTAATCATTCACCTCTCTCTATTCATATCTAGAGTGTATAAGATATCTTAGAAGATCCGTGTTTCCATTCATAATCCGTTCAAGCTATTTCGAGGTTGTTCTCTCATTCGAGCCATTTAATTCAACCGGTGCAATTTCTCTTTAAAAGTTGTTCAACGGTGTTTTCTTTTGAGTGGGCCCTAACCCACAGGTCCTTTTCCAGGATCTTACTTGACTCTTCTATTTTTTTCGGAGTTATTCTCATATTCTATTCAAAATTGACGTAAGAATGAATTCTCATCAGTCAGATGCCTTCCCCAAGATCACTTTCAAATTATTTTCATCTTTGGCTCAACCTTTCCTCTTTTCATTCTTCCAGAGTGTCTCAACAATTCATGGCAGTGTTATTCGTTCTCTTTCTCTGCGTTGAAGACCGAAGAAGAGTTTCCCCTAAATCTTGTCCGTTCTCTCGAAGATTCCTAGTTCAAACTTGATGCCATCCTCATGATTGTTTCGATTGTGAGAATTATTTTTATATCCATCTGAAGCATGTCGTGAGTTCTTTCCATTTTCGATCCCCCGGAGGCCATCATTTCAGAGTATTTAATCATTCTCAATGTTCAGCTGTTGTTCACCAATTCTCCTAAATTGTTATTTCTTCATTCATCTCCAATTTCTTATGGTGCTTCACTCAAGTATTCTTTAGTCAGCTCGTGATCTCTTCAGTCTCTCGTATCTAAATTCTTTCAAGTATCTTCGTGCATTGTTAAAGCTTCCCGGAGAGCCATTCTCTTTTCATTATTTGTTTCAATTCTTACGGTGGTTCGTTCAAGATTCCTCTTCCTTTGTTTTCATATCAATTCACTTGTTCTTCCCAAATCCTACCGGTGGTTCGTTGAAGACCTTCTCCAAGTTTGCGCTATATCTCTCTTCAATCTTTTCAAGAAGAATAAGCGGCATGCCAAATCCATTGCTTGTCATCAATTTAAGTTGATGAAGGATAAGCATGACATAATTCTTATTCTTATTTCATCAAGATGATTTAATTCCTTCTTCCGGAGTTCGTTCAGGATATCAATTTCTCAGTTCTAAGTTGTTCATCTTTTCTTTCCGGAGTTCAAAGTTCTCTCGGTTATCTGGTCACGAAGCTCCATCTAAATCATTGCAAGGCTTCATCTTGTTCGTTCAACTTTCCTTTTGTTTCGATCATATTGTACCTATCCGGAGTCCTCTAAAGTTTCTTCATGGTGGTCGTTAAGGATTTAATTCATTCTTCATGTGTTCATCAAGTTTATAGATGGAGGAGCTCAAGTATTCTTCTTCCTGTTTTTCGAAGTGCAATCAGTTCTACATTGTCTTTTTCGGTGGTGGTATTTCATTCTTGACAATTTTACTTCGTGTTTCATGATTCACAACTTGTCAGGATTGAGATATTTTAAAACCATCATTTTCTCTTCGTTCATGAGACCTTTTCAACCAAGCAATTTCTTTGTTGGAGTTATATTTCACCTAAAGCCTTCCCTAAGGAATGCTGCTGTTGTGGTGCTTATCAATGATCCAAGTTATCTCTTTATCATCTTGGTGGAAGAAGTTTTTCATCTCCTCGTCGATCTAAAGCAAGCAATTATTCCGTTAGTGGTAGAATTTCACCTTAAGTTTTGAGATGTTTTCCATAAGCCCACAACAAGCTTATTCTTTTGTTGTTGGTTTTTCCAACAGCTCTGTTCAATCCTTCTTTCTAATGATGCTTTTCAAATTCAATTGTGGTAGAAGATGTTGTATTCTCCGTTCTTTTCATTCCATTCTTTCATTTGTTCCAAAGGCAATGTGTTGTTGCTCTCGTCAAGTATCATCCCATCTTGTCAAGTTCATGTTCTAATCCTTCCATTTTCAGTCGGAATGCTGTCTGAATTCTTTTGCTCTTACTCTTTGTCTATTTTGTTGTAACCGGAGTGGTTTCAAAATCTGTCTTGCCCTTTGAGCTGTTGGTTTTCCTCCTTGTTCCTCTTGTCTAACGGAGTGTTTTAAATTTCATTCATCCCCCTCATATCATTTCTTCAAGCTTTGCAACCTCTGAAGGTTCTTTCGTTTCACTCGTTTGTCGAAGAAGCAACTTTGTTTACCTCTTTCTCTTCTGTTTCATATCTAGATCTTGGGGCGAGATCTCTTGTAAGTGGGGGAGAGTTGTGACACCCCGAGACCGACGCTGCAGACACCTTTCATGTTTTTCGTGATCGCCGTGTGATTTAATTGTTTGTTGCATTTCATCATGTCATCATGAGCATTGCATCCGCATGTTTCCATAAAACTCGTGGTCGTTCGTAATTGCCGCTCCTTGCTTTATCTCCGTTGACCTTTTGTCAAGCCCCTTGGCTTTGTCGACCTCTCTCAGACCCCCTTGCGTGAGCATCCGAAAACTTTCCCAAACCCGACCCGCTCAGTCATCACCGTTGGATTCAGATCATCCCAAACATCCCTAAAACATCTTTGGTTTCTCATTTGGACTTCCGTAGTTTATTTATTCTCGACCGCCCGATTACGATCGGACGGACCAAATATCCCCTAAACCTAGTCCACTTGCTATATAAGCAGAGCAACCCTAAAATCTAGGGGAGTTGTCCCATCCGTCCCATCGCAGCGCCGACACCCAACCAAACTCCACTCGGCTTTACGTGCCCGGCCAATCCAGAGCATAGCTCCTCCCGTGCGCCATCGCAGCGAGCGACCGAGCGCTCAACCCCGCGCCGCTGAGTCCGTTCGGCGCCCGCACCCAAGCTCCTCCTGCTCGATCAGGGGCGTCCCCGCGCTGACCAGACCTCCTCTTCCTCCCCTCGTCGCCGGTGAGCCTCGCCACCGTCGACGGCCGAAGCCCCAAGTCCCGTCGCTCCTCTTCTCCTGCCCTGCTGTTTCTTCTCACCTTCCCTACCTCTCACCGTAACCTCTCTCTCTTCATCTTCACAGGGAGCTCCACCGTGCCGGATCCCCTACTTCCACTCGTCTCCGGTCAGATCCGACCACCACGGGACCCGCCCCGCCGTTCTATGCCCGTTCCCGCTGCTCCTCGTTGCAAACGCGTCTGCACCGGCCATGGGACACCAGCACTGTACCTCGCCATGGCCGCCCTCATGTCGAGCTACCGCGTCCGCAGACTCCTCCCCGACGGATCTGCTCGAGCTCGCCGCCCCCTGCACCTCAAGTTCCTCCCGCCGGAGCCCCAAGTCCACCGCTGCCCCACGCCATGGATCCGCGCCAAGTCCCTGCCCGCACAGCCGCAACGCCCTCTGCTTCACCCTGATTGAACGGCAGGAGCTGCTACCTCGACTGCCTACATTGACCGCGCCCCGCCTGCATCGCGCAGCCCAGCGCCTCCCCAGCCCACTACGCAGCCGGCCTAGCACCGCCTCAGTCGCCACAACCAACCTGGGCCGAGCCCATGGTGAGCAACCAGTAGGCCCGCTAGCCGTTTGATCTGTTGCAGATTCGGCCCGCGTAATGTTTTTTTCCGTCTGGACAAATTTAGTAGTTATTCCAGGAACGGCAGATTTGCAGAAAAACCCTCATTGTTCATGCATTTAATAACTAATTAACCATGCATCGGATTAAAACAAACTATATATGTAAAGTGCATAGAATTTCATCTAGTTTCATAATATCCAACTTTCATCCATGATAAAAATGTTGTTTGCATTAATTTGCATAAATAACATGCTAAAATGGTCTATTTCATAACTAAATAACCGTAACTCCGAATTAAATAAATTTTATATGTAACTTGTCTAGAAAAATGTATAGATTAACATGGTGCACTTTATTTGCTGTTTAACAACTCTAAAATGTGGTTTAGGGCAGAACAGTACCAAATTCGAAATATGCACTTGAGAATTTTCTGGAATTGTTGTTTGTTGTTTCCGGCCTCATTTAAACTTGCCTAAATAGATAGTTTACTTATGCTTCATCTTTTGCCATGTTAATCAACATTTAATATTGATGGGTAGCATAAACGAGAGTGAACTAGATAATTGAAACATGGGGTTTCATCGATATGTAACTCGTTGCATATTGAGCTCCACTTAATTTGTAGTATTGTTTGTTGCACTTTGCCATGCCATAACTCATTAAAATGGACATGCATCATACTTGATTGTGCATCATGCCATGATTATGCTTGTTGGTTTACCATGTTGTTTGCTTCTTTACGGTTGTGCTTCTTCTCGATAGTTCCGGTTACGGTGTGATTGTGAGGATTCGTTCGACTACGCCCGTTCGTCTTCTTCAAGGATTCGGTCTTCTTCTTAGCGGGATTTCAGGCAAGATGATCATTACCTTGGATACCACTACTATCTTTGCTTGCTAGTTGTCTCGATGCTATCGCTATGTCGCACTACCTACCACTTGTTTATTAAGCCTCCCAAATTTTCATGATAAGCCTCTAACCTTTCCACCATCCCAGCAAACCGTTGTTTGGCTATGTTACCGCTTGCTCAGCCCTTCTTATAGCGTTGCTAGTTGAATGTGCAGTTCCAGGTTGTTCCATGTTGGGACATGGATATCATGGGATATCACAATATCTCTTATTTAATTAATGCATCTATATACTTGGTAAGGGTGGAAGGCTCGGCCTTTTGCCTAGTGTTTTGTTCCACTCTTGCCGCCCTAGTTTCCGTTATACCGGTGTTATGTTCCTTGACGAGCACTCCTAACACATGTGGGTGTATGGGAACCCCCTGACCGTTCGCTTAGGTTAAAACTCCTCCAGCAAGGCCCAACTTTGGTTTTACCATTTGCCTAATAACAACTAAAACTTGCATAGGGACCGGCTAGCACCCGAGGATAACTAATCAACAACCCCGGGCCAGTGCTCCTCATGAGTGTTGGTCCAAACTAGAGCCACTTGCGGCGCCACCTGGGGCAACCCGGGTTTTTGGCTGTCGTACGTAGTGTTCATCCGCTGTGTCCTGAGAACAAGATACGCGGCTCCTTTCAGGATCGTCGACACATCGGGAGGTCTTGCTGGTTTAGTTTTACCTTTGACGAGAGGCAAGTCCACCGGAATTCCTTATCGTAAGCATCGTGTTCTTCATGGTGTGAGGATGTTCCATCGGATGCGCGTGGAATTTATAATGGACCACTTGGAGCGCCCCTGCAGGGTTAAATCTTTTCGGAAGCCGTGCCCATGGTTATGTGGCAGATTGAAAATTTATAATATCCGGTTGTAGAGAACTTGAAACTAAACCCGAATTAAAATACACCAACCGTGTGCGTAACCATGACCGTCTCTTTTCGAGGGAGTTCGGGAAGAGAATACGGTGGGGTTATATTTGACTCGTAACTAGTTCAGGATCACTTATTGATCATTCCTAGTTGCGACCGTGATGCATAGTTTCTCTTCTTATTCTTGTACTCGTAAGTTAGCCACCATACAATGCTTAGTGCTTGCTGCAATCTCACCACTTATCCATTCCATACCCATTAAGATTTGTTAGTCTTGATACCCATGGTAATGGGATTGCTGAGTCCTCGTGGCTCAAAAATTACTACAACAACAGGTGCAGGTACAGGTAATGCATGATCTAACGTGAGAGCGATGCTTGATCTATTTGGAGTTCTTCTTCTGCTTCTTCTTCTTCTTCGATCAAGGGATAGGTTCCGGGTCGGGAGCCTGGGATTAGCATGGTGGATGTCGTTCTTCTTTTTCATTTGATTTCATCCGTAGTTGGATCCTACTCTTCTGTATGATGATTGCTATTTATTGATGAACTGTTGTATTCATGTTGTAGCTTGTGGCGAGTGTAAGCCTTTATCTTGTATTCTCATCTATTCTGTACATGGTATGTTGTAATGATATCCACCTTGCTATGCGCTCGAAATGCGATTGTGCCCAATCATGAATTCATCACGTGATTGGGATAGAATCGCATCTTGGGTGCTACAGCAGTACAGATTGGTTTCAAAACCCAGCTGCACAAAACCGTGGAAGCTTATATGGATGATATAGTGGTCAAAACCAAGGATAAATCAACAGTCATTCAAGACTTGGAAGAGACCTTTGCAAACTTGCGCAAGATCAATTTGAAGCTAAACCCCGAGAAATGTGTGTTTGGTGTCCCATCTGGTAAGCTCCTTGGTTTCTTTGTGTCCCAACGGGGGATAGAAACCAATCCGACAAGATCAAAGCAATCGAGCAAATACAAGCGCCCAAGACTGTCAAGGACGTGAGGCGTTTGGCTGGATGCATTGCCGCACTAAGTAGTTTCATCTCCAAGTCTGCCGAGCGCGCCTTACCTTTTTTTATAATCTTGAAAAATGCTGGCCCAATGAGGTGGACCCCGGAAGCATAAGCAGCGCTGCAAGACTTGAAAACTTACCTTTCCTCTGCTCCCACCTTAGTCGCGCCTAAACCACAAGAGTCGTTGTTGCTATACGTAGCTGCAACGAATCAAGTGGTTAGTGCAGCGCTGGTGGCGCAGCGAGAAGTGGACGAGGAAGCAGCCACAGCAACTGACCCCTCCGGAGATGAAACCGAAGCACCTGCGGCAGGACTTGACACAAATCAGGGGGAGGCGAGGCAAGCCAGCGAAGGCGATCCCAAAGCCGCGGCAAGGAAGAAAGTGGTGCAGCGGCCAGTGTACTTTGTCAGCTCCCTGTTACAAGGGGCCAGGTCAAGGTACTCTGGAGTACAAAAGCTAATCTTCGGCCTTATCATGGCCTCGAGGAAGCTGCGCCACTACTTCCAAGCCCTCCAGATCACGGTTGTCACCCGTTTTCCACTGCAACGCATATTGAGGAACCCCAAAGCCACCGGCAGGATAGTCGAGTGGGCACTAGAGCTGTCAAGCTTTGGCTTGAAATACGAGAGCACTTCAACTATTCAAAGCAGGGAATTGGCGGAGTTCATTGCAGAATGGACGCCCACTCCAGACGAAGAAGTACCAGAGACAGTTCTCCCCGGTAAAGAGGTGCCTCGGGAGTGGATCATGTATTTTGATGGTGCTTTCTCGCTGCAGGGCGCCGGAGCTGGCGTGCTTCTTGTCGCGCCCACCGGAGAGCATATGAAGTATGTGGTTCAAGTGCACTTCCCCTGGGAGAAGGCCACCAACAACACTGCTGAGTATGAGGGGCTCCTTGCCGGACTCAGAATTGCAGTGGAGTTGGGAATCAAGAAACTAATTATCCGTGGAGACTCTCAACTCGTGGTGAGGCAAGTCAACAAAGATTATCAGAGTCCATTGATGGAGGCATATGTGGAGCAGGTGAGAAAGCTAGAAGAGCACTTTGATGGATTGCAAGCAGAGCACGTGTCACGTGCGGCGCTGATCACTTGTCAAAGTGTGCCGCGCAAAAGCTCCCAGTGGAAACAGGGACTTTTTTCCTCCATCTAACTCAGCCGTCCATGTCTCCTTCAACGATAACCAGAAACAGGAGAAAGTTGGACTCTGGCGAGTATTTCCCGACAGGACTTCCCGAAGCTGCTAGTAGAAAGGCTGCCGAGGACACCCCCGCTTCGGTTGGTGAGCAGCACCCTCCTGCAGAACCACAGGTTCTTGCGGTCGAGGTTAGCGCTCCCAAGAATGAGGAGGTGCCTTTAGTCCTTGTTGTCGAGCCACAGGCTCCAACTTGGGCACAACACATAGTCCATTTCCTTCAAACAGGAGAGCTTCCCGAAGAGCAAGAAGAAGCTAAAAAGTAGCCCGACGGTCCAATATGTACCAGTTTGTCGACGACACACTATACAGAAAAAGGCCAAACGGTGTGAAATTGAAGTGCATCTGCCGGGAAGATGGGCTGAAGCTGTTGGCAGAAATACACAGGGGTGTGTGTGGCTCTCACATTAGATCGAGAGCCCTGGTCGGAAAAGCCTTCCGGCAGGGTTTCTACTGGCCCACAGCCCTCCAGGATGCAACTAAGCTAGTCACCAAGTGTGAAGCCTGCCAGTTCCATTCCAAAAACATTCATCAACCAACTCAAGCTCTCCAGATGATCCCTTTGTCCTGGCCATTCTCAGTCTGGGGGCTCGATATCTTGGGCCCCTTCCCCCATGCTGCCGGGGGCTTTGAATTCTTGTACGTGGCAATCAACAAATTTACAAAGTGGCCTGAAGTGGAGCCAGTGAGGAAGGTGACCGCACAATCAACTGTCAAGTTCTTGAAAGGATTGGTGTGGCGCTTTGGAGTACCCAACAGAGTTATTACCGATAACGGCACCCAGTTCATGAGTCGCACCTTTATGCAGTAAATCCAAAACCATGGAAGCAAGGTCTCCTTTGCCTCTGTTGCTCATCCATGAAGCAATGGGCAAGCTGAGAGGATGAATGCTGAAGTGCTACGCGGGCTCAAGACGAGAACTTTTTCCAAGTTGCAAACATGTGGCAAGCGCTGGATTGATGAACTGCCGGTGGTTATTTGGTCCCTCCGGACGACACCAAATTGAGCTACCGGACAGACTCCCTTCTCCCTAGTGCATGGGGGCAGAAGCAGTGCTCCCCACGGAACGCATATACGGGTCACCTCGAGTACTTGCCTACAACAAAGTAGAGCAAGAGCAGCTACGGCATGACAATGCCATGCTCCTCGAGGAAGATCGTCTCTGAGCTGATGTGCGTGTTGCACGCTACCAGCAAGCCCTGCGCCGCTATCATAGCCGTAGGGTTCATGCCCGTAGCCTTGAGGAACGTGACCTTGTCCTTAGGCGCGTTCAATCCGCCAGGGGTACCAACAAGTTGACGCCAAAGTGCGAAGGCCCTTACTGGGTAGCTCAAGTCACCAGACCTGGCGCAATCCATCTGGAGATCGAAGATGGCATCAAAATACAAAACTCATGGAATATTGAGCATCTTTGTAAATTCTACCCGTAAGGCGCGGCTGCCGGGCTCAGCCCCCGGCAACCACCTTTTGTACAAGCCTTGCCGCTGGGCATGTAACACTTTGTACAAAGCCAGGCGCAGACCCTATGCGGAGATAATAAAACGAAGCGTGGCACCTAAACTTGCATGCATGTTTTCTGAAGTATAATTTTGCTATGAAAATCAATCCATTCAAGGAGGATCATATGCTGATGTTTCTCCCTGTACTGTCAATAGGGCCCCTGCCGCGGATGAACTCCCCGAAAGGAAGAAGTGAGAGCGGCCTAGCCTAATGGTCCCTGGCAGCTCCTTCTTGTTGGAGCGATAAGAAGGGTAGCAAACACAGATAAGTTCTCCTCCCCATCCACAAGTACATACCTGTATGAAAAGCTTGTACATAGGAAAACCTTGTCGCCCTCAACATCTATGCTCCCATCCTTTGTTTCGAAGGTTTGCTTCAGTCAGGATGGTTGCAGTAGCACTTGGAGGGGGGATTGACGAGGGGTCGGTTTCCTTACACGCTCTTAACCCGTCAGGCCGGGTCCGAAGGCAGCAACGGAAGGGACCGGCAAGGTGTCTCGCCGGGGAACCTGTTTTACTTGGAGGTATTGAGGGGCTATCCCTCAGCATGGACGTGATACATGCACGAGCACCCGGCAGGCATTTCTTTTTCCATTAATACACAGATAAACAAGTACAAATCATACAGGGTACAAACATAGATGGAAGATTACATAATTCAAGCTAGAGTTTGCCAGATGCCTAGATCTTTTGATTTTAGAAAAGATAAGTGTCCCATAATGCCTTTCTTGTCCCTCTCCTCCTAAGAGTTTCATCAAGGCGGAAAGAGGGGAAAGGACCGCATGGGCGGAAGCCCAGCCTGACCCTATCAGGGCCCGCGGGACGCAGCCTGACAAGATTTGGAGGGTGAGGATGAAGCGGGAAGGGCGGAAGGAGTGGCTAGGCGATGCCTTGGTCACCACCGCCAGAACCAGTGGAACACGGTAGGAGGGACACCGGCAGGGTAGACGAAGCCAGAGTCTAGGAGGAAACCTGCCGGGGTCCGGCTGGAGGAGGCGAAGGCATCCACACCCAACGCCCCGGCTAATCGCTCTGCCGGGGAGAAGACCAGGTGCAGATGATGGTGCCGCCAGCGCCTAGCTGATGGTGACGGTGCGTCTGGCGCTCAGCTGGAGTCCGAGCCGCCGTCCTCCTGCTCGGCGCCGTTAGGGTCCTCTTCGTTGTAGTCGCTCGAGGAGGAGCTTTCGTTGTCGGTCGAGCTCTCCGCACATCACCCTAAGAGAGCACCCGAGCGCCCGAAGACCTTGATGGAGAGCAGGTCGGCCTCCTTTAATTTAAAATGGAGAACATGCCCCTCCGCCAAGCTATGGGCACGAGCAAAGGTTTTCTAGCCACACCGGAGAAGCATGACATGAGGTGCGGGGAACTCCACATCCACCCGCATGTTGCCATTATAGCAACCCCTCATGTGTAACTTCAATCCGTGTGGCTGTTCAACCTCCATTACCCTTGCAAAAGGAGTGGGGAGCCGAAGACGGCTGCGCGGGGGCTCACGCAGCCTAACAAGGAATTCCAACGCCGTGTCTTCGACATGGCCCTCCAGTGGAGTCGAAGCGGCTGGTGGGGGAGTGGCCGAGCCACCGCCGCGTCCTCCTCGGCCCCGAGAACTGTGTTAGCCGCGACCACATCCGGCGGCCCCGCCTTGTGCACTATATCCTGCCCCTGCGTCCCCTGCAGGGGCAGGGTACGATGCCAAGAGGAAACCCTAGTCGCCGTTGCTGGAGCTCGACCGCGCCCTCTTCCCCTCACCATGGTGGAAGATAGGCACAAGAAGAAGGAGGAGATGATGCGTGGGTGAGCCCCTCCCGTCACCTCTGCGCCTCCTTTTATAGCGGAGCTTGGCCGGGGGCTGGCTCCTCACCACCCAGAAGGCAACCACCCCGCTTCGCCTCTCTGGTCCACCTGCGTCACTGACAACATCCAGATTCGCTGACCGCTCTCCTGTGCCAATCCGTGGCACCCCTCTTTTTGCCATGGCACTCATTCCCGCGGCCTACGCATACATTACCTGCCCTGCACAATGCATGCAGCGTACGTGGCGGAAACAGCAGTCATGGTGGGGAGAGTAAAATGTCAGTTACCTCCTCCTCCCCCGGAGTCGTGCGCGGGCACTTCAATTTACTTCCCATGAACGTGGGCATCCCCTGGCCCTTTACGTGTGTAGCCCCACGGCGTTTGACATCGCACGACTCAGGGAGAAACCAGGAATTTATTCAATTCCAGGTTAAGGAAGAAGCAAAGAAGGTATCAAGGAAGACGTGGATCCCGCTGTGGCATGATCGAAGTGTCCGCCTGTGTATTTTTTGGGGCCTACCCCAACAATGCCTGGCAGCACGTATGGGCCAGGCCCGGGGGCTCCTGTCGGTGCAACAAACATCCATGTTTGTCGACCGGACTCGTACACAGGCGTGATGACGATCATGCATCCAACACCAACGTCTAACACAAGGCCAAGCCAGAGAAGCCGCTCTTCGTGAGATCAAGGAGAGCATTAAGAAGAACAAGACAGTAGGATATAACCTTGGGAAGGGCTCCCTTGCCGGGCAGGAGAGCCCGACCAAGTCGAGACCGCGCCGAGGACAAGTCCAAAATTGCCCCGGCAAGCCTGCCGGGATCGCCAAGACCAAACCCCCGCCAAGACACCACCGCTCTACCGCTCCACTGCACCACGACGCCAGTCACTTATCGATGCGGTGTCGAGCCCCCCAGGCGACTAAGTGGCTCTCACTAAGCACGTGGCAGTTTGCTGGAAGACAGATCACACCAATTTGATACCCATCTAGAGGCGTGTCTAGATGATAAGCAGAGGTTGGATAAGCGGCGATATAAGCTTGCCGGGGATGCACCCCTGCACGCCACCTAAGGAAGCATTTATGGCATTTTGTCCTAAGTGCCAGAGTTAGGTATGATAGCACTATTGGCTATCTAATCACAAGATAATGTCCGTTTTGCCACTGTGGTTACCCCTTGAGCTATAAAAGGAGGTCCAAGGAAACCAAGAGAGGGTCGGACCCTCACACACTTGTACTCGCGTAGTAGCTCTCCTCGAGGCAACCTTGTCGGGTTTGAGTGCTGCGTGTCGTCGTGTTCCTCCATCCAATCCACCAAAGTAGGAGTAGGGTTTTATGCTTCTCAGCGGCCCGAACCTGAGGAAAAACCACCAGAGTCTCATCGTCGTGCTGCCTCATGGCCTCCGCTCTTTGTGCAACGTGATCTCCCCCCTGCCGAACCACAAAGGGGCCCATGGTCCAATAGGTGATCGTGTCCACCCACGACATAGGGCCCAAGCCAAAAGCAAGAAAAGGAAGACGAGCGACTCTTCAAGGACCCCCAAGATCCCTGAGTCAGAAGACCAGGTATTGGTAACCCCTGAGGTCAATATTGAAAATCCCGAAGACCATCATGATGACCAGGGTGACCTGCCCCCACAGACTAAGCCAACGGCCTCTGAGGCTATGGGTGTTGATGATAACCCGGCGGACAACCTTGACCCACCAAGTCCCATCCTTTTCTCAAGCCCTGTCAAAGCAACTGAAGAGACTCCTCCTGAGAAGAATGATGATGACATTGCCATTATTGGGGCGAGTCATAAAGCACCAGAAATCTCCAACGTGCTAACTAAGCACACCGCCAAGGAGGAGATGCCCTTGCTTAAAAAGGGCAAATCAAAACTTGAACTGCCAAATTATGAGGACCTCGGTGCTGAAGAATTACATGTTGGCTATCTAAGCCTCCTGGCAAAAAGCCGGGACGTGGAGGCCGGCTTGGTCAATACGATGAAGAATAAATATGAGCGACACTCCATTTTCTCCTGTTATATATCCTTATGTAGCCCCCAAGCCTTGATCATAGGAAAAACTTGAGTATGGTTAAGACTTAGAGAAAAATCTGTAGAGTCCAAAGTGTAGCCCCCAAGGGCCGGGTTATCATGCAAATGATAAACCGGTTCTTTAAGCACTTCTTAAAAGAAATCATCATGTAGCCCCCAAGGGCCGGCTTATCTTTATGAGATGAGCCAAGTCTTTCAATATGACCACTTTGAAGATTTGTCCTGCAGCCCCCAAGGGCCGGCTCATCTTCTTGAGATGAGCCGAGTCTTCTTGCATGCTTTAACATAGAAAAAATGACATGCATTAGCCCCAAAGTGCCAAGTATATTGCTTGCAATCTTCTTGGTACTTGAATGAATTTATCATGCATAAGATAGCCCCCAAGTGCCAGGTTAACCGTTGTCGCCGGCTTAACCAGCGAATCTGAGAATTAAAAGTCTTCTATATTTTGTAGAAAGCATTATCTTTGGCCGACTCAAACTTCGCAGGCTTGAAGAAAAACTTTGAGTCAAAACAAGCTGGGCGACCAAAGCTGAAGCAAGCTTGGAATCTTCATTGAAAGAACTGGAAAAAATCAAGGAGGACTTTGAATCAAAAAGATCCGCGTTTGAAACTGAAAAGGCTGCTTTGTTGAAACGAGCCCAGGACACCGAAGATCAGCTGAAACCAGTGGCTGAAGAGTTAACTGGCTTAAAATGACATATTTCTCTGATGACCGAAGCCATCTTCGGTAAGTAAAACTTGGAATCAATTGAAATAACCCACCTGACGACTTGAAATATTTGAATGTAACTCTCCTGGCGACTATTGTTTTGAATGTATGGCAGGTGCTAGGAGTTCCAACCTTGGGCAAAACATGCTGATGAAGTTGAAAGACGTCTATTCCTTAATGGAAAAATTATATGCTGGAAGTCTTCGCACTATTGTGGATGCATCAAATGGCAAGAAACCACCACAACTTATAGAAGAAGTACTAGATCAATTATCAACAATGCCCAAACAAATTGAAGGGCTGAAGATGTCAGCCGCTCGTGCAGGAGCGATAGCTTTGCTAAGCCTGGCAAAGGCTTATCAAACATAGTTGGACCCTGAAGAGATGGCCGGCAGGTTTCCAGAATATAAAGATGATGGTCTGAATTCACCGAAGTAGACTATGCTAAGTGTATCAGAGAAATGCGGCCATTGGCGTGTCAACTTGTGCAAGAACTTGATCTGAAGAAGTACCAGCTGGCTTACGACAGCAATAACACGTGACTCAAGGAGCCTTCTTTTGACGTTGTTGATTTAACTCTGCAAAGGCATAACCATGTTTTTGCCTCTGATATTGACCCTTCTCCTACATCGACGATGAAGCCATTTTTGAGGCCTTAACTGGTATCAACTTGACCTCAGAGAATATCCAGATGAGAAGCGAAGAAGAGCCGGCTCAGGATGACCCGGGGACTTCCACTACTGGACAACAATAAGATGTTAACCCAGAGAGCCACAACCCGGACAATGCCAGAGCCGGCTTACAGGAGTAGATTCATTCCTGTGAAAAAAATTTGCTGAAATTTGGGCTCAGCTGAAGCCTTGTAATAGGCTTAGTAAACACTTTATGCTCTGACATGCCTTCGTGCACCGTTATTTAACTGATGACCCAATAGCTGTATTACCAATCCTTTTTGGATGTTTGGTCTAGTCTGATATGCATCCTTTCTTTGCACCGCCTTTGAATAAGGGTGTCCATCTGATATTTTGACGCATAAGCTGTATGGGGTTGTAGTAATAACCCAACAATTCTCATACTGGCGACTTATAGTCGTAATACTTAATTGCTTAAAAGCAATGGCTGGTTAATAACCTAATGACTCATGGTCATGAAAATCTTGAGGTGATAACCCGGTGGCTCATGGCCACAATAAACTCAATACTGATCAATGCTAACCCGGACTTCCTTTGAACCAGAGACTTATAGTCTGTGCATAAATATGATCAAGAGCATAAAATTCCTGCAAAGACAAAAATAGAGAATATAAACATGTATATCACAATATTTATAACTCGACTTTCAAGGCTCGAGAAAAAGACTGGCTTTTGAAGCTCGAGTCTTGTTTCCAGGAAGCTTGGCATGACAGCCTTGGTTTATCCTTGCTATCAGTAAGCTGGCTCTCACATGACTTAAGCCGCCGTTTTAACCTTGACAAGTTCAGGGTCGTGAAGATTGACTTGTCAAGAGTACGATGGGTCATCTTGTTAGGAGTAGCATCAAGCATATGGGCAGGTTTAACCAATAATGTGGCGTTTTTGCCAAGTCAAAAGGGTGAGAAAGCTAAACTCGGTGAGTTGGAAGCCCCCAAGTGCCCTTATGATCAATTAATGAAAGACTCATGCACAATATATGAGCTGAAACGATAGAGGCCCCGAGTTTCGGGGATGCCGGATTTATTATGTTGGTCATAAAATATATACATGATATGTATGTACAATGATTGGAGCCAGTGGCTCAAGTGTAGTAAGGCCGAAGATGAGCAATGTTCCAGGGCCTATTTGTCTCCTCCTCAGAGGTACGTGACTTATCGTGTTCACGTATGTCGATGAGATAATATGACCCGTTGTTGAGGTTTTTGCTACCCACAAAAGGCCTTTCCCAAGGAGGTGATAGCTTATGCATGCCTGTCTGATCTTGAATCAAACAGAGCACTAAGTCGCCCTCCAGGAACGTCCGGCTTCTAACTTTGCAGCTATGATAGCGACGCAGGTCTTGTTGGTAAATTGCCGAACGAACCACCGCGAGATCACGTTCTTCATCCAAGGCATCCAGAGCATTTTGATGCGCCGTCTCATTGTTTGCTTCCACGTAAGCCGCCACCCTAGGCGAGTCATGACGAATATCACTTGGGAGAACCGGCTCTGCACCATAAACCATGAAGAAGGGCGTGTAGCCTGTTGATCTGTTGGGGGTAGTCTTGATACTCCAAAGAACAGCAGGAAGCTCTTCAACCCAACAACCCAGCATACGTTCCAAAGGAACCATGAGCCGGGGCGTGATCCCATGCAATATCTCCTCGTTAGCATGTTCATTCTGACCATTGGACTATGGATGAGCCACTAAGGACACATCAAGACGGATGTGTTCCCTTTGACAGAATTCCTTCATAGCACCTTTAGACCGATTTGTCCCATCATCAGTAATGATACTATGAGGATAACCAAACCGAAAGATCAGTTTCTTGATGAACTGAACTACTGTTGCCGCCTCACAATTGCTGACTGTCTCTGCTTCAACGCACTTTGTAAACTTATCAACTGCCACCAAAAGGTGGGTCTTCTTGTCTTTAGACCTCTTGAATGGCCCAACTATATCAAGCCCTCATACCGCAAATGGCCATGTGATTGGGATCATCCGCAATTCTTGAGCCGGCACATGAGCTTGTCTTCCCAATTTCTGGCATCCATCACACTTGCTAACAATGTCCTCTACATCAGCATGAGCCGTCAACCAGAAAAAACAGTGATGAAACACCTTGGCCACCAAAGATCTTGACCCAGCATGATCACCACAATCTCCTGCATGAATTTCCTACAGTATCTCATGTCTGTCCTCAGGGGAAACACAGCGTTTTAACATGCTAGTCACACTGCATCGGTGTAACTCGCCATTGACAATGGTCATGGACTTAGACCGTCTTGTGATCTGTCGCACCAAATTTTCATCTTCCGGTAACTCACCTCGTGTTAGGTAAGCCACGTAAGTCATCGTCCAGTCTGGAATAGCGCGAAGAGCCGCCACCAACTGCCCCACTGGGTCAGAAATAGCCAAGTCTTCCTCTGATGGTAATTTGACAGACAGGTTATGTAAGACATCAAGAAACACATTAGGAGGGACAGGCTTGCACTGAGAACCCAACCGGGACAAGGCATCAGCCACCTCATTAAGCCGCCAATCAATGTGATCCACTTGGTACCCTTTGAAATGACCAGCAATGTTAGTCACAGCTCGACGATAAGCCGCCATGAGCGGGTCTTTAGAATCCCACTCTCCTGAAACTTATTGGGCCACCAAGTCTGACTCGCCAAGACATCTAACCCGGCTTAAGTTCATCTCCTTAGCCTTTCGAATCCCATGTAGCAAAGCTTCATACTCAGCTGCATTGTTAGTACAAGGAAACATGAGCCTTAAGACATAACAAAATTTGTCACCTTGTGGAGATTCTAAAATAACTCCAGCCCTCGAGCCTTTCAATTGCCTGATTCCATCAAAGTGTATTGTCCATTATGTATTGTCGGGCTTCTCCTCAGGTGTTTGCAGCTCCGTCCAATCATTGATAAAATCGACCAAAGCTTGTGACTTGATGGCTGTCCTGGGCACATATTTCAGATGATGTGGCCCAAGCTTGATTGCCCATTTAGCAACCCGGCTAGTGGCTTCTCTGTTTTGAATGATATCCCCCAAACGGGCAGAACTGACCACAGTGATTGGATGCCCGAGAAAATACTGCTTGACCTTGTGGCTAGCCATGAACACTCCAAACACCAGCTTCTGCCAATGTGGGTATCTCTGTTTTGACTCCGTCAGGACTTCACTGACATAATAAGCCGACCGCTGAACCGGGTATTCTTTGCCTGCCTCCCTACCCACCACGACAATTGCTACACTGACAGCTTTATTATGAGCCGCCACATACATGAGTAAAGGTTCGTTGTCTATCGGACCAGCCAAAATGGGCGGCTCAGCCAACTGTTTCTTAAGTGCCTCAAATGCCTCATTAGCAGCATCACTCCAGACGAAGTGGTCAGTGTTTTTCATCATCTGATACAGGGGAATCGCCTTCTCACCAAGGCGGCTTATGAACTGGCTCAAGGCTGCAATACTACCTGCCAGACGTTGAACATCATTGATACACGCCGGCTTAGAGAGAGAGAGATAATGGCCTCAATCTTCTCTGGGTTAGCCTCGATGCCCCTTTCGGACACCAGAAAACCTAGCAATTTACCTGCTGGTACTCCAAAGACACACTTGGCCGAGTTAAGCATCATCTTATACACCCGGAGATTATCAAAGGTTTCCTTCAGATCATCAAGTAAGGTTTCCTTCTTCCTTGACTTAACCACAATGTCGTCCACATAAGCATGAACGTTACGCCCAATCTGTCCGTGGAAGCAATTCTAAACACAACGCTTGTAAGTCGCCTGGGCACTCTTAAGCCCAAAAGGCATAGACACATAACAGAAAGCTCCAAATGGTGTGATGAAGGTTGTCTTCTCCTGATCTTCCACTGCCATCTTGATCTGAAGATAACCAGAATAAGCATCTAGGAAACAGAGACTTTCACAACCCGCCGTAGCATCAATGATCTGGTCAATACGAGGGAGACCAAAAGGATCAGTTGGACAAGCCTTGTTAAGATCTGTGTAGTCAACACACATACACCAACTGCCATTCTTCTTGAGCACAAGCACAGGATTGGCCAACCACTGAGGGTGAAAAACTTCAATTATGAACCCAGCAGCTAGGAGCCGGGCTACCTCTTCACCAATAGCCTTACGCCTCTCCTTGTTAAAACGACAGAGGAACTGTCGAACAAGCTTTATCTTAGGATCCACAATAAGGTGTTGCTTAGGGAATTCTCTCGGTACACCAGGCATGTCAGAGGGTTTCCATGCAAAGATGTCCCGATTCTCACGGATGAACTCGATGAGCGTGCTTTCCTATTTGGGATCCATCCCGGTCCCAATGGTGAACTGTTGAGAAGAATCACCTGGGACAAAATCCACTTGTTGTGTATCCTTTGCATACTTAAATTTGAGTGGCGGGTCAATCTCCATGGTGGGCTTCTTCAGAGGGGTCATATCAGCTGGGTCAACGTCATCTTTATGAAACTTGAGGTCCTTCGTAGCGCAAGCCGACTCTGCATAAGCCGCATTTCCTTCCTCGCACTCCAGGGCAAGTTTTCGGTTTCCGTGAACTGTGATCATCCCTTGCGGCCCAGGCATCTTAAGCTGCAAATATATATAACAAGGGCGAGCCATGAATTTAGCATAAGCCGATCGTCCAAATAAGGCATGATAAGGACTCATGATCTTGACCACCTCAAACCATAATGTCTCTGTTCTGTAATTATACTCATCACCAAAATCCACTTCCAGAGCAATCTTTTTGACAGGGTATGCCAACTTGCCAGGCACCACTCCATGAAAAACTGTGGAAGACGGCTTGAAATCCTTGTCTATCAAACTCATCCGTCGAAAGCTATTGTAGTACAATATGTTTATGCTACTACCACCATCCATAAGTACCTTCGTGAACTTATAACCGCCCACTTGAGGGGCTACCACCAGGGCCAGATGACCCGGATCATCAACCCGGGGCGGGTGATCCGCCCGGCTCCATGTGATAGTCTGCTCTGACCACCTCACGTATTGAGGCACTGCCGGCTCAACCGTATTGACTGCTCGCTTCTGGACCTTCCGGTCCCACTTGCAAGTGTTTGTAGTGAAGAAATGATACTGTCCACTGTTGAGCTGCTTAGGATTACTCTGATACCCGCACTGGTTATTCTGCTGCTAATGAACTTGACCAGATTATTGGTTATGACCACCATGGTTACCTTGACCCTGATAGCCAGTACATGATCCGCCACCGCCAAAGCCGGATCCCTGCGAACCGGGGCCTGACCCGCTGGGCGGCCCATTACCGTTGCCATGATGCTGTTGAAACGTCTGGTTCTTGAACTCCTGCATGATATAACAATCCTTCCAGGCATGACGAGATGGCTTGTTAGGATAACTGTGCTTTGGACAAGGGCATTGAGTACTTCTTCAAGATTTTGTGACCTTCCTTCATTGAAGGGCGGCTTGCAATTACCATTACAACATTGATTCTTAAATCCGGCGTTGGTGTTAGCCACAAAGTCTGACCCGCCATTGGGGTATTTGCTCTTTCCAACATTGCCATGGTTATTTTGATTACCATTCTGAGCCAAGGCATGTTGCTGCTGGCCCTTGCCACCGCTATTTTTCTTGCCCTTACTAGATTTATCATCATGAGAACCCGGATCCTTGGTAGTATCAGAGTCGCCATACCTGGTAAGTACATCCATAAGCTTTCCCATGTATGTACACTTGCACTTAAGCCGTCCTAGCTTCTATTTAAGAGGATCAAAGTGATAGTTTTTCTCCAAAAGCAACACAACTTGAGCCGCCCCAATACTGTCCGAAGAGTGTATAATGGTCGCGACCCGGCGAGCCCAACGATGGGCCGACTCATCTTCCCGCTGCACACAATGCTCCAAATCAACAATTGTCATTGGCTGCTTACAAGTTCCTTGAAAGTTCTTGATGAAGCTGTCTTTCAATTCCGCCCAGGTATTGATAGAGTTAGGGGGCAAGTTATTTAACCATGTACGAGCCGGCCCCTCCAACATCATAGTAAAATACTTGGCACATACCTCATCACTGACTTCCAACATGTCCATGGCTAACTCATAGCTCTAAATCCAAGCTGTCGGCTCAAGATCCACCGTGTAGTTGGGAACCTTCTGAGGGCCCTTAAAATCCTTGGGCATGCGCTCATTGCATAAAGCTAGCACTAGACACAGCACTCCAATAGTCCTAGAATATGACCCTGCTCCTACCGAGGCTGAATGAATCTCAGGGGGCGGCTGGTAAGCCCCCTGGTTTGCTACCTCTGTCCCTCGACGGGTTCTTGCACCGTCCACAATTGCTTGAGCATCAGTCCTCAGATTAAAGGGCGGGTTAACTTGGGGTGGGTTACGACTATGTTCACTGCTTGAAACCGCCGGTGACTCAGCGTGCCGGCTGTAGCTGCGACTCGGCAATGTTGTCGAGTGCACACGGTGCCGACTATACGAGTAGTTAGCCTATTGAGTGATCGCCGTCTGCAATAACTCAATGGTGTTCCAGGTCTCTACTGCAACTGGCCACTCGCCGGTGATGGGGATCACAGTAAGCTGGGTCGCCGCTGCCACCATGTTATCCACCGGGTTAGAGAAGTGACCCGGTGTTGTCGGAAAGTGAGGCGGCGGTGTCCAACCGGGGGGCGGGTTAGGTCCCGGCTCTTCCCTCTGGACCGACTCGGGCTGTTGCTCTGTTCCCAGGTGCGTCCATGGTTAATTGGGGTATAACTGGTGCTCCTGGTGTACTTGGGCCTGCTCCTGTCGTGTTGAACAACCATGCAGGCTCATAACTCGAAGGCAGACGGCTTTGGTACCTTCGCTGATAGACCGTGTTAGATGCATGTTGCTCAAGGTTCAACTGCCAAGCCTGTGTTTTCAGACGTTCCTTCTCCGCATTAACTTGGGCCTGCAACTCGGCTACCCGGGCGTTCTCGGCGTTGAGATCCTCCTGGGCCTTGGTCATCTGCTCCCTGAGTTTCGTGATCTCTGTGTTACGCTCTGCTTGGTTTCCCGCCATGACCTCAGTCCCCATTAAGGTTGTCAAAGCATCCATCAACTCAGATGAGACTTGAACCGGCCGCCTGACTAAGCCGGACCTTGAGGGGCCAGTTGCTGCTTGCTCCGGCCGTCATGTTGTTGAGAGTCGGCGCCGTTCCTGCATGAAGGTGGCGGCACAGCACGGTGGCTCCTAGGGGTCCGGAATACTGTCACCACCGGAACAGCCCCCAAGCCCGCCGTCTTGAAGCTGGTAGATTGATTCAGTCTCTCTGGTCGGACTCGTCACCTGAGTAGATGAGAGTCTCTCCTCCAGATGCATAATTTTCTGCAAGTTCCACACCTTGCGTGAAGTCCACTAAGATGTGTTTCCGACCGGTTTAAATCCAGGCGGGTTGCGCGCGCTGAGCCGGCTTGACGAAGTCGGTGCAGCTATTCGGCTCAGGCTCAGATCCGCCGATCTTGCCGATGAAGATGTGGATTCCGCCGAAAGGGACCCAGTACCCGTATTCAATTGAGTCGGCCTTGGGGCCCCAGCCAGCGTCGTCGATGTAGAGCTTGCCGCGGCGACTCTTGGTCATCCTGCCAACGGCATATCCCTTGATCCCTAGGAAAGAGCCGTTCAAGAACTCGAAACCATCGTGCGCTGGCCCCACGGTGGGCGCCAACTGTCGTGGTTTTGTCACGGCAGGTGTCCTAGTGTGAGGACTTAGATGTGAGGCCATCGCAAACGGTGATTAGCTTGTTAGGGTTGAGCGGGTCGAAGGACGTGATTTTACCCAGGTTCGGCCCCTCACGATGGAGGCAAAAGCCTACTCCTGTTTTTCTGTTTATAGCTTGAGTATCAATTACAAGGGAGCGGATTCGCTTGACCTAGCTATCGATTGATTGTAACTTGCCCTATTCTGAGCCGGGGACTCGCCTTTACATACAGGTCGAGGCCTCTAGCTTACAAGAGTCCGAGTGGGGTCATGATTTGTGACCGAGCCTAACTCTAAGTCGCCTTGCCCTTTATGACAAGACACCATATGGCTGCTTACACCTCCGGGCCGCCTGCCGCCTTCTCGCTTCGGGCCCTAAGCCAGCCCATCTTGTGAGCCGCCCTTCTGGTCCTGCGTCTTGATCGTCCTGGCCAATCTGAGGCGTAACTCCAGGAGTCGCCAACGACTTGACCTGGCCCTTTCAGGGCGGGTTATACCGTGGGGTTATATCCCCAACACGGAGGCCGAGAAATGAACAATGATGGCGAGAAGTATCACTACATCAAGAATTCATAAGAGGTGGAGCAATTCTAATGACAATCCTGGCATAAAGAGGGTAATACTCCAGAGTAGAACAGAATAAAAGCTGGATTGCCATTTTGATCTGCAAAATACAACTGCTTTGACCTAATCCTAGACATGGATGAGGAACTAGAGTTTGCTTCTCCTACTCACTCCGAAATAGAATGGCTTGACAGACTACAAGAATAACATGCATCAATGTCACAAATGCACCATTACTCTTGACTATCAACTGATAGACGAAGGTCAGAATACGACTGAAGAGGGACAACTCAAAGGAGCATATGATTTTCTGAGTTGTGGATGCAAAGATTATCATGTCGAGTAAGGCACAACATATTTCTTCCTGATAACCCATGCAGAAAGGTAGGATTGGCAAAGTCACAATCATAGAATGGATAACTCATCCAGAGCACTCTTGTTGTGATCTTTTAGTTCAAAAGAACTTCTGCCACAACTGGTTCATGGTATTGCAAGAATGATATACCACAGACCTTGAGGACTATCACAAAGGTTACTAATATCCTAAAGGAATGAGCAACACTATCAACAAGAATGGACGAAATGAATCATGGGTTCATGAACCCAGGTATAGAATACCTACTATCTGATGACATCACAAACGCTTCCTAGTATGGTGGCCAGAATTATCACACTGGTAACACAAATCAAGGCTGGACTACTAGGTGGTTCTCTAAGATATCTTAGTTCCGTGATAGTTTTCAACATATATGTCGAGGCAACGGAGTACCTCAACATGATGGTTAGTGTGGTTAGTCTGGCCCAAAAGGACATCGGGAGAGGAAGGGAAAATTTGCAAATGCATTAGACTATTTAGAAACCTGAGACAACTCAGACATCAAAACAGCTGTACGGGCATGAAACATGGGGCAACATGCAAGACAACTGACAACATAACAACTGAATCCAATGGAACACTGATCCGGGAAGACAACACCTTTTTATAAGTCTGCAGCATAGTAACTCATCATCCTAATAGATAGATGAGAAGCCTAGTTCTTAAACCCCGTAGAAAAGAAGAGGGTGACTCAGAATCAGAATGACACAAGGATAAGGAGTAAAAAAGAGCCTTACATTCCCTTCCACAATCAATTCCGTTATATAACTAAAGCATTTCTAGACTGGACTTTGACTAGTTTAGTTTGGTAATCCTACAGGCAGTCAGGCTGTGACCAAAGCTGTCGTGACCTAACACATAGCAATACACATCATACGTACGCAAAACATGCAAGTATGTGTTGGTACAACATAGCATCACAACATAACTCTATGACTCAAAGTATTTATTTAAGAGGCTCCGAAGAGCCATACATAACATGATATTACAGACATGGGTCAAATGACCCAGCATACAAAGTCGTACAAGCAATAGAAGCATTAACCTGTCTGAGTACAGACAACTGAAAAGAAAGAAGGCTAGAAAACTTGTCAATCTACAAGACCCTCCATAGGAACGAGACCTCTGTCTACGATTCCCAAGCTAACAGTCGAAGCCCACGTGGAACTACTAGCAAGACTGAAATCTCCTCTACAAAAACATAAATTAAGCAAACGTGAGTGCTGATACATCTCCGTCGTATCTACTCTTCCGAACACTTCTGCTCTTGTTTTGGACTCTAGTTTGCATGATTTGAATGAAACTAACCTAGACTGACGTTGTTTTTAGCAGAAGTACCATGGTGTTGTTTTTGTGCAGAAATAAAAGTTCTCAGAATTGGACGAAACTTTTTGGAGATTTATTCTGGTATAAAAGAAAAATACTGGAGCAAAGACCGACTGGAGGGGGGGCCTGCTGCCCACTAGGCACCAGGGCACGCCACCCCCCTCTGGTGCGCCCTGGTGGGCAGTGGGGCACACGAGGCTCCACTGACCCTAATTCTAACACTACAAATTCAGATTTCCCAAGAAATAAATAGTGTAGGAAGTTTCATCATGTTTTATGATACGGAGCCGCCGCCGCCACCACCTATTCTTCATCGGGAGGCCAGATCTGGAGTCCGTTCAGGGTTCCGGAGAGGGGGATCTTTCGTTTTCGTCATCATCAACCATCCTCCATCACCAATTTCATGATGCTCATTGCCGGGTGTGAGTAATTCCTTCGTAGGCTTGCTGGACGGTGATGGGTTGGATGAGATTTATCATGTAATCGAGTTAGTTTTGTTAGGGCTTGATCCCTAGTATCCACTATGTTCTGAGATTGATGTTGCTATGACTTTGCTATGCTTAATGCTTGTCACTAGGGCCCGAGTGCCATGATTTCAGATCTGAACCGTTTATGTTTTCATCAATATATTTGTGTTCTTGATCCTACCATGCAAGTTATATGCACCTATTATGTGTCATGATCCATATACCCCATGGTGACAATAATTGGGATTCTTTCCGGTGATTACCGTAATTTGAGGAGTTCATGTATTCACTATGTGCTAACGCTTTGTTTTGGTTCTCTATTAAAAGGAGGCCTTAATATCCCTTAGTTTCCTTATGGACCCCACTGCCATGGGAGGTTAGGACAAAAGATGTCATGCAAGTTCTTTTCAACAAGCACGTATGACTATACGCGGAATACATGCCTACATTAGATTGATGAATTGGAGCTAGTTCTGTGTCGCAATAGGTTATGACTATTACATGATTTATATTATCCAATATTATCACCGATCCAATGCCTACGAGCTTTTCACATTGCTAAGTTACTATTACTATTGCTACTATCACAACTACTACAAAATTACTGCTACTACTGTTACCATTACTATTGTTGCTATCGCTATCAAACTATCATATTATTGTGCTACTGATCACTCTACTGCAGATATTTAGTCTCCAGGTGTGGTTGAATTGACAACTCAACTGCTAATACTTACAAATATTCTTTGGCTCCCCTTGTGTCGAATCAATAAATTTGGGTTGAATACTCTACCGTCGAAAACTATTGCGATCCCCTATACTTGTGGGTTATCAAGACCCTTTTCTGGCACCGTTGCCGGGGATCATAGCTATATTTCTTGAGTCATTTGGGGTTTCTATCTGTTGATCACTATGAAAAATCTTAAGGATGATAGAACCAAGATCGTTCCCTCTAAGACGATGGTAGGTAAGGAACTGCCATCTAGCTGTGCACTTGATTCACCTTCTATTTTGAGTAAGCTTGCAACACCACCACCTACTGTTAATTCTGATATGTCACAAGTAATCGATGATGCTACTTCTGCTATGAATGATGCTTATGATGATGCCAGTACTTTGCTTGATAAGACTGTGCCACTAGGTGAATTTCTTGATGAACAACTTGCTAGAGCTAAGGAAATTGAGAATGCTGAAACCAATGAAATTACTGAAACTCATGAAATTATTGAGACTGAAAATTATGAAACACCTATTAGACCTTGCTCTCCGAGATATGAATTGTCTAAGATACCCGAGGGTTATGTTATGGAAGGAGAGGTTGCTAGGGATTTTCTTGCTTGTAAGGATAGAGGTGATCTTAAGAAATTACTATGCAAGTTGAAAGAAAAATCTTTGAATGCTAGAATGAAATATGATCCTCTGTTTGCTACTTCACGTATTTTTATTACTGATAAGGATTATGAATTCTCTCTTGATCTTGAGTTAATTATCTTGGTTGAATCTGATCCTTTCCATGGCTATAAAACTGAAACTATTGTGGCACATCTTACTAAATTAAATGATATAGCCACCCTATTTTCTCATGATGAAAAAATTCACTATTACTATATTCTTAAGTTATTTCCTTTTTTGTTAAAGGGTGATGCTAAGATATAGTATAATACTCTTGCTCCTGGTTGTGGGTGTAGTCCCCAGGATATGATTTATTACTTCTCTGAAAAATATTTTCCTGCTCATAAGAAACAAGCTGCCTTACAGCAAATATTTAACTTTGTGCAAATTGAAGAAGAGAGTCTCCCACAAGCTTGGGGAGGCTTCTCCAACTACTTAATGCTTTGCCTGATCATCCTCTTAAGAAAAATGAAATAGTTAATATCTTTTATATTGGACTAACCGATGCTTCTAGGGACTACCTAGATAGTTGTGCTGGTTGTGTTCTAGGGACTATCAGGGAACAGACTATTGAGGAAGCTGAAGAACTATTGAATAATATATTGAAGAATGATAATGATTGGACTCCTCCTGAACCACAGCCTAAACCCACTTCAAAGAAGAGGGGTATTTTATTTCTCAGTCCTGAAGAGATTCAAGAAGAAAAGAAATGCATGAAGGAAAAAAGGTAATAAGCTGAAGATGTTAAGAATTTACCACCTATTGAAGAAATACATGGTCTTGATACACCACCACAAGTGATAGAGGTAAATTCTCTTATAAAGTTTGATGAAGGTGATATTCCTTATAATAAATCTCCCAGTCAATGCTTGTATGAATTTGACAATTACATTATTAAGCAAGATCATTTTAATACAAATGTTATGAAACAATTGAAACAAAATGCTTACATGATTAATCGCTTGAGTGACTTGTTGTTTAGAATTGTTAATGATGTCAAAGGTGTTAATAAAATTGCTTCTATGGTTCAAACTCAGTTAGAACAAGTTGCTAAATCTCATGGTGAATTGCTCAATAAAATGAATAGTAATATAAATGATCATGTTGTTAGAGTAATGACTAGAGGAGGTAGAATGACTCAGGAGCCACCTTATCCTAAAGGTCACCCTAAAAGCATTGAACAAGAGTCTCAAAGAATTAATGTTGATGCACCTAGTCCTTCTAAAAAGAAATAGAAAAAGAAAAATGACAGGACTTTGCATACTTCTAGTGAACCTGAGATAGAAAAACCTTCTCAAGATAATAATGATGTCTCTATTTCTAATGCTGAAACACAATCTGGTAATGAAGATTCACCTAGTGATAATGATAATGATAGTGGTGACGTTCATATAGATGCTCAATCAGATAATGATAAAGAACCTGACAATGAAGTTGAAATAGAACCTGTTGTCGATCTTGATAACCCACCAGTTAAGAATAAATGTTATGATAAAAGAGATTTTGTTGCTAGAAAACATGGTTGTCAGAATCAGGGCTCCGCAGACCCAAGAAGATTCGAGCTCTAGGGCGTGAATGAAGGATCTCGCCTCAACAATGCTCAGCTCGCAATGCCCAAGGTTTGATCTCATCGAGTGCGCGGGATCGTGAGGAAGGGATGAACACAGAGATTTACCCAAGTTCGGGCCACCTTGCGGTGTAAAACCCTACTCCTGCTTTTGGTTGATTGGCCTCACAAGGAGGTAGAGGATGAACTAGTACAGTGGATGAGCAGCCTCGCGAGGGCTCGGGTGGTGAGGATGAATCGGTCCGGGGTCGGATCCTTTCTACGGTGATGGCTAGCCCATATTTATAGTGGCCATGGACCACCTCCCTCATAGCTTAGGCTGGAAGGGATCCCACAGTGGCCAATTTCGAAAGGGTACAGGGAGTACATCTTATCCTGACGAAAGGTTGTCTTTGCCTGCAAAGCTTCTGCCTATGACGCAGTGGTGGGCTCGTCGATGACATCCGTCCTGCCGAGCTCGTGGTCTTGGTCTTGTTGCACCGGAACGAAAAGCTTCGAGGGCCTTCCTTGGGAACCTGCGCCTGTCCTTGCTCTCTTAGCACCGAAGAGGAAACTGTCCCCTCTGCGCCCGATGGCGCCCGCCTGGCCTTGGTCGTCATGCCTCACGTCATCGCGGCCTCATGAGGTAGGAGGCTTGCATAGAGTTCTCCACTCCTCGGGAGGTAGGCTCGGAGAGCTGCTCCTCTGGAGGTCTTGGCATCGCTTGCCTCGCGAGGCCGGGGCCCTCGTGAGGGTCTTGTCCTAGGGATCTTGTAGCTTGGGCCGCAGGCAGGCAAGTCTCGGTACCCCCGATCCCAGAACACCGACAGTAGCCCCCGGGCCCAAGATGCGCTCGGGCAAGCTTAGAGGCAAAGACAAGGAGTGAGGACGAAGCGCCGCGGGCCCGAATCGGCCGCGGGCCAAGCTTGATGTGTGGCGCATGACGGGACACAGACGCCTCCACTTCTCCATGTCGCCTTGGCAACCACCCCGATTGACAAGGGCCTGGCGCACACTGTAGAGCCATCATTTCTCAGAATGCGAAGGGGCGCCGGTTAGCCTCCGATCGCCTATAAGAGGGTGAGGGGGGCAGAACCCCCAGCACATCTTCATCTACTTGCCTCCACTCCAAACTGCCGCCTCGACAGCCATGGCGCCTGTGAGGAGGTTCTCCACCGCCGAAAAGGGAAAGGCTCCCCAGGAGGGACCAGGGTCGCTGCCGCCCAAGAGGGGGCGTGGCCGTCCCCACAATTCCACCGCAACGCCGACGGTGGTTCCCCAGGGGTGCGAGCACACACCCGTGGGGGTCTGCATTGCCTCCGGTGGCCGTGGGAAGGGTCCCTCCCGCGGAAGCAGCTGCGCAAGCAGCGGCAGCCTGGGTCGAGGGGGAAGGCTCACGGTGGCCGCCCGGCCACTGCGCCCGCCATCCCACTTGGTCGACGTGGCCCGAGAGTTTGTGGTGTGGGTGGAGAGGCTGGCAGGCAACTGGATCTAGCTCCCGTGCTTCTTCGCGGAGGAGTTGCCGGCCGGAGGACCCGCTGGCCTATGGCTGTAGGCTGGTGGCTGCTGCAACAAGGCCTCGTGGGTGGACGTCGAGGTTACCCTCGCGGGCAATGTGTTCTTGAACCGCAGGTGGCAGACATTCGCCCGCTCCCGTGGCTTGCAGGGAAGGCGTACTCTCCACTTCAAGTATGACGGGGCGGCGGCGCTCTTCGTCAAGGTCTTGAGGGAAGACGACAGGTGCTTGGGGTGCTGCCCAGAGGGCGACGACAGCGACAGCGACCACCTCTCCGACGACGATGGCCATCGCGGTGGCGGCGTCCTCCGTGGTGAACTTGCCCTTGGAGACAGCCGCGACACCTCCGGCAGCAGCGGTGCCTCCCCCGGGGGGGAGCTCGAGCGACGACAACTACGACGAGCCGCCATGTCGCCACGCCCGGACCAAGGAGGAGGCTGAGCCGCCACGCCGCCGTGCCCCTGTCAAGGAGGAGGAGGCCTCTGACTGAGCGTGGGCGGCGATGGAGCCGAGCTTCAGGAACAGCAGCCCCTGGGAGGCCGCTCCTTTTGTTTGTTTTCTGTTTCCTGCATCAAGAGTCATGAAGAGGCCAACGGTGTGTGTAATGAACTGCGGCGGTTGCGCCTTTATATCACTGTTTCCCGCTCATATTCTAGCATTTATATTGTTACTAATTGAAAGGTTCCTGCCTGGCACGATTAGGATAACTTAGCTTGGTGAGCTCGTGGCCCTTGGCGGGTTCCTGCGTCGTGGGGGCGCAGTCCTCTGGAGCCTTGATCCTAAGTGTGCCCCTGGGGTCTCAAGGCTGCTCCCTTCTTACGGACCGGGTCCCTCCAGAGTCTTGAGGGGCTCGCGGCTCGCGAGCCCCTAGGGGGCTCGCAAGGTTTCAGGGCCTCCGGAGACGCCTCCGCCAGGCATCAGACCTCGCGGACATGCAAAAAGCACTTGACGTAGGACTCCTTAATAATTTAGCCGGGTCGTGGCTGCTTTTTCTTCAGCCACCCTTCCTTGGCGCCCATCTTGCATCCAGAGCCCCCGAGCAAGGGTCGATCGTCCCTGGAATGCCGGGTCATGATGCCCGGCAAGGCCAGGAGATGAGCGCTCCTGAGGCCAAGGGCCGAAGGCAATACGTGCCTGTTGGATCGCTCGAGAGCGTCGCGCGAGGATTCGGACGACAAGGCCTTGGCGAGGTGTGCTGGCGGGTGGACCTGCGGCCGTTGTGGCATGGGCCTTCAACGCCGCCGGGGCTGGCCCGAGCGTAAACACCGTGCCCAGCCCCCACTCGTGGGACGTGCGGGAGGGAGCAACGGGCAATCGCCCCTTCCTTTAAAAACGGGATTGAAGAAGGAAAATGCTACTAGGAGAAAAAAATCCCCACCCCTTTTTGAATAAAGATGCGAGAATTTCAAACTTCATTCCAAGAAGCGGCAAATTGGTTACAAGAGCGAGCGAAAGAAAAAGCCGCGTCCGGCACCTATGCTAGTCTTCCCACCAGCCCGGAGCATGGGGCCTCCACTTGGCGTGGGCATAGTCGTTGTTCGACCATGTCGTCCGCCAGCGCGGAGGATGGGGCTTCCACTTGGGCGTGGGCGGGAGCTCCCGTGAAGCTGTGGGGCGGCGCACCGGGAGACTCCGGGGCGTGTACAGCCCCACTCATTATTACATGAGAGTGTCATGGGTAGAACTTGCGGAGATGCTCGATGTTCCAAGCATTCTGGATGGGGACCCTGTCCCCCGTCTCCAGGCATGCGGCGCCAGGCCTGGAGACACGGGCGACCATGAACGGGCCCTCCCACATGGGCGAGAGCTTGTGGAGGCCTTCCCTGGAGAGGACCCGTCTCAGGACGAGGTCTCCGACTTCGACAGTCCGGGGGTGGATGTTGCGGCAATGGTAGCACCGCAGCGCCTACTGGTACCTCGCGGCATGGAGTGAGGCTTGGCGATGGGCCTCCTCCCCGAGCACGAGATCTGTAACCCGCGAGGCATCCTCACGCGCCTCGTCAAATGCCAAGACTCGCGGGGAGCGATGCCTGACCTCGTGCGGGAGGACCGCCCCAGCCCTGTAGATGAGGAAGAACGGGGTCTCGCTGGTGGGCTTAGTCGCAGTGGTGCAGATGGACCACAACATGGACTGAAGCTCACCGAGCCAACCCCTGCCGCAGGCCTCAAGCTTCTTCTTGAAGCTCCTTGACTTGAGGCCCGTCAGGACCTCCGCGTTGGTGTGCTCAGCCTGGCCGTTGCTCCGCGGGTGTGCCACTGAAGTGTAGCATATCTGCGTTCCAAGGTTAGCACAATATGTCCTAAAGAGGTTGCTTGTGAATTGGGAGCCATTGTCGGTAATGATACGGTTGGGGACACCGAACTGGCTCACGAGGCCCTTGATGAACTTGACGGCCGAGCCGGCGGGGATGGTGCACACGGGCTCCACATCCGCCCACTTGGTGAACTTGTCGATGGCGACGTAGAGGTAGCCGTAACCGCCGGCCGCCCGAGGAAAAGGGCCCAGGATATCCAGCCCCCAGATCGCGAAGGGCCATGACAGCGGGATGGTCTGGAGACCTTGTGCGGGCTGATGAATCTCCTAGGCGTGGAACTAGAAGGCCTCGTAGGATCGCACCAGCTCGGTGGCGTCGTGGAGCACCGTAGGCCAGTAGAACCCGCTACGGAACACCTTTCCCACGAGGGTGCGCGATGAGGAGTGGTGTCTGCAATCTCCACCATGGATGTCGGCCAACAACTCGCGCCCCTACTCCTCGGATATGCACCGCAACAAGACATCGCGTCTGCGGTACAGCTCACCGTCCTGCAAGCAATAAGCAGTGGCCTGGCGAGCCACGCATTCTGTGTCCTCCTCCTTCTCTGGTAAGGCACCGCGGAGTAAGTATACACTGAACTCCTCAGTCCAGCAGCCTGCCTGACGTTCGAACGCCAGGAGTAGGCGGGCTCCCAAGGTCGGACCACAGGCTGGGGCGCCCGAGGACGGCGCCGGTGTCGGCTCTTCCCGGAGCAGCGTCGGGCCTTCGGCCGGGGGCGCCACCGACGGCTTGAAGAGCATCTCCTGGAAGATGCCAGGCTTCCGAGGCTCTCAGAGAGATGCCCTCTTGGCGATGTCGTTTGCTTCCTTGTTCACACAGCATGGGACGTGCTGCAATTCCAAGCCCAGGAAGCGCTTTTCAATTTTACGTACCTCTTCCAAGTATGCCTCCATGTGCTCGTCCTTCGGTTTGTACTCTTTGTTGGAAAAGTTGACGAGGAGCTGGGAATCGCCCTTGATAGTGAGGCGCTTGACCCCTAGAGTGGTCGCGGCCCTAAGGCCGGTGATCAAGCCCTCGTATTTCGCGATGTTGTTGGAGACCTTCACGCCATGCTGGAAGCAAAGCTGCACGGCATAGTAGAGCTTGTCCTTGGTCGGTGAGATGAGTACGACTCCAGCCCCCGTGCCCTGCCGCACGAAGGCACCGTCAAAGTGCATGACCCAGCCATCGGGCGCCTCATCGCCAGGCGCGAGGGAGTGGTCTTCGCCCAGCCCCAGTTCAGGAGCATCCGTCCACTCCACCACGAAATCGGCAAGGGCCGCACCTTTGATGACCCTGGTCGTGCTAAACTCCAGCTGGGAGGCTTGAAACTCGATGTTCCACTCTGCAACCCTCCCAGCAGCGTTGGGGTTGCACAACACCTTCTCCAGGGGGTATGCAGAGACGACCTTGATGGGGTGCCCGTGGAAATAATGGCGCAGCTTCCTTGAGGCAACGAGGAGCGCGAGCAGGAGCTTCTGCTGCATAGGGTAGCGCGCGCGCGCATCCCGCAGCACGGTGCTGACGAAGTACACCGGGTGCTCGACGAGGGGCGAGATGTCGACGGCGCCCTTCATCGCGTGGGACGCGAGGGACTCGGGAGCCCCGTTGGCTGGTGAAGTGACAAGGGCCTCAGGGGCACTGTCCTGAGGTGGCGAATGTTGCGCGACCCCTCGCGGGTCGCCTTGCCTCACGCCAGCGCTGGCATGCTCCTCCCAGACCATGACGAGCGCTGCGCTGGCTGAGTGGGGGTGTCCGCCAAGTAGAGCACCAGGGGCTCGCGAGGACGAGGCACCACAATAACAGGTGGGCTTCCGGAGTCCACTCGAAAGGGCCCTTCCTCTTCATCTGCTTGAAGAAAGGGAGGGCGCGCTCGCCGAGCTTGGAGATGAAGCGCCCCAGGGAGGTCACACAACCCCTGAGCTTCTGCATCTCTTTGAGGGTCAGAGGCGGGCGCCTCTTTTCAATTGCCTTGATCTTTTCAGGGTTACCCTCGATCCCTCAATGTGACACAGGGAAACCCAGCAGCTTGCCAGACGGGACCCTGAACACGCACTTTTCTGGGTTGAGCCTCAGGTTCACTTAGCGCAGGTTGGCGAACGTTTCTTTCATGTCTTCGATTAGGATCCTTGCCTCCCGTGACTTGACCACGATGTCGTCGACGTACGCCTCCGCATTTCTCCCCAGCTGCAGCCCTAGCACGATGCGCATCAGCCGCTGGAAGGTTGCACCGGCATTCCGCAGCCCGAAGGGCATGCAGGAGTAGCAGTACACGCCACACAGGGAAATGAAGGCTGTCTTCTCGACGTCTTCTGTTGCCATCTTGATTTGATGATATCCTGAGAAAGCATCCAAAAAAGTACAATAGATCGCACTCAGCGGTGGAGTCCACGATCTGGTCAATGCACGGGAGCGGGAAGGGGTCCTGAGGGCAAGCCTTGTTGAGGCTCGTGAAGTCGATGCACATGCGCTCCTTCCCCCCCTTTTTGGGGACAACCACTTTGTTGGCCAGCCAGTCCGGGTGTCGTACCTCTTGAATAACTCCGCTTCTTACAACTTGCGGACCTCCTGGACGATGAATGCTTTCTTCTCTTGTGCTTGACGTCGCACCTTTTGCTTCATCGGGCGCGCACTGGGGCATACCACCAAGTGGTGCTCGATCACCTCCCTCGAGTCACCGACTAAGTTAGACACTTCCCACGCAAATACGTCCTTGTTTGCCCAAAGGAAGCCAATCAGCGCCTCCTCCTACTCGGGGGGAAGGCCGGCACCTATGGTGAAGGTGGGGCCCAAGCCCCCGCTGTCGACAGGCACCTGCTTTGTCTTGGTCTGGTCCTGAGAGAACAACTGTTTTTTCTTCGCGAGCACAGCCTCCAGAGCCTCCGGGTGCCCCCGACGTTGGGGCGGGAGGACGCCGCGGCCTTGTAGACGAGCTTGAGGGCCCGGACTGCATCTTTTGTGTCTCTGGCCACCGTGATGACGCCGCTGCTGCCTGTAATCTTGATGACGTTGTAACCCGGATGGGTTGCCACCTTGAATTTGGCGAGGGCCGGGTACCCCAGGATGGCATTGTACGGGAGGCCGATGCGGGCCACGTCAAAGTTGATCGGCTTGTTGCGGTAATTGTCGCGCTTGCCAAAGGTGACGGGGAGGCGCACCTGCCCCAAGGGGGTGGCAGAGCCTTTGGTCACCCCAGAGAAGGGCTCGGTTGGCGCGAGCTGGTCGTAAGGCACCTAGAGCATGTCGAAGGCTTCCACGGAGAGGACGTTGAGGCCGGTGCCACCGTCGATGAGGGTCTTGGTGATCGCAACATTGCTGATGGTGGGTGTGTACGGCATGGGGAGTACACCAGCAGCGACCGTAGTCCTGTGATGATCCCTGAAGTCGAAGGTGATGTCGGTCTCAGGCCTTGCGTCGCCCCGCGAGGCCTCATGCTGCGGCCGAGTGGTGCTTGCCCGACGGAAAAATTGCTTGACGTGCCAGCGAGAAGTAGGTGCCTGCGACCCGCCGATGATGCATGCGATCGCGTGGGGCGCCGGTGCCACGAAGTGCACAATGAACTGATCACGGAGCTCCTCCCAAGAGGAGATTGAGGCGTCCGGGAGGCCACGGAGCCAAGATCGAGGGGCCTTCGTGATTGACAGGGGAAGCCAGTTCGCCATGGCCTTGTCATCACCACTCACTGCTCGGATGGCCTGCACGTACAGTTGGAGGAACTCCTCGGGTCCGTCGCACCGTCGTATCGCGGGGGCAACGCTGGCCTGAACCATACTGGCCATCGCACTCGGCACAGACCGGGGGTGAAGGCTGGGCAGCCAGCGACGCTCCCATAGGCTTTGGGCGGCCAAGACTGTGAGACGGCGTCCGCCACGGGGACAACAAAGCGAGGGCAGAGCATGGTCAGTGAAGAGGTGAAACTTTGACATGCCCCTACCTGGCATGCCAAATGTCGGATTCAGGGCTCCGCAGACCCAAGAAGATTCGAGCTCTGGGGCAGGAACGAAGGATCTCGCCTCACAACAACACTCAGCTTGCAATGCCCAAGGCTTGATCTCACCAAGTGCGCGGGATCGTGAGGAAGGGATGAACACAGAGATTTACCCAGGTTCAGGCCACCTTGCGGTGTAAAACCCTACTCCTGCTTTTGGTGGATTGGCCTCACGAGGAGGTAGAGAATGAACTAGTACAGTGGATGAGCAGCCTCACGAGGGCTCGGGTGGTGAGGATGAATCGGTCCGGGGTCGGATCCTTTCTATGGTGATGGCTAGCCCATATTTATAGTGGCCTTGGTCCTCCTCCGTCATAGCTTAGGCGGGAAGGGATCCCAAAGTGGCCAATTTCGAAAGGGGACAGGGAGTACATCTTATCCTGACGAAAGGTGGTCTTCGCCTACAAAGCTTCTGGCTATGACGCAGCGGTAGGCTCGGCGATGCCATCCGTCCTACCGAGCTCATGGTCTTGGTCTCGTTGCACTGGAACGGCAAGCTTTGGGGGCCTTGCAGGGGAACCTGCACCTGTCCTTGCTCTCTTAGCACCGAAGAGGAAACTGTCCCCTCTGCGCCCGCTGGCGCCCGCCAGGCCTTGGTCGTCATGGCTCATGTCATTGCGGCCTCATGTGGCAGGAGGCTTGCATAGAGTTCTCCACTCCTCTTGAGGCAGGCTCGGAGAGCTGCTCCTCTGGAGGTCTTGGCGTCACTTGCCTCGCGAGGCCGGGGCCCTCGCGAGGGTCTTGTCCTGGGGATCTTGTAGCTTGGGCCGCAGGCAGGCAAGTCTGGGTACCCCGATCCCAGAACGTCGACAATGGTAAAGAAATAGAACCATGGGTTTAGAAACCCATGCCCTTTCCACCTAAACCATCTAATAATAAGGATGTGGAAAAATTTGAACACTTTGCTAAAATGCTTAGGCCAGTCTTTTTGCGTACTTGTTTGACTGAAATTTTGAAGATGGCCCCTTATGCTAAATATATGAAAGAAATTGTCACCAATAAAAGAAAAATAACTGAAGCTGAAATCTCCACCATGCTTGCTAATTATTTTTTTAAGGATGGAGTACCTAAAAAACTAGGAGATCCAGGAATACCAACTATACCATACTTCATTAAAAGAAGTTGTGTCAAAACTGCCTTATGTGATTTGGGAGTCAGTGTTAGTGTTATGCCTTTCTCTATATACAAAAGACTTGATTAGAATAAACTCACACCTACTGAAATATCAATGCAAATGGCTGACAAATCAACTGCCATACCTATCGGTATTTGTGAGGATGTGCCCGTTGTAGTTGCAAATGTTACTATCTTAACAGACTTTGTTATACTTGATATTCCCGAGGACCACAACATGTCGATTATCCTTGGTAGACCCTTTTTTAATACTGTAGGGGCTGTTATTGATTGCAACAAAAGAAAGGTCACTTTTCATATCAATGGTAATGAGCATACGGTGCACTTTCCGAAGAAACAATTTCAAGTGAATGGTATTAATGTTATTTAAAAGATTCTGACAGCTACTATTGGAAGTTTTCAACTTCCTCTTCCTACTTCCAAAAATAAATATGAAATGCTTATTGTGGTGGATATGCATATTCTCGTTGAGGTAACCTAGTGCTATACAAAGATTCTTTGGTTTCATGTTAATCGAAAATAGTTTGTTAATAAGACTTGATCAACCTTATTAATGGATTCTTTTTGAGAGACATGTGGTCGATGAATTTAGTAAGCACAACCTTCTGTCCTTACCTTTTTTCTGTTATTTTTAGTTAAATGCAATAAAATGCCATGTTTATCATGTTTTCTGAATTATCCATTCAATAAAAAATAGCCCAAAAATAGAAGTACTCAGAATAACATGAAATTTTAACACGGTTTTTTTCTGAATATTTGAGAATTTCTGGCACTAATACACCACACGGGGGTGCCCCAGGTGCCCACTAGGCACCAAGGCGCGCCACACCCCTCAAGCATGCCCTAGTGGGTAGTGGTCCCCACAAGGATCCCCTCACTTACTCCCTTAGCTCACATCGTTACTCACCTCCGGAAAAAAAATCCCTGTAGCTCTCTCTTGTGTTCTTGCTCCCAAACCTGAGATTTTCGATCTCTTTGGTCCATTTCTGAAACTGTTTTGGGGAATTGCTACTTGGTATGTGACTCCTCCATTGCTCCAATTAGTTTTTGCTTTAGTGGTTTATATTTTGAGTAATTAGCTACTCTTGGTGCTACTGAAAATGAGCTTGCATGTTGGATTCTTTGAGTTCTAAGTTGTTTGAATGCTTGATATAACCTTTAGACATCCATATGAGTAGTTACTATCAGTTTTGTGAAGTTTTATTGATACTCCCTCCATTCCTCAATATAAGGTGTATTATTTTTTCAAAAAGTCAAACTTCTCTAACTTTGACCAACTTTACAACAAAATATATAAATATTTACAATACTTAATATATAAAATATATAAATATATTTCATGGTGAATCTAGTGATAATGACTTGGTAGTATAGATATTGATATTTTTGTCTATAAACTTGGTCAAAGTTAGAGAAGTTTGACTTTTTGAAAAACTAATACACCTTATATTTAGGAACGGAGGGAGTATCATTTTGTGACCCAAAAAATTCAGAAATTTATTCATAGGAAAAAATGGATTTCTTCCGGAGGAGTTCCTCCAAAAGGAATGCGAAGGGAGTCATTGGGGAATCTTCGGACAGCAACCTCAACATTACTTGTAGGGCAGAGGTCCGGCCGTGTGAATGGTCGCACATTGCCTTCATGAACGAAGCTGGATTCTACCAAGAGTTCACACAATTCATTGCAAATTTTGGACTTACCGACTTCCTTACAAATGAGTGTGACCAACACCACCTCCTTACAAACTCTTTTGTGCAAAACTTTCATTTCTTGAATAGGCTCGAACCCCCTAAGGTGCGCTTTGATTGATATGCTCAACATCACCAAATACCGCTTACTGAATTTTGTGAGGTATGTTTGATTCCCTCTGATGGAGAATTAAGAGAGCCTAGATCGGAGGAGTTTGAGGGTTTCCTCTGCACTTTAATAGTGGGTGAGGAAAGGGACGTGTCAAAAGCCACAGCCACTAGTTTGAATTTCCTTCTATGCATTACTTTGCCTTATTCATAGGGAAGTGTTTGACTGCTAGGGAGCAAGCCAGTATACGTAGTGTCGCTGAGCTTGCTATTTTATGCCATGCACTTCACAATGACCACACCTATAACCTAGGGGCTATCATCGCACACCGCCTGCATAATAATAGAATTAAGGGCAAAATTCATGGAGGCATTTATGCCACTCGCTTGGCGAGATGCTTTAATGTTCACATACACCCCCACAATTACTTGTTGCCCAGAGTTTATCTAGATCACCAGTCGATGGAGGCTCACCACTTTATTGATGCTCCTGTGCCTCCTCACCACATTCGTTATAACTTGGTTTTTAGTGAGGATACCTGTGATATTATTCCGTTACCTGCACCTGCTTTGTTTGACTCTTATGCCAGGAACGGATAGACCATCCTACCAGAGGACATTGTTGCCTACCGGAACGCACAGGCAGCGGAGAGGAGGAGCCACAGGAGTGGGATGCTCAAGTGCCACCGCCTCAACACTTTTACATGGGAACGGATGGCTACTACGGATGGTGATCACCAAGCTAGGCAAAAGCCTAAGCTTGGGGGAGTACGTATTTCTCACCGACATTACATTCATGTTCACACATTTCACTTTAGTTGTCGGTGTTCATCCTCTTTCATTGTATTATCCATGTTATATTCATTTTCTCGCTTTCTTCTTGTGTGTTTGGAAAACTTTGAGAAAATCCAAAAATATTTCTCGCTTCTTTTCGGTTTTTCTTTCTAGTTTAATTTAGTTGTAGCATTAAAAGAAAACCCAAAAAGATTTCTCGTTTCTTTTTTTGCTTGTTGGGAGATTTCCCGTGTAAATAGTTTTTCTCTTTTTTGTTTGCCTTTATTAAATAGCTTCTTTCAAACAAAAACCAAAAAATCCAAAAATATTTCAGTGTGTTTCTCTGAAATTCTATTATTTTGTTGAGTTATACTAAGGAGAAGACCAAGATGAAAATGTTGAGTGGCTCGCATATGCATTATTGTTGATCTAACAAGGAGGCCATATTCACTAGTGGAAAAAAAGCCTAGCTATTGTGTGCCAAAAAACAGCATTGCTGGCGTATATGCCCAGCACCACCAATATGGTGCCACTGAAAACATTTAGTGGTGGCATCGGCATACACGTCAGCAATATTTTAGTATTGATGGCATGCCACCTAGCTTACGCCAGCAATATATTGTGTTAGCTATGGTGTTTATTGTGCACCTACGCCAGGAATTTGTATTTTTAGGTAATAAAAAATATACCCAGCTATTAGTATATGTGCGGCCATTTAAACTTCTAGTGGTAACTGCAAATCCACAAACAGTAGTGATCAACTAGATAGCTAGCTACAAGCAAAAGTGATATGCTAGCTAACTACCTACATATATGCACGCATTACATGTCTCAATCAAGAATGATCTTCATCTCATGCAACTTGTTCCTGTTGCTCTCTCCCTCCTTTCTGTAATGGACTTTGAGGGTCTTCAGTTCCACCCTCTTGGCCTTCAGGAGCCATATCTCCTTCTTTAGAGAATCAATCTCAGTGACCAGTTTGTCCTTCTGGTCGATGAGCTTCAATTTCTTATCTTATAAATCAGAGTTCTCATCGATGATCTCATCCATCTCATTCTTTAGGGAGTTATTCAACTCCTTAAGGGCCTTCACTATACTCTCCTTTGACGCAACAAGCTCATGGCTGAGCATGTCCATGTCATGTACCGGTAGCTACTGCTCGACCGGTTCTGGAGATGGGTCTCGTACATACGCCTGGCAAGTAAAATATTTAAATCATCAATAATGAATGGTTAGATGATATATGTATATATGCATGTGTTTCCAATGCTTATGGATGTTTTTGTAATCTTACCTGGTTGGTGCTTGTTTCACCTTTGTAAACTTCTTCATAGGCCGTGAAGTTGGACGAGGACTGGTAGTCGCTGTTCCAGCTACTCATGGCTGCAACTTCAAAATAATAACAAGTATAGGTTATACAAAAATATAGATAGCATCACAATGGCCTTGCAAACTAGATAGCATCTCAATGTCGAGGGTTGACCTATAGGAAACTAGATAGCATGTGGGCCTTAGTGCTAATAAAAAAAATTGGTAACCTACAACAGCAAATTTCCACTGCCTAATTTTTCTAATCTATCAAGTAGAATTTTACAATTAAGCATGCCTACTAAAAGGAGTACTTGATGATAGGTAGATCATATATATGCTTACGATGATTCATAAGACAACCAACATACAGATAAAAACAAAGAAAGGAAAGAGCAAGATGCTCGGTGTATTCTGTCCAAGTTCAACTACTTTTTGTGGCTATTGAAGCATTCTCACATGTTATTGGTCACTTTTAACTTCCAATGCTACAAATAATATTATTGGTCACTTTTAACTTCCACTGCTACAAACAATATTATTGGTCACTTTTAACTTCTAATACTATAAACAATATTATTGGTCACTTTTAACTTCCAATGCTACAAACAATATTATTGGTCACTTTTAACTTCCAATGCTACAAAAATTTGCAACATGAGGACTTTCCCTGAGTTCGTAAAAGTTTTTCTTTATCACTTTTAGTTTGTCCACTGAATTACTTGAGGACAAGCAATGAGTTAAGCTTGGGGGAGTTGATACGTCTCTGTCGTATCTACTTTTCCAAACACTTTTGCGCTTGTTTTGGACTCTAATTTGAATGATTTGAATGAAACTAACCTGGACTGACGTTGTTTTCAGTAGAACTACCATGGTGTTGTTTTTGTGTAGAAATAAAAGCTCTCAAAATTGGACGGAACTTTTTGGAGATTTATTTTGGAATAAAAGAAAAATACTGGAGGAAAGACCCACTCGACGGGGGCCCCTGCTGCCCACTAGGCACCAAGGCGCGCACCCCCCTCTGGTGGGCCCTGGTGGGTAGTGGCACTCACGAGGCTCCACTGATCCTAATTCCGATGCTATAAATTCAGATTTCTTGAGAAAAAAATAGCAGAGGAAGTTTCATCGCATTTTACGATATGGAGCCGCCGCCACCTCCTGTTCTTCATCGGGAGGCCAGATCTAGAGTCCGTTCGGGGCTCTGGAGAGGGGGATCTTCCGTCTTTGTCATCATCAACCATCCTCCATCACCAATTTCATGATGCTCACCGCAAGGAGTGAGTAATTCCTTTGTAGGCTTACTAGATATTGATGGGTTGGATGAGATTTATCATGTAATCGAGTTAGTTTTGTTAGGGCTTGATCCCTAGTATCCACTATGTTCTGAGATTGATGTTGCTATGACTTTGCTATGCTTAATGCTTGTCACTAGGGCCCGAGTGCCATGATTCCAGATATGAACTGTTTATGTTTTGAACAATATATTTGTGTTCTTGATCCTACCATGCAAGTTATATGCACCTATTACGTGTCATGATCCGCATACCCCAAGGTGACAACTATTGGGATTCTTTCCGGTGATTACCGTAATTTGAGGAGTTCATGTATTCACTATGTGTTAATGCTTTGCTCTGGTTCTCTATTAAAAGGAGGCCTTAATATCCCTTAGTTTCCTTATGGACCCCGCTGCCATGGGAGGGTAGGACAAAAGATGTCATGCAAGTTCTTTTCCATAAGCTTGTATGACTATATACGGAATACATGCCTACATTACATTAATGAATTGGAGCTAGTTCTATGTCGCCCTAGGTTATGACTGTTACATGATGAATATTATCCAACATTATCACCGATCCAATCCCTACGAGCTTTTCACATACTGTTCTTGCTAAGTTACTATTACTATTGCTACTGTCACAACTGCTACAAAATTACTATTACTATTGTTGTTACTATTGCTGCTATCGCTATCAAACTATCATATTATTGTGCTACTGATCACTGTGCTGTAGATATTAAGGCCTCCTTTTAATAGAGAACCGGAACTAAGAATTAACACATAGTGAATACATGAACTCCTCAAACTACGGTAATCACCTGAAAGAATCCCAATTATTGTCACCCTGGGGTATGCAGATCATAACACGTAATAGGTGCGTATAACTTGCAAGATAGGATCAAGAACACAAATATATTCATGAAAACATAAAGGGTTTAGATATGAAATCATGGCATTCGGGCCCTAGTGACAAGCATTAAGCATAGCAAAGTCATAGCGACATCAATCTAAGAACATAATGGATACTAGGGATCAAGCCATAACAAAACTAACTCGATTACATGATAAATCTCATCCAACCCATCACCGTCCAGCAAACCTACGAAGGAATTACTCACTCCCGTTGGTGAGCATCATGAAATTGGCGATGAAGAAGGGTTGGTGATGATGATGGTGACGAATCCCCCTCTCTGAAGCCCCGAACAGATTCCAGACCAGCCCTCCCGATGAAGAACAAGAGGTGGCGGCAGCTCTGTATAGTAAAATGCAATGAAACTTCTTTTATTTTTTTTCTCGGGAAATCTGAATTTATAGCATTGCAATTAGGGTCAGCGGAGCCTTGTGGGCCCCAGAAGCCACCAGGGCGCCCCAAGGGGTCGGCGTGCGCTGCCTTGTGGGCAGCAGGTGGCCCCTCTGGTGGGTCTTCGCTCTAGTATTTTTTATTTATTCTAAAAAAAATCTCCAAAAAGTTTCGTCTAAATTTGAGAACTTTTATTTCTGCACAAAAACAACACCATTGTAGTTCTGCCAAAAACAGCGTCAGTCCGGGTTAGTTTCATTCAAATCATGCGAATTAGAATCCAAAACAAGAGCAAAAGTGTTTGGAAAAGTAGATACGATGGATAAGTATCAACTCCCCAAAGCCTAACTCATTACTTGTCCTCAAGCAATTCAGTTGACAAACTGAAAGTGATAAAGGAAAACTTTTACGAACTCTTTTGTTCTTATATCCGTATATATGCTTAAATATTACCCAGGTTTTCAGAAAAGATCATAACTAACCATGCAAATGACAACTCTTAAAGATTATATTCACTCATATCAATGGCATAATCAACTAGCGAGCAATAATAACATATCTCAAATGCCAACACTTTGTCAAACAATCATGATATAATATGACAACATGGTATCTCGATAGCCCTTTCTGAGACCGCAAAACATAAATGCAGAGCACCTCCAAAGTTCAAGCATCGACTAAAGATTGTAACTCATGGTAGAAGAGATCCAGTCATGATGCACACTATATTAACTATACACAATGCGTAAGAATGACAATCGTGCTCTCAGGACTGGCGCTCATTTGAGAAGGTGATGACTCAACAATTAAAGTAAAGTAACATGAAAGTAAATGGATAGGCCCTTCACAGAGGGAAGCAGCGATTTGCAGAGGTGCGAGAGCTTAAAGCTTAAATCAGAGATAAATACAATTTTGAGAGGCATGCCTTTCCTGTCAGCGTCACGACCGAGATTTCTCAATATCTTCCATGTTAAAAAAGTTAGCGGCGGTTCCCAAGTGGAAAGGTAAAGTTTACTCCCCCTCCACCAACCATCACAAGCATGGCTAGCCAAATCCTCGGGTGCCCTCCATACCAACAACCTTTCGGGGGAGTTTGTTTTATTATTTTGCGATTTGATCATGGGACTGGGCATCCCGATTACCAGCCCCTCCCGTGTAAGGACAAGTGAATAAACAGTCATCATGAGAATAACCCGCTTAGCATGGAAGATACTGACCGCCCCCTGTTGCTCCATGAGTGGTACGGGCAAACAAAACAGATGTTCATTTGGATATTTAGAGGTGGCACATGCAAATTTAATTGGAACAGCAGGGTAATACCGCATATAGGTAGATATAGTGGACTCATCTAGAATAACTTTGGTCTAGGGATTTGGATGCACAAGTAGTATTACGGCTTAGTACAGGTGAAGGCTAGCAATAGATTGGGAAGCGGCCAGCTAGAGAGCGAAAACGGTCATAAACATGTATTATGAATAATTAACATTGAATACTAGCATGAGTAGGATAGAAGCACCATGAACATAAATATCGTGGAGGCTATGTTGGTTTTGAATTAACTACATGCGTGAACATGTGGCAAGTCAAGCCACTTCAAACATTTAGAGGAGGATACCATACTATCATACAACATCATAACCATTTTAATGCATGTTAACACCCAAGATAAATCATTATCCACTCCTAGCTACTTAAGCATGGCATGAGCAACTATAATCTCTAATTGTCATCATAAACATGTTTAATCATAATATGCTGAATTATGGATACTTAATTAAACATATTTACAAAAACAAAAACAAATTGAGTTCGTACCCTCTTTTCCTTGCCACAGTCACTTCATCAAATATCATCATTATTGCCTTTCACTTGCACGACCGAATGATATGAAAATAATAATAGTGCAATAGTGCCGTGGACTAAGCTGGAATCTGCAAATATTTTATTCAAAGGAGAAGACAAAATAATATAGCTCTTTGTTAGATCAACAATAATGCATGTGAGAGCCACTCAACATTTTCATCGTGGTCTTCTCCCTACGACGACTCAGCAAAAGAAAAGGATTTCAGATAACACACTAAAATATTTTTGGAGTTTTTAGTTTTTCTTGAAGAACAAAATTTACGAAGGAAAAATAAAAACAAGAAAAACTATTTACGTGGTGAAGCTCCCAACAAGCAAAAGAAGAAACGGGAAATCTTTTTAGGTTTTCTTTTAATACTACAACTAATTTAAACTAGAAAGAAAAACCGAAAAGATGCAAGAAATATTTTTGGATTTTCTCAAAGTTTTTTAGACACACAAGAAGAAGGCAAGAATAAAACTAACATGGATTATACAATGAAAGAGGATGAAAACCGACAACTGGAATGAAAATGTGTGAACATGAATGTAATGTCGGTGAGAAAATGTACTCCCCCAAGCTTAGGCTTTTACCTAGCTTGGTAATCACTATCGCTGGTCTGGGTAATAATCAAAGTGGTATCTCGTGGAGATTCTCCGTGCAGCCTCCTCAGCCAGACGAGCAGCTTCTACTGCTGCATTGTACTTGCATGCCTCGCTCTCATAAATGAAATATCTTTGTTTGCTCTGAAAATCAAAGAGAGCAGGTGCAGGAAAAATGACAGATACAATACAATATTTATCAAACATTAGGTTATAGTCATAGTTCTGAGCTCCATCCTTAATAAAACCGTGGTGCTGCATTGCCCCAAATTCTAAATATTTGTCAGGTAATACATGGTCATTAGACCTAGGTGAGACTCCTAGCCTTGTAGCTACGCGAGAGGCATAAATTCCTCCATAAAAGTGACCACTACCTGCATTGCGCTATAGCTTCTGTGCAACAATTGCCCCTAGGTTATATGGTTTGGGGCCCGTTCAAGCAGTATGAATAATGCTCAAGTCAGGGGCACAAACTGCACTACAGTCTTGTATACCAACGATGCATTTGCCATTAAACAGCGCAAAATAACGAAGAGAGGGAAATTGAATACTTTTTATTCTAGCTTGTGTGACTCCTCTATCCTCGCCACTGTAGAGACTACTCAGGAACATCTCATAATCAGATTTTTGTGGTTCATCTAGCGAACCCCAATATGAAATTTTGCATGCATCACATGATTCTTCTAGAGGCATACTATAGGGTCGGTCATATAAGTGAAACAAAACTCTAGAGGTGCGGGGCTGAAACTCAAACTTTTTAGTGAATGAGATAGTAAGGTTGTAGTGCTGTGTGCACTTATCTACGATGATGGGAGCAAGCTCAGTGTTATGAATATATTGATCAAATTCTTCTTTAATACTCGCGCCTATCATAAACTCGTCACACGGCCACCGAAATGATTCGGTATCAGTAGTCCGCATCGAGCTTGCCATGGTTCAACACATGCCTGTCGTATCGAGCTCTCGCTCGACGACCCATCCGAGGTCCTCCTCCTCGAAGAATTCCTCCTAAAGAAGTTCATTTTCTCTACGAACAAATTTTTGAAATTTTTGGGCCACAAAATGATTTCAATAAAACTTCACAAGGTTGATAGCAACTACTCATATGGATGTCTAAAGGCTGTATCAAGCATTCAAACTACTTGGAACTCAAAGAATTCAACATGCAAGATCATTTTCAGTAGCACCAAGAGCAACTAATTATGCAAAATATAATCCACTAGAGCAAAAACTAATTCGAACAATGTAGGAGTCACATACCAAGTAGCAATCCCCCAAAATAGTTTCGGAGATGGAGCTCCAATCAAAGAGATCGAAAATCTCAGGTTTGGGAGCAAGAACACGAAAGAGAGAGCCACTAGGAAATTTTTTCTAGAGGTAAGGGATGATGTGGGCTGAAGGAATAAATGAGGGGGTCCCTGTGAGGCCCACAAGCCACCAGGGCCCACCCAGGGGGGTGGGCGCGTCATGGTGCCTTGTGGGCACCAGCAGCACCCCCAGTGCTATGTTTAGTGCCAGAAATTCTTAAATATTCTAGAAAAATTCATGTTAAAATTTCACATCATTCTGAGCACTTTTATTTTTGGGATATTTTTTATTGCATGGGTAATTCAGAAAACAGGATAATCATGGCATTTTATTGTATCTAACTAAAAAATAACAGAGAAGAAAAAGTAAGTACAAAAAGTTGTGCTTACTAAATTCATCGCCCACATGTCCTTAAAAAAGAATCGCTTAATAAGGTTGATCAAGTCTTATTAACAAACTATTTCCGAGTAACATGAAACTGAAGAATTTTCATATAACACTAAGTTACCTCAACAGGGGTATGCATCTCCCCAGTAATAAGTGTTTCATATTTCTTTTTGACAGTAGGAAGAGGGAATTGAAAACTTCTAATAGTAATTGTCGAGGTCCTTTCAATAACATTAATACAATTCACTTGAAATTGTTTTTTCGGAAAGTGCACCGTATGCTCATTACCATTGGTATGAAAAGTGACCTTACTTTTGTTGCAATCAATAACAGCCCCTGCAATATTAAAAAAGGGTCTACCAAGGATAATCGACATGTTGTCATCCTCGGGCATATCAAGTATAATAAAGTCTATTAAGATAGTAACATTTGCAACTACAATAGGCACATCCTCACAAATGCCGATAGGTATGGAAGTTGATTTGTCAGCCATTTGCGATGATATTTCAGTAGATGTGAGTTTATTCAAATCAAGTCTTCTATATAAAGAGAGAGGCATAACACTAACACCGGCTCCTAAATCACATAAAGCAGTTTTGACATAATTTCTTTTAATGGAGCATGGTATAGTAGGTATTCCTGGATCTCCTAGTTCCTTAGGTACTCCATCCTTCAAAGAATATTTTGCAAGCATAGTGGATATTTCAGCTTTAGGTATATCTTTGTTTTATTTGTGACAATATCTTTCATATATTTAGCATATGGGGCAATCTTCAAAATACCAGTCAAATGGGTATGCAAAAAGAAGGGCCTATCATTTCAGCAAAGTGTTCAAATTCTTCCTCATCTTCCTAATCATTTCCAAACCCATGGTTCTCTTTCTTTACCATGTTTTCTTGCAAAGAAATCTCTTTTGTCATAACGTTTATTTTTAGGAGGTGGGTTATCAAGATCAACCGCAGGTTCTATTTCAACATCATTATCAGGTTCTTTATCATTGTCTGGTTGAGCATCTATATGAACATCATCATTATCGTTATCACTATCACTAGGTGAATGTTCATTACCAGATTGTGTCTCAACATCAAAAATAGAAACATCATTACTATTCTCAGAAGGATTATCTTCCTCAGGTTCACTAGAAGCATGCAAAGTCCTATCATTTTTATTTTTCTTTTTAGATGGACTAGGTGCATCATTATTAATTCTCTGAGAATCTTGTTCAATTCTTTTAAGGTGACCTTCAGGATAAAGTGGCCCCCGAGTCATTTTATCTCCTCTGGTCATTACTCTAACATCATGATCATTCATATTATTATTCATCTCTTTGAGAAAATCATTTTGAGATTTAGCAACTTGTTCTAACTGAGTTTGGACCATGGAAGCATGTTTCCCAGACCTTTAACATCATTAGCAATTCTAAACATTAAATCACTCAAGCGATCAATCATGTAGGCAATTCGTTTCAATTGTTTCATAACATACGCATTAAAGTGTTCTTGCTTAATAATGTAATTGTCAAATTCAAACAAGCATTGACTAGCAGATTTATTATAAGGAACCTCACCTTCATCAAATATTAAAAGAGAATTTACCTCTACTACCTGTGTCGGCATGTCAAGTCCATGTTTTTCTTCAATATGTGGTAAATTCTTAACATCTTCAGCTTTAATACCCTTTTCTTTCATAGATTTCTTTGCCTCTTCCATATCTTTAGGACTGAGAAATAGAATACCCCTCTTCTTCGGAGTTGGTTTAAGTGGTGGTTCAGGAAGTGTCCAATCATTATCATTCCTCAATATATTATTCAATTATTCTTCAGCTTGTTCAACAGTTCGTTCCCTGAAAACACAACCAGCACAACTATCTAGGTAGTCCCTAGAAGCATCGGTTAGTCCATTATAAAAGATATCAAGTATTTCATTTTTCTTAAGAGGATGATCAGGCAAAGCATTAAGTAACTGGAGAAGCTTCCCCCAAGATTGAGGGAGATCTCTTCTTCAATTTGCACAAAGTTAAATATTTCTTGTAAGGCAGCTTGTTTCTTATGAGCAGGATTTTTTTCTAGAGAGGTAATATATCATATCCTAGGGACTACACACATAACTAGGAGCAAGACTATTAAACCATATCTTAGCATCACCCTTTAACAAGAAAGGAAACAACTTAAGGATATAGTAGTAGCGAATTTTTTCCTCTTGAGCAAATAGGGTGGCTATATCATTCAGTTTAGTAAGATGTGCTACAACAGTTTCAGTTTCATAACGATGGAAAGGATAGGATTCAACCAAAGTAATTAACTCAGGATCGACATAGAATTCATAATCCTTATCAGTAACAAAGATAGGTGAAGTAGCAAACTAAGGACATATTTCATTCTAGCATTCAGAGATTTTTCTTTCAGCTTACATAGTAGTTTCTTAAGATCATCTCTATCATTACAAGCAATAAATGCCCTAGCTATCTCTTCATCCATAACATAACCCTCAGTTATCTTAGGCATTTCAATTCTAGGATAGCTAGGCCCAATAGGTGAATCATAATTTTTAGTTTCTATAATTTTATTGGTTTAAGTAATTTCATCAGTGTCCGCATTTTTAAATTCTTTAGCCTTAGCAAGTTGTTCATCAAGAAATTCACCTAGTGGCACAGTATCTTCAAGCAAAGTACTAGCAACATCAATAGCATCATTCATAGCAGAAGTACCATCATCAATTACTTGCGACATATCAAATTTAATAGCAGGTGGTGGTGTCGCAAGCTTGCTCAAAACAGAAAGTGAATCAAGTGTAGAGCTAAATAACAGTTTCTTACCTCCCCTTGTCCTAGAGGGAACGATCTAGGTTCTATCGTCCTTAAGATTCCTCATAGTGATCAATAGATATAAATCCCAAGTGACTCAGCAAATAGAGCTATGCTCCCTGGCAACGGCGCCAGAAAAAGGTCTTAATAACCCACAAGTATAGGGGATCGCAAGAGTTTTTGAGGGTAGAGTATTCAACCCAAATTTATTGATTCGACATAAGGGGAGCCAAAGAATATTTGCAAGTATTAGCAGTTGAGTTGTCAATTCAACCACACCTGGAGAACTAAATATGATAGTTTGATAGAAGTGGTAGCGATAACAACAGTAACGGTAATAGTAGCAGTAGTAGTTGCAGTTTTATAGTGATTGTAACAGCAGCAGCAACATCAGTAGTAACTTAGCAAAGATCAATATGTGAAAAGCTCGTAGACAATGGATCGATGATGGATAATTATGTTTGATGACATTCATCATGTAATAGTTATAACCTAGGACAACACATAACTAGCTCCAATTCATCAATGTAATGTAGGCACGTATTCCGTATATAGTTATACGTTCTTGCGATAAGAACTTGCATGACATCTTTTGTCCTACTCTCCAGTGGCAGTGGGGTCCATAAGGAAACTAAGGGATATTAAGGCATCCTTCTAATAGAGAACCGGAATAAAGCATTAACACTTAGTGAATACACGAACTCCTCAAACTACGGTAATTACCAGAAAGAATCCTGATTATTGTCACCTTGGGGTATGCGGGTCATAACACGTAATAGGTGCATATAACTTGCAAGATAGGATCAAGATCACAAATATATTCATGAAGACATAAAGGGTTCCGATCTGAAGTCATGGCACTCGGGCCCTAGTGACAAGCATTAAGCATATCAAAGTCATAGCAACATCAATCTGAGAACATAGTGGATACTAGGGATCAAGCCCTAACAAAACTAACTTGATTACATGATAAATCTCATCCAACCCATCACCGTCCAACAAGTCTATGAAGGAATTACTCACTCACGGTAGTGAGCATCATGAAATTGGCGATGAAGTAGGGTTGGTGATGATTATGGTGACGCCTCCCCCTCTCAGAAGCCCCGAAAGGACTCCAGATCAGCCCTCCCGATAAAGAATAGGAGGTGGCGGTGGCTTCGTATCGTAAAACGCAATGAAACTTCTTCTCTTATTTTTTCTTGGGAAATCTGAATTTATAGCATTGGAATTAGGGTCAGCGGAGCCTCGTGGGCCCCACAAGCCACCAGGGCGCTCCTAGGGGGTGGGCGCACCCTGGTGCCTTGTGGGCCGCAGTGGCCCCCCTCTGGTGGGTCTTTGTTCTAGTATTTTTTATTTATTACATAAAAAAGCCTCCAAAAAGTTTCATCCAATTCCGAGAACTTTTATTTCTGCACAAAAACAACACCATGGTAGTTCTGCTGAAAACAGCGCCAGTCCGGGTTAGTTTCATTCAAATCATGCAAATTAGAGTCCAAAACTAGAGCAAAAGTGTTTGGAAAAGTAGATACGACAGAGACATATCAGAGCTTGATGAGGTAATCATGCCTTCTCTCGAATTTGAGAGTAGCAAATCCCAGGAAGAAGTTCCTGTTATACCTACACAAGCCGGAGAGGAAGCTAATGATGATGATCATGAAACTTCTAATCAAGCTACTACTGAACTTAGTAGGTCGACAGGAGATGTACCGCCCCTTAATGGTATGGTAATCCTATCCTGGAAGTCATGTTGTTGGACAACGGTGAACCTACAAACTATGAAGAAGCAATTATGAGCCCGGATTCCCAAAAATGGCTTGAGGCCATGAAATCTAAGATAGGATCCATGTATGAAAACCAAGTATGGACGTCCAGATCCAACTAAACCTTAGTGGCATACGCAATTCGTAGAACTTCAGGGAAACGATCATAAAACTGAAATGCAAATAAACAACATTTTCATGAAAATCACATGGAAATTCAGATTCAGTACATTCTATTTCTAATCAAGGGAACCTAATCATCATCCATGTTGCCCATGTTCGGATTTATGGGATACACAGCATAACACTAGGAATAAATACTGAAATATTAGGACATAAATGTACATTAGGATCCAAGAACCGATGACACTTGATTCTGTATTCTGCAACTTCATCGACCGCCCGTGCAGGCCATTTTCCCTGACATGCAGGTCAAACAGATGATTAAGAACTCAAAGAAATGTTCAGATTTGGGCATTTGATTCTTAGAAACAAATGAAAAACTATCTAGTAAGCAGTGCGAACAGCCTAACCTTCGCCTTCACAGCTTCACACAGGGTCCCGCTGGAATCCATCATGAAGGTTTGGATTCTTAAAGATTGGATGAAGCTCAGTGTGCTTCAAGAAGTCAAGAACAAGAGAAAGAATGGGGAAAGTAGAAATCGAGGGGTAATTTTCTGATGGGACTCGTAAGTGGGAGGAGCGGTGGTAACAGCTTCACAGAAGGCAGAGCAGAAGGCAGGCAAATTAGAAGCCGTCGATCCTCCATCCGGCGGTACATAGTGTTCGAAGGAAGGCGAGGAGGCAGTGGCATAGAGGCCATACATCGTGCATCCAATGGCCGCGAATCAAAGTACATTATTTTATTTATTTATTTCTAATGAAAAATTGAAGAGAAAACCGACTGTGTGCATGACTTTTAAAGAGCTATTTTTGCAAGGTGATTCAAAATGATCATGTCTTGGTAAACCCTAAGTCCCACATCATCACACGGCAAGTTGAAATGTGAGGTCAAACTTGTGACCATCAATGGAACCAGACATCATCCATGCTCAATATGGTTCATGACACATGGAAAATGTAAATGTCCGTTCAACACAAACCTCTTCCGTCAAATCATGAAATGGAAAGAAAACCGCAATGGTGTGAAAAAGTACAAGCAAATGAGATCTGCGACGTGAGCGGGTGCACAACACATGTACAATGTGGTTCCTACATCATGGAGACCTTGTCTGCACGACTTTGAAAGTGCTATTCTTGCAAGGTGATTCAAAATGATCATGTGTTTGGAAACCTCGAGTACACATTGTCACGTGGAAATTTCGAATGTGAGGTCGAATTTGTAATCATCGATGGAATGAAATACATGATCCATGCTCAATCATTGTTTAGGCCACATGGAAATTGTAAAGGGCGGCCTATCGCACAACTCTCCCGTCAAATAATCATGACGTGGAAAGTATACCCCCCATGGTGACCAACTACAAGCAAATGAGATATGAGATGTGAGAGGGTGGGCAATACATGTACAATGTGGTTCGTACATTATGGAGAGCTTCTCTGCGCGACATTGAAACAACTATTCTCACAAGGTGATTCAAAATGATCATGTCTTTGTAAACCCCGAGTCCACATCGTCACGTGATCATCAGTGGAATGAAAGACATGATCCATGCTCAATTATTGTTCATGTCACATGGAAAATGTAACAGTCTGTTCATTGCGAACCTCTCTTGTTTATTCACGCATCACATTGTGGTGGATCAAACCTATTCATAAGTAGATGCCAAACCAAACATTTGCAAACCGTCGAGAGGATTTTTGACCTCACCAATAGGGCCACAATAATACAATTTGACGAAGTGTACTTTTTTGTTGACCAACAATTCTTATGGGTCATTTTTTGAGTGGAAAATGGATAGAAGAACCGAATGGTGTTCACGTATATTTGGTACAACAACTTGAATACTTGGGAACAACCCTAAATTGTGTTTGCCTACACGACTAAAAAAATGTCTTTGCCTCCTAATTTTCGTTCCCACCAGTGTTTTCATTCCCTCCACGGATTTTTAATGATGCCCTCAATTTTCAACACCTCCTCCTAAATACCCATGACTTGACTCTCATTGCTCCCTCATACCTCTCTTCTCCCTTAGATCTGCCGCTGTCCTGATGACCTATGGCTCCATCTCTGGCTAATGCGATGGCCGGGACACTCCGTGGCGAGAAAGTCTGCAAATCTCCGTTGTCTACCCCAAAACTTTGTCATACGCAACCTAGTGAGAAGTTCCTCTCCTGCCATCCCAACCCCACAACCCTATCTTTTGCGACACCCATCTAGATTTATCCATGTGCTTCATTTTGGCCTCTTGGTGTGCTTGCACATTTCAATTCTTGTAGATCAACTCAATTCTATTGTATGTATGACGTTCATACTGCGGTTCATTCAATCTTGGGATCTACTCCCTCCGTTCCTAAATATAGGTCTATTTATGTATTTTAATATGGACTACATATGGATGTATATTTTAATAGTTTAGAGTGTAGATTCACTCATTTTGCTTCGTATGTAGTCCATATTGGAATATTTAAAAAGACTTATATTTAGGAACAGAGGGAGTAGTTCACTTCGCATGGTTTTATTAGGCAGATCCTGATTATTTGCTTATACTTGTGTATTTTATGATTAATTGATAATTGAAACATAAATAATTGCATCAATGATGAATATGGACGTGACTAATTCCGTATATTTAGGAACGGAGGGAGTAGATCACTTCGCATGGTTTTATTAGGCAGATCCTGATTATTTGCTTATACTTGTGTATTTTAAGATTAATTGATAATTGAAACATAAGTAATTGCATTAACGATGAACATGGACCTGAATAATTCCTTATATTTAGGAATGGAGCGAGTAGTTCACTTCGCATGGTTTTATTAGGCAAATCCTGATTATTTGTGATAAAGGCGGGGGGGGGGGGGGGGGGGGATCTTTCAATGAGATGATAACTATCGATTTGCTGGAGACGACCTTGACAATCTGACTACAAACGTGCAACGACGTTGCGCCTTAGCAATCGCTAAACCAACTCTGAGAGGTTATTGACCACGCCGAAGCACAATCAACCTGACCACGAAGGTCTATTCCTGCAAGCAATCAAAGAACAAGCAAGAATATGATAAAGCAATCTGAATATTGCGAATATATATGAAGTGTTGATAAAAGTGGGGTTCTAAAAGCGGTCTTGGTCTGGTCATTGGACACAAACGAAGTACACAAAGTTGCAACAGTGGCTAACTTTTAACTAATTAAAACCCAAGTCTAAAAGATGCCTTAAGGGTTGTATTTATAGGGGAAAAGAGAGGGGATTTTGTTCACACTTGGCAAGGTGGGACTAAAACACCTCCTGAGTCATTTCCCCTATAATACGGACTCTAAGAATAGCCTATGAAGTAGTATTTCGAAATCACATGGGCGTGGCCCACAAATAAGGTTGCGCAACACCAATAATAAGCTATGGACGAAATTTATGAAAGACCATCTTGTATATTTTGTCCATCTTCTTGTATGTCATCATGGTGGCATCAAAGTACGGAAATCTCCACCGGAAACACAGTTCTTGTTCCCTTCGCGTGCACCTTCATCACAAAGCTTGATCATGCTCCAGTGTTCATTCTTCTTGTCCATGCACCGCGCTTCAACTGTAAGCAACACAAATGTATCTAAGTTAGGCAGCATGACATTCTCATGAACATTAGAAACATGACCAAGAAACGAAAGTACCTGATAATTCAACTGGCGTGCGCGAGGTCTAGTAGTTAACCCAATAGGTATAATAGTAGGGGCTGGTGTAACTATGGTAGCCATGTCCTCATCATCCTCCCCTTCTTGAAAACAAAGTCATCCTCTGATAGAGGCAAAGGTGTCCCGTCTTTCGATGAGATGGTGGCTATCGTTTTTGGTGGAGTAGACTTTGACAATCTGACTATGAACGTGCGAGGACGTCGCGCCTTAGCAATCGCTAAACCAACTCCGAGAGGTTATTGACCACGCTGGAGCAAGATCAACCTGACCACGAGGGTCTATTTCCTGCAAGCAAACGAAGAACAAGCAAGAAACTAAGATTTGCAATCTGGATATTGTGAATATAAGATGAAAGCTTTATTGATCAAGGTGGGGTTTTGTGAAGTCTTGGTCTGGTCGTTGAACACAAACGAAGTACACGAAGTTGCAGCTATGACGAACTATTAATCTAAACAAAACCCAAAGTCTAAACGGTGCCCTAAGGGTTGTATATATGGAGGAAGAGGGGGGGGGGCGATTTCGTGGCCCTTGAAGGAGGGGTCCGAAACCAACCCTATCTCTTGTTTCCCCACACATACGGACTCTAAAAACAACCTATACTCAAGTATTTCGAAATTACATGGGCCTGGCCCAATAATAAGGTGACGCAGCACCTATAATAGCCTCTGGACGAAATTTATGAAGTGGCATCTTGTATATTTTGTCCAAGGCTTCATGCACTCATTATGGTGGCTTCAAAGTCCTGAAATCATCACTTGTAACTCCGTTATTGTTCCCCTTGCACATGCCATCATCTCCATGCTTGAACTTGCTCCAAGGTTCATCTTTCTTGTCCAAGCTAGGCCCTTCATTTGTAAGCAAAACAAATGTATCCAATTTAGGCAGCATCATATTCTCATGACAATTAGAATCGTTACCAAGAAACGAAAGTACCTGGTAATTCAATTGGCGTGCGCGAGCTCTAGTAATTGGTCCCGTATGTATAGCTGCAGGGGCTGTGGGTGTAACAACGGTATTGATGTCCTCATCATCCTCGGCATTGTATAAACTGAAATGTGGCTAACAAAAGAGACAAGGTGTACACATTGTGTATGTATATGCCATCCATTTTTATTGATCTCAGTTGTGGCACATGTGACACATTTATACAAGAGTACTCTTTAAATGTCATGAAATATACCTAAGAAGTCAAAGGCACGAAAATATTGCAACTCAGTTTGCACATATAAGTGAAGCTCTTAATCGTACCAAAAGATTGGCAATGCTCATCATTAAATCATCGCAACCTTGAGGAACCATCACCAAGATTAGAGGTCATATCAAAATGATTAAACATTGGCACAATTATTTTCAAATGTATTTGGTCCAAATCTAATTTTTTTCCCTTGATTCACATGGTTCTTTCGCATCAATAGTTAACTCAATGGACTCACTCAAAATTGTTTGATCACGTGGCAAAGTCAAATCATTAACCTAGTCCTCTAAAATAGCTGGTGTGATCAAAATAGTAGGTAGCTCACCACATGGTGCATTTAAATTGGCAAGACATTCATCATACTCATGTGGAGGTGGAAGATCATTACCTTTGTCATTACCTCTTATGATCAACTCATATGATGTAGGCACTCTCGATGGTGATGCGTCACATGGTGGAGGTGATGTAGTCCTCACAACAACGGATGTAGTTGTCATAGTATGCCTAGTAGTTGAAGGGACAACCGTATCAACTCTTGGAATGTGCACCTTGCGCTTGTTCTCCTTGTGGGCAACATGTCGTTTTATTTTCTGTTCAACTTTGCAAGCAAGACGAAACAAACGGTCCATAGGATAACACTCTTCATGTACTACTATCTCCTGAATATCATGGTTTAACCCTCCCCAAAATCTATCCATCAAATCATCTTCAGTTTGCTCTAAAAAGGAGTGCAACAAGGTAGTTTGTAAATCATCATAATATTTTGTTACGGTGTCACTACCTTGTTTTAAATGTTGTAGTTTTTTAATCATGCCACGAGTATAATAAACATCGATGAATCATTCTCTCTCATGACACGTTTTAAATCATCCCAAGTAGTAGGGTACATAATGAGGGTATAACCGACAATGTTCACTCCACCAAACAGTAGCTAAACCAATGAAAGTACCAACAGTGACCTTAACTTTTTGACATTCAGCATAATTATGGGAAACAAATATATTATTTATTTCGAACTCCCATTAAATATATAAATTAGGCTTAAAACAACCATTAAAAGGTGTCATGGAAACAATAACATGTTTGTGCGCATTCTGATGTCTTTGTACCTCATGTGATGGTGGTTGTATTTTTTGAGGTGATGGCGCGTCTCCCACAATCGATGAAGCCCAACTGACTCTGGAACCTGCCATGGTTAGTAGAAACAAGAAACAAAATCCAAGAATAATGTTCCTATGAACTACTGTGATGTGGTGGTAAAACGCTCACAGTATGGCAAATATCAAAGTCTTACAAGTTCTTACCATGCAGCAGTGGTGATCGGCAACAGCGGTGTCAAATAACTCCAAAAGTTGGGTAAAGCGATTGCCAGGTGAACGTATGTATGCACGGTATAGAAATACGTGGAGCTGGGTTGGCTTTTTAATATGTGAAGAAAAATAGTACAACCACGTTAATTAATGCAAGCTGAAAATTCGTTCAAAATAGTCGAGTGCTGGTCCTAGGCTAGACTTACTAGAGACGCGAGTCTAAGACACAGAATAAATCACGATATGTCGTGAATACTAGATGTATTGTTCGTTTAACCACACGTGTTTTTTTGACAGCAACAGCACACGTGGTACAAGCCTTCTTTCACTTTTTTATCCGTTCTCCAAAGAAATCCAACCAAGCGGGGCAACCTCTTTTTTTTTTTATTTACCACAGCCAAAGTACTACTGCGTACTAGTAGGAGGATATCACAAGGAACACTGTTTTCTTTTTCTCACCAAAGTCCAGCGTGCCAACTAGATCCTTTTTTTTTCTTTCCCACCGAAGTGCCAAAACTGGTCCCAAAATATTCCTCCAAACCAACGTAAGAGCAAATCACAACATATTTTTTTTCTAAGCAATAAACTGGCAAGTGGAATCTGATCCAGACCTTCCTTCTTTTAATTATTCTATTCCTTGCTGTCTCTCTTCCTTCCTCTCAAAGTCACGTGGAACCTATCCAAGGCAACACATGTTGGCACTTTTTTTATTTCCTTCCAAACTAGAGCTTGTCAACTAGGTTCTGCTAACACCAAACTAGTAAAGTAGTATGCATGGAGACCGAACCAAGATAGCAGATTTTCCTCAAATACGTTGAGTGGCACAACGTGATTCTACCTTCCCTTTTCTCTCTCTTTATTACTTTCCAAACGTGCATACAAAACCGAACTAGATTCACTTTTTTTTTCGGGAATCTAGTTGACAAGCTCTTGTTTGGAAGGAAATAAAGAGAGAATAAAAAAATCCAACGTGGCAAACTAGGAAGGAATAAAAAAATAGTAATGACCTTGGAAACTTAACCAAGATCTCAACTTTCCTAAAAATAATAGGAAAACGCTTGCAGCCGGATGACCGGCTAACTTTTGGGCCGGTCCTGCGCTAAGGACGCACGTCCGTGTGGACCCACATCCAAAACTGCCATGCACTCCTCTCTCGCTTTCATTCTTATCTCTTTCTTCGTCTTATATCTCTTCCTTGTTCTATGGGTTTTCCTCTTTCTTTCTCCAATCGTTCCCCCATCTCTCTCAAGCCACCAATGGGCACGCCAGTGACCATGCTAGCTTCGAGCCAACAACCCACATGGAGACGGTGAGCCTAGGAGCTGCAACCGGTGTTATGCGAAGCTGCAACCAGTGTGCAACCAGGGACAGCGAGCATGGTGACCGCGGGACGGCAAGGACATGGCGGCGTTGCTCCGGGAAACAACCGGCATCACCGTTTTGCTACATGCTTCAACCCGTGTTGCAATTTGCTACAACCAGCATCACAACCCGCTACAGCCCGACCGCATGCCCCGCGGCACCGCAATGGAGTCTGCTCTGCCCATCCGTCAAGCAAGGGCTAGAAGGGCCAAACACATCATTAAAAACCAAATAGGTGATGTAGTCGTGTTCCAAGAGGGAAAGTGCGACTCCCATCAAAACACAAAAACAAACACAACCTGATGCGGAGCATCCCACGGTCATCCCCATGGACCTACCTACGTCTCCCACGACACCACTTGGACCAATGACAAGAGCTCGAGCGAAGGCTATCGAAGATAAGGTGAACTCGCTCCTCTCCGAACTACCACTTTCTACACATGCGACATGGCTACTACCTCAAGCGGAAACACTATGTGTGATCATGTACTTGGAGGAAGGCCACGGAGCAGCTACATCCAACAGACAAGACGGCAAGGACACCCAGGAGGAGGGACAAGAAAAAGAGCTGCCGAAGAAACCCCAGTCACCGGACGACCGGTCGGGACCGGACGTCCGGCGTCTGAAGCCCCAGCCTGCCCAAGTCCCAGCCAACGCCAGCTACAGCGAGCGGATGTCCGGCCGGGACCGGACGACCGGCAACTCCCAGCGACCGGACGTCCGGCCCCCACCGGAAGTCCGGTTGTTTCCCATCCGAGCCAAATCGGCGGAAGACCGAAGAGGCCGGACGACTGGCGACCGGACGACTGGACGACTCCGGACGTCCGGAGTCTCTGCTCCCGAGCCAAACTGGCAGAAGTCTGGTGACCTCTGGACGTCCGGACGACTTCGAACCACCGGACGTCCGGTCCTTGTCTGCGCACAGTTTTCGGGCCCGAGGCCCATGTACCCTTTCACATCGCCCCCTTTTGCACTACGACTATAAATAGACCTCCTCTACCTCCTAGTTAGGGTTAGCATTGGTTTAGCTCATACTTGAGATAGAGCTTTGCTCATCCATACGGATCTACTCCACCGAGAGAGACCGCGGCCTCTACGGAGAAGATCCAGCTTGGATTCAAGACCCCTAACGGGAAGATCCATCTAGGATATCATCAAGACATCCTCACGGAGATGAACTAGCTACCCTATGTATCATCCCTTGTTGATCGTGGATATAGCACATGTATGATCGTTCTTGTTGGTTAGAGTGATTTCTCTCCTCATGTTTCCCTCGTGTTCTTCGTGTTCTTCGTAGGATCCCCTCCATTTCGTGAAAGATCGGGCCCTAGGGTTCTACCCTACATCATCTTGGTATCATGAGCCAAGGTTGATCACGAATTTGGAGCCCTACCCCCGTTTTCTAGCTTGATTTTGTTGTTTCTCATCCTAAATTTCAAAAATCCCCACAAAAAAATAGCCCCAATTTTTTTTCGTGATTTGTTGGTGTGATGAAGTTTTGTTGGATTTGATCCGTGGATCTGCTTTGCCTCAAGTGGATCTAGCTTTCCCCCATCATCTCCACCATTTCCACCCAAAAATCGCCCAAATTCGACAAATTTCGCCACATCCACCACGAACCCTAGCTATTCATCTCGTGCCCGCAACAGCCCAGGCACCGGACGTCCGCCAGATACCGGACGTCCGGTGTTTACTAACGAAACTGAAAAATTTCAGTTCGGCCACCACCACCCCTCCACTACCCATTCCACTTCCGCATACGCACCCCGATACCACCATATCACTTTCCGCAACCACATCGCTTACACGCTCCGCACTCCGACACAATTTTGACACATTTGGTTTTAAGAATTTGAGTTGAGGTTCATCGTTTCCTAGGGTGTTTCGGCTAACTAGGAACGGTTCGACATCGACATCACCGCCGCTCATCTTCGCCAAGGACTCGACATCGACCACTTCACCATTTTGATACCCTCAACCGTAAGCAAGGACAGTAATCTCGACGACATCTTGGTCTACTACTTGCCATTACATTGATAACCACCATAGCCCAATTTTGCGTATCTTGCCTTTCGAGACTAGCCTTTGAGTATTGCTGGCAACGTTACTTGTGCACATTAGTGATCATACTTCCCATAGCATACATCCATTTCATCGTGGTGCATATCTTGGTATCATCTCTTGTGTCACAAGGTTGTCATAGCATACACAATTGCTATCTTGGTTCGTGAAGTTTTGCATGAGAAAAGAGCTCAAAAGAGAAAGAGCCAAACAAGCTTTTAAGCAAAAGGAAAAGATAAGCAAGGAGCTTATAAGCAAGAACCATAGCATCATACAACATTAAGATTGTCATACTCGATCACCTTGGATCATATCATCGGAACACCATACATATAGCATACTTGGGATAGAAGTCGTTGCATTTTTGCTTCGTAGGTCATGCACAAGTTTCGTATCCGCCTATTGTGCAATCGTGCTAGCGTCTCTCTAGAGTTGTGCAACAAGAGCATTTTCCGTGGATTCCACATTTTCTGCTCATTTTTGGTTACACGACCCCATTTATCTATTTGCGTGTGTGTTTCCGTGTAACACTACTTGCTTGGTGTACTTGTTGCATTTGCAAATTATTGAATCTTTTCCAACATTATTGAGGCTCACTAACAATTGCATCCAATTTTGTGTGACTATCCTAATCGAGCTCCACCATAAGCTTTTATTTGTGTAGGTGTGAGAAACCGACAAGAATCGGTACCAATTGTGCTATTTCCTTGTTCCACATTTGAGTGATCATTGATCCATCTTCAACATCGGTCAAGGTACATTTGGTATAAGTTCTTCTCTTTCTCCCACTCACATATTTGCTTGGAAGGATGGATAGGCCAAGTTCTTCTACCAACCCACTCTTCATCGAGCAAGACGACGACACAAACACCTACGTCACCAAGAGCCACCTCTTCGGTGCACAACGAGCTTTGCATCAAGAACAACAAGCAATGAGCGACTGCATCGACAATCTCGCCACCGACTTATGCCTCTCCGAGCAACGTACAAGAAACTACTTCGACCACAAGCTCGACCAACACAAACAAGAGAACGATGCAAGAATGGATGAGATTCGTGCTTTGTTGGTCAACAGCCCTTCTACCACTACGTCCTCCTCAAGACGGAGCCACTCAAGTCGACATTCCTCGGACAACTCAAGTACACCGACGTCGAACACTCTTAGCCAAGAAGCGCGCCAAGACCGTCAAGCAAACCGCAATCCTCTACACGGAACCGATTCTCAAGAGCAACTTCTTGCGCAAGAACATCGACATCGCCAAAACCAAGCTACCTTTGCTCAAGCACAAGAACGGCAACGCCAACGCCAACAAGAGGAAGAACGAGCACGCCTACACCAAGATGAGCAAGATGCCAAGGCACAACATCAAGAACAACTACGGTGAGAAGCTCAAGCACTTGAGGCGCAACGTGCCCTCCACGACACAAGTTGCGCCGTTGCCGCACGCAACCGCCATAGGCGCGAACAAGAAGAAGCACTTCGCGAAGAAGTTCAAGAGAGGGTTTATCAATCACGGTTGCATGGACAAGTTCCTCAAGTTCCTCCTCAAGCTGGACAAGCTCCTACACCAGCTCGACAAGAACCGCAAGCTCAACAAGAGCAACAAGACAATGGAAATCCTCCACGACAAGAGCAAGTTGAGGCAGACAATCCTCTTCGGTAAGGACGTCATCACCCTCGACCCCAACACAATGAAGAGCAACGCTACGTCAAGCTAAAGTTCACCATGCCCAAGTTCAACGGAAGCGATGATCCCGAAGAGTATCTATCATGGGCATTGAAGGTCGACAAGATCTTTCATTTGCACAACTATGAGGAAGAGAAGAAGATCGCTATGGCATCCCTTGAGTTCCAAGACAACGTCCTCATATGGTGGGAACAAGTCATTGAGCGTCCAGAAGCAAGAGGTGAACCACCTATCACCACTTGGGCGCAAATGAAGGATGTCATGAGAGCACGTTTTGTGCCAACCTACTAAAACCACGACCTCTTCAAGAAACTCCAACTCCTCAAGCAAGGAACCAAGAGCGTTGAAGACTACTACAAGGAAATGGAGATTGCCATGATACGAGCCAATGTCACGGAAGATGATGAGCAAACTATGGCACGTTTCTTGAATGGACTTAATCATCCTATCAAGAAGATTGCCGACTTCCAACCATACTCAAACCTCATTGAGCTAGTGCATCAAGCTACCAAGGTGGAACGTCAAGTGCAAGATGACTTCAAGTATGCCAAGTTCTCATCCAAGTCCTATGGCTTGTCCAACACCCAAGCTTCAACGACTCCAACAAGTTCTACCTCAACAAAGCCTTCTACAAGCAATGACGGCAAGTCAAGTTACAAGAAAACTTCGACAACCTCAAGTCGTCCTCCTACCTTAAGCAACATCAAGCCAAGAGCTTCTTCATCATCTACTCCAACCGATGAGACCATCAAGACAAGTTCCATCAAGTGCTGCACATGCGGCGGCCGAGGCCACAAGTCCTTCGAATGTACCAACAAACGCACCATGATCTTCAATGACGATGCTACATACGACTCAATGAGTGAAGGTGAAATGGAAGCCCTTGAGCAAGTGGCCATGCACCGGCAAGTGAACGACGATGAAGATGATCAAGTCTTTTGTGACGAAGATCCGAGCCCCGCTCTTGTTTTCTCCAAGGTCTTGACTCTTCAACATCAACAAGACGAAGACCAAAGATGCCATATCTTCCACACCAAGGCCGGCATCAATGGAAGGTCCGTGAAGGTCATCATCGATGGAGGAAGTTGTCATAACTTGGCAAGTGAAGAACTATGCTCCAAGCTCCAACTAGTCAAGATGAAGCACCCGCATCCTTACAAGGTTCAATGGCTAAGTGACTCCGGCACTATCCAAGTCGAGCATATGGTGCAAGTTTCCTTCAAGATCGGAGCATACGAAGACACTTTGGAGTGTGATGTCGTGTTGATGTCCGTTTGCCACCTACTTCTTGGACGACCATGGCAATTTGACCGAGGCGTCATCCACAATGGGCGAACGAATCACTATAGCTTCAAGATGAAAGGGAAGGAGTATGTGCTACGACCTATGTCTCCAAGTCAAGTGATCACCGACAAGCACGCCACCCATCGTGGAGAGAATAGTGAGAGAGCGAACCACCATAAAGAGAGTGAGCGCCACAAGCCCAAATCGAGTGCCTCCACGATGAGCGACAAGAAAAACCTACTCCTCTTTCCCACCAAACGTGAGATGAGAGAAGTGTGTGAGAACCCATCCATTGTTATGCACTATGTCCTTTTGTGCAAGGATGAGGCACCCAAAACTAACAACTCTCACAATCTACCTTTAGTGTTATCTTCTCTATTGCAGGAATTCCAAGATGTTTTCCCCGACGAGCTACCTCCGGGTCTACCTCCTCTACGAGGTATCGAACACCGAATCCACCTCATCCCTGGAGCACCCCTTCCTAACAAGGCTCCCTACCGCGTCAACCCCGATGAAACCAAGGAGATCCAACGGCAAGTACAGCAACTCATCGACAACAGCCATGTACGCGAAAGCTTGAGCCCTTGTGCCGTCCCGGTAATCCTTGTTCCCAAGAAAGATGGTACATTTCGCATGTGTTCCGATTGTCGTCCTATCAATGCTATTACCGTGCGTTATCGTTACCCTATCCCACGCCTAGATGATATGCTAGATGAGCTTAGCGAAGCCACCGTTTTCTCTAAAATTGATCTTAAAAGTGGCTACTATCAAATACGCATCCAAGAAGGTGGTGAATGGAAAACCGCATTTAAGACCAAATTTGGCTTATATGAATGGCTTGTTATGCCAATGGGCTTATCTGAAACACCCTGTACTTTCATGAGAGTCATGCATTTTGTTCTTTGACCCTATATTGGTGTATTTGTTGTGGTCTACTTTGACGATATTCTTGTATTTAGCAAATCTCTCAAAGATCATGTAACCCATCTTAGAACCGTGTTGCAAACCCTTAGGAAAGAGCGCCTTTATGCTAATATGGACAAATGCCTTTTTGGTGTGGATAAGCTTGTTTTCTTGGGTTTCGTTGTGTCTTCTAAGGGTGTTCATGTAGATGAATCTAAGATCAATGCTATTAAAACTTGGCCCCAACCAACCAACTTGCAACAAGTGCGTAGTTTTCTTGGTTTAGCTGGTTTCTACCGTAGATTTGTTAAGGATTTTAGCACCATTCCGTCTCCTTTACATGCTTTGAGTAAGAAAAATGCACCCTTTGTTTGGGGACCATCTCAATATGCCGCATTTAATGAGCTAAAGAATTTGCTTACTCATGCTCCCGTGCTTGCTTTACCCAACTTTGACAAACCTTTTGAAATTCATTGCGATGCTAGTGGTAATGGCATAGGAGGTGTGTTAACGCAAGAGAAGCACCCCATCGCATACTTTAGTGAGAAACTCTCCGGAGCGCAACTCAACTATCCCATCTATGACAAAGAGCTATATGCTTTAGTGCGAGTTTTGCGTGAATGGGAACATTATCTTCGCCCTCATGAATTTATCATTCATACCGATCATGAAACGCTTAAGTATCTTAAGGGTCAAACTAAGTTGAACAAGCGTCATGCTAAGTGGAGTGAATTCATTGAGTCATTTCCTTATGTCATCAAGTACATCAAAGGTAAGGAAAATGTTGTGGCGGATGCGCTTTCCCGTATATGCATGCTTGTTACTAAACTTGAATTGAATATCATTGGTTTTGAGCACATAAAAGACTTGTATGCGCATGATCCTACTTTTGCAATTCCTTATGCCAAGTGTTTGACGCATCCATCTTGGGAAAGGTATTACATCAAAGATGATTATCTTATGAGAGCTAACAAACTTTGCATCCCCGAGTCTTCTCTTCGTTTGTTACTTTTGCAAGAATCTCATGGAGGAGGACTAATGGGACACTTTGGACGAGAAAAGACATTTGCTACGCTCTCTAAGAACTACTTTTGGCCCAAGATGTTCCGCGACGTCTCACGCTTCACCAACCGATGTTCGACATGTCGCAAAGCTAAGTCCAAAGCTCACTCTCATGGTCTTTATACACCCCTTCCAATTCCATATCACCCATGGGAAGATATTAGCATGGATTTTGTACTTGGTTTGCCTAGGACTAGAAATGGAAAGGATTCCGTGTTTGTTGTTGTGGACCGATTCTCTAAAATGGCACATTTCATTCCTTGCAACAAGATAGACGATGCTTCACATATTGCAAATCTTTTTTGTAGAGAAATCTTGCGCCTACATGGAGTGCCAAAGATGATTGTCTCGGACCGCGACGTCAAGTTCTTGAGTTACTTTTGGAAGACCTTGTGCGCCATGCTTGGCATCAAGCTATTATTCTCCATGGCATACCATCCACAAACCGACGGCCAAATGGAAGTGACGAACCGAACGCTCTCCACTCTACTACACGCATTGATCAAGAGGAACATCAAGGAGTGGGAGGAGTGCCTACCCATCGCCGAGTACGCCTACAACCGTGCAAGACATTCGACTACTGGCAAGTCCCCTTTCGAGGTCGTCTACGGTTTCAACCCGTTGTCCCCATTGGACATTCTTCCTCTACCACTACAAGAGCGCATCAACATGGACGCGAGTGCCCGAGTGAGCTACCTCAAGAAGATGCATGAAGATACAAGGCACACCATCGAGCGCCAAGTACAATGACTCGCGACCAAGCTCAACGTCAACAAGCAACCCATGATATTCAACGTTGGAGATCTCATGTGGCTACACCTTTGCAAGGACCGTTTCCGCAACGAACGCCAGTCCAAACTTCTACCAAGAGCCGATGGACCCTTCAAGGTGCTAGCACGCTACAACAACAACGCTTACAAGATCGACCTCCCGCGCGACAAGTGCAACGTGAGCGACGTCTTCAACGTCACGGATCTCTCGCCCTACCTTGGTGATGAAGGTTTCGATCCGAGGTCGGATCCTTCCCAAGGGGGGGGGGATGATGCGGAGCATCCCACGGTCATCCCCATGGACCTACCTACGTCTCTCACGGCACCACTTGGACCAATGACAAGAGCTCGAGCAAAGGCTATCGAAGATAAGGTGAACTAGGTCCTCTCCGAACTACCACTTTCTACACATGCGACATGGCTACTACCTCAAGCGGAAACACTATGTGTGATTAGGTACTTGGAGGAAGGCCGCGGAGCAGCTACATCCAACAGACAAGACGGCAAGGACACCAAGGAGGAGGGACAAGAAAAAGAGTTGCCAAAGAAACCCCAGCCACCGGACGACCGGTCGGGATCGGATGTCCGGGGCTTGAAGCCCCAGCCTTCCCAAGTCCCAGCCAACGCCAGCTACAGCAAGCGGACGTCCGGCCGGGACCGGACGACCGACAACTCCCAGCGACCGGACGTTCGGCCCCCACCGGAAGTCCGGCTGTTCCCCATCCGAGCCAAATCGGCGGAAGACCAAAGAGGCCGGACGACCGGCGACCGGACAACCGGCCGACTCCGGACATCCGGAGTCTCTGCTCCTGAGCCAAACTGGCGGAAGTCTGGTGACCTCCGGATGTCCGGACGCCTTCAAGCCACCGGACGTCTGCTCCAGACCGGATGTCCGGTACCTGTCTGCGCACAGTTTTCGGGCCTGAGGCCCATGTACCCTTTCACTTCGCCCCCTTTTGCACTACGACTATAAATAGACCTCCTCTACCTCCTTGTTAGGGTTAGCATTGGTTAAGCTCATACTTGAGATAGAGCTTTGCTCATCCATACAGATCTACTCCACCGAGAGAGACCGCGGCCTCTACGGAGAAGATCCAGCTTGGATTCAAGACCCCTAACGGGAAGATCCGTCTAGGATATCATCAAGACCTCCTCACGGAGATGAACTAGCTACCCTATGTATCGTCTCTTGTTGATCGTGGATCTAGCACATGTGTGATCGTTCTTGTTGGTTAGAGTGATTTCTCTCCTCATGTTTCCCTCGTGTTCTTCGTGTTCTTCGTAGGATCCCCTCCATTTCGTGAAAGATCGGGCCCTAGGGTTCTACCCTACATCACAACCAAAGCATGGTTTCCTCTAAACCATCGCAAGGACTCGACTTCGCATGGGGGTTACACGACCTATCCTACCTTAGGGGTTACGGACTAGAATTTCCTTGTGTCGAATGGTGCCTATGTGATGGAATGCTCGGTAGCGTATTCTGGCTCTTCTGGGTATTCCTCATCGTCGTCATCTGTCTGAGATTCTTTGTCTCTCAAGGGAGTGGGAGATTGGAGGATCTCAACACAATGTTGCTTGCTGGTGGTGTGGCAAAGAGCCTAGGTAATCCCTTACCGTCAATCGTTATTGTCGTCTGGACGGAGAGAACCAGTGAAATCCTCCGGGGGTCACTTGAGGAACCAGCTTGTCGAGGAGTCATCTGTCATCATGACTACCTCCACATGGTACTCCGTCTTGGTGCCGTTGATCCCATGCTCATGGTAGGTGATTTTGGGGGCTTGGTGAAACTGGCACTTTTGGAGGCTATCCTAGAGAAGCACGGGAAAACTGGTGGTCAGGAGGTCTTCGGGTTTAGCGGCCATTTTCAAAACTTTTGAAGGGGAGATATTAATAAGGAGAAAACAATCTTAGGTGAAGTGGGTTTGGAAAAACTCAGAGAAGGAGAGAAGTTTAGATAGTTTTGAAAATAGTGATAGTTTTGAAAATAGTTTAACCCTAACTAACGACCATGCTAACTAAGGCTTCCTACAGCCCTAGAGGTAGAACACAACTCATAATCTCGAGGTAGATCAACTCTATACTTGATACATCTCCATCAATATAAACAAGAGTAGGACGTAGGGTTTCGCCTCCATCAATAAGGCCCGACCCTGGGTAAACATTGTCTCCCCTGTTCATGTGTGGGGACCCCGACTCATAAGTCGTGATCACCGAATGCACGTGTACAGTGATCCCAGAGATCAATGCTCACTGTACACACGGAAACTGAATATCAAGAGTTTACATCCATTACATACCAGATTACATGATTAGGACCATTATGGTCAAGTCTCGAATATAATACCGCAGCGAAAACCTTCGTCGATAACTTGGACCCATGCCATCTGCCTTAGCCCATCAGGCATTTTGACTGGGAAAGCATCCTAGTTCGCATGTTCATCACCAAAGAACTCTTCATCATATTCCTGCTCTTCCAGGCCTGGCCAAGTAAATAGCCAGGGACAAGCCAGTGTGTATGTTTGAATGTACTCTGAAGCAACCCATGAATGATAACAAACAAGTATGCATGATTTCCAATCTAAGTTTGCATTTCTGGAGATGCTAGTTTCCCTCGTGCGAGTATGATCAATACCCTTCGAGGGTTCATGCAGGTGTCTCCTATCATGCAACAAGAGATTACAGATATCAACATAAAGAGAGGGAGTTATCCACAACTCCATTTCAAACTCATCGTGACCTTCCTCACGATTCAGAAATATGTGGACATAGTCTAAGCAGCACCACCCAACTGTCCTTGACTGTGGACACGACTATTCGAATAATTTGACACTCTGCAGAGGTTCACTTTACCCACAAGATCCGGGAAGCTTCCGTGTCATCCACTAACCGCGGCACCTCAAGTACCTAGAGTAAGCACCCAATCACTATCTTTCCCTAGACGCCACCAACATGGAATCCACTCGATTGATACCATCCCCCGTGCCACAATCATTTTCACATTTTTTTATTCTGTGGAGCCACGCTACCATATTCATCGCATAACACATGCACGTGGTACCAACGGTGTGTCCGGTGCCCTGTAAAAACAGTCATGGCCGCCTATCCAAGCACGACCCCATCCCGAGAGTGACCACGCAACTCCTATCACTAGTAATGTGGGAACCCATGCTAGCACGGACTAGGTAATCAATAATGCCCTTTCCCATATAAGGGTAGAGTGGTTGCGCATGTTTGGTTGGGACGGTCAACAAATCTTAAAGCTAATCCATTTCTGGAAACAACACATTCATCTAGACTTGCTAGACTACTTCTCCATCAAGTAGTGACCTAGCTCATCATCATCTCCCAAGGGCATTAGTGGCACCCTTTGGGTCCTTTCGAAAGACTTCTCTCGAGGAGGTATTCACGGAACTTATGCAAGTTCATGCATCAACAACTATGGTTCACCATCGTATCTCTAAGCACATAATAGAGCTACGAATCATGCAAGGGTCAACGGATCGTGCATCAATGCAACATGCATAGCAAACTCATCATCACTATCATCATCATCATGCATACGGAATTTATTCGATGAACAAAAGAGGGGTGCATCATGGTCAAAGGGTAGCTTCCCTGGCTCAGCAAAGTCTTCAACCCCTCTGTTCCTTCTCCAAGCATTCCATCTACATTGTCAACTAACATCGAAAGCATTCACAATAAGCAACATAACAAGGCAAAAATAAAAGTGCTCTAAAACTATGAATTTGACTTTTCTAGGACTTCTCTGGTTATATGAAAAATAACCAGAGTGGTCTCATTGGATTTGGATCAATAGATATTTTTGAACATTTCAATATGATGGAATCAAGGGATTTAATGGACCTGCAAGGAGTCTACAGAAACATCTTTTTGAAAAATGAAAAAGGGCACGCATTTAACAAGGAATGATTTTAGAAACATCTTCTTGAAAAATGAAACAGGGCACCCATTTCACTGGATTTGGAGCTCAAATGATTTTCTTATGAATTTGCTATGTTGCCCATGCATGAAGGAATGGACCAATATTTTACATGGCAGAGAAAGAATAAGGAAAAATGTTCATAAACTAAGTTAAGGACTTAGAAGTATCTAGGAATTTGAATCATTGCATTTGGACCTAGGATGTGCTCTGTGGGGATTTCTAAAATTCATCACAGAATAGGAAAATGGGGTTTTATGAAATATGTGTGAAGGAAAGTGTTCTGGAAAAATGTGCATTATGCACCACGAGGTAGATCAGGATTTATGGAGTCACTATAAATTTGAATCAACAAATTTGGACTTTATTTGAATATTTGGCAGATTTTACAAGTTTACAGGAAAAAGAAAAGGATTCACCTAAACGGGCTGGATCCAGGGCAGCAACAGCGCGCACTGGGCGAGGCTTAGTGCCAAAGCGCACTAGGCCGGCCCAGCGGCTCAGCCGCGCGGTCAGGCGGAGGTGACGTCAAAGGCGGCTTCGTGGTAGTGCGCCATCGCGCGGGCGAAGCGGATCCGGGCGAAGCCGTTTCCACTTAAAAGGACGGGGCCAGCTGGCGGGGTCGCTGACCTGCGGGGACCACCCACAGGGTGGTCTCCCTTCTCCCGCGCCCGCGACAGAGGGGATCAAGCCCCGGCTATGCGAGGCCGACGCTTGCCCCCGGCGGCACAGGCCACCCCCGGCCAAGCTCCGGCCAGCGAAGGGGTCGCCGCGGACGGCCCCGTCGGGCGGTGGTGGCGCCAGCACCACAGGGCACGGGAAGAGGTGGCGAGGAGCAGGGGAGATCCTTCGTCCTCTGGTGGTTCGCTTGGTGATCGAAGGAGAGGGGGACATGCCCTGGTTCACCGGAGCCAAGGGGAGGTCGACGGTGACTGAGGCGGTGATGGAGAGGCAAGGAGAGCACGAGGAGGAGAGGAGGCTTGTCTCGGAGGTGCACGAAAGATAGGGGGATCCAGAAGAGGCGAGAGAGAGCTCGGGGGTGGCTCTATATGGAGGGGGCGTTGGTGCACCATGGGCACGGTCTAGGGTGCGCTCGGGCGAGCTCGCAGAGCGGAGAGGAGAGAGGTTCAGGAGGGGCCCGACAGCTTGGCATGCCGCGGACATCGAGGCACCTTGACTGGCGCGAGGGGGAGGCTCGAGGTGGTCGGGGGTCGCGGTGTCAATGGTCGAACGCCCTGCCAAGCGCCCCAGAGCGCGACTTTGGCCGGCGTCCATGGTTTTCCCGCGTCCTCGCATGCCTACTTTTGTCCAGAGGCCGCAGGAGGTGAGGGCAAAAGTGGTGGAGGGCCTCGGATGCTCTGGCGAGCTGAAGGGAGAGAGAGCAAGACTAAGAGAGAGAGGGAATGCTGCTGTCTAAAGAGGGAAAAAGGGCTTTTCACGCCCCCAATCCTTAACCCAGGACTTTGCAACTTGTATGGGAGGTAGAGGGGGACCAGGACATGCTGTGGTAAAAATTTGGACTCAAGGAGAATCCATTTCGTGCCCCAATTATTGATCACAAAATTGTGGAAGAAGGTGTTTGATGTGTGTTTGGGGCAGTTACACTCATCTCCATCTTGTGCCACTTGACAATGGTTATAGGCAGGATCAGTTGACACTTTGGTCCAAAATTCAGCTCATTTGGAGAAACTTGCCAATGTAACTTTGGCAAACCCTAGAAATCAACAGAAATGGGTTTCCCAAGATTTAGTCATGGAAATCGATTCTCGTTGATGCACCACTTGGTGTAGTGTCATTATTTGGGGATTAGAGCATGTCCACAATATTTGGGATCAAGGGGAGATAGTTGGCAATGAAGAGTTGCTCAATTTTGGATCTCGACAGGAATGGTTTTGGCAAGCTTTGATAAAGTTAACTTGTTCTCCAACTTGTGCCACTCTGTCTAGATGAATTATCAGACCATTTTAGCATGTGTACCAAATTTGAGATGATTTGGACATGTTTAGCAATGCAAAGTTGTTCAAACTTGGAGAAGGACAAAGATGGTTTTGAGCGGGATTTGACCAATATTTTGGTCATGACCATGTGTTGAAACTCATATATATGGACAATATATGTCCACTGAGTCTCCCTAAATTTTCTCAAATATTTGTGAAAACTTAAAATAATTTAAACCTATTAAATACCATTTTTTGGCTAAAGAAAAAGCCTTTAAATAAAATAGCAAAATAACATTTAAAATAATATTTTGTGGGTTTGGGGAGTCCTATATCTAATAGGATTCAAATATAATTTTTGAAAGATTTTTGACATCCCAACTTAGGTACTTGTAGTTCAAGCCTGAAGTCAGGGGTTTTGAAAAACCTAATTTAGAAAATACATTTTGGCCAAATTATTTTTGTAAGAAAATACTTTTATGTCCTATACACATGGTATGATCATTGAGCAAAGTTTCAGATCAGGGGAAAGATGTATAGGAGTTGGAGGATTTATTTGATTTTTAGAGCACTTGCAAACAACCTACAAAATCCAAATCAAAGCAGAGACCAAATCAACAGAAAAGTTTTTGTTGGATCAATTTTTTATGCCTAATTAATCCTAAATGTTGTGGCATAAAAATGAGGGTGCGACATCATGTTACCATCGATCTGAGATCCACAGCTCGGGACCCCGTACCCCATGGTCTGCCGGATTTCACACTGACAACGGAGGTGGCAGCAGTACCGATTGCGTGGGGAAGAGTTGCGTGCTCCGCCGGAATGCGGCCGAAGACCTTGGTTGCGGTGACGGCAGTTTGAGCTCCAAGTCGAGTAGCTTGGTGGCGGGGAGAGTGTGAGAGAGTGGGGAATCAAGAGAGGAGGGCGAGGGAGTTAAATGGAGGGGGTCAGGGCGTCGCGGGAGTGGCTGAGCAGACTTGGGGATCGTGGGTTGCCGACGGTTGGGGGAGAACGTGGGGAGTGCAGGAGGTTGGGGATGACCCGACAAGTGGGGCCCTCTAGTCGGTGAGTGAGGGAGGGAGAGAGAGAGAGAGAGCGCGCGTGGGGAGCTGGGTTGTGTTGTGCGCCGCTAGCTGGGCATCGGCGAGCTAGCTGGGCTGGCATGGCTCAGGTGAGCCTTTCTCTTTTTTTCATTTCCTATCTCTTTTTTTCTTCTTGTGTTTTCTTTCTATATTCAATTATGTTTTGAATTTTAGTTTTCTTCCAACAGTGACTAATTTATAAATTCCAAATGGAATATTTCTAAACATATGAGCATTTTATTTGGGCATTTTGGACATATATTTTTTGCACTTATATTTTCCTTTTGAATTTGAATTTGGTTTCAAAACCAAATGTGCTTCTAATACAATTTGAAAAATAGGTAGAGGGTCAAACTCATTTTTTGAACTTATTGAATTTCTTTTCCTGCCAAAATAAATGTAATTCCATTTGTAAATAATTCCCTTTGATATTGAATTGATTCCTAACAGATCCAGTTCAATTCTTTTGGGAAATTACTTTGGTTTGAATAATTTTTGGGACTTATTAAGCGTAGCCTCATGCCCAATAATATTTCAAAAGGATTTGGTTTCTACCAAAGGCTAGCTAGGGTTTCAACTGGTTGCATAGGGCTTTCAACCCTTCTGATCAAACAATCAAGCAAATCCAAGTCAATCACAAGCAATTCTAGGCATTCCTAGGTTTTTCCTAGAAATTTTTTAATTCCCTATGAAATTTTTAACATACCCGATTTGGGAAAAATCTGGGATGTGACAGTGGCTGCAACGGATTCGGTCGATGCCGAGGAAAAGCTGCCAACTGCAGACGCCAAGGCGTGCACCAAGCTGGCGCCCGTGGCACCTGAACCTCAAGCCTCAGCAGGCAAGGAAGGCACCGAGCCGACTCCTCTGGTGTTCGAGCCTCTAGCCGCAGCGGGCGAGGCGAACAACAAGCCGGCGGGTGGAGTAGGCACGCAAAAAGTAGGCGCTCGCACTGGGAAGCTGGGAGGAGGCCCAAGAGCCAAGCATAGGTGACCCACACATGGGCTCGTAACATCCGGGACGGTCGGGATGCCCCGCAAGGAGCCATCGATGGAGCGCGACCATGGTGATGAAGAAGCGACAACCGGAGAAACCCACTGAAATGGAAACACCCTTTCATCAAAGTAAGCATGTCTTGAGGTGATCACATGGTGAGAGACGGGATTGTAGAACCGGTAGCCCTTTGTGTTGGCGGGGTATGCGATGGAGATGCATGCAAGAGAGCATGGAGCAAGCTTATGGGGGTGGTAGAAGGGATGCTAGGATAGCACAGACACCGAAAAACTTGAAGGTCATCATAGGACGGTGGAGTGCCAAATAAGAGATGATGTGGTGCATAACTCCAACGAGTCCGGTATGGTCGGATATTAAGAAGAAGAGATGTAGTGGAAAGAGAATCCAGCCAAAAATGAGGTGGCACATTTGCATGGAAGAGGAGTGTGCGGACGCAATCATTAAGAGTTTGAAGGACACGCTCGGCACACCTGTTTTATTGCGAAGTATATGGGAAAGTGAGACGAAAGACCGTACCATGTGTGGTGAGTAAGGTACGGACAGCGAGATTATCAAACTCTTTCCCATTGTCAGTCTGAAGGTCATGAATGGGGCGACCAAACTGCATGATGACATATGAGTAAAAAGCTGTGAGAGTGGGTAAAACATTATATTTTCACCGTAACAGAAACGTCCACACATAGTGAGAAAAATCATCTAGAATGACAAGATAATAAAGCTAGCCCGTATTACTTGCAACTAAGGATGTCCACACATCTCTATGAATTAACTCAAAGGGATAAGATGCAACCGAAGAAGACACACTAAAGGGAAGGCAAATTTGTTTGCCAACCTAACAAGCATGGTAAGTGTGATCGTCGATCTTATTACAAGTGAAGGAAAAACTCTGAAGAATATGACAAAGTGTGGTATGGTTGGGATGACCCAAACGAGCGTGCCAAAGGTCCATACCGACAGAGAGGGCAACGAGAGCGGTGGCGGTGGAAGATAATGGGTGGGGCAGGTAGAGCTCGTCAGGGCTGTCACATCGGTGAAGAACCATCCGGGTGCGGGCGTCCTTGACATATAAACCAAGATCGTCAAATTCAACAGTAACAAGATTTTCACGAGTAAAAGATCGAATAGAGACAAGACTTTTGATAGGATTAGGCGAAAAAAGTATGTTAGAATGTTACAATTGTATAGATGAAGATGGAAACGAAGCATGACCAACATGTGTTATAGGGAGAGATGAACCATAACAAACAGTAATGCAAGTGGAGGTGTCAGTGGGATAGGAAGTGTGTAGGTTACCGTGATGGGAAGACATGTGGGGGGTAGCCCCGGTGTCCATATACCAGTCACCTCCGCTGGTGTCGTTCGTCAGTGTAGGAGCGGAGTGGAGAGTAGCTAGCAGGATTGGATCCCGTAGTGCAGGAGGAGTGATGGCTACATGTTGTGGGAGTAGATGGCGCCGACCTACTGTGGCATGGGAGGCAGTAGCATGGGGTACCCGCTATGATACAGCATCTGAGGAGTGGCGGATCGGGGGCATAGAAGACCAGGCATAGGCACACGGGGAACCTGCATCGAGTATGCATGAACGACGCCAAATATTGTAGAGCTAGGAGAGGCCATAGTAGCAGCGTCTAGGGGTTGCCACAATGGCTAATGGGTGCAGCGGGGGCTGGGAAGGGAGAGGAGGGTTCGGTTCTGAAAGGTTTTAGTGATTGGTGGAGGATTAGCGATTGGGTGGGTGGGTTCTGGCGATCGGGGTTGCGGGGCAAAATCAGGAGGGTAGGGAGAGAGGGGTCGGGTGGGAGTTCCTGGGAGGGAGGTGTCGGTGTACTAAAATAGGGGTCCTTTAGTAACCCAGACTTGTGCATAGGCAGTTGCAGCCCTCCGGATAGCAATAGATTACCGAAGGATACCTCAACCCAAGCCTCACCTCTTGGACACCAAGAACGTGAAGAAGACCTCTAGGCAGGTCATCAAGAAGTACTAAGTTAGTACCGAAGGACAAGACTTCAGTTGCCGGCAAGCTTAACACTGGCAAGCCAAGACGCGGCAAGCTCCTTGCCGGGAGGCACCTCCTCCTTGCTTTTCGACCGCTCCACCTCATCGACCTGCTGATGGCTTGTCAAGAATAGGTGTCAAGCGGGCAAGCGGCCTGAAGGGAGTCAACAGGATGCATGTCGGCACCTCGCATGCGGATCAACTTTATTGACACCCATCTAATGGACGTGTCAAGAAGATAGGTTCAACCATGTCGACGACACAGAAGGAGAGACACCTTTTGCCGAAGGATGGCCACCAGCTCATGGTGATTTAAATGCCCTTATCCTACTTCGGCAGGATTAGGTTGGATAGCATCGAGACTACTATTCACATACTTGTAATGATCATGTTGCCACTATGGTGACCCCTTTTTGTCTATAAAAGGAGGCCCATCGCTACCATGGCACCGGCTGACACCCTGCTCACGCTTACACAATAGTTGCACCTTGCTCACATTTTTTTGGCAAGCTATGCTTGTAACTTGAGCCCCAATAAAACCACCCAAACACAGGAGTAGAGTTTTACTTCTCCATAGCGGCCCGAACATGAGAAATCCCCATGTGTGTACTATTGGATTCACTCTCTGTGCTTGTCGATAACCCCAGCCGAACTGCAAAGGGATCCTCGCTGGTCCATAGATCATTGTACTCTGACATCTTTGGCGCGCCAGGCAAGGGATCGCTTGTGCAGATCCACTCCAGCAGTTCTCGTGAACTTCAACATCTTCTTCATCCATGGCGCCGAAGAAGAAGAGCGTGGCAGTGGGTACACCATTGGGCTCCAAGCTACCAGTCCAGACGCCTCCGGCGGGAGGGACTAATGATGGGCGCTCTGGACACCCTTCTGGCGAGAAGAGCCATACTCGCTCCGCCGGAAGCCAAGACCCGCAAATCGCTACATCGAAAGGCGGCGCTGCGGTCCAGAAGGTCACTGCAGCTACATCCAAGGACGACGACGCGGGTTCTATGAATGATGGAGTTATAGGACATGCACCGAGGCTATCGCAAGATGGACATGAGATGCTTCCCCGCAACGACGTCGACCCTGGCCAACGGCTAGGCAAGGAGCATGTGCACCGTTCTCATGGTTCACATGGCCTGCCGCCGCGTCAAACTGCTGGCGAGCATCGACCACGGCAGCAGGACAGGGATGGACCTCCTTCTAACTCACGTAGAAGTCGAGCCACCCCTAAGTCCTTGGGCCCAATCATGCCCACAACGCTGGCAGAGGCACTGGCATAGGTAGAGCTACTCCAGAAATTCCCTCCAGCTTAGGAGAACATGGATGAGTGGCGTGCCACCATCTAGAGCCTTGTCGGCTTCGCCAATAGCGGTGGACCATGTCCGGTGGGGCCCTCTCAGTGGCAGCCAATGGCGCCGGTGCGCGGGGCTGGCGAATGGACTGTGGGTGCTACACCAATGGTGCAATCCCCCCGCGGCAAGTACGGCAGAGCCAGCAGGTCGTCGCCCATGGCAGCATGTCCATGGCATCGTTCGGTCCGCAAGGCCACCGGAATCGCCACATAGACCTACGCCAGGTCATTAATGACTGGCGTGCTGAAGATGCTCGAACCACCATTGAGCGACACCAGGAAGCGCACCATCAATCAAACATGAAGGGCCTGTGGTGAACGAGCCTGCACTGGGGTTTCTTGGGTGCCTACCCTATGACGTGGGCTGCCCAATGTTTACACGCGAGCTACGGCAATTTCAGTGGCCCCACTCCAGAAATTTCAAGCCAGCCTTGCCGGAGAAGTACGATGGCAAGCTCAATCCGACTGAGTTTCTTGGTATCTACACCATCATGGTGCAAGCTGCTAGTGGCATGGATGACAAGATTCTCGCCAACTACTTTTCGTTGGCACTCAAGTCCAATGTGAGATCTTGGCCGATGAACTTGCCGGAGAACTCCATTTCTTCCTGGTTTGATGTGTATCATGTGTTCATTAGGACTTATATCAGGGGCCATGGGCCTCCGGGAAAGCCCAGCGACCTACACTTGATCCCACAGAAGGATGGGGAACCCCATTGCAAGTACGTCCTGAAGTCCAGCCCTGTGCACCAGAACATCCCCAACATACACCCTGCTGCTGTGATTGCGTCATTCCACACGAACATGTGCAACGGCAGGATGCGGGTGGAGTTGAAAATTGCGCAGGTGGGCACCATCAACGAGTTGTACACTTTGGTGGATCAGTGTGCATGTGCTGAGGAGGGGAGGAGACGCTAGAGCCGAGGTTGATTCTGAGGACGATGAAGTGTCCACCCCAAAGAAGATAATCCAAAAGTGCAATCGCAAGCGCAAGGACAAGGCCGTGATGGCAGTTGAGAGCTCCGGCAACTCAACTCCCGCCAAGAAGCCCAAAACTGACAGACCCAGCAACGAGCTTGCTGGATGCGCTGATTGTCGGGAGGCTGCAGTAGGCGAGAAGCCGGATGCCTCCGGCAAGACTAGGGGGCCATACTGCAAGATCCACCGCACCAAGGGCCACCACCTCAATGATTGTCTGTGAGTGGAGCAGCTCTTTGAGAAGCAGAAGCAAGAGTATGAGAAGCGTGATCAAGAGAAGGGCCAAGATGGCGCTGGTGGGTCTGGCAACAAGAACCATGGTGGCCGTGGGGTCCACCACGCCAAGGGTCAGCAGCAGAAGGAGAAGACTGCTCGTGGCCGCAAGATGAAAGAGGGTGAAGGTGATGGTGACGATGATGATGAGAAATATGGAGAAGGAGAGTTCCAAAAGGCTGTGGAGACCATGTGTGTTGTCGGAGGTGCATCTTTGCACTGCTCTCACCGCTAGCTCAAGCAGTGGCTGTGTGAGATAAACGCGGCTGAACCAGCAATAGAGGCACAGACCGCTCAAGTGGTCCAACACGCCCATTGTTTTCGACACCGAGGACCACGCTGACTGCACTACTTTTGTTGAGTGTTTGCCTTTGTTGGTCTCACCAACAATTCGCAACCTCAAGGTGATGAAAATATTGGTTGATGATGGGGCCGGCTTGAACCTGATCTCACATGATGTGATCAGGAGGCTGCAAATCCTTGATGGAGATCTCCAAGAAACATGAATGTTTCAAGGGATCAATCCGGGGTGGAGCCATCCCATCGGCAAGGTCACCTTGCCGGTCACTTTTGGGACCGAGCTAAAAAACAGGACCGAGAAGGTCATTTTCGATGTTGTCAAGATGTCGTTGCCCTACAATGGCATTCTTGGTCGTCCGGCCTGGGTAAAGTTTATGGCAGCGTCTCATTGCGCCTATAACACTTTGAAGATGCCGGGACCGATGAGCATCATCACCGTCTACTCTGACAAGAAGGATGCAGTTATTTGTGCCGACAAGATCTACCTGGAGGCAGTGGCAGCATCTATTGTCAAGGTACCTGCTCTTGCCGGCAAAGCTCCTGGGGGAGGAAAGAAGAAGAAGACCGGCAAGACCCCTGGCAAGGACACAAGGAAGTGCACCTCTTTGGAGTGTAGCGCACCCGCCGAGGACATACCAGAGAGCTCTGCCGGCAAGAGCAAGAAGACCAAGGCCTCACCACCTACTACGAAGCAAGTCTCCGCAAGGGAGGATGGCACTAGCGGTACTTTAACCGTAAGTGCCACCCTTGATGGCAAATAGGAAAGCGCGTTCGTTGCCTTCCTGTGGGAGAATATTGATGTTTTTGCATGGCAGCCATCAGATATCCCCGACATTCCCAGGGAGGCGATTGAGCACCACCTTGCTGTCTGTCCTGATGCGAGACCCGTCAAGCAGAAGGTCAGGAAGCAGGATTTGGAGCAGCAAGAGTTCATCGCCCAAGAAATCCAAAAACTAGATGCAACAGGCTTGGTCAGAGGAGTGTTGCACCCAACTTGGTTAGCAAACCCAATGGTTGTTCACAAGGGAAATAGGAAGTGGAGGCTTGGTATTGATTTCACTGACATAAACAAAGCATACTCGAAGGACCCCTTCCCTTTGCCACTGATTGATCATATTGTGGACTCCACTGCCGACTATAACCTGCTCTCTTTTCTTGATACCTACTCTGGTTATCATCAGATCTTCATGGCCAAGGAAGATGAGGAGAAGATGGCATTCATTACTCCATGTGGTACGTACTGCTTTGTACGCATGCCCTTTGGATTAAAGAGTGCTAGAGCAACATTTGCAAGGGCTGTGCAAGCTGGTTTTGTGTCGGGGTACGACACCTATGGGATCCCGGGAGATCCCTTTACGATTCGGCGGGGGGAGAGGTATACGCAAAGAGCAGAACCAGTGATCAACGCGGGAAGTTTTTACCCAGGTTCGGGCCGCTGATCAGCGTAAAACCCTACTCCTGCTTTGTGTTCTTATTGATGTTCTTGAGCCCAGCCTTCAGGAGCGCTCGCGATGAACAGTACGTTCAAAGAGCAGCTACGCATGCAGAATGGGCCAGAAATTCTCCTCCTCTATAGCAGTTGCCTTGGGCCTCCTTTTATATGCTCAAAGGGGTCTCCACAGTGGCAAAATGTACATATATTGAGGTGTAAAGTAGCAACAGGGTATCATACCTAACCCCTGACGGATTAGGACAAACGCATTTAATGCACCGTGAGGTGTCCGTTTAGGTGTCCTCACTTTCTCGGGGATGGAAAAAGGGGCCATCCCATCAGCACCGCTTAAGCTCTCCTCCACTGGTGCGTTGCCACGCATCCATGGAAGGAGCCAGAATGTCAGACTCGTTACTATGCCGAAGCGGTGGCACAGTGGCAGAATCTTGCCGGGCGCCTAGTCTTGCCGGGCGCCAATCCTTGCTGGGAACCAAGCCTTGCCGGGCTCCACGGCCATCCCGGCAAGGATCTTGCCGGGGAAGCTGGCCTTCGATTTCCAGCTTTGCTTATCTGCTGACCCCAAGATCTCTGACTTGACGATTTTCCTTGACGACTTGAGTCGACCTCGAGCTGATCCCGGCAAGCCTTGCCGCGAAGACGGCTACAACTGCCCTTGCACAAGTACGGGGTACTAGTGGCCCAATACTTAGTACACCAACATTTTGGCTCTCAGCTCCACAGAAATGTGGAGGCCTACATGGATGATATAGCAGTCCAAACCAGGCAGAAAGATTCCCTGATCCAAGATCTAGAAGAGACGTTAGCCAATTTGCGCAATATCAACTTTAAGCTCAACACTGAGAAGTGTGTGTTTGGCATCCCGTCCAGCAAGCTTCTTAGGTTCTTTGTATCTCAACATGTAGTTGAAGCCAACCCTAACAAGGTCAAAGCAATCGAGTAGTTGGAGGCACCAAAGCGGGTCAAGGACGTGAGGTGTTTTGCTGGCTGTGTAGCAGCTCTAAGTAGGTTCATCTCTAAGTCAGCTGAGCACGCCTTGCCGTTTTTCAAAATCTTAAAAAAGCAGGTCTGATGGAATGTACCCTTGAAGCAGGTGCTGCGCTTCAAGACTTGAAGGAGTACCTCTCCTCTCCGCTAGTACTAGTTGCACCAATTCCACGAGAGCCATTGCTGCTATACCTAGCGGCAACCAATCAAGTGGTTAGTGCTGCGCTAGTTGGCGAGAGGGAAGCCAAAGGCAAAGAGATAGTGACCATAGAGCCTCAAGCCGACAAGCCAGAATCTTTACCGGCAAGGTCAGATGTCGACAACCCAAGTTCGGCGTAGGCAAATGGAACAGAGCAGCAAGTTGTGAAGAAGAAGATGGTGCAGCGCCCAGTCTACTTTGTCAGTTCTATCGGCGTTCTGGGAACCAGGGTACCCAGACTTGCCTACCTGCGGCCCATGGCGTGGCTCCATCGACGGCCTAGTACGGCCCATCTACAAGACCACCAAGACAAGACCCTCGCGAGGGGCCAAGCCTCGCGAGGGGGACGACACCAAGACCTCTCGTGGGAGCGGCCTCCCCAGGCTGCCTCCTGAGGAGCGGAGATTTGTATGCAGGTACTCAACCTCAGGAGGTTGTGATGACGCAAGCCATGACGACCAAGGCTAGGCAGGCGCCAGCAGGCGCAGAGGAGGCAGTTTCCTCTTTGGTGCTAAGGAGGCAAGCGCAGGCGTGGCTTCGCAAGGAGCCCGACAAAGGTTTCTATTCCAGTGCTACAAGACAAAGACCGCCAGGATGGCAGGATGGATGTCATCGTCGAGCCCACTGCTGTGTCACAAGCAGAGGCTTTGCAAGCGAAGACCACCTTTCGTCAGGATAAGATGTACTACTTGTCCCCTTTCAAATTGGCCATTGTGGGATCCCTTCCCGCCTACGATTTGGGGGAAGAGGACCAAGGCCACTATAAGTATAGGCTAGCCACCACCGTAGGACAGGCGGATCGAATCCACCCTCACCCATAGACCTCGCGAGGTTGTTCATACTTTGTACTAGCTCATCCTCAGCCCCTCGTGAGGCCAATCCACCACAAAGCAGGAGTAGGGTCTTACACCGCAAGGTGGCCCGAACTTGCGTAAACTGCCGTGTTCATCTTCTTCCTTGTTCGTGTGCATCGAGCTAGGCCGTAGGGTGACGAGACGGTTGGCTGGATAGGTTGAGTTCTTCACACACGCCCTAGAGTTCGAACCTTTCTTGGGTCTGCGGAGCCCTGAATCCAACATTTGGCGCGCCAGGTAGGGGCATGTCGAAGCTCTGGCTCTTCACCAAGCCGCGCTCGCCCGCGTTGCGCGGTTCCCATGGCCGGCGCCGCCCCACCCTCCGGGCCGTTGGGCGCATTCGGAGGAGTCGTGGGCATCCGGGCCTTTTCCCCCGCCCTGCGGCAGGTGCGGTGGCTGCGAAGTTCAAGCCGACATTGTCCCCGTGGTATGACAACGTGACGGACCCCGCGGAGTTCCTCCAGGCATACGCGCAGGCCACCTGGGCGGCAGGTAGTGACAACTAGGTCATGGTGAACTGGCTCCCTATGGCCCTCACGGGCGTGCCACGCTCCTGGTTGCTCGGCCTGCCGGAGTCTTCGATGGCTTCCTGGGAGGAGTTGTGCGGCCTGCTCATCGTGAGTTTCACGGCCCGGCGCCCCACGCGGTTGCGGCCATCCTCGACGGGTCACAAGCGCCGGCCTCGGGCCGCCACGTCAAGCAGCTTCTTCGTCTGGTCGGGGCTGCTCGGCCGCGGCAGGAGGCTCCTCTGGGCCACGTTGTGCCTAAGACCGCCATCACCTTCGACTCCAGGGATCACCCCAAGACCACAGTAGGCATCAGCGCCCTCTTGATGTTGTGCACGCCCACCATCGGCAACATCGCGGTCACCAGGACCCTCATCGATGGCGCCGCTGGCCTCAATGTCCTCTCCGTGGAAGCCTTCGATCTGCTTCAAGTGCCCTATGACCAGCTCGCCCCCTCCAGGCCCTTCTCGGGGGTGGTCGGCAGCTCTGCCGCTCCCCTAGGGCAGATCCTCCTCCCCGTCACCTTCGGTACAAGCTACAACTACCGCACCGAGCTCATCGACTTCGACGTCGCCCGCATCGGCCTCTCGTACAATGCCATCCTTGGTTACCCGGCCCTTGCCAAGTTCATGGCAGCGATGCACCCCGGCTACAACGTTGTCAAGATGCCAGGGAGTAGTGGCATCATCACCGTGGCGGGGGACACCAAGGGTGCACTCCTGGCCCTCAAGCTTGCTTTCAAGGCTGCGGCAACTGCACAACCAGGCGTTGGGGACACCCCCGAGATCCCAGAAGCTGCGCCCGCAAAAAAGAAGCAATTGTTCTCTAGAGATCGGGACGAGACGAAGCAGGTGTCAGTCGATGACGGGGGCTCAGGCCACACCTTCACCATAGGCGCTAGCCTCCCCCCAGATCAGGAAGAGGCGCTGGTCGGTTTCCTCCGTGCGAACAAGGATGTGTTTGCATGGGAGGCGACAGACTTGGTCGGCGACCCGCGAGAAGTGATTGAACATCACCTGATGGTGTGCCCCAGTGCGCGCCCGGTGAAGCAGAAGGCGCGGCGGCAAGCCTCGGAGAAACAATCGTTCATCTTCCAGGAGCTCCACAAGCTGCAAGATGCCGGCATCATCCGGGAGGTGCGGCACCCGGATTGGCTTGCCAACCCGATCATTGTCCCCAAGAAGGGCGGAAGGGAGCGCACTTGCGTTCACTACACGAGCCTCAACAAAGCTTGCCCTCAGGACCCTTTCCCTCTTCCATGCATCGACCAAATCGTTGATTCCACTGCCGAGTGCGACCTGCTGTGCTTCTTGGATGCCTTCTCAGGATACCATCAGATCAAGATGGTGGTGCAGGACGTTGAGAAGACGGCCTTCCTCTCTCCATGTTGGGTGTACTACTACACCTGCATGCCTTTTGGATTGCGAAATGCTGGCGCAACCTTCCAGCGATTGATGCACATCGCCCTGGGCCTGCAGCTTGGGAGGAACGCTGAGGCGTACGTCGATGACATAGTGGTCAAGTCGCGGGAAGCGAGGACCCTTGTTGTAGATCTGGAAGAAACATTCGCCAACCTGCGCAAGGTAAACCTGCGGCTCAACCCGGAGAAATGCGTGTTCGGTGTCTCGTCCGGCAAGCTGCTGGGTTTCCTGGTGTCACACAGAGGGATCGAAGCTAACCCAGAGAAGATCAAGGCAATAGAAAGGATGAGCCCGCCGCAGACCCTCAAGGAGATGCAGAAGCTCGCGGGCTGTGTAAATTTGTTGGGGCATTTCATCTCCAAGCTCGGCGAGCGCGCCCTCCCATTCTTCAAGCTAATGAAAAAGAAGGGCCCCCTCGAATGGACTCCGGAGGCCGAGGCGGCCTTCCAAGACCTCAAGAGGTATCTCACCAGCCCGCTAGTGATGGTGGCGCCTCGTCCTCTTGAGCCCCTAGTACTTTACCTAGGCGCCACCCCCCACTCTGCTAGCGCCTCGTCCTCTTGAGTCCCGAGAAGAGCGCGCAGGGGCGAGTGCACAGCGCAGCACCCCATGCGCGGCCGCTCCGTTGCCACCTCAGGATGGCGCTCCTGAGGCCTCGACTACCTCATCGGATGACAGGGCTCCCAAGGCCCTATCGCCTCAAGCAGGGCTGGACATCGCCGACACCTCCTCCGACGTCGAGCATCCCGTGTACTTCATCAGCACGGTGTTGCGTGATGCATGCTTGCGCTACCCCATGCCACAGAAGCTCCTCCTCGCGCTCCTCGCCGCCTCCAGGAAGCTGCGCCACTACTTCCAAGGCCACCCCATCAAGGTCGTCTCCGCGTACCCCCTAGAGAAGGTGCTCCGGAGCCCCAATGCCGCGGGGAGGGTTGCTGAGTGGAACATTGAGCTGCAAGCGTTCCAGTTAGAGTTTAGCACCACCAGTGTCATCAAGGGCGCTGCCCTCGCTGAATTTGTGGCAGAATGGACCGACGCTCCTGACCGAGGGATGGGTGAAGACCGCTCCCTCACGCACGGAGACGAGGCGCCCGACGGCTGGGTCATGTACTTCGACAGCGCGTTCGCGCGCCAGGGCGCGGGGGCCGGAGCCGTACTCATCTCGCCTACCCAGGACAAGCTCTACTACGCCGTGCAGCTCTGCTTCCAGCATGGCGAGAAGGTCTCCAACAACATCACGGAGTACGAGGGCCTGATCACTGGCCTCAGGGCCGCGACAGCCCTAGGGGTCAAGCGTCTCACCATCAAGGGCGATTCTCAGCTCCTCGTCAACTTCTCCAACAAGGCATACAAACCTAAGGACGAGCACATGGAAGCATACTTAGAAGAGGTACGCAAAATTGAAAAACAATTCTTGGGCTTGGAATTGCAGCACGTGCCGCGCAAAATGAACCAGGAGGCGGATGGCATCGCCAAGAGGGCGTCCCGATGCCAGCCCCAGAAGCTAGGTGTCTTCGAGGAGTGGCTCTTCAAGCCATCGGCGGCTCTGGCCACCGCAGGCCCTGCGCTGTTTCTGGAGGAGCCGCCCTGGCCCTTTCCATGGGCGCCCCGGCCTGCGGTCCGACCTCTAGAGCCCACCTGCTCCTGGCGCTTGAACCTCAGGAGGGGTGCTGGACTGAAGAGCTCAAGGCGTACCTGCTCCAAGGTACCCTGCCGGAGAAGGAGGAAGATGCAGAACGCGTGGCCCGTCAGGCCACCGCTTACTGCTTGTAGGACGACGAGCTCTACAGAAGGTGCCCAAACGACGTCCCGCTGCGGTGCATCTCCAAGGAGCAAGGGTGCGAGTTGCTGGCTGACATCCATGGCAGGGATTGTGGGCACCATTCTTCATCGTGCACCCTTGTTGGCAAGGCGTTCCGCGGCGGGTTCTACTGGCCCACGGCGCTCAACGACGCCATCGAGCTGGTGCGATCCTGCGAGGCCTGTCAATTCCACGCCAAACAGATCCACCAGCCCACTCCGGGCCTGCAGACCATCCCGCTCTCGTGGCCGTTCGCTGTCTGGGGGCTGGATAACCTAGACCCGTTTCCCCGAGCAGCCGGGGGCTACCGCTACCTCTACATCGCCATCGACAAATTCACCAAGTGGGCGGAGGTGGAGCCCGTGTGCGCCATCCCAGCTGGCTCGGCTATCGAGTTCATCAAGGGCCTCGTGAGCCGCTTCGGGGTCCCCAACCGTATCATCACTGACAATGGCTCTCAGTTCATGAGCAATCTCTTCAAAACATATTGTGCTAACCTTGGAACGCAGATATGCTACGCTTCAGTGGTGTACCCACGGAGTAACGGCCAAGCCGAATGCGCCAACGCAGAGGTCCTGTTGGCCTCAAGATGAGGAGCTTCAAGAAGAAACTCGAGGCCTGCAGCAGGGGTTGGCTCGATGAGCTTTAGTCCATGCTATGGTCCATCCGCACCACCGTGACTAAGCCCACTGGCAAGACCCCATTCTTCCTCGTCTACGGGGCTGAGGCGGTCCTCCCTCATGAGGTCAAACAATGCTCCCCGCGGGTCTTGGTGTTTGACGAGGCACGCCAGGACGCCTCGCGGGGGATGGACCTCGTGCTAGGGGAGGAGGGCCGCCGCCAAGCCTCGCTCCGTGCCGTGAGGTACCAGCAGGCGCTGCGCTGGTATGACTGCCGCAGCGTCCGCTCTAGGACCCTCGAGGTGGGTGACCTTGTCCTGAGGCGAGTGCTCTCCAAGGAGGGGCTTCCTAAGATCTCGCCCATGTTGGAGGGCCTGTTCGGGATCGCCCGTGTCTCCAGGCCTGGCGCCGCGCGCCTGGAGACGCAGGACGGGTTCCCCATCCAGAATGCCTGGAACATCCAACACCTCCGGAAGTTCTATCCGTGATCAACGAGCGCCATGCGCCTCTCAAGTCTCCGCTCATGACACTCTCATGTAATAATGAGTGGGGTTGTACATGCCCCGGAGTCTCCTGAGTGCTGCCCCTGAGCCTCATGGGGGCTCCCACCCTCGTCCTAGTGGAATCCCCATGCTCCGCGCTGGTGGGAAGACTAGAAGACTAGTGTATGTGTCGGACGTGACTGCTCTTTTGCTTTGCTTTCTGTAGCTGATTTGCCACTTCTTGGAATGAAATTTGAAACTCTCGCGTCTTTATTTGAAAGGGTGGGACTTTTTCTCCTTGCAGGGTTTTAATCTCTCGAATCTCTCCTTAGGGAGAGTGGCAATTTCCCGTCGCTCTTTCCCACGCGTCTCACGAGCGGGTGCTGGGTACAGTGTGTACGCCTGGGCTTGCCCACGAGCACACCTCACCAAAGCCTTCGTATCCTAATCTTTGGCGTCCTAATCCTCGCGTGACGCCCTTAAACGAGCCGACAGGCATGTACGCCCTCCTGAGTCCGCACCTCCTAGCCTCGCCGGGCATCACGACCTGGCATATCAGTGGCGGCTGGTCCTCGCTCGGCGGCTCGCGCAGGGTGTGGCGCCCTGAGGGGCAGCCCCGGAGGCCCCATATCCTCATGACCCACTAGACCCTGTGGCCACTGAGCGCCTCCTGAGGCCGGAGAACCTTCGGGTCCATGAGAAGGAAACCCCCGGCAAGATCTCTCTGGAACGAGAGGCACGCAGAGGACCCAAACTCCAGAGGAACGCGCCCTCGCGGCGCAGGTGTCTACCGCAAGCACACTAAGCTAAGTTACCCTAATCGCGATCAGCAAGAGCCCGTCAATTAGTAGCGACACGAACGCCAGGATGCGACATAAAAACGTTAATATAACGGCGCAAGCGCCATGGTTCATTACATGCCCCGGCAGGGCTTTCTACTTCTTGATGTAGAAAAAAAAGCAAAAGCGGCCTCGCGAACACCGCGGCTCCTGAGACCCGGCTCCAGCGACGCCCGCGCCTAGCCGGAGTCCTCCTCCCGCTTCACCGGGGTGCGATGGCGTGGGTGCTCGTCGCCCTCCCTGGTCCGAGCTCCGCGGTGTGGCGGCTTGTCGTAGTCACCGTCACTCGTGCTCTCTCCAGAGGAGGAGCCGCCACTGCTGGAAGCGTCGCGATCATCGCCAAGGGCAAGTTCACCGCCGCAGATGCTACCGCCCCTCCGACCATCGTTGTCGGAGGGGTGGACATCGTTGTTCTCGCTGTCGCTCTCCAGGCAGCACCCCAGGCGCCTGCCGTCCTCCCTGAAGACCCTGATGTAGAGGGTCGCACGCCGTCGTGCCTGAAGTGGAGGGTACTCCTCCCCTATAGGCCCCGTGCGCGGGCGAATGGCTGCCACCCGTGGTTCAGGAACACATTGCCGGTGGGGGTGACCTCGACCTCCACCCACGAAGCCTTGCTGCAGCAACCGTCGGCCTACAGTCAAAGACCGCCAGGTCCCCTGGCCGACAGAGTGCCTGCAAAGAAGCGCGGGAGCTGAAACAAGACGCCTGCTGGCCTCTCCGCCCACACCATGAACTCCGAGGGCGCATCGGCCAAATGGGATCGCGGGCACGGTGGCCGAATGGTTGCCACATGCCTCCCTCCTTGGCCGCGGCACCTTCCGGCGCAGGAGGGCACCCTCCCAAGACCACCAGAAGTGGCACCGACCTTCGAGGGGGTGCGCCCGCACCCCCAGCATCGCGGCGTGCTTGCGGGGACGGCCACGGCCCCTCTTGGGCAGTGGCGCGCCGGGTCCCTCCTTGGGGGCCTTTCCCTTCTCGGCGGCCGAAGACCTCCTCACTGGCGCCATGGATGCTCTGGTGAGATGGCGGCGTGGCGAAGAAGAAGAAGGAGCAAGCAACAAGAAGATGAAGATGGGCTAGAGGCCCCGCCCCCCTTCCCCCATTTATAGCCGAAGGAAGGCTAACCGGCGGCATCTCACGCTCCAAGCCATGATGGCCCCGCTGCATGCGCCAAGCAGTCGTCAAGACGGGCAGTTGCCGAGGCGACGTGGGGAAGTGGAGACGCCCATGTCCCATCAAGCGCCATGTGTCAGCCTAGCCCGCAGATGATTGGGGCCCGCGGCGCTTCGCCCTTGCCCTTTGGCTTCGCCTCGAAGCCAAATCCGAGCGCGCCTTGGGCCCGGGGGCTACTGTCGGCATTCTGGGAACCAGGGTACCCAGACTTGCCTGCCTGCAGCTCACAGCGTGGCTCCGTCGATGGCCTGGTATGGCCCATCTACAAGACCACCAATACAAGACCCTCGCGAGGGGGACGACACCAAGACCTCCGGGGAAGCGGCTTCCCCAGGCTGCCTCCTGAGGAGCGGAGATTTCTATGCAGGTACCCAACCTCAGGAGGTTGCGATGACGCAAGCCATGACGATTAAGGCCAGGCGGGCGCCAGCGGGCGCAGAGGAGGCAGTTTCCTGTTTGGTGCTAAGGAGGCAAGCGCAGGCGTGGGTTCCCAAGGAGCCCGGCAAAGGTTTCTATTCCAGTGCTACAAGACCAAGACCGCCAGGATGGCAGGACAGATGTCATCGTCAAGCCCACTACTGCATCACAACCAGAGGCTTTGTAGGCGAAGACCACCTTTCGTCAGGATAAGATGTACTACTTGTCCCCTTTCAAATTGGCCACCGTGGGATCCCTTCCCGCCTACGATTTGGGGGAAGAGGACCGAGGCCACTATAAGTATAGGCTAGCCACCACCGTAGGACGAGCAGATCGAATCCACCCTCACCCATAGACCTCGCGAGGTTGTTCATCCTTTGCACTAGCTCATCCTCAGCCCCTCATGAGACCAATCCACCACAAAGCAGGATTAGGGTCTTACACCGCAAGGTGGCCCGAACCTGGGTAAACTGCCGTGTTCATCTTCTTCCTTGTTCGTGTGCATCGAGCTAGGCCGTAGGGCGACGAGCCGGTTGGCTGGATAGGTTGAGTTCTTCACACACGCCCCAGAGTTCAAACCTTTCTTGGCTCTGCGGAGCCCTGAATCCAACAAGTTCCCTTCTCCAGGGGGCTAGACCAAGGTACTCTGTTTTGCAGAAGTTGCTTTGTGGCCTCCTCATGGCCTTAAGGAAGCCGCACCATTACTTCCAAGCACATCACATCACCGTCGTCACTCGCTTTCTGCTACAGCGCATCTTGAGAAATCCAGAAGCCACTGGCAGGATAGTGGAGTGGGTGTTGGAGCAGTCGAGCTTTGATTCAAGTTTTAAAGTACATCAACAATCCAAAGCAGAGCCTTGGCAGATTTCATTGCAGAATTGACCCAAAGAAGAGATACCAGAGACCTCGCTTCCCGACAAAGAAGCGCCCCAAGACTGGATCATGTACTTTGATGGGGCCTTCTCACTCCAAGGCGCTGGTGCTGGAGTGCTACTTGTCGCACTGATCAGAGAGCATCTAAATATGTGGATCAGATGAAGTTTCCCCGAGAGCAGTCCACCAACAATACTGCTGAGTACGAAGGGTTGCTTGCGGGACTCCGCATAGCAATTGACCTTGGTATGAGAAAGTTCATCATCAGAGGTGACTCACAGTTATTGGTGAGGCAAGTGAACAAGGATTACCAGAGCCCGTTGATGGAGTCCTATGTGGATGAAGCAAGGAAGTTGGAAGAGCACTTTGACGGTCTGCAGGAAGAGCATGTTCCTCGTGCTGAGAACAACATTGCCGACGACTTGTTGAAGCTTGGTGCCAAGAAATTACCTGTGGAACGAGGTATGTTTTTACTCCTTCTGAATCAACCTTCAGTTATACCGTCAACAAGGCCAGACAAGAGAAGAAAGTTGAATTCTGGCGAGTACTTTCCGGCAGAGCTTCCAACAGCCGTCGAGAAGGAGCTTGCCGGAAACAACCCAATGCTTGGCGGTGAGCAGCAGGCTCCGGTAGGGCCCCGGGCCCTTGCTATGAGACAAGCGCTCCCAGAGAAGAAGAGATACCTTTAGTCCTTGTCGTCGAGCCACAGGCTCCGGCATGGGCACAATAGATAGTCCATTACCTGCAGACAGGTTAACTTCCCGATGAACAAGAAACTGAAAAAGTAGCCCGCCAATCAAGTATGTATCAATTTGTTGATAGCATTTTGTACAGAAAGAGGCCAAATGGGGTGAAATTGAAGTGCATCTGCTGGAAAGATGGACATAAGCTGGCGGCAGAGATACACAAAGGGGTGTGTGGCTCCCATATTGGGTCCCGTGTGCTTGTCGGCAAGCTTTCCATCAAGGGTTCTATTGGCTGATAGCCCTTCAAGATGCAGTGGATGTGGTAACAAGGTGCGAAGTGTGCCAGTTCCATGCCAAGAATATACATCAGCCAGCTCAAGCCCTTCAGGTGATTCCTCTCTCCTGGCCCTTCTTAGTCTGGGGGATCGACATACTCGGCCCCTTCCCCCATGCTATCGGGGGCTTTGAGTTCTTGTATGTAGCAATTGACAAGTTCACAAAGTGGCCTAAGGTCGAGCCAGTGAGGAAGGTAACATCATAGTCAGCCGCCAAGTCTTCAAAGGATTAGTTTGCCGTTTTGGTGTGCCCAGCCGGGTGATCACCAACAACGGCATGCAGTTCAAGAGTTGCACCTTCATGCATGCTGTCAAGACCTTGGTAGCAAAATATGTTTTGCGTCATTTTCTTAGCCAAGAAGCAATGACCAGGTCGAGAGGGCAAATGCAGAAGTGCTGCGAGGACTCAAGACAAGGACATTAGGTAGACTACACGAGTGTGGAAGAGGCTGATTCAATGAGTTGTCGGCGGTTCTTTGGTCACTCAGAATGACACAAGTCAAGCCACCAGCGAGACACCCTTATCCCTGGTCTATGGTGCAGAAGCGGTGCTCCCAATGGAACTCACATACAGGTCACCTCGAGTGCAAGCTTTTATCGAAGCTGAGCATGAGAAAATGCGGCATGGCGATGCCGTGCTCCTTGAGGAAGATTGTCTCTGGGATGTTGTCTGTGATGCTTGCTACCAGCAAGCTTTGTGCCGCTAACATAGCTGCAAAGTGCATGCCCGGAGTCTTGAGGAAGGTGTCCTTGCTCTTCATCGAATCCAATCTGTGAAGGGATCAAACAAGTTGACACCAAAGTGGGAAGGCCATTATCGAGTAGCACAAGTCACCAGACGTGGCGCAGTCCGTCTGGAGACTGAAGATGGCACTCAGGTGCATAACTCATGGAATATTGAGCATCTTCGCTAGTTCTAACGATAAGGCGCGGTTGCCGGGCACCCCGACAACCTCTTTCGTACAAGTTTGCCAGAAAGGCATGTAAACCTTTGTACAAAGCCAAGCACAAACCCTGTGCATAGTAAAATAATGCTAAGTGTTTCGCAACCCTTTGTCAAAGTACATATTTATCTGTATCTGTTAGATGCAGGGTTGTGTTACATTTTTTCCTTGCATTAAGTGTTTAACAAACCGTCAAGGTTTCCAGCCTCCTCTTTTCTCTTCTTTAATTTTCTCAATAGGACAGAAGGGTTCCTCGCGTGCAAATTTATCGAGGGGAGTGACGGTATGGATACCACAAGTGTCATTCTAGTTAACATTCACGACAAAAAGTATAGCAAAGGAAAAGGCTAAGTTAATAAACTTTGAAATAAATTCCTTGTTGTAGTTGCAGTCCTTCCTTGAACAATTTTGGCCTTTGTATGAGAAATTTGCACGCTGAGGAACCTTGTTGTGACCAGCCGTGCTCTTACTTTGTTTCGAGTCCGCTCGACAACTTAAGTAGTTGCGCTGCGACTGCCAAGTGTGACCTTGCCGGAAGTGGCACTTCCGACAGGCTGCTAAGGACTTGTTCCTCAAGCGCTCGTGGCAAGAGTGTGCACACCGGCAACTTTTCGGAAGCGTATGGTACGAAAGTCATGCAAGGGCAGAATAAAGCAAGGAAGGTAGCATACACCCATTCATCAGACTAAAGTTTATATTACATCAGAGGCCAGATGTAGTTATAATTTAAGATAGGCTTATCTTTCACATGAACTCCATTGGCGGCAAGATAGTGCAAGGAGCTAGTCCCTACGCCGGTCCTTGGTCCTGGGGATTCTAGTGACCTTGTCGGTGAACGGCGCGACAAGCTCTTCGGTAGCCTTGGTGTCTGCCCCTTGCAGCAGGCGCTTGAAGGCCTGGGAGAGGTCGACACTAGGGTTCCTGTACATCACTTTGACAAGTACCTTGAAGCGGATGTGCCAGCAAAGCCTGCGGGACTCGGTGGCGAGATAGAAGCTCGGGCCTCCTGTTACTTTTCCAGCGCACTGACAAGACTCTCAAAGAATAGACTAATCTTGGCATTGGTGGAGAAGCGATTGTCTGCGCTCTGGGAACCAGGGTACCCAGACTTGCCTGCCTGTGGCCCACGGCGTTGCTCCATCGACGGCCAGGTACAGCCCAGTTTCAACACCAACAAGACAAGACCCTCGCGAGGGGCCAAGCCTCGCGAGGCAGACAACGCCAAGACCTCCTGAGGGAGTGGCCTTCCCAGGCTGCCTCCTGAGGAGTGGAGATTTCTATGCAGGTATCCAACCTCACAAGGTTGTGGTGACGCAAGCCATGACGACCAAGGCCAGGCGGGCGCCAGCAGGCGCAGAGGAGCAGGTTTCCTCTTTGGTGCTAAGGAGGCAAGCGCAAGCGTGGGTTCCCGTGGAATCAAGCAAAGGTTTCCATTCCAGTGCAACGAGACCAAGACCGCCAGGACGGCAGGACGGATGTCATCGCCGAGCGCACCACGGCGTCATGACCAGAAGCTTTGCAGGCGAAGACCACCTTTCGTCAGGATAAGATGTACTACTTGTCCCCTTTCAAATTGTCCACTCTGGGATCCCTTCCCGCCTTCATTTTGGAGGAAGAGGATTGAGTCCGCTATAAGTATAGGCTAGCCACCACATAGAGAGGGATCGATTCGACCCTGACGAGAGCAGACCTCGCGAGCTTGTTCATCCCTTTGTACTAGTTCATCCACAGCCCCTCGTGAGGCAAATACACCACAAAGCAGGAGTAGGGTCTTACATTGCAAGGTGGCCCGAACCTGGGTAAACTGCCATGTCCGTCTCCTTCCTTGATCCAGTGAGCTAGGTTGTAGGGCGATGGGTTGGTTGGTTGGATAGGTTGAGTTCTTCACACACGCGTAGAGTTCGAACCTTCTTTGGGTCTGCAGAGCCCTGAATCCGACATTTGGCATGCCAGGTAGGGGCGTGTTGAAGCTTCCATCCCACCACTCGCTTCGCCGACGTTCCGCCGTCCCAATGGCCGATGCTCATCGTGTTCGAGCCAAGCGTCGGGCCGCTCATGTCGCCCAGACAGCACCCGCATATAACGGCGCCCCTTGCCGCTCTGCCTCCCCGGTGGCTAACGCCGCCACCGACCCTGCTTCCCACGAATAGCAGGACTCGTTGCTGCCACCATCGTTGCAGCGCGACGGCCGCACCGCGACTCCATCACCCACTCCAGCCACGGCATCGTCTTCTCATGGCCGTCGTGGGCCGGCGAACGCGCAGTCTGCGTTGCACATGGCGCGCGAGCTTCTGCGCTATCATCCGGCCAATGACCTCTATGGCGACTGGCTCGCCCGCATCGCCGAACTCGTCAATGCCGCTGGCGAGGCCCCTGCACCGTCTCGTTCGCTTCGCCCTCCGCCGTCCCTGGCGGGCGATGTGGCTCACGGCATGCCTCCTCCCCCTCCTCTGCACGGCATGGGCACCGAGCCGAGGCGTGAGGCTCCCCAGCGTGACCCGCCGCGCAGAGCTCTGTCGCGCGATGAAGAAAGCTGCCAGGTGGTGCAGCGACCCCAAGGAGAAGCGCGTGCTCTTCCAGCACCGCCACGTCAAGACCGCGCACCATCAGAGACAACGGCGCGTGGGCGTCGAGATCAGGCTCCTCCCCTGCGGCTGGCCCCTGTGAGTACGGCAGGGTGTTGTGCTTTCACCCCGGAGCTGCGCCGCGTCGTCTGAGACGGCAAGTTCAAGCCGGATCTGCCTCCGTGTTACGACGGCAGCCCTGACCCCGCTGACTTCCTCCAGCTCTACGAGTTGTGGATCGAGGTGGCGAACAGCAATGAAAAGGTCATGGCAAACTGGTTCCCTATGGCCCTCAAGGACGACACGCGCACTTGGCTCCTGAATGTTCTGGTGGGGTCGATCTCCTCCTGGGCAAGCTCCGCGAGCGCTTCATCACCAACTTCCAAGGCACTCGCGACCGCGCTCTAGCGGCAGGCGACCTGCGGCGCATCATGTAGCAGCCAGGCGAAACCTTGCACAAGTACATACAACGCTTCACCAATGTTCGCCGGAAGGTCGATCCTGAGCCGAGGGCCGAGGAAGGTCGCCTCTCCCTCCTGGAGCTTCCGGAGGTCGATCCTGAAGACAAGAAGGCCAACACTAAGGAAGCGAAGCGTAAGAGCCCCGCCGTGCTGGCCACGGAGCCCGAAATGAAGCGCGGCCGTGACCACGGCGAATCCTCTAGGGGCAGCCGTCTGTTCTGCGTCTTCCACAACGTCCATAGCCACAACACCAACGACTGCCAGGAGCTCAGGGTTATCCGCGACGGGTTCCTTGGCCGCCGACCCGAGCGCAACGACCGTGGCTACAGCCACGGAGGAGGCCGGGTTGGTGACCGCTGGGACAACCGAGACCCCCGCCAGGACTGGTGTGATCAGCCTCGTGAGGACCGCTGGCAGGGCCAGCCTCGCGACGGCCCCTGGCATGCCCAGCCCCGCGAGGACCGTCCTCAGGGCAACGCCGGCCTTCCTCCGCTACCACCGCCGCCAAGGAGAAACAATGAAAACCGCTAGGATGATGGGGTTGGGAGCTTCCAGGAACTGCGTGCGATCGCCTGCATCCTGGGCGGTGCTCAGTCTCCCACCTCTCATCGCATCTTCAAGCAGTTCGGTCGCGAGGTGAACGCAGCCTTTCCCTCTCGCATAGGAAGGAGCGCGCGGAGCCCCCCTCAGGACGGGCTCGGGGGCTCTCATCTGGAGGGCCTCTGACCTGACCAGCGTCATGAGGGAGGCGTTCGGGCACCACCTGGGGGCGTGCTTCGATGCGCGGCCCGATGAGCATGGCGCAAGGTGCGGGGCGCCAGGCGCTCAGGAGTTCATCACCAAGGCAATTGAGGAGCTTCAGGAGGCGCGAGCCATGCATGGCGAGCGTCGCCCCGCACCATCCAGGGCAGCTGCCACCTGTGACATGGGTAGCGAGCAGTGCATCTGCGTCAACATCCCAGCGCTACACGCAGGGCGTCCTGGCGGCTCACGAGGCCCGGCGCCAGGCGGTCCTGACCAAGGAGGTGACGGACCCTCGCGAGCCTCCCGGGGCTCAGGATCCGGTCGGCTCGTGAGGAGCGATCTCTCCAGTATGCATCTTCAGCTACTTCAACGCTTCTACAACGATGGTGTCAGGTGACTTTTTGGTTTGTTCAACTGAGGGCGCCCCTCGGGCTGCATCATCCTTAGGCAGAACTGGCTTTGCCTTCATGAGTTTCCTAAGTATCTCGACTGCCTGTCCGGTGCTTCATCACTATGATGATGCTGCGCCCTCGCGAATCCGCCCGCGACTGCCTCTTGATTAAGGACTAGCATGGCGTCTATGCTCGGGTTCATCCCTACAGCGTCGACAAACCCAAGCGACTGAGCTCTGTCCCGCGGGCCAGCCCCAATGCGCGTCACCTCCCGTAGTCCTTGGTGCCTTGTTCTTGCATGAGCTAATCGCCTGTGGGCAAGTGCGGGCGCACGGCCCGGTTTGTACAACCATAGTTCGGCGCTTCGCCGCAGCGGGAGCCGTGCGTCGGCTGTTTTTTCATAGGATAGTTGCATGAGAAGACTTGGCACGGCGTCTGTGCTCGGGTCCATCCCTGCAGCATCGATAAAACCAATGGCTGAGCTCTGTCTGGCAGTCCGGCCCCGTTCATGCCACCTCCTGGGATCATTGGTGTCCGGCCTTCTCATGCGATAACCTCCGGAGGGGCATTCGGGACAGGACCCCCATTGCCCCGCAGGTTTGTTACGCGCGCCCTGCGCCACAAAAATCACGTGCAACCAGCCTTGAGGTAGGGCCTCGTGAGTCCCGCGCTGGCTCACGAGTGCCCAGATACACCTCCTCCAGTTCTGCCGTGCTAGCCATGCGTACGAATGGGGCTGTACACACCCCGGAGTCTCCCCAGCGGGACGCCCACCCACGTACCAGTGGAAGCCCCATGCTCCGCGCTGGCGGATGACACGACCGAGAAGCGGCTATGCCCATGATAAAGTGGAAGCACCATGCTCCGCACTGGTGAATAAACAACTGAGGGTGCCCTCGCGGCCGCACCAACCTCAGGATAGCCCCTCGGCTCTACGATCGGCAACACCCCACAGCTTCCCCCTCTGGAGGATCGCGCGAGGGGGCTGGACACGGGGGCTGTGCTCAGGCCCTGCTTGGCACATGCTACCCTACCAGGTCCGGGTACCTGGCCTTCTAGCATTCCCCCCAGGTGAAAGCTGGTGGTCAAAGGTATGAGGGCTGCTCGCACGTCAAGGGGGACCTCATGAGCATCGCGACTCAGGGGCCTCACTAGTCACGTAGCCCCTCGCCCCTTGGTGTCATCCTGGTGGTCCGAACGCCCCAACGGTGGTCGAGGTATGCGCGGGACTCGGCCCTGCCGACGCAGAGCGCGAAGTCTTACACCCCGGTGTCCACGTTTCCTTCATGAGGGCTGCTCGCACGTCAAGGGGGACCTCCTGAGCATCGCGACTCAGGGGCCTCACTAGTCACGTAGCCCCTCGCCCTTTGGTGTCGTCCTGGAGATCCGGACGCCCCAATGGCGGTCTAGGTATGCGTGGGGCTGGGCCCTACCGACGCAGAGCACAAAAGCAAGCACGAAGGAAACTTGGCGCAATAAGGAAACCACGGGGTCCTAATAATTATTACAAGCACATATTGTTCCACAAGCTTAAACAAAAGTCTTACGCCTCCACAAGGCACGGTGAACGTTGCAGGGTAAAACTAAGAAGGAACGCCACTGCCACCACCTGCCCCGCTCGTTGGAAGCCCCTCGTCGGCAACGCTGCCATCGTCCTCACCGCTTTCGACTTCTGCTACTGGAGCCACAGAGATGGGACCTCCGGAGGCAGGATCATGAGCAGCTTCGCCAACACCTCGCCACTCTTTTCTCACGCAAGTCGCTTGCACATTAAAGGGGGGCCCTTGAGCACCGTGCCTCAGGGGCTCCTACCGGCCCTAGAGACCTCACCCCCTGGCCTTGACCACAACATCGCGACCTGGCATACCAGCGACGGCCGAGCCTCGCTCGAGAGCCGAGTCCCAAGGACGTAGAGCACCCTGACAAGCAGGAGAGATGGAGTCGGTAGGAGCCCTATGGGGGGGCGCCATCAGGAGAAGGGCGTAGCCTAAAGTCACAGAAGAAGCGCACCCTCGTGACAAGGAAACCACCGCAGGCTCGCCAACATAAGTCGCTTCGCACACCCGGGCGCGAACCCCATAATTGGCGTTTCATCTCTCATGATTTCGCTCGGGCAAGGGAACTCCCCTTCCATTCCTTCGGGACCCACTTGCGCGCCAAAGGGGACCTCCTGAGCATCGCTCCTCGGGGGCTCTTACAGGACCTTGGGCCGCTCACCTCCTGGCCTTGACCACAGCATCGCGACCTGGCATACCAGCGACGGCCGAAGCTTGCCTGGGGACTGGGTCCTGTCGACGTAGAGCACTAAGCTACCGCGAGAATAAAAAGGGGGAACCATGCCCAAGCAAGAGACGCAAACACAACATAAGTTGGGGACACTGACATTAGGGCAAAAGTGTCACGATCTTTACACACCCCCGCGGTGCCCTTCATTACTCTTGCGCAGGAATGAAATGAAAGGAAAGGACCTCCCGAGGATTGCAACCCAGGCGGTGTCGCCCATGACACCTGGCCGGCGCCATTCCTCCCTCAAGCCCGATCGCGGCGGCGCGGCGTCTCGTAGCTGTCGTCGCCGCTTAAGCTTGGTTCAGAGGAGGCGTCGCTGCTGCTGGTGGAATCGTGGATAAGGCCAAGGGCAAGTTCACCACGAGGGGCCTTGCCGATTTGCCGGCCTATGAGGGGCTCGCCATCTCGATCGCCTCCCCTGGGGCAGCACTCCAGACGTCGGCCATCCTCCCCGAAGACCTTGAAGAATATCGTCGATGCCCACGTCCCATCAAGTGCCACGCGTCGGCTCGGTCCGCAGGCAATTAGGGCCTGCGGTGCTTCGCCCTTGCCCTTTGGCTTCGCCTCGAAGCCAAGTCTGAGCGCGCCTTGGGCCCGTGGGCTACTGTCGGCGTTCTGGGAACTAGGGTACCCAGACTTGCCTACCTGTGGCCCACGGCGTGGCTCCATCCACGGCCTGGTATGACCCAGTTTCAACACCAACAAGACAAGATCCTCGCGAGGCAGACAACGCCAAGACCTCCTGAGGGATCGACCTCCCCATGCTGCCTCCTGAGGAGCGGAGATTTCTATGCAGGTATCCAACCTCATGAAGTTGCCGTGATGCAAGCCATGACGACCAAGGCCAGGCGGGCGCCAGCAGGCGCAGAGGAGTAGGTTTCCTCTTTGGTGCTAAGGAGGCAAGCGCAGGCATGGGTTCCCGAGGAATCAGGCAAAGGTTTCCATTCCAGTGCAACGAGACCAAGACCACCAGGACGGCAGGATGGATGTCATCGCCGAGCCCACCGCGGCGTCACGACCAGAAGCTTTGCAGGCAAAGACCACCTTTCGTCAGGATAAGATGTACTACTTGTCCCCTTTCAAATTGGCCACTGTGGGATCCCTTCCCGCCTTCGTTTTGGAGGAAGAGGACCGAGGCTGCTATAAGTATAGGCTAGCCACCACATAGAGAGGGATCGATTCGACCCTGACAAGAGCAGACCTCGCGAGCTTGTTCATCCCGACAGCAGCAATGACCTCGTATTCAAAAACCTCTCCTTTAGTGGGCGCATCGACGCTTGACGTCCCAGGGATGCTCACGAACAAGTTGTCACCAACCTTCAGGTACCTGCTTGACAGAGGCGCTTCAAATGTCGGATGGCGGTCGCCGGCAACTGCCATGCCGGCGGAGACCGCCCCCATGGCTGAGTAAGCGCTTGGCGCTCCTGGGGTAGAAATGCCGCTAGTGTCTTCGGCACTCTTGTCACTGCCCTCCTCAATGGTATCCCTGGCAGCCTCCTCGTCAGCAGCTTTGGCGGCCTCCTCAGCCGCAATTTTGCTAGCCTCATTAGTAACATCTTTTGCGATCCCCTCGATGGTGGTGTCTATGTCCATGTCATTGATGGAGGGTTGATCTGAGAAGAAGGAGAAGGGAGGGAGTCTAATTGGGATCAAGTTCAAGAAAACAAAAATAATCGAGGAATGGGACGGCTTGGCGGAAGTGACTTACTGGACTAAGTTTGTTGAAGAGGAACAATTTCCCCTCCCGCAACCTTGATTGGCGTCGCCTAGTTGCCGGCACGTCATCAGTGCGGATGGGCTCGTCGATGGGGGTCCTTGCCAGAGAGGTGGGTTCCACCATAGTAGTCGATGGCGGCGTCACGTCGAGATTCTCCTCTGGGCGCTCTTCCTCTTCGTGGCGCTCTTCTCCTGCTTCCTTGATGATGCCAGCAATGGCAACCTTAATGCCAACACTTACCAAAGGGAAGGGGATAGTAGCCTCATGATGGGGGCTGCGCTGGGGGCTGATGATCACCACATCCGCGTCTGGTGCCAAGCTCGTCGTCGGCTCATCCCCCATTACGGTCCTCGCCTTCTTCACCTACCTTTGCGCCAATGTTTGCCCATCGCTGTTGATTCAAGTCAAGGTAGGACAAATTAGATCAGCAACGACAATATATCATGAGTTAATGGAAGTAGTTGGCACGTACTCTTCATCCTCCTCCTCGTCACTAAGGATAGAGAGGTCATATTCACCCTTGGATCTAGTACCAGAGGCGGGCGGTGGGATGGGAGTCCTGGCTTGCTTGGTTGCCGGAGGTGCGAGGAGTTGAGACAACCCAGCTGCTTCGATAGGCGACGCGGTTGGGTGCCCCAAGGGGGCGCCCCGCATTGGCTGTTATTGAGGGTTTGGCGTCGAGATCCTTGCCGCCCGATAGTCTTGGCGGTCACGTCTTTGTCACCCACATCATCACTCAAAAACGACGGGCGGACCAGCTCCCCGGAAGCAGCTCTTCAGAGGGTGCGAGTTCTCCTTGTTGGAGTAGGAGGAACAGGGGGCTCCCTGCACATATGCTCCTCAACAGTTTCTTCACCCTGGTGTCTGGCAAGGCTTTCCGATGACTCATCTACTGCTTTATCTTGAACCACTTCATCCATGTTGGTCGCCATGAAGTTGAGCACATCGGCACCTCCGGCCATCCTTGCTTCCGTAGTCCTCCTGGCAATATGCGCCAGTTCTTCCTCGGTGGTCTCACGGATGAGGTCCTTCTCCTCCCTGATGGCCTTCTCCACCAGGGTGTCGAACCATGTGCTCACCACCTCTTCAGGTGGTGTTTGCCAGGATCCCTCAACACCTTGGGCAGTGCCCGCCGGCATCATTGCGATGATGGCGTTGTTGACGGAGTTGTTACACAGAGGCACTATCCCTTCCGGCAGCTTGAAGTTGTCGGTGGTGCGGAAGAGCTGGTCGGAGAGAACTCTGTGTTGCATCACTGTCAGGTTGGCGCCGAGCCCAGTGCTCACCCACATAATGTCAACTGTGTTTTTATAATCCCAGGCCAGTCTTCCCTTGTCCTGAAGGGGGACGATGTGGTGGCAGAGGAAGTCTACCCCACCATCTCAATGGTGAGGCCAGTAGCCCTGCGGTGAAAAATGGAGTTATGGCGATTGTGAGCTTCTTGTCGTTTCCGTCAAGAGCACCCGAATCCCCACTGCCCTCCAACTACTTCATACTTGGCCTGCAGAAATCTGGGAAGTCAGCATCCTTTATCCAGCACTATTCTGCTCGCCATTCGTTCCACGCCGGGTGCAGTTGGCCGTCAAGGTAGGCCCCCTTGGTGCGGGCCCTGAGAAGCCAAGTAATGCCACCTGAAGGAGCATCCGCTTTGATTTGTGGAATGAAGAAGTGGCAGAAGAGAACAACATTTGGCGCCACTCCAATGATATTTTTGCACATATGTGCAAACGCAGACATACAAGTCACGACATGCGGGGTGAAGTCAAGAATATGGAACCCGTATGTGTACATGATCTCAGAAAAGAAGTCAGAGAAAGGGGGACAAGCGCATAGTAAAAGTATGCGGTGAAGAAAGGGTTCCACTAGGTCTGGCAGAGCCGGGGAAGACTCATGTGGCACGGGATGGGCCGTGGTGTCCCTTCCCCACATGAGTGCATACAGCGCTACCAGATCCTCTTACTTCAGCACCGGTGCGAGGATGATGTTCCCCTTCCACAACATCGCCATCTCCTCCTTCCTCTCCTCTGATTCCGTATTGGCTGGCTTTTTAGCCTTGCCCTGGCCTCTTTTGGGGGCCATGGTGGATGCCAAAAAAGTAAACCAAGTAGGGGATTGAGGAATGGCGCGGTGGAGCAATGGCAGAAGGGCAGAATGCTCTGTTGTTGCACAAGGAAGAAGACGAAGGAGACAGCTGCTAGATTGGGAGCGGAAGGGGGTAAATGAGCAGTGCCTCTCATGGTTTCCTTTTTATGGGGAAGGCGCCGAGACTGGCTCTTTTCCATCCTACGTGGCTCCACTTTTCAGGCGCACTATCCCTGGCAGCCGTTTCGTTCCACCTCTCCCACGTTCAGCATTTAATGCGCATCATGGGGGCATGGTAAAAGAGAAGATTACAACACTTATTCCCTGCCACGCATGCATGTGCACTGTTTGGGCCTAGCCCGATGACACCGTGCATGCGTGTACGGCCCATGCCCGGGGGCTCCTGTCGGTGTACTAAAATAGGGATCCTTTAGTACCCCAGACTTGTGGACATGCAGTTGCGGCCCTCGGGACAGCAAGGGCTTGCCGGAGGATAGCTCAACCCAAGCCTCACCACGTGGACACCAAGACGATGAAGAAGACCTCTAGGCAGGTCATCGAGAAGTACTAAGTTAGTACTAAAGGACAAGACTTCAGTTGCCATCAAGGTTCACACTGGCAAGTTAAGAACCGACAAGCTCCTTACCGTAAATCACCTCCTCCTCACTTTTCGTCCGCTCCACCTCATTAACCTGCAGATGGCTTGTCAAGATTAGGTGTCGAGCGGGCAGGCAGCCCGAGGGGAGTCAACAGCACGCGTGTCAGCACCTCGCATGCAGATCATCTTTATTGACACCCGTCTAGTGGACGTGTCAGGAAGATAGGTTCATCCACGTCGATGACACAGAAGGAGAGAAACCTTTTGCCGAAGGATGGCCACCAGCTCACGGTGCATTAAATGCCCTTGTCCTACCCCGGCAGGATTAGGTTGGATAGCATCAAGACTACTATTCACATACTTGTAATGACCATGTTGCCACTATGGTGACCACTTTTTGTCTATGAAAGGAGATCCATGGCTATCTTGGCACAGGTCGACACCTTGCCCACGCTTACAAAGTAGTTGCACCTTGCTCATGTTTTTCTAGCAAGCTGCGCTTGTAACTTGAGCCCCAAGTAAAACCACCCAAACACAGGAGTAGGGTTTTACGCCTCCACGGCGGCCCGAACCTAAGAAATCCCCGCGCGTGTACTGTTGGATTTGCTCTCTATGCTTGTCAATAACCCCAGCCGAACTGCAAAGGGATCCTCGCCGGTCCCATAGATCGTCGTACTCTGATAGGAGGGCTCGGGAGGGAGGTTGCCTGGTGGCAGCAGGGAGGTGCAGTGGCGGCGGGGCAACGGCGGCGACCAAGTAGAGGTGCGGAAGACTGGGGTTAGGATCGAGAGAGGAAAACTGATACCATATTGTTTGGCAATGCAACACACGTTCATTGACTAGGTGCATAGGCAGCCACATCCTCAACTATACATGGAATATGAGGTGGGCTCACTACTAGGAAATACCTTATAGATAGATGCTTAGAAGTAGCGAGGGGTATAGACCCTATGCTACTACTAATTAGTATTAGCGCCGGTTATAAACCCACGCTACTACTAAGTTGATAGTAGTAGTGCGGGGTATAAAACCCATGCTACTACTAAGTGGTCTGCACCGTGCCCTCCGGGACAGGCCGTAGTAGTAGCGCGGGGTATAAACCCACGCTACTACTAAGTGGATAGTAGTAGCGCGGGGTATAAACCCCACGCTACTACTAAGTGGTCTCCACCGTTCCCCCGAGACAGGCCGTAGTAGTAGCGTGGGGTATAAACCCAGCGCTACTACTATCATGTATACACATAGCGCGCAGAGGCCCAAACCGAAACCCACACTTTGTTGATTCCCCTTGTCCCTCCCACACGCGATGCCCTTCCTCACCCATCACCACTGCCAGCCTTGCACCTCGATGTCTCCCCCAAATCCGGTGACCTCCTCTCCCACCGCAGCCCCCTCCCCTGCACCTCCTTCCTCCTCCTTCTCCCCTGCTGGAAGGAGATGGAGATCCAGCAGAGCGCCGTCCATGGCGATGGCCAGATCATGCATGGATGCAACCACTTGCACTTTCTCGTCGGGACAGGGCCTCGTGAAGACATGATGTCCCAGGAAAAGCAGTAGCAGGTGACTGGGCGTCGGCTCCAACTCCGGCGGCCACAGGTGAGTTGCTCCTCCTACTCCTCTCTATCTCTATCTCTATCTTCCTCTTCTAATCATTTTCTCTTTTTTTGTAGAAGCAGCAGAGGAGAGGTGCGGGGAAGAGTTGGATGGGTAAACACTGTCACCATGGATGACTTCATCACCTCCAGGACCAACATCAGCCATGGATGGAGAGGACGACGACGCCCAGCAGCAGTAGCCATGGATGGAATTTTTTTTAATTCCTAATTGGCTAATAGTAGCGAGGGGTCCAGACCCACGCTACAGATAACTAGTAGTAGTGCGGGTGCCACCCGCGCTACTACTAAAGGACGTAGTAGTAGTGCGGGTGGCACCCGCGCTACTACTACCAGTTAGTTGTAGCGCCGTAGTAGTAGCGCGGGCACCCGCGCTACTACTAGTCCTTTACCCCACGCTACTACTAGGATTTTTCCTAGTAGTGGCTTGACGTACAAGTCAGACATGCAACTACATATTCAACACCAGGGAAGCAAGTTCATGAGGGGATTCTGAGAGAACACACGGGACCCCCTCATTCGTGTGGGAAAATCTCCACAAACCTTGTTGCCAAATGGCAACAAAGGGAAGCGGCAGGGGGAGAAGGCTGGGGGAGGCGCATGATGGTGTGTTAGGGAGGCCGAGAAACTTGGAGCTGGAGGGAGAGAGCGAGGCCAGCGTCGCAAGTCATGGCCGCGAGAGAGAGACGACACGGGGATAAATTCCATGAATGCAGAGGCATGGATATTGTACCAAGAGAAATTGAAGGGATCGGGCTGGAAGACCCGTGTTGTTAGGCGTCCAAATGTCTCACTTGTTTTCCCTGGGTGGGATTTGTGCATCGGTTTTGGGTGCTGGGAAAAGGTCGGGATCCCTTGGGGATTACGTGCAACCAAACAAGCCCTTAGATAGTGAGGAAACCATCACTAGAAAAATCCTAGATTGGTTGCGGCTGATGAAAGAGCTCGAACTGGTTATGCACCCATCAGTTACTAGATCTTGTGGACAAGAATTTTGTTGTCACAACACCTAGCAGCAAGCCATTGGGTCGAGACTAAAATTATTCTCAAGTGTGATTCATTGACCATCTACAAAACATGTCATTTCCAGATCTTCTGTTGCTGAGCGACCCTACAACAAGATTGCAAGTTGGACGAACCTCTTGCTCCAATGAAACACTAATCACCATCACAAAAGATAACACATGTGCAACTCCTCTGAACAAGTTCAACGCTAGATAAAACTACATTGTTGCCACTAACATCTGATGAGGTAAGCACTACCAGATAAATTCCAGCATTGTTTTACCAAATGAAAAAACAACAACATAATATCTTTACTTGAATCAAACATGTATACTATATTTGGGCATCGAACAAAACACACAAACAAAAAAGGACATACAGTGGCTTTAGAGTCATAGACCAAGCAAAATAAAAGGCTAGTTCACAAAAAAGATACAATCAAAATGTTTGTTCTCCTCAATATCCTTATGCCATTTATTAATATCAACACATCGGTGTATTTCAGTCACATAGCAAAGGAACTGTTCCTTGCCTAGACTCAAACAGACCGTCAGGAGGAATGGAGCTTAGAAAAGATTGCCTTTTGTCAAATAATAGGATCCATGCCCCACTAGAAAAACTACTATTGAGAGAAAACATTCGTGCATTCAGGGTCTCAGATCAAAAAAAATTATCTATATGTAAACGGTGTGGGTTGATGCTCTATGGTGGGTTTACAACACATTCAGGCTCTCAGTAAACTATAGAGGGGCTTCAGAAGCTGCTACTCAACTAACCTCTTCGTTTTTCTCTCCATTATGTATCTTTGCTTGCTCTCTCATAAGAGTGGTTGGGTAACCCCCAAGTGTAAGGGTGATGTAACCTAGCAATAAGTATTTCCCTTGATTAGAGAACCATGTTTTATCGAACCATAAGGAGTTCTTCCAACAAAATAAATCACTGGTACCTGCACCCACAAAACAAACTTATCCCCAACTTTCGTCAAGAAGGTTTTGAATCTTATTGTCTTGCTAGTTACAAGATTAAATTGCAAGGGATAATGATAGTTGATAGATAGATAACATGGTACAATGAAGAATAGTAATTGTAATGAAGATATTAGTAATGGAGAATAGACCCAGGGGGCATAGGTTGACTACTGGCATCTCTCTAAAGCATACAGGTGTGGTGTGATGAACAAATTATAGGTGGGCAGTGATTGAATTGCAATAGTTATATTTATGACTATTAACATTCATGGTATAATCTCATATGGGTATAGGAATTATGTCTGTGATAAGTAGACAGTTACCCAACTACATCTACTATGTATACTCCGCTCTAAGACTGCTATCCAGCATGCATCTCAAAGTTTTAGTTTACAAGAAACAGAGCATTGCAATAAGTATGATGATGTAATGTAGACAGCAAAACATCAATCAATATGGCGAGAAACCATCATTATATCATTAGTGGCAACAAGCAATACATGTATTGTCCCTTGCTATCGCTGGGATATAGAACACCGCAAGATTAGAACACACAACTCCCTCTGAAGATAAACCCATCAAAATTTGGCCTCCGACAATGGATTTCCCCTCTAGCAGAGTACTGGAATATGCCTCCAGTTTGGGCCTCCTCGGAACAAAAGCTTGTGACAACAAAAAAATTCAGAGAAAAATCTTGTGAAGGGTTTAGCGAAATATGGATTTATATTCAGAAGAATGGATGTAAGATGGTGCGAGTGGGGTCCACACGGCCATGGGGCGTGGCCTAGGCCCTAGCCGCTTGCTACTCCCGTAGGAGTTGTTGGGTTTCCCTAAAGAGGAAGGGTGATGTAGCACAGAAGCAAAGTATTTCCCCCAGTTAAGAAACAAGGTTTAATCGAACCTATAGGGGTCAATAAAACAAGATAAGTAGTACATATACACAAACAAATGAAATGCTGCTACTTGTGATAGGCGTTGGGATTTCCCCGAAGAGGAAGGGTGATGTAGTATAGTAGCATAAAGTATTTCCCTCAGTTGAGAGCCAAGGTTTATCGGACCTGCAGGAGATTCAGGCAAACAAAGATAAACGGTACCTGCACACACACAAAACAAATACTTGCACCCAATGCGGGCAAGAGGGTTGGCAATCCCCTTGTACTCGCTAATTGCAAGGATTAATTCTGGTAATGGTAGATAGATAAATTGCAGAACAAAATAAAAGTAAATAAATTGCAATGTATTTAGGGTTTTAGTAATATGATGTGAAATGGACCCGGGTGCCATAGCTTTTCGCTAGAGGCCTGATACGTCCCAAACGTATCTACTTTTCCAAACACTTCTACTCTTGTTTTGGACTCTAATTTGGATGATTTGAATGGAACTAACCCAGACTGACGTTGTTTTCAGCAGAACTACCCTGGCGTTGTTTTTCTACAGAAATAAAAGTTCTCAGATTGAGCTGAAAATTTACGAAGAATATTTCGGGATTATATAAAAAATATGGTGAAGAGAAATACTGGAGGGGGGCCACGCAGGAGCCATGAGCTCAGAGGGCACGCCCACCCCCCAGGGCATGTGATACGTCTCCAACGTATATATAATTTTTTATTGTTCCATGTTATTATAGTATCAATCTTGGATGTCTTATATATAATTACAAGCAACTTGATATCATTTTTTGGGACTAACCCACTAACTTAGTGCCCAGTGCCAGTTGCTATTTTTTTGCTTGTTTTTGACTTTGCAGAATATCAGTACCAAAGAAGTCCAAATGCCATGAAACTTTTTGAAGATTTTTTTCTGGCAATAAGAGACCCTGGAAGCTTCAGGAAGGAATGAGAAGACGAAGGAGGGGCCCACTAGGCACGAAGGCGTGACAGAGGCCTGGGGCGCACCCTTGTGGGTAGTGGGGTCCACAAGCCTCCATTTGACCTACCTCCGCCTCTATGAATACCCTAAATTAGAAAACCTACGGGGGAGTCCACAAAATACTTTTTCCACCGCCGCAAGCCTCTGTTGTCGAGAGATCCCATTTGGGGACCCTTTCTGGCACTCTGTCGGAGGTGGAAATGATCACGGAGGGGTTCTTCATCATCCTTCCTGGCCCTCCGATGATGCGTGGGTAGTTTACCATGGACCTATGGGACCATAGTTAGTAGCTAGATGGCTTCTTCTCTCTTTTTGATCTTCAATAGAATGTTCTCCTCGGGGTTCTTGGAGATCTATTTGATGTAATGACTTTTTGCGGTGTGTTTGTTGGGATCCGATGAATTGTGAGTTTAAGATCAGATCTATCCATGAATATTATTTGAGTTTTCTCTGAACTTTTTTGTGCATGATTATTATAGCCTTGTATTTCTTCTCTGATTTATTGGTTTGGTTTGGCCAACTACATTGATTTATCTTGCCATGGGAAGGGGTGCTTTGTGATGGGTTTGATCTTGCGGTGCTCAATCTCAGTGATAGAAAGATACATGACACGCATGTATCATTGCTATTAAGGGTAAGAAGATGGGATTTATTTCATACGTGAGTTTATCTTGTCTACATCATGTCATCTTGCTTAAGGTGTTACTCCATTTTTTCATGAAGTTAATACACTAGATGCATGCTCAATAGTGGTCGATGTGTGGAGTAATAGTAGTAGATGCGGAATCGTTTCGATCTACTTGTCTTGGACGTGATGCCTATTATCGGAATCGGGACTCCGGGGACCCAAGAGGTTCGAACTCTAAGGTGCGCTTGTTCCTACCGCCCTACTATTTCCTGCTACTAACCATGGCGAGGCTACGTAGAGGGCAAGCTAGCGGGAACGGGCCGGTGACACGGTGGTTACCTAGGTTCGGGCCACCTTGCGGTGTAAAACCCTACTCGTTCTTGGGTTTCGATTGCACTCGCGAGGAAGAGTGAGAGTACAAGATGTTGTTCTTCTCTACGGCAGCACCCTGCCCTCTTTTATACTTGCCTTAGTCCTCTTCCCCCGAAAACATTGGCGGGAAGGGTTGCCACACAATGGCAATTTTGAAGGGGGACAGGGGCGCAATCTATCCTGGCGAAAGGTGGTCTTCGCCTGCAAAGCCACCGTCCATGACGCACCGGTGGGCTCGGTGATGACCTCCACCATGCGCGCTGGTCGTCTTGGTCTTCTTGCACCGTTGGGGCAACCTTTGGGCGTTGCTTTGGGAATCGACATGTTGGCCTTGCTCCCTTAGCACGAAACAGGAAAGCCTCCTTATCCATGCCTGCTGGCATGACCTCTGGCATCGTTCGTCGCCGCGCGTCACCCACGTGAAGACTCAGGACAGCGCGACCGGACTGATCGGCTGCTGAATCGTTCTCCTTCGGGAGGGGCCCGGGAGGCATCCTTGGGAGGCCGCCTCATGAGAGGAACTCGTGAGGCTCCTAGCGGCGCCTACCAGCCTACTTGGGATGGCGGATGATGGGGGCCTCGCTTGGGGAGGGCCTCTAGAGGAGTCTTGCTTGTGAAGCTTGCTAGTGGGCCATCCGCTGGGCCCTCAACATGCGTCGTGTCCTGGGCCGAAGGTAGACGGGCCTGGGTAGCCCCGGTCCCACGGCACGGACGTCTCCGCCTGTCAGGGGACGAAACATCGCGGGCCCAACCGCCTACGGACCAGGCTCGATGCGTGGCGCACGATGAAAGATGGGGTGCCCCCACTTCTCCCATGACGCCTCAGCAACTGCCCTTGCTGACATAAGGCCTGCCCGCGCGCGGCGCGAGGCCATCATTGCCTTCCTTGCCCCGCATCCGCCTTCCTGTGCCTCCCTTCTCGCACACAACTCCTTGCGGTCCAACCCTTGATGCAGCATCTCTCCCATCCTTCGCTTGCAACTTCGCAGCGCGTGAATGGCGCCCGCCGATAAGAAAGCAAAGGTGACGACTCGATCCGCGAGCCCGCCCGCCGTTGGGGCGGCACTCCTGTGTTCCTCCATCGTTGACACGAAGGACCTGGACCCGATGCTCCCATTGGTGGACGGCGATTAGAACGAAGGGCAGGCGACCAGGATTTGGCCGGGCTAACGAGCGCGGGGCTGCCTGGGGGCGTCCGCCTACCCCTTCTTCCTCCATAGCATTTATGCCAATTTGGTCCCACCATTCTCAAAGTTATTCTACGCCTTCCTTCTCATTATCGGATTCACACCCTCCATCTCCAACACAATTCCATCCTCCTTCTAGCCATATTTGCCTTCTACTGCGATGCCTTTGTGGGCGTGAAGCCCTTGGTGGCACTCTTTCGCCACTTTTTTAGCCTGTAGTTCACGGCTGCGGATCAACGCTCTACTCGTGTCTTTTTCCTTGCCGTCAAGGTGATGGAGGACGACGTCATTCGTTTGAACGCTGGGAAGAAGGTGGATGGCTACCGGCAGTGCTGGGTCTTCCTGGACGCGTGCCGGACTAGCCCGCTCATGATGATTCTGGCGGACCGGGCGGAGCAGAACCTCGGGTGGGAGCACGAGAAGCTCACTGACCCGAGGATGGAGCCTGTGCTGGAGCGGATGGCCGCGCACTGGGCTGTGAAGCTATCGGGGTTGATGATCTTCAGGGAGTACCTGTGGTGGCGCATCGCGCCGCTCCAGGTTCAACCTGGCAATCCGACCCATGGGCGGCCGCGCCCATGGGCACCCGACCCGAATGGGTAGGGTATGGGTCGTCATCTTCACCCATGGGTAAGCCCGATGGGTAACCCGATTTGTCATGGGTAGGGTATGGGTGCGTGTTCGTGCCCATGGGTTACCCATGGGTCGCCCGATTAATATTAATAAATATTATATATATATATTACATTTATTTGTGAACAATTTTGGTGAGATTTTTTTAGAACAGCATGCACCCACGTTGCTTTGTTGTTGCTGTAGATAGACATAAGCATGAAATAACAAAAAGCTAAGCTCGGTAGAATCAATGGAGCAACAAGTTCGGCTTGTTGGGCCTCCAAAGCTAGCCCATGTGCTGCGCTGCATGCACGTAGCAAGCAAAATACGCAACTTGCCGGCTGCATTAGTACCACCTCGCCTAGCGAGCGCACAGGAAGCGGAGCACTGCCTATATAAGAGAACACAAGATGGAGTATGCCAGTAGAAATCCTTGGTTCGGAAGTGCATGGCCCCAGCAGGGAGGGAGGATAAATTAAATAATAATAAACATATTACGCCGGATGGGTTTGGGTTGCCCGATGGATACGGGCGTGGGTCTAATTCCACACCCATGGGTAGGGTCGTGGGTTTAGAAAGGGCCCGATTATTAATCGGGCATGGGTCTGGTAATGGTCTACTCGACCAAACCCGACCCGATTGCCAGGTTGACTCCAGGTACACAAACGGCTCATGTGGGAGTACGCCGGTGCGAGGGACCCGATGAGGTTGCGCGTAACGGGCCTGATGCCTGAGGAGCTAGATGGGGTCCTGGCGACTCTGCTTGGCAGCACCCCCGAGGACCTTCCCGAGGATGTGCTCCCACTGTACTGCTACCATGAGAGGCCGGAGCTGGTCATGGTGATGCCATCTTTGACTAGTGGGGGCTCGTGCCGGACTACCATGACGGGCCCTGCGGGAACCCCCTCACGGTGGTGCTAGACCCCAGCGGGAGTGACAGTGATGATGACTCGAAGGAGACTATGGTGGCCGAGCGCCGCCGCACTCTCGCTGCTAGCTCATCTGCGACCTCGAGGATGATGACACCTTCAGCGCGTAGCCTAGGACGGCGTCCCCTCGGCCTGCTGATGTGGCTGGCGGGGCAGGGTCCGATATCGCGGCCACTCTGCCGCCGACGGCGGGGGCCAACCTTGGCGAGAGGGCGACCGATCCGCCACGAGCTAAGACCTTCCAGGGGCTTCCCAGGCCCTTGAGGAGAGCGATAGCACGGCCGGGCTTGTTGGGACTCGCCCCGAGGGCCCGGAAGGCAGCGCCAGAGCGGCACCAGAAGACGGCGGTGACGCGTCGGCCACCGTGGAAAAGAAGAGGAAATGGACCGCCAGAGACGAGTAAGCCCCTGCGCTCACCCTTGCGTCCCTCTCTTGCGCTCCTTGATGAGGTCCGGACTAACTTCCGTTTGCGCAGGCAGGCTATCGACGACCAGAAGAAGAGGAGGAAGAAAGTGGGGGCGAAGGCGGCACTTAGCACTGGGGGTGCCAACGCCCGCAAGGATCATCGGGAGACGCAAGGAAGCTGCCCACCACCCCCACACCGAGGCAGAGCGCTTAGGAGTCAGGGAGGGGCTGGCCGTCCTTCCGGAACTGCGCACGGGCGCGACCGCCGAGGCTAAGGTGAGCCAGCCTCAGGCAGCCCCCACCAAGAGTGGGGCCGGGCCCTCCGAGGTGGCTGATGCAGAGAAAGAGGCCACAGCAAGGAAGGGCAAGGCGCCAAATCTCCTGCCTGCCGCCCTCTCCGGTGCAACGATGAACGATTCGGGGCGTGCTGCGGACGGTCCCCAGGTCGCGCCTACCTTGAAGGCTCTCAAGGCCGGCAAAGTGAGCCCCAAGTGTGTGCCGCCGAAGCCGATCGCGGAGGAAGCCCTGGCGCGCCCCCTGCCCAAGACGAGCGTTGTTGGGGCATCCTCGGTCATGGCGACTACGAGTTATGAGGGGCCAAGCTCGGACCGCGCGCACGCGCTTGTGAGCTGCCGTGCCCTTCTCAGGTGCGGGGCCTTGATTGACGCCAAGGCAGCGCTCAACCGACTCGGGGCAGACTTGCAGGCCACTAAGGCGCACTTTGCTGAGGAGCGCCTCAGGCTCACCGATGGGTGGCGCCAGCTTGATGTAGCCACGAAGATGAGCCAGTGTCATAACGAGGCGATCCGCGCAGAGAGCAAGAAGGAAGAGCCAAGGCGAAGGCGGCCTGCAAGGATGTGCTTGCGTAGGGTGAGACAGCTGCCAAGCGCTATTAGGAGGCAGAGGCTAGCTTGAAGGCGTTCCAAGAAGAGTGGGCTGCCCAATCATAGCTGCTCAAATCACGGGAAGACGACCTCAAAGCCCTCGAGGCGAAGCTCGCGGATCACGATTCCAATTTGGCGAGGCCGTCGATCGAGTAGGCCGCTGAGCGCGTATGCCTAGAGACGCTGGGGCGCCAAGTGGCTGACTCTCAAGAGGCCCACATGAAGCACATCTCCGAAGCCAATTCCCAACTGGAGGTTAAGGAGAAGAAGATCCAAGCGGACGCTGACGCGAAGGCTGCTGTCGACCGCTCGAGGCTTGCTGAAGAGAATGGCAAGGAACTGAAGCTACAGAAGGACGCCTTCGTGGCGGAGCACGAGGAACATCGGCAGGAAATTGCCGGCCTCAGAGCGACGCTCGATGAGTCATAGTCCCACCGGGCGGCCGCCCAGCAGGCCTTAGCTAATGCCGAGGCCAGGTTTGCCCCCTGTCGGCTCCAGATGAGGGACACGGCTAGCACCACCGAGCAGGCCGTGGGAGAGTAGGAGCAACAACTCGAACGCCTCAGGGCGCTGCCTTCTCTCGAGCTCCGAGCCCGCTGCGCTTTGGGTTCCATCTATAGGGAGAAGCTCGAAGTCCCCCTCGTGCCTCGCGATGCCGACTACACGTAATTTTCCACCAAGCTAGTGGAGCAACTCGAAGATGGGGCCCGAAAGGTGGGCGGCATCCTGGAGGAGGAATGTCGCGGCCTCTTCTCTCAAGGCACGACCCACGTCTTCAGCCACCTTCTTCACAGCCACCCCGACTTCGACTTCGGCATGGTGACAACCCCCATTGCTGAGGAACTCCGCGAAGGCCTCGCATCCACCGTAGTAGGCCACGTGGACACGGTTCTCAGGAAGTTCTCCTATGACAACGGTGAGAGCTCTGACGAAGCCGAGGAAGGCGACGGCGTCCACACGGTGGTGGCAGCGGCAACTCTTCCTCTTAGGACTTCCCTTCGTTATCTTAAAAAGACTGGCACGGCCTCACGGAGGCGTTAAAACAATGACCTTCGCTTGAGTAATTTACGCTATAATATATGCTTGTGCCCTCATGGGGCTTCTTTTCGATGCTTGTTTTCCCTTTTGCTAGCCTTTGCACTCTACGTCGTCAGGACCCAGCCCCCGGGTGAGCCTCGGCCGTCGTTGTTATGCAAGGTCACAGTGCCTGGACAAGGCCAGGAGGTGAGGAGCACCGGAAGCTAGTGAGGGCCCCCAAGGCGCGATGCTCAGGGAGCCCCCCTTTGACGCACAAGCGGCCCGCGCGAGGGAAAACGCTGGTGCTTGCGAGACCATCCCCGGAGGTGTTCAAACATAGCTTTTGTAGCGCCTCGTGTCTTGCCACTTGCAAGGCGCACCTCGCGGGATCTCCCGAGCGGTCCATTTCGGAGGCATCCTGCATATAGAAGGCTCCATCTTGGGGGCGGCGCGCACTTGCCAACTCACTCATGGGCGTTACACGAGGAGACTAGTCACCAAGGACCTTGGTGGGGTGACGTGCACAGGAGCAGACCCGCCAGCCAGAGCCTGATCTCTTGGGTTTTTCAGTGCTGCTGGGACTGACCAGAGCACAGGTACCGTGTCCAGCCCTCGCTCGTGTGAGGCCCAGGGGGAGGTGGCAAGCGCGTGCCTAGGGAAAAAGGATGTGGCTGCCGTGTCCGGCATGGATCAGCCTGAGGTTGGTGTGGCCCGTGGGGCGACCTCATTTGATTGTTCCGCCAGCGCGGAGCATGGGGCTTCCACTAGGGCATGGGCATGGTCGCGGTTCGATCGTTTCGCCAGCACAGGGCATGGGGCTTCTGCTGGGGCGGGGGCGGGAGCTCTATCTAGAGTCTCCGGGGTGTGTATAGCCCCATTTCGTTCGTACGCGTGACAGCCATGGGCAGAACTTGTGGACGTGTCGGATGTTCTAGGCATTGGGTTCAGGAATTCCTTCCTCGGTCTCCAGGCGGTCTGCGCCAGGCTCTTGATGTAGCTGCTTGCTGACAAAATATGCGATGTGGGGGGTGACCCGCGCTCGACGACTATCTCGAGGCCATTTCATGAAGGGGTAGGACACAAAGGACCTTAATGAGGTGACGTGCATGGGTCTGGCGCGCCAGCAAGAGCTCGATCGCTTGGATTTAGCGACGCTGCATGGACGAAGCCGAGCACGGACGCTGTGCCAAACCCTTTTTCTTGAAATGGTCAGAAGAGGAGCCATGGCCGCGCAGCCCCCGAGGTGGCAATGCACCGAACTCGTAGTTATGTAGGCAACAAAAGTTTTGGAACACGGGGGGCGACATGCACTCACGAGCTTGCTCATGTCTGTTCCATGAGGAGATAAGGCACCAAGGAACTAAGTGAGGTGGCGTGCACGGGGACAGGCCCGCGAGCCAGAGCTCGATCACTTGGATTTCTCAGTTCTGCAGGTACGGACCCGAGCATAGATGCCGTGCCTAGCACCCACTCATGAGATGGTCAGGAGAAGAGTTGTGAGGGCGCGGCGCTCTCAATGGTGGCGCGGCACCAAACTCATGATTAAGCAAGCAACATAGACTCATTAGGGCATAACCAGATTCATTACATAACCAAAAAGTGAGACAGCTGTTGTGTCAGGCATGGGTCAGCCTGAGGTCAATGCATCCCGTAGGGTGCCCTCAATTTGAACAAACCAAAAGGTCACCTGATAATATGGCGCTGTGGGAGCGTTGAGCTGCTCGGCGGGGAGCATTGAGGGAGCTCGTACTTCAGGGGTCGACGGTCTCTCGACAACCAGGGGCCTCACGAGGGCCAGAGAACTCGCACCGTCCCATCGCGAGCCGTGCCAACCTTTGGAAGGTGGCGCTGGCATTCATCAGGCCGAAGGGCATGCGAGTGTAGTCGGTGGCGAGGCCCCTGCCCGGGCTGACGCGCAATGGCCAAAAGAGGTTCTAGGAGCAGGCCCTGTTGAGGCCCGCCAGGTCGATGCACATGCGCACCTTTCCATTCCTCTCGGGGATGGCAACTGGGTTGGTGGCTCATGCGGGGTGGTGCTCGCCACAGATGGCCCGAGGTTCCTGCAGCTTGCAGGTCTCCTGAGCGATGAACTCCTGCTTCTCCAGCGCCTGGGGCTGTGCTCGTTGCTTGCTGGGGCATGCGTCAAGGCACACCTCCAAGTGGTGCATGAGCACCTCCCTTAGCACACCGGTCAGGTCAAACGCTCTCCAGGTGACAGCACCCGAGCCTGCCTGAAGGGAGGTGCCAGGCACGCCTTCCTATGCGGGAGGAGGGCAAGCACCCGCTGCGAGGGCACGTCCAGGGCCGCTGCCATCAGCTAGTGCCTTCCTTGCCTATGGGCAGTCCTGGGAGAGTAGCTGCTTCTTCCTCGCGGGGGTGGCCTCAGGAGGCTTGGCGGCGTCCTCACAATCAGAATGCGTGGCTGCGGCAGCCCGGTAGGCGTGCTCGAGGTAGCAAACCGCGTCCTTCTCATCGCAGGCGATGGTGATGATGCCACTACAGGCATGCATCTTGAGGATGTTTTAGCCATGGTGGGTTGCCGCCATGAACTTCGAGAGTGCCCGGTACCCCAGGATGGCATTGTATGGGAGGCTGATGTGCGCCACATCAAAGTCGATGAGCTCAGTGTGGTAGTTGTTGTCGGATTCAGGGCTCCGCACACCCAACAAGGTTCGAACTCTGGGGCGTGTGCGAAGATCTCATCCTCTCAAGCCTAGAGCCCATTGCCCCACAGCCTTGCCTAGCCGAACTCGCGTGAGCAAGGAAGAAGATGAACACGACAGTTTACCCAGGTTCGGGCCACCTTGCGGTGTAATACCCTACTCCTGCTTTGTGGTGGATTGGCCTCACGAGGGGCTGAGGATGAACTACTACAGAGGATGAACAACCTCGCGAGAGCTCGGGGGTGAGAATGAGTCGACCCCTTCTATGGTGGTGGCTAACCTATATTTATAGTGGCCTTGGTCCTCTTCCCCCAAAACGTAGGCGGGAAGGGATACCACAACGGCCAATTTGAAAGGGGACAAGTAGTACATCTAATCCTGATGAAAGGTGGCCTTCGCCTGCAAAGCTTCTGGTCGTGACATAGTAGTGGGCTCGGCGATGACATCTGCCTTGCCGAGCCTGTGGTCTTGCTCTTGTAGCACCGGAAGGGAAACCTTTGGGAGATTCCTCAGGAACCCACGCCTGTCCTTGCCTCCTTAGCACCAAAGAGGAAACTGCCTCCTCTGAGCCCGCTGGTGCCCGCCTGGCCTTGGATGGCTCACGCGATCGCAGCCTCGTGAGGCTGGGTACCTGCATAGAAATCTCCGCTCCTCGGGAGGCCTCCTGGGGAGGCCGCTCCCTTGGGAGGTCTTGGTGTCGTCCTCCTCGCACGTCGAGGAGAGGAGCCGCGACCTTCTTGCGCGTGCGTTCTCGCACGTCTTCAGCCATCTTCTCCACTCCGATCCCGACTTCGACTTCTAGGCCACGATAGCCCCCGTGCCCGGAGCAATCCAAGGCGCCCTGGCGGACTGGGTGGAGGATCATGTGGATGACCTGATCGTGGAGCTTGCCCCTGCCAAGGATGTGGGTGTGCCCATGGTCGAGGAACGCGGGGCTGACGACGATGATGATGGCAGCAGCGACAGTGACAGGGCATCTCCCTAGGCTTGTTTTCTCCTATTTTCCTGTCAAGACTTTGGATGTGACCCCACGGGGATGTGAAAGTATTTTTTGGAAGAACCTTCTCTATGATGTATTAAATATTATTGCACTCCATGATGTCACCTTTCCTTTACTTTTTGTGTGCCTGCGGCCCCTGAGCAGGGGCAGCCGTCGTTGTCATGTCGGGACGTGATGTTCGACCAAGGTCCAGAGGAGAATGCTTGCCGAAGACGCCGAGCCATCCGTACCTGCTGGCTCGGTTGGGAGTGCCGCGCGAGGATCCAGACGCTGAGGTCCCGGAGAGGTGAGCGCGCGGGCAAGGCGTGGCTGTTGTGGCCTGAGCCCTTAGGGCATCTTCAGCGCTGCTGGGCTGACCCAAGCGTGCGCACCGTACCCAGCCCTAGCTCGCGAGGCGTGATGGAGGAAGCCAAGGGTGCCCGCCATCTTTCGCAAGGACGGAAATCAAGAGAAGAAGCACCGTAAGAAAAAGAAAGCGAGCCCCCCCTTTTTTTTAAAAGATGAAAACGCAAGAACTTCAAATTCACTCCAAGAAGCAGCAAATTCGATCACAAGAGAAAGCAAAGAACAGCCGCGTCCGGCACCTATGCTAGTCTTCTAGTCTTCCCACCAGCACGGAGAATGGGGCTTCCACTAGGCGTGGGCACAGTCGTTGATTAACCGTGTTGTCCGCCAGCGCGGTGCATGGGGCTTCCACTTGGGCATGGGTGGGAGCCCCCGTGAGGCTCGAGGGCAGCGCCCAGGAGACTCCGAGGTGTGTACAGCCCCACTCATTATTATGTGAGAGTGTCACGGGCGGAGACTGGAAGAGTGCAAGGCGGCCACCTTCCTCCCCGGCGGGGACCCCAGCCCCTGGTCCCTGGATCGCGCGCCGGCGACTCCGAGGCGCAGGCGGCCCCGGGCGGGGTCGCCGACCTAGCGATTAGCGGTGGGCGGCGCGATGCGCCTTTTCGCCTTCCACGGGTCGCCTGGCTGGCTTGCGGCGCAGGCTGCGGACCCCTACCGAGCCTTTGGGTCTCTGGGGTCCTGGCGTCAAGCGGTCGCGGCCCAGGAGGCCCCGGGCCCTCATGAGGCATCCTAGCCTCATGGGCCCCTCAATCCTTGGGCCCCCTTGGGACCCTGTCCGTGCTCGGGGCGCGCCATGCGCCAGGCGTGCCTTGGCAAGCCTTGCCTGGCCGCCGCTTCCCTGGTGCGGTGCGTAAGCGTAGTTCACCTGCATCCAAAAGTTAGCACAGACGCTCTGAAAATACTTGTTGCCATGGGGAAGGTCATTTAACGGTGCGGGTGGGGCCCCGGAGGCCACCCCTGCCGGTGGGTCACAATGGCCACGAGGTGGTCCGTCGCGGCGCATCCCCGGAGGTGCCGTTTACCCTGCCCGAAGCTCGTGGGAGCGCTTCTTGGGCTGGGAGGGAGGTCCCGCCGGGCTCCTTTCCGCCACTTGGCCCATAAGATCCTCCTGAGAGGGGTGAACAAACGCAGCAAGGGCACGCTCAGGCCCGTGACGAGGGTCGCGACACGGGCGGGGGGCACAAGGGCCCCGTACCCTGGCAGGCGACGTCAAGCAGCTCAGCGACCCGATCGAGCAAGATGGCATGGTCGCCGTTGGCGGGATGATACTGCAGTAATTCACGCGCCGCGAGGAGCATGGCCTACATGCCCGTTAGCCCTCGCATAGCATGGTGGTATGGCGCCGCGGCGGCACACCCACTGCGCCGCACGGGGGTTATGGCGACAAGTCCTGCCATTGGTGACGACGTGATGAGGAAGGCGGGGCACGGAGGGAGACGATGCAGCCATAGGGCACCGTCCGATCAGAGCGCGTGGCCCACCGCTCGGCGCGGGCTCGGCCGGTCTTTGTCATGGGCGTGGAAAGGCGAGGATGGAGCATGGCTAGTGAAGAGGCTGGGCTTCGACACGCCCCTACCTGGCGCGCCAAATGTCGAATTCAGGGCTCCGCAGACCCAAGAAGGTTGGAACTCTGGGGCATGTGCGAAGATCTCAACCTCTCAAGCCTAGAGCCCGTCGCCCCACAGCCTAGCCTAGCTGAACTCGCGTGAGCATGGAAGAAGATGAACATGACAGTTTACCCAGGTTCGGGCCACCTTGCGGTGTAATACCCTACTCCTGCTTTGTGGTGGATTGGCCTCACGAAGGGCTGAGGATGAACTAGTACAGAGGATGAACAACCTCGCGAGGGCTTGGGGGTGAGAATAAGTCGACCCCTTCTATGGTGGTGGCTAACCTATATTTATAGTGGCCTTGGTCCTCTTCCCCCAAAACATAGGCGGGAAGGGATACCACAACGGCCAATTTGAAAGGGGACAAGTAGTACGTCTAATCCTAATGAAAGGTGGTCTTCGCCTGCAAAGCTTCTGGTCGTGATGCAGTGGTGGGCTCGGCGATGACATTCGCCTTGCCGAGCCTATGGTCTTGGTCTTGTAGCACCGGAAGGGAAACCTTTGGGAGATTCCTCGGGAACCCATGCCTATCCTTGCCCCCTTAGCACCAAAGAGGAAACTGCCTCCTCTGAGCCAGCTGGCGCCCGCCTGGCCTTGGTTGTCATGGCTCACGTCATCGCAGCCTCGTGAGGCTGGGTACCTGCATAGAAATCTCAGCTCCTTCGAAGGCTACCTGGGGAGGCCGCTCCCTCGGGAGGTCTTGGTGTCATCCTCCTCGCGAGGCCTGGCCCGTCGTGAGGGTCTTGTCTTGGTTGTCTTGGAGATGGGCCGTACTAGGCCGTTGAGGGAGCCACTCCGTGGGTCGCAGGCAGGCAATTCTGGGTACCCTAGTTCCCAGAACACCGACAGTTATTGCGGGTGCCAAAGTTGACAGGGAGGCGCACTTGCCCCAAGGAGGTGGTAGACCCATCTGTCACCCCAGAGAAGGGCCTGGTCAACATCAGCTGGTCATAAGGCACTTGAGCATCTTGAAGGTCTTGATGGAGACCACGTTGAGGCTGGCACCCCTGTGAATAAGGGTATTGGTGACCGCGACGTTGCTGATGGTCAGGGTGCACAGCATGGGGAGCGCGCCTGCCATAGCCGTGGACTTGAGGTGGTCCTTGGAGTCGAAGGTGATGGCGTACTGCGACCACTTGAGGGGCCGCGTTGCTTCAGGCCTCAAGAGGGCGGTGTTCACCTCGCAAGAGAACTGCTTGAAGAGGCGGTTGGACACGGGAGCCTGGGCTTCCCCGAGGATGCATGCTATCGCGCGAGGCTCCTGATAGCCCCCAGCCCCCTCGTCATGCTGATTGATGTCATTCCTTCTGGGTGGCGGCGGCAGCATCGGAAGGGCGGCGTTAGCCTGAGGACGTGCCTCGCGAGGCTGATCGCACCACACACCCTGATGAGGCTGGTTGCGCTAGCCTTGTCGGGGGTTGCCGTTGCGGTTGTCCATTAGCCACCACCAAGGCCTCCTCCGCGGGCGGCGCTGCGGTCGTTGCGGTCTCCTCGGTGGCCCAAGTGCTCGTCGTGGAGCTATTTGAGCTCCTGACAGTCCTTGGTGTTGTGGGTGCGCACACTGTGGGACATGCAGAATGCGCGATCGTCCTTCTCGCGCTTGTTGCGGTCACGACCGCGCTTCTGCTCGTGCTACGCCACGAGCATGGCAGTGCCCTTGCACTTGACGTCCTTGCCCTTGCTGTCATCAGGCGCGGTGTCGGGGTCATTGTGGATGAAGAGGCAGACCTCTTTAGCCTTGGCGCACTTGTCGGCGAGGTCAAACAGCTCGAGCACCAAATCCATAGCGTCTTTGATGGCGAGCTTCTCCCGCATCCTGACGTCTGTGACACCAAGGGAAAACACAGAGATGATGGCCGCGTCAGAGGCACGCGGGAACTTGTGGCGCACCTGGCTGAAGCGCTGGATGTATTTGCGAAGGGTCTCGCTGGGGCGCTGCCTCACATGATGTTGGTCATTGATGGTGATGGGGCGGTCATGCGTACCCTTGAAGTTAGCGACAAACTGGTGGCAGAGCTCGCTCCACGAGGAGATCGACACCTCAAGCGGGTTCATGAGCCAGGAGCGCACTCCATCCTTGAGAGCCATGGGGAACTAGTTCGCCATGACCTTGTCGTTGTCATTCGCCACCTTGATGCTCAGCGCATAGAGCTGAAGGAACTCATTGGGTTTGGGGTTGCCATCATAGCGCGGGGGCAGCTCCGCCTTGAACTTGGTGGGCCATACCACCTGACGCAGCTCGCGTGTGAAGCCCCGGCAGCCCACACTGCTCGAAGGGACTGCACCTACGAGGGCGGCATGATTCTAGCGCCTGGCCGCTACGACCTCTAGGATGATGCGATCTTGGTGTTGGCACTGTTGCCCGAGGAGCACGCGCGCATTAGGTGGCGCACGATGGACGATCTGGCAGCTAGCCTCATCTCGGGCCGGCGGCGCTCAGCAGGGTGGGTCGCATGGACACGCGTCACGACAGGGCTCACCGAGGTCGCAGTGCAAGGGAGGTGGCAGTGTCGGGCCATGCGCCACATACTCAGCGCGGGACGGAGGAGGGCGGAGCGAGTGAGAGGGCGCTGGGTGTCTCCTGCGGTGTTGACAAGCTCGGTGATGCAACCAAGCCAGGCGTCGTAGTCGGCGTCGGCCGGGCGGTAGCGAAGTAGCTCGCGTGGTATGAGCAGCGCGGCGTGCATGTTCGGCAGCCCACGGCGGGCGAGGGAGGAAGAGGCCGTAGCGGTGCGGCCATCCGGGCACACGAAGGGGGTGCATGGAGGAGTCCTACTGCTCGTGGGCAGTAGGGTCGGTGGCGGCGGCAGCCGTGGCCTCGGCAGAGTGGTGGCGATTGTCACGGCCCGCAGGCTCCGTCTGTGCGATGCGAGCCACCCGGCGCTCGGCACACATGCGGTGAGCGTCAGCCATGGAGCTTGGCAAAGCAAAAGGTGGAACGAAGCGAAAGAATGGCGGCGCACCCCTACCTGGCGTGCCAAATGTCAGAATCGGGGCTCCGGGGACCCAAGAGGTTCGAACTCTGGCGTGCGCTCGTTCCTACCGCTCTACTCTTTCTTGCTGCTAACCACGGCGAGGCTATGGCTAGGGCAAGCTAGCGAGAACAGGCCAGTGACCCGATGGTTACCTAGGTTTGGGCCACCTTGCAGTGTAAAGCCCTGCTCCTGCTTGGTTTTCGATTGCACTTGCGAGGGAGAGTGAGACTACAAGACGCTGTCCTTTTCTACGGCAGCACCCTGCCCTCTTTTATACTTGGGTTGGTCTTCTTCCTCCGAAACCATTGGCGGCAATGGTTGCCACACAACAGCAATTTTGAAGGGGGATAGGGGTGCAGTCTACCCTGACGAAAGGTGGTCTTCGCCTACAAAGCCACCGTCCATGACGCACCGGTGGGTGATGACCTCCTCCCTGCGCGCCCATCATCCTGGTCTTCTTGCATTGTTGGCGCAACCTTTGGGGTTGCTTTGGGAACCGGCATGCTGGCCTTGCTCCCTTAGCACGAAAGTGGAAGGCCTCCTTATCCGCACCTGCTGGCATGGCCTCTCGCATCGTTCGTTGCCATGCGTGTCACCCATGTGAAGACTCGGGACCGCACGATCGGACTGAGCAGCTCCTGACTCGTTCGCCTCCGTGAGGGGCCTCGGGAGGCCGCCTCATGAGGCTCCTGGAGGTGCCCACCAGCCTGCTTGGGATAGCGGCTGATGGGGGCCTCTCGTGGGGAGGGCCTCGCGAGGAGTCTTGCTTGTCACCGTTGAGGGATTGACAACCCGTCTATGCGTTGGGTTGCAAGTATTTGTTGTTTGTGCGCAGGTGCTGTTTACATAGTGTTACTTGGTTCTCCTACTAGATTGATAACCTTGGTTTCATAACTGGCTACTTATCTCTACTATACTGCATCATCCTCTCCTCTTCGGGGAAATCCCAATGCAGTTCACAATTAGCAGGAAGAATTTCTGGCGCCGTTGCCGAGGAGACTTCATCAACATCTATCAAGTACTTACGCATAAACTTTCATCTCCTTGCTTTTACTTTATTTGACATTTGCCTCTCGTTTTCGTCTCCCCCACTTCTAAAAAGTTTTTACATAAATACAAAAATATTTTCCGTTTGCCTTTTTGCTTGTTTGCTTTTTGTGTGTTATCTTGCTTGCTTTCGTTATCATGTCTAAATCTGAAAAAGGTAGTGATGTTTTCGCCACTAGTGCGAACTATTTGGACGATCCGTCCGTACTTTTGAAAATCATGCAAAATAAAGAAAATGTTTGTGAGGTTGCTATGGAAAACTTTGAAGATTTTGTTAATGATGATCCTCATGAGCAAGAAACTACTATCATGCATACTAAAAAATCTGCATAGGTAGAGGTAATATTATTGGAAAAGGTGTTATCCAAGATTTCCTTACTTATGCCAGTACGTTACCTATGCTAGGAGGGTCAATCCTTAATAAAACTTCTAGTCTTGCGGATGCAATATCTTTGCTTATAGTTGAACTTGAAAGACAATTTGTTCACATGCATCCTTCCATACAAAGGATCCTTCTAGAATTTTCTAATATTCATTATCCTTCCATTAAGCGTGTTACCACTATATTTCTAGCTTATCAATTTGGGCATATTATGAAAGAAGCACGTGAAGTATTTTCTCATTACAATATAAATTGTGGTTGCCCCCTATAGAGCATATCCATCTTAATCAAGAAGAGATAAGGGGACTACAATCTCCAGATTATGGTCCTTACAATGAAAATCTAAGGAAAAAGGTTCCCCCATCTATTTTGATTGATAAATCTTTCGAACAGAATGTTAACTTTGCTATACAAAATAATGGACTAGGACATGTTCTAAAGAAAAGGCTTAGGGAGCATAATCAAAGGAACGTTTATAATGAAGAGATAGTGATCACATATAAAGGGCCAATGGAAGAACCTCCTCCTCCCAAACTTGATCTTATGGATCCGTACCCAATTAAATTTAGCCCTTTTGATTTTTTTTTGCTTGCCACAAAGGAAACTTGCTGCTGAAAGGAGGGAGTATGAGATGAGCATGGATTATCTCTATCGGAATCGGGGCTCCAGGGACCCAAAGTAAGGTTCGAATTCTGGGGTGTGCGCGGAGAACTCCACTAAGCTACGACATGCGGCTCTTTGCCTCGCGGCGATGCTCCGACGTGCTCGAGCGAGAGGGAAGAAGGGAGGAACATGATGATTTACCCAGGTTTGGGCCACCTTGCGGTGTAAAACCCTACTCCTGCTTTGTGGTGGATTGCCTCTCAAGGGAGGATGAGTATGAACGAGTACAAGGATGTGGTGCCTCTGGAGGGCTCAAGACTCGACCTCGAGGATTCGATCCCCTCCTATGGTGGAGACTAGCCTATACTTATACTATCCCTGGTCCTCTTCCCTTGAAAATTCTAGGTGGGAGGGGATGCCACAACGGCAATTTTGAACGGGGACAAGAGTACATCTTATCCCGACACAGGGATGTCTTCGCCCGCAAAGCTTCTATCCATGACGCACAGTTGGGCTCGACAATGACCTCCGTCCTGCCGAGCCGGCGTCCTGGTCTTGTTGCACCAAAGGGCCATCCTTTGGGACTGCCTTGGGAACCCGCGTGCTGGCCTTGTTCCTTTAGCACCAAAGAGGAAAGCCTCACCATTCGTGCCCGCTGGCACCGGTCCTGGCGACGCTCGTCGTGGGTCGCGTCACCCACATGCTTCGCGAGGTGGGGTGGCGAGCCTAGAGATGTCCGCCCCGTGAGGGGCCTCGGGAGGCAGCCTCAGGAGGCCGCCCTTCATGGAGCCCTCGGGGAACCTGACGACGCTTGCTGATGCTCGCCTCACGTGGCGGGGGCCCTCACGAGGGTCTTTCTCATGAAGTCTTGACGTTGGACCGCGCCGGACCCTTTGACGATGCCACGCGATTGGCTGCAGGCAGACGGGCCTGGGTACCCCCAGTCCCAGAGCCCCAACAGTAGCCCCCGGGCCCGTGGCACGCCCGACCTTGCTTGGAGGCGGAGGTGGAGAAGAGAGGGGCAAAGCGACACGGGCTCCGACCGCCTGTGTGCCAGGCTCGACGCGTGGCGCATGAAGGGGCACAGGACGCCCCCACTTCCCCACGTCGCCTCGGCAACTACCCAGGCTTACATAAAGCCTGGCTCACCCCGCGGAGTCATCATTGCTCACTTGTCTTGCATCTTCCTCGTCCTGCTGTGATCCCCTTTATCTCACGCGAGGTTTCTCCAGATCCAAACTGAGTGCAGCTCTTTCCCCCTCCTCGCCGGCGTCGGCGACTTCGCGAATGGCGCCCACCAGGAAGGCCAAGCTCGTAGGTCCAGCTGGAAGCTCCCCCTCTGCCGGGCCGGCGCTCCTGAACTCCTCCATCGCTGAAGAGAAGGACCTTAACCCGGTGCTCCCGCTGATAGCCGACGACCACAATGAATGGGGCGCTACCCAGATCTGGCCCGGCTCGGTGGCGTGATGCAGTCTGGGGGAGTCTGTCTACCCCTTCTTCCTCCACAGCATCTTCACCGGGCTGGTTCCGCCCTTCTTTGAGTTCTTCTATGCCAGCCTCGCACATTATCAAATCCATGCCCTCCACCTTCATCCCAACTCCATTCTCTTCCTGCCAGTTTTCGCCTTCTACAGTGAGGCCTTCGTGGGTGTGAGGCCCTCAGTGGCGCTCTTCCGCCACTTCTTCAGCTTGCGGTTCACTGCCTGGGGCCAGCGATCCGCTTGCATCTCCTTTGTTGATGTGCCCAGCGGAAACTCCCTTCTGAGAGCCGGGAAGAAGCTGGAAGGATACCGACAGCACTGGGTCTTCACGGACGCTTGTGGCACCGACCCGCTCTTGATGACTCTGGTGGCGCAGCCTGAGCAGGCCCCCGGATAGGGCCACGCAAAGCTCATTGACCCTCGAGCAAAGCCTCTCCAGAGGAGGATAGCCGCGCACATGAAGGCAAATCTGACAGGGGCGGCGATCATGAAGGAATTCCTGGCGCATTGCCTTGCGCCGCTCCAAGCGCACTCGTGGGAGTATGACAGTGCGGGGAACGCGATGAGCATGCAAGCCACCGGCCTGACAGTCGAGGAGCTGGATGGGGCCTTGGCGACCCTACTGGGCTATGTTCACGGGGACCTTACCGAGGCTGCCGCCCTGGCTGTACAACCATGATGTCAAGGAGGAGCTGGTCGCGGCCGTGCCCACCTTTGACGAGTGGGGGCTTGATTCGCGTGGCAATGCCAATTCGCCCGTGGTGCTGTCCTCCGGCGATGAGGACTCGAAGGAAACGGTGGGGGATGACCTCTGGATAGTGTCCCCACCGTTGCGTCGCCAGATCCTCCTTGGCCTCTAGGATGATGGTGACACCGACGAGCCTCCGCCCGCAGCTTCCCTAGGCCTCTCCGGGGCATCCAGGAGGGAGGAATCTACTCCCCCGATCGCGCAGGCATCGGGCAGGGAGGTCCCAGGCGAGGGGGTGGCCGAGCCTCCTCCTGCAGCCTCCCCGCACCCCATCAGGGCGGTCAATGAAATGGGTCTTGCCCTGTCGGCCGCGCAACCGATGACCTCGGAGGTTTCTGTCGGGGTGGCCGAGCTCTCGCCGACCGAGGCACCTCAGGGGAATCCTTCAGATTCTCCGGGAAGCGACGCCGTAGCGAGGCTTGCCAAGGGTCACCCTGATGTGCCCCGAGATAGAGCCAGGGCGACAACAGTGAAGGATGGTAGCACATCAGCCTCCGTGGAGGAGAAGAAGAGGAAGTGGACCACGCCGGACAAGTAAGTACACTTACCTTGCCATTTGATTGTGCGCCTGTAGGCCATGTTTTCAGACTTTCTTCCCATCATGCTGAACTAGAAGTGGTGGCACCGAGAAGAAGAAGAAGAAGAAGGTGGCCATCATGGCGAAGGTGCCCCTCGTCCTGAGGGCAGCTTCGATGCTTGGCCACAACCTTGGCAGGTGAGGGGCGCGCAACACCGACGTGGCGCCATGCTCGGGTGCACGGGCACCGCTACACCTGGGCGCACAGGCACCTTGGCTCCTCTCAGTGCTCCGTCCGCTCCGCCAGGAGGGCCGGTCAATGGGAACGTGGCGGCTAAGCATGTGGCGCCACTCGCCACGGTCGCGGCAGCTCCGGCCACGGACAAGGGGGCAGCACCTCTCGCCTCACCAGCCGTCCTGACCCTTGCTGTCGGCGACGAAGTAGGGTGCGCCGAGGCGCAGCCTCAAGCAGCGCCCACTCGTGGAGCTCAGCTAGCCGAGGCAGTAGTCACCCTAGCCACGCCGCGAAAGCCAAGCACGGGTAAGGACACAAAGCCCCCTGTGCCTCAAGGAGAACATGCCGAGGCCTCTTCGGCTACGGTGCCAACAAGCATGTCGGCGCTGCTCCCTCGTCAGGCCCTCGCGCTCGCGAACTGCGGTACCCTGATCAGGCGCGGGGCTTTGGCTGACACCCGAGCCACGCTCGACCGGCTCGGGGCGGACCTCCGGGATGCCGATAAACACCTTGCCCGGGAGCGCCTAGGGCTCGCCTCGGGGTGGCTCCAGCTTGACACGGCAACCAAAGAGGCCCAGAGCCAGGCCGAGTCCGCCGCTACGGAGAACAGGAAGGAACCCGCCAAGGCAAGGTCGGCTAGTGACAGTGCGCTTGCTGAGGCGGAACCGGCCACCAAGCGCTGTGGCGAGGCGGAGGCCAGTCTGAAGGCGATTCAGGAAAAACAGGCCGCGTGCCCGCGACAACTCCAGTAGCGGGAGGAGGACCTCAAGGCTCGTGAGGCGAAGCTTGCAGACCGTGACTCTGAGCTGGCGAAGGTGGGTACCAGGCAGGCCACGGCGCGCGGGCACATGGAAATGCTACAGCGCAAGCTGACCGAAGCCCAAGCAGCCTACGCCAAGCATGTCTTTGAGATGAGCGCTCAGCTGGACGCGAGGAAGAAGAAGATCCAAGCCGATGCCAAAGCAAAGGAGCGACGGACCACACCGCCTTCTCTTCCCTCGAGCTCAGGGCCTGCCAAGCACTGAAGTCCATATGCAGGGAAGGGTTCGAAGCCCCGCTCACCGCCCCCGACGCCGGCTATGCCGAGCTTTCCTCCAAGCTCACTAACGAGCTCGAGAGCGCTGCCTAGAAGGTGGACGGCATCCTAGAGGAGGAGTGTCGTGACATCTTCTCCGTGGTGGCGACCCGCGTCTTCAGCCACCTTCTCCTACGCGACCGTGGCTTCGACTTTGATGAAGTGATAGGACCGATCCCCGAAGAGTCTCGCGGCATCATGGCGAAGGCTCTGGAGGGCCACGTGGCCATGCTACTTGGAAAGTTCACCTGTAGTGGGGATGGGGGGCCTGTTGGAGCCGAGGTAAAAATGGTGATGGCGGTGACGGTCCTTCTTCCTGAAAACTTCTTTATCACCCTGCATCAGATTGGTTCTACCTCACGGAGGCATGAGACTCTGGTTTAACTTGAGATACATGATGCTTGTAATAACTGTTTGAACTCCATAGCTTCCTTCCCGTGCTTGGTTTCATTCTTGCTTGCCTTTGTGCTCTACATCGGCGAGGCCCAGCCCCATGCATACCTCGTCAACTGCTGGAATGACAGGTCGTGATGCTTGGACAAGACCAAGGGGATATGGAGCTAGTCAGGACTCCTAAGTTGCGATGCTCGGAGGCCCCCACTTCACGCGCAAGTGGCCCGCATGAAGGAAACATTGGCCACAGCGAGGTTACCTCGGGGCCTCTCTTACCTAGCTCTCGTCGGCCTGTACCTGGGTGTTACGCGAGGAGACTAGACACCAATGACCTTGGTGGGATGACGTGCGTGGAAGCAGGCCCGCGAGCCAGAGCCCGGTCCCTTTGGTTTTTCAATGCTGCTGGGACTGACCTGAGCACATGCACTGTGTCCAGCCCCCGCTCGCGTGAGGCCCAGGGGTAGGTCACAAGCAGTGTTGTTGAAGAATCAAGCAGCTATCCTAAGGTTGATGCCACACATGGGCCGCCCTCAGTTGTTTATCCAACAGCACGGAGCATGGGGCTTCCACTGGGCGTGGGCATGGCCATACTGCGACCGTTTCCGCCAGCGCTGAGCATGGGGCTTCCACTGGGCGTGGGCATGATTATTGCTGGATCGTATCGCCAGAGCTGAGCATGGGGCTTCCACTTGCATGGGAAAGAGCTCTATTCAAGAGTCTCTAGGGCGTGTACAGCCCTATCTCGTTCGTACGCGTGGCTGGCACGACAGAACTTGTGGAGGTGTTTTAGATGCTCATGAGCTAGCACGGGGCTCAGGAGGTCCTACCTCAGGTGGGTTTCGCCTAGCTTCGGGCGCGATCGTGTGCTTGTGTAACCTGAGTTATGAGGGCGGCCTACGTCGAGTTGACATCCAGAGGCCATTGCATGAGAAGGCTAGACACCAAGGACCCATAGGAGGTGATGTGTATGGGTCTAGCCCGTCAGAGAGAGCTCGGTCACTTAGGTTTATCGACGCTGCAGAGACGAACCCGAGCACAGACACCGTGCCACATGTTCTCATGGAACAATCCGAGGAGGAACACCCGACACGCGGTGCTCGCAGTGGTGAAGCATCATGATCGTGGTTGTACGAGCCGAGCCGCGCCCTTACTCACCTACTCATGATGAGCTCATGAGAGGACAAAAAACCAAGGACCCCAGGAGGTGACGTGCATGGGAGCTGGCCCGCAAGACAGAGCTCGGTCTCTTGGATTTCACAACGCTGCAGGGACGGACCCGAGCACAGACGCCGTGCCAGCCCTTGGTCATGAGGAAGTCGAGAGCAAGTTCGCGAGGGCGCAGCGACATTCATGGTGACGAAGCACCGATCACGCGATTTAAGCCATTGGGGAAATTTTACCAAGGCGCAACTGAATCCGATACATGAGCAAAAACAATGCAGCTATGGGGGTAGAACCTGACCAGCCTGAGGATAATGCAGCCCGAGGGGCGCCCTCAATTGAACAAACCAAAATGTCACTTAGCAATGTTGTTGCGATAGCGATGAGGTAGTCGATGAAGCGTGCCGCGAATGTTCACCGCTCACGAGTCTGGCGGGTCCTGACGCTCGGGAGGCTCCCGTCGGTTCGGGGCCTCATGAGGCGCCTGCACCAAGCGCCGGGCGTCGCGAGACGCCAGCGCGACCTACGCGAGCGGCTGGTATGTGGCGCCCACATTCAGCAGGCCGAAGGGTATGCAGATGTAGTTGCAGGGGTAACCCCCGCTCCGGCCGATGCGTGACAACCAGAAGAGGTCCTGAGAAGCGGCCCTGTTGAGGCCCGGGATTTTGACGCAGACGCGTAGCTCGCCGCCCGCGTTAGGAGCGGCGGCTAAGCTGGTGGGCATGCGGGACGACGCTCGCCGCGCAAGGCCCTTGCTTCCTGAAGCTTGCAGATTGCCTTGGCGATGAACTCTCGTGCTCCTGGCGCCTCACATCGTGTTCCTTGCCCGCGGGGGTGTGCGTCGGAGCCCCCCTCCAATTGGTACCCGAGCGCCTCCCTTGTTGCGGTGGTCAGGTCAGATGCTCTCTAGGTGGAAGCCCCCGAGCCTGCCCTAAGGGAGACGCCAGGCGCTCCTTCCTATGCGGGAGTAAGGTTTGCCTCGACGGCAGGCGCGACACCTGAGGCGTCGCCGGCGGGTGCCTTCTTTTCCTCGGGGTGGTTCTTGGGGAGGAGCTGCTTCTTCTTCGCGGGGACAGCCTCAGGGGGCGCAACGTCTTCCTTGGCATCGAAGTTCTCGGCCGCCGCAGCCTGGTAGGCGTGCTCGAGGGAGGAGACCGCATCCTTTTCATCACAGGCAATGGTGATGACGCTGCTGCATCCTGGTATCTTGAGGACGTTGTAGCCATGGTGGGTTGCCGCCATGAACTTGGCAAGGGCCGGAAACCCCAAGATGGCATTGTAAGGGAAGGCGATGTGGACCATGTCGAAGTCGATGAGCTCGGTGTGGTAGTTGTTGCGAGTGCCGAAGGTGACCGGGAGGCACACCTGCCCCAGGGGAGTGGTGGAGCCGTCGGTCACCCCAGAGAACGGCCTGGTGGGCATGAGCTAGTCATAAGGCACTTGTAGCATCTCGAAGGTCTCGATAGAGAACACGTTGAGGCTGGCGCCGCCATCGATGAGGGTCTTGGTGACGGAGACATTGCTGATGGTGGGCGTGCACAACATGGGGAGCGCGCCGGTGGTGGCTAAACACCAGAGGTGGTCCTTGGAATCGAAGGTGATGGCGTACTGCGACCACTTGAGGGGACGCACAGCCTCGAGCCTCAGCACGGTTGCGTTCACCTCACGAGAGAACTGCTTGAAGAGGCGGTTGGATGCAGGAGCTTGAGCTCCACCAAGGATGCTGGATATCGCGTGAGGTTCCTGGTAGCCCCCAGCCCCCTCGTCTAGCTGGTTCTTGTCATTCCTCCTGGGCGGCGGCGGCAGCGGCGGAAGGCCCACGGTGCCCTAAGGACGGGCCTCACGAGGCTGATCGCGCCAGGTGCCGTCACGAGGCTGATCACGCCAGCCCTTCTCGCGAGGCTGGTCATGCCAGCCCTCACGGAGGTTGCGGTTGTCCCAGCGTCCTCCGCCGTGGCCTCCTTCGCGGCCGAAGCCATGGTCATTGCGCTTGGGGCGGTGGCCCAAGCGCTCGTCACGGAGCACCCTGAGCTCCTGACAGTCGTCGGTGTTGTGGGTGCGCCTGTTGTGGTAGATGCAAAATAGGCGGCCGTCCTTGCCGGGAGTGTCATGGTCGCGGCCGCTCTTCAGCTCTGGCTCCAACGCCAGCACAGTGGAGCCTTTGCGCTTCACTTCCTTGGCCTTGGCCTTCTTGTCCTCGGGCTCAACGTCGGGGTTGTTGACGAGAGAGAGTGGCCTTATTCCGCCCTCACACACTTGTCAGCCAGGTTGAACAGCTCTAGCGCCATGCACATGTCATCGTTAATGGTGACCTTTTCACTCATCCAGACATCCGTGACGCCATCGGTGAACACCGAGATGATGGCCTCGTCCGAGGCCTTCAGGACCATCAGGGGGACCTGGGTGAAACGCTGAATGTACTTGCGGAGGGTCTCGCCGGGGCGCTGCTCCACGCGCTGCAGGACATTGATGGTGAGGGCACGATCACGGGTGCCTTGGAAGTTAACAATGAACCGCTCCCGGAGCTCATCCCACAAGAAGATCGACCCCTCAGGAAGGTTCATGAGCCAGGACTGTGCGCCATCCTTGAGGGCCATGGGGAACCAGTTCGCCATGACCTTGTTGTCGCCGTTCGCCGCCTCGCTGCTCAGCGCATAGAGCTAGAAGAACTCCGTGGGGTCGGGGATGCCATCGTAGTGAGGGGGCAGCTCCGGCTTGAACTTGACTGGCCAGACCACCCGACGCAGCTCACGAGTGAAGTCGCGGCAGCCGGCGGCGCTCACTGGTGCGCAACACACTGGAGCGGCGCGGTCATGGCGCCCATGCGCCGCGGCTTCCTGGACAGCTCAGTCTTGGATTTGACCTAGCAACACGGGAGGCACATGCGCATTGCGCAGTGGGTGATGCATGATCTGGCAACTGGCCTCGTCTCACGCCGGCACCGATGCTCCACGCGGCGGGTCACGAGCCCGCGCGTCAAGCTTGGGCTCACTGTTGTCGTCGTGCATGGGAGGAGGCGGTGGTGCGTCGTGCGCCACATCGCCTGCATAAACGACGGAGGATGGAGTGAGTGGCAGGGCGCCTGTCGGCGTTCTGGGATCGGGGTTACCCAGATCTGCCTGCCAGTGGCACAGCGCGTGGGTCCATCGACGGCCTAGTACGGCCCAGCTACAACGACCCCAAGGCCAGACCCTCGCTAGGGCCCCCAGCCTCGCGAGGCGGACGGCATCAAGATCTCCAGAGGAGCGGCCTGCACAGGTTGCCTCCCGAGGAGTAGAGATTTCTATACAGGTCCCCAGCCTCACGAGGCTATGATGACTTGAGCCATGACGACCAAGGCCAGGCGGGCGCCAGCAGGCGCAGATGAGGCAGTTTCCCTTTCGGTGCTAAAAAGGCAAGGACAGACGAGGGTTCCCAAGGAATCCCCCAAAGGTTTCCATTCCGGGGCAACAAGACCAAGACCACGAGCTCGGCAGGATGGATGTCATCGCCGAGCCCACCGCTGCGTTACGACCAGAAGCTTTGCAGACGATTACCACCTTTCGTCAGGATTAGATGTACTTCTTGTCCCCTTTCAAATTGGCCGTTGTGGGATCCCTTCCCAACAAAGTTTGGATGGAGATCGGACCCTTTACCATTCCACCCTCATCTCTTGAGCCTTCGCGAGGCCGCTCAAACCACCGTACTAGTTCATCCTCAGCCTCCTCGTGAGGCCAATCCACCACAAAGCAGGAGTAGGGTTTACACCGCAAGGTGGCCCGAACCTGGGTAAACTGCCGTGTTCATCTTCTTCCCTGCTCGCGTGAGCTCGACGAGGCTAGACTGTAGGGTGGCGAGCTTGAGATTTGGGTTGGTTGAGATCTTCTCACACGCCCCAGAGTTCGAACCTTATTGGGTCTGCGAAGCCCTAAATCCAACATTTGGAGCTCCACGTAGGGGCGTGTTGAAATCCTCCTTCCGTTCCGTCTCCGCTTCGTCTCCGCTTCACCGCTCCCATGGCCGGGCTGCTCGCATCGCCCAGACGGTGCCCGTGGGCCGCGGTAGCCCTCGCCATTCGGCCTCCCCCGTGGCAAACGCTGCCACTGACCCTGCTGCTCACAAGCAGCAGGATTCATTGCTACACCCTCTGTGCGGCGCGATGGTAGTACCGCCACTTCGTCGCCCACTCCCGCCACAGCGTCGTCTTCCCATGTACGCCGCGGGCCGGCGAACATGCAGGCTGCGCTGCTCATGGCACGCGAGCTGCTGTGTTACTGCCCCGCCAACGACCACTATGACGACTGGCTCGGCCGCATCGCTGAGCTCGTCAACGCCGCCGGCGATGTCCCTGCGCCATCCCATTCGCTCCGCCCCCCGCCATCTCAGGCGGGCGACGTAGCCCACGGCATGCCTCCTCCTCCTCCTCCTCTGCGCGGTGCCGACCCTGAGCCCAGGCGCGACGCACCCTAGCACGACCCGTGGCATGGAGCGCCAGCGCACAACGAGGCAAGCTGCCAGGTGGTGCAGCGGCCACAAGCTGATGCACGCGTGCTCCCAGCGCCACCGTGCCAGCACCAGGACCTCGCGCTGCCGGAGGCTGTGGTGCATGGGCGTCAAGACCGAGCTCACCCCATGTGCGCTGCACCCGTGAGTACGGCGGGCTCCCGCGCCTTCACCCTGGAGCTGCGCCGCATCGTCTGGCCCAGCAGTTTCAAGCCAGACCTGCCTCCGCGCTACGATGGCACCACTGACCCTGCGGAGTTCCTCCAGCTCTACTCATTGAGCATCGAGGCGGCGAATGGTGATGACAAGGTCATGGCGAACTGGTTCCCCATGGCCCTCAAGGACGGTGCGCGCTCTTGGCTCCTGCACCTCCTGGAGGGATCGATCTCCTCCTGGGATGAGCTCCACGAGCGCTTCATTGACAACTTCCAGGGCACCGATGACCGCGCCCCTACAGTACGCGACCTGCAGCGCATGAAGCAGCTGCCAGGCGAGACCCTGCACAAGTACATACAGCGCTTCACGAATGTTCGCCTCAAGATACCGAAGGCATCGGACGAGGCCATCATCTCAGCGTTCACTGATGGTGTCTGGGATGTCAAGATGAAAGAGGAGCTCGCCATCCACGAGTACTTGTGCTCGGCCCTGGAGATGTTCAAATTGGTGAACAAGTGGGCGAGAGCCGAGGAAGGTTGCCTCTCCCTCCTCGAGCATCCGGAGGCCGATCCTGAAGACAAGAAGGCCAAGGCTAAGGAAGCAAAGCGCAAGGGCCCTGCCGTGCTCGTGGCCGAGCCAGAGATGAAGCGTGGCTATGACCACGATGAGCCTCTCAAGGACAACCGCCCATTCTGCATCTTCCACAACATACACAGCCACAACACCAACAACTGCGAGGAGCTCAGGGCGCTCCGCGATGGGCACCTTGGCCGCCGCCCCGAGCGCGAAGACCGTGGCTACGGCTATGGAGGAGGCCTTGGCGGAGGCCGCTAGGGCAACCGCGACCCTTGTCAGGACTAGCATGACCAGCCTCGCGAGGACCGCTGGCGGGATCAGCCTCGCGATGGCCCCTGGCGAGACCAGCCTCATGAGGACCGCCCTCAGGGCAATGCCAGGCTCCCTCCCTTGCCGCCGCCGCCAAGGAGAAATGACGACAATCGACAGGATGATGGGGCTGGGGGCTTCCAAGAGCCTCGTGCGATCGCCTGCATCCTGGGTGGTGCTCAGGCCCCCGCCTCACATCGCATCTTCAAGTAGTTCTCTCGTGAGGTGAACGCGGCCCTCCCGAAGCTTGAGGCCGCACGTCCCCTCAGGTGGTTGCAGTACGCCGTCACTTTCGACTCCAAGGACCACCTCAAGTGCTCAGCCACCGCTGGTGCGTTCCCCATGCTCTGCACGCCCACCATTAGCAACGTCCTCGTCACCAAGACCCTCATCGACGGTGGTGCCAGGATCAACGTCCTTTCTGTCAAGACGTTCGAGACGCTTCAGGTGCCTTATGATCAACTCATGCCAACCAAGCCGTTCTCCGGAGTGACCGATGGCTCCACCTTCCCCTTGGGGCAGATACGCCTCCCGGTCACTTTCGGCAAGCACGACAACTACCACACCGAGCTCATCGACTTCGACGTCGCCCACATCAGCCTCCCGTACAACGCCATCCTCGGGTATCCGGCCCTCGCCAAGTTCATGGCGGTGACCCAGCACGGTTACAACGTCCTCAAGATGCCAGGTTGCAGCGGTATCATCATGGTCACTTGTGATGAGAAGGACGCAGCCTGCTCCCTTGAGCATGCCTATCAGGCTGCGGCGGCTGAAAACTCTGACGACGAGGGCGGCATCCTGCCTCCCAACGCCACCCCCAAGAAGAAGAAACAACTCCTCCCCAAGAGTCGTCAGGAGGCTAGGACGCCCACCGGAGGCGCCTCAGGCTCTGCACCCACCGCAGGGGCGCCTCTTCCTCCCACATAGGAAAGCGCACCCGGCGCCTCCCTCAGGACGGGCTCGGGGGCTTCTGTCTGGCGAGCCTCTGACCTGACCAGCGCGATGAGGGAGGTGCTCGGACACCGCTTGGAGGTGTGCCTTGACGCGTGCCCCCACAACCAAGGAGCAAGGTGCGAGGCACCTGGAGCGAGGGGGTTCATCACCAAGGTGATCGAGGAGCTTTAGGAGGCGCGGGCCATGCGTGGCCACCGTCGCCCCGCGCCACCCAGTGCAGCTGCGTCCCCAGATGCGGGCGACGAGCTGCGCGTCTATGTCAACATCACGGGCCTCAACGGGGCCACTTCGCAGGACCTCTTCTGGCCCTCCCGCGTCGGCCGGAGTGGAGGGTACCCATGCAACTATGTCTGCATGCCGTTTGGTCTGCTGAATGTAGGTGCCACGTACCAGCGCCTCGTGCAGCGTGCTTTGGCGTCTCACGAGGCCAGACACTTGGAGGTCATGTCTCAGGAGATCCCGGATCCTCGTGAGCCCCCCGGGCCTCGTGAGCTTCCCAGGCATCCGGACCCGCCCAGCTCGTGAGGAGCAGTCTCCGCGACATGTGTCTTCAGCTACCCAGAGGCTTCTACAACACTGGTGCCAGGTGATTTTTTGGTTTGTTCAGTTGAGGGCAACCCTCAGGCTGCATTATCCTCAAGCTATTAGGGCTCGCCCCTGGAGCCTGTATCGTTTTGTGCATGTATTGGAACTGGCTTTACCTTTTATGTATCTCCAAGTATTTCAACCTACGTGTCCGGTGCCTTGCTACCATGAATGTCGCTGCGCCCTTGCAACCCTGCCTGCGACCTTCTCATGATTAAGGACTGGCATGGCGTCTGTGCTTGGGTCCGTCCCTACAACGTTGCTAAATCAAAGCAACCGAGCTCTATCTCACGGGCCAGCTCCCATGCACGTCACCTCCCGGGGTCCTTGGTGCCTTGTTCTCACATGACGTAATCGCGGGTGGATGAGTAAGGGCACGCGGGACGGTTCATACAACCGCAGTTCGGTGCTGCGCCGTCTCAGGATCCGCGCGCCGGGTATCTTTCCGCAGGATTGTTGCATGAGAAGACTGGGCACGGCCTCTGTGCTCAGGTTCGTCCCTGCAGCGTCGAAAAACCAAACGACTGAGCTTTGTCTGGCGGGCCGGCCCCATTCACGTCACCTCCTGGGGTCCTTGGTGTTCGGCCTTCTCATGCGATAGCCTCCAGAGGTTCATTCGGCGCAGGTCACCTCCACCACACAAGTTCCATAAGCGCCGTCCACGCTAGAAGATTCAGGCGCAACCTGCCTTGAGGTAGCGCCTCGTGAGTCCCGCGCTGGCTCAAGGGTGCCCATCTACACCTTCTCCAGTTCTGCCGTGCTAGCCACGCATACGAACGGGGCTATACATGCCCCGGAGTCTCCCCCTGAGGGAACTCCCACCCACGCACAAGTGGAAGCTGTTGACATCAGATTTTGGCACGACATAAAAATCAAATAAGATGACCTCGAGTGAAAGGGTTTTCAGCATGAAAAGTTTCACGTCGCCGAGTGGAACATCTTTGATGTTAAGGTTATCGTCATCCGACCTTATCTTAGGGACCGAAATTATACTCCGAGTGGCAAAATTTAGTGTTCTGAGAGCTTTTCGGCCGATTAAGCCTTCGAGACGACCTCGGATGAAGGAGCGCTCAACATGGATTGTCTTCGTCTCGTTGAGGCAATCGATTTTCATATATAAATCATCTCAATCCGAGTTTGTATGCAAAAGTTAGAGGCAATACACTGCAGACGGACCCTGAACAGAAGTATGGCTCGAGGTACCAGACGCATGTTTGATGGGTCGCGCGAGCCATTCGGCCATCAAGACGTCCTTGAATCGAAAAACCTTCAACACGAAAAAGTTTCGTCTCGTCGAGCCGATTGATTTTCATGTACAAGTCGTCTCAATCTGAGGTCGTATGCGACTTGGAGAGGCAAGTCAAGGTCAGGCTATGTTTTTAGTCGGGAAATCCGAGTGAAAAGCTTACCATCCGAGTGAAAGCTTACCGATTGAGTAAAAGATTGCCGGCAGAGTGAAAATATAGTCATCCAAGTGAAAAGCTTACCATCGGAAAGAAAAGTTGCTGATCGAGTGAGAGATTGCCGTCCGAGTGAAAATATAGTCATCCAAGTGAAAGATTTTCTTCTGAGTGAAAATTTGCCATCCTAGTGAAAGTTGCCGTTCGAGTGAAGAAGTCTAGTCAGGCGATCCGAGTGAAAGACTCTAACATCCGAGTGGGGAGATTCGAATCCGAGTGCTCCGACCAGAAACTGAAGATGTACCCAAAAGGTTATCTAGATTGTGTCGGATGAAAAAGTGTTCAACATAGAATTTGTTTGTAACGTCAAAGCGGTCAACTTTGTTTTTGGACTCATCATCATCTGATATAGTATATGGCCTACAGAGAGGCTAAAAGATTTGGACAGTACAGTCAGCTGCAAGACCGAGTCCGACTGGAAGGTAAAGATGACCTCGTAAAGTATTCAAGATGGCCCTTTTTGGAGAAGTGATAAACACGAGAGTTATTCGTCTCCTCGAGGCGCATGAATTTGATGCTTGGGTCGTCTTGATCGGAGATCATATGCAAACTCGGCGGCCCACGCAAGGAGGAAGATAGAAGTTTGAGTCAGATTCAGACTAAATCCGAGTGGGAATAGAACTAGGACTCTAGGACGTGAATTGATGTAATTTTTCATGTAAGGAAAGCCTAGATGAATCCTTTTCTTGTACGGGAAGTCCAGCCGCCTCATATATATGTAAGGGGTGACGGCCGATTGAACAACACACAATCGAACAAATCAATATACTACTTTTTCATCTACGTTTTATCTCTCCACCGTTTTTCTCTCTCGTTCTTCGCTGATCCTCAAGTTTGAGAGCTGCGAATCCCGAGGCTCTAGGGGTGAGCGAATCGACCTAGGGCAGCCCATAGCTGCCGCACTCCCTGACGGGGTCCCTCCTGGGCATGTGGGGTTTTGGGTCTTCAAAAGCACCCGCCGACTGTCCTGCATATTGCATTGTCGGTCGGGTCTCCTTCGACGTGAGCTGCGGTGCATCACCCCCGGCGTCGAGGGTACATGGGATGTGTTCATGTGTCAACACACTTTTTGGCGACTCCACTGGGGACTGAAGATCAATCGTCATCATCCACCATGTCCGATCTTCCCAAGCCATCTGAGGTAGACGCCGATAACATCATTAAGCTCAGTCTTGATGAGATATCGGCCGATCATCACCAAATCTATGAGGAGTACAAGAAGGCGCGTGAAGAGAAGGATTTGTAGGAGTTCCTTGCAAAATTCAAGAAGGATCGCCAAGGCAACATCACTCCGATTGAAGAAATCATGTTCCCTTCTCTTCAAGCCGAGCAGGTTAAACCCTCTGTAAGTACTACCTTTTCTCCTGAGTAGTGGGCTGAGATTGAGAGTCGTATTGCTGATGTTAACAATATAGTCTATCAAACTTTCATAGAAAATACTAATGCTCAGAAGAATATATCTCAATCATCTAGTGGTAATGGTGGTATAGCTGCTAGTGTGCAAAACCCTAATCTGGCTTTACCTATTTCATCAGTGCCTCCCATGCCGATGACTTAGTATCCTACCCAAACAAATCATATTGTGGCTGCACCCATTAATCCTATTATGAGCATGCCAGGTTCGATGCAGACGCCGAACCAAACCTTACATACAGGTACAACCAATCGCCCACTACCGAACTATGGTTCGGCATATATGCCATAGTTCCTACCTACAGCTAGTAGTCCTACTCCTCCTATACCTCAATAGCAAGCTTCATCATCTACTACAGAAGATGCCCTAACTAATTTTAGAGAGGAGATGGCTAAGATGCTTCGAGAGAATTTTGGAGTTGAGTTACCTCGGAATCAGATTTACCAAAAACCGTACCCCGAGTACTTTGATGCCATCCAGTGCCCTCCAGGATATAAGATTCCAGATTTCGTTAAGTTTAATGGAGAAGGCACGAAAACCACATGGGAGCATGTTAGTCAATATTTAGAACAATTGGGTGAGGCAGGCTCGCTAAATGAATTGAAAGTGCGTTTATTTCCTTTGTCATTAACTGGTACTACATTTTCATGGTTTTCTTCTTTACCACATGGTTCCATTCGGGTTTGGTCGCAGCTAGAGCAGAAATTTCCTGATCATTTTTATAGCGGCGACAATGAACTCAAGTTGTCACATCTCACATCGGTTAAACAGAAGCATGATGAATCGGTTTCTGATTATGTCAAGAGATTCAGAGAAACAAAAAACCGGTGTTATAGTTTGGTGATAACCGAGAGAGACTTGGCAGACCTAGTGTTGAGTGGTTTGAGAACTCCCATTAGAGAAAAGCTAGAAGGCTATGGTTTCTTAAATATCAACCAAGTCTTACAAAGGGCTTTGGCTAAGGAAAACCGAAGCAAAGATCTCAAAGAAGTGCATAGATATAAAGCCGACCGTCCAAAGATGAATATGGTTGAATATGATAGTGATCACTCGGACGATGAGGGTGATATTTATGCTACTGAATTTGTTTGGCCATCTAAGGCCAAACCCTTTACTTCCAATGATCTGAAACCAATTCATAAGAATCGTGATGAAGAGATGAAGTTTACTTTTAATGTTGCTAAGTGTGATAAAATATTTGATGCTTTGCTGCAGGCTAAGATTATTATGATATCTCATACTTTACCACCGTTTGAAGAGCTAAAACGGTGCGCTTATTGCAAGTATCATAATTCTTTTTCTCATGCTACTAATGATTTCAATATTTTTTGACAACAGATACAATCGTCCATTAATGACAGACGATTGAACTTTTCTGAGATGCAAGTTGATAAACAGCCCTTTCCAATGAATACCATGGATTTCGAGGGGAAGAAGTTACTCATTTGGCCGGAGGTAGCCGAATCTGCTAATAAAGCTAATGTCATTGTTGGTGAGCCCAGGAAAGACAAGGAAGGCGACAAGGTCTTGGGGAGACAGGTCGTACTTGATAAGCAACCCGATGGCAAGGAAGTGATCAAAATCACCATCAGGAATCCTACACTCGGGGGGCAACCACAAGTGCAAGAGAATACTCGTGTTAAATTTGTCAAGCCCAAGAGTCCAGAAGTTGGCAAGTGGAAGAGGAATGAAGCTAAAGTACAGCGCAAGCGGATCAATCCAACTTTTGATATGTTGCTGTCCAAGTATGCCAATCAGTCGGCTAGTTCTAGCTCTAACCAGCCGTCAGACTTGAAGCGACAAAGATCACCATCAGCGGATATGTTCAGTCGATATATGAAGCCGGCTAGGCCAATGGCACCGTTTCTAGAAGAACAACGATAATCTGTTTGGGATCGACTTGACTACTCATATAATGGCCGACTGAACATCGGTGACTATCCGTCGGCTGGTCAAAATATGAGACCGAGTGGAAACTATCCGAGTGTAAGAATGCATCCAGGTGGAAGCCATCCGAGTTAAAAAATGTGGCTTGGTAGATTCCGTCCGAGTGAATTCCATCCGAGTGGGTTCCATCCGAGTGAATCCCATCCGAGTGACATCCATCCGAGTGGATTCCATCCGAGTAAAAAGGTGCGCCTGAGTGGAAATTTCATGCATCTGGAAAGTAAAAAAGAATGGCGTGTTAAGTCACCAAGTGCTGCAGCAGTCGAGTAAAGAAAAGGGAAGGAAAAAATCAATGCCGACTCACTTATCTTGGGGACCAAAACATTCCCCGTACAATAGCCGACTGTGCATAACAACCCGAGTGAGCCGATACTTGCTATCATGCCAAAACACTCGGCTAATGACCATGAAGCAAGCACCAGCCAAGTGAAGCTGAGAGACCCTAAATACACTCAACCAAAGTGGTGTCCTCCAGGGCTAACAAAAACACAGAAGAGGAAACTGCAGAGGGTAAGGAGTCAAGAGATGGCAGAGCTAGAGGCCGAGAAGCAAAGGGACAAGTTATTCAATGACACTCGGCCCATGGTACCTACAAAACAAGTGTGGAGGCCTAAACAAATACAAGATGTAGTGGATTCTACACCTATCACAGCAGCACCTACACCACCAAAAGAGGATGATGCAATCATTGCATCGTCTGTGTTACCTATTGCTTCCTCTTCACTCGGACAGATTTCAGAATCGATGGATACACTAGGGGAAGAGGATGATATGTTGGACTACGAGTCTACACCGGTTCATGAAGGTATGGATATCATTATGGTGTAATACTTACCCACTGAATTTCGCGTTGCAGATGAAGAAGGGGAAGTGGCTCAGTTGGATTTTGGCCCTAAACATGCAATATTCGAGAAGCCAAAAGAACTAGTAACGCATCTGAAACCATTGTATCTCAGAGGACATATCAATGGATCGCCGCTCACTCGGATGCTTGTTGATGGTGGTGCTCTAGTAAATCTTATGCCCTATTCGGTCTTCAAGAAATTGGGTTTGCCCGATGAAGAGTTGATAAAGATGAATATGGTGCTTAATAGATTTGAAGGCAAAGAGAAAACTGAAGCCAAAGGTGTGATGTATGTGGAACTTACAGTCGGAAGCAAAACTTTGGCTACTGCGTTCTTTGTCGCCGAGGTGCAAGGTAACTACAACGTCATACTAGGCCGTGATTGGGTTCATGCAAACCAGTGCGTGCCATCCACTATGCACCAGTTTTTGATCCAGTGGGTTGATGATGAAGTGGAAGTCATTCATGAGGATAACTCGGCCTGTGTTGCTTTGGCCGATGCATCGGTGGATTGGCAACACCCCAATGCTACTTGCTTGATGGGACGCGACTTATCAAAGTTTGATTTTCTCAGTGCAACCAAGAATGGTTTCGTGCCCGTCTCTTTAAAGCCGACTGATTGCAATCGGCTCCAAGGTATGATATATTAAATGGATTCTAATTCCGAGTGGTTACGAAAACATCTTGTGAAATATCGGTCCATGGAGAACGATATGTATGAGTCTATAGAGGAGTTGGATGACATGGATAAACTTGGACAAGGTTTTACATCGGCCGATCCATTAGAAGAGATAGATATTGGAGATGGTTCAGTCACTCGGCCGACGTTTATAAACAAAAAATTGAAAGCCGATTGTAAAGCTAAGTTAATCGAGCTATTGAAAGAATATGTTTGTTGCTTTGCATGGGAATATCATGAGATGCCAGGTTTAAGCCGAGAGCTAGTGAAGCATCGGTTGCCTATAAAGGCCGGTTTTAGACCTTACAAACAATCAGCCAGAAAGTTTAATCCAAAAACATATGACCGGATCAAGGGGGAGATCGGTCATTTGCTTAAAGCTAATTTTATCAGACCTTGCAGGTATGCCGAGTGGATTTCTAACATTGTCCCAGTGGAAAAGAAAGGATCTGGCAAGTTGAGGGTATGCATTGATTTCAGAGTTTTGAATAGGGCTACACCCAAAGACGAGTATCCCATGCCAAGCCGATATGCTTATTAATGATGCTTCTGGACATAAGGTCATTAGCTTTCTTGATGGTAATGCGGGATATAACCAAATTTTTATGGCCGAAGAGGACATGTCTAAAACGGCTTTTCGATGCCCTGGTTTCCTTGGTTTATTTGAGTGGACAGTAATGACCTTTGGATTAAAAAATGCTGGAGCCACATATCAAAGGGCTATGAATTTGTTTTTTCATGATTTACTCGGCGTCATACTTGAAGTCTACATTGATGATATTGTTGTCAAATCGGATGCTTTTGAGTCCCACTTGGCCGATTTGCGTTTAGCTTTTGAAAGAATGAAAAGATATGGACTGAAGATGAACCCTTTGAAGTGTGCATTCGGTGTGTCGGCTGGCAAGTTTTTGGGTTTCATTATTCATGAAGATGGCATAGATATTCATCCCAAAAAGGTAGAAGCTATACAAAAGATGGCAGCTCCAACGTGCAAGAGATATATGCAAAAGTTCCTTGGCAAGGTCAATTATTTGAGGAGGTTCATAGCTAATCTGTCAAGGAAGGTTGATGCATTTACTCCTATCCTTCGGTTAAAGAATGGTGTTGATTTTACTTGGGGGGCAAAACAACAAGAAGCATTTGATATGATCAAAAATTATTTGTGCACTCCTCCGGTGATGAGAGCGCCCAAGCGTAGGGAGCCCTTTAAGCTTTACATTGCAGCAGAGGAAGGTGTTATTGGTGCTGTTTTGACTCAAGGAACCGAAGGAAAAGAGCATGCTATTACATATTTGAGCAGGAGATTATTGGACGCCGAAACGAGGTACACATTTATTAAAAAACTATGTCTATGCTTATATTATGCTTGCACAAAATTGAGGCATTATTTAGTGCCGAGTGCTTGCATAGTAGCTTGTCAACTCGATGTCATTAAATACATGTTGCGTAGGCCAGTTCTTAGTGGTAGAATTGGCAAGCGGGCTTATGCTTTGATTGAATATGATTTGGCTTATGAATCTCTAAAATCTATGAAAGGCCAAATCGTTGCTAATTTTATTGTTGAGCATCGGATTAATGACAAGAATGATGTTGATATAAACCTTGTTTCATTAGTACCTTGGAGATTATATTTTGATGGTTCAGTTTGTAGCAATGGCCAAGGTGTTGGTATTGTTTATACATCTCCTCATGGTGCTGTTTTTTAAGCCTCATGCCGCTTAGAATATTTTTGCACAAACAATCAAGCCGAATATGAAGCATTATTATTCGGCCTAGAGATGTTACTTGCTATAGGTGCTAAACATATTGAGGCTTATGGTGATTCGTTATTAGTGGTGCAACAAATATCCAAGGTCTTTTAGTGTTTGGACAAATCACTAAATGTTTATCTTGATAAATGTCTAGATATAATTTCTACATTGGATTGTTTTAGCATTGCTCATATATCTAGGCATGACAATTGGAGAGCAAATGAGTTGGCACAGCAAGCATCCGGCTATCATGTTGATCATGGCATGTTTCATATTTCTCAAAGACCGATGTCTTGTCTTGCCAATATAGGAGAGGCCAAACCAGAACCCACTGATTCAGGCATTAACAAAAAAATCTAGTGCAGGTGACAATCCCGACTGGAGGAAGCCCATTGTTGCTTACTTGCGCAATCCAAGTGAAAGGGTGGACAGGGCTATTTGGCGCATGGCTTTCAAATATACAATGAGGGATGATAACCTTTATCGCCGAACGGTTGATGATGTTCTTTTAAAGTGCTTGGATGAGGACCAAGCAAGAGTTGCTATGGGAGAGGTACACGAAGACATTTGTGGCACTCACCAGTCGGCTCCCAAGATGAAATGGTTATTGCGACGTGCTGGGTTTCATTGGCCGACTATGATTAATGATTGCTTCAGATAATATAAAGGGTGTGAAGCTTGTCAAAAATTTGGTGATATTCAATTGGCTCCTGCTGCTATGTTACATCCTATTATCAAGCCATGGCCTTTCAGAGGATGGAGTTTAGACTTTATTGGAGAAATTCATCCATCTTCCTCAAAGGGGCATCGGTTCGTATTGGTGGCAACCGATTATTTCACTAAATGGTTTGAAGCAGTACCTCTCAAGAACATGACGCATACGGAGGTAATTCAATTCATAACTGAGCACATTATTCATAGATTCGGCATTCCTCAAACATTAACTACAGATCATGGTTCATCTTTCATGTCACACCAAGTCAGAGAATTTGCTAAGTCTTATAACATAAAGTTGCTCAATTCCTCTCCGTATTATGCCCAAGCTAATGGACAAGCTGATTCTAGCAATAAAATTTTAATCAAGCTCATCAAGAAGAAGATTGAGGATAATCCGAGGAGATGGCATGAGTTGTTATCTGAAGCTTTGTGGGCACATAGAATCTCAAGGCATGGTGCTACAAAGGTGACTCCATATGAACTGGTGTATGGTCAAGAGGTTGTCTTACCAATGGAAGTAAATTTGAATGCTTTGAGAATAGCCAAACAAAATGATTTATCAGCAATGGACTTTTATAACTTGATGATGGACAATATTAATGAAGTTGCCGATAAACGTTTGGCTGCTTTGAAGGCCATAGAGAGAGACAAGTTGAGGGTGGCAAGAGCTTACAATAAGAAAGTTAAGTTGAAGAATTTTCAAGTTGGCGATCTCATCTGGAAACTGATTCTACCGATTGGTTCAAGAGATAGAAAATTTGGGAAGTGGTCACCGAGTTGGGAAGGTCCTTTTAAGATTACAAGAGTAGTTCCCGGAAACTCTTATTTGGTGGAATCCGTACAAGGGACATTATTACCTAGAGCTCTCAATGGCAAGTACTTGAAGAAATACCACCCAAGTGTGTGGCAAGAAGCCTAAGTAGGCAATGGCCGATATACGATTATCGCCCTTAGCACAAACATGGCCAATACATAATTATCGCCCTGAGAGATATAAATGGCCGATGGAGTGTTGACATCGTCCTTAGAACAAACACCATGCATATTATTTTTCGGCATGCAAGCTTGGCCGAAAAATAGGGGGGCATGTGTTGACATCAGATTTTGGCACGACATAAAAAGCAAATAAGATGACCTCAAGTGAAATGGTTTTCAGCATGAAAAGTTTCACGTCGCTGAGTGGAACAAGTTTGATGTTTCGGTTATTGTCATCCGACCTTATCTTAGGGACCGAAATTATACTCCGAGTGGCAAAATTTAGTGTTCTGAGTGCTTTTTGGCCGATTAAGCCTTTGAGACGACCTCGGATGAAGGAGCGCTCAACCTGGATTGTCTTCATCTCGTCGAGGCAATCGATTTTCATATATAAATCATCTCAATCCGAGTTTGTATGCAAAAGTTAGAGGCAATACACTGCAGACTAACCCTGAACAGAAATATGGCTCGAGGTACCACGCGCATGTCTGATGGGTCGCGCGAGCCATTCGGCCATCAAGACGTCCTTGAACCGAAAAACCTTCAACACGAAAAAGTTTCGTCTCGTCGAGCCGATTGATTTTGATGCATAAATCATCTCAATCCGAGGTCGTATGCGACTTGGAGAGGCAAGTCAAGATCAGGTTGTGTTTTCAGTCGAGAAATCCGAGTGAAAAGCTTACCATCCGAGTGAAAGCTTACCGATCGAGTAAAAGATTGCCGTCCGAGTGAAAATATAGTCATCCAAGTGAAAAGCTTACCATCGGAATGAAAACTTGCTGATCGAGTGAGAGATTGTCGTCCGAGTGAAAATATAGTCATCCGAGTGAAAGATTGTCTTCCGAGTGAAAATTTTGCCATCCTAGTGAAAGTTGTCGTTCGAGTGAAGAAGTCTAGTCAGGCGATCCGAGTGAAAGACTAAAATATCCGAGCGGGGGGATTCAAATCCGAGTGCTCCGACCAGAAACTGAAGATGTGCCCGAAAGGTTATCTAGATTGCCTCGGATGAAAAAGTGTTCATCACGGAATTTGTTTGTAACGTCGAAGCGGTCAACTTTGCTTCTGGACTCATCATCATCTAATATAGTATATCGCCTGCAAAGACGCTACAAGATTCAGACAGTACAGTCAGCTACAAGACCGAGTCCGACTGGAAGGTAAAGATGACCTCGTAAAGTATTCAAGATGGCCTGTTTAGGAGAAGTGATAAACACGAGAGTTATTCGTCTTGTCGAGGTGCAAGAATTTGATATTTGGGCTGTCTTGATCAGAGATCATATGAAAACTCGGCGGCCCGCGGAAGGAAGACAGAAGTTTGAGCCAGATTCAGACTGAATCCGAGTGTGAATAGAACGAGGACTCTAGGATGTGAGTTGATGTAATTTTTCATGTAAGGAAAGCCTAGATGAATCCTTTTCTTATACGGGAAGTCCAGCCGCCTCATATATATGTAAGGGGTGATGGCCGATTGAACAACACACAATCGAACAAATCAATATACTACTTTTTCATCTACGTTTTATCTCTCTACCGTTTTTCTCTCTCGTTCTTCACTGATCCTCAAGTTTGAGAGCTGCGAATCCCGAGGATCTAGGGGCGAGCGAATCGACCTAGGGCAGCCCATAGCTTCCGCACTCCCTGACGAGGTCCCTCCCGGGCATGTGGGGTTTTGGGTCTTCAAAAGCACCCGCTGACTGTCCTGCGTATCGCGCTGTCGGTCGGGTCTCCTTCGACGTGAGCTGCGGTGTATCACCCCCGGCATCGAAGGTACACGTGACGTGTTCGTGTGTCAACAGAAGCCCCATGCTCCGCGCTGGCGGACGACACAGTCGAGGAGCGACTATGCCCAAGCCCAAGTGGAAGCCCCATGCTCCGTGCTGGTGGATAAACAACTGAGGGCGCCCTAGCGGCCACACCAACCTCAGGATAGCCTTTCGGCTCTTCACACAGATTTGTAATGCATCATTTCCCTGGAAGACATGCGCAAGGGGGCTGGACATAGGGGCTATGCTCAGGATAAGCCTGGCACACACCACGCCACAGGTCCCTGGTACCTGGTCTTCTCGTGTCCCTCCCAAGCAAATGCTGATGAGGAAAGGTATGGGGGCTCCGGATTAACCTCGCCGCTACCTATATTTCTTTCATGAGGGCTGCTCGCACGTCAAGGGGGACCTCCTGAGCATCGTGACTCAGGGGCCTCACTAGTCACGTAGCCCCTCGCCCCTTGGTGTCATCCTGGCGATCCGGACGCCCCAACGGCGGTCGAGGTATGCGCGGGGCTAGGCCCTGCCGACGCAAAGCACAAAATCAAACAAGAAGGATACCAAGCATGAAAGGAAATCACGGAGTCCTAACAGTTATTACAGGCACCAAATGTTTTGTAAATTTAAACAAAGTCTCACGCCTCCACATGGCACGGTAAATGTCGCAGGATAAAATATAGATGGAAGGGCCGTCGCCGCCATGGTCGTTGCCGCCACCTGACCCAGTCACGGGGAGCTTGTTCCCGTCATCGTTCCTGCTGCTGGCCTCCACCCCCGGAGGCTCGGTGTCAGGGATGCAGAGGAACTTCTTCAGCAACGCATCCACATGACCCTTCACGGACTCTACGGCGGTGGAGCGGCAATCAGCAGTGACCGGACGGATCACCGTGTCGAAGTTGAAGCTCGGGTCTTGAAGATAGAGCTGGCTGAAGACGCGCGTCGGAGCTGTAGTGAAGAGCGAGCGGCACTCCTCCTCCAAGAAGGAGTCCACCCCAGCGGCAGCGCCCTCGAGCGCTTCGGCAAGCTTGGAGGAGAGCCCTGCAAAGCCGCTCTCAGGGGCCGCCAACGGCTGCTCGTATCCTCCCCTGCAGATGGAATGTAACGCCTGACGGGACCTGAGCTCAAGAGAGGGGAAGGTGTTGTGCTCCGCAGCCGCCTTCTTCTCGGTGGCAGCGAGGGTATTCTCCCTGCCATCCAGCTGGGATGTTGCCTTGGAAATGTGCTAGGTGTGGGACGTCTGGGCCTTGGACACCTCCTCCTTCAGCTTGGCCAGGCGATCGCGTTCCGCAGCCTGGTCGGTAGTCACTTGGGTGAGCTCTGAGTCGCGATCAGCGAGCCTCGCCTCACGGGCCTTGAGGTCTTCTTCCTGCTGGTGGAGCTGCTGGGCTTGCGTGGCCTGCTCCTCCTGGAGTGTCTTCAGCTTGGCCTCCGCCTCGCTGTAGCGCCTCTTAGCAGACGCCGCGCGGTCTAGCGCTGCGTCACGAGCCTCTTTGGCCTTGGCGGCCTACTTCCCACTCTCCGCGGTGGCGCCTTCAACCCGGCCCCAAGCTGTCTTGATGGCGGTGTCGGCCTGAAGCCACCCTGAGTTGAGCCCCAGGCGCTCCCTCGCAAGGCACCTGTTGGCATCTTGGAGGTCAGCCCGGATCCGACTGAGCGCGGTGTAGGCCTCGTCCAGGGCCCCAGGCCTGATCAGGGGGCCGCAGTCCATGAGTGCGAGGACCTGCTGAGGAGCCGGCGCTGGCACATCGACCGACACCGTGGCCGAGGAAGTGTTGGCATGAACGGCTTGGGGCCTCGGAGGCTCCAGGCTCCCCTCAGGCACGACGAGCGTGGACGACTCCGGGCCTGCTGGCCTATGGGGGCTGACTCCTCCTGAAGCCGCATCACCACGTCCTTAGGGGCGTACTCCGTCGCAAGGGGCAAGGGGTCGCCTCCCCCGTCAGCACTAGGGCGGCCGCAGCCGCGACAAAGGGTGTCGCCTCCTGAACCCCGGTGTCCTCGGCGGATGTTCCCTCAAGCGGTACCAGCGAGGCACTAGGGGCAGGCGGAGCACTCGGGCATTCGGGCGTGGTACCGCCGGACCCCTCTGGGACTGCGCTAGGCTAGCGCGGCGCGCTCCCGCGTCCACCGCAACCACGACCGGAGGATGACGGCACCCTCAAGACAGGGGGCTCCTTCGGCTCGGCGCTTGCCTTCTTCCTCTTCGTCGCATCGCCACACCTGATCATCAAGAAAGGAGGTGTTGTGAGCACAATTGCAGTCTATGCTCGACCCAAGGGCAAGGTAGGTCATTTACTCCTCTGGGTCGACCCACTTCCTCTTCTTCTTGGCAGGGGTCGGGGTGCCCCCTCCCTTCTTTGGTGTGACCTTGGTCGTGCCCAGGGGGCGGGAGGAGTGCTCCTCGACGTGCCCCGGCGTGACACTGCCACTTGGAGAGGTGAGGGGGTCGCCCGGAGGGGTCTCAACTAGCGGGACCACATCCGCCCCAGCAATGGCCGCCCCGTCTTTTTGGTAGTGGGCTAGACAAGGGCGGGACCAACGTCTCGGCCGCCCTGCTGGCACGTGGGGAGCCCTCCGGAGTGGGCACGGCCGCGCTCTTCTTCGGGGTCGCCCGGCCAGATGCTTGCGCTGTCTGGGGGGTGACCCTTGACCTCCTGAGGGCCCTGGTAGAGCGCGGGGAGTCCGCGGCCGGGGGCTTGTCGGTGTCGTTGTCGTCTTCGAGGCTGCGAAGGAGCTCACTCTACGACAAGGGGGACACCTCCTTCACGTTGTCGTGCTCGGTCGCTTCTGAGTCCTCTTCACTGCATATATCGTCAGAGGACACCGGCACGGGGGAGTTGGGGTGCTCGGGTGACACGAGCCCCAGCACGTTGAAGGCGGGCATGGTGGCAACCAGTTCCATCCCTATTGTCGCGGCGGTACAGTGGGATGTAAGCCTCGGGAGGGTCCCCCGGGTCGCCGTTGAGCAGGACGGCCATGGCCTTATCCAGCTCCTCGCCGGTCAGGCTTGCAAGGCGAAGCCTCATGTCATCCCGCGCGCCCCGGAATTCCCACATGAGTCTCGTGTGCGACTGGAGCGGCACCAGGCGTTGCGTCAGGAACTCCTTCACAAGCATCCCTCCTGTCAACCGCTTGGCCTACATATCCGAGTTTATCTTCTTCAAGACGGGCTCAGCACGGGGGTCGGTAAGCTTGGCATGGCCCCACCTATCGAGCCGCTCGGGCAGCTCTGTCGGTAGCTCCAGCCGTGGGTTGAGGCCCTTGGTGTCCAGGAAGACCCAGCGGTGCTGGAAGCCTTCCACCTTCTTCCCGGCCTTCAGGAGGACATTCCCCTTGTGGACCACGATGAAGGACATGCAAGTGGTGCGCTGCGTGTTGTCATGCAGCCGCAAGCTGAAGAAATGTGGAGGAGCGCCACGGAGGGCCTCACGCCCACAAAGGCCTCGCAGTAGAAGGCAAAGATGGATAGGAGGAGGATGGAGTTGGGTTGAAGATGAAGGGCCTGGATCTTGTAGTGGTTGAGGATGGCGCAGAAGAACTCCGAGAGGGGTTGTACGAGCCCCGCGAAGATGCTGTGGAGGAAGAAGGGGTAGACCATCCGGGCCAAGGTCTTCTGCTCGGCGGAGCCAGCCCAGATCATGGTCTCGCTCCACTCATTGTCTTCGCTCGCCGTCCGCGGGAGCACGGGGTCGAGATGCCCCACCTCGGCGATGGAGGACGCGCCAAGTGATGGCGCCGGAGAGGAGGAGCTCGCTGCCTGGGCCGTGGGCTTCGGCTTCCCGGGCGCCATTCGAGGGCTCGCCGGCATTTGAGTAGGAGAAGGAAGGGGGGCAGATTTGTGATTGGATCTGGAGAAGCTTTCGACTGGAGAAGGGGATCAGGGGCAAGGCGAGAAGGAGCAATGATGGCTCTGCGGCGTGCGCTAGTCATTTGTCAGCCTGGGCAGTTGCCGAGGCGACGTGGGGAAGTGGAGGCGTCCGTGTCCCATCATGCGCCACGCGTCAAGCCTGGCCCGCAGGCGATTTGGGGCCCGCAGTGCTTCGCCCTTGCCCCTTGGCTTTGCCTCGAAGCCAGCCCGAGCACGCCCTGGGCTCGGGGGCTACTGTCGGTGTTCTGGGATTGGGCGTACCCAGATCTGCTTGCCTGCGGCCTAGTGCATGGGCCCATCGACGGCCTGGTACGGCCCAGCTACAACGACCCCAAGGCAAGACCCTTGCGAGGGCCCCCAGCCTCGCGAGGCGGATGGCATCAAGACCTCCAGAAGAGCGGCCTCCCCAGGTTGCCTCCCGAGGAGCGGAGATTTCTATGCAGGTACCCAGCCTCACGAGGCTATGATGACATGAGCCATGACGACCAAGGCTAGGCGGGCGCCAGCGGGCGCAGAGGAGGCAGTTTCCCTTTTGGTGGTAAGGAGGCAAGGACAGACGCGGGTTCCCAAGGAATCCCCCAAAGGTTTCCATTCCGGTGCAACAAGACCAAGACCACGAGCTCGACAGGATGGATGTCATCGCCGAGCGCATCGCTGCGTCACGACCAGAAGCTTTGTAGACGAAGGCCACCTTTCGTCAGGATTAGATGTACTTCTTGTCAACTTTGAAATTGGCCATTGTGGGATCCCTTCCCGCCTAAGTTTTGAGGGAAGAGGACCAAGGCCACTATAAATATAGGTTAGCCACCACCATAGACAAGGATGGAGAATCGGACCCTTGACCATTCCACCCTCATCACTTGAGCCCTTGCGAGGCCGCTCAAACCACTGTACTAGTTCATCCTCAGCCTCCTCGTGAGGCCAATCCACCACAAACCCGGAGTAGGGTTTTACACTGCTAGGGGGCCCGAACCTGGGTAAACTGTCGTGTTCATCTTCTTCCCCGCTCGCGTGAGCTCGACGAGGCTAGGCTGTAGGGTGGCGAGCTTGAGACTTGGGTTCGTTGAGATCTTCACACATGCCACAGAGTTCGAACCTTATTGGGTCTGCGGAGCCCTGAATCCGACAGCGCCGGGGCCTCGCACGTGGCATTGACGAGCTCGGTGATGTGGTCAAGCCAGCCATCATAGCCTTTGTTGGTGGGGCGGTAGCGCAGCAACTCACGCGCCATGAGCAGCGCATCCTGTGCGTTTGCCGGCCCACGGCGAGCATGGGAAGTTAAAGTTGTGGCCGGGGTGAGAGAAGGCATGAAGGTTTGTTGTTCCCTATGCAAGCATGAAAGTCAATAGTTATGCAACGAATTTATATCCTACTTATCATGCATTATTCAGTGTTAGTTATGTTTAATGCGTGTTTATGACCATTTTTGTTTTTTGGTTCCTTGCTTCTAAATCTATTTGCTAGACTTCATTTGTACTAAGCAGGAATGCTACTTGTGCATCCAACTCCTTAAACCAAAGTTGTGCCAAATAAATCCATAATACCTACCTATATGTGGTATTTCCATGTCGTTCCAAGTAAATTTGTATGTGCCAACTCTAATATTCAAAATGAATTTCCATTTTGTGTGCCTGTACCGCTCATGAAGCAGCAAGGGGTGGCCAATATTTTCCATGCCAGGTATTTTATTCTCAAGATGAGTGTTTATTCACTTGTCATTGCACGAGAGTGTGGCAGCTAATAGGGATGCCTAGTCCCGAAATGAAAAAAATTATATGTTGTTAATAATAAATTCCATGTAAAGTGTTCGTATGGAAGGCACCCGTGGATATGGCTAGCCATGGATTGCGTGAGAATGGTGGACAGGAAATAAACTTTACTTTCTATTTGGGAACTGCCTATGATTTATCTAGCATGGAAGATATTGGGAATTCTCGATCATTTTTGTTGACAGGAAAAGCATGCCTCTCAAAATATTTTTTATCTCTCAATTTAAGCTATGAGCTCTGGCACCTCTACAAATCTCTGTTTTCCTATCCGAAGGGCCTATCTATTTACTTTTATGCAATTTTTATTTTTAAATTTGAGTCTCCATCTTCTCTTATAAAGCACAAACTAGGGAACACTATTGCCATACTTGTGCATTGGATGTAGCTAATATCTCATTGTGTTTCATGAATGGATCAATGATCGATCATATGGGCTAGGGATAACTTTCTTTAGCATTGATATTTTGAAAGACATGGTTGCTTGTTGATATGCTTGAGTATTGATGTTTTCATGTCAAATTATAGACTATTGCTTTGAATCATTCAAGTCCAAATGTCCATCCTTTAAAAGAAAAGATTATATGATGAATATGATAGGTAGCATTCCACATCAAAAATTCTGTTTTTATCATTTATCTACTCGAGGACGAGCAGGAATTAAGTTTGGGGATGCTTGATACGTCTCCAACGTATCTATAATTTTAGATTGTTCCATGCTATTATAGTATCAATCTTGGATATTTTATATACAATTACAAGCAACTTTATATCATTTTTTGGGACTAACCTACTAACTTAGTGCCCAGTGCTAGTTGCTGTTTTTGCTTGTTTTTAACTTTGCAGAATATCAGTACCAAACGAAGTCCAAATGCCACAAAACTTTTTGGAGATTTTTTTCTGGCAATAAGAGACCCTGGAAGCTTCAGGAAAGAACGAGAAGACGAAGGAGGGGCCCACTAGGCAGCAGGGTGCGCCCTGGTGGGTAGTGCGGCCCACAAGCCTCCGTTTGACCTAACTCCACCTCTATAAATACCCTAAAATGAGAAAACCTATGCGGGAGTCCATGAAATACTTTTTCTGCCGCCGCAAGCCTCTGTTCTCGTGAGATCCCATCAGGGGACCCTTTCTGGCACTCTGTCGGAGGGGGAAACAATCACGGAGGGGTTCTTCATCATCCTTGCTGCCCCTCCAATGATGTGTGAGTAGTTTACCACGGACCTATGGGTCCGCTAGATGGCTTCTTCTCTCTTTTTGATCTTCAATACAATGTTCTCCTCGGTGTTCTTGGAGATCTATTTGATTTAATGACTTTTTGCGGTGTGTTTGTTGGGATCTGATGAGTTGTGAGTTTATGATCAGATCTATCCATGAATATTATTTGAGTTTTCTCTGAACTCTATTATGCATGATTATTATAGCCTCATATTTCTTCTCTGATTTATTGGTTTGGTTTGGCCAACTAGATTTATTTATCTTGCCATGGGAAGGGGTGCTTTGTGATGGGTTCGATCTTGCGGTGCTCAATCTCAGTGACAGAAAGAGACATGACACACATGTATCATTGCTATTAAGGGTAACACGATGGGATTTATTTCATACGTGAGTTTATCTTGTCTACATCATGTCATCTTGCTTAAGGCGTTACTCCATTTTTTCAGGAACTTAATACACTAGATGCATGTTGGATAGCAGTCGATGTGTGGAGTAATAGTAGTAGATGGAGAATCGTTTCGGTCTACTTGTCTCAGACATGATGCCTATATACATGATCATTGCCTTGGATATCGTCATAATTATTTGCTTTTCTGTCAATTGCCCAACAGTAATTTGTTTACCCACCGTTTGCTATTTTCTCGAGAGAAGCCTCTAGTGAAAACTATGGCCCCGGGTCTATTTTCTATCATATATTAAAACCAAAAATACCTTGCTGCAATTTTCTTTTATTTATTTTATTTATTTATTTTTGTTAGATCTATTTATCAAAACCTATACAATTCAATCTTGCTCGTAATCATTTGGATTGATAACCTCTCTACGCATTGGGTTGCAAGTATTTGTTGTTTGTGTGGAGATGTTGTTTCATAGTGTTGCTTGGTTCTCCTACTGGATTGATAACCTTGGTTTCATAACTGAGGGGAATATTTATCTGTAATGTACTGCATCATCCTCTCCTCTTCGGGGAAATCCCAACGCAGTTCACAAGTAGCAGCACGCCCTATGAGCTCATGGGTCCCACAAGCCTTGGTTAGCCCTAACTCCAACTCCATAAGTACCATCCGCGGAGAAAAAAATCAAATAGAAGGAATCATCGTGTTTTACAATACAGAGTCGCCACCACCTCCGGTTCTTCATCAGGAGGGCTGATCTGGAGTCTGTTCAGGGATCCGGAGGGTGGAATTCATGGTCGTCGTCATCATCAACCCTTGTGAAAGCGCAGGTTTACTTCTAGAGGGGGGATGGGAGATTTTTAGAAATTCGTCAAACTCTGAAGAACTTGACGAAGATCAGAGTGAAGAAATAGAAACGCGAGGAAACTAAATCATCACAGAATCAGAGTACATGCATACATGATACATAAGGGTGAAGAACATGCAATCATACAATCATATAAGCATGAAGAATATGAACTGAAGAAATGAAAGATAGCATGATGAAAGTCTTCAGTTCAAATTCATCAGAAAATAGATCACAAATTCTTCAGCAGCGGAATAATGTAAGGGAAGGTGAGGAATTTGAAACCAGGTTGCCTTGGTGAAGACACATCGATTTGGTTGCCCAGTTCCAGTTGTTGTATCAGCTGTCCGTCTGGTTGAGGCGGCTGAGATGAACTCAGAGGACACACAGTCCTCACCTTATTCCTCTTAAGCTAAGGTCACTTAGACCTCGCCCAATCACTCGTGGTAAGTCTTCAAGGTAGACTTCCAAAACCTTAATAGACTTGTTCACCGGCACACCACCATGACTCTTGGTGTGCTCAGAACGTGATGCCTAACCATCTGGAAGATTGACAGTCTTCAAACATAACAGGCTTCGGATCACACAGATCAATCTCTTCAGTGATGCTCAATTACTTTGGCTCTGAGTTTTCCCTCACTTAGGATTCTCTCAAACTCGTCAGAGGATGGGTTGCTCTCAAATGAAAAGTATCAAGTTCTCTCGGAGCAGCCAACCAACAAGTGGTTGTGGGCGGCGGCTATTTATAGCCAGGGGGCAACCCGACATGAATTGTCATAAATACCCTTCTCTGATTCGACCATTGTGAGGATTAGAATTCACTCGACAGCTGGCCCCGGGTGCGGCAACGTTCCGAATTTGAACTTGGAAATTTGTCGAGCCACTCAATTTCCTTACTTTGAGGCAGATGGCACTGGCGAAATCCTAACTCCTCAGCCTGACCTAATTCGTCAGCGACCAGATGAACTTCGTCACTGTCACTAGCATATGCGTCAGCTATTCCAGAGATTTCCAAAGGCTTCACTCGAAGCGGCTTGTGTATGTATAGGTTTGAGCATCACTTTGGAAATGTTAAATATGATTCAATTAGACCCCATTTAACAGTACATTTTTCCTATCACTCAAATAAGAAGAAAGAAACTACGAAAACAAAAGTCTTCAAGCTTCTAGTGTTCACATCAATTTCATAAAAGGCCATACCAATTTCATCGTCAAATTCTTCACTTGAAGAAATTCATTTTAGGGGTCGTCTTCTATGTGTTAAACCAAATCTTCGGGGACTATATCTCCTGTGTACACTCACAAACACATTATTTCCTCAACCTATTTGTCTTCAATACTCCAAAACCACTAAGGGGGCACTTGATGCACTTACAATCTCCCCCTTTTTGGTGATTCATGACAAATTGGTTTGGTTTTCAACGGGAGTAAATAATTGAAGTGTAAGTACATAGTATGAAGAAATTAGCTACAAGATATTGAGGAACTCCCCCTAAATATGTCCATATGAAGAATTTGCTTTGGATTGCAAATGCACATGGCAGGTTGAAATTGTGGAGATCTCCCCCTTGGAATCCAATCATGCATGATCATAAAATATTTGAAGAATATGGATGCATGATGAAAATTGGTGTCTGACGAAATTGTGCATGCATGAGCAGATATATTTAAGGATCAAAGCAAGCATATAAAACATAGCAAAAGATTTTGACAACCAACAGTTATTTAAGTTACAACTCATCAACGAGCAAATCAAATGAAGTTCAAGAGTTGTAACCCAGCAAAAAACCAGCCCATATAATGACCCGCTTGAAGACTAACTCCGACTTCTCCCCCTTTGTCATCAAATGACCAAAAGGAGACAAAGTTGAGGACTAACGCCCCTGAAGAAAATCATCATGGTGAAGACGGGGGACTGCAAGCATCGTCGGGGTCGCGTGAAGCAGATAGACCAGCACCAATGTGTCAAACAGCTTCATTTTCATTAGTGGTGCGCGATGAAGACTCTGAGCTTGGCATGAGAGGAGGAACTTGAGTTTTCTTGAACTTCTTCCTGGGCGGATCGGCCCAATCAAAGTTCATATGAAAATCCATAGCAGCAAGTTCTTCATCTATCTTGAGGTGCGAGAGTATGGCCCATCTTCTGTCAAATATTTCGTGGGCATAGTAGCGATTCTTGTGGACGGCGTTATGCGTCACTGTCATGTTGGCTTGTAGAGCAGCAAACTGACGCTTAACCCATCTGTGATTTTTGTCAACTTTCTGGTGCAAGCTTATGAGTAATTCACGGTCCGTCATGACACGTGGTGCTTCAGGTGAAGAAGATGGTCTTGAAGCTTTTGCAGCTGTGTCAATCTTTCAGGTGAAGAAAATGGCAGTGTTACAAGGTTGACAAAGGGCAATGTTACTAGATCGACAAATGGCAATCTTTCTAGTTTGACAAATGGCAATATACCGAATATGACTGATGCAGATCTTACAAAATTGTCTATACGTGGTTGCACACGGGTCATCAGAAAAAATCGTTTGTGTTGAAGGAATGTACAAATCTTGCATGCCAGATTTTCTCTTGGCTTAGTGGCGAAGGAACCATAGATCTCGCTTTGCATACTATGTTCAATCTGAACTATTTGCGATGAAGAGATGCACAAATCCTACATGGTAAATTTTCCCTTGGCTTACTGGGGAAGGACCATAGCTCTCGCTTTGCATACCGGTGTTCTATCTAAAATGTTTGCAATGAAGAGATCCACAAATCCTGTGCAGCACATTTCCCTTGGCTTACTAGGGAAGCTCTCGGTTTGCATAAGGGTATTCTATCTAAAATGTTTGCGATGAGTGTTTTAAATTTAAAATTTATTGATGTTTTTTTATTAAAATCATTTCATAAGTCTGTACATTCAAAGAGAAAAACGCAAGTTTGTTCAAACCATAGGTTTCATTCAGTCACACTATGACTTTATATTCATATGATCGAGATATAGTATTAAGCCCAAAAAAACTAATTGCGGTGGCGGCGGAGGCGCCAAGCCGCGCCGGCATTGTCATTGTCGTCCTCCGGGACGCTGTTATTGAAGTCTTCAAGACAACACAAAATGTTCTTCACATGGAAATCAAAGACCCTGTCATCACGCGATCGACGGGCGGGGTGTAGGAGAACGGCAACTCGCGATGCTGCGAGGTAGCGGTCGACGGTGGCGTCCCATCATGCTGAGGGGGGCACGTGCACGGGCACGGGCGCAGCAGGTGCTGGCAAACGCACGGGGACCGGCGTCGTGGTGGTTGCAGGGGCGCGCACAGGCACGGGCGGGGGCGCTGGCGCTGGCATGTACACGAGCTTGCACGGGTTCGCGGGGACCTCGCTGACGCCCGCGGCTTCCAGCACTATGATAGTGCTCGGCGACCAGCCCATCAATGTGACGGGGATGGTCACTGGCGCGGGCGCGGGGATGGGAGCTGGGACGGGCGCGGTGGCAGCTTCCACCGCTGCCAGCTCGTTCAGGGCCATGTCCACGAGGCCCCATTCGACCTAATTTTCTATCTCGTCCATCTCGGAGTCTACTACACCAAACTGGAAGACTAAAGGCAGATGATCCTTCTACACCATGGTATTGGTGGAGGTCTGCGACAGGGGAATTGGAGGCGAAGAGTAAGGCCGCCCGTATTAAGCAGCGGATCAGGCACCATTAATGGAGAGGTTGGGCGCGAGGCGGGCGGCCATGGAAGTCAAAGGGCTCGCTTCCTAGTGAGCCTGCACAGCATACAGCTTGCACACTTCCCGGTGACCATGCACATTGGAGGACTGCTTGCATGCCTCCCGGCCAGCCTGCGCAGCGGACTGCGCTTGCATGCCTCCCGTCTTCTCCTTCTTTCTGTGGGATCACCTGCAAGTCGCTGGGCTGTCCAGAGCCTTTCTGGCCTCCGGTGAAAGCGCCAACGAACTCATTCCATAGATCTGACCACGAGGAAATGGAGTTCTCTGGCAAGTTCATCAACCAAGATCTCGCATTGGGCCTGAGCACCAATGGGAAATAATTGACAAGGATCTTCTCATCTCTTCCCCCAGCAGCCTGCACAACAATAGTGCAGATTCCTAGGAACTCTGCTGGATTCAGCTGACCATCGTACATTTCCAGTACTTCGGGCTTGAATGCACGGACGAATGGCTAGCGAACTTGCCGCAGCTCACGCGTGAGAGCAGGGCACCCAACCTCGTAGGGTAGGTACCCACCAATAGCGGGCGCTGGCTCGTCAATGACTAGACCGTTATGCGCGTCGGATTGGCGGCATGCCTCCCGGCGACGTTGAATGGTGATACAAGCATCCTCTGTCCGCCTGTCCAATAATACTTGCCACTGATCTTGCTGTGTCCGCGAGTCTGAAGAGGCCATTGAGACATCATCAAGCTCGGCAGTCCGCTAGGTTCGTTGATGCTATTGCCAGGGTTCATGCCGTGGAGGTGATTGCACGGTTGGTGCACTGTCTGCTACATGGCCATCAGGCCAGGCTACCTGTGCTGTTTGTGAGCGTCGCGAGGGCTCCGCTAGTTAAGGCTTGTTAGCCTCCGCAAACCCAATTAAACCCTGAAAGGTGGTCACCCACTCATCCATCTTATCTGCCGCTGGAGGGAAGTTCAGCAGCAATTGGGCTCGCGCCATCGCCTCTGTTGCCATCGAGGGCATGTTAGAGCATGAAGAACGCGACGTCACTCGACTCCTGGCAGAGCCAGCAGGAGCTTCGTTGCGATCTTGCTGGGGGTGCGGCGGCAGGGTGGCTTGGCGGGAGCGGTGCCTGTGGATCTTGAACTTGATCAACGGGGACTTGCCATGCGGGTGGTATTGTGCGCGGTCAATAACGCCGCTCGGGGTCATGCCATGCCCATATCGCAACGGGCGCGGTGTGTGTTTTGACGTCGTCTCCCGTGCCGCCGATGTAGTTTCTGCAGCGGGAGGATCTCAGTTTGCGCCCGACCAGGCTGTGTGGCTCCGGTGGTTGCGCTCACAATTGCGCTGGGGAGGCCGAAGCTGCATGTCCGCACCACCTACATCATTGTTAGTGTCTTCACCGGAGCATCGCAGAAGGCACGCTGCGGCGGGCACAGCGACCACGCCGCCTGTGCTGGCCGTGTCTACCGCAACATAGACGCTGCCCGCGGCGATGCCGCCGCCTGTGCCGCCCGCGGGCGTGTGCGAAGGAGCCTTGGACGTGGAGGGCTTTGTCGCCATGGGGCCCTTCTTCTTAGGCGCCATGGGTGATGAAGAAGATGATGAAACTTGGTGAAGTCGACGCGTAGTCTGTTGAACAGGTTCACGCCAGTGAACCCCCCAACCTAGCGAGCCAAAGATGCCGGTGTGGATCGACTATCTATGGGGTGTTCTAGCCCCTTTTGGTTCAGTGAGGGGATTGCACAAAATGCAAAGAGCAGGTACAGCAGAAAGCACAAGGATTTTACCTAGTTTCGGGCCACCTTTGAGGTGTAACACCCTACTCCTGGTTTTGGTGGATCGAGAATGTGGAGCACAAGTACACGGAGCGCTCTCCCCCGGCAAGGTGCTAGGAGAAGGCAGCTACACGAGCAAACATGCATGGGGTTTGACTGAGTTCCAACCCTTGTAAAGGTTGCCCTGGCCCTCCTTTTATAGCTCAAGGGGTTACCACAGAGGCAAAAAGGTAATTACACAATGATTAGATAGTATACAGTGCTATCATACCTAACCCTGCTAGTTAGGACAAGAAGTATTTAATGCATCCCTAGGTGTCATGAGGAGGAGAAGCCCTAGCAAGGATGCAAAACCGCTTGCCCAGCTAACTCCTATTAGCTTGACATGCCATTTGGATGAGTGTTGATAAAGGTAATCTTCTCTCCAGCGTGCTGACACGTGCCGACGAACTCCACCATGCTGCCTGTGGGCTCGGCACCTCACCGATTAGCAACCAGCTGGCTTGTGAGGTGGAGCGTTGGTAGTCGGCAGGGGTCTGCTAGCCATGGGGCCTGTCGGGTCTTCGTCTTGCTGGCTCGATCTTGACAGTGAAGGTTGCTTCCAGTGTTCTATCTTGATGCTTGCCTTGTTCTATTCCTTGGTCGTCTTGATGCACTTCGTGGTCTTCCAAAGAGTCATTTCTCTTAACCAGGAACCTTCACGGAGACTTTGGTCTGGCGGGGAAGCTGCCACTTGTTTGTGTGTAGGTCAGGGTATTATACACCAATGTTTAATACACCGATACAGAGGACACCAAGGCAGTGTTGGAAATATGCCCTAGAGGCAATAATAAAATGGTTATTATTATATTTCCTTGTTCATGATAATTGTCTGTTATTCATGCTATAATTGTGTTATCCGGAAATCGTAATACATGTGTGAATACATAGACCACAACATGTCCCTAGTAAGCCTCTAGTTGACTAGCTCGTTGATCAATAGATGGTTACGGTTTCCTGACCATGGACATTGGATGTCATTGATAACGGGATCACATCATTAGGAGAATGATGTGATGGACAAGACCCAATCCTAAGCCTAGCACTAGATCGTGTAGTTCGTTTGCTAAAGCTTTTCCAATGTCAAGTAACTTTTCCTTAGACCATGAGATTGTGCAACTCCCGGATACCGTAGGAGTGCTTTGGGTGCACCAAACGTCACAACGTAACTGGGTGGCTATAAAGGTGCACTACGGGTATCTCCGAAAGTATCTGTTGGGTTGGAACGAATCGAGACTGGGATTTGTCACTCCATGTAACGGAGAGGTACCTCTGGGCCCACTCGGTAGGACATCATCATAATGAGCTCAATGTGATCAAGGAGTTGTTCACGGGATGATGTGTTACGGAAACGAGTAAAGAGACTTGCCGGTAACGAGATTGAACAAGGTATCGAGATACCGACGATCGAATCTCGGGCAAGTATCGTACCGATAGACAAAGGGAATTGCGTACGGGATTGATTGAATCCTCGACATCATGGTTCATCCGATGAGATCATCGAGGAGCATGTGGGAGCCAACATGGGTATCCAGATCCCGCTGTTGGTTATTGACCGGAGAGTTGTCTCGGTCATGTCTACGTGTCTCCCGAACCCGTAGGGTCTACACACTTAAGGTTCGGTGACGCTAGGGTTGTAGGGAAAGTTTGTACGTGGTTACCGAATGTTGTTCGGAGTCCCGGATGAGATCCCGGACGTCACGAGGAGTTCCGGAATGGTCCGGAGGTGAAGATTTATATATGGGAAGTTGTCATACGGTCACCGGAATAGTTTCGGGGGTTATCGGTATTGTACCGGGACCACCGAAAGGTGTCCGGAGGTCCACCGGGTGGGGCTGATTTACCCGGGAGGCCTAATGGGCTGTATATGGGAGGGAACCAGCCCCCTAGTGGGCTGGTGCGCCCCCCCAAGGGCCCATGGCGCCTAGGGTTGGGAAACCCTAGGGGAGGGAGCCTTCCACCTTGCTTGGGGGGCAAGTTTCCCTCCCCTGGCCGCCTCCCCTCCCCTCAGATTGGATCTGAGGGGGACGGCCCCCTCTCTTCTTCCCCCTATAAATAGTGGAGGGGTGGGAGGGAGGCCATACCTCATCCCTGGCGCAGCCCCTCCCCTCTCCAACACCTCCTCCTCCTCCCGCGGTGCTTGGCGAAGCCCTGCAGGAATACCACGCAGCTCCAACTCCACCACGCCGTCGTGCTGCTGCTGGAGCTGTCCTCCCCAACCTCTCCTCCCCCCTTGCTGGATCAAGAAGGAGGAGACGTCTCCGCTCTGTACGTGTGTTGAACACGGAGGTGCCGTCCGTTCGGCGCTCGGTCATCGGTGATTTGGATCACGACGAGTACGACTCCATCAACCCCGTTCTCTTGAACGCTTCCGCTCGCGATCTACAAGGGTATGTAGATGCACTCCCCTCTCTCTCGTTGCTAGATGACTCCATAGATTGATCTTGGTGATGCGTAGAAAATTTTAAAATTCTGCTACGATCCCCAACAGTACTGTTGGAAATATGCCCTAGAGGCAATAATAAAATGGTTATTATTATATTTCCTTGTTCATGATAATTGTCTGTTATTCATGCTATAATTGTGTTATCCGGAAATCGTAATACATGTGTGAATACATAGACCACAACATGTCCCTAGTAAGCCTCTAGTTGACTAGCTCGTTGATCAATAGATGGTTACGGTTTCCTGACCATGGACATTGGATGTCATTGATAACGGGATCACATCATTAGGAGAATGATGTGATGGACAAGACCCAATCCTAAGCCTAGCACTGGATCGTGTAGTTCGTTTGCTAAAGCTTTTCCAATGTCAAGTAACTTTTCCTTAGACCATGAGATTGTGCAACTCCCGGATACCGTAGGAGTGCTTTGGGTGCACCAAACGTCACAACGTAACTGGGTGGCTATAAAGGTGCACTACGGGTATCTCCGAAAGTATCTGTTGGGTTGGCACGAATCGAGACTGGGATTTGTCACTCCATGTAACGGAGAGGTACCTCTGGGCCCACTCGGTAGGACATCATCATAATGAGCTCAATGTGATCAAGGAGTTGTTCACGGGATGATGTGTTACGGAAACGAGTAAAGAGACTTGCCGGTAACGAGATTGAACAAGGTATCGAGATACCGACGATAGAATCTCGGGCAAGTATCGTACCGATAGACAAAGGGAATTGCGTACGGGATTGATTGAATCCTCGACATCGTGGTTCATCCGATGAGATCATCGAGGAGCATGTGGGAGCCAACATGGGTATCCAGATCCCGCTGTTGGTTATTGACCGGAGAGTCGTCTCGGTCATGTCTGCGTGTCTCCCGAACCCGTAGGGTCTACACACTTAAGGTTCGGTGACGCTAGGGTTATAGAGATATTAGTATGCGGTAACCCGAAGGTTGTTCGGAGTCTCGGATGAGATCCTGGACGTCACGAGGAGTTCCGGAATGGTCCGGAGGTAAAGATTTATATATGGGAAGTCCTATTTTGGCCACCGGAAAATGTTCGGGATTTTTCGGTATTGTACCGAGAAGGTTCTAGAAGGTTCCGGAGTGGGGCCCACCTGCATGGGGGACCCACATGAACGTGGATAGTGGGGGCAAGGCCCCACACCCCTAGTCAAGGCGCACCAAGATTCCCCCTTAGAAGGAATAAGATCATATCCCGAAGGGATAAGATCAAGATCCCTAAAAAAGGGGGATAACAATCGGTGGGGAAGGGAAAGGATGGGATTTCTTTCCTTCCACCTTTGCCAACGCCCCAATGGACTTGGAGGGCAAGAAACCAGCCCCCTCCACCCCTATATATAGTGGGGAGGTGCATGGGAGAAAGAGCTCAGCCCCTGGCGCCTCCCTCTCCCTCCCGTGACACCTCTTCCTCCTCCAGTAGCGCTTGGCGAAGCCCTGCTGAAATCCCGCTGCTTCCACCACCACACCGTCGTGCTGCTGGATCTCCATCAACCTCTCCTCCCCCCTTGCTGGATCAAGAAGGAGGAGACGTCTCTGCTCCGTACGTGTGTTGAACACGGAGGTGCCGTCCGTTCGGCGCTCGGTCATCGGTGATTTGGATCACGACGAGTACGACTCCATCAACCCCGTTCTCTTGAACGCTTCCGCTCGCGATCTACAAGGGTATGTAGATACACTCCCCTCTCACTCGTTGCTAGATGACTCCATAGATTGATCTTGGTGATGCGTAGAAAATTTTAAAATTCTGCTACGTTCCCCAACAGGCAGCAGCTCCCGCAAAGGAAAAGAAGAGAAAAAGCCCAGTAAGACATCTGACATGGATTCCGGGAAGGGCAGCTCCTCGCAGTGTTGCGCACCCGTTGAAGACTTTCTGGAGAGCTCCACCGACAAGAGGACCAAGGCCACTGCACTAGAGACGATGAACATGCCGACAAAGGAGGATGGCTCTGGCGGTACTTTCACCGTCAGTGTCGCCCTTGACATCAAATAGGAAAGAGCGCTCATTGCCTTCCTGCGGGCGAATGTTGATGTGTTTGCGTGGCAGCCATCTGACATCCCCGGTGTTCCCAGGGAGGTAATTCAGCACCACCTTGCTGTCTGTCCCCATGCTCGGCCCATCAAGCAGAAGGTGAGAAAGCAAGCTTTGGAATGGCAACAATTCAGTGCTGAAGAAATCAAGAAGCTCGAAGCAGCAGGTCTGGTTAGAGGGGTACTACATTCAACTTGGTTTGCCAATCTAGTTGTAGTGCGCAAGGCAAATGTTAAGTGGAGACTTTGAATTGACTACAGTGATCTTAACAAAGCATTTCCAAAGGATCATTTCCCCTTGCCTCACATCGATTAAATTGTAGACTCTACTGCCGGCTGTGATTTACTCTCCTTCCTTGATGCATATTCTGGATACCACCAAATATTCATGGCTAAGGAAGATGAGGAGAAAACCGCTTTCATTACTCCATGTGGCACGCACTGCTTTGTGCACATGCCTTTCTGATTAAAGAGTGCGGACCGGAAAGCCCGGCGGAGCGCGTTCGTGCCAGGGCCGTGCTGCTGTGGGCGCCGCGGTGGCATCGCAAGAGCGATCGCACCTCTTCTTTGGCGGGAGCAGCTCAGGTTCCACCTTAGGGGCTTTTCCCTTTTCCATGGCGGAAAACCTCCTCACTGGCGCCATGGATGCTCTGGCCAGGGGCAAGAAGATGAAGATGGATGGGGGCTCTACCCCCATCCCCATTTATAGGCGAGGGAAGGCTAACCGCCAGCCACTCATGTTCCGAGCAATGATGACTGATCTGCATGCACCAGGCAGTTGTCAAGTCATGCGGTTGCCGAGCCGGCGTGGGGAAGTGAAGATGCCCACGTCCCATCAAGCGCCACGCATCGGCTTGGTCCGCCGGCAATTGGGGCCCGCGGCGCTTCGCCCTTGCCCTTTGGCTTCGCCTCGAAGCCAAGTCCGAGCGCCCCTTGGGCCCGGGGGCTACTCCCGACGTTTTGGGAACCAGGGTACCCAGACTTGCCTGCCTGCGGCCCGCGGCGTGGCTCCATCGACGGCCTGGTATGGCCCAGCTTCAGCATCAACAAGACAAGACCCTCGCGAGGGGCCAAGCCTCGCGAGGCAGATGACGCCAAGACCTCCTGAGGGAGTGGCCATCCCTGGGTTGCTCCTGAGGAGCGGAGTTTCCTATGCAAGTGCCCAACCTCATGAAGTTGCGGTGACGCAAGCCATGACGACCAAGGCCAGGCGGGCGCCAATAGGCACAGAGGAGCATGTTTCCTCTTTGGTGCTAAGGAGGCAAGCGCAGGCGCGGGGTCCCGAGGAATCAGCCAAAGGTTTCCATTCCCGTGCAACGAGACCAAGACCGCCAGGACGGCAGCACGGATGTCATCGCTGAGCCCACCGCAGCATCACGACCAGAGCTTTGCAGAAGAAGATCACCTTTCGTTAGGATAAGATGTACTACTTGTCCCCTTTCAAATTGGCCGTTGTGGAATCCCTTCCCGCCTTCGTTTTCAGGGAAGAGGACCGAGGCCGCTATAAATATAGGTTAGCCACCACCGTAGAGGGGATCCGATCCGATCCCAGGTCGACTCATTCTCACTAGTGCGAGCCTCGCTAGCTTGTTCATCCTCTGTACTAGTTCATCCTCAGCCCCTCGTGAGGCAAATCCACCACAAAGCAGGAGTAGGGTCTTACACTGCAAGGTGGCCTGAACCTGGTTAAACTGCCGTGTCCATCTTCTTTCCTGTTCATCGAGCTAGGCTGTAGGGCGACGGGTTGGTTGGCTGGAGAGGTTGAGTTCTTCGCACACGCCCTAGAGTTCGAACCTTCTTTGGGTCTGTGGAGCCCTGAATCCGGCAGAGGTGGATGAGCATCACCCTCCTCAGCCCATCTTTATAGGGGAGGTGTGGGGGCTGGCTTTTTACCATTTTATGGCACACGCCCCATTCTTCCAATCTCACGCCCTGCATTTCTGGCCGAGCGCATTACTCCAGCAACCGCCCAGTCTCGCCAATCTGGCGCCCTGCCTCCCTTGCTCGGCGCACTACTCCCACGACCACCTCTCTTCACCAATCCCATGTTTCATGTACAACACACGTCATGGGGGCTACAGTAAAAGGAGAAGTAATGACAAATGTGGCAGTTGTTCCTTGCCACGCGTGGCCATGTGCCTGTCCAGGCCGAACCCAATGCCACCTCGCATGCGTGCTCACCCTTGGTTTCGCATGGGCGGCAGACGCCCAACCAATGACAAAGTTTGCCGGAGGGTGGCCAAGGACAGACATGAATTTAGATTAATGAAGAAGAAAAAAGATCTCAAAAGACAAAACTCATCACTACATCATCAGTTTTCCATCGCATGTATGTGCATTGTTCGGGCCTAGCCCAACTATGCATCGACAACACGTATGGCCCAGGCTCGGGGGCTCCTGTTGGTGTATAAAACATGGGTATTTTATACCCCGACTTATGCACAGACAAGTAGCAGCTTCACTGCTGGCCAACACTTGCCGAAGATTGAGAAGACCAAGATTCAAGACCCAGCTGTTGCTCACAACTGGAGAGAAGAACGAGTAGAAGCACCAAGATTAACACCCAAAGCAACCATTGCCGGCAAGGCCTAATCGGCAAGGTGAAGTACCGGCAAGCTCTCACCAGCCACCAACGCTCCACCTCATCAGGCAGTTAGTCGCTAATCGGTGAGGTATCGAGCCCGCAGGTGGTTAGGTAGGATTTGTCAGGCATGTGGCACCATGTTGGAAGGAGATTTACCTTTAATGACACCCGTCCAGAAGGCGTGTCAAGATAACAGGAGGTAGCTGGGCAAGCGGTGCAGCAACCTTGCCGGGGCTCCTCCTCCATAGGACACCTAATAGGACATTTAATGCTTTTGTCCTAGTCCAACAAAGCTAGGTAAGATAGCACTGTTTGCTATCTAATCAGCGTATAATTACTATTTTGCCACTGTGGTAACCCCTTAAGCTATAAAAGGAGGGTCAAGGCAACTTTGACAGAGGATTGACCCTTTGCACAACCCATACGCGTAGCTACTCTCCCTCCGCACCTTGCCAGGGAGGTGCTCCATGTACTTGTCCTCTTGCATACACACAATATACAAAGCAGGAGTAGGGTTTTACACCTCAAGGTGGCCCGAACCTGGGTAAAACCCCTGTGTTCTCTGTTGATTCCACTCTTTGCGTTTTGTGCATCTCCCTAGCCGGACCACAAGGGGCTGGATGGCCCCATAGATGGTCATCCACCACGACACAAGTGGACAGGGAGGAGCTGACCAGGACGCGTGCTCGCTCGCGCTGGCCACGCCCGTAATTTCCTCTTGGCGTGGTGGAGGAGATGACTAGCATCGGCTTGCGGGCTGGACCAGGTGATAGAGGCAAAGCTGTCCCGTCTTTTGATGAGAAGGTGATTATCATTTCAGAGGAGTAGATTTTGACGATCCGACTAGGAACATGCGAGGACGTCGCGCCTTAGCAACCACTAAATCAACTCCGAGAGGTTATTGACCACGCCGGAGCATGATCAACCTGACCACGAAGGTCTATTTCCTGCAGGCAAATGAAGAACAAGCAAGAAACTAAGATTGCAATCTGGATATTGCGAATATAAGATGAAAGCTTTATTGATCAAGGTGGGGTTCTGTGTCGTCTTGGTCTGGTCGTTGAACACAAACGAAGTACGCGAAGTTGCAACTATGGTGAACTTTTAATCTAAACAAAACCCAAATTCTAAACGACGCCCTAAGGGTTGTATATATGGAGGAAGAGAGGGGAATTTTGTGACCACGTGGAGGAGGGGTCTGAAACCAACCTTAACTCTTGTTTCCCCACACATACGGACTCTAAAAACATCATATACTCAAGTATTTCAAAATTACATGGGCCTAGCCCGAAAATAAGGTGGCGAGGCACCTATTATAAGCTATGGACGAAATTTATGAAAGGGCATCTTGTATATTTCATCCATGTCCTTGTATGTCATCAAGGAGGCTTCAAAGTACCGAAATCTGCACTAGAAACGCTATTCTGGTTCCCTTCGCGCGCGCCTTCATCTCCATGCTTGTTTCTGCTCCAGTGTTCATTCCTCTTGTCCATGCTAGGCCCTTCATTAGTAATCAACACGAATGTATCCAATTTAGGCAGCATCATATTCTCATGAACATTAGAATTGTTACCAAGAAATGAGAGTACTTGGTAATTCAATTGGCATGCGCGAGCTCTAGTGATTGGTCCAGTATGTATAGCAGCAGGGGCTGTGGTTGTAACAATGGTATTGATGTCCTCATCATCCTCCCCTTCTTGAAATGAAGTCACCCTCGATGGAAGCTCATCTTTCTCACCCAAATAAGGCTTCAAATCTGCAATGTTAAAAGTGGGACTAACCCCAAAATCTGCAGGCTGCTCAAGTTTATATCCATTATCATTTATTTTCTCTAACACCTTAAAAGGACCATCAGCATGTGGCATTAGCTTTGATTTGCCCAAATCAGGAAATCTATCCTGACGCAAATGTAACCAAACAAGATCTCCAGGTGCAAACACAACATGTTTTCTACCCTTATCTCCAGCAAGTTTATGTCTAGCATTGATACGCACAATGTTCTCCTTAGTTAATTCATGCATTTTTAAGATCAATTCAGCATGTTGTTTAGCATCCAAATTAACCTTCTCCAAAGATGGAAGAGGCAACAAGTCAATGGGTGCACGAGGTAGGAAACCATACACAATCTCAAAAGGGCACATCTTAGTAGTAGAATGCAACGAACGATTATAAGCAAATTCAATATGAGGCAAGCATTCTTCCCACATTTTCCTGTTATTCTTCAAAACAGCCCTAAGCATAGTAGACAATGTTCTATTGACTACTTCAATTTGTACATCAGTTTGGGGATGACATGTAGTACTAAAATGCAGTTTAGTCCCTAACTTAGCCCATAAACATCTCCAAAAGTGGCTAAGAAACTTAGTATCACGATCCGAAACAATTGTATTTGGCACACCATGCAAGCGAATAATTTCACGAAAGAACAAATCAGCAACATTAGCATCATCATCGCTTTTATGACATGGTATAAAGTGTGCCATTTTCAAAAATCTATCCATGACAACAAATATGCTATCCCTCCCCTTCTTTGTTCGAGGTAAACCTAAAACCAAGTCCATAGATATATCCTCCCATGGAACACTAGGTACAGGTAAAAGCATATATAAACCAAGAGGATTGAGTCGTGACTTAGCTTTTTGACATGTAGTGCAACGAGCAACAAAATGCTCAGCATCCCGTCTCATCTTTGGCCAAAAGAAATGTGTAACAAGTACGTCCTCTGTCTTCTTGACACCAAAGTGTCCCATTAATCCTCCTCCATGCGCCTCCTGCAACAACAAAAGACGAATGGAGCTAGCTAGAATGCATAGCCTATTAGCACGAAACACAAATCCATCATTAACGACGAACTTGTTCCATGTTCTTCATTCTTCACAATTCTGCAATACATCTTTAAATTCAGCATCATGCACATATTGATCTTTGATGTTCTCCAAACCAAATATTTTAAAGTCAAGTTGGGAAAGCATAGTATAACGACGGGACAATGCATCAGCAATAACATTTTCTTTACCCTTCTTGTGTTTAATGACATAAGGGAAAGTCTCAATGAATTCGACCCATTTAGCATGTCTATGGTTCAGTTTTGCTTGACTTTTAATGTGTTTCAAAGATTCATGATCAGAATGTATAACAAATTCTTTGGGCCATAAATAATGTTGCCATGTTTCTAAGGTCCGGACAAGAGCATATAATTCTTTATCATAAGTAGAATAGTTCATACTAGGCCAACTCAATTTTTCAGAAAATTATGCAACAGGTTTGCCATCTTGTAATAACACACCTCCTAATCCAATTCCACTAGCATCACATTCATGCTCAAAAGTCTCAATAAAATAAGGAAGTTGGAGTAAAGGAGCATGTGTCAACTTATCTTTCAATACCGTGAAGACTTCTTCCTGTGCGGTACCCCAAACAAAAGGCACATACTTCTTCGTAAGCTCATTGAGAGATGCAGCAATGGTGCTAAAATATCTCACAAAATGCTTATAGAAACCAGCGACTCCAAAAAAACTCCTCACTTGTGTGACCGCTTTGGGCTGCGGCCAACTCTCAATAGCTTCAATCTTGGCTTTATCAACTTTAATTCCCTATGGAGTAACAACATAGCCAAGATAAGATACTCGGTCGGTGCAAAAGGTGCACTTCCCAAGGTTACTAAACAAACATGCATCATGTAGAGCAATAAAAATAGCACGTAAATGTTCCAATTGTTCTTCCAAAGATCTGCTATAAATCAGTATATCATCAAAATAGACTACCACAAATCGTCCATTGAAAGCACGTAAAACTTCGTTCATTAATCTCATGAAAGTACTAGGTGCATTAGTTAACCCAGAAGGCATGACTAACCACTCATATAATCCAAACTTAGTTTTAAATATTGTTTTCCATTCATCTCCCAATTTCATACGAATTTGATGGTATCCACTACGCAAATCAACTTTGGAGAATATTGTAGAGCCACTCAATTCGTCAAGCATATCATCTAACCTAGGAATAGGATGATGATAACGAATAGTAATATTATTAATGCCTCTACAGTCAACACAGATACGCAATGTACCATCCTTTTTTGGCACTAGTATAATAGGAACAGCTCAAGGACTAAGAGATTCGCATATATAACCTTTGTCGAGCAGCTCCTGTACTTGACGCATAATCTCCTTCGTCTCCTCTGGATTGGTATGGTCGATGAGGGCTACGACGCCTGGCTCGGCCGCATCACCGAGCTCGTCAACGCCGCTGGCGAGGCCCCGGCGCTCTCCCACTCACTTTGTCCCCCGCCATCCCGGGCGGGCGACGTGGCCCATGGCACGCCTCCTCCTCCTCCTCTGCGCGGCACCGACCCTGAGCCCAGGCGTGACGCGCCCCCGCGCGACCTGCGGTGTGGGGCACCGGCGCCGGCACAGGATGAGGCAAGCTGTCAGGTGGTGTAGCGGCCACAAGGCGACGCCCGTGCGCTCCCCACACCGCCGCGCCAGCATCAGGACCACGTGCCGCTAGAGGCAGCGGACATCAAGACCGAGCCCCCCTCACGCGTGCCATACTCGTGAGTGCAGTAGGCTGCCGCGCGTTCACCCCTGAGCTGCGCCGCGTCGTCTGGCCCGGCAAGTTCAAGCCGGATCTGTCCCCATGCTACGACGGCACCCCCGACCCTGCAGAGTTCCTCTAGATCTACTCGCTGAGCATCGAGGCGGTGAATGGTGACGACAAGGTCATGGCGAACTGGTTCCCCATGGCTCTCAAGGATGGCGCACGCTCCTGGCTCCTTGACCCCCCGAAGGGATCGATCTCCTCCTGGGATGAACTTCACGAGCGCTTCATCGCCAACTTCCAAGGCACTCGTGACCGCGCCCCTGTAGTGAACGATCTGCGGCGCGTGTAGCAGCAGCAGGGCGAGACTCTGCACAAGTACATATAGCGCTTCACGAATGTTCGCCTTAAGATCCCGAAGATGTCAGATGAGGCCATCATCCCGGCGTTCACCAATGGCATTAGGGATGTCAAGATGAAAGAGGAGCTCGCCATCCACGATGACTTGTACTCGGTCCTAGAGATGTTAAACCTGGTGAACAAGTGTGCAAGGGCCGAGGAAGGCCGCCTCTCCCTCCTCGAGCTTCCGGAGGCCGACCTTGAAGACAAGAAGGCCAAGGCTAAGGAGGCGAAGCGCAAGGGCCCCGCCGTGCTGGCAGCGAAGCCTGAGATGAAGTGCGATCGTGACCATGATGAGCCTCCCAGGGCCAAACGCCCGTTCTCCGTCTTCCACAACGTACACAGCGACAACACCAACGGCTGTCAGAAGCTCAGAGCACTCCGTGACGGGTGCCTCGGCCGCCGCCTCGAGAGCGGTGACTGTGCCTACAGTCGTGGAGGAGGCCGCGGCGGAGGCCGATGGGACAACCGCAACCCTCGCCAGGACTGGCACGACCAGCCCTGCAAGGACCGCTGGCAGGACCAGCCTCGCGACGGCCCCTGGCGTGACCAGCCTCGTGAGGACCGTCCCCATGGCAATGCGGGCCTCCCTCCGCTGCCACTGCCGCAAAGGAGAAATGATGACAACCGACAGGATGATGGGGTTGGGGGCTTCCAGGAACCCCGTGCGATCGCTTGCATCCTGGGTGGTGCCCAGGCCCCTGCCTCGAACCGCATCTTCAAGCAGTTCTCTCGTGAGGTGAATGCGTCCCTCCCGAAGCTTGAGGCTGCCCATCCCCTCAGGTGGTCGCAGTACGCCATTACTTTTGATTCCAAGGACCACCTCAAGTGCTCGGCCGCCACAGGCGCGCTTCCCATGCTCTGCATGCCCACCATCAGCAACATCCTCGTCACCAAGACCCTCATCGAAGGTGGCGCTGGGCTCAATGTCCTCTCTGTGGAAATGTTCGACACGCTCCAAGTGCCTTATGACCAGCTCCTGCCCACCAAGCCTTTCTCAGGGGTGACCGATGGCTCCACCACACCCCTGGGGCAAGTGCGCCTTCCCGTCACCTTCAGCAAGCGCGACAACTACCACACCGAGCTCATTGACTTCGACGTCGCCCACATCGGCCTCCCGTACAACACCATCCTCGGGTACCCTGCCCTCGCCAAATTCATGGCGGCAACCCACCATGGCTACAACGTCCTCAAAATGCCAGGGTGCAGTGGCATCGTCACGGTCACCTGCGATGACAAGGACGTTGTCTGTTCTCTCGAGCATGCCTACCGTGCCGCTGCGGCCGAGAACTCTAACGATGAGGGTGGCGTCCTGCCCCGTGAGACCATCCCCGCGAAGAAGAAGCAGCTCCTCCCCAAGGGTTGCCCGGAGGCCAAGAAGCCGTCTGGCAGCACCTCAAGCCCCGCACCTACTGCTGGGGCGCCCCTTCCTCCCGCATAGGAAGGCACGCCCGGCGCTTCCCTCGGGACGGGCTTGGGGGCTTCCATCTAGAGAGCTTCCGACCTGACCAGTGCAACTTGGGAGGTGCTCGGGCATGATACGTCCATTTTGCATCATGCTTTTATGTTGATATTTATTGCATTATGGGTTGTTATTACACATTATGGTATAATACTTATGCCTTTTCTCTCTTATTTTACAAGGTTTACATGAAGAGGGAGAATGCCGGCACCTGGAACTCTGGACCGGAAAGGAGTGAATCTGAGAGACCTATTCTACACAACTCAATAAGTCTTGAAAATTTACGAAGAATTATTTTGGAATATATAAAAAATATTGGGCGAAGAAAATACCAGAGGGGACCCACCAGGAGGCCACAAGCCTGGGGGGCGCGCCCTTGTGGCCTGTGGGCCCCTAGCAGGCCTCCGGTGCCCATCTTCTGCTATATGGAGGGTTTTGACCTGGAAAAAAATCAGAAGAGAGCTTTCGGGACGAAGCGCCACCGTCTCGAGGCGGAACTTGGGCAGAACCAATCTAGGGCTCCGACGGAGCTGTTCTGCCGGGGAAACTTCCCTCCCGGAGGGGGAAATCGAAGCCATCGTCGTCACCAACGATCTACTCATCGAGAGGGGGACAATCTCGATCAACATCTTCACCAGCACCATCTCCTCTCAAACCCTAGTTCATCTCTTGTATCTGATCTTTGTCTCAAAACCTCAGATTGGTACCTGTGGGTTGCTACTAGAGTTGATTACTGCTTGTAGTTGATGCTAGTTGGTTTATTTGGCGGAAGATCATATGTTTAGATCCTTAATGATATTTATTACTCCTCTGATTATGAACATGAATATTCTTTGTGAGTAGTTACATTTGTTCCTGATGACATGGGAGAAGTCTTGTTATAAGTAATCATGTGAATTTGGTATTCGTTCGATATTTTGATGAGATGTTTGTTGTCTTTCCTCTAGTGGTGTTTATGTGAACGTCGACTACATGACACTTCACCATTGTTTGGGCCTAGGGAAGGCATTGGGAAGTAATAAGTAGATGATGGGTTGCTAGAGTGACAGAACCTTAAACCCTTGTTTATGTGTTGCTTCGTAAGGGGCTGATTTGGATCCATATGTTTCAGGCTATGGTTAGATTTATCTTAATTCTTCTTTCATAGTTGCGGATGCTTGCGAGAGTGGTTAATCATAAGTGGGAGGCTTGTCCAAGTAAGGACATCACCCAAGCACCAGTCCACCCACATATCAAATTATCAAAGTAACGAACGCGAATCATATGAGCATGATGAAAACTAAATGGACAATAATTCCCATGTGTCCTCGGGAGCGCATTGCTTTAGATAAGAGTTCGTCCAGGATTGTCCGTTGCTACAAAAAGGATTGGGCCACCTTGCTGCACTTTCGTTACAATTGTTACTTGTTACCCATTATGAATTATCTTATCACAAAACTATGTGTTACCGACAATTTCAGTGCTTGCAGAGAACACCTTGCTGAAAACCGCTTGTCATTTCCTTCTGCTCCTCGTTGGGTTCGACACTCTTACTTATCGAAAGGACTACGATAGATCCCCTATACTTGTGGGTCATCAAGACTCCTTTCTGGCACCGTTTCCAGGGAGTGAAGCGCCTTTGGTAAGTGGAATTTGGTAAGGAAACATTTATATATTGTGCTGAAATTTACTATCACTTGTTGCTATGAAAAATAATCCTTTGAGGGGTTTGTTCGGGGTATCTTCACCCCGACCGGAAGAGCCAAGAGTTGCCCCTCAACCTACTAAACCTACTGAAAATATTTATTATGAAATTCCTTCGGGTATGGTAGAGAAACTGCTAGCTAATCCTTATGTAGGAGATGAAAAATTACATCCTGATATGCATCTAATCTATGTGGATGAAGTTTGTGGATTATTTAAGCTTGCAGGTTTACCCGAGGATGAAGTCAAGAAGAAAGTCTTCCCTTTATCTTTGAAGGAGACGGCATTGACATGGTATAGGCTATGCGATGATATTGGGACATGGAACTACAGCCGATTGAAATTTGAATTTCATCAGAAGTTTTATCCTTTGCATCTAGTTCATCGTGATCGGAATTATATTTATAATTTTTGGCCTCATGAAGGAGAAAGTATCGCTCAAGATTGGGGGAGGCTTAAGTCAATGTTATATTCATGGCCCAATCATGAGCTCTCAAGAGAAATTATTATTCACAATTTTTATGCTCGGCTTTCTCGTAATGATCAATCCATGCTCGATACTTCTTGTACTGGTTCTTTTATGAAGAAGACTATTGAATTCAAATGGGATTTATTGGAAAGAATTAAACGCAACTCTGAAGATTGGGAACTCGACGAAGGTAAGGAGTCAGGTATAAACCTCAAGTTTGATTGTGTTAAATCTTTTATGGATACCGATGCTTTTTGTGAATTTAGCACTAAATATGGACTTGACTCTGAGATAGTAGCTTCTTTCTGTGAATCATTTGCTACTCATGTTGATCTCCCTAAGGAGAAGTGGTTTAAATATCATGCTCCCATTGAAGTGAAAATAGTAGAACCAATTAAAGCTGAAGAAGAAACTATTACTTATAATGTTGATCCTATTGTTCCTACTGCTTATATTGAGAAACCACCTTTCCCTGTTAGAATAAAGGAACATGCTAAAGCTGCAGCTGTGGTTCGTAAGAGTTATACTAGAACACCTACACCCCCTGAACAAATTAAAGTTGAATCTAGTATTGCTATGGTTAAAGATCTCTTGGTTCATAATATTGATGGGCATGTTATTTACTTCTGTAATGAAGCTGCTAGAATTGCTAGACCCGATGATAAAGATAAACATAGACCTGTTGTTGGCATGCCTGTTGTTTCTGTTAAAATAGGAGATCATTGTTATCATGGCTTATGTGATATGGGTGCTAGTGTGAGTGCAATTCCCTTTACTTTATATCAAGAAATTATGAATGATACTACACCTGCTGAAATAGAAGATATTGATGTCACTATTAATCTTACTAATAGAGATACTATATCACCAATTAGGATTGTTAGAGATGTTGAAGTCTTGTGTGGGAAAATAAAATACCCTACTAATTTTCTAGTTCTTGGTTCCCCACAAGATGATTTCTGTCCCATTATTTTTGGTAGACCTTTCTTGAACACTCTTAATGCCAAAATAGATTGTGAAAAAGAAACTGTTACTATAAGTTTTGGGGATGTGTCTCATGATTTTAATTTCTCTAAATTTCGTAGACAATCCCATGATAAATAATTGCCTAATAAAGATGAAATTATTGGTCTTGCTTCTATTGCTGTGCCTCCTACTGATCCTTTAGAACAATATTTGCTAGACCATGAAAATGATATGTTCATGAATGAAAGAAAGGAATTAGATGAAATAGTCTTTAACCAAATGCCTGTTTTGAAACACAACTTGCCTGTTGAGATTCTTGGGGATCCTCCTCCACCCAAGGGTGATCCCGTATTTGAGCTTAAACAATTACCTGATACTTTGAAATATGCTTATCTTGATGAAAAGAAGATATATCCTGTTATTATTAGTGCTAACCTTTCAGAGCATGAAGAAAAGAAATTATTGAAAACTCTAAAGAAGCACTGTGCCACTATTGGATATACTCTTGATGATCTTAAGGGCATTAGTCCCACTCTATGTCAGCACAAAATTAATATGGAGCCTGATGCTAAACCAGTTGTTGATCACCAACGACGGTTAAATCCTAAGATGAAAGAAGTGGTAAGAAATGAAATACTAAAGCTTCTGGAGGTATAATTTATCCTATTGCTGATAGTAGATGGGTAAGTCCTGTTCATTGGGTCCCTAAGAAGGGAGGTATTACTATTGTTCCTAATGATAAGAATGAATTGATTACACAAAGGATTGTTACAGGTTATAGAATGGTTATTGATTTTAGGAAGTTGAATAAAGCTACTAGGAAAGATCATTATCCTCTACCTTTTACTGATCAAATGCTAGAAAGACTATCAAAACATACACACTTTTGCTTTCAAGATGGTTATTCTGGTTTTTCGCAAATACCTGTGTCGAAAGAGGATCAAGAAAAAACTACTTTTACTTGCCCTTTTGGTACCTTTGCTTATAGACGTATGCCTTTTGGTTTATGCAATGCTCCTACTACCTTCCAAAGATGTATGACTGCTATATTCTCTAACTTTTGTGAAAAGATTGTTGAGGTTTTCATGGATGATTTCTCCATTTACGGAACTTCTTTTGATGATTGCTTAAGCAACCTTGATCGAGTTTTGTAGAGATGTGAAGAAACTAATCTTGTTTTGAATTGGGAGAAGTGCCACTTTATGGTTAATGAAGGTATTGTCTTGGGGCATAAAATTTCTGAAAGAGGTATTGAAGTTGATAAAGCTAAAGTTGATGCTATTGAAAAGATGTCGTGTCCTAAAGATATCAAAGGTATAAGAAGTTTCCTTGGTCATGCTGGTTTCTACAGGAGGTTTATTAAAGACTTCTCTAAAATTTCTAGGCCTCTCACTAATCTTTTGCAAAAAGATGTTCCATTTTTTTATGATGATTGTTTAGAAGCATTTGAAATTCTTAAGAAAGCCTTGATTTCTGCTCCTATTGTTCAACCACCTCATTGGAATCTACCCTTTGAAATTATGTGTGATGCTAGTGATTATGCTATAGGTGTTGTTCTAGGACAAAGAGTTGATAAGAAATAAAATGTTATCAATTATGCTAGTAAAACTCTAGACAGTGCTCAAAGAAATTATGCTACTACTGAAAAAGAATTTCTTAGCAGTTGTTTTTGCTTGTGATAAGTTCAGATCTTATATTGTTGATTTCAAAGTTACTGTTCACACTGATCATGCTGCTATTAAATACCTTATGGAAAAGAAAGATGCTAAACCTAGACTTATTAGATGGGTTATCTTGCTGCAAGAATTTGATTTGCATATTATTGATAGAAAGGGAGTTGAGAACCCCGTAGCAGACAACTTGTCTAGGTTAGAAAATATTCTTGATGACCCACTACCTATTGATGATAGTTTTCCTGATGAGCAAGTAGCTGTCATAAATGCTTCTCGTAGTGCTCCTTGGTGTGCTGATTATGCTAATTACATTGTTGCTAAATTTATACCACCTAGTTTCACATACCAATAAAAGAAAAAGTTTTTCTATGATTTAGGACATTACTTTTGGGATGACCCACACCTGTATAAAGGAGTAGATGGTTTTATTAGACGTTGTGTACCTGAGCATGAACAGGAACAAATCTTACGCAAGTGTCACTCCGAGGCCTATGGAGGACACCATGCTGGAGATAGAACTGCACACAAGGTATTACAATCTTGTTTTTATTGGCCTACTCTCTTCAAAGATGCTCGTAAGTATGTCTTGTCTTGTGATGAATGTCAAAGAATTGGTAATATTAGTAGACGTCAGGAAATGCCTATGAACTATTCACTTGTTATTGAACCATTTGATGTGTGGGGATTTGATTATATGGGACCTTTTCCTTCCTCTAATGGGTATACACATATTTTGGTCACTGTTGATTATGTTACTAAGTGGGTATAAGCTATCCCAACTAGTAGTGCTGATCATAACACTTCTATTAAAATGCTTAAAGAAGTTATTTTCCCGAGGTTTGGAGTCCCTAGATATTTAATGACTGATGGTGGTTCACACTTTATTCATGGTGCTTTTCGTAAATTGCTTGCTAAGTATGATGTTAACCATAGAATTGCATCTCCTTATCATCCTTAGTCTAGTGGTCAAGTAGAATTGAGTAACCGAGAAATAAAGTTGATCTTGCAAAAGACTGCTAATAGATCTAGAAAGAATTGGTCTAAGAAACTTGATGATGCATTATGGGCTTATAGAACCGCTTATAGAAACCCTATGGGTATGTCTCCTTATAAAATGGTTTATGGAAAAGCATGTCACTTACCTCTTGAACTACAACATAAAGCTTATTGGGCTATTAAAGAGCTCAACTATGATTTCAAAATTGCCAGTGAAAATAGGTTATTTGACATTAGCTCACTTGATTAATGGAGAACCCGAGTTTATGAGAATGCTAAGTTGTTTAAAGAAAAAGTTAAAAGATGGCATTACAAAAGGATACAAAAGCGTGAATTTAATGCCGGTGACCTTGTCTTGCTATACAACTCCCGTTTAAGATTTTTTGCAGGAAAGCTTCTCTCTAAATGGGAAGGTCCTTATATTATAGAGGAGGTTTACCATCCCGGTGCCATCAAAATAAACAACACCGAAGGCACCAACCCGAAGGTGGTGAATGGGCAAAGAATCAAACATTATATCTCAGGTACTCCCATAAATGTCGAGACCAATATTATTAATACCATAACACCGGAGGAGTACATAAGGGAAACCTACCAGAACGTTTCAGACCCCGAAAAGGAATAGGTATGTTGTACGGTAAGTAAACCGACTCCAAAACTTTTTCAGTGGCGATTTTTCTCCGTTTTGGAATATTTAAAAAATTAGGAAAATTAAAAGTAGTCCGAAAAGTGCACGAGGAGGCGACAAGCCCTGGGGGCGCGCCCTACCCCCTGGGCGCACCTCCCGGGCTTGTGGCCACCCCGTGTGCCCTCTGGACTCCGTTTTCTTGTGGAACACTTCTTTTGGTCTGTAAAAATTCATTATATAATATCCCGAAGGTTTTGACCACCGTACCACGGCAAAATTCTATGTTCTTGTTTCGAGCTGTTTTTCTAACAGATCTGAAGGCATGTCTTCCCAAGATTCGGAGGGAGAGAGCTATGTAGCTGATTACATTGCAGACCCAAAGGTTTATGAGGATGTGGAGCATTATTATTGGACCTCAAAGGAAGAAGAAGACTATGATCTGAAGGGAAAGGAAGAGACAAGTTATGATGAAGAGGAAGTCCCACTACCCCAACCTGGGGACATGCACATCGAGTTCAAAAAGTCAAGTCTTCCTAATAAAGAAAAGAAACCCAAGATCGAGTTTATCCCTTTTCATCTTTTGCAGAAGAATAAGCAAGAACTATGCAAAAAGATATTAATACTAGAGCAGGAGATCGATGACCTGAAGGAGGAAAATTCCGTCCTCAAACGTAAGCTGAGGAGAAAGGACAACATCATCAACAAATCCAACATCACCACCTCCGAAGAAAGAGACCTAAATACATGGGTATGGGCACTCCCCTTGGCAACTGCCAAGCTTGGGGGAGGCGCTCCGGTATCGTATCACCATCACATCCTTATCTTTACCATTTTTCTTAGTTCGATCCTTTTGATTATATCTCGGTTTAGTAGAATAAAGTTTTAGTGTGATCTAGCTTTGAGTTTTGCTTTATGTTCCCTCTATGTAATCGAGTACGAGAGTTATATAATAAAGATTAGTTTTGAGTTGAGGGCTTTCCTTCTTTCTATGATCATGAGAAAAAGAAATAAAGAATTAAAGAAATAAAAAGATTGTATAATGATCTTATGGGAAGTGACGACTTCACATATAAGAAGTATGTCGCATGAAACTTGTTGTTAGTTGACAAACATAGTTTTGGTCATTGTTACAATTAATAGGAAGTAAAGAAGAAAGAGAGGTCTCACATATAAATATACTATCTTGGACATCTTTTGTGATTGTGAGCACTCATTAAAATATTATATGCTAAAAGGTTGATGTTGGACAAGGAAGACAACATAATGGGTTATGTTTTCTTATATCCAAATAGAAGTTATATTGTCATGGATCCTCCAACATGTTGAGCTTGCTTCTCATCCTATGCTAGCCAAATCTTTTGCACCAAGTAGAGATACTACTTGTGCATCCAAACATCCCTCAACCCTGTTTTGCCATGAGAGTCCACCATACCTACCTATGGATTGAGTAAGATCCTTCAAGTAAGTTGTCATCGGTGCAAGCAATAAAATTGCTCTCTAAATATGTATGATCTATTAGTGTGAGGAAAATAAGCTTTATCGAACTTTTGATATAGAAGAAATAAAAGCGACAGACTGCATAATAAAGTTCTTTATCACAAGCGGCAATATAAAGTGAGTTTCTTTCGCATTAAGATTTTGTGCATCCAACCATAAAAGTGCATGACAACCTCTGCTTCCCTCTGCGAAGGGCCTATCCCTTTTATCTTCTACCCTTATACACGAGTCATGGTGATCACCACCTATTCCTTTTTACACTTTTTCTTTTTGGCAAGCACTTTATGTTGGGGGGGGGGGGGGGAGATCCAGATATATATATATCCACTCGGATGTAGATATTCATAAGCTATTATTATTGTTGACATTACACTTGAGGTAAAAGGTTGGGAGACGAAACCATAAGCCCCTATCTTTCTCTGTGTCCGATTGAAACTTTGATCTCATAAGTATCGCGTGAGTGTTAGCAATTATGAAAGACTAAATTATAGTTGAGTATGTGAACTTGCTGAAAAGCTCTTACATTGACTCTTCCCTACGTTATGATAAATTGCAATTGCTCCAATGACTGAAATAATAGTTTGTTAGTTTTCAATAAAGTTCTTGTTTCATACTTTACTTTGTGAATGAATTGTTACTTTGGCATAAAAAATTATATGACAATATTTCTTGCTGTTCTAAAGATGATCATGATGTCTTCATGTCCGTATTTTATTTTATCGACACCTCTATCTCTAAACATGTGGGCATGATTATCGATTTCGGTTTTCGCTTGAGGACAAGCGAGGTCTAAGCTTGGGGCAGTTGATACGTCCATTTTGCATCATGCTTTTATATTGATATTTATTGCATTATGGGCTATTATTACACATTATGGTACAATAATTATGCCTTTTATCTGTTATTTTACAAGGCTTACATGAAGAGGGAGAATGCCGGCAGCTGGAATTCTGGACCGGAAAGGAGTGAATCTGAGAGACCTATTCTGCACAACTCAAAAAGTCCTAAAAATTTTAAAGAGAATTATTTTGGAATATATAAAAAATATTGGGCGAAGAAAATACCAGAGGGGACCCACCAGGAGGCCACAAGCCTGGGGGGCATGCCCATGTGGCTTGTGGGCCCCCTGGCAGGCCTCCGGTTCCCGTCTTCTGCTATATGGAGGATTTTGACGTGGAAAAAATCAGAAGAGAGCTTTCGGGGCGAAGCGGCGCCATCTCGAGGCGGAACTTGGGCAGAACCAATCTAGGGCTCCGGCGGAGCTGTTCTGCCGGGGAAACTTCCCTCCCGGAGGGGGAAATCGAAGCCATCGTCATCACCAATGATCCTCTCATCGAGAGGGGGTTAATCTCCATCAACATCTTCACCAGCACCATCTCCTCTCAAACCTTAGTTCATCTCTTGTATCTGATCTTTGTCTCAAAACCTCAGATTGGTTCCTGTGGGTTGCTAGTAGTGTTGATTACTCCTTGTAGTTGATGCTTGTTGGTTTATTCGGTGGAACATCATATGTTCAGATCCTTAATGATATTTATTACTCCTCTGATTATGAACATGAATATGCTTTGTGAGTAGTTACATTTGTTCCTGAGGTCATGGGAGAAGTCTTGTTATAAGTAATCATGTGAACTTGGTATTCGTTCGATATTTTGATTAGATGTATGTTGTCTTTCCTCTAGTGGTGTTATGTGAACGTCGACTACATGACACTTCACCATTGTTTGGGCCTAGGGGAAGGCATTGGGAAGTAATAAGTAGATGATGGGTTCCTAGAGTGATAGAAGCTTAAACCCTAGTTTATGCGTTGCTTCGTAAGGGGCTGATTTGGATCCATATGTTTCATGCTATGGTTAAATTTATCTTAATTCTTCTTTCATAGTTGCGGATGCTTGCGTGAGTGGTTAATCATAAGTGGGAGGCTTGTCCAAGTAAGGACAGCACCCAAGCACCGGTCCGCCCACATATCAAATTATCAAAGTAACGAACGCGAAGCATATGAGCATGATGAAAACTACCTTGACAATAATTCCCATGTGTCCTCGGGAGCGCTTTGCTTTATATAAGAGTTCGTCCATGCTTGTCCTTTGATACAAAAAGGATTGGGCCACCTTGCTGCACTTTAGTTACACTTGTTACTTGTTACCCATTACGAATTATCTTATCAGAAAACTATCTGTTACCGACAATTTCAGTGCTTGCAGAGAATACCTTGCTGAAAACCATTTGTCATTTCCTTCTGCTCCTCGTTGGTGTCAACACTCTTACTTATCGAAAGGACTACCATAGATCCCCTATACTTGTGGGTCATCAGGGCACCACTTGGAGGTGTGCCTTGATGCACGCCCCCACAGGCACGGAGCAAAGCACCAGGGACGCGAGAATTCATCACCAAGGCGATCGAGGAGCTTCAGGAGGCGCAGACCATGCGTGGCGAGCGTCGCCCCACACCACCCAGTGTAGCTATAGCCCCTGATGCGGGTGGCGAGCTATGCGTCTGTGTCAACATCCCGGGCCTCACCAGGGCCGCTTCACAGGATCTCTTCTAGCCATCACATGTCGTCCGGAGTGGGGGCTACCCCTGCAACTACGTATGCATGCCATTCGGCCTACTGAACATGGGCGCCTTGTACCAGCACCTGGCGCAGTGTGCTATGGCTTCTCACGAGGCCAGGCGCTCGGCGGTCGCGTCTCAGGAGGTCCCGGACCCTCACGAGCACCCTGGGCCTCGTGGGCCTCCCAGGCCTCCGGAGCCGCCTAGATCATGAGGAGCAATCTTCACGGCACACATCTTCAGCTACCTCAACGCTTCTACAACACTGGTGCTAGGTGACTGTTTGGTTTGTTCAGTTGAAGGCACCTCTTGGGTTCCATTATCCTCAAGCTGTCAGGGCCCGCCCCTGTAGCTGTATCATTTTATGCATGTATCAGAACTGGCTTTGCCTTTTATGGATTTCCTAAGTATTCCAACCTGCATGCCCGGTGCTTCGTCACCATGAATGTCGCTGCGCCCTCACAACCCCACCCTCGACCACCTCTTGATTAAGGGCTGGCACGGCGTCTGTGCTCAGGTCCATCCCTGCAGCGTTGATAAATCCAAGCGGCCGACCTCTATCTCGCAGGCCAGCTCCCGTGCACGTCACCTCCCGGGGTCCTTGGTGCCTTGTCCTCGCGTGAGCTAATCAAGAGTGGGTGAGTCAGGGCACACGACCCAGTTCGTTCAACCGCAGTTCGGCACTGCGCCGTCACGGGAGCCGCGCGCCGGGTGTCCTTCCTCAGAATTGTTGCATGAGAAGACTGAGCACGGCGTCTGTGCTTGGGTCAGTCCCAGCAGCATCAATAAACCCAAGCGACTGAGCTCTATCTGGCGGGCCGGCCCCGTTCACGTCACCTCCTGGGGTCCTTGGTGTTTGGCCTTCTCATGCGATGGCCTCTGGAGGTTCATTCGGCACAGGTCGCCCCACCACACTAGTTTGTAAGGGCGCTCCGTGCTAGAAGATTCAGGTGCAACCCGCCTTGAGGTAGGGCCTCGTGAGTCCTGCGCTGGCTCACAGGTGCCTAGATACACCTCCTCCAGCTCTACCGTGCCAGTCACGCGTACGATCGAAATAGGGCTGTACACGCCCGGGGACTCTAACACAGAGCTCCCATCCCATGCCAAGTGGAAGCCCCATGCTCCGCGCTGGCGGACGACACGGTCGAGCAGCAACTATGCCCACGCCCAAGTGGAAGCCCCATGCTCCGCGCTGGCGGACGACATGGTCGAGCAGCGACTATGCCCACGCCCAAGTGGAAGCCCCATGCTCCGTGTTGGTGGATAAACAACTGAGGGCGCCCTAGCGGCTGCATCAACCTAAGGATAGCCTTTCGGCTCTTCACGCGGCACTGGCACGCAGCATCCCTCGGGGATGCGCACGTGAGGGGGCTGGACACGGGGGCTACGCTCAGGCCAACGCTAACACACGCCACCTCACTAGGTCCCCTGTACCTGGTCTTCTCACGCCCCTCCCAGGCGAAGGCTGGCGAGTAAAGGTATGGAGGGCTCCGGATTAACCTCACTGCCGCCCATGTTTCCTTCATGAGGGCTGCTCGGACATCAAGGGGACATCAGGGGCCTCACTAGTGACGTAGCCCCTCGCCCCTTGGTCTCGTCATGGTGATCCGTACGCCCCAACGGCAGTCGAGGTATGTGCAGGACTGGGCCCTGTCGATGCAGAGCACTAAGGCAAACAGGAAGCAAACTAAGCACGAAAATAAATCACGAAGTCCAAATAGTTATTACAGGCACCAAATGTTCTATGAATTCAAACAAAGTCTGACGCCTCCACCAGGCATGATAAGTGTCGCAGGGTAAAATCTAGAAGTAGGGGTCATCGTCACCATCGCCGCCGCTTGTCCCGGTCACAGCAAGCTCGTCGTTAACATCGCTGCCGCCGTCATCGCCACCACTCGCCTCCACCACAGGGGGCCCGGCATCAGGGATGCAGGTGAACTTCTTCAGCAGCGTCCCCACGTGGCCCTCCACGGCCGTCGCGGCGGCGGTACGGGACTCAGGAGCAACCGGGACAACCACCGTGTCGAAATCAAAGCCGGGATCCTAGAGGTAGAGGTGGCTGAAGACGCGCGTTGCCGCCATGGAGAAGGGAGAGCGGCACTCGTCTTCCAGGAAGGAGTCCACCTTGGCGGCGGCACCATCGAGCTCCTCGATGAGCCTGGAAGAGAGCCCCCACGTAGCCACCTTCAGGAGGCGCGAGCGGATCCTTGAAGCCTCCCCTGCAGATCGACTGTAGCCCCTGGCGAACTCTGAGCTCGAGGGAGGAGAAGGCGTCGCGCTCCACGGCCACCTTCTTCTCGACGGCAACAAGGGTCTTCTCCCTGGCATCCAGCTAGGCCCTCGCCTTGGAGACGTGCTGGCCATGGGACATCTAGGCTTCGACCACCTCCTCCTTTAGCTTGACCAGACGCCCGCACTTCGCGGCCTGATCGACAGTCACCTGGGATAGCTCGGTGTCGCGATTGGCGAGCTTCGCTTCGCGGGCCTTGAGGTCCTCCTCCCACTGGTGGAACCGTTGTGCGTGCGTGGCTTGCTCCCCCTAAAGGGCCTTCAGGTTGGCCTCTGCTTCGCCACAGCACTTCACGACCGACGCTGCCTCGGTCAGTGCTGTGTCACGAGCTGCCTTGGCATCGGCGACCTCCTTACTGCTTTCCGCGATGGCAACTTCGGCCCGGTCCCAGGCTGTCTTGGTGGTTGTATCGGCCTGGAGCCACCCCGAAACGAGCCCCATGCGCTCCCTCGCGAGGCACCTGTCGTAATCTTGGAGATCATCCCAGATCTAGCCGAGCGAGGTGTAGGCTTCATCCAAGGCCCCGGACCTGATCAGGGGGCCGCAATTTGCAAGCACGAGGGCCTGACGAGGAGGCGGCACTGGCACGTCGACTGACTCCGAGGCCAAGGAGGCAGTAACATGGCTGACTTGGGGCACCGGAGGCTCCAGGCTCTCCTCGGGCACGACGAGGGCGGACGACTTTGCAGCTTGCTGGCCCACGGGGGCTGGCTCCTCCTGAGGCTGCATTACTGCGTCCTCAGGGGCGAATCCCGCCAGAGGAGGGCAAGGGGTCACCCCCTTTACCAGCGTCAGGTTTGCTGCGGCTGCGACAAGAGGTGTCGCCTCGTGGACCCCCGCATCCTCGGCGGTCGGTCCCCCGAGCGGCGCCGGTGAGTCGCTGAGGGTAGGTGGTACGCCCGTGTGCATGGGCGTGAAGCCGCCTGAGCGCCCAAAGACCGGGTTGGGCTGGCGCGACGCACCCCCGCGCCCGCCGCGTCCGTGACCGGAGGGTGATGGCGCCCTTGGGACAGGGGCCTTCGGTTCTGCACTCGCCTTCTTCTTCTTCGTCATGTCGCCTCTCCTGGTCATCAAGGGGGGAGTGCCGTGAGCACAGCTGCAATCTATGCTTAACCAAAGGCAAGGTAGGTTACTTACTCCTCAGGCGCGATCCACTTCCTCTTCCTCTCCTTCTCGGTGGTGGTCGGGACGCCCCCGTTCCTCTTTGGTGTGGCCTTGGCCGCGTCTAGGGGACCAGCGGGGCACTCCTCGATGGCCCCGGCACGGCGCTGCCGCCTGGAGAGGTGAGGAGGTCGCCCTGACAGGTCATGGCTGGTGGGGCCACGTCCGCCCCAGCAGCGGCCGCCCCGTCCCCCGTTCGCAGTTCGGGCGGGGACAGGACCGACATCTCGATCACCACGTTGGAGCATGGGGAGCCCTCCAGAGGGGGCCTGGCCTCACTTTTCCTCGAGGTCGCCCAGCCAGGTGCTTGCGTGGTCTGGGGCATGGGCTCTGACCTCCTGAGGAACATGGCGCATCGTGGGGAGTCCGCGGCCGGGGGCTCATCGATGTCGTCGTCGTCCTCAAGGTTGCGGAGGAGCTCGCTCTGCAATGGAGGGGACACTTCATTCAGGTTGTCGTCCTCAGTCTCCTTTGAGTCCTCTTCGCTGCCGCTGTTGCCGGAGGACACTGGTATGGGGGAGTTGGGGTGGTCGGACGGCGCGAGCCCCAGCTCGTTGAAGGCGGGCATGGCGGCGACCAGTTCCCTCCTGTCGTCACAGCCGTACAACGGGGCGTAGGCCGCAGGGAGGTCTCCTAGATCGTTATTGAGCAGGGTCGCCAGGGCCTTGTCTAGCTCCTCACCCATCAGGCTGGCGGGGCGAATCCTCATGTCGTCCCTCGCGCCCTGGAATTCGCACAAGGCCCTTGTGTGCGACTAGAGCGGCGCCAGTAGCTGCGTCAAGAACTCCTTCATGATCATTCCCCCGGTCAGCAGGTTTGCTTCCATTTCTGAGGATATCCTCTTCAAGATGGGCTCAGCTCGGGGGTCAGTGAGTTTTGCAGAGCCCCACCTCTCAAGCCACTCGGGCAGCACTATCGGCGGCTGCAACCACGGGTTGAGACCCTTGGTGTCCAGGAAGACCCAGCAGTGCTGGAAGCCCTCCACTTTCTTCCCGGCCTTCAAGAGCACATTTCCCTTGTGGACCACGATGAAGGAAATACAAGCAAAGCGCTCTGTCTTGTCGTGCAACCGCAAGCTGAAGAAATGGCAGAAAAGCGCCACGGAGGGCCTCACGCCCACGAAGGCCTCGCAGTAGAAGCCGAAGATGGACAGGAGGAGGATGGAGTTGGGCTGAAGATGGAGGGCGTGGATTCTGTAGTGCTAGAGGACGGTGCAGAAGAACTCCGAGAAGGGCGAGCCCCGCGAACATGCTGTGGAAATAGAAGGGATAGACCATCCTCACCAAAGTTCTACGCTCCGCGGAGCTAGCCCAGATTGAGGTCTCACCCTATTCATTGTCTTTGCCCACCATCTGCGGGAGGGCGGGGCCAAGATGCCCCTCCTCGGTGATGGAAGACGCGTCGAGTGCTAGCAAAGGAGAGGAGAGGGTCACGGCCTGGACCACGGGCTTTGACTTCCCAGGCGCCATTTGCGGGGTCATCGGCGTTGGAGAAGGAGAAGGAAAGGGAGTGGAGTTGCGGTTGGATCTGGAGACGCTTTCGGCTGGAGGAAGGGATCAGGAGCAAGGCGTTGGTGAGAAATGATGGCCCTGCGGTGTGCGCCAGTCTTTTGTCAGCCTGGGCAGTTGCCGGGACGACGTGGGGGAGCAGAGGCATCCGCGTCACGTCGTGCGCCACGCATCGAGCCTGGCACGCACGCGATTGGGGGCCCGTGGCATTTCGCCCTCCGCTCCTTGCCTTCGCCTCAAAGCCAGGCCGGGCACGCCTTGGGCCCAAGGGCTACGGTCGGTGTTCTGGGATCGAGGGTACCCAGACTTGCCTGCCTACGGCCTAGTGCATGGGCCCATCGATGACCCTATATGGCCCAGCTACTGCACCCCAAGACAAGACCCTCGCGAGGACCCAAGCCTCGTGAGGCGAGCGACGCCAAGACCCCCAGAGGAGCGGCCTGCCCAGGCTGCCTCCTGAGGAGCAGAGATCTCTATGCAAGCCTTCTGCCTCGTGAGGCTGTGATGACATGAGCTCTGACGACCAAGGCCAGGCGGGCACCAGCAGGCGTAGAAGGGACAGTTTCCTCTGCGGTGCTAAGGGAGCAAGGGCAGGTGCATGTTCCCGAGGAAGGCCCTAAAGCTTTCCATTCTGGAGCAACAAGATCAAGACCAGGAGCTCGGCAGGACGGATGTCATCACCGAGCCCACCGCTACGTCATGGCCAGAAGCTTTGCAGGCAAAGAGCACCTTTCGTCAGGATAAGATGTACTCCTTGTCCCCCTTCAAATTTGGCCATTGTGGAATCCCTTCCCGCCTAAGCTATGAGGGAAAAGGACCAAGACCACTATAAAGATAGGCTCGCCATCACCGTAGAAGGGATCCCCAAAGTAGACCCTTGACCAATCCATCCTCACCACTCAAGCCCTCGCGAGGCTGCTCATCCATTGTACTAGTTCATCCCCTACCTCCTCATGAGGCCAATCCACCAAAAGCAGGAGTAGGGTTTTACACCGCAAGGTGGCCCGAACATGGGTAAATCTCTGTGTTGTTCCCTTCCGCACGATCCAGCGTACTCGTTGAGATCAGGTCATGCGCATGGCAAGCTAGCGTTGTTGTGGAGCGAGATCCTTCGTTCACGCCCGTGAGTTCGATCCTTCTTGGGTATGCGGAGCCCTGAATCCGACAGTGGTGGTGCTGGCGGTTGCATGTAGTTCTGATTTTGATCAACCACATCCTTGTATTAGTCCTCTGCCTCTATTGTAGCAGTAGGAGCTACATAAGCATCAACAACAGTAGCAGCGGCACCAGGAGCTTGTCCTGGCTCAAGAGGAACACATTGCGCTCGCCCTGTTGGATCGCGACATGGAGGTGGTTGTTGATGTTGTTCCAATGGTGCAGCAGATGCAGGTGGTGGTTGTGGTAGACGCGTGAGTATTACATCGAACTCGGTGTCCAACTTGGTGTCAATTGTCTTCTCAATGTCATCAATCCTCTCAAGTGCCTTTCCAAAGCTGGCCATCAAGTCTTCCACCTGTTGACCCAAAATTTGCTAAAATTTATCATGAAGCTCCTTCTTCGTCATGTTCTCCCAGTCAATCTCGTCGACTTGTGATCCTGCCATGGTTAGCAGCAATAGAAACACACAAGAATATTATCCTACAGACTACTAGAAAGTGGTGGGGTGTCACAAATCCATCAAGCAAATCTCAAATTCTTACCAGTTCTTACCCAGCAGCAGGTGGTGATTGGAAACCGTTGTAGCCAAAACTCTCAAAGCTTGGACAAAATGATTGTCAGGTGGTGTCAAATGCACGATGTAGATGTATGTGGAGCTAGGAAGGCTTATGATATGGTAGCAAAAATGTCAGCAATAATCAATTCAGAGATGCAAAGTTGAATAAGCGCTCAACGACGATACTGTGCTAGTCCTAGGCTAGACCGTGCTAGAGACGCGAGCCTAGAACACTAACAAAGTCATGGCGCTGCACATAAACAAGGGAGGAGCACACTCTAAATCTCTTTTTTTCACTTTTTTCCTCTTTTTTTTCCTCCGCAACAATTTTTTTCGAAAAGGTCTACAAATGGCCTAAAAACTACCTTGCCAGAATTTTCCAGACTTTCTTTTTTTTTGAACTCGAACTATTTTTCTTCTGCGGGTGTCTCGAAAGTTGGGGATTCCGACTTGGTCACGACTCGTAGTTGGACGTGACCTGGAAATCAATAACAAGGAAGTAAATACTAGACTTGGAATAGGATTGATGGCGGAGATGAATCTGGTGGAACTCGAACTGGTGGTGAAGATGTATCTGGTGGCAGCTCAGACTGGTGACTGAGATGTATATGGTGGCAAGTCAGACTGGTGCCGTGATGGCGGCGGATATGTGGTGGTTTTTACGGAATGACGGCGGATATGTGGTGGTGTATAGGAACTCAGATTAGTGGCAGATATGTGGTGGTGGTATATGGCAACAACGATGAAGATGGTGCGGCGGGGGCGTGACAAACTGTGACAGAACTTGAAACTCTAAAGGACTAGACGCTAAGACCAGCAACTCGACATGATGAGGCAACCACAAATTCAACAAAGCAAAACCCTAAAGAGATTATGCAAAGGCTCAGATTGGTTCGGATATGATGAACTAACCCTAATTTTTTTGGCTTTTTCATGGACTGTAGGTATGAAGAACAGACTCGATCTAAACTATGAAAAACTGGAAAATCTGACCGAGCAACCTGGAAATCTGATGCCACTTGATAGAGGCAAAGGTGTCCCATCTTTCGATGAGAAGGTGATTATCGTTTCGGAGGAGTAGGCTTTGACGATCCGATTACGAACGTGCGAGGACGTCGCGCCTTAGCAATCGCTAAACCAACTCCGAGAGGTTATTGACCACGCTGGAGCACGATCAACCTGACGATGAAGGTCTATTTCCTGCAAGCAAATGAAGAACAAGCAAGAAACTAAGATTGCAATCTGGATATTGCGAATATAAGATGAAAGCTTTATTAATCAAGGTGGGGTTCTGTGTCGTCTTAGTCTAGTCGTTGAACACAAATGAAGTATGCGAAGTTGTAGCTATGGCGAACTTTTAATCTAAACAAAACCCAAAGTTTAAACGATACCCTAAGGGCTATATATATGGAGGAAGAGAGGGGAATTTCATGACCCCTTGGAGGAGGGGTCCGAAACCAACCCTAACTCTTGTTTCCCCACACATACGGACTCTAAAAACAGCCTATACTCAAGTATTTAGAAATTACGTGGGTCTGGCCCAAAAATAAGGTGGTGCATCACCTATTATAAGCTATGGATGAAATTTATGAAAGGGCATCTTGTATATTTCATCCATGTCCTTGTATGTCATCAAGTAGGCTTCAAGTACTGAAATCTGCATTAGAAACGTTGTACTGGTTCCCTTCATGCGTGCCTTCATCTCCATGCTTGTTTCTGCTCCAGTATTCATCCCTCTTGTCCATGCTAGTCCCTTCATTAGTAATCAACACAAATGTATCCAATTTAGGCAGCATCATATTCTCATGAACATTAGAATTGTTACCAAGAAATGAAAGTACCTGGTAATTCAATTGGCGTGCGCGAGCTCTAGTGATTGGTCCAGTATGTATAGCAGTAGGGGTTGTGGTTGTAAAAATGGTATTGATGTCCTCATCACCAGGCAGGTAAGGTTTTCTTTTTTATTTCTTTTCTTTATGTTCTCCTTTTTCTGCAGCGTGTTTTGTTTTGGTTTACAAACCAATCCACTTTTGAAAATTTTGAAATTTTTTGTGGGCAATGTCTGAATTATTCCAGAGACTCTCAACTATTTCAGAATATTTGGAGCTACAAAACTACTTATATATTTTATTTTCTCCAACTCAAATACAATATGATTTAATTGAAAGCCCGTTTATACAATGGAAAAATGTGCACCATTTTTGCTTTAGGTTTTCACATTGTGCCATAAATCATAAATATTTTTAAGGGCATTTTGGGTTCATTGAAATTTGTTTTAGTTGAACCTGTTTGAATTCCATTTCATGCTAGGTTTTGATCATCCCCATTTCAAATTCAATTGAAATTTAAACATGAAGCAAGCAAGATGCTATCACTAGGCATTACCAGAAGCTAGGGATGTGACAACTCGACCCCACTCAAAAGAATCTCGTCCCGAGATTCAGAAGGCATCAGGAAGATAGTGGGGTACTCAAGTCGAAGATGATCTTCTCGCTACCAAGTAGCTTTTCTCAGAATGATGAGACCACTAATCCTTGAGAAACCTGATGTTTCGACGTCAACTGGTATGCTCTCCTTGATCAAGAATATGAACAGGGTACTCTCGATAAGTGAGGTTATCTTTAAGATCAAGCATTTCGTGGTCTACTCTGCGGATGGGATCCAAGAAACAATGCCTGAGTTGAGAGACATGGAAGACATCATGGACTCGACAAATATGTGGGGGTAGTTCCAACTAGTAGGCATCCTCTACTCGTTTAGCGAGAATGCAAAAATGACCAATGTAACAAGGAGCCAACTTGCCCTTCATACAGAAACGATGGATCCCCTTCAAATGGGTAACCCGAAGGTAAGCCTTCTCGTCAACCTCATAAGTCACTTCCTTATGACGACAGTCATATTGGCTCTTCTGATGAGACTGGGCTATCTTCAGATTCTCATGAATAATGTGAACTTGCTCTTCTGCCTCTTGGATCATTACTGGTCCAAACAATTGTCTTTCCCCGGTTTCTGACTAGTTCAAATGTGTTTGACTTCTTCGTCCATAAAGAATCTCGAAGGGGGCTTTGTTGAGACTGGGTTGGTAGCTGTTGTTATAAGAAAACATGGCGGAAGGAAGACACTTCTCCCAATCCATACCGAAAGAGATAACACAAGCTCTAAGCATGCATTCAAAATTTTGGTTGAACCTTTCCACCGGACCACTCGACCAAGGGTGGAAAGCGGTGCTGAAGGAAAGATGGTTCCCATGGTAGTCAAGAAACTCTCCCAGAATTGGGAAGTGAAAAGACTTCCACGATCATAATTGATCTCTAGTGGAACACCATGAAGTGACACTATTTGAGAAATATATAAGTCGGCTAATTGACTAGCAGTGATACTCTCTAGTAGGAAGGAAGTGAGCCACTTTGGAAAGACGATCAATATCCACAACGATAGCATTATTCGCTCTCTTATTCCTGGAGAATTGGTGATGAAATCCCTACCAACTTTGCCCCATTTCCACTCAGGAATAGCTAAAGGCTGAAGGGTGCCAGTTGGCCTCTGATGCTCTGCCTTAACATGACGACAAATGTCACAATTAGCAATAAGCTGAGCAATTTCTCTCTTCATCCTAGTCCACCAGAACCTCTGGCACAGGTCCTGATATATCTTAGTACTACCGGGATGAATCGTGAGAGGAGATTCATGGGCCTCCTTAAGGATCAGCTGCCATAGATGTTGGTTCTTGGGACCACCAAGCTGTTCTCAAAGAAAACAACACCTCGATCATCCATAGAGAAACACTTAGCAACTCCACTAGTAATGTTGTCCTTTATCTAGGATATACCCTTATCATGCTTCTGGGTGGCTATGATTTGATTCATAAGAGTAGGTTTCGCCACCAAGGTAGAAAGGAATCCTTGAGGAACAATGTGAAGGTTAAGCTTACGAAATTCCTCATGGAGAAGTGGTTCACCTTGTTGTAACATAAGGCAGTTACAATAAGACTTACGACTAAGTGCATCAGCCATGACATTGGCTTTCCGCGGGGTATAAGTTATCCTTAAGTCATAATCCATGATAAACTCAACCCAACGTCTTTGCCTAAGATTCAAATCTGGTTGGGTGAAGATGTATTTTAGACGTTGGGTGAAGATGTATTTTCAATAATGCACAAATTTAGGGGGAGCTCTTTCTTATCACATACTTCTCAAAGCGATGATGTATTTCATTCATTTAATCATTTGTCGAAGCTTTGATCTATATGTTGTCATCAATTACCAAAAAGAGGGGATTGAAAGTGCAACTAATCCCCGGGTGGTTTTGGTAATTCATAACAACATATAGCTCATTGAACTAATATCCATTCAAGATAAATATTTTAGGATGTTCAATGATTGGCATGGCATGAGATAGAGATGTGGACCCCTAAAAATGCTAAGGACAAAGATTGGCGAAAGCACAAGACTCTTCATTTCTACTTCAGTGATCCAAGATCACATTGAGTCCATAGGAAACCCAATACTATTAAAAAGGGATGAGGTGTTGCTTAATGGTCTACTTGCTCAAAGTGCTTAGTGATATTGCTCCAAAACCCTCAGCCACTTTCTCTATCCAAATATGTACAAACCCTAAACTCCAATTCGGTCCCACCAATTCTTTCTATCCGAAGCAACCGAGTTCATTTTACATAGCCAATGCCAGAAACCCTAACGATTCGGCAACAACGATACGGATCTCGGTCTCACCGAGATGGCCTTGCCAACTCTCTGTTACTTAAGGGAATTATTTCGGTCTCACCAAGATGGCTTGCCAACTCTTTGTTGCCTTATTGCTTCACTTCGGTCTCACCGAGTTGGTGCAATCGGTGCCACCGAGACGAGGTTTGCCCTAAGCCCTAGCACATCGGTCCCACCAAGTTGTTCCAGTGGGTCCCACCGAGATTCCCAATGTACATATTTTTTAATAGATCGGTGCCACCGAGTTTAACTAATCGGTGCCACCGAGATGAGTCAAAAGTGTGTAACGGTTGGATTTTGTGTGGAGGCTATATATACCCATCCACCCCCTTCTCCATTTGAGAGAGAGCCATCAGAATGTGCCTACACTTCCACCATTCATTTTCTGAGAGATAACCACCAACTCATGTGTTGAGATCAAGAGATTCCATTCCTACCATTTGAACCTTGATTTCTAGCCTTCCCCAAGTTGCTTTCCACTCAAATCCTTCTTCCACCATAGCCAAATCTATGAGAAAGAGTTGATTGTTTGGGAGACTATCATTTGAACCACAAGAGCAAGGAGTTCATCATTAACACACCGTCTATTACCTTTTGGAGAGTGGTGTATCCTAGATTGGTTAGGTGTCACTTGGGAGCCTCCGTCGTGATGTGGAGTTGAATCAAGAAGTTTGTAAGGGCAAGGAGATCGCCTACTTCGTGAAGATCGACCCGAGTGAGGCAAGTCCTTCATGGGCGATGGCCATGGTGGGATAGAGAAGGTTGCTTCTTCGTGGACCCTTCGTGGGTGGAGCCCTCCGTGGACTCACGCAGCCATTACCCTTCGTGGGTTGAAGTCTCCATCAACATAGACGTACCATAGCACCACCTATCGGAACCACGCCAAAAATATTCGTGCCTCCATTGCGTTTGCCTTCTCCAAACCCTTCCTTTTAGCTTCATATGCAATGTTTTACATTCCGCTGCTATACTCTTAGAATTGCATGTGTAGGTTGATTGCTTGGCTTGTGATAATTGCTAAAATCTGTCCATAATTAAAATTGGGAAAAGGATAGATTTTTATTTAGTCAAGTAGTCTAATAACCCCCCTCTAGACATACTTTCGATCCTACAGTGGTATCAGAGCTTTGGTATCCATTAGCCTGGATTTCCATAGCTTTGGTGATCATAGACTTGGTTTCAAAACCTAGGAGAGTATGGCATCTAGCGAGGGTGACTATCACCGTAGAGGTCCTTAATTTGATGGTACAAATTTTTCTAGTTGGAAGCATAAGACGAAAATGCATATTGTTGGTCATAACCCCGTCATTTGGGCAGTTGTTCGTATTGGTTTGCAAGGTGAATTCCTTGAAGATAGTAAAGAACCGGATCGTGAAGTGACCACGGATGAATTGAAGATGTTGCAATACAATGCTCAAGCTTGCGATAATCTCTTCAATGGATTGTGCCCCGAAGAATTCAACAAAATCAGCCACCTTGAGAATGCGAAGGAAATTTGGGATACTTTGGTTGTGTCGGTGTTCTGGGATCGGGGGTACCCAGACTTGCCTGCCCGCGGCCCACCGTGTGGCACTATCTGCGGCCCAGTACGGCCCAGCTACAAGGCTCTGCGAGCAAGGCCCTCGCGAGGGCCCCCGGCCTCGCGAGGCGAATGACTCCAAGACCTCCCGAGGGGCAGCTCCCCGAGCCTGCATCCCGAGGAGCGTAGATTTCTATGCAGGTAACCCACCTCACGAAGCTCATAGTGATGTGAGCCATGATGACCAAGGCCAAGCGGGCGCCAGCGGGCACAGAGGAGGATAGTTTCCTCTTTGGTGCTAAGGAGGCAAGGACCAGCGCGGTTCCCGAGGGATCCCCCAAAGGTTTCCATTCCGGTGCAACAAGACCAAGACGACGAGCTCGGCAGGACGGATGTCATCACTGAGCCCACCACCACATCATGGCCAGAAGCTTTGCAGGCAAAGACCACCTTTCGTCAGGATAAGATGTAACACTTGTCCCCTTTCAAATTGGCCGTTGTGGAATGCCTTCCCACCTAAGCTATGAGGGAAGAGGACCAAGGCCACTATAAATATAGGCTAGCCTCCTCCGTAGAAAGGGATTGACTCATTCTCATCCCCTGATCAATCGCGAGGCAGCTCACCCACTGTACTAGTTCATCCTCAACCTCCTCGTGAGACCAATCCACCACAAAGCAGGAGTATGGTCTTACACGGCAAGGTGGCCCGAACATGGGTAAACTCCCATGTTCTTCCTTTCCCTGCTCGCACGAATAGGAGGAGTCCAAGACATGGAGTGATGAGCTTGAGGCTGCGGCTAGGCTAGGTCTTCATACATGCCCTAGTGTTCGAACCTTGTTGGGTCCGTGGAGCCCCGATTCCGACATTTGGCATGCCAGGTAGGGGGCGTGTCGAAACTCCCTTCCGCTTCGTCGCTTCCATGGCCGACGACCGCCGAGTTCGCGCCGAGCGCCGGGCTGCTCGCGTCGCCCAGACGGCGCCCGTGGGCCGTGATGTTCCGCGCCGCTCCACTTCTACTGCAGCTAACGCTACCACCGACCCTGCTGCTCATGAGCGGTCGGACTCTTCGCTGCCACCCTCCATGCAGCATGATGTCCACACCGCCACTCCTTCCCTCACCCCCGTCATGGCGTAGTCTTCCCATGCTCGTCGTGGGCCGGAAAACACACAGGCTGCGATGCTCATGGCGCACGAGCTGCCGCATTATCGCCCCGTCGACGAGGGCTACGATGCTTGGCTGGGCCGCATCACCGAGCTTGTCAACGCCGCCGGCGAGGCCCCGACGCCATCCCACTCACTCTGTCCCCCGCCCTCTCGTGCGGGCGACGTAGCTCATGGTGCTTCTCCGCCTCCTCCTGTGCGCGGCTAAGACGCCGAGGCTAGGCGCGATGTGTGTCTGCGCGACCCGCCACGTGGGGTGCCTACGCCGGCGCGGGACAAGGCCAGCTGCCAGGAGGTGAAGCAGCCGCTGTACAACGCGCGTGCGCTCCCCGCACCACCGCGCCAGCACCAAGACTGGGCAACCCAGGGGGCTGCGCCGCATGGTCGTCGGGATCATCCTCACCCCGCGTAGGCCGCACCCGTAAGCACGGCAGGCTGCCATGCCTTCACACTAGAGCTGCGCCATGTCGTTTGGCCAGGCAAGTTAAAGCCAGACTTGCCACCGTGCTATGATGGCACCCCGGACCCTGCAGAGTTCCTCCTGCTCTACTCGCTGAGCATCAAGGCGGCGAATGGCGACGACAAGGTCATGGCGAACTGGTTCCCCATGGCTCTCAAGGACGGCTTGCGTTCCTGGCTCTTGAACCTCTCTGAGGGTTCAATCTCCTCTTGGGACGAACTTCGCGAGCATTTCATCGCCAACTTCCAGGGCACCCGCGACCGCACTCTCACCGTCAATGACCTGCGGTGCGTGAAGCAGCAGCCAGGCGAAACCCTCCGCAAGTACATTCAACGCTTCACCAACATTCGCCTCAAGATCCCGAAGGCCTCGGACGAAGCCATCATCTTGGCGTTCACCAAGGGTGTCATGGACGTTAAGATGAGCGAGGAGCTCGCCATCCACGATGACCTGTGCACGGCGCTGGAGATGTTCAACCTGGCGAACAGGTGCGCTAGGGTAGAAGAGGGCCGCCTTTCCCTTCTCAAGCTCCCTGACATTGATCCCGAAGAAAAGAAGGCCAAGGCCAAGGAGGCAAAGCGCAAGGGCCCCACCGTGCTGGCAGCGGAGCCAGAGTTGAAGTGTGGCCGCGACCGCGACGATCCAGCCAAGGATAATCGCCCTTTCTATGTCTTCCACAACGTTCATACCCACAACATCAACGACTACCAGGAGCTCAGGGCGATCTGGGACGAGTGCCTGGGCTGCCGCCCCGAGCGCAGCGACCGCGGCTACGGCCATGAAGGAGGCTGCTCGGACAACCGCAACCCTCATCAGGACTGGCGCGACCAGCCTCGCGAGGATCACTGGCGTGATCAGCCCCGTGATGGCCCCTCGAGCGATCAACCTCGTGAGGCCTGTCCTTAGGGCAACGCCGGCCTCCCTCTGCTGCCGCCACCACCAAGAAGGAACGATGACAACCATCAATACGATGGGGCTGGGGGCTTTCAGGAACCTCGCGCGATGGCCTGCATCCTTGGCAGTGCCCAGGCGCCCGCCTCAAACCGCATCTTCAAGCAGTTCTCTCGTGAGGTGAACGCAGCCCTCCCGAAGCGTCAGGCCATGCGCCCCCTTAGGTGGTCGCAGTACGCCATCACTTTTGACTCCAAGGACCACCTCAGGTGCGTGGCCACTGTCGGCGCGCTCCCCAAGCTCTGCACACCCACCATCAGCAACGTCTCCGTTACCAAGACTCTCATCGATGGCGGCGCTAGCCTCAATGTGCTCTCCGTCGAGACCTTCGAGATGCTTCAAGTGCCCTATGATCAGCTCATGCCAACCAGGGCATTCTCTGGCGTGACCGGTGGCTCCACCGTCCCCCTCGAGCAGGTGCGCCTCCCTGTCACATTCGGCAAGTGCAACAATTACCTCACTGAGCTCATCGACTTCGACGTCGCCCACATTGGCCACCCGTACAATGCCATCCTCGGGTACCCTGCTCTCGCCAAGTTCACGGCGGCAACCCACCATGGCTACAACGTCCTCAAGATACCAGGATGTAGCGGCATCATCACGGTCGCCTGCGACGAGAAGGATGCAGTCTGTTCCCTAGGGGTAGAACTTATGGAGATGCTCAATGTTCCATGACTTTTGCAACTGAATGCCATCTCCGGTCTCCAGACGGACTGTGCCGGGTTTGGTGACTCGTACTACCCGGTAAGGGCCTTCCCACTTTGGAGTCAACTTGTTTGCACCCTTGGCGGACTAAACACGCCTAAGGACAAGGTCGCCTTCCTCAAAGCTCCGGGTAGGAACCCTGCGGCTATGATAGCGACGTGGGGCTTGCTGGTAGCAGCCCGGAGACGGTTCTCCTCAAGTAGCACAGCATCGTCACACCGGTGCTGTTCTTGCCCTACTTCATCGTAAGCAAGTACTCGAGGTGATCCGTATATGAGTTTCGTGGGGATCACTGCTTCTGCCCCATAGAATAGGGAGAAGGGAGTCTGGCCGGTAGCTCAATTTGGAGTCTTACGGAGGGACCAAAGAACCACCGGCAGCTCGTCGATCCATCGCCTGCCACACTTCTATAGCCTATCAAATGTTCTTGTCTTGAGTCCTCGCAGCACTTTAGCGTTCGCCCTCTCAGCTTGTTCGTTGCTTTTGGGATGAGCAACAGAGGCAAATGAGACCTTGCTTCTGAGGTCATGAACGTATTGCATGAAGGTGCGGCTTGTGAATTGGGTGCCATTGTCAATGATGACACTGGCGGGTACTCCAAAATGGCACACCAATCCTTTCAAGAACTTGATAGCTAACTGTGCGGTCACCTTCCTCACGGGCTCCACTTCCGGCCACTTTGTCAACTTGTCAATGGCGACGTACAAGAACTCAAAGCCCTCGGTAGCACGGGGGAAGGGGCCCAAGATGTCAAGTCCCCAGACTGAAAAGGGCCATGACAAAGGGATCGTCTGGACAGCTTGAGCAGGTTGATGGATATTCTTGGAGTGGAATTGGCAGGCTTCATATCTGGTGACTAGCTCGATTGCATCTTGGAGGGCCGTGGGCCAGTAGAAACCTTGCCGGAAAGCCTTTCCGACCAGGGCCCTTGATCCAATATGGGAGCCGCACATGCCTTTGTGTATCTCCGCCAGCAGTTCCTTCCCTTCTTCGTGGCAAACACACTTTAATTTCAAACCGTTGGGCCTCCTTCTGTATAGTACGTCATCGACGAACTGATACATATTGGCCCTCCGGGTTACGTTTTCAGCTTCTTCTTGTTCTTCTCGAAGTTCTCCTATTTGGAGGTAACGGACTATGTGTCGTGCCCAAGTTGGAGCCTGAGGCTCAATAACACGGATCAGTGGCACCTCCTCGTTCATGGGAGCGCATGCCTCAATCGCGAGAATTGGAAGCTCGGCGGGAGGGTGCTGCTTGCCAACCGAAGTGGAGTTGTTCCCGCCAACCTCTCTGCTGGGGGCTTCAGGAAGCTCTACCGGGAGAGGCTTGCCGGAGTCCAGTTTTCTCCTCTTTCTGGCCATTGTTGCCGGGGATACGTAGGGCAGAGTCAGGTGGAGAACAAAAGTCCCTGGTTCCACAGGAATTGCGTAGCGCACTTTGACGTATGATCAGCAATGCTGTTTTTCGCACGGGGTACGTGCTCTGTTTGCAATCTCTCAAAGCGCTCCTCTAGCTTTCTCACTTCCTCCATGTATGCCTCCATCAATGGACTTTGATAATCCTTGTTTACTTGCCTCACCACAAGTTGTGAGTCTCCACGAATGATCAACTTCTTGATTCCCAGTTCTGTTGCGATCCTAAGCCCGGTAAGTAGTCCTTCATATTCTGCGGTGTTGTTGGTAGCCTTCTCCCAGGGGAAATGCATTTGAACCACGTACTTGAGGTGCTCCCTAGTGGGTGCGACAAGAAGCACGCCAGCTCCCGCACCTTGTAGGGAGAAGGCACCATCAAAGTACATGATCCAATCTTGGGGCGCTTCCCTGAAGGGAATAATTGTCTCCGACATCTCTTCATCTGGAGTTGGTTTCCATTCTACAATAAACTCCGCCAACACTCTACTCTAAATAGTTTATGTGCTCTCAAACTTCAAACCAAAGCTTGATAACTCCAAAGCCCACTCCACAATTCTACCAGTGGCCTCAGGGTTCCTCAGTATGCGTTGCAAGGAGAAGCGGGTAACAACGGTGATTTCGTGGGCTTGGAAGTAGTGGCGCAGTTTCCTTGAGGCCATGATGAAGCCAAATATCAACTTTTGGACACCAGAGTACCTTGATCTAGCCCCCTGCAGTAGGGAACTGACAAAGTACACTGGCCACTGCACCACCTTCTTCCTTGCCGCGATTCTTGAATTGTCTCCACTACCCTGCTCTTCTTTGTTCTGATCTGTTCCTGAACTTGCTGGGACAAGTTCACTTTTCTCTCCGGAGGGGATGGTTGCCGTGGCGGCTCCTTCATCTACTTCCCGCTGGGCCACCAGTGCTGCACTAACCACTTGATTGGTTGCCGCTACGTATAGTAGCAACGGCTCTTGTGGTTTAGGAGCGACTAGGGTGGGAACAAAGGAAAGGTAGGTCTTAAAATCTTGCAGCGCAGCGTCTGCCTCCGGGGTCCACTCCACGGGCCCTGCCTTCTTCAAGATTTTGAAAAACGGCAAAGCGTGCTTGGCAGACTTGGAAATGAACCTGCTCGGTGCAGCAACACATCCAGTCAAACGCCTCACATCTTTAACTGTCTTGGGTGCTTGAATATCCTCGATCGCCTTGATCTTGTCGGGGTTGGCCTCTATCCCCCGGTGTGACACGAAGTAGCCAAGTAGCTTGCCGGAAGGAATGCCAAACACACACTTCTATGGGTTTAGCTTCAAGTTGATCTTGCGAAGATTCGCAAAGGTCTCTTCCAGGTCCTGAATGAGGGTTGATTTGTGTTTGGTTTTGACCACTATGTCATCCATGTAAGCTTCAATATTCCTATGCAGCTGTGACTCAAAACCAATTTGCACTGCTCTTGCAAAAGTGGATCCAATGCTTTTTAACCCAAAGGGCATCCGTACGAAATAGTACGTGCCACATGGGGTTATGAACGCGGTCTTCTCTTCATCTTCCTTGGACATGAAAATCTGGTAGTACCCGGAGTAGGCATCCAAGAAGGACAGCAGGTCGCATCCAGAGGTGGAATCCACAATCTGATCGATGCGCGGCAAGGGGAATGGGTTCTTCGGGCATGCTTTATTTAGATCTGTGAAATCTATGCAAAGCCTCTACTTCCCATTCGCCTTGCGCACCACCACTGGATTCGCCAACCAAGTTGGATGCAATAACCCTCTGACCAAACCAGCTGCTTCAACTTTCTTGATCTCTTCGACAATAAACTGCTGCCGCTCCAAAGCTTGCTTTCGGACCTTCTGTTTGACGGGCCGGGCATGTGGGCAGATAGCTAGGTGGTGCTCAATTACCTCCCTGGGAACGCTGGGGATGTCAGATGGTTGCCAAGCAAACACATCGACATTCGCCCACAGGAAGGCAACGAGCGCGCTTTCCTATTTGTCGTTGAGGGTGGAGCTGAAATTAAATGTACCATCAGCGCCAACCAGCCCTACCGGGACCTTCTTCACATTGGGCGCAGCAACCTTTGATCTCTTGCTATTGGAACTCTCCGGCAAGTCATCAACAGGCGCAGCGCACTCCGAAGAGGAGCGCTTCCTAGATTCTTTGCTAGCATCCTTGCTAGCTTTCTTCCCTTTCTTGCTTTCCTTGGTTGGAGCGGTAGCTTCCGCGGCCTCTGCAGCGACTGCTTCTCGGTACATCTTATCCATGCATATAATTGCGTCCTTTTTGTCTGATGGAATGGAAATGACGCCCATTGGCCCTGGCATCTTCAGCATGTTGTAGGCATAGTGGGATGCCACCATGAATTTTCCCAGGGCTGGACGACCAAGGATTCCATTGTATGGCAGGGGGAGGTCAACCACATCAAACACGATCTTCTCAGTCCGGTAGTTTAACTCCCCCCAAACATTACCGGTAGTGTGATCTTCCCCTTAGGACGACTTCTGCCGGGGTTGATCCCTTGGAATGTACCAGTAACTTTGAGCTCTTCATCTACTATCTAGAGCTTGTTGATGACCTTGGGAGAAATCAGATTCAACCCAGCCCCGCCGTCAACCAACATCTTTGTGACTTTGAGGTTGCGCATTGTTGGTGAAACCAACAACGGCAAACACCCTACCGCGGTGGTGTGGTCAGGGTGATCCTCTTCATCAAAGATGATCGGCGTGCAGGGCCACTTGAGTGGCTTAGGAGAATCTGCCGCTGGCTCCATGGCATTGACCTCACGCGCCCACTGTTTAAGTTGGCGGTGAGAGGAATGCAAGGATGCACCTTCGTCAATGCATAGGGCATCAGTAGCCTTCTGGAACTCCTGCTCACTGGTTTCCTCTTCATCTCCTTCATCACTCTCGTCATCGCATTCCTTTTCACGGCCTCTGGCAGGTTTCCCTTGATACTGAGGAGCCTTGCCGGGGTGACCTCCTCTGCCGCCTCGGCCCTTCCCGCCAACGCCATCTTGATCACTCTCTTGTCACGCTTCTCATACTCAGCCTTCTGCTTCTTCACTAGTTGCTCAACCTGATGACACTCTTGAAGATCGTGGCCTTTGGTCTGATAGATCTTGCAGTACGGCTGGTCGACCTTCCGAGCTTTCTCGGCAGCCGTGGCTTCCTGGCAATCAGTGCACGCGGAAACTTCCTTGCCAGGAACCTCGGTCTTGGCCTTCTTGCCGGTACTAGGAGAACTCGATCCTTCAACAGCTAGCACTGCCTTATCCCTGCACTTCTTGTTGCGTTTCTTGTTTTTCTTCTTCTGATTGGTGGCGTCGTCGTCGTCCTCTGAGTCAACGTCGACGCCATCTTCTTCACCGGGGAGATGCCTCCCCTCCTCTGTTCAAGCACACTTATTCACCAAAGTTTATAGCTCATTCACAATTTTGGGCCACCGGACGTTCATCTTGGAACGTATCCCGCGGTTGCATCTATTGGACTGGAATGGAGCTATCACAGCTGCCGGGTGGATGTCCGGAATGTTCCGGTGCACCCGGCTGAACCTCCACATGTATTTCCACAAACTCTCTTCTTCCTTCTGTGGGAGGAGCTGCAAGTCGCTGGGCCGCCCTGGTTCTTGATGACCGCCCGTGAAGGCGCCAACAAATTCATGGCACAGGTCGGCACAGGTCGAGATGGAGTTCTCTAGCGAGTGCATCAGCCAAGAACTCACATTTGGCTTGAGTGCCAAAGGGAAGTAGTTGGCGAATACCTTCTCATCTCTTCCTCCTGCGTCTTGAACAGCAATGGTGTAGATGCTCAAGAACTCTGCCGGGTTCAATCTTCCATCCTACTTTTCTGGTATCTCTGGCTTGAACGTACTGGTAGATGGCCATTGGACTTGTCGCAGCTCGCGAGTGAAAGCGGGGCACCCAACCTCGAAAGGCAGGCATTCGTCTCCACCGGGCACGGGCTTGTCGATGTCGGGGCCATTGCGCCTATCAGACTAGCGGCGTGTTTCGCGGCGTCGTTCGATGGTGACGCGTGCGTCCTCCCTCCGCCCGTCTTCCAGGACTCATCGCTGGTCTCGATGTGCCCGGGGATCAGACGAAGCCATCGATACGTTGTCGGGTTCTTGGCCGCGTGGCTCTGGCTGTGGCCCCTGCGCTGGCTGCCGCGGAGGGGACTGCACCGTGGGGGTGGCCCCTTCGGTACGGCTAGCGGCTCGGGCTGTCGTCACCGCCTGTGGAAGCCGTGGCGGGCCTCCCCGCTGTGATCCTCCCGCCTCAGTGAAACCAATCAAGCTCTGAATGGTGGCTCTCCACTCGTCCATCTGATCGGCCGCCGGCGGAAATCACAATAGGAGTTGGGCCCACGCCATGGCTTCCGAAGCGGTGCTCGGCATAGACGACGACGTAGATCGCGACGTTGCCTGGATTCTGACGGTGCCGGTAGTGACGGCGCCGTGCTCTCGTCGCCGTGAGCCGGTCGCCAGGGTAGCATGGCGACGAGGTGCATGCGCATGGGGATTGGGGACCCCATTCGGCGCACCGTCTCGTCTAGCTTGTCCTGGGGGTGGCACGTGCCCTGTAGCCGCACCCGCAGCAGGGGCGGCCAGAGGATTGCGGTTCACCCGAGAGCTAGCGCCATCGCTGCGGTTGCGTTCCTCAGTGGGGCGGAGAGGTGGAGATGGAATAATCTCTCCACCCACATCGTGTGGAGCATCGCCGCTGGGATGCTGTTGACGTTGTCCTTCTCCGGCGTCTTCCGCTCCCATTTTGGCCGCAGGGGGAATGGCGACGACGCGGCCTGTGCCGGCCACGTCCCCCATAGCGCCCACGTCCCCATGTGCCTCTGTAGCCCCCACGGCATCAGTGGCCGCATGCGAAGGGGCCTTCGAGGTGGACGGGTGAGCTACAACATCGGACTTTTCCTTCGGCGCCATGGATGATGAAGCCGTTGATGAAGAAAACGATGATGAAGATGACGCGCTGCTTAAACCCTCGGGTGTGCGCAAGTGCTTCCCCCTACCTGGCGCGCCAAAGATGTCGTGGTATAACACGGACACCTATGGGACCATCGGCCCCTTGTGGTTCGACAAGGGGGAAGAGCACATTGCACAAAGAGCGGAGAGCGTAGAGCAGCACGGCAGCGATGACACGAGCAGTTTTTACCCAGGTTCGGGCCGCCGCAAGGCGTAAAACCCTACTCCTACTTTGGTGGATTGATGGAAGGACCGTGGTGGAGACGCAGCGCTCTAGCCCGGCAAGGCCGCCTTGGGACTAGAGCGGCTACGCGCCTATGAGTGTACAGTGGTCTGAATCCTTTCTAGGGTTGCCACGGCCCTCCTTTTATAGGTCAAGGGGTCACCACAATGGCAAATCAGTCATTACGTATTGATTGGATAGCAAATAGTGCTATCATACCTAACTCTGTAGACAGGACAAGGCGCATTAAATGCACCGCTTAGTGTCACATCGTGGGTGTAGCCCGGCAGCCTTGCCACACCATTCGGCCACCTTCTCGCCTGTTTGCGTGACACGTCTCCTGGACGGGTGTCATTTAGGGGTGATCTTCCTCGGAAATGGCTGCCACGTGCCAAATAACAACCACTTAATCATTTGGGGCCTTGACACTGCACCGATAGGTGACTTGCGTTGGCATGAGGTGGAGCGGTGGTGCCTTGGCGGGGTAGTCCGCCCTTCGTGTCCCCGGCAAGCCTGCCTGGGGAGTCTTGAGACTTGTCTTTGGGGTAACCTCGACCCCGCCAGGCTCGCCTGCCCGGCAAGGGAGGTTTTTCCTTAGTGGTATCTTGCTCATTTGGTTGGTCTTGGTCTTCTTGATCTGCCCTTTGGTTTCTCAAAGAGCTATCTCTTCAGCTTGGTCTCGCCTTGGATGTTGCAACCTTGCTCTTGAGCCTATGTATAGTTCGGGCAACATACGCCTGGGGTTTGTTGCACCGACATTAGTACTCACCCATTACATGTCATCCCAGTCTTGGTACTCTTGTGGTTTCCTGAAATTGCTTTACTTAAGAGTGTTCTTGTGTTATCTAACCCTGTTTTCTCAAGTCCACCTCTTCCAAAGCCAGCTCAAGACCACAAGGTAAGTATATGCATCACACTCATGTGCAGGATGATCTCTTGCTGATGTACATATTGTTTGCAAGAAGGATTCATAAGCATGGAGGTACACTCCTTAATCACATCATTTGCTCTGATGCATATAGCCAAGATACATGCAACTCTTTGCTTGCTCTGTCATGCTTATGCATTCACATGTTCTTATATTATAACTTCACATGATTGCATACATGTAGGGGGAGCTTATTCATGTTACATGTCTTTCCAATGCTTTACCTATTACTCTGCATATCTTTTATGTAAAGCTTTGATGTATGTTGTCATCAATTACCAAAAAGGGGGAGATTGAAAGCACAAGTGCTCCCTGGGTGATTTTGCTAATTAATGTCAACATATCTCTTGTTGGACTAATTGTTTTATCTAGTGTATTTCAGACAAGTTCAACAATGGCGTGGAAAGGACAAGAGGACATGGAACCCCCTCAAAATGCTAAGGACACATATTGGCAAAAGCTCAAGACTCTTCATTTATATTTTAGTGATCCAAGATCACATTGAGTCCATAGGGAAGCCAATACTATTAAAAGGGGATGAGGTGTTGCATAATGGTCTACTTGCTCAAAATGCTTAGTGATATTGCTCCAAAACCCTCAACCACTTTCTCATTTCCAAATATGTCCAAAACCCAAAGTCAAACTCGGCCCCACCGAAATCTTCCATCCGGAGCCACTGAGTTCATATGACATAGCCACTGCCAGAAACCCTAACAGTTCGGTCACACCGATATGGATCTCGGTCTCACCAAGATGCCCCTGCAAACTCTCTGTTTCCCTTTTGTAACATTTCGGCCTCACCGAAACGAGCGATCGGTCACACCGAGTTTGCGTGACCAACTCTCTGTTTGCTCTTTGCTGAAATCGGTCTCACCGAGTTCATGCAATTGGCTTCACCGAGAGGTAGTTTTGCCCTAGCCCTAGCACATCGGTCCCACCGAGTTGTTCCAGTCGGTCCCACCGAGATTCCTAATGTTCACATTTTGAACTGAATCAGTCTCACCGAGTTCTTCTATTCGGTCTGACTGAGTTGGGTCAAATGTGTGTAATGGTTGCATTTTGTGTGGAGGCTATATATACCCCTCCACCCCCTTCTCCATATGTGAGAGAGCCATCAGAACATGCCTACACTTCTAGCCTACATTTTCTAAGAGAGAACCACCTACTCATGTGTTGAGATCAAGATATTCCAATCCAACCACAAGAATCTTGATTTCTAGCCTTCCCCAAGTTGCTTTCCACTCAAATCATCTTTCCGCCATATCCAAATCTGTGAGAGAGAGTTGAGTGTTGGGGAGACTATCATTTGAAGCACAAGAGCAAGGAGTTCATCATCAACACAACATCTATTACCTTTTGGAGAGTGGTGTCTCCTAGATTGGTTAGGTGTCGCTTGGGAGCTTACGACAAGATTGTGGAGTTGAACCAAGAAGTTTGTAAGGGCAAGGAGATCGCCTACTTTGTGAAGATCTACACGAGTGAGGCAAGTCCTTTGTGGGCGATGGCCATGGTGGGATAGACAAGATTGCTTCTTCGTGGACCCTTTGTGGGTGGAGCCCTCTGTGGACTCGTGCAACCGTTACCCTTCGTGGGTTGAAGTCTCCATCAACGTGGATGTACAATAGCAACACCTATCAGAACCACGCTAAAAATCTCTGTGTCTTCATTGCGTTTGCACACTCCAATCCCATCCCTTTACTCTCTTGCAATTAGCATGCTTTACTCTTTCCGCTGCTCATACTCTTGCCATGCTTGCTTGAAATGTATTGTGAATGCTTAAACTTGTGCTAAAACTCCACCTCAACTTGAAGAACTTAAAAATTGCCACTTTTGTTTGTTGAGGGTCTAATCGCCCCCCTCTAGACCCCTCTTCTCCATCCTTTCATCCTCCCATCGGTGATTCGAAATAGGAAGTGACATATAGAGACCGTGGGATTGAGCGGTAGACTTAGCTTTGCGGCTTGTAGAGCACCAGTTGGTGTAGCGTGAGACGTCACCAAACATCTTTAGCCGAAAATAGTTCTTGGCGAGCATGGTGAAGGTCTTGTCGCGGCTGAACTGTCCCATAAGTCCTCCACCGTGAGCTTCTTGCAAAAGCAACAAACGAAGAGATGACTCGGGTATACAAAGTTTGTTAGCCCGCATAAGATAGCCATCCTTGAGATAATATCTCTCCCAAGAAGTGTGAGTTAAGCATTTGGCATAAGGATATGCAAATGAAACATCATGTGCATACAAGTCTTTAATGTGCTCAAATCCAATGACATTCAATTCAAGTTGAGTAACTAACATGCATTTGCGGAAAAGAGCATCCGCTACTACATTCTCTTTGCCCTTGATATACTTGATAACATAAGGAAATGACTCTATGAACTCACTCCATTTGGTATGGCACTTATTCAGTTTCATTTAACCTTTAAGATATTTAAGCATCTCATGATCTGTGCGGATGACAAATTCACGAGGGCAAAGATAATGTTCCCACACATGCAAGACTCACACTAACCCATATAACTCCTTGTCATAAATGGGATAATTAAGTTGTGCTCTGGATTTTTTTGCTAAAGTATGCGATGGGGCGCTTCTCTTGCATTAACACGCCGCCTATGCCATTACCACTAGTGTCGCAATGCACTTCAAAAGTTCTCTCAAAATTGGGTAAGGCAAGTAATGGATCCTGTGTAAGCAAGTTCTTAAGCTCATGAAATGTGGTGTCTTGGGAAGGTGCCCAAACAAATGGTGCGTTCTTCTTACTCAATGTGTGCAATGGTGATGCACTAGTGCTAAAATCCTTACCAAATCGACCATAGAAACCGGCTCGGCCAAGGAAACTATGCAGTTGTTGCAAATTTCTTGGTTGTGACCGAGTTTTAAAGCATCAATTTTAGCTTCATCTACTTGAACACCCTTAGAGGAGACAACAAATCCCAAGAAAACAAGCTTATCGACACCAAAATTGCATTTTTGCATGTTAGCATAAAGTCGCTCATTTCTAAGAACTTGCAAGACATTCCTAAGATGTATGACATGGTCTTCAAGAGATTGACTAAACACAAGTATATCATCAAGGTATACCACAACATAGGTGTCAATATATTTGTGAAGAACATAGTGCATCACACGCATGGAAGTGCTAGCTGCTTGAGATAAGCCCATAGGCATGACTAACCATTCATATAGACCAAATTTGGTTTTCAAAGTCATTTTTGTCGGTGCAACAAACCCTGGGTCCGTTGCCTAGACTATGCACAGGCCCAAGGACAAGGTTACAACACCAAGGTCAGATCAAAGCATGAGGTATCAATTCTTTGGTAGGACCAAAGTGCAGATCAAGAAGACCAAGATGAGCCAGAGAAGCAAGATATCGCTAATGAAAGAACCTCCCTTGCCGGACAGGTGAGCCTGGCAAGGTTGGGTTTGCCCTGGAAGCAAGTCTCCAGATCGTCCCGACAGGCCTATCGGGGCTTACGGAGGCAAACCACTCCACCGCACCACCTCATCACGACGCACGTCATCGATCAGTGAGGTGTCAAGCTCCAAAGTGACTAAGTGGCTGCTATTTGCCACATGGCAGCCGCTTCCTATAGAAAATACCCCCAGGCGACACCCGTCCTAAGACGTGTCAAGCAAGCAGGCACGAAGCTGGCAAAACAGCCCGGCAGGGCCTGCCGGGCAAGCTGAGATGTGATGTTGAGCGGCGCATTTAATGCGCTCTGTCAGCCTGTAGAGTTAGGTATGATAGCATTGTTTGCTATCTAATCAGTATGTAGTGACTGATTTCCACTATGGTGACCCCTTGATCTATAAAAGGAGGCCCATGGCGATCGTAGAAATTGTTGGCTAATCCGGACCCTTACACACTCATACGGGCGTAGCTGCTCTCGCCCCGAGGCAACCTTGTCGGGCAAGAGCGCTGCGTTCATCCACCATTTTTCCACCATCAATCCACCAAAGCAGAAGTAGGGTTTTACGCCTCACGACGGCCCGAACCTGGGTAAAATAGCCCGTGTGATCTCTACCGCGCCGTGTGACGCTTCTCTGCTCTTTGTGCAACGTGCCCATCCCCCCGCCGAACCAAAAGGGGCTCATGGTCCCATAGGTGGCCGTGGTTTCCCACGACATCTTTGGTGCGCCAGGTAGGGGGATCACTTGCGCGAAGCCGAGAGTGTCAATAGCGCGTCATCTTCATCGCTATTCTCGTCATTGATGGCATCAACAACTATGGAGCCCAAGAAGAAGTCTGGAGCCGCAAATCACCCGTCCACCTCGAAGGCTCTGCCGCCCGTGACCACCGACGTCGTGGGGAGTGCGAGGACGCACAAGGAAGTGGACGCTGCGGGGGATGTGGTCGGCGCAGGTGGTGTTGTTACCACCTCCCCCACGGCCGAAGCAGGAACGGGAGGCACCGGGGAAGGATAGCATCAGCAACATTCCGGTGGGCATGCTCCACGAGGTACGAGTGGAGGGCTTATTCCACATGCACCTCTTCCCCTCGCCGAAGGGCACAGCCGCAGTGGTGGTGCTCGTTCAGGAGCGAACCGCAAACCTCCAACCGCCCCCGCCGCGGGCGCAACCGCAGGGCGTGCGCTGCCTCCGGAACGAGCTGACCCAGTTACTGTGCCCAGCGGAGCCGCTGGCCTTCAAGTGCCTCCCTCGCGTCACCATGCCATCCAAGCGGCTGGTTCGCAACAACGAGGGCGTGGCGCAGTCGCTACCGGCACCGTCAGAAGTCGAGCGACACCGTGATCTACATCATCATCACCTATGCCGAGAACTGCCTCACAGGCCATGGCACAGGCTCAACTACGGTTGAGATTCTCACCGGCAGCCGATCAGATGGGTGAGTGGCGAGCCACCATCCAAAGCCTGATTGGCTTCGCCAAGGTGGGAGCATCACAGCAAGTTGGCCCGCCACGGCCTCCCGAAGCAGCGACGACGGCCCGTGCTACTGGCCGTACGAAAGGGGCCACCGCCATGGTGCAATCCCCACCACGGCAGCTAGCGCGGGAGCCGCGAAACCAAGATTCAGATGACGTCTCAATGGCCTCTTCTGGCCCTCGAGCGTATCCAGGCCAACGACGAGTCCTGGAGGACGGGCGGAGGGAAGGCACGCACATCATCGTCGAGCGACACTACGACAACCACCGCCGGTCCAATGGGTGCGATGGCCTCGATGTCGACGAACCTGCACTCGGAGACGGCGGGTGCCTGCCTTTCGAGGTTGGGTGCCCTGCTTTCACCCGTGAGCTGCGGCAAGTCCATTGGCCATCTGCTCGCATGTTCAAGCCAGAGATTCCAGAGAAGTATGATGGGAGGCTGAACCCAGCAGAGTTCTTGAGCATCTACACCATCGCTGTTCAAGCTACCGGGGGAAGAGATGAGAAGGTATTCGCCAATTACTTCCCTTTGGCACTCAAGTCAAATGTGAGGTCTTGGTTGATGCACCTGCTAGAGAACTCCATTTCAACCTAGGCTGACCTGTGCCATGAGTTCATTGGCGCCTTCACGGGTGGCCATCAAGAACCAGCGCGGCCCAGCGATTTGCAGCTTCTCCAGCAGAAAGAAGGAGAGACTCTTCGAAAGTACTTGCAGAGATTCAGCCGAGTACACAGAAATATCCCAGATATCCACCCGGCAGCTGTGATAGCCGCTTTCCAATCCAACGTGCGCAACCGCAGGATGTACTCCAAGATGAATGTTCGACTACCCAAGACAGTTAAGGATGTGAGATGTTTGATGGGGTGCGTTGCTGCGCTTAGCAGATTCATCTCCAAGTCTACCGAACGCGCCTTGCCGTTCTTCAAAATTTTGAAGAAGGCAGGACCCATGAAGTGGACCCCGGAAGCAGATGCAGCGCTGCGAGATTTGAAGGCCTACTTGTCCTCTGTGCCCACTTTGGTTGCTCCCAAACCACAAGAGCCGTTGCTACTATATCTGACGGCAACCAATCAAGTGGTTAGTGCAGCACTTGTGGCGCAGCGGGAAGTAGAGGAAGCAGCAACCTCAGCTAGTGTCCCATCCAAGAAAGAGAGAGAAAGCAGCCTGACAGGGTCAGATATGGATCAGGATAAAGAAGAGCATGGCAGTGAAGGCAACCCCAAGGACGCGGCAAGGAAGAAAGTAGTGCAACGCCCAGTGTACTTCGTCAGCTCCCTATTACAGGGGGCTAGATCAAGGTACTCTGGTGTGCAAAAGTTGATTTTTTGGCCTTATCATGGCCTCAAGGAACTACGCCACTACTTCCAAGCCCATGAGATCATGGTTGTCACTTGCTTCCCGTTGCAAAGGATACTCTGAAACCCAGAGGCTACCGGCAGAATAGTGGAATGGGCATTGGAGTTATCCAGCTTTGGCCTGAAGTTTGAAAGCACATCAACGATTTAGAGCAGGGCATTGGCAGAGTTTATTGTAGAATGGATGCCAACCCCTGATGAAGAAGTGCTTGAAATAGTTATCCCCGGCAAGGAAGCGCCCCAAGAATGGATCATGTATTTCGATGGTGCCTTCTCCCTACAAGGTGCGGGGGTTGGTGTGCTTCTCGTTGCTCCCACTGGAGAGCACTTGAAGTACATCGTCCAGATGCATTTTCCCCAGGTGGAGGCGACCAACAATACAATAGAGTATGAAGGGCTCCTTGCCGGGCTCAGGATTGCCACTGAATTGGGAATCAAGAAGCTGATCATTCGAGAAGACTCGCAACTTGTGGTGAGACAAGCCAACAAGGATTACCAAAGCCCATTGATGGAGGCATACGTTGAGGAAGTGAGAAGATTAGAGGAGCACTTTGACGGATTGCAAACAGAGCACGTACCCCGTGCGGAAAACAGCATCGCTGATCATCTGTCAAAGTGTGCTGCGCAAAAGCTTCCTGTGGAACCAGAAACTTTTGTTCTCCATCTTACTCAGCCCTCCGTATCCCCGACAACAATGGCCTGAAAGAGGAGGAAATTGGACTCCGGTAAGCCTCTCCCGGTAGAGCCCCTCGGGGCTCCTGGCAGGGACCCTGCCGGAAATAACTCCCTTCGATTGCCGGGCTGCGCCCACCTACCGGGCCACTGGTCCCCGTAGTCGAGGAACACACTCCCGCAGATGAGGAGGTGCCACTAGTCCTTGTTGCCGAGCCCTAGGCTCCAACTTGGGCAAGGCACATAGTCCATTTCCTCCAAACTGGAGAACTTCCCGAAGAGCAAGAAGAAGCTGAAAGAGTAGCCCGGAGGGCTAGTATGTATCAGTTTGTCGATGACACACTATACAGAAGAAGGCCCAATGGTGTGAAATTGAAGTGCATTTGCCGGGAAGGAGGAAAGGAACTACTGGCGGAAATACACAAAGGCATGTGCGGCTCCCACATTGGATCACGGGCTTTAATTGGGAAAGCATTCTGGCAAGTATTCTATTGGCCCACAGCCCTCCAAGATGCGGTCGAGCTAGTCACCAAGTGTGAAGCCTGCCAGTTCCATTCCAAGAACATCCATCTACCTGCCCAAGCTCTTCAGACAATCCCTTTGTCATGGCCGTTTTCGGTCTGGGGGCTCGATATCCTCGGCCCTTTCCCCCGAGCTGCCGGGGGCTTTGAATTCTTGTTCGTTGCAATCGACAAGTTTACAAAGTGGCCGGAAGTAGATGCCGTGAGAAAGGTGACTGCTCAGTCAGCTATCAAGTTCTTGAAAGGATTGGTGTCCCGCTTCGGGGTCCCTGCCCGGATCATCACCAACAACGGCACCCAGTTCACAAGCCGTGCCTTCATGCAATATGTTCATGCCCTTGGAAGCAAGATCTCATTTGCCTCTGTTGCACATCCCAGAAGCAATGGACAAGCTGAGAGGGCAAACGCTGAAGTGTTGTGAGGACTCAAGACAAGAACATTTGATAAGCTGCAGAAGTGCGGCAGGCGGTGGATCGACGAGCTGCCGGTGGTTCTCTAGTCCCTCAGAACGACACCAAATCGAGCTACCGGGCAGACTCCCTTCTCCCTAGTCTATGGGGCAGAAGTAGTTATCCCCATGGAACTCATTTACGGGTCGCTTCGAATGCTTGCCTACGATGAAGTAGCGCAGGATCAGTACCGGCATGACGACGCTGTGCTTCTCGAGGAGAACCGTCTCCGGGCTGCTACGCGTGCTGCACGCAATCAGCAAGCCCTGTGGCGCTATCACAGCCGCAAGGTTCCTGCCCGGTGTTTTGAGGAAGGCGACCTTGTCCTTAGGCGCGTTCAGTCCGCCAAGGGTACAAACAAGTTGACGCCGAAGTGGGAAAGCCCTTATCGGGTAGTACGAGTCACCAGACCCGGCGCAGTCCGTCTGGAGACCGGAGATGGCATTCAATTGCAAAACTCATGGAACATTGAGCATCTCCGCAAGTTCTACCCGTAAGGCGCGGCTGTCGGGCCCTGCCCAGCAGCCACCCTTTTGTACAGGCCTTGCCTCAGTTGCATGTAACCCCTTGTACAAAGCCAGGCGCAGACCCTGATCAACAGAGAAATAAATGAAGCGCTGGGGGCCCCCGACAAGTTGCATGCATGCATAAGCATATCATGAGCATCGCATGTTCATGCAGATAAGATCGCATCTGGCATCATTTTCATCTGCATAAACTGCAGGCTCCTATAGTGGATTCAGCCCAAGAGGAGATAAGAAGATGAGCCTACACTGCAATCTCCGGCAAGCCAAACAGATAAGTTCTTCCTTGTATCCATACATGTTCTATAAGTAAAGACTTGTGCATGAGAAAACCCTGCTAACCTTTGAAACTTAGGTGCTCCCGCCCTTCGACTCGAACGTTGCTTCGGTCAGGGTGGTCGTAGTGGCCTTTTTTGAAAAAGGACTGGCAGGGGGCTGGTCCCTCTTCATGATTTGTGCCCGGTAGGCCTAACTCCCTGGCAACAAAACAGAGGGTACCGGTAGGGTAGCCTACCGGGGGAAACTCATTTACTTATAAATATAGAGGCATCCCACCTGTGCATGGACATATACATGCACGAGTCCCCGACAAGGTTTATCTTTTTCATTAATATGCTTCAAACAAGTACAGACCTTACAGGACACAAACATGGATTCAAGAGATTACATTATTTGGACTAAAATTTGCCAAGTGCCTATAGATTTAAGATTAAAAAAGATAAGTGCCCCGTAAACTCCTCTCCCTGTCCCTCTTATCCCAGGTATTGCGGTGGGAAGAGAAGAAGGCGGGAGGCGTGCCTAAGCAGACGCCACCCCAATCTCGTCGGGGCCTGCCGGGTGCAGCCTGACAAGATCGGGAGTGACGAGACTGCGAAGGAAGAGGGCAGAAGGAGCAGCTCGATGGTGCCCTGGTCACCACCTCCGATACCAGTTAGAAGCCGCAGTGTGAGCACCGGCAGGGAGGACCGCCGGGCTCAGCTGGAAGACTGCTGGAGGAGGCGAAGGCACCAAGAGAGCGGCCTCCTCCCCGGCAGCCAAGAGGCCGGTGATGATGGTGCCGGGGTGGGAGGGGAAAGACGGAAAGACGAGGCGGCAGGTCGCCAGTACGAGACAAACGCGTCGGTGTGATCGTACTCCGACATGACGGCCTGCCTCCCACCTTCTCCGTCTTCCCTGGCTTCATCTTCATCAACACCGCTCCAGGGAGACACCGACCTCTCGGTCCGGCGCTTCCCTCGAGGAGATGGCGAGCATCCCAGACGGTCGGGGGGCTAGAGGTGCGCCGCTCCCCACCTTGGCGGGCAGGAAGGCGCCCCCTTCTTCGACATTAGCCCCGGTCCCGACCGAAGGGGCAGTGCTGGGATTACCAACGGCCCCAGGCCCTGCATCCCGGACGCGCATAGAAGGCTCCAAGGACCGGGTCGCCAGGACGACGGGCTGCAGTGGCTCATGGCAAGGCGCCACGCTCCCCACCAGATGACCGGCCGAGATAGAGGAGGCAAGCATTCCACTACAATGGGAAAGCTTGATATCTCCTGCACCACGGATGGTCCGCCCACTGCGCCACCTCTGGACCTGGACCAGACTCACTCCCCAAGCATCAGCCCGAGCATTTAGCATCACTAGCTCTAAGCTAAGACCCGGGACCTGGCCCCGGGCTCTCCCTTTCGGCATAACCAGAAGAAATTAGGAATGGAGGAGGAAAGGAGTGTGGATGATGCCTCCGCTCCTCCCCCGCTCTTCCTTTTTATAGGCGAGCTATGGCTGGAGGCTGATTCCCCGGCGAGTAATCACCGTCCTCCCCCACCAATCCAAGAAGACCGGGCCCTACCTTGATGCTCTCCTGCACCACGCGCCTCCGTTACCTACCCCACTTGATGCATCCAGCGTACGTGGCTACGGATAAGGGCATGGTGGGAAGAGTGAATTTGCAGTTACTCGCCCGTGCGTTAAAGTTGTTCACGGACCATTACCAGAGTGGCCCCACCGCAATTGGCGTTACACGATGCACGGGAAAATCGGAAACTGACCCAAGCTCGGGTTAATGAAGAAGCAAAGAAGATCTCAAAGGGCGAAGCAACCCTTGCGCTCCTGCCTATGCACTGGTTAGGGCCTACCCCAACGACGCCCAGCAGCGCATTCGTGCCAGGCCCGGGGGCTCCTGTGGGTGCAACAAACCCTGGGTCCATTGCCCAGACTGTGCACAGGCCCAAAGATAAGATTACAACACCAAGGTCAGATCAAAGCACGAGGGATAAATTCTTTGGCAGGACCAAAGTGCAGATAAAAAAGAACAAGATGAGCCAGAGAAGCAAGATATTGCTAAGTAAAGAACCTCCCTTGCCGGACAGGCGAGCCTGGCAAGGTTGGGTTTGCCCCGGAAGCAAGTCTCCAGATCGTCCCGACAGGCCTGCCGCGGCTTACGGAGGCAAACCACTCCACCACACCACCTCATCACGACGCACGTCGTCGATTAGTGCAGTGTCAAGCTCCAAAGTGACTAAGTGGCTGCTATTTGCCACATGGCAGCCGCTTCCTACAGAAAATACCCCCAGGCGACACCCGTCCTGAGACGTGTCAAGCAAGCAGGCGCGAAGCTGGCAAAACAGCCCGACAGGGCCTGCCGGGCAAGCTGAGATGTGACATTGAGTGGCGCATTTAATGCGCTCTGTCAGCCTGCAGAGTTAGGGATGATAGCTCTGTTTGCTATCTAATCAGTATGTAATGACTGATTTGCCACTGTGGTGACCCCTTGATCTGTAAAAGGAGGCCCATGGCGACCGTAGAAAGGTTGGCTGATCCAGACCCTTACACACTCATACGCGCGTTGCTGCTCTCGCCCCAAGGCGACCTTGCCGGGCAAGAGCGCTGCGTTCATCCACCATTTTTCCACCATCAATCCACCAAAGCAGGAGTAGAGTTTTATGCCTCACGCCAGCCCGAACCTAGGTAAAAACTGCCCGTGTGATCTCTGTTGCGCCGTGTGACGCTTCTCCACTCTTTGTGCAACGTGCCCATCCCCTCGCCAAACCAAAAGGGGCTCATGGCCCCATAGGTGGCCATGGTTTCCCATGACAGTTTTCCATTCACCACCCTCTTGCATGCGAATTTAATAGTACCTACTTTTAAGGTCAATTTTTTAGAAAATGGTTGCTCCACTAAGTTGATCTAGCATGTCATCAAGGCATGGAATTTGATAGTAGCCACTTTTAAGTTCAATTTTTGAGAAAATGGTGGCTCCACTAAGTTCATCTATCATGTCATCAAGGGTGATGGTATCTTATGGTAATAGCATTAATGGGACGGCAATCGAAACACATGCGGGAACTACCATCTTTCTTAGGCAAAAGAATAACCGGAACAACACCTGGACTTGAGCTCTAGCGCACATACCTGTTTTCCATGAGATGTTGTGTTTGGCTTTGTATCTCTTTTGTCTCATCGAGGTTGACGCGTTATGGTGTCTTGTTCGGTAAAGTTGCGCTAGGAATGAGGTCGATGCGGTGTTCGATTCCGCAAAGTGGAGGTAGTCCAGGAGGTAGTTCATAGGGGAACACATACGCGAATTTCTACAATAAATGAGACAACACCATAGGTAGATGTTGTGAAGTATTTTTTTTGACTATACACAGTAGGGCAAAACCCCAGTGCAATTTTTTATTAATAAAAAGCTAAAGAACCGAGTGCATACATGGCTTGAGATAAGCCAAAAGAACTAGAAAAAACTACACAAAAGAGAAAGAAAGAAATAAATAAAATAAAGAAAAGAAGGGGAAAAGGTGGTAAAAGAAGGAAAGAAAGAAAATATAGGATAAATACAATAATTATAAAGCAAGGTTATCTAGCCAGGAGATGAAGTCCCTAGCATAGCTCTTTTTGATCCTGTATTTGAGAAGATGAAGCTCCTCTTTGTATATATCCCTCCATATCTGAATACTGGGCTGGGTATTTTCAAAGATGAGATTGTTTCTTGTAATCCAGATAGCCTAGGAAGCCATTATGATTATTTCCATAAAAAAGGGCACATGTAGTTTCTGTTTGAGATCAGCAAAAGCTTCCAAAACGGAGACATTGGTCTGCCTAGAATAGCTGACTAAATCCCAACATTGTGAGGCAAATGGGCAAGTCTAGAAAAGGTGCTGAAGTGTTTCTTCCTGTGGGCAATTGTGAATGGCACAGTTGTAATTGTCCAAATGGAAAGTTTTCCTTCTTAATAGATTCCTTGTATTTAGTTTGTCATGCAGTACTCTCCAAAAGAACACCTTGTGTTTTGGCTGGCAAGAACTACTCCAAATCCATTGAAATTGCTGTAGCACCACTTTGATTCCCATCATGATTCTATATGCCTTGCCTACTGAAAATTGTTCATTGCCCCAGATATAGCTCCATGTATCAGTGCATTCAGTGAATTCAGATGTTCTTAATGTAGCACAAATTTCCTACATAGCTTCAAAATCCTCAAATGCTTGGACTGACAGTGGCAAATGAAACAAATCCTCAAGGTACTCAAGTTGCATGACTCTATGCACATAAGTTTCCTTGTTTTTAACAAAGGTTAAAGGTGTGGAAACATATTTTGCAAACATGCAGAATGCCAAAGATCAGACCAAAATAGTGCACTTTTTCCATCACCCACATTGCATCTGGCCATGGACTTGTTGTTTTCAATGAGCTTGAGGTTGGCTTTCCACCAAAAGGACCCCATCTAGTTGTTGCCAGGCAATGATCCGTTATTATAATATGATTCCCATATTAAATTTACCCATCGAGTATTGAGTCTATTGTAAAATTTGTGAAGATTCTTGAGTAGTAGGGCTTTGTTCTGAAAAAAATGTCCAACACCCCTAATCCACCTTGATTCATTGGCCTGCAGATAGTAGTCCAAGCCACCATGGCAGGTCTATGATCCTCCAGGTCAGGACCCCTCCAAAGGCAGTGTCTCAAGTATTCGATGACTTGACTTTTAATGGTGACAGGCACATCAAGACATCCCATGAAATATATTATGAGAGAGTTCAGCACGGATTTGACTAACAACAGCACATCAAGACATCCCATGAAAAACAGAATAAAAATGGCATAATTACCACTACCTCAGCTCTGCCACCAATGGCAAAGTCACACCAGCCTTTGCCGTCTACCACCGACGGCAAAGTGACCAAATGGGTCAGATTAGTGCTCCCAGGTTGCACAGGTTACTGCCATGTGTCACCTTTGCTGTCTATGGCAGACGGCAAAGTGCCTGTATTGCCCCTTTTTATTCTGTTTTTCTTTATATCCAAGCATTTTCGCAGCAAATATATGATATATATATATATATATTTCACAGGGCAAACAATATGTGCAAGTTTCACAGCAAATATATGCTATCCAACACATAAGAAACTATATCCCTGCCATATGGATATGATCATCCAACAGATATACCAAATCAAAACATATGTGCAAGTTTCACCATATTACAATAGTTTCATCCATAGGTAGCAAGTTTCACATTGTTCATCGATACAAAATCAAAAAAAAATTAAACACAAGCACTCCATCAATGCAAGCTTCCATGAAGTGAATCAAATCTGCAAAATGGCAAATAAGAAAGTTAGAAGAAGAAGACTAGAAGAAGAAGAAGAAGGAGAAGAAGAAAAGGAAGAAGAAGATGAAGAGTTTTTCTTCTCTTTCTTTTTCTCCTCTTGTTTTTCTTCTTCTTACTATTGCTTATTTGTGTTATTTTAGAGCTAACCTAGGTAATTATGCCATTTTTGACCTAACTAAGCTTATTGTGTCATTTTGGAGGAAAATAAGATAAGTATATGACATTTATGAGGTTACCAAGGTTATTTTGCCATTTTTGACCTAAGTAAGCTAATTATGCCATTTTTTACGTAAGTAAGCTAAGTATAGGTCATTATTGAGCTAACCTAGGAAATTATGCCATTTTTGAGTTAACTAAGCTTATTATGTCATTTTGGAGGAAACAAAGCTAGGTATAGGTCATTTTAGAGCTAACTTAGGTAAAATAGGTCATTTTGGAGCTAAGTAAGCTTATTATGTCATTTTGGAGGAAAATAAGCTAAGTATATGACATTTATGAGCTTACCAAGGTTATTATGCCATTTTTTGACCAAAGTAAGCTAATTATATCATAAATGAACTAAATAAGCTAAGTATAGGTCATTATTGAGCTAACCTAGGTAATTACGCCATTTTTGAGTTAACTAAGCTTATTATGTCATTTTGCAGGAAACAAAGCTAAGTATAGGTCATTTTAGAGCTAACTTAGGTAAAATAGGTCATTTTGTAGCTAAGTAAGCTTATTATGTCATTTTGGAGGAAAATAAGCTAAGTATATGACATTTATGAGCTAACCAAGGTTATTATGCAATTTTTTACCTAAGTAAGCTAATTATGTCATAAATGAACTAAATAAGCTTAGGTCATTATGCATTTGTTAAGCAAAACACTAGAGAAAACTTACCATCATCACGGCGGTGAAGCACCGGGGTTGCTCATGCTGGTTACACCTGGAGAAGGTTCATGCGATGCTTGTCTTGAGTTACGCTGCACCAAAGATCATTTGCAATGTCTCGTTAGCATGATGACACTCAAATGTTAAGACTAGTAACTAATGACCATTCAAATGAAACTCACCGTGGTCACCGGAGCAATGACTGGCATCGGCGGAGGGGTCTGACCGGTCTTCTCGCACACAGACTGCACATTTGGTTTTGACGAGTCAGTCATATTACTTAGTAATGAAACGAACATTACGTGCATGATTTGGCTAATATGCAGAAGAAACTTACCACGAGGAGCTCGTACATGGCCCAGGGAGCCGCATCATTCCGTGCCCTCTCCTCCTCCAACAATGTAGCCATCCTCTCCTCCAACTCCCTCTCCTTCTCCGCCGTCTGCCGGTCCCTATCCTGCAGAAGCGCCTGGGTTTCCTCTCTCTCTCTCTCTTTCTGAAGAGCAGCCTTCAACACCACTCCTCGTTAGCATTGTAATCATCGATGGCCGCACACACAATGTAATGGAGGAAAGATATCTGAGTCTGCATAACTAACCTTGATGGCGACCTTGACTGGCCGTGGACGAGGCCTTATCTCAGGACAGGAGCTCGTCTGGTGCGCCATGATCTCCTTTAGAGTGCGACGACAACGTATAAGTCCATCTCCAATGGCTATTGAGCCATGGGGCCTCCCGCCACCAGATATCATAACCAGCTCTAGAACAAAGGGATGCTGGCTCGGGTTAAAGTCCTCCCCTTTCCTAGCCTTCCTCTCATCTCTGTTCCACCCGAGCTTGTGGTGGGAGGAGATATTGGTGAAGTTCTCTGGATGATCGAGGTCAGACTCAGAGAATACCTTGGCCTTCTTGTACGAGGCAGTATGGGCCATGGCATAGAGGTCGTACACCTCTAGCACCTCCGTGTTATTGTGTTGCGCCTAAAAGAGAGGAACAAAGTATTCGTAATTAAAGGGCTCAAGCTAGCATGAAGAATGAATTGCATGAATCATGAAGCAAACCACATACCCAGTTCCGCCCGAACTGATATAAGTTGGCGCTGCCTTGATGGTGTGGCACACCAACCATTTTGGCACGCCAATCCTTGGCATTGTTGTGGATGGCTAGCCATTCATCTGAGAACCACTCATCCGCCAACGCCTCCCAAGAATCCATCTTATCCGCACACCATCTCGGGGGCACCTAAGTTAGTAAAGAGAAATTTGAGCGCTACACCTATGAATCAAATCAAGGAAACTAAGTACAAGGCCTTAAGACGAGCTAATTACCTTCATGTACTGCTTCTTCTTCAGAAACTTTGTGCGGCACGACGGCTTGTCCTTCTTAACACCACGCGAGGCGTAGTAGTATCGAACAGCCTGCGGCCGAGCCTTGTGCTGTAAGTTTTGTAGTAGGCGCTTGCACTCGGCATCGATAACCTGTGCCGCGGCCTCCTCGTATCCCTCCTCACACCTATAGAAGGTCTGTAATCAAATGAGACAACACTGATTAGTACAATAACTAGCTACTGTTGATTTTTAATTGTGTAAAGGAGAAATTACCCAAAACTTTCTGATCGCCATGTCGGCCCTCGTGCGACACAAGACACCGTCGATCATCTCCTCCGGCAGGGCCGGGGCAGCCAAGTAGTGCTCCCAGCTCAATCCTAGCTGTGGAAGCTGACCCTCACTGGGCAACGTGACAAACCCCGGGAAGTTTTGCCGGCAAATCACACCAAGGACTTGGTTGGGCATGTGGACATCCTTGGCGTGTAGCCAACCCTTGTAGTATGACAAGGCCAACGCATTAGATATTTGAAGAAACGTGAAGGAAAAAGGTTAAAAAAGAGTAAATGCACTTACTTCTCCTCATCAGGCCTAATCAACCACCTCTGCTCACGGGTCACTGACACGGGCGGAGCCGTGTACTACCACGCTGGTAGACGGTGCGCACCTCAACCACCTCGCCCTTGCTATCAGAAAACCGATACCCGCCACCATCAGCATGGCCACTCGGCCCCTCAGGTGGATCCGGCTAGGTACCCCATTCGGACGTCTCCTGGGACGTAGCTTGGTCTGGAGTCTTATGGGCCGAAGGCCCGTCGACCCGAGGCTCGTGGACCGGAGTCCGCATAGCCTCCACCTCAGACGGGTCCACCATAGCACTTCTGTGCTTGGGTGAATCAGCTGGGGGTGGCGGGGAGGAAGGTGTAGCAGCCTTCCTACCTCTCCCGCAGCCACGTGCACCTCTACTAGCTCCCTTCTTCCCCCAACCTCCTCTCCCGGTGGGCAACGACGCCGACGAAGAAGTGCCCACCAGCGTCTGCATACTGTCGAGCAACGCTCTCCTGAGAGACTGGGTGGAATGGAAGTACCCCTCCCACCACATGTCCGTGCAATGAACATCCGCGTTCGTTGCCAGACTCATACACAGGTGTACTAACGATCGCATGTCCAGCACCAACATATAATGCAAGGCCAAACTAGATAAGCCGCTCTTCGTGAGATCAAGGAGAGCATTAAAAAGGACAAGGCACCAGGATATCACCTTGGAAGGCCTCCCTTGCCGGGCAGGAGAGCCCGGCCGGGTCGAGACCGCCCCAAAGGCAAGTCCAGAATTGCCCCGGCAAGTTTGCCGGGGTCGCCAAAGATCAAACCCGCCTCCAAACACCACTGCTCCACCGCACCTCGATGCTAGTCACTTATCGATGCGGTGTCGAGCACTCTAGGTGATTAAGTGGCACTCATTAAGCATGTGGCAGCTTGCTGGAAGACAGATCACACCTATTTGACACCCGTCCAGAGGCGTGTCAAGATGATAAGCAGAAGATGGTTAAGCGGCGATATAAGCTTGCCGGGGATGCACCCCCGCATGCCACCTAAGGTAGCATCTATGGCATTTTGTCCCAAGTGCCAGAGTTAGGTACGATAGCACTGTTAGCTATCTAATCACAAGATAATGTCTGTTTTGCCACTCTGGTCACCCCTTGGGCTATAAAAGGAGGTCCAAGTCAACCTAGAGCAGGATTCGGCCCCTCGCACACTTGTACTCGCGTAGCAGCTCTCCTCGAGGCCACCTTGCCGGGCTTGAGCGATGCGTGTTCTTCGTGTTCCTCCATCCAATCCACCAAAGCAGGAGTAGGGTTTTACGCTTCTCAGCGGCCCGAACCTTGGTAAAAACCACCAGAGTCACATCGTCGTGCTGCTTCATGGCCTCCGCTCTTTGTGCAACGTGATCTCCCCTTGCCGAACCACAAAGGGGACTGTGGCCCCATGGGTGATCGTGTTCACCCATGACATCTTTGGTGCACCAGGTAGGGGGAATCGCTTGCGCGAACCCAAAGTTGTGAACAACGCGTCGATCTTCATCATCATCTTCTCCGTCCATGGCGCCCAAGAAAAACCCGTCGCTACTGCACACCCCTCCACTTCGAAGACCCCCTCGCACGCGGCCACGGACGCCAAAGGCGCTACCGATGCATTGGACAAGGCGGGTACCGCGGGTGACACAACTGGCGCAGGCGGCGCCGTCGTTGTGTCCGCCGTGGTCGAAGCCGGAGCAGGAGACGCCGGCGCTGGGCAGCATCAGCAGCATCCTGGCGAGCTTGGCCCAAAAGCCGTGGGTGGAGGGAACGCCCAGTCTCTACCTCCCCGCCGCACTGGCGGGCGCAGTCACAACAGCGACACCTGCTCCGGCGAAGCCGCGACCCTCTAGCTGCGCCCCCACGGGTGCGGTTGCAAAGCGTGCACCTTGCCTAGAACAAGACGGGCAGGGCAGGGCGCTGAACGGGGCTGTCGACCCGCAAGCGCAGCCCACTTATCGCCAGACTGCCTTGGCGATCTGTTCACGACGACAAGAACGCGGCGACACTCCTGCTGGTTCAGCTAGGAGTCGAGCGACGTCGCGGTCTGCCTCGTTAGCCATGCCAAGCACGACCTCGGAAGCAATGGCGCGGGCCCAACTCCCGTTGAATTTCCCTCCGGCGGCTGATAAGAAGGATGAGGGAGAGCCACTATCCAGAGCTTGATCGGCTTTGCCAATGCCGGTAAATCACAGGATGCAGAGCCGTCACGATGCCCGTGAACGATGACGGCGGCCCGGGCTGACGGCCGTGTCAAGGGTGCTACACCAACGGTGCAGTCCCCTCCACGACAGCAAGCCCAGAGGCAGCCTCAGCGTGCGAACGAGCCCGATGAGACGTCGATGGCCTCGTCTGGCCCGTAAACCCACCAGGATCAGCGGCGGGTCCTGGAAGACCGATGGAGGGAAGACGTGCGCGTCACCATAGAGCGTCGCTAGGAGGCACACCGTCAATCTAACAGATGCAATGGCCCAAACATTGACGAACCCACGCCCAGTGTCGGCGGGTACATGCCTTGCGAGGTTGGGTGCCCTGCCTTCACTCGTGAGCTGCGGCAGGTCCGCTGGCCATCTGTCCGAGCTTTCAAGCCTGAACTTCTGGAGAAATACGACGGAAAGTTAAACCCGACAGAGTTTTTGGGCATCTACATGATTGCCGTTCAAGCTGCCGGGGGCAGAGATGAAAAGGTGTTCACCAACTATTTCCCTTTGGCGCTCAAGGCAAATGTGAGATCATGGCTGATGCACCTGTCAGAGAACTCCATTTCATCATGGGATGACTTGTGCAATGAATTTGTTGGCGCCTTCATGGGTGGCCACCAAGAGCCTGGACAGCCCAGCGACTTGCAAGTCCTTCCATAGAAGGAAGGGGAGAGTTTGTGAAAATATATATAGAGGTTTAGTCGAGTGCACCGGAACATCCCAGAGATACATCCAGTAGCTGTGATTGCCGCGTTCCATTCGAACATGCGCAACAAGAGGATGCGAGCCAAGATGAACATCCGGTTGCCCAAAACCATCAACGAATTGTATACCTTGGCGGATAAGTGTGCTCAGGTTGAAGAAGGAAGGCAACTCCCTGAAGAGGAGGCTGGCGTCGAGATTAATTCAGAGGATGATGACGAGGCCACGAACCCAAAGAGGAGAAGCCGGAGGCGCAACAACAAACGCAAAGAGGAAACAATATTGGCCATTGAGAGCTCTGGTGATCTCAGTGCCGACAAGAAGGACAAAACCAAGGCCCCCGGCAAGGGAGCTACCACGTGCGCTGATTGCCAGGAGGCCGCAATGGCAGAGAAAGCCGGGAAGTCCTACGGGCCGTACTACAAAATCCATCGCACCAAGGGTCATAATCTCCAAGAGTGCCATCAAGTTGAGCAGCTTGTTAAGAAACAAAAGGCTGAATATGAGAAGCATGACAGGGAGAGAGACCAAGAGGGTGCTGGCGGGAAAGGCCATGGCAGTAGAGGAGGCCGCCACAGCAAGGTCCCACAACAAAAGGAAAAACCTGCTAGAGGTCGTGGAAAGAAAGAACGAGAGGATGGGAGTGATGAAGAGGATGAGGAAGAAACCAGCGAGCAAGAATTCCAGAAAGCAACCGAAGCCATGTGTGTTGACGGGCATGCATCTTTGCACTCCTCTCATCGGCAGCTCAAGTAGTGGGCGCGTGAGGTAAATGCCGTGGAGCCAGCCGCAGACTCCCGAAGGCCACTTAGATGGTCCTGCACGCCTATCATCTTTGACGAAGAGGATCACCCTGACCGCACCACTGCAGTTGGGTGTTGGTCGTTGTTGGTTTCCCCGACAATCCGCAACCTCAAAGTAACAAAGATGCTAGTTGAGGGTGGGGCTGGGTTGAAGTTGATCTCCCCTAAAGTGGTTGGCAAGCTGCAGATCCCCGACGAGGAGCTCAAGGCTACAGGCACTTTCCAAGGAATCAACCCCGGCAGGAGCCGGCCTAAGGGGAAGGTTATATTGCCTCTGACATTTGGCGGGGAGTTGAATTATCGGACTGAGAGAGTTGCGATTGACGTTGTTGAGCTTCCTTTGCCTTACAATGGAATTCTTGGTCGCCCAGCTCTGGCAAAATTCATGGCAGAATCCCACTATGCCTACAACACCTTGAAGATGCCAGGACCAATGGGTATCATTTCCATTCCGTCAGATAAGAAGGACGCAATCATATGTGTGGATCAGATGTATCGGGATGCGGTAGCAGCTGAGGCTGCAGAAGCCACAGCTCCCACCAAGGAAACAAAGAAGGGAAAGAAGGCTAGCAGAGATGCCGGCAAGGACTCCGGGAAGCGCACCTCTTCGGAGTGCGCTGCGCTTGTTGATGACATGCGGGAGAGTTCCACTAGGAAGAGACCCAAGGTTGCTTCACCTGCTGTGAAAAAGGTCCCGGTGAGGCAGGATGACGCTGATGGTACATTCACCATCAGCACCATCCTTGATAACAAATAGGAAAGCGCGCTTGTTGCCTTCCTGCGGGCGAATGTCGATGTGTTTGCTTGGCAACCGTCTGATATCCCCGGTGTTCCCAGGGAGGTAATCGAGCACCACCTTACTGTCTGTCCTCACGCTCGACCCGTCAAGCAAAAGGTCAGAAAGCAAGCTTTAGAACGGCAGCAGTTTATTGCCGAGGAGATCAAGAAACTTGAAGCAGCTGGTTAGGTCAGAGGAGTGTTGCATCCAACTTGGTTAGCAAACCCAGTGGTAGTGCGCAAGGCAAACATGAAATGGAGGCTCTGTATTGATTCCACTGACTTGAAAAAGGCATGCCCGAAGGACCCTTCCCCCTCCCACGCATTGACCAAATTATTGATTCCACCTCCGGGTGTGATTTGCTTTCCTTTTTGGATGCATACTTCGGGTACCATCAGATATTTATGGCCAGGGAAGATGAAGAGAAAACCGCGTTCATAACTTCATGTGGCACGTACTGCTTTGTGCGTATGCCTTTTGGGTTAAAGAGCGCCGGATCCACTTTCGCAAGGGTAGTGCAGATTGGTTTCAAACCCCAGCTGCATAGAAACGTAGAAGCTTATATGGATGATATCATGGTTAAAACCAAGGATAGATCCACATTCATTCAAGACTTGGAAGAGACTTTTGCAAACTTGCGCAAGATCAATTTGGAACTGAACCCCGAGAAGTGTGTGTTTGGTGTCCCATCCGGCAAGCTCCTTGGTTTCTTCGTGTCTCGACGGGGAATAGAAGCCAATCCCGACAAGATCAGAGCAATCGAGCAAATAAAAGCACCCAAGACTGTCAATGACGTTAGGCGTTTAGCTGGATGCATCATCTCCAAGTCTGCTGAGCGTGCCTTACCTTTTTTCAAAATATTAAAAAAGGATAGCCTGGTAATGTGGACCCCGGAGGTAGAAGCTGTGCTGCAAGACCTGAAAATTTACCTTTCCTCTGCTCCCACCTTAGTCGCGCCTAAACCACAGGAGCCATTGTTGCTATACTTAGCTGCAACGAATCAAGTGGTTAGTGTAGTGCTGGTGGCACAGCGAGAAGTGGACGAGGAAGGAGCCGCAACAACTGACCCCTCCAGAGAAGGAAACGATGCACCCGCGGCAGGACATGACACAAACCAGGGGGAGGCAAGGCAAGCCATAGAAGGCAATCCCAAGACCGCGGCAAGGAAGAAACTGGTACAACAACCAGTTTACTTTGTTAGTTCCCTACTACACGGAGCTAGATCAAGGTACTCTGGAGTGCAAAAGCTGATCTTCGGCCTCATCATGGCCTTGAGGAAGCTGCACCACTACATCCAAGCCCACGAGATCACAGTTGTCACCCGTTTCCCACTTCAACACATATTGAGGAACCCTGAAGCTACTGGTAGGATAGTTGAGTGGGCATTAGAGTTATCAAGATTTGACTTGAAATATGAAAGTACCTCAACTATCCAGAGCAGAGCGTTGGCAGAGTTCATTGTAGAATGGACACCCACTCCAGATGAAGAAGTACCAGAGACAGTTCTCCTCGGCAAAGAGTCGCCTCAAGAATGGATCATGTATTTTGATGGTGCTTTCTCACTGCAGGGCGCCGGAGCCGGCGTACTTCTTGTCACGCCCACTGGAGAGCATCTCAAACACGTGGTTCAAATGCACTTTCCCCAGGAGAAGGCCACCAACAACACTGCTGAGTATGAGGGGCTCCTTGCCGGACTCAGAATTGCGGTGGAGTTGGGAATCAAGAAACTGTTCATCCGTGGCGACTCACAACTCATGGTGAGGCAAGTCAATAAGGATTATCAGAGTCCTTTAATGGAGGCATATGTGGAGGAGGTGAGGAAGCTGGAAGAGCACTTTGATGGGTTGCAAGCAGAGCACGTACTGCGTGCGGAAAATAACATTACTGATCACTTGTCAAAGTGCGCCACGCAGAAGCTCCCTGTGGAACAGGGGACATTTTTCCTCCATCTAACTCAACCGTCAGTGCCCCCTTCAACGATGGCCAAAAAAAGGAGAAAGTTGGACTCCGGCAAGTATCTCCTAGCAGGACTTCCCAAAGCCGCTGGTAGAGAGGCTGCTGATACGTCTCCAACGTATCTATAATTTTTTATTGTTCCATGCTATTATATTATCTGTTTTGGATGTTTTATATGCATTAATATGCTATTTTATACTATTTTTGGGACTAACCTATTAACCTAGAGCCCAGTGCCAGTTTCTGTTTTTTCCTTGTTTTTTAGCTTCGTGGAGAAGGAATACCAAACGGAGTCCAAATGGAATAAAATCTTCCCGATGATTTTTCTTGGACCAGAAGACACCCAGGAGAATTGGAGATGAAGTCGGAGGAGCCACGAGGCGGCCACAAGGGTGTAGGACATGCCCCCTACCTTGTGGGCCCCCCGTGACCCTCCTGGCCTAATTCTTTCGCCAATGTATTCACATATATTCCCAAACCACCAGAAGCATCCATGAAAACACTTTTCCACCGCCGCAACCTTCTGTACCCGTGAGATCCCATCTAGGGACCTTTTCCGGCACCCTGCCGGAGGGGGATTCGATCACGGAGGGCTTCTACATCAAACCTATTGCCCTTCCGATGAAGCGTGAGTAGTTTATCTCAGACCTACGGGTCCATAGCTAGTAGCTAGATGGCTTCTTCTCTCTCTTTGATTCTCAATACCATGTTCTCCTCGATGTTCTTGGAGATCTATTCAATGTAATACTTTTTTGCGGTGTGTTTGCCGAGATCTGATGAATTGTGGATTTATGGTCATATTATCTATGAATATTATTTGAATCTTCTCTGAATTCTTTTATGCATGAGTTGATATCTTTGTAATTCTCTTTGAACTATCGGTTTGGTTTGGCCAACTAGATTGATTTTTCTTGCAATGGGAGAAGTGCTTAGCTTTGGGTTCAATCTTGCGGTGTCCTTTCCCAGTGACAGTAGGGGCAGCAAGGCACATATTGTATTGTTGCCATCGAGGATAAAAAGATGGGGTTTACATCATATTGCTTGAGTTTATTCCTCTACATAATGTCATCTTACTTAATGCGTTACTCTGTTCTTCATGAACTTAATACTCTAGATGCAGGCAGGAGTTGGTCGATGTGTGGAGTAATAGTAGTAGATGCAGAATCATTTTGGTCTACTTGACACGGACGTGATGCCTATATTCATGATCATTGCCTTAGATATCATCATAACTTTGCGCTTTTCTATCAATTGTTCGGCAGTAATTTGTTCACCCACCGTATTATTGCTATCTTGAGAGAAGCCTCTAGTGAAACCTATGGCCCCCGGGTCTATTTTCCATGATATAAGTTTCCAATCTACTATTTTCCATCATATAAATTTCCGATCTACTATTTTCCATCATATTAGTTTCCGATCTACTATTTTGCAATCTTTTACTATCAGATCTATAAACCAAAAATACCAAAAATATTTACTTTATCTTTTATTTAGTTTCATCTATATCTACCAGATCTCACTTTTGCAAGTAACCGTGAAGGGATTGACAACCCCTTTATCGCGTTGGGTGCAAGTTGTTTGATTGTTTGTGCAGGTATTCGGTGATTTGTGCGTTGTCTCCTACTGGATTGATACCTTGGTTCTCAAACTGAGGGAAATACTTATCTCTACTTTGCTGCATCACCCTTTCCTCTTCAAGGGAAAAACCAACGCAAGCTCAAGAAGTAGCAGGAAGAATTCCTGGCACCGTTGCCGGAGAGATCTATGCCAAGTCAAGACATACCAAGTACCCATCATAAACTCTCATCTCTTGCATTACATTATTCGCCATTTGCTTCTCATTTTCCTCTCCCCCACTTCTAAAACGATTTTCAAAAAGATTTGTCTTTTTATTTGCCATTCTTTCGTTCGTCTTTTTCGTTTGCTTTTTGTGTGCTCGTGTGTTGGCTTGCTTGCTTTGTCACGATGGTTCAACCAAAGAATGTTGATCCTCACTTTAGGAGGTTGGAAGAAATTGAAAACAATGTTAGGAGCTTCATGTCTCTACAATTTGAGCATTGTAGTTTTTTTAGAAATGAGCTTAAGGAGCAGAAAAGTTTTATGGAATACATGAATAAAGAGCTCGATGATATGTCTAAGGAATTTTATGGTTTGAAATCTTAGTTTGCTCATCTTGAAAATTTAGTAGGCCAAATTTCTGATAAACAAGCTACCTTAGTAAATAAGATGGTCGCTAAACCGGAGGCTTTAAATAATGATGAAGATCTTAAAGTGATTGATGTGACTCCTATTGAATCTTTGCTTTCCAATATAAATCTTAATAAAGATGGGACTAGAGACGAGTCAACTTTAGTTAAAAGGCGTCCCAATGGTTCGGAGTTTTTAGATCTTGATGCAAAAATTGATAAAAGTGGGATTGGAGAGGTCAAAACTTTAAGTAGCAATGAACCCACTATTTTGGATTTCAAGGAATTTAATTATGATAATTGTTCTTTAATAGATTGTATTTCCTTGTTGCAATCCATGTTGAATTCTCCTCATGCTTATAATCAAAACAAAGCTTTTACTAAACATATAGTTGATGCTAGGATGCAATCTTTTGAAGAAAAGCTTGAATTGGAAGTTTCTATCCCTAGAAAACTTTATGATGAGTGGGAACCTACTATTAAGATTAAGATTAAAGATTATGAGTGCCATGCTTTGTGTGATTTGAGTGCTAGTGTTTCCACGATTCCAAAAACTTTATGTTATGTATTAGGTTTCCTTGAATTTGATGATTGTTCCTTAAATTTGCATCTTGGGGATTCCACTATTAAGAAACCTATGGGAAGGATTAATGATGTTCTTATTGTTGCAAATAGGAATTATGTGCCCATAGATTTCATTGTTCTTGATATAGATTGCAATCCTACATGTCCTATTATTCTTGGTAGACCTTTCCTTAGAACGATTGGTGCAATTATTGATATGAAAGAAGGAAACATTAGATTTCAATTTTCGTTAAGGAAGGGCATGGAACACTTTCCTAGAAAGAAAATTAAATTGCCATATGAATCTATTATGAGAGCTACTTATGGATTGCATACCAAAGATGACTATACCTAGATCTATTCATGTTTTTATGCCTAGCTAAGGGCGTTAAACAATAGCGCTTGTTGGGAGGCAACCCAATTTTTTTTTTTTGCTTTTTGTTCCTGTTTTGCTTCAAATAATTCATCTATCCTCTGGTTAGATGTGTTTTTGTGTTTTAATTAGTGTTTGTGCCAAGTAAGACCTTTGGGATGGCTTACGGTGATAGTTGATTTGATCTTGCTGAAAAACAGAAACTTTTGCGTCCAGTCACAGAATTTTAATAATTCACTGGAGCGTTACAAAACCCTGACTTGTTTATACGAGATTGATATACAAATTTCCTCTGTTGTCCTAATTTTCCAGAATTTTTGGAGTTACGTAAGTATTAGAACAATTTGGATATTCGCAGACTGTTCTGTTTTTGACAGATTCTGTTTTCTTTGTGTTGTTTGCTTATTTTGATGAATCTATGGGTAGTATCGGGGAGTATGAACCATGGAAAAGTTGGAATACAATAGATATTACACCAATATAAATAAATATTGAGTTCACAACAGTACCAAAAGTGGTGATTTATTTTCTTATACTAACGGAGCTTATGAGATTTTCTGTTGAGTTTTGTGTTGTGAAGTTTTCAAGTTTAAGGTAAGGATTTGATGGACTATGGAATAAGGAGTGGCAAGAGCCTAAGCTTGGGGATGCCCAAGGCACCCCAAGGTAATATTCAAGGACAACCAAGAGCCTAAGATTGGGGATACCCCGGAAGGCATCCCCTCTTTCGTCTTCGTCTATCGGTAACTTTACTTGAGGCTATATTTTTATTCACCACATGATATGTGTTTTGCTTGGAGCGTCTTGTATGATTTGAGTCTTTGATTTTTAGTTTGCCACAATCATCCTTGCTGTACACACCTTTTGAGAGGGACACGCATGTCAAGATTTATTAGAATACTCTATGTGCTTCACTTATATCTTTTGAGCTAGGTAATTTTGCTCTAGTTCTTCACTTATATCTTTTTAGAGCACGGCGGTGGTTTTATTTTATAGAAATTTTTGAACTCTCATGATTCACTTATATTATTTTGAGAGTCTTTAAACAGCATGGTAATTTTCTTTGGTTATAAATTTAGTCCTAATATGATAGGCATCCAAGAGGGATATAATAAAAAATTTCATATAAAGTGCATTGAATACTATGAGAAGTTTGATTCCTTATGATTGTTTTGAGATATAGAGATGGTAATATTAGAGTCATGCTAGTTAGTAATTGTGAATTTGAGAAATAGTTGTGTTAAAGTTTGTGATTCCCATAGCATGCACGTATGGTGAACCGTTAGTGATGAAGTCGGAGCATGATTTATTTATTGATTGTCTTCCTTATGAGTGGCGGTCGGGGACGAGCGATGGTATTTTCCTACCAATCTATACCCCTAGGAGCATGTGCCTAGTACTTCATTTCGATAATTAATAGATTTTTGCAATAAGTATGTGCGTTCTTTATGACTAATGTTGAGTCCATGGATTATACGCACTCTCACACTTCCACCATTGCTAGCCTCTCTAATGCCGCGCAACTTTCGCCGGTACCATACACCCACCATATACCTTCCTCAAAACAGCCACCATACCTACCTATTATGGCATTTCCATAGCCATTCCGAGATATATTGCCATGCAACTTTCCACCATTCCGTTTATTATGACACGCTTCATCATTGTCATATTGCTTTGCATGATCATGTAGTTGACATCGTATTTGTGGCAAAGCCACCATTCATAATTCTTTCATACATGTCACTCTTGATTCATTGCACATCCCGGTACACCGCCGGAGGCATTCATATAGAGTCATATTTTGTTCTAAGTATCGAGTTATAATTTTTGAGTTGTAAGTAAATAAAAGTGTGATGATCTTCATTATTAGAGCATTGTCCCATGTGAGGAAAGGATGATGGAGACTATGATTCCCCCACAAGTCGGGATGAGACTCTGGACGAAAAAAAGAGGCCAAAAAAATGAGAAGGCCCAAATAAAAAAATGAGAGAAAAGAGAGAAGGGACAATGTTACTATCCTTTTACCACACTTGTGCTTCCAAGTAGCACCATGATCTTCATGATAGAGAGTCTCCTATATTGTCACTTTCATATACTAGTGTGAATTTTTCATTATAGAACTTGGCTTGTATATTCCAATGATGGGCTTCCTCAAATTGCCCTAGGTCTTCATGAGCAAGCGAGTTGGATGCACACCCACTTAGTTTTCTTTTGAGCTTTCATAAACTTATAGCTCTAGTGCATCCGTTGCATGGAAATCCCTACTCACTCACATTGATATCTATTGATGGGCATCTCCATAGCCCGTTGATATGCCTAGTTGATGTGAGACTATCTCTTTCTTTTTGTCTTCTCCACAACCACCATATTCTATTCCACCTACAGTGCTATGTCCACGGCTCACGCTCATGTATTGCGTGAAAGTTGAAAGTTTGAGAAAATCAAAAGTATGAAACAATTGCTTGGCTTGTCATCGGGGTTGTGCATGATTTGAATATTTTGTGTGATGAAGATGGAGCATAGCCAGACTATATGATTTTGTAGGGATAAGCTTTCTTTGGCCATGTTATTTTGAGACGACATAATTGCCTTGTTAGTATGCTTGAAGTATTATTGTTTTTATGTCAATATTAAACTTTTGTTTTGAATCTTATGGATCTGAACATTCATGCCACAATAAAGAAAATTACATGGATAAGTATGTTAGGTAGCATTCCACATCAAAAATTCTGTTTTTATCATTTACCTACTCGAGGACGAGCAGGAATTAAGCTTGGGGATGCTTGATACGTCTCCAACGTATCTATAATTTTTTATTGTTCCATGCTATTATATTATCTGTTTTGGATGTTTTATATGCATTAATATGCTATTTTATATTATTTTTGGGACTAACCTATTAACCTAGAGCCCAGTGCCAGTTTCTGTTTTTTCCTTGTTTTTTAGCTTCGTGGAGAAGGAATACCAAATGGAATAAAATCTTCGCGATGATTTTTCTTGGACCAGAACACACCCAGGAGACTTGGAGATGAAGTTGGAGGAGCCACGAGGCGGCCACGAGGGTGTAGGGCGCGCCCCCTGCCTTGTGGGCCCCCCGTGACCCTCCTGACCTAATTCTTTCGCCTATATATTCACATATATTCCCAAACCACCAGAAGCATCCACGAAAACACTTTCCACCGCCGCAACCTTCTGTACCCGTGAGATCCCATCTAGGGACCTTTTCCGCCACCCTGTCGGAGGGGATTCAATCATGGAGGGCTTCTACATCAACCCTATTGCCCTTCCGATGAAGCGTGAGTAGTTTATCTCAGATCTACAGGTCCATAGCTAGTAGCTAGATGGCTTCTTCTCTCTCTTTGATTCTCAATACCATGTTCTCCTTGATGTTCTTGGAGATCTATTCGATGTAATACTTTTTTGAAGTGTGTTTGCCGAGATCCGATGAATTGTGGATTTATGATCAGATTATCTATGAATATTATTTGAATCTTCTCTGAATTCTTTTATGCATGATTTGATATCTTTGTAATTCTCTTCGAACTATCGGTTTGGTTTGGCCAACTAGATTGGTTTTTCTTGCAATGGGAGAAGTGCTTAGCTTTGGGTTCAATCTTGCGGTGTCCTTTCCCAGTGACAGTAGGGGCAGCAAGGCATGTATTGTATTGTTGCCATCGAGGATAAAAAGATGGGGTTTACATCATATTGCTTGAGTTTATTCCTCTACATCATGTCATCTTACTTAATGCGTTACTATGTTCTTCATGAACTTAATACTCTAGATGCAGGCAGGAGTCTGTCGATGTGTGGAGTAATAGTAGTAGATGCAGAATCGTTTCGGTCTACTTGACACGGACGTGATGCCTATATTCATGATCATTGCCTTAGATATCATCATAACTTTGCGCTTTTCTATCAATTGCTCGGCAGTAATTTGTTCACCCACCGTATTATTTGCTATCTTGAGAGAAGCCTCTAGTGAAACCTATGGCCCCCGGGTCTATTTTCCATGATATAAGTTTCCAATCTACTATTTTCCATCATATAAGTTTCCGATCTACTATTTTCCATCATATTAGTTTCTGATCTACTATTTTGCAATCTTTTACTATCAGATCTATAAACCAAAAATACCAAAAATATTTACTTTATCTTTTATTTAGTTTCATCTATATCTATCAGATCTCACTTTTGCAAGTAACCGTGAAGGGATTGACAACCCCTTTATCGCATTGGGTGCAAGTTGTTTGATTGTTTGTGCAGGTATTCGGTGATTTGTGCGTTGTCTCCTACTGGATTGATACCTTGGTTCTCAAACTGAGGGAAATACTTATCTCTACTTTGCTGCATCATCCTTTCCTCTTCAAGGGAAAAACCAACGCAAGCTCAAGAAGTAGCAGCTGCCGGGAACAACTCCGCTTTGGTTGGTGAGCAGCAACCTCCCGCGGAACCACAAGTTCTTGCGGTCGAGTTGAGCACTCCCATGAACGAGGAGGTGCCTTTAGTCCTAGTTGTCGAGCCACAGGCTCCAACTTGGGCGCAACACATATTCCATTTCCTTCAAATAGGAGAACTTCCCGAAGAGCAAGAAGAAGCTGAAAAAGTAGCCCGATGGTCAAATATGTACCGGTTTGTCGATAACACACTGTACAGAAAAAGGCCAAATGGTGTGAAATTGAAGTGCATTTGCTGGGAAGATGGGCTGAGTCTGTTGGCAGAGATACACAAGGGTGTGTGTGGCTCTCACATTGGATCGACAGCCTTGGTCGGAAAAGCCTTCCAGCAGGGTTTCTATTGGCCCACAGCCCTCCAGGATGCAACTGAGCTAGTCACCAAGTGTGAAGCCTGCTAGTTCCATTCCAAAAACATTCATCAACCAGCTCAAGCTCTCCAGACGATCCCTTTGTCCTAGCCATTCTCGGTCTGGGGGCTCGATATCTTGGGCCCCTTCCCCCGCGCTGCCGCGGGCTTTGAATTCTTGTACATGGCTATCGACAAGTTTACAAAGTGGCCTGAGGTGGAGCCAGTGAGGAAGGTGACCGCACAATCAGCTGTCAAGTTCTTGAAAGGATTGGTGTGCCGTTTTGGAGTACGCAACAGAGTGATTATCGATAATGGCACCCAGTTCACGAGCCGCACCTTTATGCAGTACATCCAAAGCCTTGGAAGCAAGGTCGCTTTCGCCTCTATTGCTCATCCACGAAGCAATGGACAGGCTGAGAGGATGAATGCTAAAGTGCTGCGCGGGCTCAAGACAAGAACTTTCGATAAGTTGCAGAAATGTGGCAAGCGCTAGATTGTTGAGCTGTCGGCGGTTCTTTGGTCCCTCAGGACGACACAAAATTGAGCTACCGGCCAGGCTCCCTTCTCCCTAGTGTATGGGGTAGAAGCAGTGCTCCCCACGGAACTCAGATATGGGTCACCTCGAGTACTTGCCTACAACGAGGTAGAGTAAGAGCAGCTATGGCATGACGATGCTGTGCTCCTTGAGGAAGATCGTCTCCGGGCTGCTATGCGTGCTGCACGCTACCAGCAAGCCTTGCACTGCTATCATAGCTGAAGGGTTCACGCCTGGAGCCTTGAGGAAGGCGACCTTGTCCTTAGGCGTGTTCAATCCGCCAAGGGTTCCAACAAGTTGACGCCAAAGTGGGAAGGCCCTTACAGGGTAGTACAAGTCACCTGGCGCAGTCCGTCTAGAGACCGAAGATGGCATCCAAATGCAAAACTCATGGAATATTGATCATCTTCGTAAATTCTACCCGTAAGGCGCGGCTGCCAGGATCAACCCCCGGTAGCCACCTTTTGTACAAGCCTTGCCGATGGGCATGTAACCCTTTGTACAAAGCCAGGCACCGACCCTATGCAAAGATAATAAAACGAAGCGCTGGCATCTAAACTTGCATGCATGTTTCTTTAAGTGTGACCTTGCTATGATACCCAATCTATTTAAGTTGGATCATATACTGTTGTTTTCTCCCCTGCATTGTCAACAGGCCCCTACCGCGGATGGACTCCTCAAAGGGAAAAAGTGAGAGCAGCTTAGCATAACGGTCCCCGGCAGCTCCTTCTTGTCGGAGCGATAGGAAGGACAGCTAACACAGATAAGTTTTCCTCCCCATCCACAAGTACGTCCCTGTATGAAAGTCTTGTACGTGAAGAAACCTTGTTGCCCTCAACATCTGTGCTCCCATCCTATGATTCAAAAGTTTACTTCAGTCAGGATGGTTGGAGTGGCGTTTGGGGGGGGATTGGCGAGGGGTCGGTTTCCTTCCATGCTCCCAACCCGTCAGGCCGGGTCTGGCGGCGGCAATGGAAGGGACCGGCAATGTATCTTGCCGGGGAACCTTGTTTACTTGCAAGTATTGAGGGGCTATCCCTCAGCATGGACATGATACATGCACGAGAACCCGACAGGCATTTCCTTTTTCATTAATATGCAGATAAACAAGTACGAATCACACAGAGTACAAGAGTGGATGGAGGATTACATAATTTAAGCTAAAGTTTGGCAGGTGCCTACATCTTTTAAATTGAAAAAGGATAAGTGCACCGTAATTCCTTTCTTGTCCCTCTCCTCCTAGGAGCTACAGAGGGAGGTGAAGAGGGCAAAAGGGGTGCCTAGGCAGAAGCCCAGCCTGGCCCCGTTAGGGCCCGCGGGACGCAGCCTGACAAGATCGGGAGGGCGAAGGCGAAGCCAGAAGGACAGAAGGAGCGACTAGGCGATGCCCTGGTCACCACCGCAAGGACCAGAGGAACACGGCAGGAGGGACACCGGCAGGGAAGACGAAGCCGGAGACCACGAGGAAGCCTGTCGGGGTCCAGCTGGAGGAGGCGGAGGCATCCACACCCAACACCCCGGCAAATCACTCTGCCAGGGAGAGGGCCAGGTGCAGATGATGGTGCCGCCGGCGCCTAGCTGATGGTGATGGTGCATCCGGTGCTTAGCCAGACTCCGAGCCGCCGTCCTCCCGCTCGGCGCCATCGTCTTCGCCGTCAGTGTCCTCTTCGTCGTTGTCGCTTGAGGAGGAGCTTTCGTCGTCGGTTGAGCTATTCGCGCAGGACCCTAAGCAAGCACTCGAGCGCCCGAAGACCTTGATTGAGAGCAGGTCGGCCTCCATTAGTTTAAAATGGATAAAGTGCCCCTCCGCCAAGCTATGGGCACGAGCAAAGGTTTTCCAGCCACGTCAGAGAAGCATGACATGAGGTGCGGGGAACTCCACGTCCACCCGCATGTTACCATTACAGCAACCCCTCATGTGTAGCTTCAATTTGTGCAGCTGTTCAACCTCCATCACCCTTGCAAAAGGGGTAGAAGCCGAAGGCGGCTGCTTGGGGGCTCGCGCAGCCGGACAAGGAATTCCAGCGCCGTATATCCAATATGGCCCTCCAGTAGAGATGAAGCGGCTGGAGGAGGAGTGGTCGGGCCACCGCCGCGTCCCCCTCGGTACGCCAAATTGTGGTGCCCTGCTTTCTGCCATGGTACTGATTCTCATGCCCTACGTATCCGTTACCTATCCTGCGCAATGCATGCAGCATACGTGGTGGAAACGGCAGGCGTGGTGGAGGGAGTAAAATGGCAGTTACCTCCCCCTCCCTCAGGGTCGTGCGCGAACACCTCAATTAACTTCCCATGAATGTGGGCGTCCCCCGGCCCTTACGTGGGAAGCCCCATGACGTTCGGTGTCGCATGACTCGCGGGGAAACCAGGAACTGGTTCAATTCTAGGTTAATGTAGAAGCAAAGAAGATATCAAAAGAGACATGATGCCGCTGTGGCATGGTCGACGTGTCCGCCTGTGTATTTGTTGGTGCCTACCCCAGTGATGCCCAGCGACATGTGTGGGCCAGGCCCGGGGGCTCCTGTTGGTGCAACGAATATCTGCATTCATTGACCAGATTCATACACAGGTGTACTAATGATCGCACGTCCAGCACCAACATATAATGCAAGGCCAAACCAGAGAAGCCTCCCTTCGTGAGATCAAGGAGAGCATTAAGAAGAACAAGGCACCAGGATATCACCTTGGGAAGGCCTCCCTTGCCGGGCAGGAGAGCCCGGCTGGGTCGTGACCACCCCGAAGGCAAGTCCAGAATTGCCACAGCAAGAAACCCGCAGCCAAGACACCACCGCTCCACCGCACCTCGACGCTAGTCAATTATCGATGCGGTGTCGAGCACTCCAGGTGACTAAGTGGCACTCATTAAGCACGTGGCAGCTTGCTGGAAGATAGGTCACACCTATTAGCAAATGTCTCTTCTAAATCCTAGATGAGGGTTGATCTGTCCTTGGTCTTGACCACAATATCATCCATATAGGCTTCAATGTTCCTGTGCAACTGTGGTTCAAAGCCAATCTGGACTGCTCTTGCAAAAGTGGCCCTGGCACTCTTCAACCCGAAAGGCATGCGCACAAAGCAGTACGTGTCGCCTGGGGTGATGAATGAGGTCTTTTCTTCGTCTTCCTTGGTCATAAAAATCGGATGGTATCCAGAGTATGCATCCAGAAAAGAGAGCAACTCACATCCTGAAGTAGAATCCACAATCTGGTCGATGCACAGCAAGGGAAATGGGTCCTTTGGGCATGCCTTGTTCAGATCCATAAAATCTATGCAAAGCCTCCATTTTCCATTAGCCTTGCGCACAACCACTAGGTTTGCTAACCATGTTGGATGGAGTACTCCTCTGACCAAACCAGCTACTTCAAGTTTCTAGATTTCCTCGGCAATAAACTGCTGCCGCTCCAAGGCCTGCTTCCGAACCTTTTGCTTGACAGGCCGGGCATGTGGGCAGACAGCAAGGTGGTGCTCGATTACCTCCATGGGAACACCGGGGATATCAGATGGTTGCCACGCAAATACATCGATATTCGCCCGCAGGAAGGCAACGAGCGCGCTTTCCTATTTGTCATCAAGGGTGGCGCTAATAGTGAAAGTACCATCAGTGACAGCCAGCCCTGCCATGACCTTTTTCACTTGGGGTGGAGCAGCCTTGGATCTCTTGCTGTTGGAACTCTCTGGCATGTCATCAACGGGCGCGGCACATTCCACAGAGGTACGCTTCACGGATTCCTTGCCAGCGCCTCTGCTATGCTTTTCCTTGGCGGGAACTGTGGCTTCCGTGACCTCTGCCGCGACCGCATCCCGGTACATCTTATCCACGCAAATAATTGCGTCTTTCTTGTCTGACGGAACGGAAATGATGCCCATCGGCCCTGGCATCTTCAAGGTGTTGTAGGCATAGTGGGATGCTGCCATGAATTTGTCCAGAGCCGGGCGCCCAAGGATCCCGTTGTACGACAGGGGGAGGTCAACCACATCAAACACAACTTTCTCAGTCCTGTAGTTCAACTCCCCTCCAAATGTCACTGGCAACGTAACCTTTCCCTTAGGACGGCTCCTGCTGGGATTGACTCCTTGAAACGTGCCTGTGGCCTTAAGTTCTTCCTCTGCTATCTGGAATTTGCAGATAACCTTTGGGGAAATCAGATTCAACCCGGCCCCGCCGTCAACCAGCATCTTTGTGACCTTGAGGTTGCGAATTGTTGGTGAGACCAACAACGGCAAGCACCCTATCGCAGTAATGCGGTCAGGGTGATCCTCTTCATCAAAGATGATGGGCGTGCGTGACCACTTGAGCGGCTTCCGAGAATCTGCCGCTGGCTCCACGGCATTGACTTCACGCGCCCACTGTTTAAGTTGGCGGTGAGAGGAGCGCAAAGATGCACCCCCGTCAATGCACAGGGTGTCAGTGGCCTTCTGGAATTCCTGCTCATTGGTTTCCTCTTCATTCCCTCCATCACTCTCATTACTGCAATCCTTCTTCTCTCGGCCTTTGGCGGGTTTCCCTTGGTTCCGAGGAGCCTTGCCAGGGCGATTTGCTTCACCACCCCGGCTCTTCCCGCCAGCGCCATTGTGACCTTTTTCCTTATCGTGCTTCTCATACTCAGTCTTCTATCTCTTGACGAGCTGCTCAACCTGATGACACTCCTGAAGATCATGGCCCTTGGTCCGATGAATCTTACAATACGGCCCATCACTTTTCCTAGCTTTCTCGGTAGTCACCGCCTCCCGGCAGTCAGTGCATGCGGTAGCCTCCTTGTCGGGGGATTCAGCCTTGGCCTTCTTGCCAGTACTAGGCGTGCCTGACCCCTCAACAGCCATCACTGTCTTATCCTTGCGCTTCTTGTTGTGCTTCTTGTTCTTCTTCTTCTTACTGATGGTTTCATCGTCATCTTCTGAGTCGATGTCAACGCAATCTTCCTCTCCAGAAAGTTTCCTCCCCTCCTCCACCCAAGCACACTTGTCCACCAAAGTGTAGAGCTCCTTCACAGTCTTGGGCAACCGAATGTTCATCTTGGAACGTATCCTGCAGTTGCGCACGTTGGATTGGAAGGCAGCTATCACGGCAGCTGGGTGGATATCTGGGATATTTCTGTGGACTCGACTGAATCTCTGCAAGTACTTCCGTAGAGTTTCTCCTTCTTTCTGCTGGAGAAACTGCAGGTCACTGGGCCACCCTGGTTCTTGATGGCCACCCGTGAAGGCACCAATGAACTCGTGGCACAGGTCAGCCCAGGTCGAAATGGAGTTCTCCGGCAGGTGCATCAGCCAAGACCTCACATTTGACTTGAGGGCCAAAGGGAAGTAGTTGGCAAACACCTTCTCATCTCTTCCCCCGGCAGCTTGAACAACGATGGTGTAGATGCTCAAGAACTCTACCGGGTTTAGTCTCCCATCATACTTCTCAGGTATCTCTGGCTTGAACGTGCGAGTGGATGGCCAACGGACTTGCCACAGCTCACGGGTGAAGGCAGGGCACCCATCCTCGAAAGGAAGGCACCAGCTATCTCCATGCGCGGGCTCGTCGACGTCGGGGCCATCACACCCATTGGACTAGCGGGGGTTGTCACGGCACCGCTTGTCGATGACGTGCGCGCCTTCCCCTCACCTGCCCTCCGGGGTACGCTGTCGGCCTTGACGCGCTCGAGGGTCTGACGAGGCCATCGAGACGTCATCGGGTGCTTTGTTTTGCGGCTCCCGGGCGGCTTCCAGTGGTGGGGATTGCACCGTGAGGGTGGCCCCTCCTGCGCGACCAGCCACACGACCCGCCGTTGCTGCCTCGGAAGGCCGTGGCAGTCCGGCTCGCTGTGATCCTTCCGCCTTGGCAAAACCAATCAAACTTTGGATGGTGGCTCGCCACTCATCCATCTGGTCTGCCGCTGGTGGAAATCTCAACAGCAGTTGGGCTCGCGCCATGGCCTCTGAGGCAATGCTTGGCATAGGTGACGACGATGTAGATCGTAGTGTCGCTCAACTCCTGATGTTGCCGGTGGCGACTGCACCGCGCCCTTGCTGCTGCGAACCTGCCATTTGGACGGTATGTTGACGCGGCGGAGGCGCCTGAGGGCCAGCGGCACCGTTGGGCACAGTAGCTGGGTCAGCCCGCCCTGGGGGTGATGCACGCCCTACGGTCGCGCCCGCAGCGGGGGCGGCCGGAGGGTTGCGATTCACCCCAGAACGAGCATCATCACTGCGACTGTGCCCGTTGGCGAGGAGAAGGGGTTCAGGCAGAATGATCCCTCCATCCGTACCTCATGTAGCATGGCCGTCGGGATGTTGCTGATGCTGTCCTTCCCCAGTAACTCCCATTCCTGCTTCGGCCGTGGGGAAGGTGGTGACGGCACTGCCTGCGCCGACCTCGTCCCCCATAGCATCCACACCCTCGCAAGCCCTCGCACTCCCTGCGACGTCGGCGGTCGCGGGTGGCGGAGCCTTCGAGGTGGACGGGTGATTTGCAGCTCAGGGCGTCCTCTTGGGCGCCATAGTCGATGACGCCATCGATGACGAAAATGTCGATGAAGATGGCGCGTAGCGTATGCTCTCAGTTTCGCGCAAGTGATCCCCCTACCTGGCGCGCCAAAGATGTCATGGGAAACCACGGCACCTATGGGGCCATGAGCCTCTTTTGGTTTGGCGGGGGGGTGGGCATGTTGCACAAAGAGCGGAGAAGCGTCGCACAGCACGGTAGAGATCACACGGGTAGTCTTTACCCAGATTCGGGCCGTCGTGAGGCGTAAAACCATACTCCTGCTTTGGTGGATTGATGGTGCATAATGCTGGTGAACATAGCACACTCGCCCGGCAAGGTCGCTCTGGGGGCGAGAGTGGCTACATGCGTATGGATATGCGAGGGGCCAACCCTTTCTACGGTCGTCGTGGGCCTCCTTTTATAGATTAAGGGGTCACCACAGTGGCAAATCTGTCTTTGCGTACTGATTAGATAGCTAATAGTGCTATCATATCAAACTCTGCAGGCTGACAGAGCGCATTAAATGCGCCGCTCAGTGTCACATCATAGCTCACCCGGCAGGCCCTGCCGGGCTGTTTTGCTAGCTTCGCGCCTGCTCGCTTGACACGTATCAGGACGGGTGTCATTTGGAGGTGTTTGCTTTAGGAAGTGGCTGCCATGTGGCAAAAAGCAACCACTTAGTCACCTTGGAGCTCGACACCGCTTTGATTAATGACTTGTGTCGCTTGTGAGGTGGAGCGGTGGAGTGGCTTGCCTCCGCCAGCCCCGGCAGGCCTGCCGGGCCGATATGGGAGCTTGCTTCCGAGACAAAACCCAACCCTGCCAGGCTCGCCTGCCCGGCAAGGTAGGTCCTTCCCTTAGCAATGCCTTGTTGCTCTGGCTCACCTTGGCCTTCTCGACTTGCACTTGGATCCTTCAAAGGAATTGATCCTCCTTGTTTGGTCTGATCTTGGTCTTGTAATCTTGTCTCTGGCCTGTGCATAGTCTGTGCAATGGACCCAGGGTTTGTTGCACCGAATTCCTCCTCGAGAATTGTCATTTCTTCATAATTATCCTCTCCTTGCTAGAAGACAGAACGGTATTTAATCTTCTCGCCACTCCTCCTCCTGTTCCACCTTCATGCTTGACCTTGTACTTGTACAAATTATATAAATTTTATATATTGAAAAGAATATTTTGATTATATTTCTTATTGAAAAATAATTAAAGATCACTAGTAGAAAAAGGCCCATTTGTCCCGGTTCCAGAGGCCCATTTGTCCCGGTTCTGGAACCGGGACTAAAGGGTCAGGACTAAAGCCCAACACCTTTAGTCCCGGTTCGCTTACGAACCGGGACAGATGTGGCTCCACGTGGCCACTGCGGCGAGCCCAGGCAGGAGGGCCTTTAGTCCCGGTTGGTAACACCAACCGGGACCAAAGAGCATCCATGCGTCAGCAGCTCAGGAGCTGGGGTTTTTGTTTTTTTTTTAAAGAGGGGGGGGGGTTGGGGGTTTTGTAGGGTTAATTTAGGGGTTTCATATATTGTGTTAGCTAGCTAATAGAGAGAAGTGTCCTCTCTTATCTCCGTGCTTGGTCGACGCTACGTACTATACGTATAGAGAGGACTCGACATGCTAGCTAGTAAGCAAATGAAGGAAACCATTAAGTACACAAGATCGTCATGAACATATACAGAGAGAAGTGATCGACCTCCTCCTTCTCCGAGAGATTGGTCGAACAACAAGTTTTCGTATATCTATCCGACGCTATTAGCTACATATATACAATATAAGATCTCTTACAATCCCTAACATGTGATGTCAAGTTCCACATGGTATTCTCCGGCTGGATTGATGACGTGGTCAAGAAAGAATCCCGTCAATTCCTCTTGAATTGCTTTTATGCGATCTTGTGGTAGGAGTTCATCCCGCATCTGCCAAATCTAATTTGAAGAAGGGGGTCAATACATATATATGAATGAAACTCAACACAAATGATGGTAATAAAATAAAATTGTGAATATTATTGCTTACGCACTTCATATTGTTTTTCAGAGTAGCCCCGCTTAGAGGTCGTCACATTGTAGATGTACTCGCAAACATAGTATCCACAAAAATTATTCCCGCCTTCCTGCCACAACCACTTTATGAGAAATAGAGGTCAATCAAACTGATAATCAAGCATTATAAATGGTATTGATGAAACTAGCTAGAATCAATGGGAGATGCGCGGAACTAGCTAGTAGTACTTACTTTCGGGTGTGTAAATCGCAGCTCCCCCGACAGTCCCGGAGCTTCTGCGGTGAACACTTTCCAAACCCTGCGAGACAAAGAAAATAATTACTTGATATCAGGAAATGAACAAAGTTGCCGATATGGTGCAATAATGATCGATTGAACTTACTTCTGGAGCATTTTAGTCATGGCCGCATACTCCTTGGGATCTTTTTGTCTTGAGTCTAAGACGGTTACTAGTCCCTGCTCAAGCTTAATCTCTAGGAGAATAAAGTGGAAGCTGCGCACGCATGCATAACTCATCAATTACATTACTATAACCTTGAGTAATAATGGAAACCGAATATGCAGAAGACAGTAACACTCACTTGAAGTTGTAAGGAAAGAGTATTTTATCTTTGTTTTGATTTTTAAGCAACGATTGTAGCAAGTTGGCCTCGGTTTCTTTCGCATTATATTTAACCGTCCATTCATCTATGAGATTTGTGTTAATGAACCCAATATCATAGATTTGTGCATTTGTGCATTCGACGATCTTCAATCTGCATAATATAGTGAGGTTAATTATATATACATGCAATGAAAGAGCTGAGCTATATATAGAGACTTAATTACAGAAGTATAGTACTTACAGACAGTAGCAAGTGATGATTATTTTATCGAGGTCCTTTTGATTGAAAAACTGGAAGAACTCCTCAAATGGAACAGACAACAGATCAATTCCAACGAGGTCGTGCTCCTCTTTAACTCTCAGCATCAAAATATCCTTCCCAGACTTGCAGGTGTCCATGTACCACTTATGGAATCTTCGCATCATCGTTGTTAGAGGAGGATCACCAGGTCTGACGAGAGGCTTCCCGTACCGGTATTTGTGTTCGTCCACCTCCATTGTATCAAAATGTGCATCATCGGGCAGTTAATCACCAGGATTGGTACCGGGCAGCATCCCTGGCAGATTTGCGACGGTATCGCTAGACACCTTGAGCGGGGGGCACGATTGGTTTGCTTGTTCGCCGAGCTGGGGAATTTTGTTCCCACTTCTTCATTCTTGTAACCTTTTTTCACTTGAAGTAGTTCCCGACCAGCGCGCTCCTTCCACTGCCTTTTTAAGAGCGTGGACATGGTTGTCATCCGGCGGAGGCGGTGGTGGTCGCTTGAGGTTCTTCAAAGTGCGATTCAATTTCACCGGATGTATCTTGTCCTCCGGAGGTGGATTTTTCTTTGCAAAAAAGTCCTTCACTTGGGCTTGACAGATCTCCTCATTTTCCTCCTCGGTCATATCGTATGGTAACTTCTCTAGAGGCTTGAGAGATGGACCGAATATGTATTGCCTCCTGCCTCTGGCTGTACTGCTAGACGCCGGAGCAGCCGGAGCGGCTGCGGCTGTCTTCCTTCGTTGCTTACGAGGCAGAGAAGGAGGCGGAGTGCTACGACGTGCCGGAGCAGCCGGAGCGGCGGCGGCGGCTGTCTTCCGCTGTTGCTAACGAGGCGGAGAAGGAGGCGAGCTGATCGGACGCACCGGCGCAGGCGTAGAAGGAGGCGGAGTGCCGCCACGCGCCAGAGCAGTTGGAGAAGGAGGCGGAGTGCCGCCACGCGCTGGAGCAGCCGAAGAAGGAGGCGGAGTGCCCTGATCACTTGCCAGAGGAGGAGGCGGAGGAGGAGGCGGAGTGCTCTGACTCGCCGGAGGAGGAGGCGGAGGCGTCCAGTTCGGAAGGTTGATGAGCTCCATCCGCCATAGACATGGAGTCTTCAGAGCAAGACGCAGCTGAGTCTCCCCTTCACCAGTAGGGTGGTCAAGCTCAAGCTCCTCAAATCCCTCTGTTATTTCATCGACCATCACAACAGCATAGCCTTCTGGAATCGAAAGGCAGTGAAAAGTTGCGCCGGGTTGAGGAGGTGCAACAGAGCTGACAGCCGCCTTGACTTTGAGGTGCTGCCATTGCGCCATAAGGTGGCAATCTTGAGCCTCCGTGATAGCATCCATGGGGTAGCTGGGAGGCGTGAAGTGAGTCTGCTGAAGGAGCTCGGTGGAAGCCACGCTACTTCTCCGCTGAGATGGCGGGGTAGCTTCTGGGGTAGCTCCGGCAGGTCGCTGCCTCTGAACTAGTGCTTGTTCCTCTAGCGCTCGTACCCTTGCATTCAGCTTCTGCAGTTCGGTCTGCTCCACTTTCCTCCTCCTCTCCTGGGTTTTGTAACCGCCTGCGCTGTGAAACCCAACCTTCCACGCAACAGAGCCTGCCGTGCCTCGTGTTCGTCCTGGGTGCTCAGGATTCCCGAGGGCCTGTGTGAGCTTGTCGTTCTCTCTGTCGGGAACGAACGTCCCTTGCTGCGCTGCGGCGATATACTTCTAAAGCTTCTTGACGGGTATTTCAAGTTGCTCCTTCGTCCAACGGCACTTCCCTGTTTCAGGGTCCAAGGTTCCCCCAACCCCGAAGAACCAAGTCCTTGAATGGTCTGGCCAGTTCAATGTCTCTGGTTCGACCCCTTTATCAAGCAGGTCCTTCTCAGCCTTGTCCCACAACGGTCGGGCTTTGAGGTAGCCACCTGACCCCGTGCGATGGTGATACTCCTTCTTTGCAGCATTTTTCTTGTTTGTCGCTGACATCTTCTTACTCTTCTCCGATGTCTTGTGGGCCACAAATGCGGGCCAGTGATCTCTTATCTTCTCAAATCGGTCGGTGAATTCTGGAGTCTTCCCTTTGTCGACAAACATTGATTTCAACTCATTCTTCCACCTCCTGAATAGATCTGCCATCTTCTTAAGAGCATGAGCCTTGACCAATGGCTCTATAACTGGCTTATCCGGATCCTCCTCTGGCGGTAGGGTGAAATTTGCCTTCAGCGCGGTCCAAAGATCATCTTTCTGTCTATCGTTGACAAAAGACACTTGAGGGTCTTCGCTCTTAGGCTTATTCCATTGGTGGATGCTGATCGGAATCATGTCCCTAACAAGAACCCCGCACTGAGCAGAAAATGCTTCCTTGGTCCGGCTGGGTTCAATCGGTTGGCCATCGCCCTTGATTGCTGTGATCGTGAACCTTTCATCCTGGCGCAACCTTTTCTTCGGGCCTCGTCTCGTTACCGAAGTTTGGCTCGATCCGGAGGGCTAGAAAAGAAGAAAGAAGAGAGTTAATATGTGTACATACCAAAACAATTAATGCATCAATTAGCTAGTCAGCACAGGCTTAATTAATATATATACCTCGCCGAACTTTGCAACAGCTCCTTCCTCCGTTCGCTCACCGGAGCAGTCATCACGGTCTCCTTCCACCGGCATTCCGTCACCGGAGCCATCATAATCATGTCCTTCCACCTCCATTGTTCGATCACTGGAGCCTGCTTCACCCTCTCCTTCCAGACCATCGGTGTCGTTGAGATACGACAAGATATCACCTCCGCCGAGGATTATGTCCCCCAACAACTGTTCTGCTTCGATGTCTCGGTGCTCCATAGTTTCTGCAAATATTACAACATGGCAATTAATATACAAACATGACAGATGGATATATTAGTGCAAACGTAGACCTAGCTAGCTCGACGCTTCTATGGTTTGGGGTGGCCTCGACAACTCTTCTAGGGTTTGGGGTGGCCTAGGCAACGCTTCTAGGGTTTGGGGTGGCCTCGACAATGCTTCTAGGGTTTGGGCCGGACCGCCTCTCGCATGAATGTCCGACGTCCGGACCGACAAGGGATTTAACAAAATGACGCCATTCTGAATGTGCAGAAAATGGTCCATATTTTTCCTGATCTCATCTAACCTTCTATATGTCACGTTGTCTAGTGTCAAAGAATTCAAGAAAACCATGACTTCATCATTAGCCGGCAATGACAGGCATATAATGGTACGAAGCTCTTCAAAGTTGTTTTGGAACGGAGTTCCCGATAGAATAATTCGCTTTTTGGTACAAAGTTCAGCAAGAGCCTTCCGAATATCGCTATTTGGAAGGCCTTTGCTGAAATTCATACCAAAAGGCGAATTATTCTATCCGGAAATCCGTTCCAAAACAACTTTGAAGAACTTCATATTATCATACGCCTGTTACTTCCGACTAATGATGAAGCCATGGATTTCTTCAATACTTTGACAGACAACGTGACATATAGAAGAATATATATATAGATGAGATCAGAAAAAAAATTGGATCAACTTGTGCACATCCATAATGGGGGCATTCTTGATAAATCTATATATGTCAAAATTCAAACTTTGACATATGATCAAACTTTGACATATGATCAAATGTTGCATATGTCAAAATTCAAACTTTGACATATGATCAAACTTTGATATATGATCAAATGTTGCATATGACAAAATTCAAACTTTGACATATGATCAAACTTTGATATATGTCCACCGCGATATAAAATAATACATAGACGTGTTCGGGGCGAGAGGGGGTTGATCGACGTCCCCCCTCATGTCAAAGTTACCGGAGTTATCTTCCAGCGGTTTGGGTGGCCTCGAGAGTTTGTCGGGTAGGGGCGGGAGGGGGTAGGAGATCGACAACGCTTTTTTTCTAGGGTTTGGGTGGCCTCGAGAGTTGGTCGCCCGGTATATCGAGAGGGGGTGAACATTTTACCTTAGTAACTTAGAAAAAAATGTTATCAGGGAGGGGGTATATCGACCACCGCCCCCCCCCTCACGTCGAAGTTATCGGGGAGGGGCTATTCGACAACGACAATACTATAGCCACATACATATAAAAAAATTCTATGAACATCCATACATACATATATGGCTATGAAAAAATTTCATCATAAAAAAAATGTTATCGGGGAGGGGTTATATCGCCCCCCCCCTCATGTCGAAGTTATCGGGGAGGGGCTATATCGACAATGACATATACATATAGCAACATACATATAAAAAAATCTATGAACATCCATACATACATATAGCCACATACATATATATGGCTTTGAAAAAAAAATTCATCATATTAAAAAAATGCTATGAACAAAACAATTAATACATTATGAACAAAACAATTTTATGAACATCCATCCATACATATATATATTATATATATATAATACATTATATATGAACAAACTTTTTCATCATATAAACAAATCACATATATACATTATATGTGAACTCCACCATTTCTCTAAAAAAATTCTCTATGCAAATTTCTCTAAAAAACTGACTTTGATCATGAATATCTCTAACTGTGCAAATATATCTAACTATGTAAATATTTTTCTTATATTTAATAAATTCCAAAGTTGGAATTTCAATTATTCATATTTCCTTTGATTTGCAAAGGAGCTATATTCTCCCCAATTCTTTTGCACACAAAAAAATTACTCCATCTATTTGATAGTACCCACAACCCATTCCGCCAAAAACATTTGGTTCTATAGTTCAAAATTTTCAAATATCATTCAGTTCAAATTTGGACCAGATTCAAACTCCATGGTCAAAGTGCAATTTAAATTGGACAAAAAACTCTCAAACTTTGCCAGACACTCTTTTGTGCATCAACACCTCACCACAAAAATTCTCAAAAATTCTTAAAATTCCTAGAGCCCTTTTGCACTTCATCATACACTTGATGTGCGCCACAAAAATTTGGACAGAGGGGGGAATCGGCGGCAGGGCACGGCGACGGCGGCCAGTATAGGGAGGAATAGGAGGAGGAGGAGGGGATCGGGGCGGCGCTCACAGCGAGGACGCATCGGCGACGAGGAGCAGGCTCGGTGGCGGCGATGACAAGGACGGGCTCGGGGCATGGCGCGGCGACGGGGCAGGGCGCAACGACGGTGTTGGTGCAGGGCACGGCGACGGCGACGAGGAGGTAGGGCCGGTGACGGCGATGGTGACGGCGATGAGGAGCGGGTGGCGACGGGGCATGGCGTGGCGACGGTGATAGCTACGAGAAGCAGGGCGTCGGCGTCGGGGCGCTGGGCGGCGGCGTCGGGGAGAATGTGAGAACTTGCTGAAAAATTCCTAAGTGCCACTTATATAGGAAAGCCTTTGGTCCCGGTTAGTGGCATCAACCGGGACCAATGCCTCCTTTAGTCCCGGTTCGTGCCACCAACCGGGACCAAAGGTCTGTTTTGGCTAGGCGAAAGGGCGGGAAGCACAACCCTTTGGTCCCGGTTGGTGGCACGAACCGGGACCAAAGGGTGGCATTGGTCCCAGTTTGTACCACGAACTGGTACCAATTCACCCCTTTAGTCCCGGTTTGGTGTCACCAACCAGGACCAAAGGCCTTGTGCTGCCCGCGGCCAAAAGTTTAGTCCCACCTCGCTAGTTGAGAGGGGCGCGGAGTGGTTTATAAACCCCACTGCCGCTGCCGTCTCGAGCTCCTCTCAAATGCAGGCTTACGGGCCTAACCTGACTCTCCTCTGCCTGTGGGCCTACTGGGCCTTCTGCGGGCCTGAATCCTGGCCCGTGGTTGGGTTTCTAGTCGTATTCAGGCCGTGGTGGCCCAGTAGGGGGCATTTTTTTCTATTTTTTTTCTAGTTTTTCTGTTTTTTTTGCTTTATTTATTTTCTTTTATTTTTTAATTCTTTTTTCTTTTAGGTAATAAATATTATAAACTTTCTGTTAGTGCCATTAGTTTTCCAATTTGAATAGTTTAAATTTGAATTCTTTGGAATTTGTGAGAATCACTAGTTTGTGATTAACTTTACTATAAAAATAGATTTTTGAGTGATTCTTTTTACTGCTATTTAATATTACTGTGTTTTATCATTATATTCAAAAACAGTTTTGTTATTTTAGTTTCTAACAAAAAAATATTTATGATAATTCTTTTTGCTATTAAAGTTTCTAACAAAAAAAGTTCTTCAAATGAACTGTGAAGAGGTTGAAAATTGGCATGATATCATCATTTCACCCACATAGCATGTGCTAAAAATTTGAGAGGGTTACGGCAAAAATTGGATGCACTTCGTGTACAAAATGGACAATCTCTTTCGAAGTATCAAGGTTTCGGACGAAAACTCATCTGTTACAAAGGGATTTCATTTTTTTGAACTTATTTGAACTCTAGACTTTTTGTGTGCTCAAAATGAACCATTCAAGGCCACATCATCAATTTTCAACCCTTTCTGAGTTCATCTGTTATTTTTCTTGCATTTACTTATTTTTTTGAGCTAAATGACCCTGAAATTGAAAAGAGCACTTCAAATGAACTCTGAAGAGGTTGAAAATCATGATATCACATCATTCACCCACATAGCATGTGCTACAAAGTTGAGAGGGTTACGGCAAAAACTGGATGCACTTCGTGTACAAATGACAATCTCTTTCGAAGTATTAGGGTTTCGGAACGAAACTCATCTGTTACAAAGGGATTTCACTTTTTGAACTTATTTGAACTCCAGACTTTTTGCGTGCTCAAAATGAACCATTCAAAGCCACATCATCAATTTTCAACCCTTTCTGAGTTCATCTGTTATTTTTCTTGCATTTATTGATTTTTTGAGCTAAATGACCCTGAAATTGAAAAGCACTTCAAATGAACTCTGAAGAGGTTGAAAATTGGCATGATATCATCATTTCACCCACATAGCATGTGCTAAAAATTGAGAGGGTTATGGCAAAAACTGGATGCACTTCGTGTACAAAATGGACAATCTCTTTCGAAGTATCAGGGTTTCGGACAAAAACTCATCTGTTAAAAGGGATTCCATTTTTTGAACTTATTTGAACTCCGGACTTTTTGTGTGCTCAAATGAACATCAAAGCCACATCATCAATTTCCAACCTTTCGAGTTCGTCTTTTATTTTCTCGCATTTACTGATTTTTTGAGCTAAATGACCCTGAAATTGAAAAGCACTTCAAATGAACTCTGAAGAGGTTGAAACTTGGCATGATATCATCATTTCACCCACATGCATGTGCTAAAAAGTTGAGAGGGTTACGGCAAAAACTAGATGCACTTCGTGTACAAAATGGACAATCTCTTTCGAAGTATCAGGGTTTCGACGAAAACTCATCTGTTACAAAGGGATTTCATTTTTTTTGAACTTATTTGAACTCCAGACTTTTTGTGTGCTCAAAATGAACCATTCAAAGCCACATCATCAATTTCAACCCTTTCTGAGTTCATCTGTTATTTTTCTTGCATTTACTGATTTTTTTTGCTAAATGACCCTGAAGTTGAAAAGCACTTCAAATGAACTCTGAAGAGGTTGAAAATTGGCATGATATCATCATTTC